>OU342674.1:26089243-27339243 GCA_910589285.2 Mythimna ferrago | reverse complement strand
TATATAGCCTCTTTTTGTAATGTGAATGTGAGAACACTGTATACTCTACGAATTCTTAGACTACTTCCTATTTCGACTTACTTTGTTTTTTACTAAGATAATTTTTATTGTGCTTTTGTGTACAATATTTGACTGGTCTACACTGTTCTTACATAATACCTATCAATATTGTAATACTAACCACTTTTTTTAAAAAGAGTAACCATTGAGTTTCTTGCCGGTTCTTCACCATAGGAAACGATCAATTTGGAACCGTGCACTAGCTTCTGACGTTTTATAAGTGCCCATGTAGGCCTATGTGAAATAACATATTTTTGACTTTGACTTTGACTTTGGATATCCGAAATAAAAAAATATCTGTAACCGAATCCGATAAAAAAGGTTCGGATAGTTCCGGATAGAGTCGAAGTCTAAATGATAGGTTACGACAGATTTTTTTTTGTTTTTTGTTTTTGCCCTGCCAAACAAATGATAATCTAGACTAGAAATAAAAATCAAATCTTACCAAATCTTATTATTATTTTTTTTAATAATGGATAGGCTCGCGTTTGACCACAATCTCACCTGGTGGTAAGCGATGATGTGGCCGACGATGGAACATGCTTGCCTAGAAGCAATCTATTCACTCTTGACTTAAAGACCCCTAGTTTATAGCCCCTAGGTTATTATAATAAACCTGATGTGTCCTGCAGGGCAAAGGCCTCCTTTCTGTTTTTTGACTCTTTTCTGTCCTTAGCCACTTCTGGCCAAAGGTTTAGATAAGATTCCATATCGTCACGCCATCTCTTTCTCGGCGTTTTTGCTATTTCTATTCTAATATCCGTAACCGGAACTTTCCGAAACTAGAGGGTGACCCGAAATAATTTGAATAGCACTAAATACCTGTATGTGTAGAGAAGAGGTCGTCATCATCCTCATCAGCCTTTTTTTTAATGTTTCCTCTGCTGGGAATGGGCCGTAATCCACCACGCGGGCGCAGTGCGGGTTGGTGAATATCACATGTCTTCAAATTTTTGTTTCTTCACGATATTTAGAGAAGAGGTAGTTCCAAAAAACTTATCAACTCCGCATTTATGTAACAAAAACCTTACAATATTGAATACAGAACCTTATTTTTGACAACCCAAAGACATCATTGGGAGTATAAACAAGCTCTGTATATGAGAAATAAATAATTTAAGGTTACATAATATGGAAATATATGACCCCTTAGGCGTGTGTATAGCATCGATTACATTGTTTATAATTTTTAGAACGCGCTATTCTCAGGAACTGCTGATGCAAATTAAAAGAACATTTTACAAAAAAAAAAAAATAACCGACTTGAAACACTGATCATAAATAGTTTCAATACAATTTTTTTTTAAATTAACGTGTTCTTTACTTGTTTAGAAATGAAAACCAAAACACGATGGCGTATTAATCTAACTTACTTGAAAGGGACAGCCGTTAAACATGATTATACTCCACGCTGTCCTGTCACTTTACCCTTACGTACTCGTACATTCATTTCACGTACAAAATTGTATGCTAATTCATCATATTTAGCTACTATCAACATACCTATTATGGTTGTTGTATGGTTCTTTCAGTCTGCTGCTACTTATATTCTTTTATCTTTTTTAGTTGTATATCCGGGGTACCATCGGCACTATTAAAATATCAGCGCTGTTTTTTTTTTTTTTTTTTAATCGCAGCGTATGTTAAGATAGAAGCCTTTTTGGCCTAGCAGAGGTTGTTCTTTTTTCTTTCCTTCTTTGCCCACTTGAATATTGAAACTTATACCAAAAAACATACTCCTTCGATACAATGTCCAGGATTAGTACCAAATTTTATCCAAATGCGTTCCGCCCTCAGAGCACACAAACATACATACAAACTCATCAAAGAACACTGATTGCAATAAATGCAGTGTTGACAACTGTACTTTGAAGTGCAACAGTGTCTTAGTAAAGTGCAATACCTTGGTTCCAATTGTTATTAGAAGATCTTTGAGCGTTGTTACGGGTAGTTAGAAGCTTGAAATTCAACAAACTATTCTAATATTTGGGTGTCGTATACCTGTAAGGGATTGTCGAGCCGAGAAGGCGAATCATGTAAATACTGATTTCTAGCTGTTCCCGGTAAATCTAGAAACCAACTCCAACATACTTGTAAAAAGGTTAGGCAGGTTCTTTTTTTTTACGTAGGAAATCATCTAATGACATCTCCCGCCCTTGAGCGGATCGGGAGGTCGTATCAGACTTTTACTGACTAAAACCCACTCCTGTTCTGTCTTTACATTCGTTCCAGGGCCCCGAGGTTCACTTTCGCACAACCCATGTAGGTTAGGCAGGTTGATTCTTGAACTTAAAACCCCATTGAATATTGTAGAAAATAAAAACGTGGGTATACCTACCTAAAGTTACTTATTTTTGGAGAAGGGAAATCATAAACTCTTTCCGCTCTGTGCGGAATAAGTGGAATGTCAGACTTTTACTGACTAAAGCCCACTCGTTTCCTTTAGTCACTTTTTACGTTCCAGTTCAAGTTTGTATGGAGAAGCCTAATTTCGTACGGGCGAAGCCGCTAGCTTCTACTAGTCTTTTTTTATTATGGATAGGCTCTCGTTTGACCACTATCTCACCTGGTGGAACGTAATGATGTGGCCGACGATGGAGTCTCTGTATTAATACGTGTATAGTGTAAAACATGCACAGAACACAGGAATCATACAGTATTACAGAAGACGTAAGTAGGCGGTTTGTGAGTTTGGGTACGTTGGTCCCGATACAAATGAAGTGCTATGCGATTTCTAACTACATTCTTCTGTTCTGTGACAACATGTATCATTAAGCATTTGAACCTTAAAATTGTTCTAAAAATAAACTTAAATTAAATTAATGGACACATAAAACCTCTCGCATGAACACAGAATTAGTCGTGTTCAAATAAAGCGTAATGTATAACACGTTGCGACGTTACTCGTTGCCAATAACATTTGAGACCGGGATTATTCTTCGACAGGGATGTTCCAGTGACCCGGCTGTCACGCTTCCAAACATTTACCTTGTTTATTTAGATATTTCGTGTTTCATTACATTTTCTGATTAAAATCGATGCTGATTCTAACACAAGGCCGCGTTTCGCGCTTTGTTCAATTAATTGATTGTGATTTTCTATTACATTTCCTTTAAATAAAAGGAGTAATGTGAGAGTACTTTTTGTATTTATTCAAATTTTAATTATCAAGAATATTTCTTTATTGGAAATGTCTGTAGTTGTTCGCGCATCCATACTTCATTTTATACGTTTTCAATCTAGGATGGAACCATCAGAAAATAGTGTAATACCACCAGTTTTATAACATTTGTTTTTCTAACCGTATGATAAGTATTTCACACAATCGATCCTTAGTTTTTAGGTCTTATCTACCATTCACATTTATCATATAACATCACATTCATCACTTATGTAAAGTACTTAACTATTTTTTTTTCTTAGCCTTACCAAGTCCCACTGTTGGGCAAAGGCTCAAGTCCTTCCAGACATTCTTCTCCTGTGCCGTCTCAAACCAGTCCTGCCGGTATTTTCACAGAGACCACTGGGCAAACTAACTATATTCATGAAATATAAAATATTAAGCTGTTTTAACTCAAACATTTAAAAAATAAACATTGATCTAGATACATCACACCATCAACTTGAAGAAACCCTCGAGGCATCACAGTTTTAGCCTAATGTTCCGTTATGAAAACGTCCTATAGCTTTCAAAACGACATCTCTCAACACTCGACCGAAAAAAAGTACCATACATTTTTATCTAAACGCACACTGAAATAACACCGTTCATATCAATACGAGGATGTTGGCAAACTGTATTTTTTTTTTCTCAAACATTATATCTTCGCGGAAAAGTAGTTACCGGTGCTCGATCGCATCCGTGCTCATTTCATACGTTCTCCCGTTGTTATGATGTTCAAACATGCTCATACGAACGACTCCGATAAACAGGAATAGTCGTAACAAGGAATCATTATTGAATCGTGGGGGTCGAAGGGATCGCAAGCCTTGAAAGACTCTCTCTTGATGTCACGCATCATAATTGCTGCGAATAGAGCGACAATGTGCCATCAAAATGTGTATATAACCTCTCCACTTTTATGTTGATGTGATGTATCATAAACTTCTCAGCGGTTATGGAGCAGCGACTTTTTAGTCGTATCCCTGTAAATGGTATCGTTAAGATATTAATAGAAGCCATAAAAAGATTGGCTCGATGTTTATATTATAAATCAATGGAGAGATTGTGTTTGAAGAATGTTTTCATGGTATAAGCGAAAGAATCGAATGCTATTAATGGATCGCTGTGTTGGTTTTGGAGGCATAGTTAAACAATTTGGTATCAATGATTGTGTGAATATCCTATAGGAATGCATAAGAATAATTTGATGGTGGATTAGATCCAGAAAATTTGAGAAAAGATCATAATTATTTTTTCATGAGGGTTAAGTTGGCATTTAGTAAAGTAATATGTTATATTTCTTGCACCAGAACTGAATAAAATTGATATTGAACATTGGTCTATATTATCAAGTGGCTATGCTATGAAAATATTTATTTTCGTCGTTCGTCAAATCATTGAGCTCAATCAGTGCAATTGCTCATACTGACAAATGCTTGCGCTGACTGGACAGGTCCACTTAAATCTGTATGGTTCTTTCTTCATGACCATTTCAAACAAATCTACATGGTTCTCGTGTGATTTTGACCATTACATACTTACTATATGGATTTTACAAGAGACTTTGACCCCTGAGTTTGTTTTGGTGTTTCTTTTCAGGGTACGCACGCAGCTAGGAAACACCGGCCTCATCTAGTTTAAACTGACGAAAAAATAATTTACGCGTAAAAGTGTTAAAACCTATTTGCAAATTAAATATCATTTATTATTTTGTTGTAAATATACATTTTGTATTTCAATATTTCTATTTGGTTGCAGTGTCCCATGGCTAACAAAGGATTTGCTTGAGAGCAGGGTCGGGCGGTGCGACTGGAAATATGCAGCAGCCTTGGTGGTCCATATACTTACTAGCCATTTTTATGTTAGGACTAGACTCCAAGCTCGTAGGTGAGTGAAATTTATAATAAAATATAGGCATTAGTAAATAAAGTACATATTATAAAGTATCATTAATTATTTACACTTCAGGGACATCTTGTAACAAAAATAGTTTTATGAAAAAAAGAGAATAACATGTACAAGAAAAAATATTTGGAGACACGACATTACACTAAAAACAAGTTCTCTTTTAGCTTTCGTAACTCTATTAATTAAAAACAATTTTCATCTAGTAAAATTCGAAATCAATTTGCAGGTCAAGCATTCCAGCCAGAATTCGCAGAACCGTTAATGAATTTGACGATACCAATTGGTCGAGATGCAACGTTTAGATGTCTAGTGCAAAATCTAGGCGGATATAGAGTAAGTCAACTTTACAAAGAACAACACTAAAAATAATTTTGGCTTTTAATTAAAAACTCAATTACAATTTGCAGGTCGGATGGGTAAAAGCAGATACTAAAGCGATCCAAGCGATCCATGTTCACGTAATAACAAACAATCACCGAGTAGGAGTGTCGCATAACGGTCAGACCGTTTGGAATTTACACATTAGAAACGTCCAAGAGGAGGACCGGGGTCAATACATGTGCCAGATCAATACAGACCCGATGAAAAGCCAGGTATGGTAAGCAATAACTAAATAAACCTATGAATACGTTAATTTGATAACAAACCGCTCCAAGATGGTTCGTTGCTCTCCGATTCCGCGATCGATGTTTTATGTACCTTCGTTTTATACAACCGGTCCTGTTTCTTGTAATAACCACGTATACGAACTTGCCGGTACAGAAACTCTCTCGTCATTATTTCAGGTACAAACATTTTCCTACTTCGAAACAATACCTTGTCCCTGGGACCCCAACTTTTTTTACAACAAAACAACCTAAGAAGCTCACCACGTCGATAGAATTTTATAATTTGTGCAAATAAACCAAAAACGATTATGAAACAGTAAATGGACAATATTACATAAAGTAGCAACAAATCGCAAGTCATATCAATTGATTCAATAAAATATGAGTCTTCAAAAAAATATGTTTCTAAAACTGTCCATCGTGCGAAAAGAATGACACATATAAAGATTGGATTTAAAAGCCACACTAACTTCACAATATAATGAGTTTTGATTCCTATCATGAAAATAATGTCCACGTTATGGTTTTGGACACCATAAAACCAATACATTGAAACAGAAAAAAATAAACAATTAAATGATTGGATTATTTCTGTTGCATCAGTAAGTATACCAGTCAAGTCGGAACATAAAAATGGCAAAGTGCAAATTATTAAAAATATTAACATAAACATACAAGATAGTTTGGTGTAATTTTTTGCTAAATCCATATGAAGCAATAACTCTTTTAAAAATAAATACAAAATCCAGAAGTTTATAAATAAACTGCAAAATACAATGGAAAACCAAAAAAATCCCCAAATTGGCAATGCGTCGAAGTAACTCATGATTTCGGACATTGAAGCAAAAATTGGAAAATATAAACTGCTGCCAATTTCTATAACGCTTTCTTCTTCACCATGATAGTACGACATTGTTTTAATTCCACTAAATGAAATAAGAGCAAACATAAATGATACAAATAATGCGAATAATGGAGCACTCACCGCAGTCATCGTGGCTGGGCTCCGAAATGATACGTCGCGAGTTAAGAAAATTAAAATACCATACCCACTGCCTACCGACAAAAAACCTCTAGTAATCGTGCTATAACAATTGAGAAAAGTATAGTTAGTCCAGTTTATGGTAATCTTGCTAGCGTACCAAGTACCGTTGGTCGACTGTGCAACACAAAACAAAATCAGGATGACACCACAAACATAAAGTGCTGCTAGTTTCACCGCTGCTTGAATGAGTTTTTCTTTTTTCATCGATAAAAGGTAAACAGAAACGCATACTGATATAACCGCTAAGATTGTTTTCCATGGAATCAGGCATTTCAATCCAGCTTTTGCAGTACAGTTACCGCCTATTTCACGTTCAAAAAAACAGAAACTTGCAGTTTTCATGCCGCAATCTTCTTCAAATAGCACTTGAGCTTCCAGACAATGTTGAAAAGTCGAAATATTTACTTTTTTCACCATACACTTAGGATCATTATAGTCATCACAGCTAAGCCACGGTGGAACGTCCAAGGCCGCATAAAATGAGTACACCAAATACCAAGAAGTGAGCACCAATAAATATATTGATTTCAAGAAAATCAAAAATAATGTGCCATATCCAACATTCCGAAACAGTGGGAAGAAATTCCACATGGTGAATATATTACAATTCGTGTATTGAGCCAAACATATCTCTGAATACGCCAGTGGCATCCCGACCAATACTACTGCCAATGTTTGCAGAGCAGCATGCGCATAAAATCCATTATGTGATATCTCGGCAGGAGAGAACATCACTGTTATTTCGTTCATCATCCACGCCCATACGATGAGTCTGTAATTACCGTAGCTGTTCCATCGACTATTCACTTCAGGACAGTAAGATCCATCAATTTCGATTTTTTCTTCGTGTCCCATTTTTTCAATAGGTATAACTTTAATTTTGAAAGTCAACTCCACTGACTTGATCGAGACCATATAGATTGTAGCACCATAGCTGTTGTTTATCTTATCGTGTCATTTATATAAAAGTGTAAGGAATAAATTGGAGTAGAATATCAGAGAAAATTAAATAGCAGTTAAAATAAACATTGGGGAGATAAAGTGAATTAAGCCGCACAGACGGGTGGCGAGGGACGCAGCGGGTAATGATTCGTGCATGGTGCACCTAAATTATTGCGCTGCGCTGTAATTTATACCCGGAGCTGATAACGACATAAATCGCCGGCGGCGACAGCACCCGAGGTTTCGACTCCGACGTTGACGCGGGCGCGGCATGACGCCACTTGACGCAATGTACTTTCGATAATTGTTTCGCATTGTTCTGTAGGCTTGTTTGTGTTAATAAGAATTAAATAATAAACGCGTTTTTGGACTGTGATGTTTGTAAACTTTAAACTTCATGATACAAGCGTTTCCTTTGCTAAGTTTTTTTGCACATAATAGGTTTTTATTTTTTTGAAGAAAAGTATCACTGAATAAATGAAGCACCGTAAAATAGTAATTAATCTTGATTAGATAATGTACTTCCGATATTACTGTGAACGAATTATTTTAAATTATAAAGCTTCCATCCAAATACAATAATTTATAATATTTGTTGCTTGGATATCATTAAGTAACTATTCCCTGCGAGTTAGACTTTCACTTACGAAAACTCACTCGTGTTTATTCAGGTACTCATTGCATTCTATATATGTGGTGACTCTTTCAAACAATCCGGTAGACAATATGTACAAGACAGTGAATTACGTGTTTTATTGAGAGGAAAGAGTTCACAATATTATGCGATTTATTATAAATCTAGAGTGCTTGCAATAAAGTCGGTGACATGTCAAAACTTTTCTCCATAATCTTTGCTAATCTAACATTAAAAATATTTACAAGGATATTTTTTCTATCAGATGGGTTACCTAGAAGTGGTTATACCACCAGACTTTATACCAGAAGAGACTTCGGGAGACATTATGGTTCCCGAAGGTGGGACTGCCAAAGTAGCTTGCCGCGCAAGAGGAATGCCAGAGCCTAGAGTACTTTGGAGGAGAGAAGATGGCGCTGATATTGTAATCAGGGATCCTAACGGTGGCAAAACTAAGGGTAAGTGAACAGGGTTTTACAATAAGCTGTATGGGCTAGAGCTACAGTACATGGTCTTAATTTGTTGTATTACTATGTATATTAGCGGTCATAGCAGACGTTGTTTTGCCCAAACACGGGCTTTTCAGACAAAACAAATAATTAAGAACCTCATTGAAAAGCCTATGTAGGAGGCATACACAGACATAATTTTATCCAAATCGGTTAAACCGTTTAGGAAAATTTAGGAGATAAGGACACGCACAGAAGAATTAGATATATAAAGATGTGTATACTAAATGGACATTGAATGTTCAGTATTTGTTAAACCCTAATTAAACCTGAAAACGTGTCAAACTTTAGCATTAAAATAGGTTTTAATTTTTGAACTAGAAAGTCTCAATTTAGAAACTAGCCATTATTTATTCAATTTTAAATCAATATGATGATATTCTAGAAACAGTAGTCCTAAGCCGAAAAGAATTAACTTCGTAAAATCTTATTACAAAAGAAAAAAAAGACATAGCTACACAAAAAGTGACATTCTTCAAAATGTTGTTATACTCTCTCTTGACATTTACATTTCCTTGTAAAGAGCTTACATAACCAAGTAATATACGAGTAATATGAATATTTCATTTATTCCTTTCACCAAATCTTCGGGAGTTTGGTTATTTATTTAGATTATATTTTCCATATAGTTGCGATGTACGAGAAGGAGGTGTTGACTCTCGCGAAGATATCCCGTTCAGATATGGGTGCATATCTGTGCATCGCGAGCAATGGTGTCCCGCCCTCAGTGAGCAAGAGGATCACTATCAAAGTACATTGTAAGTAGGTTTTACATAGTTGTTGGAAACTTTATAACTTTTACCAGCGTCTTTTCTCACTAAAATATGACGAAAATTATATCAGCAATGTATTACTATCATTAAATTGTATTCTTTGTATCTTGAGCATAAAGCTCTCTCTCATTTTACCCAAAGTGAGAGGAATTATTAGATTTGGGCATAGTCAATCTGTGTTCAAACTTCCGATTTTTACAACAATAATATTAGATGGCACCGTGCCTCTAGGCTGCTTCGCACGAGTGTTAGAAATCGTTGAAATTATCAGATTTTTTCTTGTATAAAATGCATGTACTAGTGGGCAGAACCAGCGACTTCGACCACATAAAAGTCGGTTTCTCCATACAATATTTGAACCCCCATTTCATACATTTAAGGAGTGAATTTTTAAAAATCCTCTCTTAGTGCTCGTCAACGTCATAAAAAGAAACTTTGTGCAACATTTCACAGTCCTAGACCCAATAGTTTCGGTTGTGCGTTGATATGTCAGTCCGTCAGTTTTGTCTTTTTATATAATGTATTGATTACACATCTAAACCTTCCTTATGAATCACTCTATCTAGTAAAAACCGTACGAAAATCGATTCAGTAGTTTTTGAGTTTCTCGCGAACAGACAGACAATGTCGGATTTATGAGGTTTCATTCACATGGTATCTTGTTGCATTTTAACTTTTTTTACTTAACCATTTATTGTCAGAGATATGACAGTAGTAGTTTGTCGCAGCAGTGAAACACATAAGGATATTGATTTAAAAAATATTTAATTTCTACATAATGTACTTGCTTCTTCATTGTGTGTAACTGTGTGCCAAATAAGACTTTCTTTAAACACTAATGTGATTGCTTATTTGATACACTTGTTCTTAACGGTGTCTTACCAACAATAATAATAGCCTCCAGGATTCAGTAAATCCATGTTTTCTTGATAAGAAATAACAAGACCAAAGTAGCAATTATGTTTCGTAGGAGTCGAATATTTTTTCCTTAAAAAATGTTTTAGGACCAACCTTATTCTGAGGACGAAATAGAGATCCTTCCCAAAATGATATTAAGTGTTGTTTATCTCGGCAACTTTCAGAGGTTTCTTCTTATTAATGGTGTTATTTAATGTCAGCGAATAGTATCTAGCTTTTAATTATTTTCCGGCTAGAAGGGGGGACTGTTTGTGTCTTCGCGTCAACTCGAGCGGACATTTCGCTATTATGCAAGATTTAACTTTAATATATATTAGTGTACGTTTCTTAAACAAACTCTTCCAAATTTTGCTTTCTGCATTGTGCCACGTGTTAAATTTTCTGTCAAAATATGCTAATTGTTTTTTTTTCACTACTGGTATTTACAGACTCGCGTTGATCATGATTTCACTAGCGTTGATGTAATCCACGACAAGCACGCTTGTCAAATTAAATTAATCATCGTCTTAAACTGCCCACATTAAGACGATCGACTCAAAGACCAGAATATATATATATTTTTGTTGTTTTGTTTAGTTCACCCGGTGATCCAAGTGCCCAATCAGCTGGTAGGAGCTCCTCTGGGCACTGACGTCACCATCGAGTGCTACGTCGAGTCTTCGCCCAAGTCCATCAACTACTGGGTCAGAGATTCAAGTAAGTCCTTCAAATACCTTTCTACCTTTAAAATATTTTTTATTAAGAAATGTAACTTAGATGAAGTTATAGTCCATTTAACGATTTTGCGTACCGACTTGTTAATATTTTTTGCAAACTTCGCAGGATTGAAGCATGAAAGCCACAGTAATGAAAATTTACTTTGACTTTCACTGTTTAACCAGTTTTATTTAATTTTCGAAAGGTTTTAACTGCGTTATCTAACTGAAACTGTTACCGTATAATTCAAATAATTAGACGGGATTCTGTTAACTTTATTTTTGAAATGTTTAATTTGTCTTGTAAAAACGGTTATCGAAATCGTTTATCCAACAGAACAATGACGTAATTACATTTTAACCATTTTTAGGAGAAGCTTTTTAAGGTTTGGATATATTAAAACTTTATTTATTATGAAATGGATTGTATAATAGCCTGTATTGTATTGTTTTATTTACTTATTTAATAAACCTTACATATGATATCGACGTAACTTCATCCTCGTCTGAAGTTACGTCGTTAGACACAAAACATATAATGGTTTGTTTAATATGACGGTGATTTTTAAAGAATTGTATTTTTCTTTTGAAACCAAGTTTCGTCTCTCTCTACTATCTCGTAAAGATATTATAGATATATCTATTTTTATAATTTATGTATTGTATCTATTTATGTGAACATTTATTAACTGTTATTGATATAAATGTATGAATTATAAGATTTAATTTGGATAATATAATCTATTTTATACATTTTTTTTTCTAATTTTATACACACTGTCTGCTGGAAAAAAATTTGGTTACAAATAAGCAGGTCTTTTGTACTCTTTTATCCTTATTTGTTCTTTTCCATTTCAAGTGTTTGTGTGTACATAAATAAATAAATAAGTTTAAATTTAATTTTGAAACATTGCTTTATTAACAAATCAGCTTTCATTTTAAATTGGATCATCCTTTTCTAGCATTTGTTTATTTCTTACCACATCTCAACTCTACAATTTTCCACTTTGCTTTTGTAGTGTAATAAATATACAAATGCAGCTAAATTTTGCGAATGCACACGTGGCTGTCAGTGTTGCTTTGTTTAGAGCTCGTGGACATGATTCATTTTGAATCGTAACAACAATTTCACTAGGGACTACAAAATAGCCAACTAATTTATGGTAAACGGTGCCTTCATACATGATGTAAGTCGAATTATGACTATAGTTGTTAAGTTTTAGAATAACAATAGCGGTCATTGCCCGTGTCACGATATCTCTTCATAAAAACACTAATGATCTTTGAATTGTTTTTCTGTAACAAAAAGTTCGGGATCACGATATTTGATGATTCATTAATAAAAAAAATTAAAAACATCGAATAACTCAGTGTTATTGAAATGGAAAATTAGCCTACTGTGTACTTCCCGTTAGATCGTAATTTAGGTGTTTTCAAGCCTAGAGTGGATAGGCTCTTAATAAAGTTTTACCATCAACGGTTGCATCACAAGTACCTTATTGCGTTTGCGTCAAGCACTTGTTTATTTCAAATAAAAAAATTAAATAATAGTACCTACATTATGATACAAGTGTATAATGTTGGTGATTACCGCTGAGGTGGGATTTAGATCTTAAGAGAGCCGAGGACGGTATCGACGTTTTTCGACACGCTTGAGAAGAAAAATTTTACAAATTAATTAATTATTGCTTTATCAGCAAAACTGTTTCTTTTTTGTAGTATGGCGGCAAAAAATTGTTCTTTCTTATGCGCGCGCATCCAAAATGGTGGCCATAGACTAGCTACTCTAGCTAAGCTGTTTGAATATAAATAAGAATGAAGTTGCTGTTTATAAAAAGAACAAAATATTTTTATTTTATGAAAGGTTTTATTTATTAAACATATAAAATTTAAAATAGTTTATTTAAACATAAATTAGCATAAAATAAGCAAGCAATACTAATTTGTACTATTGAAGGCAATACCTAATGTATTTTTTTTTCGAATTCAATGTTTGATTTAAGAACAGAGGTTTAACAAAAAAGGTTATCACTACATTATCACACTTGTGCATAATGGTAATCATAAAGTCACAGTTTGGTTACAAGCTACATTATAAACCTAAGTGTAGTGCAATTATAGTCACTTTCTGAGCAAGTGTGTCGAAAAAAAATTGTATCATGCTAAAACGCAACAACTGTAATACCTTTTTCGTAGCGCGTAGCGTAGTCTACGTTGCTACGCTTTTCACATTCAGACATCTGTCGCCATCGCGTCACTAGTAAAACTGGTTAACGTCATAACAGAATCGTTACACAAAATTACATTTCTCATGATTCATTATACTGTTTATACGAATAAAAAAAAAACAAGTGCGAGTCGGACTTGCGCACTGAGGGTTCCGTGCAAACTACAATTCCCGAATGGAGTCTCGAAATTTTTCCCGAATAGCAATTTTTTTTTTTGTGACATATGTAACAACAAACTTACTGTTTTCAGATTTTTCCCTATATCTGCGCTATAAGACCTTGCTATGTGCCAAATTTCAGGATTCTAAGTCAACGGGAAGTTCCCTATGAATTTCAATCTTTGAGAGTTTCTTTTTGCGACATAAACGGCCGTATCTTTTTTTATTCGTTAACTTAGAAGTTTGGTTTTTTCACAGCTTGAAGGAACCGCAGACTTAGTTATATGGTTTTAATTTCAACTCGATACCTCCACGCGTTCTTGAGATAAAGGGTCTTGACAGACAGACAGACGGACGGACAACAAAGTGATCCTATAAGGGTTCCGTTTTTTCCTTTTGAGGTACGGAACCCTAAAAACGTGATAGGCATGGAGAAAGTATAAAAATCGGCCAAGTGCGAGTCGGACTTACGAACCGAGGGTAGAACCGTACAAATCGGAAAAAAAATACTAATTATTTTGTTATGTAACAGTTTTCGCATTGTTTCCTTTTCTTATTTATTATTTTTCTCTTGTGAGTCTAAAAATATGCGCCATGAATAGAGCATACGCGGTATGATCTTTAGATTACGTTGCCTAAGAAGTTTATTTTTTTTTCATTCCTACACATTCAAGCAACGAAAAAATACATTTTCGCAGATCTGAGTATTAAAATTAATTACAGTTTTATAGGATTGCGTGGAGGTATTCCTGAGAAAAAGGGTCTTGACAGACAGACAGCAGTGTTCCTAAGAACTTTCCATTTTTGCCGACTAAAGTACAGAACCTCAAAAATGAAAGCGTAATCCTATAATCGTTGGTATTATCCCTAAAATATGTATACCATTTGACGTTCACAGTCCATGCCCCATGGGGAAACGACGACAGAAAAAAATACCTAAAAAAATGTGTTATTTACGGACTATCTAAAGCCGTTTAATAACACAGATTGTGTTGCGTTACTAAGTCGCTCGTGTCGTGTCCAGCTCCTTTTAGTGATCCTTTGGGACCTCGATCCTCGGTTACTATGGCAACGGCACGCAAGTGACCTCTAAAACACTGAGTTTAATCGCAATTGCACTAGTAATTTAGCACGACATCACTTAGGAAATGTTGCTAATTACGACCAAGATTTATTTTGATAGTAACTCCACTGAGAGGTTTGCTTCTGCACTTATGAAAAAGTGGATAGTTAGAGGTAATAACGGTGATTAAAAATAGTTACTTGGGTAGTTATTCTATTTATAAAATAAGCTTATGTTTTTCTCAGTACATATACAGTTAGTTAGCCTATTATATCCCACACGGAATAGTGACATCGAATGGAAAAACAATTGGAGCGTTATTCTTCGGTCAAATATATTCTTCATGAGTTACATAATAATTTCAGCAAAGAACATTAAAATGGAGCTTAAAATTAGCGGTTGAAGAAAAAAATAATAATGAATCGTGAGAATAAGAAAGACCAACTAAAAAAGTGCAGTGATCCGCCAAATCCGCACTGTTTCCACGTGGTTGATAATGGCCTATCCCTTCACCAACAGTGAGAACATTATAAGGCTGATTACGCTTTATGCTACGACATTGACACAAGAAGGAACCGCCTAGAAAAAAAAACATACAAAAAAATCCGAGGTAAAATAAAGAAAGTCTGCTTGTAATTGAAGTTTTTTGGCTCGAGTCAAACCGGGGCGGGGTAACGCTTGCAAGTAATGAGATATTAAGTTTTAATTTACGAGTGCGTCGGGTTTAAGTCTTAAGAAAAGTGACCTATTGTGGTGAAATAAGACAATGCCCGTTAGTTCCGAACGACTGGACACGACCGTTTACGACTCTCTCCGTAGACGTCCAACAATGCCTTCATAATTTATCACTTAAGGATGTACGATATTACTGGGGCTGCCATTAGCTTTTATGTAGTTCAGTATTTTAAAAATAACTATTAGAAATATGTCGTTAAAGGCTGAGTGGAGGTTATGGCAGAGTTTCTTGAAGGTCCATCGTAGTACAGTTTATGTGAAGGCTCTTGCTTAGCAGTTGTGTTATACTGTAATAACTTTTTAAATATACTGAATATTCAGGTCATTTAAGTAAAAGAGATCTAAATTACAATCAATGTATTGGTTGGGTTCAAATTAACAGTAAAATATAATGATTATTTATGATGTTTTTTCCATCTGAGACACTAATCTGCATGGTTCTCAAATGATTTGACCATTACATGTTCTTTACTCTATGGACTTTAAAAGAGACTGACCCCTAGCAAAGAAACACCGGACTCATCTAGTTTAAACTGACTGAAAACAAAATTGACATGTAAAAGTGTTTTTTTTTTTAAACCTATTTGCAAAATAAAGATCATTTATCATTTAAGAAACAAAGCAACATTTTTTAAACAACAGTCTAATAAAATAAACAAATAAAATATGTCCCGGGATTTGGTAACAGGATCAGCAATACTTACGCCGACCACTAGTTAGGAACCTATGCGGTATCATACGACATTTGAAAAGTTACAATATAGGCTTTAAGTCCTGTATTGTTCTTTTTCTATTGGTATTTGGAGGCTATCAACTGGTCACAAAAATTACAAAATTTGAAAGGATTTTGTCTGAAGAGGAGAGCGAAAGGAGATTTTGTGATGAGACTTTGCACATCATATATCATCATCAATTAGCCGTAAATCGCTTTTCATCTGCAAAACCTAAAATATCAGTACAAAATCACAAAGATCACTATACACGATATACAGCAGCCTAGTTATCTTAGCATAAGTCTGAAGCCAACACACCAAGTTAACTGGCAGCGCAAACATTCCGGCAACTCCAGTCAAGCTTTTGATTCGTTAAGTTTCTGCTCAAGCGGCCAAGCCGCCGACGACTTACTAGCGCAACTACATCGCTACGAATACTATTTGTATACTAGAGTTTGTATATTAGAATTTTGGAAACGAAATATACAAATGTACGTTTATATATTGTAGCACGTCTATCGAAGTGTACTCTTTTTAACTGACTTCAATAAGAAGTATTCGGCTGAATTTATTTTAAGTTCGGCTAATGTGTTTTTTTTTTATGTATGTTCACCGATTTCTCGGTTCCGAAATTAAAGTTATTTTGCACTATTTAGTGTTTTTTTTTTTAAATTGAAGTTGATTGTTAATTTTGTTTTTTTTTTTAAACGTAAAAGTTGACTGTTAGAGAATGCCCTGTTTGCATTGTGTTTTCCAACGGGACACTATAATATTGTAAATTAAAGTTATATTAACAAATAAGTAAGGAAATAAAACTGTAAGTAGTTAGTGCAAATTAAATTGAATATAACGAAAGCTATAATAAAATTGTCAGTGCCTACATAATACACAAAATCGAAACTTAAACCAGGGTCTGTTCCCATAATTTTAAGGAACGTTTGCCTTTTAATCTCTGTCTCATTTTGTCACAAAAACACTTTCTACAGTTTACATTCTTTTTTTATGAGGTGGATAATCATCAAATGTCTTTTCCCAATCTAGGGTGGAGCGAAAAAAGGGCAGGTCAGATTTTTTCAGACCCATTTATGTTTCTTCATTGGCCTTTTGCATTTCAGGGTCACGGTAACTTTTTGAACATTCTACCACCTGAACTCGAAACATGCTTCTCTTGAACTGGTTACATCCGGTGAGGACCTGCATTAGGTAGAAAGTGAAGTGGAAACGCTGTAGTGCCTCTCTAGCCACTCCTCAAAAAGAAGACTTACCGCCACAATTGTGGCGTGAATCAGTTTACATTAATAATGAGTTTTTCGACTTGTATTTTTTTTTTTCTAATTGTGACGCTTGAGGAGCGCTTTGTAAGTAAGAGAAATAGCTTTCGCTTACAAAAAATAATGGTAATCAAGTAACTTCTTAGGAGGACACCACATTATTTGTCTTCTCACCTTTATTCGTGTTCATAAACCACAACGCACAGGCTCATCAAACTTCCCACCCCTTATATGAGACGCTATAATCAGAACCGTATAAAGAACGCTATGAAAACATGAAAGAAGCAATCACCCTAAAAAAACCCACCCAGATTGACAATGATTCAAAGATGTTTCCCTAAACATGGGATATTTGACGGAACTCAAGTGATCATTACACACTCCGTGCGAACAACGTTATTCAAGCAAGAAATGTTCGTTTATTCAACTGATGAATCCATATTTTATTCATATTGTCATGTATGAGGTGAGGAAGGCATCGTCTCTGCAGGATTCTCCTGAATTTCATATAAAATTCTTTACAGACACCGAGTTTTCGCATAAATCTTTTTATGTGCTACTGATATTAGGCTTTATCATTTGAATGCTCTTAATGCAGTTAATGGTGATGGCTGTACGGAGTTTTTTTTATTAAAAAAAAAAAACAATTTTTTTTTGTCTCTCTAATATAAAATAGTTTAAAAAATTAACTAAAAATCCGACCGCAAAAAACGACCAAAATATTCGAAACAGGTCACTTTAAAAAAAAAATGCTTATTTTACGGAGGGAACCGCAAGCGGTAGCTAGTATTATAATAAAGATAATCAGACCTCTTGAGATTTTAGACTTATGAGTTTTTCATAAGTAAAATCTCCTAATTTTATATCACGAAGTCATAAGTTTCTAATAACTGTATGTGATTCAAAGACCAGGTAGTAAAGTGAATCATTTCCTAAACAACAAGTTATTTATCCCTACTATTCATAGGGAAATTCACTAACTACCTGTATGATTCTGAATAGCTAGGCTAGCTAATGAACTTCAAACTTACATAATGTAAACAACACGTCTACTCCAGTACAAATCCTCATCAGCACCAGTCATCCCCGCTAAAACCATCTGGCATTGATTCTTGTTATGCAACCTAGCAGTCGACACGATAATACACGAACACGCACAATGATGACATAAGAAATGTGGCGATTACGTGACGTCATCTGGCAACCCCCAAACAGTAGATACTATGACATATCGCTTTATAAACGAGTCGATAGCATAATTTGAATCGCGTTTCCCATACTAAATCATTATAGATCCTGCTCCAATAATCGGCTCCGTCACGCAACCTCAAGCTCGTAACACAGTCGTATAAACCAAATGTGCTCCACATTGAAAAGTGGAAAACATTACCCCGGTATCATAATAAAAGCTCACATGTCATGATATCCTCAGTGAAAAATCCATTAACACTTATCCGGGCGTAAAATACCCCAAAGTAACAGAGGTACGTAGTAAAACAATAAATTCTTCGCCGCAATTCCGTTTTATAATAAGGTATCTGGTCTTGAAGCTGTAATGTGAAAGTCCAAAATCATAACATTATTATGATATTCGAGAAGAGTGATAGCGCGTCAGGCAAATAAATGTAACGCCGTAGATTTATAAAGCTTGGAAGTTGAGATCGGAATTGTTTTTGTAATTCTCTACCTTCTGAATCAGTGGCTTGTGAACAGTAATCCTGACTTTGCAAAACATTGTGCAACCTGTTATTGGCAGTTGTGAACACGGGAAAACTATTCCATAGGAAAATTTTTCTAGCATCTCTACAATATTATCTGGCATTCATGTCATACAAAAGTCTATTTTATGCGTGACTTTCACTGTCCGGCTCAGTTGTATAATATATACAGATTGATTCAATCTATCCCCTGACTTGGGGTCAGCCCTCTTGATACTATTACGTCATTATAGGCAATTTTGTCAGTTGGTTGTTCTCGATGCTTCGCCTCCAGATAGTCGGTAGCCGACCTCTTCCATTTTTGCGGGCTTCCGGACAGCGAGCAATGGGTAGCTCGCTGTCCGACCGTCCGGTAACTGTCCGGACCGAGCCCAAGTCGTAGACGACGCGCCCTGTTCTCGCGCGCCTCAAGGCAGCAACAGCAGGGCCCCAGCTGGGTCGAAGCCTACTGGGGCCAAGGTTACCCGAAAGGGAGCTCGAGCCCCGGTATGAAGGCTAGAAGGAACGGGGTGGGTTTTTAGTCAGTAAGAGTCTGACACTATCTCCCGCTGCGCCCAAGAGCGGGGGTTGTCATTGGATGGTTATCCCTACCAAAAAAAAACCTCTTCCACTTTTGCCTTTTGCTATAACTAAAATGCATTGGGTTATGTGGTCTTCGTTTCGGCGTATTATATGCCTATACCATTGCAAGCTGCTTTCTCGCATCTTATGATGTATTTGAGCTACTTTAAAGGTTAAAAGCTTATTGGAGACTTTATCCAGTCTTGCGACACCAACATCTTCATCTCCGTTACATACATTTTTTGAACTTTGCATTTTCTGATTCTCCACCCTTCCATACAGCATTGTGAGTTTAACGCACGAATATACAGATTACTAGAGATATTAATTAAAAACTCATACATATTTAAATGAATTGTCCAATAAACTAAACTCAACTATCAAACAAGTTTTAACCCTCTAAACGCGGCACCCCAACACAATAGTTCACTACAGACACACAAGCCACAAATATGACGTATCGAAATCAGTTTCCATTCACGCAGCGGAGTAATGAGCTGGATGGAGCTCGGGCTGTTACTTCGTTCCGTTCGTTCGTTCATTCGTTCCCGCCCCCGCTCAGAGCCGTCGGCGGTTTCGCAAAGTTCCCCATTCGGCACTTGTCGCGCAAAATTTACGGGTTAATTTTCAATGGGACTGGGTTTTGAGCTTCTGGAAATTTTAAGTTCCACATTATGCTTGGCTCTCATCCGCACCGGGAATGTATGACGTAATAAAGGGAGAAGTTTCTTTTTTATGTTCGCGGATTTTTCTGTTTATGAAATTTTGATGAATCTTGGATATGATTTGTTACTAGGCGTGAATAGACTGCTTTTATGAACTCTCTTTATATTCTTAGGTAGTTTTTAACGCCCGTAGTGACATATCATGTAACGTTGTATCACCTTGAAGAAAATTTGCGCAGTATTATACTAGAAGTCTGCGGGACTGTGTAGCCTTGGAACACAATGGGCAACTTAATGAACACTGGCAGGGTAGTCAGTAACAGTCTGGCAGTAAGTCTCCCACTCGCTGCACCCAGAGTTGTTAGTAAGAGTTAAAGTCAAAACACACATTAGGATATATATTTAAATAACAAATACTTTTCCACACACAAATACTCAAGGTCATGAAAATTAAAACATACTATATAACGTAACAAGCAATTTCCACTAGCAACGCTGACTTGCAACTAATACACCCGATAACTTCAACTTTCAACCAGACTAATTCAAAAGCTCCAAAATTAATATCAGTTGTTGTTTCATAAAGGCACATTCATTCCATCAAGCCGTTCCACTAACGTATGCAAAGAGTTTAGTAAGTACAACAAGTACATTAGCAAGTACCTAACTATATTAATTACGTAAGTAATACCAGACCTACTTCAGTCACAGACAAATGTGAACATGATAAATCATCCGGGACTTATGATTAGCTTTTATGAATGTTGTGTAGTATGAAAACAGATTAATTGACATTATATGTGATGCTTTTGTGTCAAAATTTCAAAAGCATAAAGGACTATAATTATGCTCAGGCACTTTCCTATGTAGGCGATTCTACATGATCACGAATACGAAGCGACGCGGCGCAAATGAAACAAACATTAGGGCCAACGCTGCGGTAAGCGGGCGCTCGCGCGGGCATGCGTCGCGTTTTATCGCGCGTTTGTGTGCGACGGTCCTCGTAGCAGACACCGGCGCAGTGTCGCTATTTAAATTCTAATGGTGTGCATGTAGTCGTGTCCGAAAATGCACTAAAATCAAATTAATACCTAATAAATGTCTTTATCTCCAACAAATTACGACATAGCTTTTAGTTTACAGGCAGTTTAACAAGAATTAGAATTTAAATTGCCACTCTATTTTTTTTTAAGGTGGAAAATCTGACTTCTCCCGCTCTAGGGCGGAGCGACTGACTATGTTTTTTCTTTGTCTAACGTTTCAGGACCCCGGGATTCCCATTCGGGACTCAAAGCCCCAGTAGACTTCAGCACAGCTAGGCCCCTATGGTGTTGTTGACGTCTTGTTGAGGCAATTGATACTCTATTGGTACGTGGGTGTAGGACAATAGGATGGGATCAGTTGGTTTCATATTTTCGCGTGAACCCTTGAACGGCTGAAGCGGCGACTTCGCGCGCATGTAGGACAGTATTTGTTTTTAATGTATTGGAGCATTATCAAATCAAGGAAATGGTGCTATGGTACGAGAACTGGATATTTCACTCTGTCAAACTTAATAATTGCCTCAAACGGTACCTTATTCTGACTGATCATGTATTATAGCTATATTGTTCTATAACGCTATACATAACCATGCTCAGTGCCTTATCTTTCACCTTAAAAATAAACTCCACCATGGTTTACATCGCAGGCTTGCGGTCGGCAATCGTCCGGTAACCGTCCAGACCGAGCTCAAGTCGTCGATGACGCATAGTATTCCACGCGCGCCTCAAAAAGCAAAACCGTAGGGGCCTAGCAGGGTCTAAGCTTGCTGGGGCCATAGGTTTTATGAAAGGGAACCCTGGGGCCCTGGAACGAAGGCAAAAAAGGAACAGGAGTGGGTATAAGTCAGTAAAAGTCTTACAGGCCTTACCACTCCGCCATTTTTTAGGCAGGAGATATCATTGGATGATTCCCACCTAAAAAAAAAAACCATTAAATTTACATCATATAAACATAGGGCCTTATTACGGAAGCTTAATTTAGTTAGCCAATAGATCTGCGTTCACCCATTTACCCACTAGCCGTATCTCAGTAATAAGTAGCCCCTATGTTACACATAATTTCATTACCAAGCACGGTTTGTGGTCGCCTTTCGCACACGAGTGCTTTGTTCGCTTAGTCCATTACGTGGCTTCGTACAGCTCTCTGAGAACCTCAGGGGAGACCAGTTACAGTCATAATAACTTCTGTTGAATGCTCGATACTGTACTCTTGCCATTCACACAACTCAATATTATCTAGCTGTGAAGTTGGAGAACATAATGCATACTTTATAACTAGTGTAAAACATACAGTGGAAATGCATTTGTTTTATGTAGTCTTATTATGTTCTGAGGTGTGTATACATAAAGTCGTGTTTTATGTACCAGAACGCTGAGTGACTGACACAAAGGAAACAAGTCAAGAGCATGATGCCAACTTTCAAGGCTTTAAAGGGTTTCAAAGACTTGCTCAGTTAATTTGCGTCTTCTGAAGAGAGCACAAGTAAGGAGCAGTTCGCGTTCCCTTTACAAAATACATTATATTCATGGAAATATTCACAAAATTGTGGTTTGCAAATAAATCTCCCTGTAGTAGCTGCAGTATTCGAAGTAATTTGAAAATACAAGCCTGTTTTCTAAAATAAACTCTGTGTATTTACTCTGTAGAGGCAGAGTATAATTTAAACAGCGTCGAGGGCTAATTATTAAAACGCATTAAGGTCACAAGTTGTTTTACGTCTGCGTTATGATCCATGGGGGCATTGTGGGCCGGTACACCCTTTGTTAGGCCGCCAACTTGCGCCCAATGACTGGCGCTTTCACTCGGGCCCGCTTCCAAAACCAGCCCCAAAGGGTAACACTACAGGATCGTCATTTTCGTTTGTCATCAATCTATGTTAGGGTGGCTGACATGTAAGTGTTAATTAAGCAGGCCTCACTCGAGCGTAATTAAGAGTGTTACAGTGTTATTTTAGACATTAATTGAGACGAAATTTCTTGTTATAATGAAACGAGTAGACTTCGAGATTGTCGAGTAATTTCCTTCGAAGGCCATCTTCGGCGCACGTCGTAAAGTCGAAGCACATTGGAGAGTAAACAAACCGAAGTTTCGATCGGAATGAAGATTAAGAAAGGCGTTACTGGTGTTATCGTTTCCTTATAAAGTTCATGGCGAGGGGCGAAGCTTAAATTAATGCTTTTTTAAATTGTGATGATAAAAATTGTATAAATATATTGAGCGGTGTAAATAGTGCGGGCGTATTTTATTGGTTCTAATAAAACGTAGCGGTTGAAAGGAGTGTTTAAGAGGACGGCGCCGGTACAGTGTTTTCGAAAGAAAGCTAGTCGCTTTATCATTTGCGGACAACAGGCGGTGGAGGCTTACCAGAGCTCCGAGGCGGCGAACGACATACTTACGTACCGCAATGTAGGGATTGTTTGGGCCACCTCTCTAAAGGGGTCTACCAGGAAATGTCGGCGATTTGGAGCTTCTTGAAAATATCGTTTCCCCTGCAACGGAATTTTGTGAGGGACATTGTTTACCTTATCTGGTAAACACTTTAGTTTGCCACAGCTGGATTCAATATAAATGTACGCGAGCTAAGGGGATTCCGCATTTTTCACGAAATAACACACGTATTTTGTCTCACAATTCAAATGTATTTCTGAATAATAACTAGGATCTCGCACTGTATCATATTTCAACGAAGCTACGGTTGCGTGTAATTCGGTGTAATAGATTATTGTATGAAAACTGTGTGGCTTTCTTTCGCGAAAAATATTCGTGAAATGGAGTGTCAAGTAAAAGAAAACTGAAGACGTAATATTTTTATGAGTACTTCACGCTGAAGAAAGAAAAAGTTTACATTAAACTATTTTGCTTTGCTTTGAGACAGTAAAGTTGTATTATTTGAATCTGTTTTCTTTTCGAATTCAACAGTTTATTGCCCTAAGTTTCTTAGACTTTGCTGTGAATTATAACGTTTGTTTTATGGCTTACTGTAAAGGCTCCTTTTTAAAGTTTTGAATTAATTTCGATCCAGTGTTTTATAGACGTTCTGTTGGAGGACACGTAAAAGTAACCGCCACAACTGTAAAAACGGATCATATTGTTTTATAGTATTACTAGCTGCTACCAATAGCTTCGTCAACGTGATTGTAGACAACTAGGAAATACATTGCCGTTGTAATTAAAAGGGGCACAAATATCTCTTTTTTTCAAAATTAACTTAAATTCGTATTCGAAATCAGAAAAATATCTGATTCCGAATATGTTAAAAAAAATATTGGATATCCCGGGATAAAAAGTACCTCTCCGTGCAATTCCAGAACATGTTCTACCCGTATACCAAGCTAGGAGCGATTCAATCGTTGATGGTGAATTGCACTAGTTTATTAAAAGCCAATTCACTCTAGCTTTGAGTGTCTTCAAAGGTGAGTGTCTTCTGAGGCGCCTTTGAGCAAAACAAAAAGCCGACACTGAATGGCTTGGGCGCTCGGTCACTCGACCGAGGCAAACTCGCGCGCTGCCGCGGACACTAAATGGCTTGGGTGATCGGACACTCGCCAGCGGCAGCGCGCGCGCTTGCCTCAGTCGAGGCACGTCCAAATTAACCGAGCTGCTTCGCGCGGCAAATGCCTCGAGAAGCTGCTCGCTCTCTATTTAAATATCAGTTTCCAAAATTGTTCACAAACCTACCGACCGACGTAGGTATAACCTACTCTACGTATTTATATAATATATCGGTGCTATTCAAACCTATCTCCTTCTACAGATGAGATGGTGATATCATCAAGTAAGTACGAGGTGATGAACACCGTCATCAGCTCATTTGAGAGCCGCATGGCACTGACAGTGAGGAGGCTGACGCCAGCAGACGTTGGCGGGTACAGGTGCGTCGCCAAGAACTCGCTCGGAGAAGTCGATAGCGTCATCAGGCTGTATGGTAAGCACTTGTACTAACTTAAGTTCTTTACTTACTTTACTATTGTAATTGTTTAAAATTGTTGTTACTGTGATTCTTCCATAAGAGCGCTTTCACACTAGCGTTTGTCCAGCGTAGGCGTTCGATAAACGTATGCGAAGCGCAGACGCCGCAACAACGCGGCGCAGGCGTCTAATTGTTGCGACGTTTCCTCTGGAGTCAATTGAACGCTGCGACAGTGCGACGCAGACGTCCCGTCGTTGCGGCGTTTCCTCTGGAATTAATTGAACGCCGAAACAACGTGACACCTGCGCCTGTCGCGGCGTCTGCGCTACGTATACGTTTATCGAACGCCTACGCTGGACAAACGCTAGTGTGAAGGCGCTCTAATAAACAAATTGGTAGAAAGTCAAGTATCGAAGACAGCATGACAGCAAAACAAAGTGTTTTGTGACGTATACGCTTTGACAGAGTCAGGCATTTTTTTTTTAGTTGGGTAAATCATCTAATGACATCTCTTGCTCTTGGGCAGAGCGGGAGATAGTGTCACACTTTTACTGAATAAAAACCCAATCCTGTTCCTTCGTTCCCTTTCGTACCGGGGCCGAATCTTCCTTTCAGAAGCAGACCCTTGGCCCCAGGAGAGTCAGGCATGACGTTCACACTGTATTCGGCTCTAAAAGAAATCTTCAACACCCCAAGAACTCTCTTGATCTTTAGACTTCGTGCAGATAATATTGCCTAAGAATTGATTATTACCTCTTCATGAACTGAATACCTAAAGTCTACATCATAATATTTCATTTGAGTGGTATGGAATAGTTTGTTTATTACTCGTTACCCACCCATAAGATTCCCACTGTGATCGACATCCTAAACCGACTAACAAATATGAAAGCCGCACTGCGTTGGTGGTGCACTGACTTTGAGTATTTGACTCTGGCAGACAAAGACAACATCTGATTATTTCTATACAACATTAGTTTGAGTTTGTGTGAAACCCGAAACACGTGTCTAGTATTTTTACATAAGTAATCTATGTACAAAATTTTAAAACTATATCATTTTTTTTTATGGTGGGAAAAAATCATCCAATGACAACCCCCGCTCTTGGGCGGAGCGGGAGATAGTGTCAGACTCTTACTGACTAAAAGACCCACCTCGTTCCATTTAGCCTTCATACCGGGGCTCGAGCGCCCTTTCGGATAACCCTGGCCCCAGTAGGCTTCGACCCGGCTGGGTCCCTGCTGTTGCAGACAACTCCTTGAGGCGCGCGGGAACAGTGCGCGCCGTCGACGGCTTGGACTTGGTCCGGACAGTTACCGGACGGCCGGACAGCGAGCTACCCATTGCTCACTGTCCGCAAGCCCGCGCCTACGGTGGCTGGAAATCGGGATCAGAATCCCGGCGGCGGCGGCGAGGACGCCGTTACCTTATGCGTTCGGCCTCCTCCTTTGCGAGCATTACTGCTTCGCAGAAGTCGGCGACCGCCTGCCACTCCTCCTCGCTCCGGACCATGGCCTCAACCAAGGCCCGGCGCGAGAGGTCTCCGCCACCGATCGCCCCCACGAGGGCACGGCGATGCTCCGCCCAAGCAGGGCACGCCTCGACTGTGTGCTCCACCGTGTCCTCCGGGCATTCCGCACAGTGGCGACACCCGGGACAACTATATCATGAAAAGTCACAAAGTTATAAGCTTGTTAATTACGTTACCTGATTGTCCACACAAATACATGAATACCGTGCCATTTAGGTGACTGAGGGGTTATTTTGCTCCCGCAACCAGCTGTGCGCAGGCTCTAATGCCCGCTATGACCTGCCGTGACCTCTGTTGCACTTAGTGTTGGTGGTGTCCAACTTGTGATCTTTTTTAAATATTTTTGGGAAAAAATATAACACGGTATAAAAATTTAATGCTAATAACTCTACTGTTTATGAGAGCAGCACTCTATAGTGCTGCGTTCCCTGATTGTGTAAATAATGCTAATATATTCGTAATTTTAACTGTGTAAATCTTTCTGCCACAATATTATATAAACCAGTTGAAATTCCATTAAGTAACTAACTACAGAAAAGGGTATGTATTATTTTCCGTTTTTCTTGTTCAAACTTACTGAAGAGGAAGTTTAAAAAGTTTGATTAATTAAAAACCGCAAAGAGAAACAGAGTGAGGGAGGGATGTCTATTAAAACAATAAAGTAATAACTTGGTTTTATTTGGCTAAATATTTCATGACTAACGTAAATTAAAATATTCCACAAGACCAAAACAAACAGTGTAACTAAATGATAAATGATATTTATTTTGTAAATAGGTTTTTGAAAAACACTTTTACACGTCACAATTTTTTTTACGTCCGTTTAAACTAGATGAGGCCGGCGTTTCCTAGCTGACTAACCTGAGAAAAAACACCGAAACAAACTCAGGGGTCAAAGTCTCTTTTAAAGTCCATACAGTAAATAATCTATATCGATAAAGCTAGGTAATTAGCGAACAGCAAGCAATGAACAGTGGTGGCCGAGTGGTAACGGCCCCGACTTACGAGTTGTAGTGTGGTCGCGGGTTCAAACCCAGCCAAGTGCATTACTTTGTGTAATTTATTTCATCACTGCTGCTCTCAAAACGGTGAAGGAAAACATCGTCAGGAAACCGGCATGTCCTAGAACCAAAAATTTGAAGTGTCATCCACTAACCCGCACTGGGCCCGCGTGGTGGATTACGGCCCTCTCCTAGAGAGGAGGCCTGAGTCTTATCAGTGGGAACATTATAAAGCCGACTGGTATGCTGCTGCTGCTATGCTGCTAAGCAATGAGCGCTCGCCATCCGGTTGTCTGGTAAATACCGAGCCCGGATCCACGGCGCGTCGCGGCATTCGCGACTCAAAAATTAATTTCAGCAAGACTGACAGGGCCAATTTAGAGGAACACTGTAGGTCTTAGTCAGTAAAATTCTGCCACTCCCTCACACTCCAGGAGAAGCAATTTGATTAAAAAAAAAAACTTGTTTAATTAGTGGTTACAAAAGACAGAATTTTACTAAATTCCTATAATACCAAAACCAGGAAATGTTCCACCAAGAGACAGTACTGACAGCAACTACATTCATGAATTCGTCCACAGAAATTCCGGGACCAACGGTGAAGAACACAAGTCCAGCGTACAAAAGAGAAGACTACAAGTACTCGACACCGATAGAGGGGCCTGACAATCAATTCGGTTCTGCTGACAGGTCCGATGACGAAGATGAACGAGACACCGCAACATATACCACTGACAGACACTCAAATGCATACAAACACGAAAATGTTACTAGAAACAGAACAATCCATTATACGCCGACACCGGAACAAAAGCTTAGCAATAAAGTGCGCAAAATTATGAACAAATTCGAAATAGAAGAGTTTGGTAACAACAGATGTTGTGTGCATTCCTCTTTCGTAATAAACTGTATTCTTTCATTAGGAATTATTCTAGCACTAGACTATACGTAGAAAATATTTGTGTTAGCTGTTGTTATTATATAATTATGGATGTTTACAATGTTTACCAAACATTACTTCGGTATTCATTCCAGTATATTGTAAGTTATACCGTGCAAGATTTTAGCCTTCAAACATAATTAATTGAACGTTTTGAAGTGGATACGAAATTGATATTGATGAGAGAGTTCCGTAGCTATGGAAATTAATATTCTGTTGACGCTATATCGGTACATTACATTATTACCTGTTATAATCGAATATTTATAAAAGCTTTGGACGTTACCCGGATACGTGTGTTATACGGATATCAGATTGTATTGTAATGAAAAAGGCCAACGTTTCAAAGCAGTGTAAACTTTTCACTATTGAAAAATGTTAGTATTTTATACATTTAGATTCGATTTTTATTTGCTAATGACTTCACGATTCCATCGTGTTGATTTATGAATGTAATATAATCAAATTGTGTAAAGTTGATCTAGTGGTGTTTACTTAATTGAAAGCTCTGGTTGACCGTTTCCTCATTAGACTGTTGGCTTTACTTATATTATCTACTAATTCAGATTTTGATCCCTGCAAAGTTTTAGTTGTGGTTTTAATTTAGCTGCCGACTCTCTGTTTTTCTTTTCTATTATATTTATATCATCTCACAATAGACAAAACCTCTACAAAAAGAAGTTTCGCTGAAGAGTTAGTATGGTATTATGTATGCTTATCTTCATTTACGCACTCATAATTTATGCATATTTTTCGCGAGATTTTCGTCCTGAAAAATGAACACATGAAAAGCTTGTCGCACACCGACAGACAGACTTTTTATTAATGTAAATGCGGCTTTAAATGCGAATCCATGGCGAATACAAGCCTGAATGGTTGTCGGTGACAATACTTTTCTGAATATTTAAAATTATCATCCCATACCACGTGTTGTGGATTTTATTCCGTCTCTTACAGTTGACCTTTGAATTTGTCACCGTTGTTTAATCTTATCTTTTTTTTTTGCTCATACACGCCTCGGACTGTAGTTACGTGATTATGTCAGTGAGGATTTCTTCGACTGCGTTATTATTTTCATCTCAGCTATCGTCATTTGGATAAATATTTTTTTATTTATTTATTATGTTGTCGGCGCCAGCTTCTTGTTACAAGTACTATATCATCGCCATAATTATGTATGTCTCTTGTTTTTATTCCCAACTGTTTGAAGCCAGTAACCTGTCTCTTTCTCATTACTCCTCTGCTATTCATCAAGCATAAAATCAGTGATATTTCATAAAAATCTCGGTACACTTTTCATCAGAAAAATTTTATACAGAGAATCGTAGTAAGATTTTGCTTTACAGGCAGTAGACTGTTCAGGAATTTTCATGAATCAGCCTTCGTATTATCAGATGATTGTTTAGTATCCACTTCAGCTATTTACAATTTCTGCTAATCGTAACTTGACCTTATCGATGAGAAGGCTTCGTTTTAACCCATTCAATGCCAAACATAAACTGAAAGTTTACTATTTATAATAGAATAGGCATATTAGGAAATAGTTTTTTTTTCCTATCGTACCCTAACCAAGTAAAAGTACGAAAAAGGGGGAAATGAATCGTGTGAGACGGTTCAGAGGTACTCTTTTGAGTACAGCAAACTGACACAACTGTATTTCAGTTGGTATTAAGTGTTATATGAAGATTGATTATAAAATTTTAGATTGTTACGGAGTGAATATTTATGATTCATTCTGTTACAATACCCACGATAAATAAATTACGGACATCAAAATTCATACATAATTTTTCTTTTTTTGCATGTCATTTTTTTGTTACTGCTAATTTAAAATGCATTCAATATTAAGATTACTTATACTTTCATTGTTATTAATAATCCCTTGTCAATAACTTCTATTTCTCGTTTTTAATGTGATTTTTTCACGGAAAGTTTAATAGCTGTTTGATATTGCGATGTGTAATTGGTGTAGTTTTGTGTATCTGTACAACTGGGGAATAAGTATATGGAATCTTTGAATCTGGCGCGATCTCGGTAAAATTAATCTGTCAATTTTATTGTAGTGCCCACTATCTCAGCGGAGCTTGCCGAAAAAGCTGACTCGATACATTTGCTACCAAATACAACAAAAAATTATTAAAATATGTTACATCCTTAATAAGCATCACATCCTTAGAGACGATCCACAGACATTCTCAGATCGTAGAGCAGTGTCGCTGGGCCTCTCCCAGTTGGTAAAGCAAGCGACGAGGGTGCCTGATGTAGTTGGTCATACTGCCAATTGTCTGGACCTACTGCTGACCACCGATCCGGACAGATGTGTCGTAACAGTTTCCTCACCACTTGGAACTTCAGATCACTGTCTGGTGAAGTCTGTATCGTCCTTCTCCCCACCTGACCGCGACTCACGTGGTGAACGGCGAATGTGGCGATACAGGTCGGCAGATTGGGATGAGATGCGGCATTTCTTTGCGTCTTATCCTTGGCAGCAGGTCTGCTTCTCTTCTGAAAATCTGTCGAGCTGTGCGGATGCTGTAACCGATGTGATACGCCAAGCTATGGAGTATTTTATCCCTTATAGCGATGTACGCATCGGTGGCTCAGCTCACCCGTGGTTCAACGCCGATTGCGTTCAGGCTGAAGAGCGTAAGCATTCGGCGTTTCTCGCCTGGGTTGACGCTCGTGACCGCAAAGCTCCGGATCTGAATTCAAAGAAGAGAGCCTTCAACCATGCTGCCAAGTCCTACAAAAAAGCATTAAAGAAGGCACGCTTCGACCGCATAACCCATATTGGCAAAAAACTCTCTGCAAAGCCGTCCGGTAGCAGAGCATTCTGGTCTCTTGCCAAGTCGGTCGAGGCGAACTTCTGTCGGCCCACTTTGCTTCCGCTGGTAAAGCCTGATGGAACGCTGGCTCATACGGCAAGAGAGAAAGCAGGACTCTTTGCATCTCTCTTTGCCCATAATTCTCGTCTTGACACTAGCAATGCTGCTCCACCGACTCTGCCTCATTGTAACTCTTCAATGCAGGAGGTTCACATGAGGAACAGAGAAGTTCTGAGATAGCTGCGTCGTCTAGACGTGAATAAAGCCAGTGGACCAGATGGCATACCAGCGATTGTTCTAAAGGCTTGTGCGCCCGAGTTGTCTCCTGTATTGACGCGCTTGTATCGCCTCTCATTTAGGACTGGTATAGTGCCCAAGTCCTGGAAGCTTGCCAACGTGCAACCCGTGCCCAAAAAGGGCAGTCGTGCCGATCCTGCCAACTATCGGCCGATTTCGGTGACCTCCATACTCTGCAAGATTATGGAGCGTGTATTGAACTCACGCCTCATGGCATACCTGGAAGGTAACGATCTCCTCAGTGACCGACAGTACGGGTTTCGTCGCAAGCGGTCTACTGGGGACCTACTGGTTTATGCCACCCACTTGTGGGGCGAGGCCCTCGAGAAGAATGGGGAAGCGATTGCCGTTTCCTTAGACGTCTCGAAGGCCTTCGACAGGGTATGGCACGCTAGCCTATTGAGTAAGCTTCCAGCGTACGGCATTTCCCCTGGTCTGATTAACTGGGTAAAAGACTTCCTGAGTGAACGGTCTCTCCGAGTTGTTGTCGACGGATGCTCATCAGAGCCCATGACGATTAATGCCGGAGTTCCTCAGGGGTCTGTTCTCTCTGCAACTCTCTTCCTGTTGCATATCAACGATCTGCTGGTGCCCGGTATCTATGGGTATGCAGATGATAGCACAGTTGTAGAGAGATACCTGCCCTGTGCTCGGGCTAGTAAGGAGCTAATCCGGTCCGAAAGAGAGGCTATGGTAGAGCGAACGAATATCTCACTTCAGGCAGTCTCCAAGTGGGGTGAAGCCAATCTAGTGGGATTCAACGCCGCCAAAACACAAGCGTGTCTTTTCACTGCCAAAAGGAGCCCGTGCACCTTGGTTCCTACTTTTCGGAATTTATCCCTGGAGTACACCGACCGCCTTCAGCTCTTGGAAGTTGAAATTCCCTCAGACCTTAACTTTGGGCGGTTCATTGAGTCCAAAGCCAAGGTAGCTGCTAGGAAGCTGGGCGTTCTTGCAAAGGTCCGGCGGTACTTCACACCGGGACAGCTTTTAATGTTATACAAAGCACAGGTCCGTTCGTGTGTGGAGTACTGCAGTCACATATGGGCTGGTGCTGCAAAATGCCACCTGGCAGCTTTGGACTCGGTGGAAAGGCGTGCAAAGAGGCTAATTGGTGATCCAGATTTGGTTAAGTCCAACCTTCAAAGCCTTGAGCATAGGCGTAGGGTAGCCAGCCTTTCGGTGTTTTACAGGATGCATTTTGGAGAGTGTGCGCAGGAATTGCATGACTTGATTCCGCCATCGCAATTCTACCATCGGACAACCCGGCGTACGGCGAATATTCACCCTTACGTTGTTGAAACCTCTACGGTCCGGACTAAGCGTTTCGCCTCGTCGTTTATACCACGTACAGTAAGGCCGCAAAAGTCCATAGGAACGCTAAAGATTACATTGCTACGAACCGAGCGAGCGCGATACTTCCGTGCGTATGTGTGCGCATGTATGAGTATCCACATTCCACAGATAACACACACTAAGGAACTGTCGTCGCACTGAGTTTAAAAACATTATTATTTTTCTGTTCTTACCATAGCATTGATAAAATTCGTGCAAATACGTCATGTGCTGGTAGCCGTGTGAACTAAGTGTTGGATTCGCAAATCACGTAACCCGAGTTCAAATCATGGTCGGTCCGTTGCAGTTATTTCTTACTTTGAAAATTCCCAATCTATATTGATATAGTTGTTTTTTTATATTTCTATGAAAAATACTATTGCATTTTTTGCACTAAATTGTTGCAAATTACCACAGAACAGAAAATACTACTTTTCTTTATTCCGTGCAAATTACGAATGTGATCTATTAACCACAAGAAGAATCACATTCGTAATTTGCAATTATTTAGTTGTTACATCTTTTCGATGTTATAAGGTGGAAATAAAAAGACGTGTTTAATAAAAATGTTTATTCTTTATATTTACAAATTAAACATTTATGAGAATTGTGACGTCGAATTGTTACCTAGACAAAAAGTTATCTTGTAACCGTTATCTATGTTACGCCTAAGATTGTTTGTTGGAAGTATACCCACTTAGACCATTCATAATATGAATAACGTAACAATGAACGGATATTCAAATTTTAATAAAATAAAATATAGGTAATTGTTTATATCCAGTTATTTATTGAAAAGTGATATATGATTTGGACTTTGTAAACATTTTATTTTTGTGTAACGTCACAATGAATGTATTGAGGTCATAGCTTAATTGTTCATTTTCTTGACGAAAAGAAGATTGAAACCAAACCTCAATTTCTGTTAAAAGAACTTTAGTTCTCACAAGATAATCGTCAATTAGATGAGAAAAATAAATTGAACTATAGTATTATGTTAAAACAGTGCGGGTAGAAGAATAAAAAACGAAATAGACTCATGATTATTGTCAACAAAATTGATAGCGAGTTCACTGCATTCTTAAGATAAGGCGATGGCACAAGTTAAAAGATATAGCTGTTTTAAACGAAAGTAAACACAATATAATACAGTGTTTGTTAACGAATAATCACAGATATGTTAAAATAAAATGGTAGGCCATTTAGTTTAGTTAACATTAAATATTTAGTGCGAAACGTAATCGTTCTTGTTTGTGCCTCTCTGTCAAGTACGGCTTTTTAGCATGAAGCCGGCCATGACGGCCTTCAGCGTGAAGTGCACGGCGAACAGTATCCATCGAGGTGTCATATAATTCCGCAAAATGTCTCGTTGGTGCGAAACCATTCGTTTCGTATACGTCCACCATATGTCGTCGCTGCGCCTCGCTAATAAGCTTCGGTCTCCCACTTCTCTTTCGACTAGCAAGGCTACCTTCTTCCTCATATCTTTTTAGCCAAAGATTTACAGTATTTTTCTAAAATAAAAAAAATATATATTAGGCAGCTATACCTACTTTACTTCATTTTCATTACATAAAATGTTAATAATCATAATTATTGAATATAATTTTAAAATAAAACTGCATTTATTAATCCAATAACCAATCCAATAAACCCAACGATTTACGTATTTTTCTTTTAAACCTCATAAAGATACGATGAATGGATTCATAAATGGCATACTTTTTAATTAGAAGATTAATTTGTAATAAAGTTACAATTCATTAATAGCTATTATACTCACATTCAGTCCGGTTTCTTCAGATATTTGTGTTTTATTAAGACCACTTTTATGCAGCCCAATGATAGTCGCCCTCACTTCAATACTAATATTAGCCTGCATTTTGCGAATATTACAATACTGTCAACCTCACGTCACTAACCAACAACTACAACCAAACGACAGTTCATTTCGGTTAAGTTAAAACTCATGTCTACCTCGCAGAAATCTAATTCTTTATTTAGTTTTTTTGTGATCTACCTTTCTAACTCTAAGAAATGTGTGAACAAGTTAAAGAATAATTTAATATATGTAATGCAAATACATAACTTCCAATCGGGTAAGAACTTACAAAAAGTCAATAATTGCTTGGGATTTGAACTTGCGGCACACTGATTTGCGCTTCAAACTGTGTGCCTATACCACTGGGCCATCTTGACTTATGATAAGTTGATGAAATTGTGAATTTCAATCATTTGTTGGCGAAACTTGAAAATAAAAGGTCGTAAGTCAAACTAAACGTCAAACGAATAAGTTTTAAGAATTCCTATGGACTTTTGCAAGTGATAGTACGTCGAAGGACTGGAACAGTCTGCCTGCTGCGGTCTTCCCGTCCGATTATAATTTGGGTGTCTTCAAGGCTAGAGTGAATAGGCTCTTAATAAACTAGTGCGCCTCACCATCAAAGATTGCATCGCTACTTACCATCAGGTGGGATCGCAGTCAAGCACTAGTTTATCTCAATTAAAAAAAAAAAAAAAAAAGTAACTTTAATGAATCGAAGACATGGCTTAAAGGACTAAATATCAAAGCCAAAAAACACTATATAAAAAAAAACCTTTAGTAGATTATAACCACCCTCAATTATTTTTCAGTACATAGTTGACTATAGTGGCACTAAATGGGTTAATACGAAATTCGTCGAGCATTCCCAAGACATGAAGGATGGTCGTGAGTAAAACCGTAAACAATCATAGACTATATGAAAGTTACATTTCAAATTGTATCCACATCACTTTCAAATATGATTACTCTGTCCTTTGTACTAACATTTCATAAATTTTAATGCATAAAGTTGAAACCAACATACATTTAACTAAAAGCAGTCCCATAACTAACTTTGTTTATTATTATACTAGCTTTTGCTCACGACTTCAGCCGCGTCAATCTCGATTATTCCGGCCGTGAAGTCGAAGTCAGATAAAAGGTAACCTAATATTAAAATTTACCCGTTTTATCAAATTCATGAAAATTTGTTTATTAGTTTGACCTTGAAAGCGTAACAGACCGGCAGAGTTATTTTCATATTTATAATTTTAGTATGGATTGAAAACATGAACAATACCTATAAAAATGGCTGCAGTAAATACAGTTTCAATAAAATTGGTAAAAATGATGATTTACTTCATACTTCGATCCTGGCAATATTAACAAATTGAATAGGACAGAAAGGGAACCTAGACAGGGAAGACATAATAAGAGATGGGCTTATGAAATAATTAAATTGGCCGGTCAAAAATGCTTTTCACTGTCATAAGACTGCAAAACTCCAGGAGACCACATCAGTGGATGTGACTATTAAGGGAGGGGTAATGAGATATTGCTGGTACAGAAGTATAAAAGAAGACATTACACTGACCTCAAATAAGACCACATAAATAGTGAAAAAACCTTCTATCAACAGAATGGAACAAAGTTAATTCTGATACATGAACCAGGCATTCATGTATCAGAATATTTTATTCATTCAATTCATGAAGCATAATTCAAAATTAGGGCTGTGGGATTGTTCGACAGAGTAACCGTGGCCCTGGAATGCAAAAGGTAGCTGAATGAGAACGGGTGGGTTGTCTGACACACCCTCTTGCTCTGCTCATAGCGGGAGAAATTTTAGAGAGAGTATTTAATGGTTCCCACCACAAAAAAGGCACAAATCAAACATGTTTCGAGTCTTTGATGTGACAGACGATTACTTAACCTTCTGACAGTTGTTAATAAAAATTTTAAGGCCGAAGATTTCTTTGAAACCTTTTAGTTGATTTTTGCTGTACACCCTTCTTGAAGATGTATCCTAATGGCCATTAAACACCAAGATTCACTTGTATGGGGGACGTTAGTCCGATTTATCACAGTGCACCGGTAGTTAATAACTCCGGTGACAGATGGCGCCACGCGTCACCGTTCTCAACAGAATACATGATTACTTTTAGTTAATTAAATACGTGATTCTGGTGGACATAATGAGGAAATAACTGACATATTTATACAAATTTATTTAGTTGTAAGAGAAAGACAAAAACTAAAAATATGTTCAGGTCTCATATAGGTAGGTACCCAGGGCCGTTTTATCCATAAGGCAATATAGGCAACTGCCTAGGGGCCCCGCCAGGTTCAGGGGCCCCGCGCTTCAGAAAAAAAAATAGACAATGTTTCTTAAACAGTAAAAAAAATAATTTGAAATTTCGATGACGTGACATTTAACTAGCAATCCTAGCATTGGATTATGCGAAAAGCTGTCGTCAAAAGTAAAACACAATCTTTTATTAGCAACGTATGAGTGCAGAGCATATTCATTGGCTTTTTCTGATAATTTTGTTTATATTAATTTACATAATATAAAATTAAATCAATCAACTACAGGGAAACCGAAACGTCAATTGGCCAAACACCATCTATCGTCATTGGCAAACATTTAAAGGCCGTACTTTTTGCATAAAGGCCGTACTTCGAGATGCTTTTTAAACTGATAGCACTAAGTTATCAAATTTTATAAAATTCGTTATTTATAAATTTCAAGTTTTAAAGGTTCTGTTTTGCTCTATTCCAATTTCCACACAACTATAGTTGTTGAAGTAACTATAGTGTAGAAACCTGTTATGCCACCCATTGAAATAATTATGAACTAATTTACTTTTGTTCGAGTTGAGAGAAAAATGGTTTTATCTTTTCAAAAAGAATGGACTTTGCATATTATGTTTTAAATCAGTATTTAAAAATATGTATTATTTTAATTTATAAAACGAAGGTCTTCTGCTAAATACATTATAAAATAATATACATTTTATGATTTTTACGGGATTTTTAAAGGTACCATATTCTATGGTCACACTACTTTTTAAGGTTGGCAGTGCTAATTCGTTCGCATGACCGGGGTATTCCCCGATTCGTTCAATACATATCATAGACAACATTTTCGTACTATTCAATCGTACAAAAATTGAGCGATTAAATCTGTCACTTCGACGAATTTGTTTGCGAGTTTTACGGCCGTGAAAAAAAAGACGGTTTTACAGTTTGTGTTTCAAAACTTAGTTTTTAGATCTTAGATCTTGGATATTTATTTGTAAAGACTGCAGAAGTGCTTCGGGCTTCGAGAAAATCGATGAACCGACGAGAAAATTAAAGTAGTGTAAAGTTTCACTGAAGTTACAATTATTATACGTAAGTTTTATTAGTTTTTTCATATTTTATTCACCTGATTACAGCTGTAAGGCCGCGGCCGGTTTAAAACTAATTAAATCCATCCGTTTAATACCAATATAACCATTTTTGTCGATTTAAAACGTTTTGACGGAAAACTTGAGATAACTTGAACAATGCTCAGCGTCAAGTAGTTATCGAATCAATTAATAATGTAGTGGTGTCTTATAAGCCGCCTTTAAACATCAAAATATTAAGTACAAAATATTAGGTAATTTTTTATTTGAAAAGAAAGAAGAAAGAAAGAAAAATAATTTATTTTGGTACAGCACAAAGCCCAAACACAAAAATAAACAAACCGAAAACAATGACAGCTGACAATGACGAATGTAATGACAGCTTTGCAAATATATAGAAGTCTAATGATTACAAACGCCACTGGTGAGTGAAACTTTTCCAGATTGAAATTAATTTAAAATCAAATCAAATCAAAATCAAATCAAAATCATTTATTTCAAATAGACCATTTGCAGGCACTTTTGAATAGTCAAATGTCGGTCAGTCCAAGAAAAGTGAAGCTAAATTGCACGTTCCAATACGTAGGTCTCTATGGAGAAGAACGTGCAAGAAACTCCATGGAAAAACTGTCTTCGTTCAACGATGTCTCAAAACCGTTTAAATTCATTGGCCATAATGGCAATTGAAAATGATGTACTGGAAAAGGTTAACTTCTAGGATGTCTTAGACGATTTTGTATCAAAAAAAGTTAGAAAAGTTAATATTTAAGCTTACGACTATTGTATGATTTTTTTTTGATAAAAATACGTTAATATTACCATACATATATAGTAAAAAACAGAGTAATTATGTAATATATGTATATATAACACAAAATATATTAAGAAGTTAGATGAGGGTAGGAGGGCCCCGAGACGTGCATTGCCTAGGGGCCCCGACGTGCATAAACCGGCCCTGGGTACCTAGATCATATTTTATACGAAAAACACGAGCCACATACAATTCCATATTTTATTATATTAATGTTTCTTTTTTTTTAATAACAAATGTTTTAAATACTAAACATTTAAAAAAATTGTATTCTAAAATGTTCATTCATTCTAAAAGCAGGTCAATAGAAAATGTTTGTCTTTTTTCTATTACAGTGTATTAAGTTTTATTTAATTATATGTCATAAGAAACTGATAATACAATACACAACATAATTTAATTACCTATACATTCTTCCTATCTTCAAATAAACAAATTGAAAACGTATATTAAATAATAGACTGTCCTATACCTACTTTAAGCACCATCCATATAAACCTTTTCAAGAGAATAAAATCTATCCTTTGAATTATTACATTGTCTGTTGTACCGATTAGTAGGCAAAAAAGACATGTGTTTTATAAAGTATTTGGCTGTCGAAAAAAAAAATACCAAAAAATACGATTTAATAATCAAAAATGTTTAATAAGAAAAAAATGAGAAAACGTGGTCACTTTGCCACTGATAGATTCATATTCTGATATTTCATAGATTTGAAAACAGTGGCAACTTCACAAGTGTGTATTTTTTATTTTATTTTATACATTATATTGATGCTGAGACTTAAAATAATATTTACGACGTTTTATGAATACAAAACAAAATCAGTGAAATAACCATTTACTTTCTGAACTTCTGATACATATTGTACATGTAGGTACAGAGTAACACAAGTCTTTGCCTGAATTCTAAAATCGTTTGCTCCTTGTATCGTAAAAAGGCGAAAACATAAATAGTTTTAAGTCCATTTGTGTAACAAACATTATATAATTAGCATTGACCAAACTGTTGTTAAAAATCATACCTAGATATTATATGGACTGTCTATTCCATTGATAAACGCTGAATAAAATATTTGTAAAATAAATTAGGATAAATAGTGTTGTTTTTTTAAGTATTTTATTCTGCGTTTATTACTGGGGGTGTAATAAAATAATTTGGGTATTATTAATAATGTTTAAGTATTTTTCAAATATTATTAATAATGCCCCAAATATTTCAGTCTTAACAATATAACCAAACATTTTTGTGATCTTCGGAACTGAGTCGCTAGATAGAACATGGCATTATAAATAAAAGGATAAACAAATAAATTATTATTCTAAACATGTTGTTTGAATCGACACCCTGTGTTTTACAATGTGGTTTCCGAACAAATGTTGCATTCTGATTTAATGGCTGACACCATTTTATCAGTTCGGTGAAAACATTGATACTAAAATGTATGTTACAAATGCAACGATTCGTGAATGATTTGAGGTAGATCTATATGTTTTGTGATAATTTAATTAACACAAAATAATACATGAAATATCTCTATTAAAACCGAAACTGTTATAATATTAGTTTACACAAGACAAAGTTAAAATTTGAAAATGTTTTATATATGACAAACAAAATATTATGGAAATATTTCACCACCATTTATTTGTAGAATCTAAACTTAAACTTAGTTACTGCTTATTCTATTTTAAATTAAAGAGGTAGGTATCTCATCAACTTATGTTATGAAAAGCTATACCCGAACATAACTATACTCTGTATTAGATAACAATACGTATCACGTTTCCACACGCCTGAAAAATAAGAGCTAACTCTCTCAAGCCAAGTTGGAAGTACCCGCCTTGTGGTTTGTAGCAAGTTTCTCCCGATGTGGCGGATTACCCGTCTTCCCTCATCTTCATTATACAGAAGGAACTTTCCCATTTTCACACTCCCGCTTATTCCCACTCGAGACGGCCGTGTTTTGTTGCTATGTATGCAAATCAGGCGCTAAGTTCACAAACAAATAAACTTTTTGGTTATACGAAGACGTTAGGTTAATACGCTGTGGTTGCCTTGTTTAATTTTGTTGAAAAAAGTATTTCGAAGGGTAAAGTAATGGTAAGAAAAAACATTTTTCTTTTATTTTGACAAGCTACCTATATCAAATACATAATTTTAATTTTAGTGACTCAGAAGACACTAAAATTAAAATAAAAAAATAGTAAAATAGTAATGTAAAGTAGTAGTTAAGTAATATTTATTTAAGTTGATCACAGATGATCCCCTTAAATAAATATTCTGTATTCCTGACACTGAAAAATTATTTTTAAATTAGGAAAAAACCGATGAAAAATTCCACCACTGGGGGGTATTCGTTTATGCGTTGACGTCAAAGACGTCCTGTATATATGTATATAAAACCGAGTTAAACCCATATCAATACAAAATGAGATTTAGGAACTAACCTACTTTAGCTTTGATACAGTTATGTAATAAAGACTGATTATGAAATGTAGATGAAGGCTGTAACAGTTAGCGCAGTGATTCAGTGATCTGCTGCTGCACTCGATGTCGCGGGATCGATTCAAGTACAGAACAAAAATAAGTTTGGCTTATAGATAGTTATTTCTGGTTTGGTGTATTGTGAATCTGAGTTTAAATCTCACACACAAGTGAACGCATCCATGAGATAGGAGTGAAGTAACGCCAGTTTCTTTTTTTTATGAAAAATAGGAAGAGGTGGCGAGACAACCTAAATACCTATCGCAAGGACTGGTTCGAGGTAGCACCAGAAAAGAATACCTGGAAGAAGTTGGGGGCTTTTCCCAGCAATGGGACAGTATAGGTTATTTAAAAAAAAGAAAATTGTGATGGACTGTATGAATAGAAAATGTTATTCGACACAGGCGTAGCACTGCAATGAACACATAATAAATCTATACACACTCCTATAACAAATCTGTAGAAGATTTTGTCGTGCGCTCATCACGTAAAATGTACGAAACAATGTAGATAACTCTTATAATATAATAATAATTGTGTGTAATTGATCTATTACTTACTTAGCCTTTGTTTCATCCCAATTCATTAATAATAATAATATTCCACAACTATCACACAACGCCATCTAGTCTCAAGCTAAGCAGAGCTTGTGTTATGAGTACTAGACAACTGATATATTTCTATATATTTCTAAATACATACACACTATAGATAAATGACACCCAAACACAGAACAAATGATCATGCTCATCACACAAAGATTTGTCCTTGGTGGGAATCGAACCCACGACCTCCAGCATAGCAGTCAGGGTCATTAACCACTAGACCAACACGCCTGTCATTGACGGTTCGGTGGTACGAAGTTCGCCAGATCAGCTAGTAAGAAATAAAGTAGCACAGCGTAGTAAAGCACGGACTAGGCTAAATTTTAGCTCGCCGTCCGATCCAGCTCGCCCTCCGACCGTCCGGTGACCATCCGGACCAAGCCCAGATCGTCGATGGCGCGTACTGTTCCACGCGTACCTCAAGGAGATGTCAGCAAACCTTAGGGGCCCAGCAGGGTTGAAGCCTACTGGCGCCAAGGGTTTTACTTATGAAAGGAAGACTTGGCCCTGGTATGAAAAGCAACGATGGAACCGGAGTAGGTTTTTAGTCAGTAAAAGTCTGACACACCCTGGCGCTCCGCTCAAGACTGAAGGATGTCATTGGAAGATTGTACACCCGAAAAATAAAAAATATTATATAGAGGTGGTATGTTCTCTGAAATTACTTTTCTTTATATTATATAGATAGGTTATAGATAGGTTCGCGTTTGACCACCATCTCACCTGATGGTAAGCGATGATGTGGTCGACGATGGAGCACGTTTGCCTAGAAGTAACCTATTCACTCTTAACTCAAAGACCTCTAAGTTGTAGCTATCAGGAAACACAGACTCCGGCAGGGAATTCTCATTGACTGAACGATTCTGAAAAATTTACTAAACGGTATTTGACAATACTGTCACTAATTATAATATTATATAGCTCTACTATCTTTAAGTGCTATGGGCTGTATAATATTTTCTATTTTGAAGCGAAGCCGCTAGCAGAAGCTAGTAAAATTAGAATTAATTAAATAATGTGTATTATATAATGCAGTCATTATCCGAGAAGAGGATAAGTCTGTTTCTTAATGAGTCATTGAGAAGCCTGTTTAAAGCATTATTCCCTGCCCAATGGACGATGACATGAAGACAGGTCTCTGAAACTACGAGTCCTTGACAAGATCTTAAACTATTGGTGTCTGTTTATTGCACAGCTCTTTCAGAAAGGTTAATTTTTTAAGTAGAAGACCAGATATTGTGACGCACAAACAAAGAAGGCCTTGCTACAGCAATAAAAAAGTAATCAAGTAGTAAGTCAGGTGAGATAGCGGTCAAGCGCGGACCTATTAACAATAAAAAAATAAAGCTGATTATGGAACTGTGCTGAAACGCAACTAGTGCTTGAGTGCGATTTTACCTGATGGTAAACAGTGGTTCAATCGTTCAAGGTGAAACGTTCCAGGGCTTTTTTAAATTAATAAATCATCTAATGACTTCTGCCACTCTAGGGTGGAGCGGCAGGAAGTCAGACCTTTACTGACTAAAACTACACCTTTCCTTCAGTCGCCTTTTGCATTCTAGGAACGCGATTTTTCATTCCACAAAATCCCTGCAACAATAGCGGGTATCGGCCCTGCAAGGAATGTCAGCAAAACCGTAAGTAACGGCTTGGTAACTCTTTGAAACAGGTGTAAAATACTACGAGCCGTCGACGACTTGGGCTCAGTTCGTTTGGTTGCCGGACAGCCGGACGGCGAATTACCCATAGCTCGTCGTCCGCAAACCCGAGTCTATGCTTTCCAGGGCCGCGGTATTTATTTCGAATAATCCCGTGAAAGTGCGACGGGGTCGCGGTATACCGCGAAGGAGATGGCGGAACGAACTAGACAGACTCCACCGGAACTGGCAAGAGGAAATCCGGACGCGTGAAAGATGGAAAAAGTGGAGAGAGGCCTTTGCATAGGAGTGGGATAAAACATGCTAAAAAAACCCGTAACATTGGTTAATGGATACATCGTAACAGTATTTCGAGTTGTCAATATCGATCGCCTAACTTTCTAGTTTAACTCAATCTAACTAATATTTAGATGGTACACGTATTGCACAGTTTGTTCTCGCGCCGATCCGTTGTACGGTTAATTAAAACTCCACTGAATTCCCGGTTGTAAATTTTACGTTTTTGAGTTTTTTTTTAGGGAACTTTTCGACAGAGCATCCAGTTTTGTTTATTTATGAGCTTTGGCCAGTGCGAGCGGACGAAATGCTTCGTCGACAATATATTCACATTAATGTTTGCCGCTTTTGCAATACCGATTTAGGGCCAGAATAACATACGTTCTAAAGGACGGCCTTTGTTTAGGGGACGTCTTTATAAAAATAAACTTTAACGTTTTGAATACACAATTGTCCTGAGAATGCGAGCTGTCGTGATGTTTCAGGCAGAACTGGAAAGCGACGGATAATTTCATTATTTTTATTTAATCTTTGAGAGGCATGGACTTGAAAAATTAGATGTTTTAGTTAACGAATTTGATAATTGGTAATTAAAATTCACGTATATTTTTAATCGGAGAACACACCATCAACATATAATTTGACAAAATATTATAGTTCCTCGAAAAGGTAGATTAAAATATAAAAATAACCAGGTACGCAAATCTGTATAAAGTTACTTGTTGAATGAAACTCGTAAGCATTATGTCTACGAGTACAGCTGCTAGGGTTGTGAGATTACTCGAAGAGTTACCGCGATCCTGGAACGCAAAGGGCAACTGAAAGAACACAGGGTTTTAGTCAGTAGAAGTCTGACACTCCTTTTTACTCCACCTCGATCAAGAGGAGTCATATTTATGTCAATCTGAAGTTGCCAGGCAAACATCAATTTTCGACAACGCAAACCACATGTAAACTTCTAATTTACTGATGCTTCTTACACTCTCTCTTCCAGATATTACTGATTAAAGGTAAAATTAAAACGATATACGACAATGTATATAAAACAAGAGAGACACGGACGCAGTAACGAGAAAATAATCAATCTTCCGAGTCCACTTGGAAGCAATCAACGGTCTGTTATTGCGTCCGTCCAATCCGATAAAATAGCCGATATATCAAAGACGTCCGTGGTTCAATTACTGACCAATGTGCTATCTCTTAGAGGCAGCAAATCGAAAATGAAAATACTGGTTGCTCGATGCAGGCCTACGACATTGCACTGTGCGATGGGGTATGTCAACATCAGCGGCGATGTTCGCTAAATCGATACCCGACATATTAAACTGGACTGAGCAGAACGAAAGGATTGTAAGTTTATACTTTGAAGACTTATTTGTTTTTTTTCTTCGCATATTTTAGTTTACATGGATGCATTCAGTATCCGCGTGGTGGATTACGGCCCACGCCCTCTCCTTGAGCGGAGGCCTGATTGTGCTATTTAATATACAATCGGTTCAAGATTCAGGTGGTAAGTTGGTAAACTTAAGATCTAAACAAAGAATATGGATTTATTTGGCACAACACAAGGTACACAAACACTAGCAAACCCCAAGCGAACGCGCGTTCGCCCGTGATTTCGCGCCATTCGGTTGAAAACTAAGGTTATTAAAAGTCCGCGTAGATTATTAAAATTTTAAGCGATTTATTTATTGGTTATGTATCTAAGAATGTAAATAAGAAATTCTTCATAAAGTAGTCTGTAAATTTCGAAAATAAGCAACCTTTCCGTTTTTCCCGTGTTTATACCTATTTAAATGCTTGGGGTCTCAGGGGTTAAGTATTATCGGGACAAAAAAAAAGCAAACACAAAATAGTGGTTGCACCAAATTAAGTCCAGTTCTAAATATAATCTGACATTTATGCTAATGTCAGATTTGTACCTAACGCTGGTTTGCTACGCAAACGAAACTTGGTGACGCAAGACAGACAACAAGACAGACGAAGATTTTTTTTAAGGTTTTAAAAAGAGAAACGTTTAAAGTTTTTAGAAAAATACGTATTTCCTAGAAAAAGTTTTGTGAAATATTCGAGTAAGTGATGGAATTACTTACCAAATACCAACAGATCGTTCTGGCAATATGTCTCTTTTTTCGCTTTGCCTCTTTATCAAACATTGCATTGGATTGCGTTGGATCAAATGACAAGCTTTTAAACTATGCTCACGGTGACAATAAACGGATAGGGAAGGTCTCTTTTTTCCGTAATATAATAATTATATTATAATACATTTTTAATAACTGAGTTTAAATGGTAATGATTTTTTTTTGCACTTGGTTGGTATATAAAATATAAATGAGCGCATCTATATCATCAAACCTTTCCACCAATATCCAGACTCAACAAAACAGAATTTCAGAAAGAAACAAAATCAAAGTACAGCACAGTCTCATCTAATTTCGTAGGTGTCGTACGTCGGGACATATTAACGCAATTACGTGTTAAAAGGCTCGCCGAGTGCCCCGGGCGTAGCTCTCAAAGACATACACCTATTGAACACCGCTCACAACGCTCACACCGCTTATATCGCTCTCACCGCTCCGTGTAGGCTGAACACAACGAGTTTGCATATTGTGGTGTTGAACACCGCTTTACAAGGTAATGGTTTCGTCTTTGGAGTTCTACGAGTATTCAAAGAATTGATGGGGGATGATTTGATTCCGAATTTAAATACTACTAAATTTTTAGATTGGTATCTCGTACATAGTATGAGTAGTCTAGAGTAGTTAAGTATTTATTAATCGTACATAACATTTTGCCTACGACTTTATTCGCGAGAAAAAGGTTTTCATAAAATCTTGACGAAATAAAAAGAACGATTTTTATTTTTTTTTGAATTTGTGGTAAGTTTAAAATGTATGAACTTAAGAAATAGATCCTCCATACTATCTTTCCCGACTTTCCGATCCCTCGTAATTGTTCTATTTAGGGGTAGTTTTGAAAAACAAATTTATTTGTGACTCGCACAGTACAAAAACAAAATAAAATATTGTTGAACCGTAATAATTAACTGGAACAATAATATCTAACAACATAATATCCAGTGCGACTGGTTATTATGTTCATTTATGGTTGGCAAGTTGGCTGAAAGAGATCCCAGAATGCGATAAGACCGCACATTCTATGTGTATGCTTTCTTTTTCCGTAAACCATTACTTTCCGACTGCTAGGCAAATGCCTCCCCAAAGTCCTTCCAGACCTTCCATCACGAACCAGTCTCCGTGGTACGTGTCTAGATCATCTCGCCGCTTCTTTTTGGACTAGAGATGTACCGTTGCAGTATTGCCACCAATATTCATACTTCGGACAATATTGCCGCCAATATTCATACTTCGGACAATATTGTCACCAATATTCATACTTCGGACAATATTGCTACCAATATTCATACTTCGGACAATATTGCCACCAATATTCATACTTCGGACAATATTGCCACCAATATTCATACTTCGGACAATATTGCCGGCAATATTCCCACTTCACAGCAATATTGCCGGCAACGGCACATCACTCTATTCTAGACTGGCCTCGAAGGTGTTTTTGTTTCGCAGGACGGTAACTGTGCATGCGGCTGATGTGACCCTCCCAATCACATTTGAGCCTGGCAGTATTTTTGCCCACATTATGCCTGTTTTTGTGCGCAACGTGTTATTCCATATTCAGTCAGTTCTTTTTAAACCCAGAATGCTGCGCTCCATAGCTCTTTGGCAAACTCGAAGACGAAAGCTTTGCGATTCGGTGAGTAACCAGCACATTACGTTAAGATAAGACAGGGCAGGATACACATGTTGAAACGTTTATGTTTCTGGTACATCGGTAGATCACCTTTCATTAGCGTCTTCATGGAACAGTAGCTTTTTTAAGTGTCCTGGGTACACCGATCGATCTGTTATTTCCTGCCTATTTTCCAAAGACACATACATAATGGATGTCCTGCACATCTATCTTGACCCTACGTTTGGCGCTGTTGATCTTACCTTAAGACTAGTCTTGCTCAGTTCATAAAATATTACACGACAATTTTTAATTATTACAAATACTTAAAGGGCTTATTAGAAACGGTCTCGTTATTATTTAAGTAAAAACTCAATAAATAATATACATAAACAACAAAGTTATTAGAGTTTGTTTATATCTCAAAATGTCACTCAATTTATGAAAATATGATACAGGCTATTGATAATAAAATATGAATGACAAACAATGGAAAGATACCACGCAAAGTGGGTATTTTTTAGTAGCAATTGTTATGAATAATTGATTGAATTATGAATTTACCAATTATGACTTTCGTAGACAATTTTGGGATTTCGTTTTTGTTTTTTCATTTTGAGTGCACAAATATGATCAGTAACGGTAAAGTAAAGGTATGGATAGAGCCCCATTTTTCTGTACTAACTAAAAAATAGGGATGTATTTGTAGCTCCTGGCAAAAAAGACTACATAGTTGGAGGTTTTTTTATACAAAAAAATTATAATAATAATAATATTTATTTAAAAAAGACTACATAGGTCCAACCAAAAGGTTAGTAACAACTTATCAACTAAAGGGTTAGTAACACTTAAAAAACACAAAAAGCTTTTATTTGCTGCCGCACCAGCAATCGCAACCAGTGATTAATCACTGGCGCATCATGCTTGTTGACTAAGTTTCTAAGAATACTATTGGAGCTGGCCCTAGATCTGCTTAGCAACGATGCAGCCTTCTTTCGCATTATGGCGTAAAAATCATCCACACGCGCTAACGAAAACATGCCCGATGCACTGCAGTATCTAGGCAGCCCCAATAGCACCCTGAAACCATTATTATATTTGACCTGCAGGGCGTCTAGAGCCTTCCGCGTATAATTAACCCACAGACCACCCGTGTAGAAAGATTGGCAAAAAGCTTTGAACAAAGTAATTTTGACCTCATTACTGCAACGAGCAAATCTGTGAGAAAACATGTTGCATCACACTGCTAGCGCCCTGCGTTCCCGTTCAATATATACCTGATCTCTGAGATCCTCGGTGAGATAGTGGCCTAAGTACTTAAATTGGGTTACCCTCTTAAGTGGCTTCCCATCGAGACATAACAGGCTCATATTGTACATATCTTCCATCTAATATGAACAGTATTTTTATTTGTTGATAGGTTTGCCCTTGACCCCTATCTCACATGATGAATGAATGATGTAATGCCAGTTGTAGGCTATCTTATTTTAATGCCACGGCAGAAGCTGTTCTCCAAATAATAAAGAAGACATGAGTAAAAGAAATCATCGAAGTTCTCGAAAACCTTGCAAAAGATTTTAACGAAAATAAAGTTAAACCAACCCCTTGTAATTCACAGCTCATTTTGTGCCCATAATGAGTACCTACTCCTAGGAATAAGCGGAACATGTAGGTATTAATTTTGACATTAAAGACACTAATTTGTCTCGCGAAGAAGATGGAAGTTGCTTAAGGATTCATTCAAAAATTAAACGAAGTGTATTTCGCTTTCAGTCGCCTCCTAGATTAAAGCTGCTAATAAGATTCCCGCCTCCATACCAAATTGTTTTAGTGTGTTTAACGGCCAATTTGAGCAAGTTCGAGCTCATTTTGTATACATAAAGAGAAATTAGGTAATTTGTTTCGTGTTCCTTTTTATGAGAGTCGTTGTTATGGAATATTTGCTGGGCATTAGTGTGGGGATTTATTGATAACCTTGGATAGATTGAAAGGAATCGTGAGGTGTATTGTTTATCTAATACTAGCTTCTGCCAGAGGATTCGCCCGCGTGAAAATATATGCCCATGTAATAGTGATAAAGTGGCATCTTACTGGTGAAAGATTTTTTGATATCGGATTTTAGAAAATTAAAAATTACTGGACCATTTTTAATTTTCTAGGGCACCCTCTAGCTACGTGGTCCTGTAACAAGCTCAGCTGGATGCACAGACAACCCAGGATTGACTATCCTGGCGCCTAAAGACGAAGAGAGCCGACCCCAAATGAAGAGATAAGGCAAGGAATAAGTTCCAGTAATTTTTGTCTACGAACAAAAATACAAATCATTACTCTTTATAAAATTAATATTGACTAGCTACTGCCAGTGACTTTGCCCGTGTGAAAATAGAAAATTGACCCAAGAAAACACACTCCCGGGATAAAAATTAACCTATGCGCTATTACAAAACATGGTCTACGCGTGTGCCCATCTAAATACACTTAGCCATTCAGCCGTTTATGCGTGAACAAGTAACTAAAAAACTTTCGTTTTATTATAATATTAGTGTGAAATGTGTTTATAAAAGCAAAATTTAGAAAAGTAATCAGTGAAAGTTTTGATCTCAATACAAAAAATATTTGTCAAATATAAACCCATACTTTCTAGCTGAGTCTACCTTTTAGACTAGTATCTCACTAGGATTGGTTGGTGTGTACTCAGCTCTATGAAAAATATCTCACTATCTTTTGCTTGTTTGTGCAAAACTGACTATATATTGTCAGCGTGATGGCTGACCGACTACCATTAGCATACTATTCCCTTTGCACTCTAGGGTAACTCTCTCAAACGTTTCCAGAGACCTAGCAGGCATTGACTCTACTAGGCTCTTCAGTTTTACTGATATCTCTTATAGGTGCGTTGTGTGGCGTCGTATGGCGAGTTGTATTTACATACACATCAGTCATATCACTATCACGCCACACATGAACTTTCTTAGGACATCGATCCCACTCGTTACGACCGGCGCGTCTCAGTCATTCAACAATCTGTTCGACGACGTGACCAATGAGTGTGTAAAAAAATGCACAATTCCTCGAAATAGGCAGAATGTGGCTCCGTTGTCCCGGGAAAAGCTAGTAATCCATATTGTTAGTGCTCATCCACTTGCCGCCAGAATTCCGATCCCGATTTCTGGCCACCATTGGCGCGGGCTTGCGGACGGTAAGCAATGAGTACCATCCGATCCGACCGTCCAGTAACCGTCTGGACCGAGCCCAAGTCATCGACGGCGCGTAGTGTTCCACGCGCGCCTCGAGGAGTTGTTAGCAACCGTAGGGGCCCAGCAGGGACAGAGCCTACTGGGGCTATGGGTGCTGCGAGAGAGATCCCCGGGGCCCTGGAACACTAGAAAATAAGGAATAGGAGTGGGTTTTAGTCAGTAAAAGCCTGACACTATCTCCCGATCTTCCCAAGGGCGGGAGATGTTATTTAGATGATTTTCCTACATAAAAAAGTATATATCCTGCTGCTAGCACATATAATAGTTCGTACAAGATGTTTCTATTCATTTATGTATTCCTGAAATGTATCAGTACCTACTTGTACATCCTTACACTTTATAGCTTGGCTGGTCCAAAAGCAGTTATAAATGTGGGGGAGTTAGAAGGTTTTTATTTTTGTCTAGAAACAACAAGTATGTATATGTAAGTGACGGTTTTTGTTACTGTAGGAAAATTTTATTTTATTTACTTCACTATACATAATAATATGCATAAATAAAAGATACACCCAATAAGCTTATAGACTAGTATAGCTATTCCTTACAGATAAGCATATATGTGCGTAACTGTATTGTTAAGAGTTGTTGACGCCTACTTAAAACTAAGTTAGTCACCGAACATAATTACTGCTTATAACTAAATAATATCTTGTGGATATTATCTAGGCTTCTATGAAAATCAATTTATAAATTTGTGTAAAACTAATCCAGTTAAGACCTCTGAAAATCTGCTATTTTGCACGAACTTTGACACTTCATAATTTACTCAAAAATGAAAAATGTCAAAAAAGTACAACATACAAGCCAGCAAATTTTATCAAGATTCTAAATAATGTCAATAGGTTAAGAGGCTGCTTTTCCACTCGCCTATCGTAAACATCGAGCATGGTTTTAAAGCTTGTTGCTTCATCTAACGCAATCCAACGCAATGTGATGTTTGACGAAAAGGCAACGTGAAAAAAGAGTGATGAATGAATACCTGAATACTCTGTTAGCATTCAGTAATTCCGTGATTTACTCGAAATTTTATAAAACTTTTCCAGGTGTTTTTTTTAAACTCCTAAAACATTGACATTATTTAGAATCTTGATAAAATTTGCTAGGCTTGTACTTTTTGACATTTTTCATTTTTATAACTAAATTATTTGAAATTAAATCTAAGTTATTATGCCAGCCTTAACATTGTAATAATTTAATTTTTTTTATACTTTTAAACCTACTAAGTGAGTCAGAGTGTACATCGATAAGTTCACTGAAGCTGTTCAATAATTTACACAGACGCAGGATGGGAGAGTTGGTACCAAGGACGATTCTCCGAAGAGGAGGACGTAAGGAGGTTATGGAGTTCGTGGAAGAACACTACGAATTTAGATAGATAATATAAAAAAAAACCACATCAAATATCTTTTTTCATCAATAAAATTATACGATTTTCTTTATAATCCAAAGGTCTTACTGGTTGAGAATAATTTATTGCATTAAGTCCACCTTTGTACCTACTACTTCATCATCATCATCATCATCACATCAGCCGATAGACATCCACTGTTGGACATAGGCTTCCCCAAGTGTCGTCACAATCAACGATAATACTTCAGTAAATTTTAAATAAATGAAATAAACTTAACAAAAACCGTAAGTCCCGCAAATACCCCGACCGAAGGTTTACGATTCCTGTCCCGAGTTCTGAACACAGGAGTGCACAACTTTGGGTAGGCGTAACACAATGCAGGCTCTAACGAAATTCAGCTGTGGACCGTAGTGAAGCAAGTGCTCCAATTCATTGGGATTGAACTAATGTGAGGAACAGAGCGGATTTAGGTTTAAGAGCAAACGAGCGTCGCAATTGTTTGCCTCAATCTGACAGCTGTACCTAATATCCAGTTGGTAAGTAGTTTCAACTATTTTGAGGTCAGACCTATAGAATTAGATTACGAAATACATAATTATACAGTCGGGTACATTATTTTTATATACCTATTAAGTTATTAATATTTATTAGTTTTGATGTTTATATGCAAATAAATAAACCTGTTTCAATATGAAAAACCGGCCAAGAGCGTGTCGGGCCACGCTCAGTTCCGTAGTTTCCCGTCCGTCACAATAAGTGTACCCACTTATGAGTTTAAAAAAATGCTTGCATATACGATTATACTACAAACTTAGTCCAGAAAGTATTTTGTACAACCTTTTTGTCTTTTTTGTACAAAAACTGTTCTTTCCATCAAGTTCAAAATTATTTTCCTAGAAAGTTCTTATAAAGTTCTACTTTTCAGATTTTTTTCATATTTTCTAAACCTATGGTTCAAAAGTTAGAGGGACACACACACACACATTGTTTTTTACTTTTGGGGCGATTATTTCCGAAATTATTGACATTATCAAAAAATGATTTGAGTAAACCCCTATTCATTTTTAAATACCTATCCAACAATATATCACACGTTAGGGTTGAAATTTAAAAAAAATCACTTCCCGCTTTACACATAGGGGGGCTACCCTATTAAAACATTTTTTTCCAATTTTTATTTTACCACTTTGTCGGCGTGATTGATATACATATTGGTACCAAATTTCAGCTTTCTAGTGCTAACGGTCACAGAGATTAAGCGAGGACGGACAGACAGACAGACGGACAAACAGACATGGCGAAATTATAAGGGTTCCTAGTTGACTACGGAACCCTAAAAACTAAAATTAAATTGTTGAAATAAATAATAAATAGTGAAAATAAGGCGGGAAAATGCATTATACAGTTAAAATCAACACATGTAGAGAGAAGTTAAATTAGAAACCATAGAAAATTAAAAATCAACTAGGTACAGAAAAAAATAGTATCACTGATAAATAATAATTTAAAAATATATTTTTTTTTCTTGCGAATTAGTTCTGTCATCAAATATTTTCTTTCAGCTCCTTGAGGAGCGCGATAACAGTGCGCACCGTAGACGACTTGGGCTCAGTCCAGACAGTTATCGGACGATCGGACAGCGAACTACCCATTGCTCGCCGTCCGCAAACCCGCGCCTACGGTGGCCGGAAATCGGGATCGGAATTCCGGTGATATCTTGGTCAATTGTTGACCGATTTTGAAAATTCTTTTTTTTTGATTGAAAGGTTATGCTTTTAAGTTGGTCCCATAGAAATATTGTTATGATCTGATCATGAACTTCGAAGATATGGAACAGAAGTCCTCATAGAATCACAGCAGAACTGCGGATACAAGTAAAGTTGCTTTGTTTATACGTGTAGTCGATGACAGGCTGAAAGAAAGGGGAGGGGGGGGTATATCGAACTGATCTGCTGATGTAGCCAGAAGGAAAAAAAATAAATTAATGTAATCTAACCGTGTTTGGGATTATTAGAATCGTTATGAGATGCACTGTGGCTATAAGTTATTTAAGTTTGTCTGAGGGGTACTTTTTAGTGGTGGTACCATAACTAAAAAGTGTAAAATAAAAAACTTTTTACAAAAAAAATATACCGTTTTCAATGTTAAAAAATACTGAAAAGTATAAAATAACTTTAATTTCGGAAGTCGGTGTTAAATAACGAAGAGACAAAACTATTATAGAAACACCGACTTCCGAAATTAAATTTAATTTATACTTTTCAGTGTTTTTTAACACTGAAGTCGGTTATATTTTTTTTTGTAAAAAGTTTTTGCTATCATTACTGCTTCGCAGGAGGCGACCGCCTGCCACTCCTCCTCGCTCTGGACCATGGCCTGGCCCCCTAGCCAAGTTACAACCGTTTCGCTTGAGTCGAACGCTTCGAGTTGACCTTGCCGCCAATTCTTTTGTTCTGACCACGTGACTGAGCGTTGAAGCAACGTCATTCCCGTACATTTGAAGCTTTCTACAAGCGTTAACTATTGCAGATTAGCAACTTGGCTAGGGGTACTGTACCAAGGCCCGGCGCGATAGATCGCCGCCGCCGATCGCTCTCACGAGGGCACGGCGGTCCAGGGTCATGGTAACTCTTTCAGATAATCACGCAACCCCATGTGTATATTCTGTAATATCGAAAGGAGACTGCATGAGTTATTTTTCTTATTTGCTAGCAGACTGGCTAGATAAATATATTTTTAAGGATTTTGTATTTTTATTTTAGAATAGGTTAGAAAAATAGAAAAAAAAATCAGTATTGAAGTGACTTTTGATTGAAATGTGTTTTTTTGGAGCTGAAAGGTATAAAATAAGTTGATGTTGCGTCATTAAGATTTTTCGTCAAAAACACGGATGTGGAGCTAAAAGAAATAAAAATGATTGCTGTGATACTAAGAGTTTTCTTCAAATACACATCCCGGACTCAAAGCCTTCCAGAGTTAGGCTTCCGCTATACCTACCTATGTATAGGTAATCTTAAGCTTTCTAGTACTATCTGTGGCATCTTGTGCAAGTAATTATCTTAATTGAGGTTAGCTTAGATAAGTGATTAGTGAGTCTGGTTATAATGGCGTTAAATGATTATTGCCTTCATATCCTATTCTATGGTAGTGTACAGTCACGAGCAATGAGATATTGTGCTATTTTTTTTTAATTGTTGATAGGTTCGCGCTTGACCGTGACTGTCTATCTCACCTGATGGAAAGCGATGATGCGGTCGACGATGGAACGCGCTTACCTAGGAGAAACCTATTCACTATCGACTTAATTTTCGATTGTAGCTTTGTTTTTTTCCGGGTTTCCGGGTTGTAGCTATCAGGAAACACAGACTCCGGCAAGGAATTCCACTCCCTAGTCGCACGCACAATTAATGTGTTCCCAAAACGTTTTGTGCGTGTAGGTGGGATATCCACCATATACTGGAGGCGCATGTTTAATCATGCGCTATCAAAAAAGGACGCATGCTTTTGCTCTTATTAACTTGCAAATAGGCAAGATAAATGATACTTTTTAAGATTTTTGCTTTATAAAGAACTAGCGGCCCGTCCCGGCTACGCACGGGTGGACTTAAGATTTTTTTTTCTTTTTTAGCAATAAAATATAACCTATGTTACTCAAGGTGAATGTAGCTTTCCAACAGTGAAAGAATTTTTGAAATCGGCACAGTAGTTTTTGAGTTTATTCATTACAAACATACACACAAAAATACAAATTTTCCATCTTTATAATATTAATGTAGATAGTCTAGTAGATAGTATTTGATAAAAAAAAAAAATGATAGAAGTCGAGACGGCTGTTAAGGCACTAGGTTTTTTTTTATTGAATATAGTACACTATAGTATCTGTTAGCTGATTCGTCACGATGAAAGAACATAATTAACCTAAGGGCACCTAATTTCAGGATGAAAAATATCTTGTGTACCCTGCTATTCCAAGACTTGGTCATTCTGCGTGCTAATTTATATCTAATTTTTTTCATCCATTCATACGCATACACACATAAACTTTTGACTTTTTAATGTTAGTTTTATTATGAATGTTCTTTTACCCAGAATTATCTGTTTAATGAAATTTTTTTTCCTAGCCCAAAAATGTTCTCTAGAAAAAACTTTCAAAGGAAAAATGGCGGAAAAACTTGGGTAATACTAAAATTAACATTTTACTTAACGATGGATGTAATGGTGCGGCGTTCAATTACGACGTAAAGGATAATTAATTTTGAAAGAAAGTTAAGTGCTGTAAAAATTAATCGTATTAAAGAAAATTAACGGCACGCGTTGCATGGAATTGTATTAAAAATAATGGAAGAGGAAATCACTGAGTTTTTAATTTTTTGGTGTTATAATATAAATATAGAAGTCTTTTTTTAGGGTTCCGTACCTCAAAAGGAAAAAACGGAACCCTTATAGGATTACTTCGTTGTCCGTCCGTCTATCTGTCTGTCTGTCAAGACCCTTTATCTCGAGAACGCGTGAAGGTATCGAGTTGAAATTAAAACCATATACTCAGGTCCCTTCAAGCTGTGAAAATCAAACTTTTGAGTAAAGGAATAAAAAAGATACGGCTTTTTATGTCGCAAAAAAACGTATATTTTGATACTCTCAAAGATCGAAATACATAGAATCCTGAAATTTGGCACAAAGCAAGGTCTTATAGCACAGATATAGGGAAAAAATCTGAAAACAGTAAATTTGTTGTTTTGTACTTGACAAAAAAAAAAATTGCAATTCGGAAAAATCATCGAGATTCCATTCGGGAATTGTAGTTTGCACGGAACCCTCAGTGCGCGAGACCGACTCGCACTTTCCCAATTTTTTTTTTTTAATTTTGCCTTTGCTCGTCCACTGCTGGGTAAAGGTGTACTCCAAATCCTTCCAGACATTCTTCTCTAACGCCATTGCAAACCAGCTCTCATGGTATGCGGGTGATGGTAGTAATCATCACGGCACCTCACTTTGGGCTGGACTCTGCTGCGCTTTCTATTTTCAAGCCTGATTTTGAAACACATTTTTTGTGTGGGCTATAATAATGTAGGCCATCAAGAAAGAATAGGATAATGATGATCGTTTGTAAATATCCTGTGGATGTGCAATAAAGTAAGAAATAAATAAATAATTATTGTTGATTGAGCGACTGACTCCAGTGTAGCGTGTCGCAGTTTCGATTCGAACCCGGAACAAATATTTTTATGACCTATAGAATCACATGATTGTGAATGCACTCAAAAAACATTGCCTCACACTAGAAATTGTACTCCTATTCATAAAGAGTTAGTTACAAAACTAACGAGGAAACAACGAGGAAATGTTTAAAAAAAACAATTATTTATATTTTAAATTCGCTGTAGTGTCCAGGGTCAAAATAATTACATTTTATTTAGTCCGTATTTTATGTTATAAAAAAATATTGGACACGTATTTTTTCTTTTTTCGATTAAACAAAAAATAACTTTTTAAGAAATAGCCCATTAAACTTACGTGTGACGTCACCCCGTGCGAAAAAATGCAGCACGGCGTGATGTCACACGTAACTTTAATGGACTAAATCTTTGTCATTTTTGGTTTAATTTACAAATAAAAAAATACGTATCCCTTATATTTGAATAATCTAAAAGACAGACTAATTACATTTTTTACGGCCACTAGCCTATTATAATATTGTAACATTTATCTTTGTTTTGATTATTTTATTATTTCAACACATTGACGGGCCTGTTCATCTTGTGCTTAATAGCTTTGACTGCTATGCCGGATGTTGTGAGTTCGATTCCCACCCAAGACAAATGTTTGTGTGATGATCACGATTATTTGTTCTGTGTCTGAGTGTAAATTATCTAAAATATGTGTGTATTTAGATATTTATAAATATGTTTATCAGTTGTCTATTACGTTCAATACACAAGTTCTGCTTAGTTTAGCAATGGCGTTGTATGAAAATTGTAGAATATTATTATTATATTATATTCCAATCTATATTACATTCTTATTGGATCCTTACTTATGTTTATTTTTTTCTATAAGGGTTACTTTGAACTGTGATATTTTTGGATTGATTTGGAATTAAAATCTAAGTAAGTTTAACATTTTTTAGTTAAATATGTGGTGGGATACCTAATATAACTTAGTAAATAACTAATTAATAGGATTTTTTCAAACAGTATCCTACATAAATGTTATCATAACATTAGATTGTAGTGTCTCTTGTGATGTACTCAGAAACTCATTTAACTTTGTCAGCAATCTCCCTGCATCAATTTGAACGCTACTTCGTTTCAATGGTTTATTGTTTCAAGTACCTTCCTACTTAAATTTTAGTCGGAGACTGGAGTGAAACATAACTAGACAACTACAAAGAGTTTTCAAATGAGATATCGTTCTTCTTTTTTTTCGTAATTAGAAAGAGCATTGATGGCCAATGCTGATTACATCAAGCAAATACAAATATTATGCTTAGCAAATATAATTATTATTCATCTACAATATTTAGATATACTGTGAAATAATTCATAAATATTCGTAAATATTTTATTAAAACTGGTTTATAATTATAGTAGTACGATACATGCATATTTTTTTTTTAAATTGTTTTAATCAAATCAAGCACGAGTTGTGCTTGACTGCGATCGCACCTTTTCTACATGTCCGCCCACTACAATGTTATTATAAAGTTATCTCAACTCAGGTCCCCAAGATACAGGTTCTACCTAGTTTGGGGATTATATCATATATTGTAACAATGAACAATAAACATTATTCTTATTCTTATTCTTACCTGATGATAATTATAACTACTCGTACATATTTGAGATTCAATTAAAAAAGGCTCAAATCTAGTATTTTTATCACACTAACTTTAAACTTATACATATATGTCAACTAGTTACTGAAAGTGGCTTCACCTGAGTGAATATGGAAAATCATAGCAAAGAGAACATACGGGTGGGATCTAAAGTATCATGTGCTATTCCGGAACCAGATCTACCCGTTTACTTAATTAAATCTAGATTCATTCAACCGTTTATGCGTGAAGAAGTATCAAACAACAAAAAAAAAAAAATCACGCACATAAACCTTAATTTATAATATTAATGTGATTGACAAATATTTAGGAGGTTCGTATTCTGTGTTTACAAACTCTCCAGGTAGCTACATAGCTACTAACCAGATATCATCTGAGGAGGCCATTAACATATAAGGAAAAACAGAAAAGCATGTACATACAAAGTCAAAGTACAAGTAATATCAAAAGCAATAATCTATTAACGACAGTGTGTGAGTCGATCCACTGAAACGTGCCAAAAAGCCGAAGAGCGCATCCATCGTCCCACGCCCCTGTCCGCTATTGCGCCTGACAATATTTTATACAGCTGCGAAAATTGCAACCACCCCTCCAACTTTAACAATTTACACGCCCGTGCAGTCGTCGCTTGCATATTGCTACGATAAGGCAGCGACATATTGTGTACGTGCGACTCAATCGGTAACCGCCTCGTAGGATACGGCTATGAATAAAACTACGTTTTAGGACCACTGCAATCCGTCTTTAAAAATTCTCTGGAACGCCCACGAACTAGTATCAGAGCATCTACCTCCCTCTATGAAATCATCATCTTACTATTCTTTTTAACCGACTTCTAAAAAAGGAGGAGGTTCTCAATTCGGATGTTTGTATTTTTTTTTTATGTATATTCGCGCATAACTTCGTCGCTTGCCAACCGATTTGAAAAAATCTTTTTTTGTTGGAAAAGGTACACTTCCCAAATGGTCCCATAGTCACCAAGTTGGAATCTGATGATGGAATCTTGGCGAAATCGAGGGAACTCCTCAAATATAATAGGCAATCATATAGTTCTTTTGGTTTTGTTTTTTAAATAAGTAACAAACAATATCGAGAAACACCAACTTCCGAAATTAAAATTATTTTGATTGTTTTAGTGTTTTTTTTTTTTAGTGAAGTCGGTTATTTTTTTATGTAAAATGTTCTTTTTTAGAATAAACTATTATTATTATAACTATTCATTATTAATAAATTATTTATAATATTAACTATAAAAATAGTAGTTTATGTGACTAGGGGATAAAGCAGTGTCTTTAAGTCGCGGGCGGCATGTTGAATTCCGAATGAAACGAAGGTTGCTGATTTTAATCCCGAACGATAGTGAGGGATTTATAAAATTAACTCCCGAGCATTGCGAGGGAGTTAATAAAGAAACCTGAGTGAAGTGAGGAATTTAAGCCGCCCAAGACAAAGACAGCTTTATCCCCGTGTTGCATACTCTACTTTTTACACCATCTGTGAGATAATTAAAAGACAATTTGGTCGACCAAATCATATATCAAAGAAATATAAGTATTATATTTACAAGTTCATCAAACAAACAAACAAAATTCACTACTCCAAGATTCTATAGTTTCAATTTTCTATAATGCTCCTGTGTCGTCAGTACGCACATATTATTCTATTTCCTTTTTTTTGTTAGTGGCCAGTTTGAATCATAGTGATTACATACTCTTTGGTTTGAATTTCGAGTCAACTTGTTCGATGCGCCTACATTTTAATTCACAATGTTGACGATTCTAATTGCTCCAAATTCAAATCTCATTATTCCCTAGGGATCGGCCATACTGCATTATGCATATAATGACTTGCTATAAGTGAGGTTTGTATGACGTGTAAAACGACATTATCGAGCAGGTGGTGTAAAATAGTAGTTTATGTGACTAGGGGATAAAGCAGTGTCTTTAAGTCGCGGGCGGCATGTTGAATTCCGAACGAAACGAAGGTTGCTGATTTTAATCCCGAACGATAGTGAGGGATTTATAAAATTAACTCCCGAGCATTGCGAGGGAGTTAATAAAGAAACCTGAGTGAAGTGAGGAATTTAAGCCGCCCAAGACAAAGACAGCTTTATCCCCGTGTTGCATACTCTATTTTTTACACCATCTGTGAGATAATTAAAAGACAATTTGGTCGACTAAATCATATATTAGAGAAATATAAGTATAATATATTTACAAGTTCATCAAACAAACAAAATTCACTACTCCAAGATTCTATAGTTTCAATTTTCTATAATGCTCCCGTGTCGTCAGTACGCACGTTTTATTCTATTTTCTTTTTTTTTTTTGTTAGTGGCCAGTTTGAATCATAGTGATTACATACTCTTTGGTTTGAATTTCGAGTCAAGTTGTTCGATGCGCCTACATTTTAATTCACAATGTTGACGATTCTTGATGCTCCAAATTCAAATCTCATTATTCCCTAGGGATCGGCCATACTGCATTATCTCCCTAGGGATAGAATGACTTGCTTTAAGTGAGGTTTGTATGACCTATAAAACGACATTATCGAGCAGGTGGTGTAAAAAATATATTATTATTATTAATGAAAATAATATTATTATTATTACTGCTGTACTATTCCTAACTACGGCAACTTCTAAATGATTGCAGCCATAGTTTTGCAAACATCAGAAGAACGCCGACTTTTGAGAGATACGAACAATTTGTTTTCAGTATATAGATTTACAAATATCTCGCGGTAAAACTGTTGGCACATCTACTGAGGTTCTTCATTTATTTTTTTTGTGTAATTCAGTGCGGTGTATTTTTAGGAATTTTAAAAACTGTGAATGCCTTTTAGGTGTTTCTTAAGGAGTCTCCTCTTAATGTCCAGTTTCTTCCATAAGAAGCAAGAGGCAGAACAGAGCATATTTTTGTCCATAGGCCTATTTTTTTTACGGTGTAGAACAACATGACTTTGAGATCGTCTCTATCAACCGTCACAAAGTACTTATTAACACCATTTATAGCCATATCATCAACTTAAAGAATTTAACTGTTACCACACACTAAACACTTAAAAGACTTCAGCATAAGACGTAAGCTTAATTTCACAAAGCGCCAACCGATCACCGAAACCCATGAACAGCCCTTTGATCAAATATCAACCAAAAACTTGCACCTTGATTCGCGCTGGAATGCCCACTTTGGCCGTAGCTACCCGTTCTACTTACTTGAGGAAACATGCCCGAAGCACAACAATGTAATTGTCATTAGCAACTATTAATCAACTGTAGTATCACAATACTCGTATGAACTAGTGACCCGAATCACTTGTCGTAGCATTTCGAACACACTATGCAGTTCACACATCGCATCGCTTCAAGTGTGCAGTCAAAACATACCCTTATAGCGCTCCTTTAGCACGTTCCTCTGATTCTAGGCTTAATTCCCCAGTGATAAGGACTATGGCTTTCCGCAGCAATTATACAGTTGCAAACAACCTTTTCAGATTTACAACGTGTTACGCGAGAGAAATAGTGGAACAATGGCATTTAGATGTGGCGCGTAAGTTTTTAAATCAAATTAATAAATTTTCTTGGTAAGTTTAAGTATACATATGGTTAATTAAATTACCTAAAAGATTTGCATATTTTGGTTGCAGACTGTATCAAATTGAGACGGGTGATACGTGAGAAGTGTTCAGGTCTCAATGTTTGAGTTATCGTAGGTACCTATTTTAACATTGCAAACGTGTGTTGCTAGTGTAGTGTGTGTGTCTATTAGTAGTAGAAATAGCAAACTGTTTATCCTGCTTCGTTCAGCAGGCCCTAGATGGCTGACTAGGATTAGACTATACTAAAAAAAATAAAAAATAAACTTTCTTTTTTTTATTTGGTATAAACCAGTGCTTGACTGTGATCCCATCTGATGGTAAACAGTGACGCAATCGTTGATGGTGAGGCGCACTAGTTTATTAAGAGCTTATTCACTCTAGCTTTGAAGCCACCTTCATTATAATTGGACGGGAAGACCGCAGTAGGCCGTTCCAGTCCTTCACTGTATGCGGTATAAACGACAAAGTGAAAATCTTAGTCCAAACAATAGAAGTTTCAACAACGTAAGGGTGGATAAATACTCGTCGTACGTTGGGGTGTCCGATGGTAAAAATGAGATGATGGAATCAAGTCATGTAATACCGAAAGGCTGGCTACTCTACGCCTGGCTTTGTAGATTGGATTGAATCAAATCAGGATCACCAATTAGCCTCTTTGCTTTTTCGACTGACTCTGATTGGCTAGCTAATCTTTTATCACAGGTAGAGCAATACCTATAGATCTAATATGGCACAGGATGTAAAGTGTTGCAATTGAAACGATAGGATCCTCTCACCAGACGGCTTTTATGTCTGATCCGGGCAATTATCCGATAGTTATTTTCTGGATTTTTGTATAATTATATTCTAAACGCGAAAAACTCTGATATTTTGTTATATAAAATTGCCGAAACGGATCTTGAGCGATCGGCGTCAGAGTGGGGATCGCTTTGCGCATTCCATACATTAGCGAGCCAATCGTCTTCGTTGTTAGATACATGCAGCAACGCAGGCAGCGAATCACGAGTGACGTCTAAGACACGATGGCGCGGCGAGCCAATCACTGACACTCCCCACCCGCGTCTCAATTCGTACCACTGAAAAGACCGAATATTTGACTTCTACGCAACTTGAAGCCAGCCCTCAAGATCCGTGCCGGTAATTGTAGTTCCTGTGTAATGAAATAGTTGCCGTTACATCAACAACAAATAAAATGAAGTGTTGTACACTCTGATATTTTAATTTCCAAGTAACAACTTAACGATACACCTTCATTTCTCGAAGGTTTGTGCAGAGGTATAGATTGTACAACACCTTCATATCATCAATTATGATGAAGGCCCATGTAATACAGATCAAGCTATTATTTTTTACCGACTAAACTCCTGGACTATAATCCGAGAACTACTTCCTAAAAATTCCATATAGGAACATCAGTAACATCAGGAAGTCGAATCCAGAATTTCATGTCACCGCGGCCCTGGAACGCAATGGGCAACTAAAAAACACGAGTGGGTTTAAATCAGTAAAAGTCTGATACTCCCTTTCGCTTTACCCAGAGTGGGAGAAAGATTTTGAAGATTTCCTATACCAAAAAAAATAAAAAAAACGACGTCAGTTGAAAAACGCCTAACTATAATTATATAGGTAAATACTGAAACTAATCCATCATGGTAAAGCGTGTGCAGCGGAAGTCTGTCTGCTTAGGTAATAGACCGACGTGTTCTCGTGGAGGCGATCGGCAGCGGTGAATGCCCTGGTTCAGGCCATGATACCGAACGAAAGGCGAGTGAACGGTCCTCACGCCCTTGCGGCCCTCACGCTCAGACTGTTACCTTAATGGAGTGAGAGAATTGTCACTCCACTTAAATAGGAACAGTTTGAGAGAGAGAGATCTCACTCCACTCAGAACGTGAGCAGTTACTTGATGACTTTCCAACTCAAAATAAAGTGATCTAAGAGAAAAATACCAAAAGGAAACTCTAAACAGGTATCACCCCTAGGGTAAAGAATGAAATATTATTTATATAATTTGGTACCATGTTAACCATGTGGCTTTTCCACAAAGGGTAACTTGCCCCTAAAGGAAGACTATCCTTACGTCAGTCACGTAGAACCATACGTGATGAGATTGAAGATTTTCAGTAAGAAAATGATAACATATCACCTGTTTTGATAACATGTTCGAACAAGCCGATTGTTTTGTTACACCGGAGGTACAAAATAATATCAAAAGAGAGGGAAAATAATTGCGTTTCTTTAAAGTAATTAAATATGGGCTGAAAGTAATACGCTAACTGTAATATACTAACTGGTCTGGCGAAATCACAAGTAAAATTGCAAAAAGGGTAAGAGATTCCTGTATTTTTTAATTCGGGAAATTATTAAATAACTTCTCCCACTCTATGTGGAGCAAGAGAGAGTGTCAGACTTTTACTGAATCAAACCAATCTGTGTTTCTTTAGTTACCCTTTGCGTCCTAGGGAAGAAGTAACTCTTTCAACCATTCCCTCTGTCACAGCCAATGCCTATGCCATTTCTTTAAACCCTAGCAGGCCGGCTAGGGTTTAGGCTTTGCCCTTACTGGATGGCTGGACGGCGAATTACTCATAACTCACTGTTCCCAAGCCCGCGCGTTCCCAAACCTTGACTCGTGAATAAACGCAGATGGTTTTATTGAAACCTCATAATTTTAAACTTCCAATCGTATTTAAGAACCGAACCAAAAATACGAAGAATCCATTTAAACTTGTCAAAGTTATAAATATATGAGCTCCTAAGTTAGCATACAAGCTTATCAAATCGGGTATCGAACCAGTGGCCCAGAAACGATGGCAAATGAGATATTCACTAACGTGTACAGCATAAAATATGTTTACCTATAAGTATACATTTATTGGAATTGAAAATACGAGGTTTCGAGGGTGAGATAGTTCTGTGGTTTTACGGATCGAATGGGAATGTCTTCGCCTTGAACTAAACTGTAATTGTGGTGAATGATTTTGAGTTAATTATAATTTGATTTAATTATTTTGAAGGTAGATAATAGTTGTTGTACTTATAGTTTTAAAATTACTTGTTTTTATCATCACGAGGTTAGGTCTGCAGTTTTGTTTGGTCAATTTATTTGACACTGTATTTTGTACACTTTTATTTTAAGAAGTGTGATTCGTGATTTTAAGAAGACGTTTTATAAACTGGACATTTTGTTGTTTTTTTTTTTATAGTATTGCCACAAAGTTGGTACCACGAAGTAGATGGCGGCGCGGCGAACTAGACAGAATCCGCTAGAACTGGCAAGAGGAAGCCCGGGCGTGCGAAAGATGGAAGGAGTGGAGGGAGGCCTTTGCCCAGGAGTGGGACAGAACAGACTATCAAAATAAAAAAGGATAAACGAACCGGCAGTAATAATGTTAGTTTTCCTGCCTCCGTGCACTATTATATACAATGTACGAGCCAACATATTATTGCATAAAACAGCCATCTCCCGGCGCTTTTTCTCAATATTCTTGTACTCGTAATCTGCGAGGTCTTCCGAGACCCAAGTCGTGCCAAACCCCACGTTCCTGGGCCACCTTCATCCAGGTTATATCTGCGATGGTGACAATAACCTATGATCATTCCGCTGCCTGACAACCAATATTCCTTCAACCAGTCCTTGGATGGCACTCGGTCACTGCCCTCCTCCATTTGTGGTCCACGCCACTTGTCATGTGTCCTGCCCAACTCCATTTGAGTAAAAGCGAATAATACCATCTTAAATGTAGGTACCTACACCAAAATCAATTATTATGTAAGATGAGGCAGCACTATTACTCATTAGAACCCCGAATGCGAAACAATTAAATTGTACAGGATTCCTCGCAATTGTATTTATCGCTCACACGTGGTTAGGTTGAAAAAGCGAATTGAAATAAAGCCTTACGCAACCACCGACAATTTCGCAAAAAAATATAGAAGCTATTTTACCAAGTCGGGGGTTTTATCAGACTTAACACAGCACATTTGTTAAAATATCAGTTATGTTCATAAAACCCGGCGAGACGAAACAATTGTTTTTGAAACGAGAGGCAGACTCGAACAAACGTATTTATGTCCTTAAAATATACAAACGAGAGGACATTTTTTTCTGCGGTGCTAATCTGGACGAGTCCGCACGTTCCTATGATATTAGCATGCGGAGAAACAAATCCAATCTGCCAAACGCGTGGTAACAAGACGCGAGAACTTTACGGAACTCGGCACGTATACGCGAAACGAGAGCGTGTGTACATACATGCAAACTTTTCTGTACCTTCTTTCGCACTCTTATTGCAAAGACATAAAGTTAAAAGTTGCTTTAACGGACTGTAGACCAAATGGAGTGCAAATAGGAGGTGTTTCTGTTCAGCTAGGAGTATTTCTATTCTCTACAGACATGAATCACTTGCGCGAAGTAATGCACGCTCGATGCTATTGTCGCATATTCGATATAATAATATTATTTGTCGTTTGATATTTTTGAAAATTGGTGTTTTGTATTGGGACCTATGACCTGGTGCAGGTAGCTCGAATCCAATGGATACAACACGCATAAGGAAGGTCGATGTGAGTATAATTGGGGAGGCCTTTGTAAAGCAGTTGCAATCTTTGATTTTAAATTTTACCGTTTCAGCCAGTTATCAAGTTAGTCGTATTAATAAATATTAATTATGTTAACTATTTTTAATAAGTAATAATAATATTAATATTTGTTACTTGTACGCAATGGAAATATCAAAGGCCTATGCTATGCTACAATATAGAAGAATATCTCGAAGCAGTAACGCTAGCGAAGGAGGAGACTGCACGCGAGAGAGAACGGTCCTCGCGCTCCAGCCACCGGGATCCCGATAACGATTTCCAGCCACGTAGGAGTGGGCAACCTCAAGATGGAGAGCAATGGGTAGCTCGCCGTCCGACCGACCGATAACCATCCAGACCGAGCTCGAGTCGTCGACGTCGCGTAGTGTTCCACGTGCGTCACAAGGAGATGTCAGCAAAACCGTAGGGGCCCAGCAGGGTCGAAGCCTATTGGGGCCATGGGTACACTTCTGAAAGGAAAACCCGGCCCTGGAACGCAAGGTAGAGAAAGAACATAGCAGTGGGTTTTTATTCAGAAAAAGTCTGACATGTCCTCCCGATCTGCCCAAGAGCGGAAGAAGTCATCTAAAAAAAAACTAGAAGAGTACCTATGTATGCAAGATTTTATATAAACAATATTGTAATTGTTTTAGTTCACCAATCTAAGTTTAGAACTTACTACAGCGTTCCAACAATGATTTTATTTAGATCTGTAACATACGAAACCTTGTTAAATTAAGCTGAGGTTTGCCATACTACCCGCATTTCGTCGATTAGGGTGTTAAATGAACTCGCTGTGCAAATGAATGAAACAAACGTACTTTTATAAGAAAGTATGGGCTCCTCAAAATAACAATATTTATCATTATTTCAGCCGGAAGACAACCTCTGTTGGGCATACACCTTACCCTAGTGTCGTCACATTGAACGGTCCTGTACACATCTCGTATCCATCTGGTTCCCGCAACCCTCACCAGGTCATCGATTTACCTTGTAAGAGGCCTTTCAACGCTGTGTCTTCCGGTACCTACGCAGTCGCTACTCCAGAACTTTTCGGCCTCAACGGCCGATGCAATGTGCCCTGCCCATTACCACTTTAGTTTGGCGATACTTCGTGCTATGTCGGTAACCTTGGTTGTCCTGTAGATATCTTCATTCTTGATAACAATAATAAATTAAAACTAATCTTACAATCAGTTTCAGACAATTACAAGTTTAAAGTAATAATATTTTTATGAAATAGTAATGCAAACGCGTCAAAAGAAACATAATCTCAACAATAATATGAATATAGCGCTATCTTTTGGCAAAGTCATAAACTTTACGCAATGAGAACTGACAGAAAATAGATCCCTCTGTAGGAAAAAACTGAAACTAACAAACTTTTACTAACGCCATCTATGAGAAAATTCTCGAACTAATTCTAAGGGATGTACTACTACGTCAGTACTACGTCACGAACTTGTAGCTGTAGCGCTTTGCCAAAGTGTAGCGCCATCTACCTTAAAATATTCTTTTGGTTTTAGAAAGGTTCACCAAAAAATTCGAACCTTGTAGATGCAATATAGAGACTGTCTTCAGAATTACATGATTTTTTGTTTTTTAAATCTAAAGAGAACCTTGTTTTGCCAGCCATGTCTGCGTAGCTTCAATAGCGTATTACGAAAGCAAAGCGACATCTATGTTATAAAATTCTGATGTTCTAAAAAGTTTCACCAAAAAATTTCCAATGTCATAGATGGCATTGTTCCTCTATGGCCCAAGTGGACCGTAGCGTAGTTTGGCTTCAAAGATGTATTTTCCTGATCATCATAACCACAAAGGTCTGTAAGAATCGCAGCTAATTTACGAAAGATGGTGCTTGTTCGTCTTGATTTTAATGTTATTTCAGAAGTCAGCAATTTATTTTATTCATATTCATAGGATGCTTTGCTACGAGAGTGCTACGCCGGGACTTCGTAGCTTAGCGAGCTACGAAAGCGAAGCGCCATATAATGAAAATGTTTGTTATCTTAGAAAAGTTTCAAACTAAAGGTACTAACCATGGTGGCGCGTTACGTACGCCAAGAATGTTGTAAAGCAATGGTTGTCGAGTCTTATTATCAGAACTAGGTCTGTAGGAGCAGAGCTAATTTACAAAAAAAAAAAAAAAAATTACCACCACCACCACTTCTCAATTTTTTTAAATTGTTATTGAATTCCTGTATAATTCAGCAGGTCAGTTTAATTCATAGAAAGCTTTGGTACACCAGTGCCACGATATTACTTGAAGCTTCATAGCATTGAAAGCTTAGCATCATCTACTTCAAAAGATTTTTTGTTCTAAAAATGTTTCTCTTCAAAGTTCAAATGCAAAGCATGGCATAGCATGACGGCTGCCAAGATTTATTTTTTTCACTCGAAAACAACAAAGGTGGGATTTGTAAGTAGGTAATTTACAATAGATGGAGCTATCGCGATGGATGTGAGACGCACAGGACCGTTCGTTGTGGCGACAATCGGGGGAGGCCTATGTCCAACAGTGGACGTCTTTTGGCTGAAATGATGATGATGATGATGAAGCTTTCGGATTGTAACATCATCATTCAATGTCTGTAAACTTGATATCACAATTCGAGATTATTTCTATCCATCGCCACCGTCCCATGTATCGATTCTAACTTTGTATTTTGATTTTACTCAAAATCTTTGGTTACTATACATCGCTAAATTTTGATCGTAAAGTACCTTTTTTTCAAAACTCGTATTAATTTACGCATGTACGAAATTAATTTCTTTAAGAAAACATCAGTTGAGCGAGTCCAATGACTTGTAGGTAGTTTGGCGTCGCATACAAACTGCCTACAGATCATTGGACTCGCTCAGCTTGTGTGTGTGTTGCTAGTGTTTCATGTACCGGATCGACCCTCCACGGGATTAAAACGATCAAAATTTAAGGGTGTATAGTTGCTAAATCTAAAATTTTGTAAAAATAATAGGTAAATATTTTGTTCATGATCTCGATAATACTAATCCGATAATAAAACTGATTTTAAATAATCAAATCAAACATCATAATCATTAAACTCCAGGCGTACGCTCTCTCTTTGTCTTTCTGTTGTGTCTCTAATTACAGTATATGAAAGGTTAAAACTAGTTTCAGATACTCAATTTTTTCTGTACCTATACAGATTTTTTGTAAAGCAGGTTTTCTGGCGCAATTTCAATTCGGTATGGTACTAGTCCTAGTAAAGCATGGGCTATTTCTTTTATTTTGTATATATGTACAATATTAAAATACATGTGCGTATATGAAGTTTCAGTTTGGAATTACTGCCATAGACATTTTCACTTGCGTTTTATTTTTACATATTTTTTTAATTCCAATGTCTTCTATCATTAGTATGTATTTGTGCCTTTTATTTCATAGTAATTATGTAGTTATTTAAAAATAATTGTGTCGTTAATGAACACTCGATACCTACGATACACTTTTAATTATACTACAATTTTCAGTAAGTAATAAAACCTATATATCAATTTAAAATTGATGCACATTTCTCAAAATAATTATTGAAGTGTGTTAGTAATGCAAGAAATTGAAATTGTAATAAAATAAAGGAACTTAGTAGGCACCCGATAAGGTCCTAACAAGCAGAGTTCAAGATAAAGGAAAGTATTAAAATTCTCAATGCATTCGACCAAATGAACCAAGTTTTTACAGATGTTTGAATACGACATCCGTGGAGCTGACATTCGGACATAAATTTTTGGTATTTGCCTACAAATTTTTCCGGTATTTTTCCTTAACAAACCGTTTTGAACTAAATATTCAATTTACTGCATTTCAGTATTTAATCTTCTTTGCAACAGAAATACATTAATAGTACTTGTTTTACATAAGCAACCATTTCCAAAAGCATTTTTAACATTTGATGGCCTTTATAATAATAAAAAAAATTACATTAGTTTTTCAGGCTCTGACATTTTATAGTTACTTTAGATGCCCCCTAAACCTTCATTTGTAAAAACTAAAATAAAAATAACAAAGACGACTCCATTCAACTGCTGTGATGGCTCACGATGGAAAACAAGAGCACCTATTGAACTTCCTAGTGATTAGGTTTCTGTTTTATTTTTACTTTCTTCTTTCAACGCGTACTTCGAAGAACTAATTTAATTATAATGTTAATACTGTAAACTGTAAGTAGGTGTTTCTTACACTATTTTAAACAGAGTTTTTAGTCATTTATCCTGTACAAGCCGTGTGCTTGAAGAAATCAGTAACTTTCATCCTCTTTTTAACACTTTTAGGAGATATATATAAAAATCGTATTTCCTGGAACAAATTTTGTGAAACATTCGTGTAAATTTCAGAAAAATTCAATGTCAACAGAGTTTTCAGGCGTTATCTCTCTTTTTTTGCATTGCCCCTTCATCAAACATCTCGTTGGATTACGTTAGATGAAGCAACAAGCTTTTATACCATGCTCGATGTTGACGGTAGGCGACTGGAGAAGGACCATTTAAACGTGCGTTTCGAAGCACACAGAAATCTGGATATATTAAGATGATCACCCATCCAAAGACCGACCTCAGCAGACAACTTAATCTTGGAGATGAACCTGAGTGCATATTATTTATTTAAGAAGATGTTTTACAGGCCACTTGGTCTGCTTATCTTCATACAATCAATCTGTCTAACCTTCCCACAGCTCGTTAGGGTCGGCTTCATCATTCTTTATTTAAATTAAGCTAAACTTAGTGGGCCAACATAATGTTTGCCGATGTATAGTCAACGGAGTATCTACTTTACGTCCCACGTTACACCTTTTGGTTGACTTTTTAAACTGAACTTCTAAAACAACACCTTTACAAATGACACGTCTAACAAAAATATTGACATTCTGAACTCTATAACCTTATTTCTCATATATTTTTAGTATATGAGAAATCTGAAACACCTGTCTAGTATTTTTATGTAAGGAACCTATGTACAAAATTTAAAAACTGTATTTAAAAAAATCACAAAATTATAGTCCCCGTTATGGTACCTGGTTGGCGACATAAATACATGGTCACCGGACCACCCGGGCGACTGAAGAGTTGTTTTGCTCCCACACTCAGCTGTACGTTGTACCTAATGCCCGTTATGAACTGCCGTGACTTGTTTTGTACTTAGTTTCGGTGGTGTCCAACTTGTGACATTTTTTAAATATTTTTAGGAAAAAATATAACATGATGTAAAAATTATTGGAATCGATTCTGTTACTGATTCTGAAAAACTGTATTCAGGTTTCGCATTAGACTTACTAAAAATAATGTAATATTTATCTACAAATTGTAGTTGCTCAGTCTAGTCCAGAAGAAACTGTTGTATTTATTTCATTGAAACTAAATAAAAATGAAAAAGCCAACGAAATTCCGACCGTAATAAATCCGGGTCCGCCTCAAACGAAGTAGCTTAATAACTTCATCTCATAATATTTTTTCGTTTCTTCGGGTTCCATAGAAAGTAAAGGACTGCACCGGAGTGAGCTGCATAGCCGTTGTAATGTTCAACTTAATAACATCTAGGTAGTGAACGTCGCAGCAATTATTGCTACATCCCAAATGTCTTTAGGGACGTGCTGAATACCTAAAGAGTTCTAAATATCGAGGTTTTAAAAGTGCATCGTAGTTTCCTATTGTTTTGTATTTAGACACTGTATTTATTTAGGAAAAACAAACACTAATCCAGAATCATGTACTGGATCTACACGTTTATGCGTCAATGTCTGAGATACGATAAATATTGTATTGCAGACTTTAGGCATATATTCTGCCAGCGAGTTTGCCCGCGTCTAAAAGTAAAAAATACATATATATTTATGCCTATGTTACTGCGTGATAAAGTAGCATTATACTGGTGAAAAAATGTTTTAAATAGGTTCAGTTGTTTTAATGTTTATTAATTATAAACCAAAAATACAAATCTTCCTCTTATAATATTAGTGTAGATTTACGCTAGAATAAGAAAAAAACTCATATTCTTCGCATAGGTTTTTGATTGAGATCATAAAAATAGTTTTGAAACAAATACAAGGAGCGATACTCACAAATCTAATTCTTAATCTAACATAAAATCTAGTACAAAACTATCCGAAATAGCAACAGAATCTTGTTCACTGCATTCACTAACAAGTTTACTCATTACTCGGGCGTTAATCCAATAAAACCGAACACAAACACAGCTATAACACTGCAAATCACTTCGCTGCAGCCACTTTCGCAGCGAATTTGGCGGTTAAAATTTACTAAATCCGAGATATCGATAACCGCCCGGGGGGCAAGGCGCAGCACTGTCTCCCGGTGACTTATGTTCGCCTAGTGTTAATTTCACGACGTCGTCTGACAAATTCACTCGAGGCGTAGCGCGCACTCTCACGCCTTTTTAATGGCCCTCCAGACCCACCCCTAGATTCGCTAAAGGTTTTCTTTCTAGAGAATTAGTTCATAATAGCTGCAGCACGGTAGTTAAGTTTACTTCGCTGAGTTGTTAAGGCTCTCTTATTATCTCGTTATTGTAATCTGCTTATTTCTTCTTGCTTATTGCTGGGTTGTTTTGTTCTGTTTTTCTACCTTTTATAGAAAAGCATTTTGTTAAAAGTTAATGCTACATGTAGACTGTGTAAATTAGTTACGCTAAATGCTTCATGCGTTTAAGTTAGTAGGTTTTAAAAAAAATTACGACTAGAGTCTGTCTAAATAGTCAAACGACTTGGGTAATTATTAGGGTACAATGAAATCTGATGTAGTCAAAACTGGTTCAATAATCAAAGTTGATTAAGAGATCTTGATCATTGTTTACTAACAGAAGAACCTTATGAAAAGTATAGAATATAAGTATTTTTTAAATGATTAAATATTATACAAAATTCCCGATTCGTTTGATTTTTTAGACAGACTATACCTACACAATCTAGACAGTAAAGTCTGTTATCATATTCATACTGACGTACAATAATAATGCTACGGACTAAAACTAAATTAAAAGCTCTTAAAAAATATTTACTGTTACATGCAAAAGATGTTCTGAACGCGAGACAGTTTGCATGAAACTTTGCGTCTTAAACATTCTCTTCAAAACTGCTTTAACACCTCAAAATGTACGTGTATAAGGTTGAAGTTTGCGTGGTATAACGTGAAAGTTAGAACAAGTATTTTTAAAATGTAGTTGCGTGTTCCCTGGGCGTACTAACCGTAGCACTGAATAAGTAAACGTGGGGAATAAATCAAGTTAATTGCGTCGGGGCACCTCCTTGTATGAGGCGCTGGGCCTCAAGTGCAGTTTCGATAGATACGTATATTGCTTGCATCCGGCACCTCTCTATTTTAGAGAGCTTACCGCCAATTTATGGTCGGGAAGGAAAGTGGTGAAATATTTCAGTGCAAGTTGTCATCGTTAGTTGATAGTACTTTTAAAGGTCAGGTCGTAGTTAACAAACGGTTTCGTAGTCTATATCTGCCTTACCCTCTTCTTCCTCTTCACTGCACTCTGGATAAAGTGATCGTGTCACTATGAGTCATGTCCAATCGCTAGTGTTGATGTAACTCGCCTCAAAATCTCTCGCCACTTTACTTTGTTTATTCTAGCATACTCATTTAAAAGACCTCTAACCGCGTATTCAAGCTGATCGGATAACTTCCCTGGCCTATTTTGTCATTAAAACTATCAAGTACATACCGTGTTTACATACAACACAGTCATCTTTTTGCGTCACGGGTTAAAAACTAAAATTATTCAGTACATAAACTTCATTCGAAGGCGTAAGAATTTTAAGAATTTACTGATCTTTATATATGCACCCGAAAAATTCAAACACTTTTCAGCATTTATAATGCACATGCAATACGCTCACAGAATCTTTGCAATAACAGCTAAAATCTAGGTATTCTTCAAGGACAAAGTTAAAAAAAAAAAATTTGAATATTTTTATGACGCATAGGCCTACCTACTATGGGCACTTATAAAACGTGAGAAGAATCGGTAAGAAACTCTAAGGCCACTCTTTTAAAAAAAATGTATTGTATTTCCAAATTATAGTGAACTTTGTACCCAAAAGCACAAAAAAAAAATAAAAAAAAGTGAATCAAAATAGAAAGCTATTCATAAATCCGTGAAAACTACTCTTCTACAGTTTTCATTCATTTCACATTCACTTCGTAATAAAAGGCCATATAAAAATAACAGCCAGACAAATAAAAAAAAACATCAGACTGGACATAACAAATATAAATTAATTAAAAAGTATTTAACATCAGGACCAATGAACAAGAAAGGATTGCTTACTTCAGTAGCGTGATTAAAACTTTAGATTAGCTCCAAACTTTCGTTTAAATAAAAAGCACCAATATTGAACTAAGTATACATTTAATTTGAGCGAGCTAAACTCACCCGAAAATGCTAAACTCGTGAAGTTGAAAACTAATAATGCAAGTTGCGTAACTAAAGAGAGTAGGAGGTTTTGAACAAAAACTAATGCTGCCTCCAACTACGTCAGGCATTCTTCTGTGCAAATATTATATACATTGTTGGGAGATTACGGCTGGGATATTGGAAGTTGATTAAATTTTTCTTGTTTATCTAATATATAATTTTATAAGATTACCTACTGCTTATAAAAGAAGGGTTGGATAGATTGAATACTAAGAGAATGTTATCGCTAGAAAAAAAATGTCACGCAATAAAACAGCGACTTACTTGATAAAAATTTGGTTATTTTTTTAATTCATATGGAAACGTTAAAATCCTTTATTGAAATTTAATATTCATTAATTAAAACAGAAAATATAGGAATATCAAAGAATGGTAAAAATTATATAATATATATTAATATTGTCTTTAACGAAATTGTGGATAACAAAGTTGCATGGGTACATCGGATTTGATTACCTTTTTTTGAGTTTGGTAGATATGCAATATCTCCACCCGGTATGGATGGAGTGAGAAGCAGTGTCAGACTTTTACTGACTAATACCTTCTTGTATTCTTTCAGTTGCCCTCTGCGTTCAGGGACCAAAGTAACTCTTTCAAACTATTCCGTACCGTATTCCGATGCCATATCCCGTATTAGAACTATAGGCATCAGGCGTAGTAAGCTCCGTCCGTTTTGCTTTCATCTCTTTGAGTGTTTCTGTGAGGTATGGAACACAATGCTCAATCGACTCGGTCTTAGTCGGCAGCCGGAAGGCTTGTTATACTTGGTCACCCTAAACTATAAACATATTAAATATAATCTACTGTACGACAATAGCTTTCAGATTTGATTGGATTGAATCAATGATTCACTAAAAGTCAGTCATTTTAGAATTTTAACACCAATTTATTGAATAATTGAACCAAATAAATATAGAGCTACATCAGATTAATCCGGTTTATCAAATGTCAATTTGTCATACATTCGTCAGGAATTCTATCGATGTACCTATTTCAAAATGGTAAAGTTCAATTTTTTATGATAGAACCGTGGCACTTAAACCCCTCGAGCGTCAGGGGGTATTATTATTACGTAATTGCGCGTTTTTTTTGTAAGATCACCAAAAAATTACAAAAATAAAAAAAAAACTTTTTCCAGTTTTTTCCAGGAAAAACGAAAATATACCAACATTTTCGGCCGAATAAACTTCGTAGAGCCGTGTGTACAATACGACAATTAAGATTTTTTTCAAGGTCATTCAAGTGGTATAACCGTATGTACAATCGGCGATCAACTCTCACGCGACCACACATTCAAACATAACCAAAATGTCTTACACGCCTGATATATTGATACATAATGACTGACTGCTATGCCGGAGGCCGTGGGTTCGATTCCCACCCAGGACAAATGTTTGTGTGATGAGCATGATCATTTGTTCTGTGTCTGGATGTAATTTATGTATAATATGTATGTATTTAGAAATATATAAGTATGTTTATAAGTTGTCTAGTACTCATAACACAAGCTCTGCTTAGCTTGGGACTAGACGACGTTGTGTGATAGTTGTGGAATATTATTATTATAATTCTAAACGCTATCTTTATTTAAAATACAACATCTCTTTTAAAACAAGTGCTTTATGAACTCGGTTATTCCCACACCGTTGCTATTTTATGACTAAACCTATATGTGTTATATTAAAAACATTACAGAGAATCTGTGACAAGAAAACAAATAAAAAAACAATAAAAGTCGTTTCAGTAACTTCAGCACCAAAATGTAAACAAAAGCAGAATATTATGTTTATCAAATAAGAATTCCGACCAAGCGCATTTTTGCTTCCAGCAAATAGAATTATGAGACGAATGAGAGCAAAACGCAACTTGATTTTAATATATGTACGTATTCGCCAGGATCGCAATCCTGCCGTTTAAAAATGCTGGCATGCTCCCCCAAGCTTGAAATTACATTCAAAAGGAAAGCAATACACTTTTTATTCTATTAAATGGGTTTTATTTGAACTATGGAATGGCCGATGGAAACTGTTCTTCGAGTGTAGTATATATTGATATACCTTGAACATTGTACCTACACGTTTTTATTGTAAACCAATCAAAAACTAAAAGTAGGTACCGAAAATGTAAAACAATGTATGTTCCATCTAATTTTTTTTTTAACTCCTCATTTCCTACAACTAGACCTTTGATAATAAAAGTATTATAATGAAGAAAAAATGAGTTTATTAAAAAAAAAGTGTGATGTAACAACACGACGTAAACCTGCAAAGCAGTTTGTAAAAATTTGAAAATGATTGTTTTCCACGTCTATTTTTTTATTTTTTATTATGGATAGTCTCGCGTTTGACCACAATCTCACCTGATGGTAAGCAATGATGTGACCGACGATGGAGCACGCTTGCCTAGAAGCAATCTATTCACTCTTGACTTAAAGAACCCTAGGTTATAGCTATCAGGAAACACAGACTCCGGCAGGGAATTCCATTCCTTAGCTGTACGCATAATGAATGTACTTCCAAAACGCTTTGTACGTATAGATGGGATGTCCACCATGTACCGGTGGCGCAACGCCGTACGTCTCGTGGTCCGATGATGGAACGGACTTTTACTTGCTAGATCTAATGTCCAAGTTTCTGACTCAGGCCACAATTTAAATTAGAAAACATACAATCTTCCTCCAATCATCATTCCATATCTCATCACATCACATTTTATCATCATGACAGCTAAAAAACATCAATACATGGACATAGAGTATAGACCACATATATTTATAAAGCTTTTCAAAAAATTTGGTAAATCTCCGTTTTCCACAGTTTAGAACTCTTCGGTGATTTCATTGATCCATAAAGCTACATAAATATTACACTTCTGGACACATCTATTGGCCCACCTTAGAGTTTAGGTTTCGATGGCCCCTACCGAAATATGATTGCTAGATTGAACAAAAACTGTTGATGCAGTTTTAAACCTGATACATTTTACCATCTTTTTCGATCGTATTGTTTTAAATTTGAATTCAGAATACCATACGACATGGAGCTACGCCTAACAAGTCGGATATGCGCCTTGTTAAAGGCAATTGATTTTTGAATAAAAAACATGTTTTATCAAATAAAGGTTTAATTTAATAACGCGTGTTGCCTCCATGGGCATCTACCACAGCTCTCATACGATTAGGCATAGAGTTTATCAACCGCTCTATGAAATTTTGAGGGATCATCTCCCATTCCTCTTCTATGGCAGTTTTCAACTCCTGCATCGTCTGGGCAACTGGCTGACGAGCCCTAACACGTCTTTTTAGCTCGTCCCACATGTGCTCAATGGGGTTCATGTCTGGGCTTCTGGCTGGCCAGTCCATAACTGTGATGTTCACATCCCGAAGATATTCCCTGACGATTCCGGCCGCATGGGCTCTTGCATTATCATGCATAAAAAGGAAATTTGGGCCCACATAGTCCGCGTACGTGAGGTTCTAAGCACTCACGAATGTACCTTTCAGCATTTAATGTTGGCAGCCGTGGTCCTGTAACAACCTCAAGTTGAGTTTTGCCGCTCGCGATATACCGCCCCAGACAGTCCATGAGCCACCGCCATAAGCAACCCTCTCTTCAAAGCAACATTGTGCGAAACGCTCTCCCTTACGTCGGTAGACCTTCTTCCTTCCATCATTGCCATGTAACACAATTTTAGACTCATCAGAAAAGAGTACACGGCTCCAATCTTACTGTGTCCAATTTAAATGACTGCGTGCGAAATGAAGGCGCGCTGTTCGGTGGGCTCGCGTTAGTTTGGGCCTATTAGCTGGCTTGTGTGGTACCATATCGCGTTCTTTTAACCTTCTCCGAACAGTTCGAGCGCTCACAGATACTCCGTGGAAGTCGCGAAGTTGGTTTTGTATCTCAATGGAGGTAAGGTGACGATTTCTCAAGCTGGTCGTCACGATGAATCGATTCTGCCTTTCAGTTGTGACCCGAGATCGTGGCCTTCCTTGGCGACGAACAAAGCCGCCAGTCTCTAGGTACCTCCGATAAACATTTCGGACCGCAGATCGACTTAAATTAAGTTGAGCACTCACGTTTCTTTGGCTGTGTCCGGCCTGAATAAGTGCCACAGCTTGGGCTGCGACTTCAGGTGAAGTATCCATAGATTATTGATAGAACCTCACCTTAATGTTAAGAATAAGTAATGTTTGTTGCAAAACCAAAGATATCAATCACTTTTTCAAGAATTAAATCCAAGTAAACCAATAAAACCAAGTTTTCTTAGTATTCGATTGTTTGATATCAACAAACAGGCTCCAAATTGTCTTTTGTTTCTTTAAATTCTGTGTTCGAAATTCAAAAAAAGACTATTGAATGAAATTGTGAATGTGCCAGGTTCAAAACTGCATAAAAACTTTTTGCTCGACCTAATATAAAATTTTAGCTAGGACCAAACGAAACTGAAAATACAAGGTGGGCCAATAGATGTGTCCAGAAGTGTATTTTAGAATGTAGAAAGTTGATTGTAGCTTTGTGTATGTTACAGTCAAAACTTTTAACTGGTCAAAACTAATTTTGACTGGCTCAGTCAAACTCTTATTAAGTTAAAACGAAGTCGGTTTTAATGATTAAAAATACGTAATGCTTTAGTTATTTCATAAAGAAATATTACAACAATGTTTGAAAAACTATGACAAAAAATCTACCTACCTGACGGGTTTTAGGGCTTCTTCACACGTACCACAACCACAGCAGGACCACAACCACACCACATTGCCGTACGTATATTTCGTATTGAAACTAATTAGGACTATTCACACGTACCACATTTTGCAGTCGTTATCGACCGTGTATGTGATACCGACCACATCGCAAACACAACGCAACCACCAACGACACTGTGAACTAGTGGTCGACCACAATGCAACCACATCTACATTTTTTTTTTATAATGGATAGACACGCGTTTGACCACAATCTCACCTGATGGTAAGCGATGATGTGGCCGACGATGGAGCACGCTTGCCTAGAAGCAATCTATTCACTCTTGACTTAAAGACCCCTAGGTTATAGCTATCAGGAAACACAGACTCCGGCAGGGAATTCCATTCCTTAGCTGTACGCATAATGAATGTACTCCTCAAATTTTGTCGGTAACACAACGCAACTACAAAAAGCTGCAGCGACACTATTCACACGTAACCACTGCTTGACAGCATTTTGTCGTTGCGACGTGGTGTGTTTGTGGTTTTTTTTTTTTTTTTTTATTAATGATAGGCTTGCGTTTGACCACTATCTCACCTGATGGTAAGCGATGATGAGGTCGACGATGAAGCACGCTTGCCTAGAAGAAACCTATTCACTCTCGACTTAGCCCTTAGAGTAAATATTAGTCGTCTTAAATAAGTTTTAACAGGTCAAACATATTTTCGAATAATTCTTGCAGTCAAAAGTAGTTTGGACCAATTAACAGTTATGACTGTGACATATAAATCGCTTTGACGATGGTTAAAAGAGCTTTGAAGCACTCGACAGTTCAATATGTCTGGCGATTCGGTTTCTCAGCTCTTTGACCACATGTAACGATTTTAAGCAGCATTTACTTGTGAATCTTGTAGAAGGCAAATAAGCTTAGCGTCTCGAGACCCCACAGAATGCTATCAGCAATGCGTCAGACCAAAAAAACCAAATGTTGGTTTGACCACGTGTCACTTTGATGGCGCATGTGATTTCTATACCTACATTTTGAAGGTATTTAAGGTAAAAAATGGGTTCGGTAACGTCTCAGTTTCGGCAAAAAGTGGCCAAATATTCGGCAAGAGTGAAACTAGCGTCTTAAAGCTGACGGCGTAAGAGACCCAAAAATTTACTGGTCTCGTTCGTCTATGTGTATCTAATAATTTGTGTATTACCATAGTTTTACTAGTTTAGTATTTGATGAAAATCATATCTGATTTTTCAATGGTCTGATAACTTTTTCAAGATAAAATTTAGGCATTTTCTACCTTACCATGTTAGTTGAGGTTTCGTTATCAACTGAAACTGGAAGACAAAACGATCATTCAGTTTTAGATTTACCTTTAGCTGAAAGTCGAGTTTTGGTTGGACACTAGCCGTCAATCACAGGACTAGGCTAGAATGAGGGATCTCAAAAATCAAGACAGTCATACCAAAAAAAAAAACCGCATAAAACCGGTAGTCGACACTACTACACGAAAATAGACGACGAAATGTTGCCTTTTCAGGTCCAGATATTCCCTCAATTTTCCAAATGAACGCAGCCACCACGAATTACACATAACCAAATTAACTATCGTAAAACGCAAAACAACTGAATTAATAATTTAATGCGTGAAAGATAATTAGTGCAAATCAAACACAGCAACATCAATTATCGCAAAATGGCAAACAATCGTTTAATTACTCAGTGGCATGGAAACCGCTAAATTAAGCGACAACCGACCCGATCTCGTAAATATGTTGCAGACGATAATTAACTTTACATGCATGCTGCAATCACTATGCAGGTAAGTCATTATTATTATTGGTATATAATATAATAATATCAATGTAGTGGTGGTCCAGTGATAACGACTCCGACTTTCGAGTTGAAGATAGCCAGATAGAGGGCTATGCTTGGAGTTTCCTTGCGTGATCACATCAGAAATGAAGATATCTGCAAGAGAACCAAGGTTACTGACATAGCTCGAAGAATCGCCAAACTTAAGTGGCAATGGTCATGGCATATTGTACGCAGAACAGATCGATAGGGACGAAATGTTCTGGAGTGGCGACCACGCACCGAAAGACGCAGCGTTGAAAGTCCTCCCACGAGGAAAACCGATGCCCTGGTGATGGTCGTGGAAATCCGATGGATGCGAGACGTACAGGACCGGTCCTTGTGACGACGCTTAAGGGAGGCCTATGTCTAACAGTGGACGTTTTTCGGCTGAAATCATGATAAAATAAATATTTTAAGTTATTCTTTATAATATTTGGAAAATAATACACAACAGAATGCGCAATGTTTGTCCTGTGATAAATTTAAGTGTGCAACAAAGTATAAATAAATATAAATAATAATACGAATAATATTTTTTTTATTTTTAAATGTTTTATTTTATATTGAAATATTTAAAAATATAATTTAAATGTAATATTTATGAATAAACGAAAGAATAATAACGGAATGACACATTGAAATCACAACAAAGTTTTTGAACTTAAGAATAAACTTTTATTTTGGTAACTACACCACACTTGTTTTACACTTGCTGCCTCTTTCGACGACGTCATTATAGAAGTCACAACGCCTAATCAAGAGAGATAAAGAGGAACTGGTGATACTGCGAACATGTAACACGTATTATTATTTTAATTTCTTCCCAAAAGGAGGTCGGACCCACAGATAACAACAATACTGAGCCGAAACCGCGTATTCCTCTAAACAATAAGATCTGTACGTTAAGGCAAAGCGACCCAACTCGCTATTGTTTAAGAAACTCGCTTAAACACGATGGGCGACAATGGAAGGACATTTAAAATTTATACAGTTCGACATTTTGTTTTAAATATTGTTTTTGTTTAGTTAATGAATGTTGGGTGCTTAAAAGTAATCCAACTGCTGCATTAATTGACCTATATCTGTAACACTAATTTCCTTTCCCACACGAAATCTTAAAAAAAAAACTTTACAAACTTTCTGGGAAGAATAAAATTCTTTAGCAAATTTCGAAGTTTGAATTTCTTAATTGACTAAGTAAAACTTAAAAGGTTTAGGCTGAGCGGATAACTTACGTTTCTTTATTTATAATTCTAAGAAAAAAGTAATACCTAGTTAAAATAGAGCTCTTCAAAAATAACTTTCTTTATATTCTCTGTTTGGTTTATTTATTACACCTTTCGCGACCTTTATAAGCCAGCCTTGTGACCACAAAGTTCCAACGGGAATAATTTACACATCTACTATAAAACAGACTCATTCAACGTATGTTCTCGAGCAAGCCAAACAGCGATGACCACACAAACCTCAAACTCCTAACTTTAAGAGTCATCCATCCAACTTCAACATCAAAACTTGCATGAAATATTATGAATGAAAACTGAAAATTAATTCAGGCGTGCATTAAAACAAACTAGTGGAAATTACAACGACATGAATCCAATTAGCAGAATCCCCTTGGGAGTTTTTCGATGAACAAAAAATATTATCTGGTTAAAATTCCACTTTGAACATTTTTCAATTAATCATAATGACGACTAATGAATTAAGTGAGTGAATCGACTAATTGACGAGTCTTTACGAGTTCAACTTATGGTGAAAGACTGTAAAATTACTTATGAAAAAAAAACATCGTAACAAATCAATGGATGTTTTTTCTTTAGGTGGGAATCATCCAATGACTCCGCTCTAGAGTGGTGTGAGAACACGTGCCAGTCTTTTACTGACAAAAACTCACACGTGTTTATTTGCGCTCTAAAACCACGGTAACTTTTTCGAAAATTCCTGTGGCAAATCAATCCATTGATTTGGCTTCCTGTGGCGTTTCGAAGCAGGAAATAAAACGACAATATCTTTTAAGACAGTTATTTCTTACTGTGAATACAAATTGTATTCTATTCTTTTATAAGCTCAGTTAAACGTTGAGCCAAATGAATCAGTAAAAATATATTGTTTGCAAAATGCATTTACGTTTCGATTATTTGAAGCTAAACCGGAAAATCGAATGACATCTCTTTTACTTCTGATCTTGGGGTTCTCCCTAGTGACTCTGAAAGTTCATGTAGTTTTGAGAGAGAGTCAGCTCAGAAAAATAATTAACAATAATCTTAGACATTAAAATATTTTGAGCAAAGCGAACGAGATACTCGTACAAGTTATTTAACAGTAAAAAGAGACAAGTCATTCATAAACCATTGAATATACTGTCGTGAGAGTACAGGTGAAGTTTTCTTTTCACCTAAATGTAAATAAAGAAAATTTGCCTAATATAAAACAACTTTCCGTTCAAATGGAAGGTTCCTTCCCCTTTATCGTATTTTCCTGTTTCTCTCTATAATAAAGTTTATTTATGTTCATTTCATTATCTAGATATTCTGTAATAAAATCTTCAGTCTCTACGCTATTTGTAAAAATAAGGGTATTTGAATAACATAAAGTAATTTTTTTAGAAGATAAAAGAGTAATTTGAAAATTGAATAATGAAGTACTTAACTACATCATCAATAATGGTATGGTAATGTGTAAGATGTTGTTAACTAGTATTCCATTTTTGTACTCAGCATAGGCTAGGCGTAATTGAAAACTATTCTATAGATATTGATATTAAACCAAATACATCTTGTCATATCTGAAACAAAAGAAAATCAACTTGACGTATAGTTTTAATGACTATTTTTATGCTTTCCATAAAGGCAAACTACACAACCCTAATAACCTAAACCAAATACAACATAACCCAAATCCAAATAAAATAATACAAATTCGGTTAAACTCGCCTTTGCGCATCAACTTTCAATGTAAATATTTCTTTTGTATTTTTATTTCGTGTGCAATAAAAAATAAGAATAAAGTATAAACAGCCAGATTTTAAATCCAATCTACCCTCAACTAAAAAAAGGCAATAAAACGCAGCATCAAAATCAATAAACTGGTTTGACGAAGTAATATTTCCGCCAGTTGAATCATCGAAACAGCGTCTAGTGAGGCTCGATTCTGAATCCCACCAGAGTTGACTTAATCATAAGAACGGCCGCGAATCGCTTCGGTTCAAACGAGGCCCGGGGGAGCGCCCGACTATCGGCCCCTTCCTTTTGCTTCCTTTGCCCGAGACGATCCAGCAAACTTGCCAGGATTACATCCGACTTACCTCACCAACTGCCGTATGAAAAACTTGAGCCGTTAAAGTGTTGTTGCATTTTTTGTCGACTTTTAAACGTTAGCTTGATTTTAAAACTAGCTCAGTTTAAAAACTACGCTTTTACGCTTTTTATGATTCATTTGCTTCATAAATAGTTGGTTACCTGTTCATCTTGTTGTTTTATATTAAGTACGTAATGGTAGATTTTTGTAGTGGAGTGGGAATTCATAAGGTTATGTGTTCTGATTACTGTAATGTATATTGGCTATTTATTTTCATGTAGAAAGTTTTTAGTAAACTATACAGAGGACACCAGTACTAGTGCTAGACGATCTCAGAACAGTGCTTGATGACCTGAGTATAGTGCTCGATGACCGCAGTACATTAATCTATAATTTCAGTACAGCACTCGATGAACACATTATAGTACTCGATGACTTCAGTATAGTGCTCGATTACCGCAGTACAATAATCTATAACTTCAGTACAGCACTCGATGAACACATTATTGTACTCGATGACTTCAGTATAGTGTTCGATGACCGCAGTACAATAATTTATGACTTCAGTACAGCACTCGATGAACACATTATAGACACTCGATGACTTCAGTATAGTGCTCGATTACCGCAGTACAATAATCTATGACTTCAGTACAGCACCCGATGAACACATTATAGTACTCGATAACTTCAGTATAGTGCTCGATGACCGCAGTACAATAATCTATGACTTCAGTACAGCACTCGATGAACACATTATAGTACTCGATGACTTCAGTATAGTGCTCGATTACCACAATACAATAATCTATGACTTCAGTACAGCACTCGATGAACACATTATAGTACTCGATAACTTCAGTATAGTGCTCGATTACCGCAGTACAATAATCTATGACTTCAGTACAGCACTCGATGAACAAATTATAGTACTTGATGATTTCAGTATAGTGCTCGATTACCGCAGTACAATAATCTATGACTTCAGTACAGCACTCGATGAACACATTATTGTACTCGATGACTTCAGTATAGTGTTCGATGACCGCAGTACAATAATTTATGACTTCAGTACAGCACTCGATGAACACATTATAGACACTCGATGACTTCAGTATAGTGCTCGATTACCGCAGTACAATAATCTATGACTTCAGTACAGCACCCGATGAACACATTATAGTACTCGATAACTTCAGTATAGTGCTCGATGACCGCAGTACAATAATCTATGACTTCAGTACAGCACTCGATGAACACATTATAGTACTCGATGACTTCAGTATAGTGCTCGATTACCACAATACAATAATCTATGACTTCAGTACAGCACTCGATGAACACATTATAGTACTCGATAACTTCAGTATAGTGCTCGATTACCGCAGTACAATAATCTATGACTTCAGTACAGCACTCGATGAACAAATTATAGTACTTGATGATTTCAGTATAGTGCTCGATTACCGCAGTACAATAATCTATGACTTCAGTACAGCACTCGATGAACACATTATAGTACTTGATGACTTCAGTATAGTGCTCGATTACCGCAGTACAGTGCTACATCACCGCAGTACAGTGAATGAACCTTAGTAAAGTGCTCGATGACTTCAGTAAAAGTGCTTGATGACTTCAGTAAAAGTGCTCGATGACCTCAGTGCAGTACCCGATGACCTCAGCAAAGTGCTTGATGACTTCATAAGTGATGTGTTCGCCATTGACGTTAAGGTAGGCATTGATGTCAATGGCACTCTCATGTCCAGAAACTTGAAGACATTCTACATTGTGGGTGAGAACAGATTCTGAGAGCTGACGCCTCCTTGGCCCACATCTCTCTGCAGGTGAATAGTCGTATACTTTGAGATTAATCTTCTTATCAAATAGGCGATATCACGAAAAGGTTTAGCTTGTTCATAAATAAAAAACAGGTTTTTTTTTGCAGCGGCAAAAGACAAACTCGTCCTGTTTATTTTGTGCGTTTGATTTTTTTTATTATAGAAAAAACTGCCTAGACATTGTTGATTGGAGCTGTTAAGAGTATGTTTATTTTGATGCTGCTGGATTAAAAAATAATTTAAATGATTGATTTATAAATAGAATATTTCGTCTATTTTTCCTTTACTATGCAGCGTTATGCTGACTGCTGGGATGCTGTACCTATGAAATAGGCAGGTCAAAAACGAATCAAGTAAAAACAAAATTTCCCAAAGAAGAATCTTGGAAGAAGCTACAAAATTTAAAATAAATACTACTCCTTCTGTGGATTTAAAATATTCAGTCGTTCTTGCAGCGTTTACTTTTCAAGTTTCAATATGAACTCCGAGCAATCTTATTTCAACTGCCGCCATTTCTCAAGTAAATTATTATGAAGCCGGGTGCTAATATCATATAGCGCAATTTAGTTTATAGATGTCAGTCGTCATTAGTATCTCGTTACATACGACACCAAACAAATAGGTGTACACTTAATAATGATTGAACGCATATAACAGCTTATGTGCATTTAGAGTTAAAGAGAGATTTTAAACTTTATGCTTCTGTTAGTAAGGTTGAGGTTAGATTAAATGTACTCTTAAAATTTGATACGGTAAATAGAAGCCCCAGGACGCGAGGTATTAGAGCTGGCTTATGGCATTGTATTAATTTTGAACCGTAGTAAGTTAGGTGGTGACAGAACTAAGATACCAACGCATAATTCACTTGGTAACACAAATGAAACTACGCTTAATTTACTGTTATAATTTAGTGAATTCCTTTACAGTCCAAAGCGTTGAGCAACTTAGCCGTGGTGAGATGGGATTCTGTTGAGTTTGGAATTAATACGATAATACTATTGTGGTTTGGATTTTCATTATTTCTTAAGTGTTTGGTGCAACTAGGAAAATCACAGTCATTTTTTTTATGTCATTGTCATTTTATCTGGTTATTAAATTTTATTTAATAAAAATTAAGGATTAATAAAAATTAAACAATCAATCATCATTTTTTTTATTGTTATCAATTTCGTTTGAAATGAGCAGCACCAATGTGCCTTTCTGTGTCTATTTTATTTTTTCGCTTTTAAGTATTTGAGTGTACATAAATAAATAACAAGAAGGATCAATTAAAAAGTTTCAAAAGTTAACATATATCAGAGCACGTCGTACCACTTGTTCTGTACCTAACAAAGTTACCCAATTTTTATTATCATTCCTCTACATATGAACAAGCAACAGCACGTGAAATTGCCAACAAAAAAGAAAAGGGAAAATCACACGGAGCGTAGCATCACGGGCCGACTCGGTTCGCGAACTACATTACAGTTTACATAAAAACATCGCGTTCAACGACAACGGGGCATCAACTTTCCCAGCGAAGACATAAGCGAAATTGAATTACACATATTGAAAAAGAAATGTGTAGCTCCTTGGTAGGCGTGGTTTTGTACGAAGACTCCTCCTACCCAGTGATCCGCGCATGAATCGGACCGGCGGCGCTCTCAAGTCGGTCGGTCGCTCCGTGTGTCGCGAGAACCAAGTCAGTGCGAATCGGTCCCCGCGCCGGGACTGTGTCGCGCCACAGCACAACTTGCCACGCCACACGACGAGCTTACTTCCCGTTTGTGTCCCGCGAAAACACAAAACTTTCGTGTTCGACTTGCGCAAAATTTAATATAACTTTACCGGATAAAGTGAAACGGGGTGGGTAATGCCCGTAAACAAATAATTTGCTGATTAAACCGACCAGATTTCAGTGGATTTCATGTTCAGTGAGTGTGGCGAGGATGACAACCGCACGTTTGTTTATTACAGATCTGCTCCATGAGCTCTGACCACTTAGAGACATATTGTTTCGTTTCATTAAATTGATGTAGGTGAGTAGTAGGTGATCAATGTTACTTTGAACACACATTATGTTAGAAGTTTTTGTTAAACTCAAACGCACTTTTTTATTTACATTGCTTTACTTTGGCCATTACTTTTATATTGTGGTTACGTTAACAGATATGTGAACTCATATACAACAAACACGCAGACCCGGAACAAATATCTACAGAACATACAAATATTTATCAGTGCGGGAGTCGAACCTGCGCCACACAGCGCAGTAACATATCACTTAACAACTGTGCCAATGGTGTCATCTGATTTACTAGCTCAACGATATCAAAGTATGTCATATAAATTCAGTAACTTAATATGTACGTACAAAAGTAAATAAGACATGTGCAAATCAATCTCTAAATATAATTCATATTATTATATTAACTTCCAACACCGCAAATGGGCAAGTTTCAGTTCAGTCTGAATAAATAATCGGACAGTAAAAGGCTTCAACCAAAGAAACTTGAACGTAAGAATAAGTAAATGAAGTGGTTTAAACTCATTAATTATGCCTGAACGTTTGTGCTGTAAGTTAACATAGTGCCTGAGCTTCAGCCGAGGCTACTGTATTATTATTTTAACAAATCTATCCAAGACCTAGGAGGATAATAGAGTTGGACAAGATAAATGAACAGCAGATAATAAAATTACCTAAAATACTAGAACCAAAATTAGGACTGTGTACAAAATTTAGCCCGTGGCAAACAGAATTGTTGTAGAACAGCCCTGGCAGTGACGTAGGTACCCACTTAGGGATTTTTCCAAATCGCCCCTTAAGCGAGGTAAAAAGGGATAAAGTACGTTTTCACGGGCAACGCCGCGGGCCGAGCGGGGCCATAAATAAAGTTGCCAATTGCTCTCCCCAATGAAACTCGAATTTTCCAACCAGAAATGGCACGAATTAAAGATTTATAAAATGGTTAAATTGACCGGTTGGACATATAAAATTGTATAAAATATTTTGGAGTGCTTCATAAATTGAAAATATTTATTTGCTTTGTAGCGAAATAACATTATCCCATGTTGTTAATTATATTTAAAACAAAACAATAACATGGATAATACTGTATAGTATTTGTTTCAATAAACGAGCTTTCATAAATATTTTGTATATTGCCCACGAGTTAAATTTTAATCATATTGTAAAATTTATATTTTGAATTGATGGCATTAATAAATTATTTTCGCAGAACAATCGACCCATAAGCTTGTTCTGCGAAAATAATTATGTATAAAGTAATTGAATTGTTTGCTTAAAATTAAAAGCAAAGTGGCCACTATATTATTTTTAGTTTGTTCCATTATAATATAACAAATTTTATTTACGTTTGCAGGGACTAAAAATAATTAGAAACTAATATTCATACTTAACTTTTCTCTGAATTTAAACCAAATGAAAAGGCCTCCACTTGAAGAATTAATATGATTACGACATCTACTCTAAAAATCATATGTATTATTTTAGGTCAAAGATAACAGTAAAATATGGAAATCAAAATCATATTTTATTTAAAAAAAAAACCACTAATAATAATATCACAAATTATTCCAAGTTTCATTTAAAGTTAAAATAATATCATCATCTGTTTTAATAACAAACGTTCATCAAATTCTTTCAAAACAAACAGTATAAAAGTCAATAGATTTTTTAATAACTTGTTCATTAACTTAAAAGCTTCTTGAAAGCTTAACAAGAAGCTTCGTCAGTTTTACAAAATGCGGACCAACATAATTTAATATTCCATTCAATTTCTGTATGAATTCCTGTGTACAGAATTTTTAGGAGCTTTTTATAAAAACCTTGTATTTTTTCTTCTATTTTTAACATTCTGCCCCATTATTATTTATATTCCTCATAAAAGGAGTTTTGTTAACATAATTTTCGTGTACGCCTTTTGTACGGTACAAATGATTATCTACCTCTTTATTTGTTAAAGAAGATACTTCCAATTCTGACAAGTAGGTGTTATAATTCTGACATTTTGTAATTCTAAGGAATTATTATGAAATGCCTACTACCTGCCGACTTACGCTTAGGTACTTAATTTATTAGCCAACAAAGGTATAATATCTTGTAATGGAAGAAAATTATTATTATTATTACTAACTAATCCAGTTGGTATTTTGATACAAAAAATATTATAATGAACATTTTTAAAGTGAATGAATTTGCAGCACGTGATGGCCCTAAAAAAAATTAGAGGTGATTTAAAAAGACACGAATCGTGATTCTGAATTAGAAAATTATTGGTACTATTTTAACCCTTTAGTATTTTATTATTAATAGTACCACAGATTTTAATACGGGTTAAATTTAATCACATCCTCTTGCTTGCCTATGTTTTTATAGCTTGTTCCGCTACAGAAAATTAAAGTAACCTAATAGATTAATATTACTTTAATTATTTTATGTTGCACTAATAACCTTTCTTATATTCTTTATTGTACATAACTTTACACATTATTCATAGTAAGAAAGCAGATGTACACAGGCGAACCTTTCTGTAGCAAACACTAAATAATTTCTACAAGAATCATTTCTTGTGTTTGTTTGGATAATTATTCAGCTAGAAATTTACTTACTATTATACTTTGCTTTTAAATTATTAAAATTATAATATCCAGCACAGACATCGTGGTTTTATCATGGTGTCCTGGTAAACTCAACTACTTGGCAAATCTACCATTACTTCATAAAATATGTACCTTATAACCATAATTTGGCTTTACAGTTCCCACAATTATCACCACAGATTATAATCAAAGAAACCGTATACACAATAACTCTTCGAGACACAATCTCACTGTAACAGGATACAATTAAAATCAATTACAAGTAAGGGTGATTTTTATTAGGAAGGCTTATCTAAATAGTGTGAGAAGTACACTTAAGTGGATTTGTAGTCACGGCAGAGCCAATGCTTCCGCACAGTGAGTAATTTAAAGACGGCCACTAGCTGATATCTGCAGGGGCATCCATTACCCCAACAACGGGCTACCAGACACACATAAATTATAAGGAGGAATAGTTATATGCTGCTTTATATAGAGCTGTAAATTTTCTATTCTATACAGTATTTAGACACTACGGTATTTTTAATGGAGGTCAGCATGTGAGCCTTAAATTACCCCAGCTGTTACTGGTAATACGCGTCCTGTTATGGAGTGAGGAAGATATGTTACGGCGTGAACGAAATGTATGAGGGATTTTTATGAGAGATTTATAAATTGGGCGATGGTGCCGCGTGAGTGCGCATAGATACTAATGTGCGGGGTTTAAATTTAATGTATAATAAGTAAAAGCTGCCTGACGAAGTAGAATACATTTTCAGTTTGGATAAAATTACGAACGGTTTTTACAAAAGTGCTTTTAAAAAAATCTTTTTATTATTAATTTGGTTTCAGAACGGTATTACAGTTTTTCCCAAAAACAAAGTAATTGACATTAAAAAAATAAAATTAAATTTCTCAAGGATAGTAAAGAAAGTGTAGACCTCATTAATTTACCTGAGCTGGTTTAACTGTAACTCCGCTAAACTAAGGTTAAAAGCTACAAAAACACGGGAGAAAAAGCGAACCAATAAATAAATGTCATTCAAATGTAAGAAGGTATTTAAAAAATCTTAACTCTTTGCTAGACGGGAACAAATACTTGTAGTGAACAAAGGAAATAAGAAACAAAAACAAAGGATCGCGTCAAGTTGCTATCATACCAACTTAAGTGGAATGATTCTTTCTCTTAATATTTTCCTTTAATAAATATTCATGGATGACGATTTAAGCAGTTTTACTTAGAAAATCTCTCCGATACACAAGCGTGGCTCCTAAAATCAATTCACATAAAGATCTACGATTTCTGTCTGCAAAAAAACGTTTTTCAAATTATACGACGTAGCGATTTACGCTACGAAACGCGTGCTACGAAAACGTAGCCGCCTACGACGCCGGGCTACGCCGTAGCATACTGCAATCATTATTCCATTTGACAATTCAAATATTTGTTAAAATAAAATAATCGGACCACGTACTTCCGTTCGAAAAAACAGACGATGTCAACATTTTGTTGAATTTTAAAATATCACAAACATTGTTGAATAATAAATTATTATTTGAACAAAGCGTCGAGATACAAAATAACGCGGTGTTTCCGAACATCACGATGTTGGGCTAATAAAAATTAAAGGTACCACTGGGACATTTACGGCACTAGTGTTTTTGCCCTTGGTTGTAAAAGCGCAATATTTGTTTTAGTGGTGCGGCTACCTGCCGTTAGCCGAGTGTTGCGGGTTCTGAACAGGCAAACTTGGGTGAGTAATGTTAAACGGGTAACATGTCATTACTTTGAAATTACACATAAGATAATTAAATCACTCGATGGCCCTATGTAAAGATAATTATAACTTTTAACTTTGTTATAAATTCGCATATCCAATTTTTTTAATGATTTATTACCCTTGTACTGATTTACTTTAAATGCACAAGTTATAAAATGTTGATAAATGACTTTTGATCAGTAAATTGTTTATTTATAACTTTTTACACGTCAGCTTATGTATTTTTTTTAATTAGCGAGGTCAATATTTCTTAGGCAACTAAGCTGACAACATACACCGAAATTATCTCAAAGGTCAAAATGTTTTAAGGTATTAACAACCTATATTTTGTTGGTCAAATTATATGAGAACCGTGAAGAACCTAATATATAGTCTCTTAATAGATTTTACATTTTTTTCTTTGATAGTACTATAGTTTTAATTTAAATTTAATTTTAATTTTAGTACTTATATTTTAAATGTATTGTGGAATAACTAAATTTACCTATGGATCATGACATTTCACTCTAGTATTATTTTTGACCCATTTAATAACATTGTCCACAACTTTATCTACATCGATTCACAGAAAACACATTACGTGCTATTAGATAAAAAGACTGAAAAAGGAGACAAGTAAATAACTTTAAAAACTTACAGCAGTCGGTCCCCAGAGATAGAGAATGAAATATTATCTCTCTTTGTTATTCATTCGTGTCCCTGAGGATTCATAATTTTGTCAACACTTTAAATCTGGGAATGTTCCTACTGTATTTTAGTTATCTTAACAAAAATAAAAGGTACTTGTTTCTAATAATAATACTGTTCAATTCTGCTTACATTAGACAAAACCATGTTTAGCATCTCTGTTTTTAATTTAATTTTCAAATTCCATCTAGAATTTTGATACTCAACAAAAAATAGAAACTAATAGCCCATTGTTCAGTTCAAACCTAATAATAAACTAGGCAAGTGCGAGTCGGGCTCGCTCACTGAGGGTTCAAACAAACTACAATTCCCGAATGGAGTCTCGAAGATTTTTCCAAATTGCAATTTTTTTTTGTGACGTAGGTAACAACAAATATACTGTTTTCAGATTTTTTCCTATACCTGTGCTATAAAACCTTGCTTTGTGCCAAATTTCAGGATTCTGGGTCAACAGGATGTGCCCCATGAATTTCGATCTTTGAGAGCATCAAAATATACGTTTTTTTGCGACATAAACGGCCGTATCTTTTTTATTCATTAACTTAGAAGTTTGATTTTTTCACAGCTTGGATGGACTGCAGATTTAGGTATATGGTTTTAATTTCAACTTGATACCTCCACGTGTTCTCGAGATAAAGGGTCTTGACACACAGACACACAGACGGACGGACAACAAAGTGATCCTTTAAGGGTTCCGTTTTTCCTTTTGAGGTACGGAACCCTAAAAATCGGCAAAATGCGTGTCGTAATCACACACGAAGGGTTTCGTACCATCCGCAGCAAAAGACGCCAAAAAATCACGTTTGTTTATCCCCACTTAAATATTTATTTGCTTGTGTTTTTAGTATTTATTTTAATAGAGGCAACAGAAATACATCATCTATGAAAATTTTGACTGGTTAGCTAACAAAGTTCATGAGATACAACCTGATGGCTAACAGACGGACAATGGCGTGATAGCAATAGATTCTTACCCTATGGGTACAGAACCCTAAAACTGCTGATGAAAAATAACTTTTTCTTTATTTCTTATTTACCGAAGTATAATTATTATCACAATACTTACATAGCTAAATACCTAGAAGTAATTCATTATGTCTTAGTGAAAGTCATGAATGAATATAATAAACTATGACCGTGACCCAGGTTGATCAAACATGTAGTATTCTACGAGCAAACAAAACAGAATGCGGTTCGGGTCATGTCCCGTGTGACCAACACGATACCTTACACCGCACCGTGGTGATCTTAAGATACCTTATGTTTTTTTTTTCTTCTTTTTTATTCACTGACGGATACATAGAAAACTACTATTTTAGTACGCATATACTACCTACATTGCCAAATTTATACCTCGAAAAATGTATTGAAAATCTAAAAATTATTCTAGTGGTCAACGTGGTTACTAAAGTTGATAAAAGTTGTTTCAAAGAAATTTTTTTTGCGACGATTGGCGCAATAGTTGAGTGATCGGCTGCTGTACTGCGTATCTCAGGTTTCCTTCCCGCGACGAAAAAATGTATGGCTTACAGATAGTTGTTACTTGGTTCCGGGTCTGAGAGTATTGTAAGTTTATGTTTATGATCGCAGCCACGATACAGTAGTAAAAGATAAAAAGAAAAATATTTAATTTGCACACACAGTGTAGAAACAACATACATAGAGACTTAAGATTAGAAAAAAACCGGCCAAGTGCGAGTCGGGCTCGCCCATGAAGGGTTCCGTAGCAGCAAGTAGCATAATATAAAAGTCAAGAACTTTTATATTATGCTATATTCTTGTAGTTCGTTGTAACTTTGATCGATGTTTTAATAATAGTGTATTTTTTTTAGATTTATGATGTATTAAAAAAAACTACTTACTAGATCTCGTTCAAACCCATTTTCGTTGGCAGTTTGCCTGGTAATGTACATCATATATTTTTTTTTAGTTTTATCATTCTCTTATTTTGGAAGTTACAGGGGGGGAGGGGGGACACATTTTACCACTTTGGAAGTGTCTCTCGCGTAAACTATTCAGTTTAGAAAAAAAATGATAGGTATTAGAAACCTCAATATCATTTTTAAAGACCTATTCATAGATACTCCACACGTATGGGTTTGATGAAAAAAAAACTTTGATTTCCAGTTCTATGTATGGGGACCCACAAACTTTATTGTTTTTTTTTTTTCTATTATTGTGTGAAAATCCTAATGCGGTTTACAGGATACATCTACTCACTAATTATCATCAGTATAGCTCTTATACTTTCGGAAAAAAGTGACTGTGACATACGGACGGACAGACAGACAGACATGACGAATCTATAAGGGTTCCGTCTTTTGCCATTTGGCTACGGAAACCTAAAAAAGAAAGCTAACAGTAGTAATTCCTAGCGTAGTGTATGTTTAAATAAACATGGATGAAAATAAATGATTGGAAACACAAATGTTCGTCTTTTACACCATTAATGGAACGCAAATAAGCTGCCTCATTATAGAATAAAATAATAATTATATAAATAATATTTTTCCCGGAAAAAAATATTTATGTAGCCATAATAAATTAAAAAATAAAATACAAACTCCTCTGCAACGAATTCAAATGAAAATTTTTAATATTCAATACGGTTTTCTCATGAAAAATTTCGACTATAATATATTAAAACTTTGTATAGATTTTATATTAAAAGGGTGGTATTATGTTGTTTCTCCGTAGATAAATTTGCAGCGTTCGGTCAGTGTCCGAGTGAAATCAATAACCGTCCAATATGTGCCTATCATTTTGACATCTAGAATTTCGTACGCAGCTTATGGCAACGCTTCGATTGAGACTCGGACGGAGTGCAGGCGGGGAGCGTTACTGTTAGCGAATTAGAAAATAAGTTGTATTCTTCCCTTTTGAATACCGTAATCAGAGACACAATAGAAAGACAATGAGAGAGCCAGCGTTCGCTTGGGGTTTAATGAATTAATATATTATCAGACCAATTTTAGATTCTAATGTTTTGTTTTAACTAAATTTCCATTCATGATATATTATTTCATTGTTTATAAAGATCACAGAAAACATTTGTATGTATGTAGAATGGTTGGTTGGTCAATAAAATAAACTAAGAAACAACAATAAACCAATAACAAACCAATTTGTAAACGTTAACGTGACTTTTTAATAATATACACATAGGTATACATTCATTAAACAGTTCATGTAATTATCTACATAGTGTTTACTGAATCTCTTAACCTCCAGTTCATCCCAATTTAAGCTAATGTATAAGCTAAAATTAAAAAAAAAAAACAATTTATACGCCATAAAAATTAAAAACCAATTATGAGTCAGACATTATTGGCGCTCCCCGGTAAATCCCAAACTTGTGTTGTATTACTCTCCAGTTTTTGTGTGACACGGTACAACCGCTATACATCACTCCATCTAGTGTTTCACCCGCTGACAGTAAGCTACACTCTACCCGCTGGCAGTGAGGCGCACCTCACCGCCCGATAGTAACCGTGTGTTGTATGACGGCACAGTTTTTGTGCTGCATATTACACTTGCTATTCAGTAGACAACAGAAATCCTTCTGTCCCTGTGACAGTCATAGCACATCAGCATTTACCCCGCTGATAGCGAATATACAGCGTGCTTCACTGGCCGATATCACCCGTATATTTTATGACAGTTCAGTCTTTTTGCAACATAGAATACATCCCCTATTCAATACACAGCATCAGTTCACCTACTGACAGTTAGTGCATATTATTGCTTTACCCGCTGATAGCCAACTGCACCTCATGAGCAGGAACCGACCACAAGTACTTAACGCTCCAGTTTTAGTACCACACTATGCATTAGACCACGTTTCACCCTCTGACAGTCAGAGCGTATGTGGAGTTTATCCGCTGACAGTCGGCCGCGCCTCACAGACCGATACCGCCCGCGTGTTGTATGACGGTCCAGTTTTTGTGCGACACGGTACACCCGCTATTCATTAGGCCGACGCTGTCCATGTCCGCATTAATTACAGGACGCCTCTGACGAATGACACGCAAATACGGTACGGATAAGGCAATAACAGCGGACAGGATGTTGGTAAGCTGATGAGCGTAGGAAATAGACGGTGCTTAGGTTAATTTGAAATTATTTGTCAGAATTACCTACATGAGAAAATGAAAACACTCCGAACAAATTTGAGTGAGAGGTAAATTTATTCTTCATACTTTTTTATAAAAAGCTATAAAACTAGTTGTGTGGTTGTGAATAAATTTTACTTTTAACTTCTTCAAGAGCTTTAAAAATAGCTATATATAGATTAGCCAGTCAAAGCCCCAAAAGTTCTAGATATTTATATTAGGTATAAAGTTACCGTTTTATAAAACGGGTTACTTTGAGCTATGATAACTTTGAATCGACTTAGAATGAACAGTTCAAATAAACTTTATGCGTTAGACATTTGATTCTTTCTTTAATGTTATTTACTTATTTGTAAATTCGCTGTATTTGTAACCATTTCCGTATAAAAGCTAATAAAACCTGTGTTCTGAAAATTGAGCTCTACTGAGGAAACAAACGGTACGGAATATTAGAAATGTAATAAACTTAGAACTGCTATCGAATGAGCTGTGTATTTTTATTTCAATCGCCTTCATTTGGAAAATTTTACCTCTAAAATAACTTATCCTTCGGGAGGTTAAGGGATAAAATAACCAAAACGAAAAAATGATTCTATAAGGGTTCCGTTCTTTTTTCCTTTTAGGGTACGGAGCCCTAAAAAGAACCCACTACGGGTCTGTAGTCGTCTGGGCCCGCTCGGTTTGGGTCCGCGGGATCAATCGACACAGTCCCATTTTGAAGGTGTCGATTGGACCCACCCATTTAATATAAGTACAGTCATGAAAGAAAGTCAAATCTTTTAGTTTTATTTTTATGACTTAAAAAACGTATATACCTAATATTATTTCTATTACTGAGAATAAATATTTTTGATTTATTCAATTACGTACTTACACTTACGTGCCACATTTGTCTACAAACATTAAAACTACATATTTTTTTCCTGTAATAATACCTAAATTAAGTGTACGAGCACTACTAATTTCAAGGTCAAGCATTTGGGCCTTTTACGGATTACCTGCTCGGGTCATCCAATCATAGGCCTGCTTTTTTAAAATCTTTAATAAACTTTTACATCTAACTGAATTGCGTTTTATTATATTTTGACTTACCACTTTTGCACTTGACTGTATCCACCAGTAGCTTTAAACAATGGTTTTTTTTTTAATTTGTATATGGGCCCAATCGACCACCAAAAATACATAAAATAAATTGTGTAGTCGTTTGGGCCCGCGGGACCAACATCGAGCGGGCCCAAACGACTACAGACCCCTACTACTGGTTGTTCGCTATTTCGATGTTTACGAGGCGATTTTTTTCCATGAGTAAGAATAAAATACACACATCTCAGATTATGAAGTCAAACTTAATTTTAGTAGGTATCGTAACTGTTCTGGGGCCAAAGCTTTATTTCTGAAAGGAAGATTCGGTCCCGGTATGAAAGGCAACGAAGGAACGGGGTGGATCTTTTAGTCACTAAAAGTCTGACAATATCTCCCGCTCCGCCCAAGGGCCTATGTCATCTGGATAAAGTAATCCCATCGAATAAAAAAAAATCGTAACTGTTGAAAAAAACACGCGAACAGCACACTCATTTAATTAATTATGTTTTTTTTTACAAAAAATCTACAAATTAATGCTTCTTCAACAATCCTTGAAATGTCGAACAGTAAAAAAAGCTTTGGAAAATAATACGTAAGTTTTTTCACTTTAGCACAAAAATTCGGAGAAATACCAATAATAAATCACAAAGTAGACTTGTACAAAGTAAAGTAAAGTTAAAAATAAAGTGAAGTTGGAAACTTTACTTAACTCTAAAAAATAGCCGTCGTAAATTTACAATACATAAATCGTACAGTCAAAATTCGTCGAAAATAAAACTACGGAACTTAAGTATTTATCTTTGCAGAAATTTTTTTAACACGTAAAATACATATTAAATGTATCGCACGTATCTTGAAATAAATTACAAACGCGTATCAAGTGATACAAGCGGCAAATAATTAATTAATTTATTTATTTATTGTTATTATTGTTTTTCTATTTGGTGAGCTTATAAAAAGCTGATCAAATAGAAAAACATCACAATCATAGACGACAGTAAGTCAACTGAAAGTCCTTACATAGAGTAAACTTACGAATTAACTTACAGCTATCAGGCGTTTGATTATAATTGCAATAAAAATATAATTATATAATTTAATTATATTTTTATATATAATTTTAAATAATTAAATAAAAAATACACCATTTGGCAATTTAAAAAACAACGGTATTGGGAACAGGGTAAATTTGCATTTTTTTGTAAAGGCATTTGCTAAAACCTAACTCAAACACACATACAATATATTCCCTACCATGCATTCGTATTTCAATATCTTCACACTGAAACTGAAACAATATTAACACTTCCAATGAATAATTTTCTATTCTAAATTCATGTAATACAATCGAGAGCTTTGAACGACCAGGAGCTGCATAATACCTATATATATGCATAAAATTCAATCCTCAAACTATGCCGTATACGCATAGACTTACACCCTTTCTGTTTCTGAGTGTAAGTGCAAAATTCTTCAGTACAAAAAATTCTGACAGAGGCCCACTCTACCAAGCAGATAAGCAGTAAGATATACAATTGAAACGCCATTGAATGTATGTATTTACAACTAACCTTAAAATAAAATATAATTGTGATTTTGTGACTTCAAAAATTTCAAGCCTATGTACCACTATGCATTATGTTTACAGAACAAGCATTGTCGATAGAAACGAAAAAAAACTATAGTGGTTCTATCTCACCAAGGCCAATAGCAAGGCCTAGTTCAGCCCATTGTCTGGAGCAAGAGAGAATGAGAAACGGTCACCAGCGGTCCCATGGAAGTCGCGAGACAATTCTCGGCCACAGATGCGACCCTGTTGAGGACTAGCAATAGGGAACTTGCCATCCAGTATGAACCAAGCCTGAGTCGACAGCGCGTATTGTTCCATGCTCGCATCAAGGAGATGTCAAAAAATTAAGGGAATGTTTGAAAGAGTTACCATGGCCTTAGAACGAAAAAGACTGATGAAAGAACAGATGGTCGGTGGGTTTTTGGTCAGTAAAACCTAAAACTACCTTGCGCCCTACCCTAGAGCAGACGTATACTCTAAAAGAAAACACATTTCAAACTAAAGGCGTTAGTTTTGGATGTGCGAATAGCTTGTATGTACACTTTTATTCTGTGTAATGAAAATAGATAACGCACACAGAAATAATTATCACCTGAAACGATATCCCTATATTTCTGAAATAAAATGTCTATACTGCCTTTACTGCACCATCTCAAACATACATCCCATATTGGTCACACAGTTCCCATTTTGTAACGTATAGAAAATGCATCACTAAATACGACTGGTCAAAGGATTCTGTTCCGTTAGAGGTAGGGATTACCACCGGACCACGAGTATCGATATTATACTCGTTAGTAGTAAGTATCGATTCTCACAAAGTGTAATACTAATTCATTCTAATATTAACGAAATAGATCATTGTTATACTGTCTATTCTGATGATATTCAATTATGATCGAATTACATGTAGAGTAGTGAGTCTGTATAGAATATGGTCAGGGCACGTCACAATGCTTTAAAATTACCATAATTTTGGCCTGAGAGAGAGACGGAGCTGTACTAGACAAATAGTTCCCGTTCACTTATTAAGCTATTGCATAGCTTCTATCGCGGGCCTTGAGCGTGGAGACCGAATCCAGAAATTCCGTAACGAAAATAACCTAACACCCCCCACTCATTTGTTTTTTGAGTGTGGTGACCGATAAGAAAACAAATGAGTGAACAATCAATCAAAATTCAATTCAATGTGTGAAAGTGTAACTTCAATTAATATCAAAGAAAAATAAAACAAAGGAAAAAAAATACTGCATAAATAAAATAAATAAATAATTATAATTGCATAAGTTGATAAAAATGCTTTACCGCGGCAGTCCCCGAGTGCCACACGTCTTTTTTTATAACTAACAGCATTATATCGACAAAGCATGGATGAATAGGTTATTCTCTGTTTAGCTTGACACAAGACCGCGTTGTGTGCTAGTTGTGAAATATTATTATTATTATTCAACTAGCAATTCGAAAATTCGTTAGGTATAGTCTTGAGTTTCAATGTTATATCGTTTGAGAAGCATCGATTGCATATACCTACTTAAAATCGATATTACTCAATGTAAGTATCGATACTTTCCGAATCTATTCGGAGTTCGATACGCCGAGTCGCCGACCATTCACTGATTACGCCGGTTTATAATTGCCGCTCTCCCAAATGAGCTCGAACTGCCAATCTGACGAAAGCAAAATGTGTTTTCAGTCGCGTGATCATTAATTTGAGTATATTGTGTCAACTCTCACATTGATGATTTAAATGTAATTGCAATCATTTTGATTTCCAGTTGTAATATCGCTAAGTATGAACTGATTAACGTTTGATAAATGTAACGAATGTGTATTGACCCGACCACAGAAACACTATTTGAAATTCGATTTATGATCTGTGTGGTTTTAGAAATACGGAACACGGTTCGATGGTTTTTCACAGAATATTTGTTAGTGTAATAGGGTAGTGTCCAAGGTCAAAATAATTACATTTTATTTAGTCCGTATTTGAAATTATAAAAAAATGTTGGACAAGTATTTTTTCTTTTTTCAGTTAAACAAAAAATGACAAAGATATAGCCCATTAAAGTTACGTGTGACGTCACGCCGTGCTGCATTTTTTCGCATTTTTGGTTTAATGTGCATTGCACATGTTTTTTTGCATTTTTGGTTTAATTTACAAATAAAAAATACGTGTCCCTTATTTTTGAATAATCTAAAAGACGGACTAATTACATTTTTTTACGGCCACTAGCCTATTCTTCCTACCCTACTTTCAAATAGGTTCAGATTAATTTGCAATCAGACGAGATGCGGTTTAAGATAAATACATTGAATTGATCCACTTATATTGCTCTCACAGTAGTTACGAGTCGCAATTCTTATTTGAGGGAATCCCAAAATTCTGAAGATAGAGGAGGCGTGCCAGACTTTTACTGACCAAAACCCACATGTCTTTCAGTTACCCTTTGCGTTCTAGGGTCACGGTTTCTTTTTCGAAAAATCCCGTGAGAGTTCCAAACAGGTTAACCTGCGTTTTCCACCAATTTAAGCTGGTGTTGTGTTATGGAAGACACCTATCATCATCACCAGCCTTTTTTTTTTAATGTTCCCACTGCTGGGACTCAGGCCTCCTCTCTAGGAGAGGGAATGGGCCGTAATCCACCACGCGGGCCCAGTGCGGATTGGTGGATGTCACATGTCTTCGAATTTTTGGTTCTAGGACATGCCGGTTTCCTCACGATGTTTTCCTTCACCGTTTTGAGAGCAGTGGTAATGAAATAAATTACACAAAGTAATGCGCCTGACAGGGTTTGAACCCGCGACCTACAACTCGTAAGTCGGAGCCATTACCACTCGGCCACCACTGCGCTCACTTAAAAACCTCAAACATCGAAACTAACTGTGACAATTTATATTCATCTCCTTATACTCGCAAATTAGAAGAAGGCGCAAAATGTAACTATTCTCGATGCACCTTTAACCTTGCTCTTCGCGATATTATACCTAAATGATTTTTTAAATTGATCGAAGGTGTTGTTAACGATGGAACACTCTTTTCTAGAAGTTACCATATTCAATCTTGACTTAAGCGGGAGACTTGACTCTGAACTGACCTTGGGCTGACTAAAAACTCATTCCTGTTCCTACTTTGCCATTGACCCAGGGCCCCGGGGATCTCTTTCATATGACCCATAGCCCCAGTAGGCTTCGACCCTGCTGGGCCCCTACGGTGGAAAACTACGCGCCATCGACGACTTGGGCTCGGTCCGGACGGTTACCACAGATTGAACGGCGAGCTACCCATTGCTCGCCGTCTGCAATGTTATGTTGGGTTGCATCTGGTTTACCACTAAACAATCCACATTTATATCCGTAAACTTAACCAAGCTATCAAAAACTTCTGCGATCATACATTTAAAAAAACTTTCTTTAAAAGAATGTTATGAAAATTCTTAACACTTAAGGAGAGCCTTTTATGTTCAACATTTTTATTGCCTTCTTTGTTCGCAAAAACTAATCAAGTAAAACAATCTTGAAGTAAGTTAGTTAGAAACAATTTGCACTAGTTGCGAATTTAAATAATTCAGTGTGCCGCGACGCGTGAGTTTACAGCTTTAACCCGCAAATGTAGTGGCAAGTAATGGCCGCACTAAACGCACTTATTTTCACGCAAACTGCGAGAAAGCCAACCTTTATAGGTAGCTACAGAAGTATATTTATAAACGTAGAGTGCAACTTATTTCATCACTACTGCTCTCAAAACGGTGGAGGAAAACATGGTGAGGAAACCAGCATGACCTAGAACCAAAAATTCGAAGACATATGACATCCGCACTGGGTCCGCGTGGTGGATTACGGCCCAATCCGAAGAGGCCTTTTTTTCGGTAGGAAAAATCATCCAATGACAACCCCCGCTCTTGGACAAAGCGGGAGATAGTGTCAGACTCTTACTGACTAAACGACCCACCCTGTTCCTTCTAGCTTTCATACCGGGGCTCGAGTTCCCTTTCGGGTAACCCTGGCCCCAGTAGGCTTCAACCCGGCTGGGTCCCTGCTGTTGCTGACAACTCCTTGAGGCGCGCGGGAACAGCTGAGTCCTGATTCCCAGCTGTGGGAACATTACAATGCGGATTATGCTATATGTTATGCTAGATATTTTGGTGGTACTAGAGAAAAACTTACAAGTGATGATCATCGTTCAGTCAACAAAGGAAATAAGCAACAAGGGTCGATAGATTTATAGGTAGTTGAAGCTTTCTTTTTAAATATTTCAATTTAGTTAATGAGTTGTTTATTCACTATGATGCTCATATGAGGATCAAGGTGATTATTTAGAGTTTAATATCTATATATAATCTTATGTACCATAATACTCGAACATAGAAACATATAAGTCATTCTGAAACCATTTTAGAATACGCCTTGGTTTATTTCACAACTTTTTTGAATTTAGAAAATATAATAGAATCGTATCGGCATCACCATCATACTCATATAAGAATCAATGTGAAGTAGTATTATGGTATGGAGTTTAATATTATACTCTTAAGTACCAAAATACTCTAACATAAAAACATAAAAATCGTCTTGAAATTATTTCAGAATATCCCGTTATCCTACTGAACGGTTTGTTAGCACAAACTGGGAATACTATCCAATGGAAGGGAAATAGAAACAGCGTAGTCTGTGGCCTGTGTTTGATACACTTGCAAACTATACACACGAATTCTACGTCCGATACCCGTAATGCAGTTAAGTTGGATCTACATACCACTGAGTCTGCATCCAAATCATTTTGAAAACGATTTCCTTCTTAGAGTTCCGTACGTCAAAAAGAAAAAACGGAACCCTTATAGGATCACTTTGTTGTCCGTCTTTCTATCTATCTGTCTGTCTGTGTGTGTGTCGGGAACTCGTGGCGGTCTGCTGTTCTTTGAAGCTGTGAAAAAATCAAACTTGAAAGTTAACCAAAAAAAGATACGGCCGTTTATTTTATAAAAAACGTATATTTTGACACTCTCAAGGAAGTCTAAATTCATAGGGTACTTCCCGTTGACTTAAAATCCTGAAATTTGGCATAAAGCAAGGACTTAAGTATAAGCACAGGTACCTATAGTAATAATTCTTAAAACTGAAAATTTGTCGTATCGTCACAAAAAAAGCCGATTCGGAAAAAAAAATTCAAGACTCCATTCGGAAATTAAACTATTTAAATAGGTAAATTTGTACGGAACCCTCAGTGAAATTCGTCAAATTATTTGTGTTGCGGCGCCGCAACGCATCGTCTGGCCCGGCACTAACACCTATGCACACGTGATTGAAGCAGCTCGTTTAGAAAAGAACATTATCCCAGGTGAACTCCCGGGACAAAACGCCCTATGTCAAGACATGATCTATCCGTGTACTTGATTTCATTAAAATCAACTCAACCTTATAAGTGTTACTAACATACATACACACAAACTTTCGCTTCTAAAGTATTAGTATGCACAAGGGTCACAAAAAAAGCTGAAGCGCGCGACAGCTTGTGGCCGGAGAAGCTAGAAGCGGTTTGTAGCTTTTTTTGTGGCCTGTGTGCGGGGACGCTTAGTGTGATTACCACAGATAGCCAAGCTAAGCGTAAACTAACTTAACTCAGCTTTAGGTATGTCGACTACAAACGTTTATCCTTGTGTTTAACATAACTGTGTTTGAACACAACACCACACTGTCCCACACACAGAAGGGCGACTGTGTTTGAACACAACACCACACCACAAAATAGATAGGTACAGAAGACAATCTACATACAAAGCGCGCTCGAGCAACGCACACATAGACACCGCTCACGGACACGATATCTCGGCTCAATGGCTTGGTCACACTCGTACAGTTCGGAGCAATGCGCTGACGTATGTGCGTACGCCTACCATAGGTATAAAAAGTGAAGTACATACATGAGATTGACTTCTGTACCTAGCTATTTTGTGACCACACTGTCCAACACACAGAAGGGCGCAAAGGAAACGCATAGCGCTCCCGCATTAACTACAACTTCCGATGGCGATCACTACGCTATCGTGGTGTAGACGCGGCTGCGCTGCGTTCCTGCCGTTTGTCATTGCCAAGCTGCTTGCTTTGATTCGATTATTGCTTGCTTAGTGGGGCATATTTTTGGCTGTAATGTTATATTACGAGTAGATTCATACATTGATAATACTAGCTGCTGCTAGCGGCTTCGTCCGCGTGATAGTAGAAAGTTATCCACAGAGAACTTACTCTCGGAATAAAAAATATGTCTTATGTGCTATTTTGGACATAATCTACCAGTGTAACAAATTTCATTGTTTCCGAACGAAATTCGTTCAGCCGCTCGAACTTTCACTTTTGTGATATTTAGGTAGCCATACACTCTAGGGTAAACCTGACAGGTTTGCATGTACAGTTAAATTTTATTGATATAATAATGAAAAAATAATAATAATGAAATTTTATAGATAAACCGGAGCGTGTATGTTACACAACTGTGCAAGTTTCCACACAAGCTTACCTGATAGGTATTATTGTGAAAACCGCAGATGGCAAACCTAAACGTAAACTAACTTAGCTTAGCTTTAGGTCTGCCGGCTACAAACGTTTATCTTTTTACTTAACATAACTATATTTGAATACAACACCACGCTGTCCCACACATAAAAGGGCGCAAGCTCTAAAGCGAGAGTGATTATTATGATTGCCAGCAAAATCTATGAAATACATGGATTCATTATGTTGTGATCAAACCAAATTGATTTAAAATAAAAAGCACATCATACTTGAATAAAACAACAGCTTTTGCCAACGGCTTTGCCCGCGTGCATTATACACCCTATGTTACTCAGGAATAAAGCAGCTTTCTATCGGTGAAAAAATTTTAGCAATCGGACCAGTACTTTCAGAGATTACCTCTTACAAACATAAAAACAAACTTAACCTCTTTAATATAAAGTGTAGATTACAGTACGTACCTCATATCATTATAGATACCATCCAGGCCTGCGGGAATGTTTGAGAGACTTACCGCGACCCTGGAATGCAATACTTTTATTTTAGAAAAAAAAATAGTAGTCTAACTACGTACCTACATTTCTGGTTTATAAAATAATATAAATCTACACCTAAAATCATGCAAGCAAACAAAAAGAAAACCACACAGCCCAAAAGCGGCTCATAAAAATATTCCATTAGCTACGAGTATATGATGTAATGCACATTCTGGTAACAGAATCAGAGGCCAAAAGACACCACTGTATCCATTTTGTGATTATGTTATGTGGAGTGCGGCCATAACTATTCCCTGGAAGAGATTTGGCAAAATTATATTCACTTACGTACGTACGTACCACGTATTTACTTATCAATGTGATGTGACTGATTTATACACTAAGACATGTATGTTTTTTACTTCTTCATGCCCAAACGGCTAAACGGTTTTTGATTAGACTTTCTAAAAAAGAAAAAATAATATTTGCTACAGCACAAGGCCCAAACACAATAATAAACAAAAACGCGAACATATCAAAAGTAAAAGAAGCAAAAAAATAAAATAAAAAATACAGTTGTTGTGTGCCTCATGGCTGCACCAAAATAGGTCCAGTTTAGCATGAATGCCAGACAACTAGTGCCTGACGCTGGTTTTCAACTGAACCTTGTGATGCAACGGACGCAAAACCGGTTTTGGGGTTCAATATAATATATTATCAGTGATGGATAGGTACTTAAATAATATATATACACATGAAGACCATGTCCTGGAATAATATAGCATGGTTTTGCCCACGTGAAAGTAGAAAATTGTCTAAAAGGAACAAACTTCTACTCCTAGTCCACGTTGTACTGGTTTGCCAAGTTTCATAGAAACCCGTTAAGGTGTTTGACCATGAAGATCAACAAACACACACACAAAATTAAAATACGAAAGAAAATCATTCACTACACTGCATATATTATAAGCTGCTTAAAATAAATCGTTAAGGTGAATATTGTACATATTTACTGGTGATTTCAATAACCTGAGCCTTTTTCTCAAACTATGGCTGATTTCGGGATAGATACTGCAACTGATAAGCAATACAACATATATTTCTAAGGCCTGATTTTTCAATTGTCAATTATCCATTACATTTCTAAAAAATAAATATGTCGGTTTGACATATATTCTAAATAAAACCTGTCAAACCATCAGTTTTATTCCTGAGTTAAACAATATGTGGTTAATGAAAACCAGTCCTCAATACATACTCGTACATAATTATAAATAAATTACACCCAGACATAGAACAAATGATCGTGCTGATCACACAAACATTTGTCTTTGGTTGTGCTACGAGCTGCAGCATAGCAGTTAGAACCTCTAACCTAGTACTAGACCAGTCGAATGTTGTATGTTTCTTAGTCATATCATCTGGTATCTTTCGCTTTACGACTTCTTCTAACATACACCTCAACCATCATCGTCATCTCAATACAGAATAAATGTAACGCATTGCACCTACACAATGTTCTTTATCATGATCCCACTAAATGCTTATCTGAAATACATAATATATAATTGAAGGTCTAAAAATACTGAATCCGTTATCACGCCTGTTGACAGTTTATTATCTCATTATTTTAATTGTTGTTTGTTTAATTGTTAGCCATTAGGTTGTACCATCACGAAAACAAGTGTTATTTATATTTCGAAATATTTTTAATATTGTGCTACATTTTTATTTTAATACATACCTATCAAGTTTACAGTGACATGCTACAAGAATCATGGAAGTATAATATTAGCATTATTTAATTAACATGAATAATTATAAAAAATAATATTTATACTTAATATAATTAATTATTATTGCATTATTGGAGAACACTAAATATTTCATTTACTCTATAAATTGTAAAACGCACAAAAGCAGCTTTGTAGTATAAAGTCACAGCGTTACTGAGAAAAAAATCTCTATCAATACACACAATCACTCGAATCTTGTGATCTGTAATAAATATTCTATTACCATACTTGTAAGAATTTTTACTACAGATCACAAGATTATTCTTTGACAAGAAAAGAACATTATCTTTGACACCCTAATAATGTCTCTTCCACGACTTTTAATTCTTCAGCCGGACGCGCTGGGGTCGGTGTTTGTACTGCTTCAAATCTTTGATATGAAATTCTTTTAGAACCGACCGCAAACTCTCCCATTCACTCATATTTTAGATAACGTTCGACTGTTTCTCTAGTGCTCCAGCGAATGTTGAATAAAAATACGAATATTTTACTACCCCGCGTTCGTGCATAGATACCAAAATTTATTGTTAGGTTAGCTTATATTTTTATTTCGTTTTTGATGAATAAAGTACTGCGTTGATAGAATTTGTTCACAGATCGATAGAAGCCAATGAGCAAATATTTTGTTAGACCGATTATACTTGGTTCAATTTTAAACAATGCATTTTATAGTTACTATTTTTGAATTCTGTACTAGAAATTGTTTTCTAATTTTGGGACAACATACGTTATGTTATAGAAAACAAATTGCTTTTTTTTTTCTTAATAACATAAATTAGTGCATTATTGCGATCCCGCTGAATAAAGCGCACTAGTTATTAATTAAGAGCCTAGTCTTGAAGAAATTATAATTATTTCCTTTACTATCCATAACTAGAGAGGAGGTCTGACCAATAGTGGAAACATTACAAAGCCGATTATGCTGTCCATAATTTTTTGGGACTCTTTAATACGACTGGTCACTTTTACTTAAAAGCCAGCTTTAAAGACACGATTCTAAAGTCAATACTTGAGATGATAGCGATAAATTCGAATAATTTATTAATGTATAGAAAGTTTTTATTTTACAAAACCAAAACATTAAAATATCTCAATGTTACTTGTAGGTTATACAGCTGATCAAATCGGTCTATACAAATCTATTTCGGTATTTAATCTGGCTCACTAAAAGCTCCAAGTAATTTACTAACCAACGCCTCTAATCTGCGATCCTTTTGTTAGAAGTCCTTAGTCCACAGCTTAGCAAAACTACGACTATTAGTGTTATCATTCACAACAAGGTTTTATGCTAGAAAATAATAGACTCAAATTAATAGCATCCACAAAATGATAAAAAGATTAAAATATTCGTTAACTAAAACTCTATGAAAATTATTAATCCCTCGTCAAATTGAGGTAAATCCCGTGCTTGATTTAGATTTTATTATTTAAATGATTACGACTATTTTCTCCACCAAAAAAAACCTCCATGCCAAATGATTGATACAATTCTCGTAAGTGAACTCACGTAAGAGAAAAATCGTCATTTTGATGTAATAGGTCCTGCTTTCGCATTACAGTCGCAATCTATCAAAAACATTTCTATTTTAACGTTGATTGTAGTTGGAATGAGAATGCAAGTAATCCTAGGGGATTCCTCAGTCAAAAATAATATTTTTGTCCTTCGCGATATTTTTGAATATTTTTAGCGAATGTGAAAATTGGCCTAAAGAGAAGTTTAATAAAATCATTATGATTTTTAGGGTTCCGTAGCCAAATGGCAAAAAACGGAACCCTTATAGATTCGTCATGTCTGTCTGTGTGTCTGTCTGTCTGTCTGTCTATCTGTCCGTCCGTATGTCACAGCCACTTTTTTCCGAAACTATAAGAGCTACACTGTTGAAACTTAGTAAGTAGATGTATTCTGTGAACCGCTTTAAGATTTTCACACAAAAATAGAAAAAAAGCAATAAATTTTGGGGGTCCCCATACTTAGAACTGAAACTCAATAAAAAAATTTTCATCAAACCTATACGTGTGGGGTATCTATGGATAGGTCTTTAAAAATGATATTGAGGTTTGTAATATCATTTTTTTTTCTAAATTGAGTAGTTTACGCGAGAGACACTTCCAAAGTGGTAAAATGTGTGTCCCCCCCCTCTAACTTCTAAAATAAGAGACTGATAAAACTAAAAAAAATATATAATGTACATTACCATGTAAACTACCAACGAAAATTGGTTTGAACGAGATCTAGTAAGTAGTTTTTTTTTTTTAATATGTATGTCATAAATCTAAAAAAATACTCTATTATTAAACATCGATCAAAGTTACAACGAACTACAAGAACTTTTATATTATGTTACTTGCTGCTACGGAACCCTCCATGGGCGAGTCCGACTCGCACTTGGCCGGTTTTTTATAATATTATATTAATACTTTTCCACTTAACTGTTCTTAATAACATATCCAATTATATTTGTGTGGATGTGTTAATTAAAAAAATAACAACGAATTACGACACATCTTTTTTCATAACAATTTTGTTTTGTTTTTTTACAGATATCGCTGACCTCTTAAATGTCGAACTGCGCAAACTAGTGTTTAAAATGAGAAGACTAAAGTGGGTGTCACTGTTGGATAGCGGCGGTAGATGGCAGCACCGACCTGTCACTCGCTGAAGCAGGATGGCGACGCACGCGCAGGGCGGCCCGCTCGCGCGCCTTCTAGTACTGGCTGTTTTACATGTCAATTTTATTGGTAAGTTTTTAAATATGTAAATTGGTGTAACTTTTGTGTTTATCGCCGAGTTATTAAAAATAAAATAAGTTTCTAATACATTTTGGCAGATTATAAACTATCGATCGGTATAAATACAATATTTCTACTCCAGATTCAGAGGTTTACAATACATTCACACGCGAATTATTACAAACATACGGTATTTGAAATAATCCAGTGACATATGTATCTCTTCATGTCTATATCCTCACTTGTATCCTTAATAGAGGTATTTGTCGCTGTTATTATGATCAATTTACATTTTTCTGAGTTCTGTATTTAATAGATAGAAGTATTAATAACCCACTCGAAAAATAATTAAGGAAGGGAGGCATTGGCTCGGCAATGGTAGATACCAACAGGCCGAAAACAATAACTAATTATAAATTATAATTATTTTGTAAATTGCTCAATTTAAATCAAATGAGGCCGGTGTTTCCTAGCTGACTACTCTGAGAAGAAACACTGAAACAAAGTTAGAGACGCTCCTTATATTTTTTTTAGTACATACAGTAAACATGAAGTGTAATGGTTAAATCAATCAAGAACCATGCAGATTAAGTGTCTGAGAGCCACATTTTGAGCAAAGAACCACATAGATTTGAATGGGCCTCTCTGGTAACTTTAATTTGATATCTATACTTAACTATAATATAAACATATCATAAATAATACACCTAATAATGAACAAAGTTTTTATTATAAGAAAGCCTCTTAAAAGTTGTACACTTCCTGCAGTTACAATCTAATTTATAATTCCACTTTGCCAGGTTTAATTTTATTTTTAAAAAGCTTCACCAAAACGCTTGTTTCAAAAATTGCAATATTACTTCGTAGTGACAGATTGTTCGCTCATCGCCCGGGGCCACTACAGCAGGTTATTTTCCTGAGTTGACTCCTAAAATTACCGTGGGACGGTAACAACTGACAAAGTGAGCATTGTTCTATTTTTAGAACGGTATAAGCCGGATTTCTTTATTATACTGACCGTTTATAGGTACTAAATTATGGTTTCTGGATTGTTTAAAAGAGTTACCGTGGCCCTGAAATGGAAAGGGCAACTGAAAAATAGTAGGACATGTTATTGACACAAAAAAAAAGATACTGGAGTTAAAAAAGAAGGTGCTACATTTTTGCTTTGTCAATAATTCAAATGAAAACTAGGTATCTGGTTAAGTTAAATCTTCTTCATGAAAAACTGTACCAGTGCCGTTTAGGTGCCGAAATATCTAATCAGTCTGTCTAGCCTATTCATACCTTTTTTTGGGGACAAACTTGTTTATTATTCCCAGACACTGCATCTCCAGGAGCCCAAGTTTCCTATTTTTATAAATTCGTCATTCCAACACGATCCCATTGTCATTTTGCTAAAAGTTTGTAATCTGCTAATTCATAATGATTGATCATTGATCGGTCAATAGTCTTGTAATAGAATTATGGTAGAATGACAATACCGAGCTTATTAAAAGAACTAACTGTGCAATGACGTCGTAATGGTAGGTCACTGATTAAAGAAACTGTCAATTTTTTTGCAGATTACTACATTTACGTCAGATATTCATTTATTATTACGTACGAGATTACCATTCTATGCCATTTCATTCAATGTAGTGTCAGTGGTTGACCATTGGAAAGCCATAGTGATGCCATTATATTAGTAGATTACCAAACTTGTCAAAATCGACAATTATGACATCAATGATAGACCATTCTGACACTATTGTAATAGCAGACTTGAGGCTCTGATCAGTTCATTCACTTTTTTATTAACTGACTAATATTTTGACAATTCAATGCCTATAAATGGTCTATTTGAAATAAACGTTTCTGATTTCTGAGTGCAGGGGTGCCTTGACTTATAAGTTGTAGGTCATGGGTCCAAACCTAAAATCGAAAACATCCACAAACCTGCCTTGTGCCCAAGCCAGAGATTATAGTGCACTCTGGGTAGATCATGACACCTAAACGATATAGGTAATGTTTTTAATATGACTGTGATTAAAATTAACCCAATAACTAGTTTTTATTCGAATTATTACAAATAAAGTACAAATTTAGCACCTTCTTTTTCTTCTTATGTTTTTTTGGGGTCATCAAATAACATTTTTTTGTTCTGGATGGAGCGAAAGAGACTGTCTGACTTTTAATTACTAATACCCACCAATATCCCTTTAGTTGACCCAGGGCCATGGTCTTTAAAAAAACTCTGCAAGCCTTTTTTTTTTTTTTTTTTTTTTTATGGTGGAAAAATCATGCATTGACATCCCCCGCTCTTGGGCGGACCGGGAGATAGTGTCAGACTCTTACTGACTAAAAGACCCACCCCGTTCCTTCTAGCCTTCATACCGGGGCTCGAGCGCCCTTTCGGATAACCCTGGCCCCAGTAGGCTTCGACCCGGCTGGGTCCCTGCTGTTGCTGACAACTCCTTGAGGCGCGCGGGAACAGTGCGCGCCGTCGACGACTTGGGCTTGGTCCGGACAGTTACCGGACGACCGGACAGCGAGCTACCCATTGCTCACTGTCCGCAAGCCCGCGTCTACGTTGGCCGGAAATCGGGATCAGAATCCCGGCGACGGCGGCGGCGATAACGCCGTTGCCTGATGCGTTCGGCCTCCTCCTTTGCGAGCATTACTGCTTCGCAGAAGTCGGCGACCGCCTGCCACTCCTCCTCGCTCCGGACCATGGCCTCAACCAAGGCCCGGCGCGAGAGGTTTCCGCCGCCGATCGCCCCCACGAGGGCACGGCGATGCTCCGCCCAAGCAGGGCACACCTCGACTGTGTGCTCCACCGTGTCCTCCGGGCGTTCCGCACAATGGCGACACCCGGGCGTCACCTCCGCATGAATCCCGTGCAGGAAACTCCCGAACGAACCATGTCCGGTGAGTACCTGCGTCATGCGGAAGGTAAGGACGCCGTGAGGTCTTTCCAGCCACGCCTCAAAGAGGGGACTTACCGCCATAATTGTGGCGTGCCCAGCACTGGGTTGCGATAGTCGCTGACGCCATTTCACCATGAGATCCCGCCGGAGCTCTGTCCGCCATGCCGTGACCTGTCGCGGCAGCGGACTTTCACCCCGGCGTTGCATCTCCACGCGCATATCGTGCATGTGTGCAAGGACTGTTGCCTCCAGATCCCACGGTGGTAGGCCAGCCAGAAGGCTCGCCGCTTCGCGGGAGACCGTGCAGTATCCCCGCACCATCCTTATCGCCATGACCCTCTGACAGGCGTTCAGTATGGCCGCCGGTTGCTTTTTCAGCGACGGCGCCCACACCGGCGCCCCGTAGAGGGCCATGGACCGAACGATCCCCGCGTAGAGCCTTCGGCAGGAGGCATCCGGACCCCCAAGGTTGGGCAGGAGCCGCTTGAGCGCAGCCCCAGCCCGGTTGAAACTCTGCAAGCCTTGGAGGAGAGGAACGGATTAATGTGTTTTTCGAGATTTGGAGGAGTCAAACATATAAAATTATGAAGCGAAACGAAATAAATCACTATTAATTTTAAAATTATGTACTAGCAAGTTTTACAGTGTTAAACATGCATGTTGCGAGTATTAAAAAAAAACTAGAAGAAACATTTTTCCCAGTTACAAAGCCGCATACGTCAAAACTTTATATAAGTCAGCTTTTACTTTTAGTTGAATATATAATATACCTGTTGCCTTTAAACGGCAGCTTTCATTTATGTATTATCGTTTTTCTTCTTCTTATCGTATTAAAAAGAGAAGAAGAAAAAAACTAAAACAAAATAGACCATAACGGATTTCGCGATATCTTTCAGGCAACCAGGAATAAACAGTAACTACAATTTTAAATTATTCCAAGGATCCGTACCTTTTTTTTATGGTGGGAAAAAATCATGCATTGACATCCCCCGCCCTTGGGCGGAGCGGGAGATAGTGTCAGACTCTTACTGACTAAAAGACCCACCCCGTTCCTTCTAGCCTTCATACCGGGGCTCGAGCGCCCTTTCGGATAACCCTGGCCTCAGTAGGCTTCGACCCGGCTGGGTCCCTGCTGTTGCTGACAACTCCTTGAGGCGCGCGGGAACAGTGCGCGCCGTCGACGACTTGGGCTTGGTCCGGACAGTTACCGGACGGCCGGATAGTGAGCTACCCATTGCTCACTGTCCGCAAGCCCGCGCCTACGTTGGCCGGAAATCGGGATCAGAATCCCGGCGGCGGCGGCGGCGATAACGCCGTTGCCTGATGCGTTCGGCCTCCTCCTTTGCGAGCATTACTGCTTCGCAGAAGTCGGCGACCGCCTGCCACTCCTCCTCGCTCCGAACCATGGCCTCCACCAAGGCCCGGCGTGAGAGGTTTCCGCCGCCGATCACCCCCACGAGGGCACGGCGATGCTCCGCCCAAGCAGAGCACACCTCGATTGTGTGCTCCACCGTGTCCTCCGGGCGTTCCGCACAGTGGCGACACCCGGGCGTCACTTCCGCATGAATCGAGTGCAGGAAACTCCCGAACGAACCATGTCCGGTGAGTACCTGCGTCATGCGGAAGGTAAGGACGCCGTGAGATCTTTCCAGCCACGCCTCAAAGAGGGGACTTACCGCCATGATTGTGGCGTGCCCAGCACTGGGTTGCGATAGTCGTTGACGCCATTTCACCATGAGATCCCGCCGGAGCTCTGTCCGCCATGCCGTGACCTGTCGCGGCAGCGGACTTTCACCCTGGCGTTGCATCTCCACGCGCATAAGGATCCGTACCTCGATCGGCAGAACGGAACCCTTGTAAAATCACTTTCTAGTCCGCGGTCCATGTTTCAGCTTATCAAGACCCTATTTCTCAGGAATACGTGGAGATATTCATCTAAACTTGAAAGTAAACATTCAAAAAGTACTTCCAGTAGACCTAGAATTCTGAAAGCAAGGCCTCATAGAACAAGTAAAGGAAAATTCTAAAAAAAGAAGTAGATATCTCTGAATATGTGATCTGAAATAGTTATATCACAAAATAATTACTTTTTTGCGATTCGAAAAAGCTTTCAAGACTCCATTCTTTAATCGAACTATTTATATACATAGGAGGTAAGTTTGTATGAAACTTTCGTTGCACGATTCCGACTCGCACTGGACCGGTTTTTTTAATATCTCACACTAGGAATTCATCTTGTGTCATAGGTGAGTTCACAAGTCACCCCGACCTGAAACAAGTAAGTATTAGGAATGTAGACCATACAATTTTTTTTCTTGCGATACCGAACACACTACCCAGAGTGCAATTTATTGAGCCATCAAAAAAGTTTGAAAAATTGTTTATTTTTTATTGTTAGTTACTAAATTAATCACATAAAGTGAAATGTGTGGAATATATTTTTAATGTCCAGTCAAGAAATATTTCAATGATTATTTTATTTTATACGAGTCTTTGGTTTAAAAGGTTATAATACAAGGTGCAGTTTTAAAACTGCACAATATTTCAGGAGGTTGTAATAAAACTCATAAATAATCATGTAAAAAAACGATACCTGGTCAATAATCAGTAATACTTGTTATTTAATTTTTTAATTACACTAAACTAAATCGATTGATCGATGGCCGCGGGGGCGTGGCTAGGGTGTGGCGTGCGGGATGATGATTGGATGATACATTATTTATGAAACTATCGTTGCGAGTTAGTGTGTGTGAAAACGCCCTTTATTGTTCCGTGTTTGTGTGTGTGAAAAAAAGCGCGGTTATAAAAAAAAAAAAATTACCTACTTATTTTATTATTGATTCGGGTCGAGAATCACTAACATAATTACCTCCTGAAATATTTTGCAGCTTCAAAACGACACCTTGTATTTAGTGAAAATTTAAATAGTGTTTCTGAACAGAATATCACGAGTATTTAAGCGATATATTCTGCACTTGTATCAAAATGTACTATTACGAACTAAGTACTTAAAAGCCAATCTAAAAAGTATTTTTGTGACAAACGTGTTTATGTTCAACTCCTAGAACTTCAATTTGAGATTAATATAATTATCATTATACTCCTAACTATTTACACCAGTAATAAAGTTTGTTAAGTATAACTCAAAACTTCGCTACATAATATTATTTGTGCCTTACAATGTAAACTAGAAAACTAAATATCCTTTTTAATTTAACTTTTTTATTTTTTTGAGCTTGGATATCATAGAATAAATTTTCACGCTCTGGGAGCTCTTAGAGGGAGATGGTGTCCGATTTTACTGAGTAAAACCCACCTGTGTTCCTCCAGTCACCCTTTACGTTCCAGGGCAGGGTATCATTCAAACAATCTCGAAACTCAAATCAAATCAAATCAAAATCATTTATTTCAAATAGACCATTTGCAGGCACTTTTGAATTGTCAAATGTCGGTCAGTCCAAGAAAATTGAAGCTAAATTGCACGTTCCAAAGAGTAGGTCTCTATGGAGAAGAACGTGCAAGAAACACCATGGACACTCTTTTAAATCATATTATGTGTTACATATAATGCTTGGTTACAAATTTTCATGTTGCTTCTATTGTGTAAGCACAATGTAGATAATAAAATAAAAAATAATAATAATTAAAAGATACAAACTGAATTAAGCCACTGGCAGCTAAGAGATGACCAGTCTCAACTGACGGCATCCGTTCACGAGCATGACGCGTGCATCAGCCCCACTCAGCTCAACCATTTTTAAGGGAACCGAATGACCCAATAACACGTGCCACCAACAGCGAGACATTAGAGTGAGCATGACAAACTCTCAACTGCCATGCTCAAATGTCAAAAAAAAAAGATGTAACCTAATAAAAATGCTCCATGGTACTTTACATTTACAAATTGGAAAAAAAAGTGCTGCTACATTAAACAATGCTATGGTTTCCAAAAACAAAAGTAATAAATGATCACAAGCTTCAATTATGTTTTCAAATTACAAAATAATAATAAAAATAATGGTTTCCAAACTAATCAATACACCCAAGTGGTAGTGGAGCTGGACCAGCATTGAACCAAGCATTTTTATCTTGAATATAATCCTCCAATTTATAATATGCCTGCCTGCATAGTATGCGTTTAATACAAGATTTAAATTTCGTTTCATTGAGTTCTAATATTTGGGGAGGTATTTTATTATAGCATTTTAAACAGTACCCCATGAAAGAAGAGGCCACTTTAGCCAATCTGAAGCCTGGTTGAACTAATTGGTCCCTATGTCTTGTAACATAGTTATGTCTATCGCCTCTTTTGCTAAAAAGATAAAGATTTTTTCTAACGTACATGATGTTTTCATATATATATTGACAAGGCACCGTCATGATGTTAATATCCTTAAACAGTTCCCTTAGAGAATCGCACCGGCAGAGATTGTAAATAGCTCTGATGGCTCTTTTCTGTAGTATAAATATTGATTCGATGTCTGCAGCCCGTCCCCACAGTAAAATACCGTATGACATGATACTATGAAAATAACAAAAATAGACTAGCCTAGCAGTATTAACATCCGTAAATTGGCGGATTTTTCTAACAGCATATGCAGCCGAGCTAAGCCGTCCTGCAAGAGATGTTAAGTTAGGACCCCATTGTAGCCTAGAGTCAAGCGTAATCCCCAAGAAAACTGTTTTATCAACAAATTCTAGTTTCTCATTGTTCAATACTATGTCGCAATCACTACTTTTGACATTTGGTAAGGAAAATCTTATGCATTTAGTTTTTTTCCCATTTAGAACTAGATTATTAGCAGTGAACCAGTTTTGGACCTGCAATAAGGCGTTATTTTCATCGTCAAGATTATTAGTCCTTCTATTTATCTTAAAAATCAAAGAAGTGTCGTCGGCAAACAACACCATATTAAGTTTATTTTTCGTAAAGTAAATCATTAATATAAACTAAAAATCAAAAAGGACCTAAAATTGAACCTTGGGGTACCCCCATTTTCACATTTAATCCCGACGAATTGACACCGTTTATTTGAACTAGTTGCTGTCTGTCATTCAAATACGATTTTAATAAGCTTAACGCTGTTTTGCCTAGTCCGTAATGCTCCAGTTTCAGGAGTAATGTTTCATGAACCACACAATCAAACGCCTTAGACAGGTCGCAGAAGATGCCTATAGCATCTTGTGCCTCCTCCCACGCATTAAAAATGTGTTTTAGTAAGGAAACACCAGCGTCAGTTGTACAACGTCCTTTGGTCTCTAGATAAAATCCCATAGCCCTAGGCAATCCTTCAGCGCTAGATAATTCCGCAGCCCTAGATTTTTATGCCCGTGCGGTCGTTTCTCATAATATTCAGTAAATTTTCGTAAGGGAATCTGTTTGTCTAGGACATCATGTGGGTTGTCAAAGCTTAAACTCAGCAATGATGTTTAAAGGTGAGCGCAGACTTAACGACAAAATAAATATAAAAAAGCATGCGAAATTTAATGACTGCGAATACGTTATGGTGTAATCTAGGTTTGAAAACATTTACAAGATTTTTTAATGTTACCATGTTAAATATTCAGATAATTATTTCCATTCACGTTTTTCTAAAATGAAATTTAAGGTCTCAGAATCAGTTCAAAAATCAAAATCATATAAATGTACGCTATTTAGACCTATACACAAGTTTCAGCTCCATGTGTCATTCAAATTGATTCCTAGATTAAGTACTTACTCATGATTGTGGGTTACTCATGATGTCTGGTAGTCCGGATGACGGCGACGTCAAACAATTGATGATAATGGATTGATATGCACTGTGCGGTTTCAATCAACTAATCGAGACCTACCGGGCACAGAATTGCCCAAAACACACGCACACAATACTCTTTGAACTATAGAGATCAATCCGTGCGTGTTCAGCTCATGGTGCTGTGAGTGTGGACGCACCTTTATGAGTTGTTTCGGGCCCACGTTCACGGGAGCGCATTGTTTCGGACTCGGTCTCATTTCACAAAGTGCAAGCCTTCGCTGCGTTAGCGTAGAACGCTTCATAATACTAAACTATTGTACTTTACACTGTTACGGTTACGGAATCGTCGGCTAAAATGAATCTAGGAATGAGTAAAATGAGTTTTTTTTTGTTTCGACTCAAGTGTGAATGTTTTGTGAGTTTGACGCAAACAGTAGGTGATTGTTGATTTATTGTTGTGCTGGATAAATAAAATTGTTATTGCTGCGCGAACTAGCTTCAAAGTCAGGATGATAAAAACAAATATTGAAAATAAAAATGTAAAACACAATTTGTTTCTACCTATGTGCGTTATAGACTTTGAATCAATGCGCTCTAAATCGGTTTCGATTTCAGTTTAGTGAAACCGGTTAAGACGGTTTTAGGCAATTAAAAATGGACTCAATTCAAAAAAATGCGTACTATCTACTAATTACTAATATTTTTACAGACAACCTTTCATTTTTGTAACAAAACTATAAAATAAAGACAGTTTTTTCAACAAAACTTTAAAATGACTCACCTGTATTACCAAAAATCATATCGTATATTTCTATTGCATAGTTACTTGTAGTGGACAGTACCATAAGTGTAAACGGACATAATACTAAAGCAGACATTTATGACGTCTAGACAGATGAACTGGACTATTCCTACTTTTATATATACTTATGTTTTTACCTGCACTAAAAGCAACATGAGAATAGGAAATAACATTGTTTTCATAGCAATTCATAAATATATAAACTTTAAAGTGAACAAAAATTGGGTTCTTTCTTGAATGTTCAACAAAGTCTTTCAAAGATTTGTGAAGTTTGCGAGATGGGATGACGCGTCAGTCTGTCAGTCAAAACAGTTCGTTCTTGAATATTAAAAATCTTTTTCAATAAATATGCGTTTATTCAATATGAGTCTATCTAAACTAATATTATAAAGAGGGAAAATTTGTATTTTTGTGTATGTTTGTAACGAATAAACTCAAAAACTGCAGTGCCAATTTCAAAAATTCTCTCACCATTGGAAATCTACATTCACCCTGAGTAACATAGGCTATATTTATTGCCCGTGCAAAGCCGGGACGGGCCACTAGTTTGAATATAAAACTGTTTGATTATGATATGACCCAGAGATTAAAGCACCTCTCAGACATGAGGTTGCGGGTTCGAAAACGGCCAAGTGACTTTTCAATTCATATGTACTTTTCTAAGTTTATATAGGTTATTACCAACACCCCATGCCTTGGAAAGTACGTAAATCCGTTGATCTTGGTTTTCATTGTTAGATCTTTGACAGTCGTTACAAGTAGTCAGACGCCCTAAAGTCTGACCATCAGTCTAGCCAAGGTGTAACTTGGTTATGGTGGTCTAATTAGCGGTTGGTCCATGTAAATGGACCACGGGCCACGGACGGGTATTCAGCCAGCTTCCGATTAAACTGGTAGCTGACCGCAAACAAGTTGGGAAAAGGCTAGAAGGATGAGATGATGATTGTAAATCTATGAATGAGAATCTATTTTAATATGAGTCTATGTATGAGAATATATTTTAATATGAAACTATGTATGAAAATATATTTGAAAATGAGTCTGTGTATAAGAATCTATTTGAGTATGAGACTGAAACCGATAATATTAAAGATTTTCCGACAGCAGAGCGCTCACTCTAAATTAGCAAATAATTAATTATCTTTATTTAAAAATATTGCACTAACTACTATTTCTGTTCATAATTAGTTCAAAAATATTTCTTTCACCCTCTTGATTCCAAGTAAACAACCAGAACGATATTTAGAATACTTTCAAACATTCCTAAATTACGTGGCTTCCTCTAAAAACCTCTATGAATTACTAGAGAAATATTCAAAGAATTTCCTTTCAGGGCAAAAGGCAATATTAATTAACTACATCATCAAGCGGTCCCTTTTATACCCTCAAAGTGCTTACATAAAAAGAGTATTTAATGTTTGCGTAGAATAAATCCGACGAGACATTTTGCAAATGGATTTTTTGTAGTCACATTGGAGCAATTCATTTGACGTTGATAAAAATATAAAAGCATCGTAGAGTGAGGATAACCCTTTCAGGGCTCCAAGCGATGTTCGCTATATCCTCATTGAAAAACCGTTGTGAGGTCAAAATAGAGAGAGGGACATGCGCACGGCGCGGCGGCCGTTGACTGTTGTTATTTGCCATTTCGTGTAGGTGTCACTAAACTTTCAAGCTACTATTCTGAAAACATTAATTAATACTAGCTTTTGCCCGCGGTTTCGGTCGCGTTATTTAGAAAGTGACAAAAAGTAGCCTATATCACTCTCCATCCCTTCAACTATCTCCACTTAAAAAATCACGTCAATCCGTAGCTCCGTTTTGCCGTGAAAGACGGACAAACAGACACACACACATACTTTTCTAGTAATTAGTAAGTATGGATCTTAGCCGTGTGCAGCGCCCCTTAGTGAACTCCACTGCAAGTGACGTAACCTACGACAAACTTATTATTTGCAGTTGGTACCTACAGTAATCGAGTCTAGGGATCGAACCGCAAAATTAAGTTTGTTTTTTATTGTATATACTTTTTCGGGATAAAAAGTACCTAGTGTGGTGCCCAGAATATTAAAGAATAATTATACCAAGTTTCATCGTAATCGAACCGGTAGTTTTTGCGTGATGCCTGAACAAACAGACAGACAGACAAAATTTTTTTTTATCGCATTTATGGGTTTGGTGTCGGTCTAGTAACACGGCCTGCCATTATTTTTTTTGATATTTTCAATGTACAGAATTTTCACTTCTACAGATTTATTATAAGTATAGATTACCCATATTTAGTATTATCACCTCCCAGACACACACACGCAGACACTCGCGTTCCCTACTTGATTTCGAAACGTTTCGAACACGGTGTGTCGATAATTCAGTTGTACGATGTTTTATTCACTCGAAGCTTTATTGATGCGATGCAACGTCTGTGTGAAAAATCCTGTTGCAAAAAACCCTACAGCGATTGCTCATTAGATCGATACTTTAATAGTTCGATAGTATGTCATTTCGAAACGCATACTGTCACATGACATTTAATAACCTTATTTTGCATTATAGAGTATCTAAGACATTGAGAGAATACATTCCTTTTATAAAAAAAAAAAAAAAAAAATACCACACCTTAAGGGAGAGTTGCACCATTTAACTATAACGATAACCAAACCATAACCAGCCGTGAAACAGCCGCCTATTGGTCAATTCGACGATTTGACAACTGTTAACGGCTTTGTTATCGTTATAGTTAAATGGTGCAACTCTCCCTAATACCCTTTTCATTATATTTTGTTTTAATTACTGTAGTTTCTTTTTTATAATTTTTTAAGGTTGAAATTGGCCTTATCTTTCCAATTATTCCAATATTTCAATTAGTTTTTGTCTTCTGAACTTTTTTTTAAATTTATGTATAGGATTATACAGGGTCAGGGTCGCGGGAATCTGATGGATGTATGACGCACAGGAACGGTCGATGTGGCGACGCCTGAGGGAGGTCTATGTCCAGCAGTGGACATCTTTCGGCTGATATGGTGATGATGATGATAGGATTATATCGTGCATGACATCTAAATACATTAAATTGAACAATTTAATTTAGGATTAAAGTTTAAAATAAAACATTCGATTTGCATAAAAAATATATTAAGTATAGCAATCGCTGTAGGATTTTTCGCAACAGGATTTTCCGCACTAACGTTACATCCTGGGACTGGGATTGGGAAATTTTACACATAGTTTCCTTTTACAACGTAGACGAGCACTAAGAGATCATTACTAAGGCGCCTGTTGGTCTAGTGGTTAGTGGCCCTGACTGCTAAGCCTGTGTGATGAGCATGATCATTTGTTCTCTGGGTGAGAATCGAACTCACGACGAGTTCGATTCCCACCCAGGGCCCCAAGTCTGCTATTTTTATAAATTCGTCATTCCAACACGATCCCATTGTCATTTTGCTAAAAGTTTGTAATCTGCTAATTCATAATGATCGATCATTGATCGGTCACTGGTCTTGTAATAGAATTGTGGTAGAATGATAATTTCGAGCATATTAAAACCAATAACTGCACAATAACGTTCTAATGGTCAAACACTGCTCAAATAAACTGTCAAAGTTTTAGCAGATTGCCACAAACGTCAAATATTCATTTGTCAATATGTACGAGAATACCATTCTATGTCACTTCTTTCAATGGAGTGTCAGTGGTTGACCATTGGAAAGTCATAATGACGCCATTATATTAGTAGATTACAAAACTTGTCAAAATCGACAATTATGACATCAATGATAGACCATTCTGACACTATTGTAATAGCAGACTTGAGGCCCAGGACAAATGTTTGTGTGATGAGCATGATCATTTGTTCTGTGTCTGGGTGTAATTTATCTATAATTTGCATGTATTTAGAAATATATAAGTATGTTTATCAGTTGTCTAGTACTCATAACACAAGCTCTGCTTAGCTTGGGACTAGATGGCGTTGTGTGATAGTTGTGGACTATTATTATTATTCATCTCTAAAGAGATGAAGCGTCGAGGGTAAAAAGTTCGTATTGAGAAACCAACTTTCACGCGAGCAAACCCGCTGGCAGAAGCTAGTAGATAAATAATATTTAATTAACGCAAACAAAATTTTAACAGCCCCAACTAGAGAATTAATTTTTAATTGAATGATATCATTTATGACATGCAATTCTAGTAAAACAGCTATTTAATAAAACTGAAGTGGCTGTAATCCCGCGGATCGAGGACCGATTTTGTAGAGATTAAACGGTCGGTTTTGTATATTTATTTGATTGGATTGTTCTGTAAATTTGCTTGTAATTATATTAAAATGTTTTATCTTAATAGGAGCAGTGGGGGAATACTGGTAACAGCCCTAATATACGAGTTATAAAGTCGCGGGGTCAAACCCAGCCAGGCGCATTACGTTGTGCAATTTATTTCATCACCACTGTTGTCAAAACGGTGAAGGAAAACATCGTTTGGAAACCGACATGTTCTAGAACCAAAACTTCGAAGTAATGTTATATCCACCATTGCGCACTGGGCCCGTATGGTGGATTACTTTATTTCTCCTACAGAGGAGGCCTGAGTCCCAACAGTGAGAACATTGTAAGGCTGATTATGATTATGCTAATTAATATTTTAAATTTCAATATACTAGCTTCTGCCAACGGTTTCTTCCGCATGTAAATATATGCCTGTGTCAATCAGTGATAATGTAGCATACTATTGATATAAGAACTTTTAAATTTTATACATTATAAACAAAAATATAAATCTTATCCCCTTTATAATCCCTTTATAATATTCGTATAGAAGTATCTAGATAGGGGTACAATTATTTGTATATATATTTTTTTTAACAGTAATGTCTGGAGTTACTGATCCAATCACAAAAAAAAAGACGTGTGGCAATCGGGGACTGCCGCGGTAAAGCTATTGCATAGCATTTTTTACCAACTTATGCAATAGACCTCGCCAACAGCCGCTTAACCCCACCCATCCAAAACCAGACCTCGCCAACAGCTGCATAACCCCACCCATCCAAAACCAGACCTCGCCAACAGCTGCTTAACCCCACCCATTCAAAACCAGACCTCACCAACAGCTGCTATTGATTGTTCACTCATTTGTTTTCTTATCGGTCACCACGCTCAAAAAACAAATGAGTCCCCGGGGTGTTAGGTTATTTTTGTTACGGAATTTCTGGATTCGGTCTCCACGCTCAAGGCCCGCGATAGAAGCTATGCAATAGCTTAAAATCTTCATTATTCTAAAATAACACTATTTCATTGCTGAATGTCGTCTACTTTTTTTATGCTGAAAATATTCATATTTCTTGTGAAAAAGGTCGCAAAAGCGAAACCGCGGGTATGATTATAGTCACCCTTACATTATAAAAGTGAGTTTATGTGTGTATGTCTGTTACTCTTTCATAGGCAAACAGCAGAACGAATATGAATAAAACTTGGCAACCCGATAAACCATGTTCTGTTATAAAATATTGGTTACTTTTTCTCGGTACAATTTTCTATTTTCATTTGGGTAGAGCCGCTGGCTTATGATAGTGCGTTATAAAAAAAAAGACGTGTGACACTCGGGGACTGCCGCGGTAAAGCTATTGCATAGCATTTTTAATCAACTTATGCAATAGACCTCGCCAACAGCTGCTTAACCCCACCCATTCAAAACCAGACCTCACCAACAGCTGCTATTGATTGTTCACTCATTTGTTTTCTTATCGGTCACCACGCTCAAAAAACAAATGAGTCCCCGGGGTGTTAGGTTATTTTTGTTACGGAATTTCTGGATTCGGTCTCCACGCTCAAGGCCCGCGATAGAAGCTATGCAATAGCTTAAAATCTTCATTATTCTAAAATAACACTATTTCATTGCTGAATGTCGTCTACTTTTTTTATGCTGAATATATTCATATTTCTTGTGAAAAAGGTCGCAAAAGCGAAACCGCGGGTATGATTATAGTCACCCTTACATTATAAAAGTGAGTTTATGTGTGTATGTCTGTTACTCTTTCATAGGCAAACAGCAGAACGAATATGAATAAAACTTGGCAACCCGATAAACCATGTTCTGTTATAAAATATTGGTTACTTTTTCTCGGTACAATTTTCTATTTTCATTTGGGTAGAGCCGCTGGCTTATGATAGTGCGTTATAAAAAAAAAGACGTGTGACACTCGGGGACTGCCGCGGTAAAGCTATTGCATAGCATTTTTTATCAACTTATGCAATAGACCTCGCCAACAGCTGCTTAACCCCACCCATCAAAAACCAGACCTCGCCAACAGCTGCTTAACCCCACCCATCCAAAACCAGACCTCGCCAACAGCTGCTTAACCCCACCCATCCAAACTAGACCTCGCCAACAGCTGCTTAACCCCACCCATCCAAAACCAGACCTCGCTAACAGCTGCTTAACCCCACCCATCCAAAATGAGACCTTGCCAACAGCTGCTTATCCCCACCCATCCAATACCAGACCTCGCCAATAGCTGCTTAACCTCTTCCATCCAAAACCAGACCTCGCCAACAGCTGCTTAACATCTTCCATCAAAAACCAGACCTCGCTAACAGCTGCTTAACCCCACCCATCCAAAACGCCAACAGCTGCTTAACCCCACCCATCCAAAACCAGACCTCGCTAACAGCTGCTTAACCCCACCCATCCAAAATGAGACCTTGCCAACAGCTGCTTAACCTCTTCCATCGAAAACCAGACCTTGCCAACAGCTGCTTAACCTCTTCCATCAAAAACCAGACCTCGCTAACAGCTGCTTAACCCCACCCATCCAAAATGAGACCTTGCCAACAGCTGCTTAACCTCTTCCATCGAAAACCAGACCTTGCCAACAGCTGCTTAACCTCTTCCATCAAAAACCAGACCTCGCTAACAGCTGCTTAACCCCACCCATCCAAAACGCCGACAGCTGCTTTCACTCATTTGTTTTCTTATCGGTCACCACGCTCAAAAAACAAATGAGTGGGGGGGGGTGTTAGGTTATTTTCGTTACGGAATTTCTGGATTCGGTCTCCACGCTCAAGGCCCGCGATAGAAGCTATGCAATAGCTTAATAAAAAATCTGAAAAGTGAGATAAAGGCAGGAGTTGCTGTTGTATAACAGATATTGGCTACCTACGGGCAATAAACTAATGGAGAAAGCTTAGCTAACATCTTTCAAGTATGAATACTTGCAAGCATGCATGGTGAAGCTTGCTCACCACAGATTTGACTGCGCAGGCCAGTTCACGTCAGACACGGAACGCCGTGTGTGTGGCTGGTAAATCTCTTACAGTTCTAAACGGTGTTCTGTATACGAACTGGCCTACGCAGGCAAAACTGTGCTAAGGCTTGTGCGTGTGGTAGGCCCATAAGAGGCTCTTAATTGACAATTGAGGCTTCTAGTTTTATATACAACGAAGTTATAGGGGATCGAAAATGGCCTGAACTGTTTCGAAAAAAGAATGTTACGGCCGTGCCAGTTTTGTGCTTGCCTTTGCGGAGCACTGCAGTGCCCCCTAATTAACATACACACACATACACTCGAAAACTTTCGCCTTCATAATATTAGTGTAAGAATACACATAATCCCAAACTTAACGTTTTATTAAATAAATTATGAAAAAAGATAAAAAACCAATGTTTACCCATTCTAGGACATTAAAATATATTTATTTATATTTTAATAAAGCTATATTTAAAACAGACCATTTTAAAACAAATTACTAATTTTATAGCACAAACTAGTCGCTCCCCAAACTGAACTCACATAGATGGAGATTGTCTCAGCAAGTATCCAGACAGCACCCGCGTCGGAATTGAATTAATCTCGTCCTAAAATTTTCACTTGCCACCTTATCTCCTGTCGTATTGTCGTTTTATTGTGCCTACCCTGGAACCATTAGCGAAAATGTCACAACAGCGGCATTGTAATCGCGCGCCCGCGGGCTGCCCGCACAATGATGCGGCCGTTCGACCCCGCCCGTCTACACGCGCCTTTCACCTTTACTATGATACAAATTTGAGTTTCTATAATAAATGAAAATACCCCCAGCACTCGCATTATTTACGGAACACAACGTCGCTTTACCTTTCCACAATCCCGGACCAAATTCCAGAGATAGTCACCGATCGACAGAAAGCTTAGCTCTTCGGAACGTATGAATGAGTAAACACTTTTACGAATTGTGTCGTCTACATTTCACCTCTCGGATTCTTCGCATAGAGTTAGCGAACCTCGTGTGGTGATTCACGTCACGTTGCGAGCGAGTGGCCGACAAAGGAAAGAGGGCTTGCATACCTTATTACCACCTTTTTGCCAAATCCCCACTTATGTGAAACACGACGCACTCGCGTCGGCAACTCGGAATGACAACTACGTGTTAACACAAAATGATGTTGTTGGTAGGTGTAATATTTTTATTTTCTGTAGAGAGCTATTTTAATAATATTCAAAATTCATATCTCACCTTTATGGAAGTGCTTGTATATTTGCTTTAACGTGAATCGTGTTTGTTTTGACTAAACATTTGGCGTAGACTCGTAGACAATAACTACACACAGACACGACACATACTAACAAATGTATGAGTAGATACTTTACATTTTTTCAATGTAAAATCATCTCATTTTTATAAATCTACAAAAGAGGTATGAGTTCATTGATAACCTATCCAAAAAGTATAAAAAATATTGTTAAATCCTAAAAAATACACCGAGAAGCTACTAGGCTAACAGGAAAATCGAGGGGCGTAACCTTCTAAGCTTCCAAGTCATTTGACAATTAGAGCGTATTTATTCGTTTGCATATTTCGCCACATCGGAATGTCACCGCGGGTCTCCTAGCAATTAATCAGCTAGTCAATGAGCCGTTTTGTTTGGACACCGTCGATGAGTAATCCTTCCCCAGTGATTTACTGACGGACCCAAAGTATCCCTGAAATAATGTTTACGTCAACTCGGAATTTTATCATTTTTAATGGCTCAGGCGCTACTTTGAAATTGGAAAGTTTTTACTCAGATATTTGTTTTAGTAAAACATTATTTAGTTCAAATTTGAATTAAGTTTATGCAAAGTGGACTATAGAAATGTATTTTACAAGCAAAGTGAGCATTTTTTATTTACGTTTTGAAATTAGTTAAGATTCCGATGCAACGTTAATGAATACTACGAGTATAGACCAACCTGCCAACATCATTGATGATGTCATAAAAAAAAAAAAAAAAAAAATACAGGCAATTCAAATTCAGACAAATATCAACTTCGAGAAAATTTTATTATGTAAATTAGAAAAACGCAACATTAGATGAAAACAAAACACTACTACAAAGAAACGGCTCGTATTTATTACCCTTATCTTATTTGCATGCAATTCTGTATATTGCTGTCCCCGACATACACCATAAGCCGTGGCTTCCGACTTGTTTATAGAATATTCGCTCATAAACATGCAGATTGCGGATGAGACTGTTTTTGTATAAAATTGGAGAAAGGGGAGATTTTATTTATTAGCCTCTTGACTCCGCGTCGCGTCACGACTGACAGAACAGTAGCTTGAGAAATTGCCCGCAGTTCATATCGAGATTGAGCGAACATACTCGGAACAATACTGAACACGGAGGGTGTGGAGGAATTTCAATCTTATTTCGTCACGGAAGTTGTGACAAAGAAGTAAAATAAATGATTTGAACCTGTACTGTGAACATTTAAAACTAAAAAAAAAATGTTTTTATTTCACATAAACCTGCAAGGGAATTTATTAAACGTCAGAAGTTATTGCTCTGTTCCTAATTGGTCGTTTGCTATGAAAAAGAACCAGCAAGAAACTCCATGGATACTGTTTAAAAAAAAAAATTGTTCTTGTAATATTTCCATATTACAGTATTAGTAGATATTATGCTATGCATCACCACTGTTCTCAAAACGGTGAAGGGAAACATTGTGAGGAAATCGGCATGTCCTAGAACCAAAAATTCGAAGACATGTGACATTCACCAACCCGCACTGGGCCGACGTGGTGGATACGGCCCATTCCCTCTCCTAGAGAGGAGGCCTGAGTCCCAGCAGTAGGAACATCAAAAGGCTCGTTATGCTATGCTAGATATTATGGAAGGACAGTGTAGATCAATAAATATTGTACTCAAAAGTATAATAAAAATAATCATAATAAAAAAAGTGAGACACACTAGACTACCACTTTTCTGTCGCAAAAATGAACTCAACAAAATAAATTCGTCTTTGGTAGTCACTCCGACGCTCTGAAAGCACATGGCTACCACAACACATTGTTACGGCCCCAGAAACTTAGTCACTTACATCGTATGTTGAACTATAAACTTAACAGTTTCTTGAAGAGAATTAAATTGAAATTTGAAATCAGATGCTCCTACATCTACACTTATATTATAAAGAGGTAAAGTTTGTTTTTTTTTTTTTGTTTATAATGGGTAATCTCTGGAAGTACTGATCCGATCGCTAAAATTTTTTCATCGATTTTATGTACGCGGGCGCAGCTGCGCGCAAAAACTACTTTTCAATAAATCTGATCTAACCAAATCGTTTTTAATTTGTGTTCGTAGGTAGAAAAAAATAAATAAAAAGAAAAAAATTTCGATGATTTTTTATGGTTTTTTTTTTTTTTTATGGTGGGAAAAAATCATGCATTGACATCCCCCGCTCTTGGGCAGAGCGGGAGATAGTGTCAGACTCTTACTGACTAAAAGACCCACCCCGTTCCTTCTAGCCTTCATACCGGGGCTCGAGCGCCCTTTCGGATAACCCTGGCCCCAGTAGGCTTCGACCCGGCTGGGTCCCTGCTGTTGCTGACAACTCCTTGAGGCGCGCGGGAACAGTGCGCGCCGTCGACGACTTGGGCTTGGTCCGGACAGTTACCGGACGGCCGGACAGTGAGCTACACATTGCTCACTGTCCGCAAGCCCGCGTCTACGTTGGCCGGAAATCGGGATCAGAATCCCGGCGACGGCGGCGGCGATAACGCCGTTGCCTGATGCGTTCGGCCTCCTCTTTTGCGAGCATTACTGCTTCGCAGAAGTCGGCGACCGCCTGCCACTCCTCCTCGCTCCGGACCATGGCCTCAACCAAGGCCCGGCGCGAGAGGTCTCCGTTTTTATGGATTTCAATTTATTTTTACGAGTGTTAAGGTAATCAGTGAGAGTGGTAGCTCAGCGATAAAGACCCTGACTTACGAATGAAAGATTTTTAGTCGCGGGTTCAAACTCAGCGAGGTGTCTTGCTTTGTGTAATTTATTCCATCATCATTGCTCTCAAAGTGGTGAAGGAAGATATTGTCAGGAAACCGGCATATCGTAGAAACAAAAACTTTTTACAAAAAAAAATTAAACGGACTTCAATTTAAAAAATCACGGAAAAGTATAAAGTAACTTTAATTTTGGAAGTCGGTGTTTCTATAACGAATAGTTTTGTCTCTTCGTTATTTAATTTTTTATTTTTCACTTTTTAGTCATAACTAACCACCACTAAAAAGTACCCCTCAGCCAAACTTAAATACCTTCTGACCAGAGTGCATCTCATAACGTTTCTAATAATCCCAAACATGGTTAGGTTACATTAATTTACCTTCCGGCTTCATCACCAGATCAGTTCGATACATCCCCTCCCCCTTTTCTTTCAGTCTGTCATCGACTACACGTATAAACAAAGCAATTTTACTTGTTACGACAATTCTGTTGTGTTCCTATGAGGAGTTCTGTTCCATATCCTCGAAGTTTATGATCAGATCATAACAATACTTCCATGGGATCAACTTGGAAGCATGATCTTTCAATATAAAAAAATTTTCAAAATCGGTCCACATTTGGTTTTCACGTCGGTGAACATACAAAAAAAATACATTCAGCCGAACATAGAACCTCCTCCTTTTTGAAGTCGGTTAAAAATTCGTAGGTATGTGAGATTCACCAATGTACACTATTCCTGCGTAGAGGATTACGACCTATTCTCTTTCCAAAAAGAAGGCCGAAAGTATCAGCAATGGAAACATTACAGGGCTGATTATATCAAGATAATCAAAATCCGTTAGAAATGCAAATCAACAGACAAAAATGTCTAATTATTTCCAATTTTGTAATAAAAATATTATCCAGCAGTCTCGTATTATGTGACAATAATTTCTAAGTCCCATTGTCTATACTCCATAATAATGTGCCGTGGGCACAGTTTCAAGTCTCGAACTCATTTAGCCGAACGATTATCGGTCCTGCAACAGATGAGACCGATCGTAGCTACCACATTATAGCATTATGTTTTCCTATTGCCAGCTGAAGGCTAGCTAAGCTGCACTGGATTTTATACTAAGTTATTGAGTAAACAAATATTTTCTCCGATAATATTGCTTTTGCTTCTTCGTGAGGGAATTTTGCTTACGTGTGCACTTTATGTTAACTTTCCATAATTGTGTTCCAAGTTTATCCGTGAATTTACCAAACATATTATTTTTAGAAAACTGTTTACTGTTCATATCGTCTTCCAATCCATAATACTTAAGGCCCAAGCGCCCGAAAAGTGCCATAAAACAGTGACTTTCTGAAGTCTACTCCTCGGTAACGGCCAGGTTAATAGGTTTGAAAAAAATATATGTTTATTAAAGATTCCTGAACAACATTATCAACATTTGATTTTTTCATGCTATTTATACTTTTGTCTAAAAAAATATTTAGCAATTTCACAACTTTTCGCAACTTTTCCCTACTCCTTCGAAACGGCTTGGACCTTTACAAACATTTTTACACATAAAAATTAGTGGTTAAATATTCTTCAAAGATAACATTGCATATGTGAATCAATCAATATTTCGCAAAGAAAATGGATTTAAAGCGCTCTCCGGGCGCTGCTGGCCGCAAATAAATGCACAGATTTACGTACTGCCGCCTAGGCGAGTGCGAGAGTTGCGTCCACATAATTTCGGTCAGATGGTTCAAAGGACTATAAGCCTTAACAGTAAACTTAACGCATTATTTTTCGTATCACCAAATGTGCTACGAGTGTGCTACGAATGCGCTACGAGCTGCTACGTTGCTGCGAATCGTAAAAGTTATACTAATAATCAAAATAAATTCAATTGTTTACGTGATACCTCACAAAACTTTATTTGATCGTTCGCAAGTAAACAAAACCAAAATAATATTAGTAGCTTGTTCAATAAATACTGAACAAATAGTTATAGTTTCTATTTTCCAGTTCGTGATTTCCGTTCGAAACGAAGGATATAAGTAAACGACAAATACTGTGTCCACAAAATGTCCTACACACAATAAAAAGTAAATATATAAAATATCTGTCCTGTGTCGACTAAAAATAGGCCACCGAGGGTGTTGACAAAGGTGACCAGAGGATAAGGGACGCGGGACCGAAATAGTTTTGTAAACCTATGCTAGTTTGCTGTTTGAAATTAAATAAGGTTAAGGATAAATCGATTGGATTAAGGGGTTCTATAAAAGACTTTTTACAAAAAAAAAAAACAACCGACTTCAATGTTAAAAAAACACTGAAAAGTACAGAATAACTCTAATTTCGGAAGTCGGTGTTTCTTTAATAGTTTTGTCTCTTCGTTATTTAACTTCCGAAATTAGAGTTATTTTGTACTTTTCAGTGTTTAACAATATTTAAATGGGACCAGCTTGGAAACATAACCTTTCAATCAAAAAAAGAATTTTCAAAATCGGTTCACAATTGACGGAGATATCGGTAAAAAAAAAACATACATTCAGCCGAACATAGAACCTCCTCCTTTTCGAAGTCGGTTAAAAACATGGAACCTTAAAATCTATGTAGCGAAATCATATTTAAAGAATCGAATAAACTTGATTGTATACCAAAATAGCAATACAAATTTCGCACAAATTTAAAATCTATGAATACATTGGCGGTCTTATCGGTGATAGCGATATCTGTCAGACAACTTTCGGATGCACTGTAAGAACTTTACATGAATGAAAAAGGAGTAGTCCATGGTCTACTGCTAGAAAATTACTTAAACATTAAAAATATACATAGAATTAATTTTTTTTTTAATTTAAGACAACTTAAGTGTATAAGTATGTAGGTACTATATTTTGTCACATGCCAAGTTTTCCGCTTTATTTTTATACCTTACTGTCGACCATAGTTTGCCAACTATTTTGATTTGGTTTATTAAAAAAAACTTTCATATTTTTTATAACTACTTTTTTTTTTCAAAATTATACGTAAATGGTGAAGCCCGTTTATTTTTATCTCGCTGCAAAATGGCGGTATGTACAATTTACTACACAATACAATAACAATTTTATGATTTCTTAATGCTAAAGAGATTAGATCCAATTATGTAAGTTTTAAATATTAGTTTTAATCAATAATATTTTAATCGGCAAACGACTCATTCAAAGTAACTAAGTCAGAAATAAAGATAAGTAATGGAATAAACAATTTGTATAATACACTTTTAAAAGGTTACCAACGTGCAGTCATAAAGGAAATCGCTGCGGCAAACTTGGAACGAACTAGTCTTTTTACTCGATTTTTGCCACTATGTGAGCATGTTATTAAGATTCAATAACCGTTTAGTCATTTTGGTTCCATGTTCCCTAATTTTTTCAAAGAAAATCTGAACTTTTTTATTTTAAGCTGTGTAAAATCGTTATTCTAACCAACCCCAATGATATTTCTAGTAAAAAAAAAAACAAGAAAAAACTAATTACTTAATAAAAAATCATCTGTTTAGATGAATTCGTAATTCTGTTATTCTAATCAAGCCCGATGACAATTTTAATTTTAAAAGTAATTCATTCAGTCAGTAGTTCATTCGTTAGAATTACGATTTTATACAATTTGAATTAAAAAACATAAAAAATTCAAAAAATAAAATACCGACAAAAATTCCCACCTCTGTGGGGTCCAGAATGTTCTAAATATTACGAAGTCAATGCGAAGCAAGCCATTGTACAATAGCGGAGGGGAGCAGGGATCGGGCAGCGGGGATCGGGGTGCTTAATGCGCTTGTAACGCGTCGTACAGATGTAGGTAGGTATAGCAAAATATAGAGTTGAAATGTATTAGATACAACAACGAAATCTTAAAGGTTTGTTTTTGGTAAATATATTATGTTTTGTAAAAAGTTATAGAACCAAACTTGTTGTTAATGATGTTAGTAACACAGTCTTGCAAGGTTGTTGTGTGTTTTACAAATAACCGTGTATAATATATGGATCTAACCAAAATGCTAGCCAAAGAAAAGCCACGAAAAGGCTAGTCTTTTCTCAACAAGCATGAGATCTGCTCCACCGGTAACTGGATACGGCTGAAAACCCATGTTTTACATGAGTCGTTCGGGTATTCAACCTATTGTACCACAGATCCGATTGTACCACACTATTCGGACAAACGAAATCCCGACGAACGCTATCCTGACAGATCACTATCCCGACCTGCAGTAGATCGACAGAACACTAAGTCGATGGAGTTTATCTCAGCTGAACGCTATCCTGACAGTCATTGGCCGGAAAAAAACTAGATCGACTAACTGTTGGCCGACTGAATGCCATCCCGACGTGCAGTAGCCCGACAGCACGCTATGCCGAAATGCTTTATCTCGACTAATATCCACAGATAAATAACGGGACGTCAGACTAGATCAACGAAATCTTGAAAGTTTGTTTTTGGTAAATATTTTATGTTTTGTAAAAAGTTATAGAACCAAACTTGTTGTTAATGATGTAAGTAATACAGTCTTGCAAGGTTGTTAGTGTTTTACTTAATCCTGTATAATATATGGATCTAACCAAAATGCTAGCCAAAGAAAAGCCAAGAAAAGGCTAGCTTTTTCCCAACTAGCATGTGGTTTGCTTCCGGTGTAACTGGTTAATTCAATTCAATTCTTTATTGCTATATCACAAGTGTTACATAAGATGTCAAAATAGTTATTTAAGTGCACATGGACCCTATCGGGCACAGCAATGTCATACATGAAAGTAGGTAGAATTACAATTATTTGGGAACAAGGTTAAAACATAGAGAAAAACAAAAAAAAAAAAAAAACTGATATACTAATCAAATAAAATAAAAAGTCTATAATATGGTAGATAAAAAAAAATAAAAATATAATGTCAAAAAAATGTTACGACTGGTTTACATGAGTCGTTAGGTTATTCAGCCTATAAGACCCCCACAACTCAGTTACTTTTTTTTGTAACTTTCGTATTTGAAATCTTTGGAACTACCAGCCAGATTAGATAGATCTTTATGTATGGGACTCATGACAAATAGCATAGATTTATAAACATAACATTTTTATAAATCTATGCTATTTGTATATATCATATATATATATATATATATCTATATATTATATCATAGGTGGGAAAATCACCCAATGACATACCCCGCTTTTGGGCGGAGCGGGAGAGAACTTGTTTTGAGAATTTGTTTAATAGTGATGAAAATAAGCTCTTTATTTCATAGCTCTAACACCAACTGCCCCCCTTGTTTCACCAGCGTCTTTGGTTATTGTTTCGCTTCCAGGTCGTAGCGTAATGTTATATTTCCCGGTCACAAACACGACCGGTAAACACGGTTCAACATACGGTTGAGGTGTGCCCCGCTTGGGCAGAGCACCGCCGTGTCGTGGTGGGGGCGATCGGCGTCAGCGATCTCTCGCGTCGGGCCCTGGTACAGGCCATGGTCCGGAGCGAGGAGCAGTGGCAGGCGGTTGCCTCCTTTTGCGAAGCAGTAATGCTATCGAAGGAGGAGGCCGCACGCGTGAGGCAACGGCGCTCACGCCCCATCCGCCGCCGGGATTCCGATCCCGTTTTGAGCAATGGGTAGCTCGCCGTCCGACCACCGGTCCGGACGGACCGAGCCTAAGACGTCGACAGCGCGTATTTTCCACGCGGGGCGCGTCAAGGGATTGTCAGCAAACCGTAGGGGCCCAGCAGGGTCGAAGCCTACTGGGGCCTAGGATCTGTTTCTGAAAGGAAGATTCGAGACAGAAGTGGGTTTTTAGTCAGTAAGAGTCTGACATTATCTCCCACCTCACCCAAGAGCGGGGGATGTCATTTATATGATTTTCCCACCTAACAAAAAAGAAAGGTGATAACAACTACAAGATTAGATTTTTTTTCGACGTTAAAGTAAAATAGTTCCCATCGTAATAGAAAATATCCCTTAAGGCAGTCCATGGCGCAAATAGGCACGCCAAGGCTCTTAATGAACAAGCCCACTGAAGTACAAGTACACACCAAACTCTGGTCGACGCGTCACGGATGAGACCGGGGTGATTAAAAACGTGACCGTCATCACTTGTCGCCGACGCGCATAAGGGTTTTATCTACGGCGAACCACCCCCGGAGCTTTGTTTATTTATTGTAGCGAAACTTTCTTGTTTGATCGCTTTTATAATCAGCTGTGATTACCGGGAAAATTTTAAGGTAATTATGTGTGGAGTGTTTTATTTTTAGATTGAATTTCACGGATTGAATGGTTGACAGCCTTTGAATTATAGAATCTTGTTAACTGATCGTATTTATTTATTTAACTGTTAATGAGTACTCATGTAATAAATGGAGGGAAACCGGTACAAAGATATGCTTCTTTCTGAAAACATCTCTGTCTGCGAAACATGCTGAAAGAAAAATGAAGAGTTAAAAAAATATTTTGGTGTCGCGGTAATCAAGTTATATTCGCAATTTAGTAAATAGAACAACTTTTTGACTAAACAGCGTCATTAGACTAGACGCCTGACTGATATTCAGCCATTTAATCAAATACCTAGGCAAATGAATTGGATCTATAATGTTTAACTACCTAGCTCAGACATTTGAGAAAGGCTATGGCAAAATGTAAAATTATTTTTTATTTGCTATCAACTGATAATATACTGACAACGGTTGAGTAAGGTAAACTCACACAGCTCCACTACGCGAGGTTCTTATTCTTATCTGCAGAGCTTAAACGAACCTTACCAAAGGAGATGATGGGGCTTCATTCCCTCTCTTCCCGTCATTTGCTTCGAGCCTAGGCTACCCTATCTATATCGTGGTGGCCCATGTTTTTTTTCTTAAATTATCTCTCTATTTTAAAACTGTCTAGACACATCATTCTGCTGAATTATCAGGCCTCTCGTTGAACGGTACCGTTTTGTTGTCAGGCTAGTCTGTTAACAAAAATGTCGTTAAATGTCGAATTAATGTAGTTGGCTGCAATATAGACACGATTTAGATAGTCTATGTCGAGAGTAATAGGACAAAAATCAATTCACTTGCCGTAATCATCCAAGCTATTAGGGGGCACGGTAGTGCCCCCACCAAAGCGAGCAAAAAAGTGGCACGGCCGTAATATCCTTTTCTCGCAACAGTTCAGGCCATTTTTGACCACTTTAAATTCGTTGTGTATAAAACTAGAAGCCTGATGAATCAGGCTAAACAATCTAATTTAATGTACATAATACGATAGCCAAGTCAACATATTTATTTAAAACATAAAAGATTTTTAATATTAATATGATCAATAAGTTGTTGCAAAAGTTCCCTCAAGTAGGCATTGAATAAATTAACCGAATTGGTATTACATGAATTTCACAACTTTTTACTGTAGAAAAATTGATTTGCGAGCCTTGGTTTTTTTACAAGTTATGTTTTTGATGGCATTGTACTTTTCGTTGTCCATAACAATACACATTGCCAAAGAGACAAGCTACTCGAAAATACTCACGATGATAAAACAGAGAAAGTCGTGAACAGTTACAATACCATAAATCATTTTTGAGAACCGTTAGAACAGTCCTTTGATGCATGTGAAGACAAATTGAGCTATAAAACCAAACGCAACCCAACGAAAAATAGAATAGCCCATTTTACGTAAAATAGTGCAGATAGATAAAAAAATCGTAAAAATATTTTTCATAAAACGCATTGTTTAAGTGGGTTTTAAAAGTCAAGTAAACGTTAATTCTGAATACTAGCTTCTGCCAGCGGTTTCACCCGTATGAAAGTTGAAAATATATACCTAAGTGACTTAGTGATAAAGTAACGTGATTTTTAAAGTCAGTCCAGTAGCTTTTGAGTTTATCCTTTACAAGCTGCTGCCAGCTTTTGGCCTCCGTGAAAGTGGAAAATTGTCTCCAAGAAATATACTTCCAGGACAAGAAGTACCTACTCCAAGACATGGTTTAACCATATGCCAAATTTAATCCAATTCCGTTTTGCCATTCAAGCGTGATTAAATTACAAATATACACACAAACTTTTACCTTTATAATATTTTGGTTAGCTCGCCTATGTACATGATGTCCACATATTTTGTTATTTTTTAAAAGAGTAACCATGGAGTTTCTTGCCAGTTCTTCTCCATAGGAGACGACCAATTTTGAACCGTGCACTAGCTTCTGACGTTTTATAAGTGCCCATGTAGGCCTATGTGAAATAAAAAACTTTTGACTTTGACTTTATCATTGTGTACAATAAAGAATTAAAGATGGTTTGAAAAATAAAACTACAAATATTTTTTCTTTATAGTATTAGTAAAGTACAAATACATGTCAATTTCAATAAAAAGATCTCATTGAATATGTTATTACATGACGAATATGTAAAATAGCACTGTAATACACTCCATGGAAAACCGCACGCAATAGTGCAATTCAAACAGGTTTCATTGCAAACTACACTGAAAATTCGCTATGAAAAATCTCTATTGACATTACTGGGAGCGAAGCTGGGGGTTAATCCTAGTAATATTTTACTACATGTTATTTTTATAATGTAACTAAACTGGGATATATGAGTAGGGAATTTATGCGTTGTAAAAATGTTATGTGTGAGGCGATTGGGTCACGCACGGGGGGGCCATAAGACCGGCTACGATTTTTATTAACTGTTTGGATATGTTGTGACGCCGTAAAACTAAAACGACCCTTACGTCGATTGGGCATATTGATAGGAGACATCTTTCTTGCTCCTTTTAAATTTCTTATCGCACAAGTTCTTTTTTTCTTTTGATTTTAGAATAGAATAGAACAGAATTTGCTTTATATCGGACACAAAATGATTTTGAGTAACCAGGATTTGTGGCAGGTTTATGTCAATATCCTTTTTTTGTTGAGAAATCATCAAATGACTCCCACTTGGAGCGGAGCGAGAGCGTGTGTCAGACTTTTACTGACTCAAAACCTACCTGTGTTCCTTGAGTTGCCTTGTGCCACGGTAACTCTTTTGAACTAGGTTAGCTCAAAAGAATTACCGTGGTCCTGGGTAGCACTAGTTCCGAGTCTGGATTTATGCCCGATTGATGACAATTGGCTCACCCCCATACATGAAAGGACTCAAACACAACTGGCGAAATATGGGTGTAATTACTATTTAATTACTCGTAACTTCATTGTTCATATATCAGCCCCCCAAGCCAAGTTATAACCATCTCGTTTCGATTTTCTTTCGTCGAATGCCGCGAGTCAGTCACGCTTCCGATTTCTTTGTCCTGACGTCATCTTAACGCTTAGTCACGTGGTCAGAACAAAGGAATAGGAGGCGGGGCCGAAACGAAACGGTTATAACTTGGCTAGGCCTGCAAGTCGTTCCCACTGAAAGTTTTTGCGTTAGTTGCTTTCGTTTTGTTTCTGTTATAATAATTAACCAGATATATTTTATTTCATATTTTTTAGCACATTAAGTCATGACTTGTTATAGTAAAATCTAGGTAGTTGTTTTTTTGAGCAGACAGTATAAAATCACACGTTGCGAAGAATTAAAAAAAAAAAATTTGGGCACGTCAGCCGCATATATCCGCGGGAATTGTGTCAACCACGAGTTTCAGTTATTTTTGAAGCTATACGAGATTATTTTCCAATCACTACCGGAACTTCGTGTGATCACTAAGCTTTTTTGTTAGAAGATACTTATTTTATTTTTTTTTAGGAATTTTTTTGTATTGCATCAAAAAAACTGCCGTGTTTTTTAAAAGTCAACGCTAATTTATTAATTTGGGCATTTAGTCCACTTTTGTAGCTTCATCATCATCATCATCATTTCAGCCGACAGACGTCCACTGCTGGACATAGGCCTCCCCCAAGCGTCGCCACAACGAACGATCATGTGCGTCCCGCATCCATCGGATTCCCGCTACCTTCACCAGGTCGTCAGTCCACCTTGTAGGAGGCCTTCCAACACTGCGTTTTCCGGTACGCGGTCGCCACTCCAGAACCTTTCGGCCCCAACGGCCATCTGTTCTGCGAGCAATGTGCCCTGCCCATTGCCACTTAAGTTTGGCGATTCTTTGTGCTATGTCGGCAACCTTGGTTCTCCTGCGGATATCTTCATTTCTGATTCGATCACGCAAGGAAACTCCGAGCATAGCCCTTTCCATTGCTCTTTGGGTGACTTTAAGCCTTTTGATGAGGCCCATTGTGAGCGACCACGTTTCGGATCCATATGTCGTCACTGGCAACACACACTGGTCATAGACTTTCGTCTTGAGACACTGTGGTATGTTGGATGAGAAGATACCGCGTAGCTTCCCGAACGCTGCCCAGCCGAGTCGGATTCGACGGTTGACCTCTTTCTCTAAATTAGATCTACCCAACTGGACTGTCTGCCCGAGGTAGACGTAATCGTCCACAACTTCGAGTATAGAGTCTCCGATCTTGATAGGAGTGGGTGCTACATGGTTGTTTATCATGACTTTAGTTTTGTCCATGTTCATTTTAAGACCCACTTTTTCGGAAGCTCTACTGAGGTCATTGAGCATTGTACTGAGCTCTTCTGTAGTCTCAGCCATGACTACTATGTCGTCGGCAAACCGAAGGTGAGTGATGTACTCGCCATTGACATTAATGCCTAGTCCACTCCAGTCCAGAACCTTGAAGACATCCTCCATTGCGGCCGTGAACATTTTCGGAGAAATGACGTCTCCCTGCCTCACACCTCGCTGCAGGAGGATAGGTTTCGAAGTCTGGTCCTGAAGTCGGACTGACATAGTGGCGTTTTCGTACAAACACTTCAGCACCTCGATGTACCGATAGTCAATCTGGCACCGTTGGAGAGACTGCAGTACAGCCCAAGTCTCGATCGAATCAAAGGCTTTCTCGTAGTCCACAAACGCTAGGCAGAGAGGCAGATTATACTCCTCGGTCTTCTGTATAACCTGTCGTAGCGTATGTATGTGGTCCACGGTGCTGAAGCCTTTTCGGAATCCGGCTTGTTCGGGAGGCTGGAAGTCGTCGAACCTGCGCGCGAGACGATTCGTGATGACTCTGGAAAACAGCTTGTAGACATGGCTCAGAAGTGAGATGGGCCTATAATTCTTCAGTAGGGCCTTGTCGCCCTTCTTAAAGAACAGTACCACCACGCCTCCGCTCCATGCCTGTGGCGTTTTTCCCTCGAGTATGACGGAATCAAACAGCTTCTGAAGGGCCTTAAGGATCGGTTTTCCACCCGCCTTCAAAAGTTCGGCCGTAATTCCGTCGTCACCCGGCGCCTTATTGTTATTAAGCTGCTTCAGAGCCATCCTAATCTCGTACAGGCTGACGTCCGGGATATCTTCGGTATAGTGTCGGCTCAATCTAGCTCTTGGGTCGTTTGCTAGATTTACAGTGGCTTTAGTGATTGACGTGTACAACTGTCCATAGAAAGCCTCGATCGCTCCTAGAAGCTCTGGTTTGGCGGATATGACTTTGCCATCTTCGGTCTTCAGTTTCGTGAGCTGGCTCTGCTCAATAGACAGATCTCTTGCAACACCTTGGAGCCCTTATTTCGCTCAATCGCGTCTTTAATTTTTCCCATATTATAATGACGGAGATCGCGTTTCAAGGACTTAGAGATCCGTTTATTGAGCTGCCGATATGTGTACGAATCGTCTGAAGACTGCAGAATCATCTCACGCCTCTCCTTCATGAGCTGGAGAGTTTGATCGGTGACCCTCTTGCTCTTATTTGTACGAGTCTTAAAGAGTTTAGAGCCGACCGTATGGACAGCTTCCACGAACCCATCGTTGTATTCGTCCACGGAGCTTCCTAGGCATTCGAAACGATTTTGAAGTTCGAGCTGAAAGCTTTCGGAGTTATGGATTTGGATCTGTGCAGGACGGAGCGTAGACTTCATCAGTCGAGATCTTTCAAGCTTGACATTGATATTCAATGTGCCTCTTACCATGCGGTGATCACTTCCGGTTTTCACCCTATTGATCACGGAGACATCATTGAATATTTGCTTCTTCGTCGACATGATGAAGTCAATCTCATTTTTAGTTGCACCATCAGGGCTTTGCCAAGTCCACTTCCTGTGCTCACGCTTGCTGAAGAAGGAGTTCATCACGTAGAGGCCCTCCTTCTCCATAAAACTGGCCAGTAGATGTCCCCGGTAGTTCCTACGTCCAAATCCAAATTGCCCCACTCGCAGCTCGTCGCCGTCTCGTTTGCCCAGTTTCGCGTTGAAGTCCCCCATGACCACGGTGAAGTGACTCTTAGAACCATGCATGGCTCTGGATACGTCCTCATACATGGTCTCTACTTCGTCGTCAGGGTGTGTCGAGGTCGGAGCGTAAACCTGTATGACCTTCAGCGAATATCTTGATGATATTCTGAGTATAAGGTACGCTACCCTGGTCGACACACTCTCGATCTTCACAACATTGTTCACGAAGGAGCTGTGGACGATAAACCCGACACCACCTTGGGACTGCTTGTCCCCTTCCCGGAAATAGAGCAGGTTACCAGATCTTAGGATTATCGTATCCTCCCCCTGTCTTCGGACTTCAGACAATCCCACAATACTCCATCGTAACCCGCTCAATTCCTCCTCGAGTTCGGTGATGTTCTCATCGGACCGGAGTGTACGTGTGTTGTACGTTGCCAGGTCAAGTCGTCGACGGTTTATCGCTCTCGCCCGGAGATTCTTAGCACCCCGGACCCCAGGGCCGCGCTCACGCCCGTCAACGTTAGCACAACCGCTGGAGTCGCCGAGCACTTGGGGCCTGATTTTTGTGCATCTGTGCATTTGGGGGGGTTTAGGACCGTAACCCGCCACGCTGGTCCAGTGCGTGTTGGCGGGTCGCCAGAGCCTCGTTTGTTAGTCAGCAGGGTGCACCACGTGCAGGTGAGGTTGGCTTGGGCCCCGATAGGTGTTGTTTGGGACCCCGTCTACACCCCTCCTTTTGTAGCTTCGGTTTTCAAAATTACCTTTCTTTATTTGTTGGTTGACTCGCTCTTGTCCACTATTTCACCTGATGGAAAGTAACGATGTGGTCGACGGACCTGAATTAAAATTGTTATCGAGTATAACAAGATTTTTTTTCCATTTTGAACACCAATTTAACTGTTATTTTTGTTTCAACTTGTTTTATTTAAAAAAAAAATGGGATTTTGGCCTTATTTTTCATACATGTTATATTTTATGTATTATATATGTTCATGTTCAGTTTTTCAATTGTAAAGGACAAAAAAAACCCTAACCTTATCTACAGCAGAACCTTATCTATAGTTTCCTTATATCCATCTGCCTATCTATTCTCCTTTCCATGGCTTAACTAAGAAGTTGTTGATACTAAAAAGCTATAATTTTTTTTTTGACATATACATTTTAAATGCCGATCTAATTATGATATAATTAAAAAAAAAATATTTACCTACGCGTAAAGAGACGAGTTCGCAGTGAAGATTATTTTTCACTTCAGTGATGCGTTTGCAAAATATCGAACTTTTAAAGTTCGTATTAATTTTTGTTAAGTCTGGTCAAGAGTATGATACTTTATATTGTACATACCCTCTTTTTTTTTCAAAGTTTTCAAGCCAAAAGTTTAGCTTGTAGGTTTTTTGTCTCTAACAAAAACCTACAAGCTTGACTCTATCAAGTGCCTCCCGACTAGATGAACTTTAGACTTACTTAGAAAATTTTATACAAAATAAATATCTAAAGATTAAAACCTGCAGTAAACTCAAATTACGGAAAAATAAAATCATAATGTCACAACCCATAGCACAAACGTGGTAAACAGTGCTTAAGTGACTCATACATTGAAATCTTCATTTCTTGGAACAACCTCCACATTTCATCATTTAAATCGTATGCACACGTGACAGGGGGTGAGTCCCACCTTTATCCTATGATGGGTCGGTTTTTAATGTTATTTGGTGTTAAATCGTGAACTCAGTAAAATGTTCATAGCAATAAAAGTAAAGCTCGTTTCTAAGTCCACATATTATAAGCGCACCACGGAACCCTACACTGTGCGTGGTCCAACACGCTCTTGCTCTTTCTATTTTGAGCACGTGAACTAGTAACTATTGCAGTGTTACCCTGCACATAGCCTGCTTCGCTTGGGCGGAGCACCGCCATGTCCTCGTGGGGGCGATCGGAACCTCTCGCGCCGAGCCCTGGTACAGGCGATGGTCCGAAGCGAAGAAGAATGGCAGGCGGTCGCCTCTGCGAAGCAATAATGCTAACGGCCGTGTGCATGAAGGAACAGTCTTCCTCACGTCCAGCTGCCGGCATCCCGATTTCCAGCCACCTTAGGCTTGGGCTTGCGAACGGCGAGCAATGGGTCGCTCGCCGTCCGGCCGTCTGGTAACCGTCCGGGCCAAGACTGAGTCGACAACGACGCAAAGTACCACACCACTCAAGGAGAAGTCAGCAAAACCGTAGGGGCCCAGCAGGGTTGAAGCCTACTGGGGTTGAGGTAAACCTTGGGATCCTGGAACAAAGGTAAAAAAGGAACACAGGAGCGGGTTTCAGTCGGTAAAAGTCTGACACACCTTCTCGTTCCACCCTAGAGCAGGAGAAGTCAATCAATGATTTCCCACCTAAAAAAAACCCTGCAGCTTCTCTTCCAAAAGCTCTTCAATTCGTCATTTTAGACACTTTATTTTTTTAAGTATTTGAAAACTTAGTTTTGCACTGAAAAATAATCTTTGGTTTTGCAATAAACAATTCCACAGTATTCAAAAAGAGTTTCGAGCACACACGCTTTTCAGGAGGGTAACACTGCACTATGTACCTAGGTATGTGTGAAACTAAACACCAATTCGTGGTTTCAAAGTCCGGAAGCAACTAATCGTAAACGCAACTCAAATGTATAGATCAAAAGTCTCTGCCAGAAAACTCTTCACGTGATGAAAACTACGAGTCGCCATCACCCCCGCAACCAAAACTACATCGAAACTAAACTCATAAAAACGATAGATGACTTTTGAATATTTCTGCAGGACGCTATGTATTTTCTGGTTGCATTGTGTTTTTGGTGCAAACTGCCAATATATCACAATTATCGAGCAGTTTTGCTTCGAAACCAAATGTGATAGATGTGTGTTCTCATTCAAAATTTGACCTATTTCAAATCTTATTTTTAGACCAACCGTACCACATAAATACCATAACAATACACAACTAGCAATCCGATATATATCACAATCCATCGAATCCCATCCATTTTTTATGTATGTAAAGCATGTGTTTGTTACTTATCTACACTCAAACGGCTCAATGGATAGGGATGAAACTTGGCACACAAGTAAATCTTGCTTATTGTGCTCGTCATATAATATAATTAATGTAGGTAGGTAACAAAATATCTTTTTTTTTGTCTTGGAATAAAACACAGGATAGAAGGAGGAACACGGGTGGGCTGTAATCAGTAAAAGTTTGATACTCTCTCTCACTCCAAGTAGAGTAAGAGAAGTTATTAAAATTTGATGATTTTCCTAAGTGGCTGGTAAGACCTCACGGCGTCCTCACCTTCCGCATGACGCAGGTCCTCACCTAACGTGGTAAGTTCGGGAGGTTCCTGTACCAGATTCATGCGGAAGAGACGCGCGGGTGTCGACACTATGCGGAACGCCCGGAGGACACGGTGGAGCATACAGTGGAGGTGTGCCCTGCTTGCCCTCGTGGGGTTGATCGGCGGCGGCGATCTCTCGCACCGGGCCTTCATACAGGCCATGGTCCGGAGCGAGGAGGAGTGGCAGGCGGTCGCCGACTTCTGCGAAGCAATAATGCTAGCAAAGGTGGTCGACCGCATCAGGCAACGGCGCTCCCGCCGCCGCCGGGATTCCGACCCCGATTTCCGGCCACCGTAGGCGCGGGCTTGTGGACGGCGAGCAATAGATGGCTCGCTGTCCGACTGTCCGGTAACTGTCCGGACCAAGTCCAAGTCGTCGACGGCGCACACTGTTCCCGCGTGCCTCAAGGAGTTGTCAGCAACAGTAGGGCCCCAGCTGGGTCGAAGCCTACTGGGGCCAGGGTGAGTTTCGAAACATAGCTTAGCCCCGGTATGAAGGCACGAAGGAATGCCGAAGATTATTAAAATAGTAAACATGGTATTTATTCAATTATATTCATAAGTACTTAATATAAAAGACGAGCTACTGCCAACGGCTTCGCTGGTGTGAAAGCAGAAAATAATAGCATAAGCCACTTTGTGATAAAGTAGCCTTTTACTGGTGAAAGAATTTTTAAAACAAGTCAAGCAGTTTTCAAGTTTTCGCATTATAAACAAAAGTATAAAAATAAAAATCTTTCATCTTTACAAAATTATTATAGAAGCATATATATATCATGAAAGTCTAAGTAAATATATACCTATAATCGAGAAATATTAGCGTAATCTCACGTCATCTTAAACAAGTTAAAATATCGGTTTTTGAAGCATTGTCTAAGTTGCCGTAGCTATTTCACGCAAATCAAACTTTCTGTTGACAAAATTTATTCATGACGTGATCCCTCGTAAATACATTTGGGACTTTATTGTCGTAATGAATTTGATATGGCTTATGAAAACAGACTTATCTTTTACTCGATTATGTTAGTTTATTTTTAAATTTTTGTTGTATTATTTTTCTTATATTGTGATTTACTTTTTTATGATGACGTCTTTTCATCCAGATCATGGCTTTACCAAAAAGAAGCCAGCTTATCTTTTCTCGAAGCGATACCGCATCATTTTTTCATCAATCTTAAGTTTTATAATATTTTACTTGCAATAAAATGTAACTACATTGCTGTTGTTACCTTGCGATGTAATCTTATATGTTTCGCCATTAACTGGCATATTATATTCTAAAATCCTTAATAACTAGAACGATCGGTCGGATTGGACTACATTTTTTTACATGTGACAAAATAATTAACTAAATCAAATGATTATAACGAATTACAATAAGTAAACAAAAACAATTACATTATTAGAATAAGTGAACTTCTTAATAAAAATGAATTAGATAATATACCTATTTGGTAGATCTCTCAGTGTCATTTTTCTAACGTAGGTACTAATTTTATTTTTTACCTATTATTGTAATAAACAGTAGCGACTTATCAAAAAGCAAGTACACAAACGCTGCTATTTTTATTTCTGTTCTCAAAATTTCTGTTCTTGTATCCAGATGCCATTTAAAGGCATTGCTAGCATAACAGAAATAGTTCAGTTTGACAAGGTATTTCAAATATCAGTTCTAATTTTATGACTCTAGATACAAATGGTTTGAAAATTCTTTGTAGAGTTAACTCTACCTAATTCTTTTCAGAAGCAAGAAATCTTGTAAAAGATCCTAGTATCCTTTCTTATTTTCTATTGCAGTAGTGTGGAGGTGAAAAGCGCGAGCTAGCACATATTTCTTCGCGCTTATTTCACCTACTGGCTTTATACGAAATTGATACAATAAATCGAGAACTAACGCAGTAGGAGGCAGGCGCGGCGTGCGTTCTCTACAGTACATGCAGATTTCAGCGTTTTGTTCTTTACTTGTGGTCGCATTCCACGATCAAATTGAAAATTCCGATCGGGTATCTATAGTACTTTGTCTGATTTGTGAACCTCGTAACCGCGTCGTATTTTTTATAAAGTGGACTCATAAGTACTAAATGACATCCACTATTAAAAAAGCTTCTAAAAAATAAATTTCCCGTTTGAAGTAGATACAAAAAATGGCATTTTAATTAAAAACAGTTCCCGGAATAATAATTTAAAGAAAACGAGACAAATTACTTTCAAGCAGTTTTAATATTCCATTGCAGAATTTATATATTAAAGCTGCACATTAAAAAATATTAAAACATTCTGTTGGTGAAAAATCAATTTCGCGTCCAACTATTACATAGTCGGCCACAAATTGATAATAAATAAAACCGCTTAAAAACTTTTAATATGAGGAAAGAAATTTATTCACGGAGAACATGTCCTATCAAAATATCTCGGGCCACACGTTATGTCGGCACATTCTTCTCCTAAATTGAAATTCTCGAACGCTCTCCCTTCGCAAGTGGGACGGGTTCAGAGCCAAAAGACAAATACTTTGAATGTTCGATTAATGTGATCAAATATCATCTTTTCTTTAACGGTTTATTTTATTAAGCTTTTTCTGTATATTTTTATTTTTTGCGGTTGTCCTTTTGAGGGTAATCTCATATTAGAATGTAAGAAAGAAAAAATGCGGTAAAATTGGCTTGAGAAGATTATAATAACAGATGATATTATGAAGCGAAAGTTTATGAAAGGAATGTTTATAAAGGCATGGGTAGATGCGTATAACTATAGTTTAACATTTGTCGGATTATTGTTAGAGTTTGAAATGTACACACAGCCAGTAGTAAATATAAAGTTTGTGATAACCCGACGTATTCCCGGTAACACGTGGTTGTGTGTGCATATAGTCACGCGAAAACTCATAAATTATACAAGATAATATAAGTGTTCAATAAAAGATTTAAAAAAAAGATTCTTAGTAATATCGCAAGCAATTCTGAAAAAAAAAAGAAATAATTAAATCTCCGGCGCTTAATTGTTGCAAGAAGGTCACACTATCAAGTCTTGCCGGGAATATTTTGAGTCCAACGTTCCCAAATGGGGATATATAGTTGGGGTTGTAAAAAAGACTAATTAGTTTAGATTTCATTTTCCCATTGCTGTTGCTTATTATAAAGTGGGAAAGATCACGAGGCCAATAAAGAAATGTGTGTCTTGACATATAATTTCCCGATAAAAATGAATACCAAAACCTATTTAGCCAAAAATTTTAATTGTATTTCAGCTTACGAATATAATGGCAAGAATGTATGAAAAATATATTTTATTTTACGGTTTCTTCTCTACTAGTAAACTTGTTTAATAGACCTTGCCTCGATCAAGTATATAGTATTTTCTGTTAAATCAAAATGTTGAAAAATTATTCGTAGGGTTTGTTACAATGATTTTATTTCAAACAATTGCCTGTATCTCTCCAATTCAAAGCTCTGCATATTTTTATTTGACACGTCCATCAATGTTTACTTTTTTGACGACCGTTTTCCTCATAGGTACAGCAGATAAAATCAAAGCGTGACAACGTTCATATAAAACAATGATGTTTTGTTTTTATAAGACGTCAAAATGATAAAATTTAATGTTCAAATAGCAACAATATTTTTCTGCAATATAATGGAATTTGTATGTCTAGCAGTAAGTACACACCTTTTGAATTAAGATACTGATTACATCGGCCAATGCTTTCTGTAAGAAAAATTCTGAGTGATGGCAGAGTAGGTACCTGATAAATAATGAGTCATTCATTATTTTGTAAATTGATTAAGAAAAATAATTTAACGCATCAATCTTTTCTGTCAATTTAAACTTAATAAGACCGGTGTTTATTTATTTTGGATTTTCAACAAAGGACGCAGAAAATTACAGCAACAGAGAGGGTTACTGTGGAAGACGCCTGAACCTACATTCGAGACGCATTACCGCATTACATACCATCTTCAAATCAGGCCCAAAAAAAACACTAATGACTTTAGCGGTTCCAAATTCGAAATAAAAAAGAAACAAATGATGACCTCGGTAGTTCGAAATTTGAAAAACAGTCGGCTCTGGAAAAAATACACGGTAAACGTCCTCACATAGGGATAAAAAGGATATGTTGTGTGCCAAGAGCTCATGATTGTAGGAAAGAGGAGCTTCCATACCCTTGTACATTGATCTGAGTGGGAACGTACAGCTTGTTCCGCGGAACATCCTTTGAGGCGGTCGGGCGGACGGCCTTTGAAACGGTGCTCGGTGCATTTTGATAGCGGTATCGATTTTAACAGTGAATAGATTTTTACTTTAGTTTTCTTTAGTGTTAGTGTGGGGCTTTTGTTCCGCATATGTTTATGTTGTGCGGGTATCTGCAAGGATTTATTTATACGTACAGGTTCTTACAGTGCATTTTTTTACTAAGAGTTGTTTGCTTACCATCAGGCAGGATCGCAGTCAAGTACTAGTTTATGACAGATAAAAAAAAAAGAAAAAAAAAATCTAATAGTAAGCTCAATTAGTTTTCAACCAATTCAGTCAATATTGTTAAATATTATCTACTGAAAACACACGTTTAGGTTTATCTATATGTTTTATTTCTAGAAAATTCCTATTTATCTCACCAAGAACGAACAAATTTAGAACACATTGCTTCGCATCTCTCCAAATAGTCCCTACGCACTACTAGATTTCTGTATCTAAAACATAAATAAAACGAGGCATAAAATAAAACGGAGAAACCCTTGCAATACGTCTAAAAGCCTACAACTAATCCAATCGCATAAACTCACCCTCAATCATAACTTCCTTCCTACCCAGGGGGTGACTGTGAACCCATTATTTTTTATTTTCTCTCTATTTTGAATAAAATTACTGCAGTCAAGCTAACGGAAACTAATAAATAATAGCATAGCTTCCGCATACATTCTAGACTCGAACTTTAAAAATAAAAATGCGAGGATGTTACTTCGAATAAATTTACATGTTTTTATATATAGTCAGACTTTGACAGAGTTAGTCGTCGTGCTGAAGAAAATTCGCGAATAGAAAGATGAAGTAATTATTCAGCTTAGTCATGCATTGTATTTCCGCTCATTAGGTGTATATTTATTTAATTTACAACGGCTGGGGGCCGCCGATAAGCCCCGGAGCGTGCGCTTGTACGACTCCGTCGACTGAATAACAATTCAAACGGACGTCTAAAATGCTGCTACTCCGTTATGCAAAAGAAACGGGAAAATTGTATTATCCGGCGGTATCGTAACATTTTAGAGGCGCTGATCTGGCTGTCGATGATAAATTGAAAAGGAATTCGGTTAGTACAGTTTATCGTTAGAATTAATTTTATGTTCCGGGGTGTCAATGAATGGCACTTTTTGAATGTTTAACATCGTAACTTAATTTATTACATTCTAGTAGTAATATTTTGCGTTTTTTTATCTTTACACGTAATAACAGAGTTGTAGAGGTCAGGTATATAACGACTCCAAGTCACTGGTATTCTGCTGCATTCAATATTATATCGGAGGTCAACCTCAATTTTTTTTATTTAGCCTATACTTTCCCAATGCTGGGCAAAGGGCTCCCTCAGCTCCTTCCAGGTATTCTTTTCTTGAGCCAACTCGAACCAGCCCTTGCAATAGGTGTCCAGGTCGAAATCTACGCATGTATAGATTAATTTCTTCAACTAATTTACTCCAAAAATCACAATCTTCTCGTTATTTTCTTCTTATTTCGTGTCATTCTTCTTCTTACTACCATAATCAGCTTTATAATATTTCGACTGCTGGGTCTTTGAATTTTTGGTTCCAGGACATACCGGTTTCCACACAGTTTTCCTTCACAATTTTAAAAACAGTCGTGTTAAAATAAATTTCACAAAACAAAGCGTCTGCCTTGGTTTGAACCCGCAACGCACCACTCGTAAGTCAAGGTCGTTACCGCTGATCTACCACTGCTATTAACTTCTTTCTTTCTTTATTTTCCTCTTCTTATTTCCTTAAAATTTTTAAATGAAACATACGAATACCAATTACAATTCTAGCGGAAAATCCCAGACAGCATAAAAAACCCTTAATTAGCACCTGGCGTAGGCGTGAAAAACAAACCCCGCTAATCATGTGCCGTGGCAAATACAATTAACTCAAATTAAAAGCGCTTTGTTAATAAACAGAAGTGTAACAACATTAATCTGAGAAACAATGAGATTATAAGAATATTTTTCAAACAATCCTGGCCTTATAACTTTTTCGGTAACGCGCCTTTCGCGCATACTAAAACAGCGCGAATTGTACCTGCGTTGAAAACGTGGAATTTTCATTTGTTAAACGTTTATTAGTACGAGTATTTTCTTTATTACAAAAAGTGTCAGCGTGGCTTGTTTTCTGTATTATGATTTATTTGGAAATGAGTAAAATTTTGAAATAGTCAGTTGATTTTATATAATTTTGTTATAGTTTTAAGATGGCCTTTTATTCGACTGCGTGACAGTAAAATCAGGGTAATGTTTATGTACGTTACTGCAAAGCTTGAAAGCTTGGGTTCAAACTTCGGGTCGGGAAAAAATTATTGAGATTTTCCATCTAGAATTTCTTAGGAACTTTCGTTTTGTTTACTGTGAAGTCATGAAATGACTCCTCCCGCTTAGTGTAGAGTGAAAAAAGTGTCAGATTTTTACTGACTAAAACTCAGCTGTAGTCATTCAGTCGTCCTTTTGCCTTCCAGAGTCATGGTAAATCTTTGGAACAATTGTAGTTGGATTCGCTCTTAAGGGTTAGGCTGAGCTGGCTCAGCTTAAGGGAAAATATGTACGATGATATGCAGCATTGCGGGTAAAATAGTGGGTACCTCGCAGGTGCCTTTCTGTAGGTACCTTACTGTCTTTGTACCAAAAAAATAAGTAATAAACCAACTAACACCACTAAATTCATTTCGAATTGTGTGAACCCGTGTACAGCATGTCGAGTGGTCCCCCGGACCCACGTCATAGGGAAGAGCAAAGTGGCTCGATAACCGCTCGAAACCGCGGCCTATCGCTTTTTGATAGCATCACTTTGCCCAACTTGCCATCTGACGGCCATTAGGTACGGGATATTGAAAAAGTGAGCCTCGCCGATCGTTGTGTCCGTATTTGTAACGTCATATGTTAGCACTTTTATCGAGATAAGATGGTCGATAGTATTGGTTTTGAAGATCTGGTTTAGATCGCATTTTGGAAGTTTTCATTGTTGTATTTGTTGGAGATCTTACAACGATAGTATTTTTTCTTCTCTTTAAGGTTAGAAACGATTGCCAAGATCAATCTGTGGTTCATCACAAATAGAGACTCCTCCGTGTCTAGGAAAGCACGCTAAGCTATTGGCCACGGCTGTCATCTTCGTCAATCGTTAAGTTTGGCTTCTGACTAAAAGCCAGAAAAGTCTCGGCAAAGTCTTGTCAAGGAATACCCAGTTGCTGGCTTGTGCAAGTCAGATAGACAGTTGCTCCAAGTAAAATACAGGTATGCATTAGACTGCAGAGCTGCCCAGATGGAGAAACGTTAGGCAGAATGGAACTCATAATAATAAATTCCTACTGTTCTAAAAGCAATATTCTCTGACATTCCCAAATTATGTCCCTTGATGCTATTTCAACTGAATTAAATTCGAATTCTCGGCCTTCCGATCGAAAATACATTGACAGCTTCCCACTTCACTATAGCCAGGAACTTCGAAATTTATTCACCTCAATTACCTAGCCGTACTTGATAGCTGCAATTTGGCATATATAAAATTGGCTACCACCAATGTATATGATTTAATTTTATAAAGTTTTATTAATTATAGTAAATTAATAAATGTTTAAAGAGACGATAGGCAAGGATAAAGCGGCAAAAAACTTTTGAAAATAAATGAAAATTATCTCGTATAACTGAACAAGAATGTTTCTTTTAATTTTATAAGTGAAATGGAATCCTCAGAAGTTAATTATAACTACAGAAGATGTAATTAGCTACTTTTGAGTTTATAAATAATAATAGTATTCCACAACTATCACACAACGTCGTCTAGTCCCAAGCTAAGCAGAGATTGTGTTATGAGTACTAGACAACTGATAAACATACTTATATGTTTTTATATACATACATATTATAGATAAATTACACCCAGACACAGAACAAATGATCATTAGAGAAACATTTGTCCTGGGTGGGAATCGAACCCATGACCTCCGGCATAGCAGTCAGGGCTACTAACCACTAGACCAACAGGCCAGTCGCAAATATGTAAATAAATAAATATGTAAATGATTCTATTAACTAGGTAATACAACTAGTAAATCATCACATTGAACCCATATCAGACAAAGCTTTAAGTACTTTATTAGTCCTACCACTACGATGTGTGTAAAAAAAAACCAATAAACCGAAGAAAATTCTTTTACCGAGTTGCAAGCCCAAAAAATCTTTCATATAAAAATTCCCCGAACTTTGGCAACCCTGCGTAGTCTCTAACACAATAATAGTCGGCAAATTGGTTTGTTATCGATAAATATGTGGCTAACACGGATCACGTATAGTTTGGACAACACATCATTTTCTTTGTAGGTCAATTTAGCTGGTAATCAGAAAGGGAGGATTCATTGTGCGTCCCGCTTTTGTCTTGTTTTCTAAGAAGAGTTCTTTTGGTGTAAACTTACAGGATTAAACATATACATTAAAAGTTCGTTTGGATCAAGTACATTTTAGAGTATTGCTACAATTATGGCGATAATTTGTTTGTATGTTTTTTTTTAAACTCACCTGTCAGTTAAGATTTTTCAATGCCATTTCACAAAATCATTAAGTACAATTTCAGCTCCATAACTCTCCCAGCCTATTCATAAGCGATTTTTAACTAAGATATTTGTAAATAACATGATTTAAAATAGTGTTCATGGGGTTTTTTCGCCCAGATCGGCGCACATGGCCCACATGTGCCCAATGTAGTTCTACCTATAATCTAATATCGGTTTCGACCAAAGTTAGTCAAGATTGATTTTGACTAATTAACTATAATAACTAATACATGTGTAATGCTAAGTTAACTATACTGTGTTGCCATTTACAGGCCTGTTGGTCTAGTGGTTAGTGACCCTGACTGCTATGCCGGAGGTCGTGGGTTCGATTCCCACCCAGGACAAATGTTTGTGTGATGAGCACGATCATTTGTTCTGTATCAGGGTGTAATTTATCTATAATGTATGATTTTATGTATTTAGAAATATATAAGTATGTTTATCAGTTGTCTAGTACCCATAACACAAGCTCTGCTTAGCTTGGGACTAGACGGCGTTGTGTGATAGTGTGGAATATTATTATTATTATTATTTATATCATACCTAATAGTATTATATTAATATATCTAGTGAAGCACATCTTTTACACAGAACTAGAACACAGGACAAAAAACTTATTCCTTGTTCCTTTTTCATATCGGTACACATATTTCTCAGAAGGAAGGTACAGATAACGTAATTGATAACAAAGTCTCTTGTAATTGAATCAAAGTCGCATTAAAATTCACTTTGCGGCTTTTGTCTCACCCACAGTCCAGATTTGCAGAAGCTGCTAAATATGACTTGATTAGTTGAGTTAACCGCTGTGCAGCTTTTCGGGAATACTTCAAGAAATGTATTGCAGATTCTTTAGATAATTTAGATTCACTTAACTATTTTCTTACTACACACTAAAAAAAAACATTTAAAAAAGTTACAACAAACAAATCAAACAACAATAACAACAAAAAGAACAACGCAACAAGGAACAAACAGCAACAAAGGTAATAATAAAGAGTGTATCTATCTGTGTATGAGTACTGAATAAATCATCATCTACAGTAATGCAAAAAATGTAATATTTCAGTAGCTAACCTCTTAAAAGTAATAAATACCTAGTTATTCAAAACGAACTGCCAATTTTCAATATATAGTAAGATAAATATAAAAAATAGTAAGATAAGCCTTCAGTAACATCTAATGTCGGGAATATATTTTACTATTTCCTCTGTTAGCGCTCCCAAAGCAAAGATTTTTCGAAATTCGACCCGCAAGGATAGAAAGGTCTGTAATGCGTTCACGGACAGTATCGCCGGCTTGTTTATATTTATATAACTTTTGTCTGGGTCCCTCCTCTCACCCCATAATATCACATTTGTTCATGTTCACCCTCAATTTCTTTCCCACATACTTTGCTGAGTCATTGAATCCTTTTTAGGAGGTTGCTTTTGTGTTTGCGTATTTTTTTCCACACAGATCATCTTTGTTATATTAGGTGCGTCACACATAGTTGTAAAAATGGCTACATGCAAAGAAATTATGAAAAATACTTTCCCCACTCCACTTGACTTAGTCGATTTTTTTGAGGTGTGATATATCCACGCTCTAGTGTAGACCGAGAGAGTGCGTAACCGACTTTTACTGACTAAAACTGTATTATAAGGACCACAGTATCTCTTCCAAAAAAATCCTGCTGCCCTACTGAATCCCTACGGTTTGGCTGACATCTCTTTGAGACGCGCGCAGAACACTATGCGCCGTCGCGTCGACGACTTGGGCTCGGTCCTTACTGGACGACCGGAATGCGAGCTACCCATTGCTAGTCGTCCACAAGTCAGTGGTCTCGATTTAACCGATAACATGCTAAAGGTATCACCACAATGGAATAATGTCATTAAGTAACAAGCTAAATCTGTCAATTTCCCTGGGTCGAGTGGAGAAAATGGATTAGAATATAGGGGATAATGTCACTTATTGTTCAATCGCAATCACATGGCGCGCCATAAGCGAGCGACCCGCGAGCCTCGCATGAAGTACAACACGATTTTAATTAAAATTTGCGTTGTCCGTACGTGCGTAGCTTTACCGATATACCATATAACTTGCACCGTAATCCCAGATTTACAAACACACACGTACCCTTAAAACGATCCAAAACAAAATGGCAATTGTGAAAAATAATCCCTCACTATCGAAAACATAAAAGGAAATATCACAAAATGGCTGACACAGTAAATAATAAATGAGGACTAATGCAAACAAAGTACAGTCGCGGCCATTAACATTACAGTTTTTATTCCTTACTTTAATTGTTATACGGTTTATTCTGCGGACTGTTTCTTTTATTTATATAGAGCAGGTAATTCGTTTACCCGTGAGAATAGTTTCAACACGTGCCGAGTCTAGACGAATTGACTGTAATGGACTTTGTGCCCGCAGAAGCCCGTCGCAGCCGTGTGTTTACACAAAGAGGGAAATATTTATCGAGAGTGTTTAACGCTGAAATAAGTTCAAGTTTTTAGCTTTGTTTTTGGACACGGCTTAAAATAATATTGGAGGTTTTTTTTTTTAAGTTGTAAAGCCAAATCAAAGAACAATATGGTTACATTGATACGCTAAGTTATTAACATATCATTGAGAGAGAAGCATATAAACTTTCTTTACTTTCGAGCACGTGCATTTTTGCTTGGACAAAAAATCAAGGTCTTAAAGATTTTGATGAAATCATCAAATAATTTTAACCTCTCTGAATGACCGGGTGTCGCCAATGCGTGAGCCGCCCGGAGGACACGGTGGAGCATACGTTAGAGGTGTACCCTGTTTGGGCAGAGCATCGCCCGCATCGAGAGATCGCCGCCGCCGTACAGGCCACGGTCCGGAGCGAGGAGTGGCAGGCGGTCGCCTCCTTCTGCGAAGCAATAATGCTAGCAAAGGATTAGGCCGACCGCATCAGGTAACGGCGCTCACGCCCCAGCCACCGCAAGGATTCCGATCCCGATTTCCGGCCACCATAAGCGCGGGCTTGCGGACGGCAAGCAATACGTAGCTCGCTGTCCGACCGTCCGGTAACCGTCAGGACCGAGCCCAAGTCGTCGACGGCGCGCACTGTTCTCGCACACCTCAAGGAGTTGTCGGCAATCGTAGGGGCCCAGCAGGGTCGAAGCCTACTAGAGCCAAGGCACTATTTCTGAAAGGAAGGTTTGGCCCCGGTATAAAAGGCAACGAATTAACGGGGTAGGGTTTTTTTAGTCAGTAACAGTCTGACACTATCTCCCGCTCCGCCCAAGGGCGCGGGATGTCATCTAAATGATTTTTACCCTTCGAAAAAAAGCTATAATCAATATGTTCGCAAAAACCCTCGTAGTTGTCACCAAAATAGTTCGGAAGTGACGTAAATAGACTGCCAAAGATCTTAATAATAGTATTTCAGGCTCATAGAGAGGAATGACGCAAAAGTACTAAATAAATTGTTTCACTTCCACTTCTGGAACAATTCATTAACAATCCATTTTCTAACGTCACTTTACAAACTCTAGGAAATAAACGAAAATATTGTGCAAACTAGTTTTCAGCTATTTTGATCATTATTATTCGTTTCATTTTCATACATGCCTCTATTTCAAGTGGTCTTCAGATTTATGAAATATTTTTAACTTAAAGTGTGATGGTAGATTCAGGAATATTCAAAAGAGTTACCTTTTTTTTAAGTGGCAAAATCATCCAATGACATCCCACGCTCTTGGGCGGAGCGGGAGACAGTGTCAGACTTTTACTGACTAAAAATCCACTCTTGTTACTTCGTTGCTTCTCGTATCGGGGCCGAAACCTTGGCCCCGGAACGAAGAAACATAAGTGAATTTTAGCCAGTAAAATCTGACACGCCCTGTCGCTCCACCCAGAATGGGTGAAGGTATTTAAAGGTTTCATACCTCAAACATTAAAATGGTGAAATTTTTAGTCTTAGCTTTATAGTGTGGGTCATGAACAGTCAGAATCAGTTGGACTTTAGAGGCAGCAATTTGATCAAGTTCAATAAACTGAAAGATCCAATTTTAGCAAATACCATTTTCTTGATTCAATAATGCTCTCGTAAACTAAAAAATAAAATAAACTTGTTGAATTCAGCGCCATCTAGAAGCGCTATATTTATTACCTCACAAAAATACCCGCAAGACTTACTTATATTGAAAAATAGTACCTACATTTTAATACGAGTGGAGAAAATTTGTCATCGCGACCGAGGTGAAATTCGCCCGAACCTCAGGCGAGGGTGTTACGGAGCAGGGTGCAGCAGCGACAAATTTCCACGACTATCAAATAACGTTTTCCAGTAAACTTACAAACAAATAAATAAACCGTGGTTGACACGAGATCGTTGGGGTCGCTTCGCGTCAAGCCTGATGCGATGCCTCGTACACTTTTCCGCACTAGTGCGGATAGCATAAGGTTAAGAGCGGGTTTTCGAATAAGTTTATTCATAAATAAAATGTATATTATAGTTGTTGACTATGTGACATATGACCTAGACATATACCTATTACGTATTACCTGAATCTGTTAATAAAGTAGGTAAATCTATAAATTGAAATTCAACCTAAAAGGACTCTTCAAAAGTTATCTTAAAATATTGGTCAAAAAAAAAGTAACACAAAATTCAAATGCGCAAAGAATAGTAAAAATCTGTTCACATCAAAACTTGGTAGACGACCGACCTCAGCAATTAAGTCACTCGAAATATTTAATGAACAGTGCTAGTTCCGCGCCGGAAATGACACTTAATCGGCTTAACTTCGCCTCAAAACTTACCCAGGGCAAACACCCCCTCCCCGCTGCCCCCCTCTCACCCTCGAACCGTACCTACACTGCATCAAAGAAGTTGGAGAATGTGCAATTATGAGATTGTTTTAATTTAGAAACAATGTTCTTAAAGAATTTCCTTACTTCGAATGAGCTCTCTGAAACCCCAAACCAGAATTCTTGGTTTCCTCCCACATTGTTTAGCTCCGTTATTGCTTACTGTCGATCTTTAATTTATTTTTCTCCAGTTAACAATTTTCCTTCGGAGATGTTTGCCTTCGCTTTGTTTGTTCCGCTGAGCTCGTACGGTTTTGTTCACACAGATTATCCGTTTTAAAGTACAAACTGAGGATTTAAGTTTTAATATTGCCCAAAGTTTGTGTTCAGTCAGGTTAAGGGGTTTTAATTAAAACGTTTAATATACCACATACTTCCGATTTTATTTCTTTATTTCACTAGATGAACTGTTACTTCTTTATCGAAACTGACGCAATGCAATTAATTGTGATTGTTTCTTCATTCCCAAAGTTCTTATCAATGTTTTACCAGCTTGTAATTATTATTGTTTTTAAGCATATTATTATTGCATAGCTTCTATCGCGGGCCTTGAGCGTGGAGATCGAATCCAGAAATTCCGTAACGAAAATAACCTAACACCCCCCACTCATTTGTTTTTTGAGCGTAGCAGAATTAGTAAAGATAGATCCTTAATTTCATCAGTCATTACAAAGTACAAATAGCCGATTTAGAAACTTGTCCGATGCAGAAGCAAGGCGACCTGAGTTCGAATCCCCAGTCCCGCCAATATTTTTGCATTTCTTTATCAAGTTTTTGGCCAATTGTTTAACTTTGGGGTACTGTGTTTGCTTTTGACTATTTGCTATGTCACTGAAAAGAACTAATCCATATACTTCTAAGGGCAAATCCAAGATGGATACTAACCATAGTCCAGCACCAGCCACTGATACCGATAACGAGAGCTCAAGTCAGGTTCACGCCAGAAATCGGCCTCGTAAGCGTTCTTTTGACCACGAACTGACTGTAACCTTATCAGACACCAAGAAAACCCTTGAAACTTTTAAATTACAACAGAACTCCATACAGGAAAGTATTAATGGGATCCAGAAACAAAACGGCGAAATCGAAAAATTTATAAAATTCATGGAAAAACATTATGAGGAAATGAAATACAAACTTATTTTCATGGAAACTGAGAGACGTACACATTTAGCCTACATACAAATACTTGAGCTGAAAGTGGAAAGCCTTGAGAGGTCTCAAAAGCAAACCAGCATTGAGATTAGGAATATTCCTGTCTAAAAAAGGGAAACAAAGGAGGATTTACTGAAGATTGTGTCAAGGGTAGGACTGGCAACCAAAGTAGCTGTTAATGAAGCTCACATTAGAGATGTCTTACGCTTAAATGCTGACAAAGGTGGAAGTAGACCAATCATAGTGGACTTTTCATCAGTAGTAATAAAAGAACGGACTTTAACTTCCGTGAAAAAACATAATCAGGCAAATACACACATCTCATTTGGAACTCGACGGTCGCCCTCAACCAATATATCTCACTGAATGTCTTACCCAAAAGGCAAGAAGACTGTTTTACCTGGCTAGGGAGTTTTGTAAGCAGAATAGCCACCAGTTTTGCTGGACTACTCATGGGAAGATTTTCCTCCGCCAGAAAGTGGGCGCCGCATCGCATCGTATAGATACTGACAGTGATTTGTACAAACTGCGATCTCAATCTAACCTCTGACTAGGAAACTTTGTATGCCTTTATCTTTTGCGTTTGTATCTTTATACGTAATAGTGATGGCCATGGATAACATATTGAATGACATTGATTCACTTCAAGTATCAGTTTCTCAGATTTGCTCCCCCGAAAGCTTGATAAATCATTTTGACTTGTTCCAAACAGCTTTAACTGTAATGCACACCAACATTCGTACACAAAAAAAAAACAAAGGAAAAAAATACTGCATAAATAAAATAAATAAATAATTATAATTGCATAAGTTGATAAAAATGCTATGCAATAGCTTTACCGCGGCAGTCCCCGAGTGCCACACGTCTTTTTTTTTTTCTTTTTTTTGTGTAACTTTTTTTTGACATTTATAATAATAATAATAATAATAATCTTTATTTATATATAAAACAGATTGCAGAGCATTTTACAATTTTCACAAAGCGGGTAGTTTTACATTTCTGACAATCAAGTGGGTGACGTTCTGTTCTCCTTGCTAGGCTATGAAATAGCCTGTATTAAGAAGTAACAGTGCCGATCCCCTCGAGTTGTATTACTACAATTTTAATTTTATTTTAACAGCTACAAATTCAAGTAAAATGTTTAACAGATATTAGTGTGCGTGCAATTGCATGTGTATAATGTGTGATGGTGCGTGTGTTGGGTTGTGTCGTGTGAGTGTGTGAATGAGTGTATGTGCGTAGGCAAGCGGTTGTGAAAGCATGCGTGGCTGTGTTAAACGTGTGTGAGTCAGTGGATTTGATTAGTGTGTGTATATGTTTTGGGGTGTGGTACAAGTTACAGACTTGTCATACCTTAATTAAATTAAATATTTTTCTGTTTCGTCATAAGTTTTATTTTGGAGGAATGCGCGGAGCGTCTTTTTACAATTATGATAGGACAGTCTATAAATTGGACATTTATTGTTTATTAAATTGTAAAGGGACGGACCTAAATAATAAAAGAATCTTTTAGTAAACGTTAAGCGAGTTTTTGGCGTGGTGCATATCATATCTTTTCAGCGTTTGGTAATTTCAATATAGGGGGTCATGCAGTGTTGCAATAAAATTGTTTGTAAAATGAAGTGTTGCCGCACGTTGAGGACATTGCAATTTGTGTATAGTTGATTAGTTGGATAAATTAGTGGACGGAAGGTAGCCACTTTCAGTATGGCCCGGTGCGCTACTTCCAGTGGTTTGAGGATAGTTTTTGCAGCACCACCCCAACAGGGAATACAATAAGTAATAATTGATAGGCATAAGGTAAAATAGACATTACGTATAATAGTAGGGTTAGCAATACTTCTAAGGGTTTTAAAAATATATATAAGTTTACGAACTCTGCCAGTAAGGACATTAATATGGGATTTAAATTTTAGACTCTTATCTATGATTATACCTAGGTATTTTATTTCGTCCGTAGAAGATATGGGTGTACATTGGCATGACATTTGAGTTTGCAAATTACAGGTGTGAGCATTTAATAATATTCTTTGGTTTGGTTGAGTAGCAGAACTGACCGAATAGGTAATAAACTTTGTTTTGGAGGTGTTAAGTGTAAGCTTGTGGAGATTAAGCCATGTCAGTGCTACATTAAAGCCATTTTGTGCCTTGTTCTCGAGTTCAGACCATGTATTAGCGACGAAAGTTATAGCTGTGTCATCCGCATATGATGTCATCTTAGCATTTGGGATGTCTAAATTACATAAGTCATTTATAAAGACTAGAAATAAGGTGGGACCCAATATGCTTCCTTGCGGAACGCCACAGTAGATGGGGAGTTCATTGCTGCTATGCTGATGAATTTTGACTATCTGTGAGCGATTTGTGAGGTAGCTTTGAAAGAGATCAAGTTGCAATCCCCTGACACCCATCTTTTCAAGTTTGAGTAAGAGAGAACGAACGGGGACGGTGTCGAACGCCTTTGCAAGGTCCAAGAATATTGTTAGGACTTTTTTATTAATATTTAGGTTTTTTACAATATTGTTAGTTAATTCCTGAACTGCGTCATAGGTTGACTTGTTTTTACGAAATCCAAATTGTTTTGGTGATATTAGTTTGTGATGTTCTAGGTAGTTTACAAGTCGTTTATTAATAAGACGTTCTAGTACCTTGGATAAAGCAGTTAGAACTGCTATAGGTCGGTAATTATTCGGCAAGTTCCCGTCGCCTCCCTTGAAGACTGGATGAATGATTGCCTTTTTAAAAGAAGAGGGAAAGACTGCAGTCTCAAAGCAGATGTTAAAAATATGGCATAGTATGGGTGCCAGGAGGGTTGAGTATCTCTTTAGGATGTAGGGTGATATGCCATCCCAGCCAGTTGCAGCATCAGAGCGCAGTGAGTGTATAACTGTTGTAATTTCGTCAAGATCAATAGGTTCAAGGACGAATGATGAAGTTAACGAGGATTTAAAAGTGGGTTGAGTGGCAGTCAAAGGCTGCGTAGTACTAGAGTGAATATTATTTGCAAGCCTCTCGCCAATGTTAACAAAGAATGAGTTTACAGAGTTACAGGATTCAATAGGTGTGGGTGACAAGTTAAGTAATTGTTCAGATGTATTTTTAGTTTTAGTAGTATTAGTAACTCGTTTAATAGTGTCCCATAGTGTTTTGGGGTTTTTACTAACTTTTTCTAGTTCTTCTTTATCGTAAATTCTTTTAGCCTTCTTTAAAATACGAATACAGTAGTTTCTGTATCGAAGGAAAGTAATTTTTATAACTTCATTTCCTGGGAATTTTTTAACTTTCTTATGTAGCGCGTCCCTGTTTCTAATGCACCGTAATATACCAGATGTGATCCATGGTTTTAGGATTCTTTTTTTGATGATACTTTTTTAACTATAGTATTTTCAGATATGGATACCTTCACTAAATTCAGTAATTTATCGGTAGCCATATTTGGGTCTTTTGTGTTCAAAATCGGGGAGAAATCCAGTTGTGACATTGATTTGTCAAGGCCATCATAGTCAATTTTTGTTATAAATTGGTTTGCGACCGTTCGTATAGATTTATTATAGATGCAAAGTAAGGAAGAGGAGTGATCAGTTATTGTGGAACTTAAAACAAAGGTATGGGTGGGGGCAGTTGATTTGAGAAACATATGATCCAAACAATTTCCATCCCTGGTCGGAAGGGTGTGAGCAGGGAGATAACCGTGAAAAGCGAGGCAATTTAAGTATTCATGGGAGCGCATGTCAGATGTTGTAGGTTTGATATCCACGTTTAAATCGCCTGTTAGAACTACCGATTTAAAACTATTCAGCGACGCAAGTATGCTGTTAAGAGCTGTGAGAAAGCTGTTTATGTTGTCTATGGATGGTGATCGATAAATACAGATTATCGCCAAATCTGAGTTAATTTTTACAATAAGACCAGACGCGGATTGGTGAAAATCTGGTTCTTCACATGTAACAGACAGGTTCGATTTCGAATACACCACTACACCATCACTCTGATTGAGATGTTTGGTGGTCATAAATGATGAGTAATTATTAAGAATCGGGATAACGATATTGCTAGAGCATGGTAACCAACATTCAGTTAAAACAATCAGATCGCAATCAAAAGAAATTCGGTGCAGAAGCGTTTGAAGTTTAAAAAATTACGGTTTATAGAACGAATGTTCTGTGATAGGATTTTAATGAAGTTATTAGGACACTTCACGATGGAGAGTGTTTCCTCAGGTGTGCACGTATAGGTAGTTGATATAGACAATTCATCGATACAGTTAATTAGATTGTTTATGTTAGTAGTCATTTTATTTGCAAGGTAAAAATAGTGGGTTACGAGTAAATAGGATGGTATATATTTTAAGAACGTATGGAAGGCTTATGTTCGGGGGCATTAAGTTTAAAAACATACTTTTTATGATATTGAAGTAGCTATGTAAAGAATGATGGGTATTAACGCATGCAGATGTAAGGAGTATCTGTGGTGACTTGGTGTTGTTATATGTAGGTGTTGAGTGAGTCATGTATGTTGAGAGTATGTGGTGTTGATGAAAAAAGTTATATGTGTGAGTATTGTTAGTGTCTGTATTTAGTGTTTTAATATAGCAATTTGATGAAATCGTAAAAGTAATCAAATGATACATACAAAATAGCAGGGTATACTTAAATGTAAATAGTCATGCTTTAATGATTGCCGCCAGCTGCTTCAGTTGTTCTTCGCTTTTCACCACAATAGCCTGGCTATCAGGATTCTTTTTAAGCATAACTTTTCCGTTCGACGTCCAACAATAGTTATACTGGTGTGTCTTAGCGTGGTTTCGAGTAAGGTAAAATAACCTTTTAGTGTTGGCTGTTAAAAGCTCTGTGATGTAGATAGGTGTTTCCGGTACAGATTTTAAGTTTAAGTGCGTTGATTTTATTTTGTCGGTGGGATTAAGTTTATTGTAGTCTTTAACAGCAGCAAGAAACTTTGTTTTCGCCATGGTATTACAGAACTCAACTGATAAACCTGATGTTAAGTTTTCCTTTTTTGAAGGTAGTCTTGCAATATCACGGATACTAGAGGATTCCATATCAATTCCTAGATGCTTTGAGAGGTGCGATACAGTATCATACAGCATTGTCTTGGTCTCACTCTGCCTTTTGGGTACATTACGTAATTCTATAGATGTTTTGATGAGATTGTGTTCGAGAACTTCTATCTTGTTTTCTAACTTAGCTAACTGGATTGTCATGGAGCCACGTTGATTTTCTAGTCCCGTAATTTTATTTTCAAGGGACTGTAGTTGATCGGAGACCACTGTCATTGCCTTTTCGAGATCAGTATTTGTGACCTTAATTTCCGTATAATGATTTTTTATTTCCTTAATATGACCTTCTAATTTGTCCAAACGGATGCTTTGGGTACAAATCATTTCATTGATCATCTTCTTGATGTCGTTTTTAAACATATCCAGGTCTCCACTGCCGAGTGAAATGCATCTGCGTTTGGCTTGCTGGGTGATGTTTCCCTCTGGGTCTTGGTTTGCTTGCAGCTTCCGGATATCAGACTCCGAACGCGATGAAAATTGATTTGGAGGCGTTTTGGATTGATTTGAAGGCGTTTTGGATTGATTTGGTGGTGTTTTATACATGTTGCCTTAGCTTGTTAGTTTGTCTAATCCGACTAAAAATCAAGACAAAGCCAAGTAAACATAAATATAAATATATTACTCGCTAATCGCTATCGCTCGTAAGTTGAGCAGCCGACAAAGACGACACACGCACAGCGTAAGCGCAGCGGGGCTCCGCGTGCTATCTCTGTCTTTACTGTTGTCTTTCGCGTTCTCTTCAAACTTTATGCGCTCTTAGTACTTTTGCAAATTTATTAATTTTATATTAATTTTTAATAAAAATTTAAAGAACTTTTACGGATTGCACGTCTAAACGCTTTCGCGGTCCGAGGGGAAGATTTAATTATTATTAGTCATTACTGTCCTAGTTTTGTTTTAAGTGCGTGTGTGATCATAGTTTTTAAGTATAATATTCGTATATAATTAATTGTTCAAGAATAAATAAATAAATCAATCAATAAATCAATTGTTCTTTGTTTATTTATTCTTATTTACTACATTTCAGAAAAATGTTAAAAACAAATAGACTAGATACCATTTTTTCGCCGGTGACGGGAGCAGGGTCCAAGTTACCAGTGATTCGGCCTCCAGAGACAAGTCACAATTTATCTTTAAAAAAAGCAACTTTCAAGTAATTGTAAGACTACAAGGTAAACGATCCCCAAATGGGAACTATACCAGTTTTATATGAATAATGAATAAGCCAGACGAGTGTTTGTTTCTAACATTTCGTCGAAACCTCTCTAAATATACTTGAACAACAATAACAAGGGTACAACATCTCGGAGACTTCGACGTCCGAAATAAAGTTTAGGCCAACATTTAACTAGTTGGAGCAAACAAATCCGGAGTGCGAGTCTAGTGGCGCGAATTGCACTCGCTCGTGGACCGCCCGTCTAACTTGTTCGTAACGACTTCAAAAACGTCTAGGAAAATATTTGTTTTGCAAACCAAGATGCGAGTGTACAAGATCTGATGGCACGTCTGTTTAGATGTATTGTTTGTGTGTCGCTGGCCCCGACTAACTTTTATTGCGGATGACGTTGTGTTTGAATAACGCTAGCTGAAATGGGTTAGTGGAAAACTAGAGCAGGGTATAGATAGCTTGAATTTTTTATTAACATCCGCATTTATATAACACTAAATTTTGCTGCAGTGACTGACGCTAAAAGTAATAATCAATTTAAATCTCAAAACAATTAATAAAATATTACTACTGCCGTCACTCATATCCAAACAAATCTATGTGCCATCACATTCGGGACTCCATAAAAAGCCACGTAAAACTCGTAAAAAGAACTCAAGCCAGAAATCTAATCTGCCGTCAGTACTTATCAAGTTGTAAGATATAACCTCTGATTGAGATCCGTCGACATCCGTAAGTGGCGGGAATCGGATTCCCCTCAGCGACAATAGGCGATTTACCCACTGATCCACTCAGTGATATCATAAGTCGATTCGTCTACGGCAGGGATTCTGAACCTTTGGCAAGCGTGCCAAAGTTTACTCGCAACCGTATATTCTGAATACATTTTGGGTTTTGATTTAAATGAAGTCTAATATTGCTTTAAATATTGATAAACATATATTCTGAATTCAAATCATCTTAATGTTTTACTGAACCGTACATTTATCCGGAGTAAATAGTAGCATATGGCATTAAAAAATGGTGTTCGTAGCTTTGTGTCTGAGTAAAAACTTTCGAGACCTTAATTTCAATGCTTAAATAAATATGTTATATTTTCTTATCTATTTATAACATAGGTTTATTATTATTATTATTACGAGCCCATTGTGTCCCACTGCAGGGCAAAGGCCTCCCTTCCGTTACTCCACTCTTTTCTGTCCTGAGCGACTTTTGGCCAATCCTTAAGGTAGGAGTCCAACAACATTTATAACATAGTTTTATACGAACATTTATTTGAGCATGTTTTTATTTTATTTTTCCAACTCAATTCTGATTATGAAACGTCATGACTCATGACCCAAGAAAAAAAGCCCTCGGAATTTATTTATTTGTTTAACCAAAACGACAAAATGCCAATGACTACTACAAATTGTTATACTAATTACATTGGTATAAATTGTGTAAAACACATTAAAGAAAATATACGAAAAAGCTTCTTCTCCGTCTTCTTCTTAAGAAAGAAGTAAAAGGTTCGTCGTCCCTGGTGTAGTCTCGCACGAGGTCCCCTGAACAAATGTATCGAACGTAACTGATTGTTCGTCTAATTTATTGAGGATGTTAATGTGATCCCCACTTGACATATTGCTTACGTATTATTTTGTAAGTAGCATTTCACTGATTTTATTTTTGGAATAAAGAAAAGATTATTTTGTATAAACTTAGCTATTGGAAATATTTGGATTGACTTAAAAATATATTCAGCATTTGGTTGGGAACAATTTGGGTTATAAAAAGGTTTCAAGACTTTAACTTGTATTAATAATATAGTCAATAAAAAATCAATAAATATAATGACGGTTAAGAAATTGAAGGAACAACCCTACAAGTGTTTTTTTCTTTAATATTTCAGAAACTAGTAGTAAAATTTATATCAATGTGGAATCATGATAGGTAGGTAGGTACCTTATAATTTAATTCTATTTGTATTTTTTTTTTTTTTTACTAAAACGCTTATTAACTAGAGTCGTATGTATAGGTATTGAAAAATAATCTTTTTATTAAAACTGTGGCTTATAATAAAATTTTACTATTTTTTTCAAAATTTTCCATTATATTAAGGACATATTTAATGAGGTATATGTGTGACTCACAGGGCGAGCCCCGGCCACCGTAAGCGTGGGTTAGCGGACGACGAACAATGAGTAGCTCGATGTTCGGAAAAGAACGAGCCCGAATAATCAATGGCGTGTAGTAATTCACGCTCACCTCGAAGAGATATCAGCAAAACTATAGCACCCAGCATGGCCGATGGCCGACACTGATGTGGTTCTAGTCAGTAAAAGTGTGACACCCCTCCTACACCAATCTAGAGAAGGAAAAGTCATCCCCGCTACTCTATCCACTGCCCAATGTTGTCAATTGCAGTAAGTCCGTTCCATCATCGGACCACAAGACGTATGGCGTTGCGCCACCGGTAGATGGTGGACATCCCACCTATACGTACAAAGCGTTTTGGAAGTACATTCATTATGCGTACAGCTAAGGAATGGAATTCCCTGCCGGAGTCTGTGTTTCCTGATAGCTATAACCTAAGGGTCTTTAAGTCAAGAGTGAATAGATTGCTACTAGGCAAGCGTGCTCCATCGTCGGCCACATCATCGCTTACCATCAGGTGAGATTGTGGTCAAACGCGAGCCTATCCATTATTAAAAAAAAAGACGTGTGGCACTCGGGGACTGCCGCGGTAAAGCTATTGCATAGCATTTTTATCAACTTATGCAATTATAATTATTTATTTGTTTTATTTATGCAGTATTTTTTTTCCTTTGTTTTTTTTTCTTTGATATTAATTGAAGTTACACTTTTACACATTGAATTGAATTTTGATTGATTGTTCACTCATTTGTTTTCTTATCGGACACCACGCTCAAAAAACAAATGAGTGGGGGGTGTTAGGTTATTTTCGTTAAGGAATTTCTGGATTCGGTCTCCACGCTCAAGGCCCGCAATAGAAGCTATGCAATAGCTTAAAAAAAAAAAGTAACACTATCATCTCTCAAAACGTGTCCGGTCGTAAATATTTATTTCAATTTACAGTAAAAAAATCTGCTGTTTTTAACTTAATTTTTGTAAGCTTTTTTAGTAGAACTTTATCACACACTAATATTATAAAGGCGAAAGTTTGTGAGTGTGTATGTTTATTCCTCTTTCACGCACATCTGAAAGGATTAGCATGAAATTCGACATGCATATTAACAATGCCCCAAATAGTCTTGCGATATCATTTTGCCTTTCTTGCAAGCAAGGCCGCCAGCAAAAGTTAATCTAAAAATAAATATTAAAAAAACCCATCTTCGTAACTGAAATTATTACACCGAATAATAATGAATGGAGACGTTTTAAAAGCAATTTCTGTAAAAGGACGTCGAATATGAACGAACAAGGCACAGTAATGCATCCTTTGCCACGGGCACAACAACAATAGGCATAATTCACGGACAGTGCTCGCTCAGTGGAGAGCTCCAACGAAATCACTGAACCAAATTGCAAATGAAGCGCCTGCCTAACTCTAGTAATGCCGTATATCAGATCTTATACCAGCGCTACGTGTTTGCTCGCGTTAGTGATTAATATTCAACTTTATTGCACGTTCTAAGGAACGCTAAGGATTTGTTTGTTTCGTGCCGTGTTCTATTATATGTCGTGTGTCGCCCACGAAATTATTCAATATCGATTACTATGTAGGCGTAAGTTGAGTCTGCAAATAAGCACATAACTTTATTTAGAAACTACGAATAACTTTATAGACAGAAAACTCTTTAAATCCACCGAGACGACATACCCTAAATAACGCTAGATATACTCGCAGACGTACTACATACAAAGTCAATACATTTCAAATATTATACTTGCAAAATGTTAAGTACCTGTTTGCCCTAACTTTTGAGACGCTGTAAATCAAATCTCCATGTAGGAAATCGTCCAATTAAGCCGTGGGACTTTTGGCCAAGAGTTGTTAGGTGTACCAACTCCGAATCTCGACGAAAGTACGAAACCGTGTTAGCAAATTGTTCGCAGTCGCACACGTGCGCACAGAGCGTACCAAAATACGTAACGGGATTAATTTAACAAATTAGAACTATACATGCGATTATTATACGATTGCTGACGATACGAATGCGTACGTAATACACAGGAGTCCGTTATACCCGTTCCCAATGAGCGCAACATCCAAATAACCGCCTATTGTTTTTAGAATTTATTTCAACCGCTCTGAATGGAAAGTAGGATTAGGCTCAGAGTCGGATTACCATAGAATTTACAAATATCAGTTGGTCGGGCCGGTACTTACGATTTCAGCTGGTTTCGACGCCCGGCATTGGCCGGTCATTGGCAGTGCGATCTCCCGACCTATACAAATGCAGCCCTATTTACTTTCCGAACGTCTCGTCTGTACGATTCGGACATTTGATATTCACTACGAGATCGTGGAATCATTTCCGTTGAGATATTATAAGAACTTTGTCCGCATTTCAACAATAATACCGATGCACTGGATATTAATATAATCGTCTGTTTATAGTCGATTAAGTGTATTTTTCAATCCGACTTATAGAAGTATTAAGTAATTTTCCGTTTGACCGTATTTAATCATATTTTATTGCTCGATTATCGCCTACAATTGTACATTTCGTGAATCTCGCTTTCCGCAGTTAATTATATTTTAATTGCTAATGAATATTTGAAAATTTAAATGCGGGATGTTAACACGGCTGTGAAGCCAGCGGACATTTCGTGTGTTCCCAATATAGAACGGGATCGGCTTGTGTATATCGGCGACATTTAGCCTGGCGACATTTGCTCTGGTGCTTCAATTGACCCATTCCGTTTGCCACACATGGACGTGAACAAATAAGGGCCGAAATGAATTCAACTCCGTTATGTATTGAAATTTATTGGACCCAGCGATGTGTTTTCCCGATCTGTTAATGAAAGGAAAACATAAACAGCTTATCTTTCAGTGCAAATTGTAGTCGATTGCGAGAATCGAGTTATTGTGGAGTCTTTGTACGAGAATTGTTTGTAGATTATGTTGTTATTGTAGTCTTTAATACTAATGAATGTTGATGGTACCTAGATGATATTTGTATAATTTCATTTCATAATAATATTTTGTTCGTGTCTAAATTGATAATTGGTATGATCTAAGGTGAGATATGATATCTCACCTCCAGACTCCAGCGCTGAGTAAAGCAGGAGGAATTTTTAGACTTTTAATGACTAAAACCCATTGTTTATCAGAGCCGTGTTGACTCTTTCAAACAATGCATTATGCGAGCATGGTTGCGTCTTATTTGATCAGGTCAAACACACATTGCAGCGTTGCAAGGTTTTTCACAAGGTGGACCGATAACCTGGTGAGGGTCGTAGCAAACTGAAGGATTCGAGACAGACAGAACTACTCGTTGCGTTGTGGTGACACTTAGGGTAGGCCTATCTTCAACAATGGATGTCTTTGCAATGACGATGATAATGAGAACAAAACATTGCAAAAACTAGCCATCGACAAGAATATTACACCGGCTCGACCCTAACCCGAAAACATAAACGGATCGAATGCACCATGTAATCCGCTTCCTGTCGCGTATGTCGGTACGCGAATAATTCAACAGTGCGATCGCCATTCTATGGGCAAACAGATAGTCTTCACTTCCGACACATGTTTCCGTGGCCGACACAAGTAACTGGTCACGTAGAATATTGACGCCTCCAGCGGCTACGGCGGCCCCTGCTACCCATTCGCATCCATTCGCCCGGGACAATACCTACGGCGCTTAGGGAGACATTTTTATGCGCAACTTACGTATATCATTCTCAACATTCGGTGAAGAATAACGAGTATTTCCTGCGCTTTAAATTCTGTGAACGATTCGTTTGTGATTCCGAGATCTTTGGCCGTCCGAAGTTGTTTCGTACTGAGTTAGGAAGGACTTCCGAACGCCTCTGGGAGTACATTATTGTGGCTTATGGAAAATAACTAAAAAATACTTCACATTGAACGGTGACTACGAATTAGTGGTGTTCATAAACAGACATGTTTTAGGTATATTCTTTAATATTCCAAAGGCACGGGGCCTCCATTATTCTCGATGTATTGCCCTTATCTGGACAATGTTAGCCACACATATTGGAAAAAAATATTTTTCAATACACGTACGGGGAGTACCATTTTGAGGTAAACAATTTACTGTTTTCCGCACTAGTGTGGATAAACTCGCGAGCTCGCCCCGAATGTATAGTATTTATCATATCAGGCTGGGCGCCAAGCGACGCCCATGAGTCGACAGTTTACCCTCGTTTATTTGTTTGTTCGTAAGTGTATTGAAAAACATCGCCCGCAGCTTGGGGCGAATTTTACCTTGGTCAATATGACAAAATTTTAATTGTATCAAAACGTATTACAACATCGCACGAAACCAAAAAATGAGTCTGGATATCATTTAACAGGTACCTACTTAGAAGTGAAATTTTATCTTACTGTCAACGAAAACTGGCTTTCTAATATTGATCAATATTTATAAGCGATTGTCAACTTTATTTAATATCTTTCAAAACAAATTATGGAAAATAAAACACGATCAAGTTACCTTTTGCCTTTAAATTGAACCCTTTTCATAGTTTGGGGTTACAATATTTAAGTAAGTATTCCTAAGAATTAAATAAAACCTGTAGAAAATATCAAAACAAAAGAACAATAAATTTTTTACTCAATCTGTAACTGGTACTCATTATAATATAGAAGACGCCAGATAACCGTGGAATAAAGTACATTGACCTTTTCCTAATATCTCTGCGTAGATACCCGAAAAACAAACAATGAACTGCTTTCCATTACTAGATCGTGTAAAGGATCACGATACACGTCGATTCAAGACAGCTTTATGTATTTATTTCCGTTTTTTAAATTAAGAATGTCCGCAACTGTAGGAGGGTCAATGACCGTTATTCCACGGTTATCTGGCGCCTACCTTAATTCATACTAGTTCTCTTCCGTATATCACAAAAAGTAACATTTGTCAGTCATTTATAAAGAATAAATGACTGACAAATGTTATTTTGAACCATTTTAACTTGAAGCCATTTCTTACAAAAAAAATTCCATAAAATATCATGTTCAGAAAATTTAATATAGGTATTTGACAGTTGTCATTGCAACCGAGATGAAATGTCTATTTCATCTCGGTTGCTATTTCGGTGCGGCCAGCGCTGCGGTCAAGGCTGTTTTCTTAGAGAATAGAACGCGTGAGCTATTACGATCTCTAAACGCGATCTACTTGACGACCCAAACTGAACTGTTAAAAGTATGGAGCCTAAACAGGCTCTGTATAGCTTCATCCCTCTTTTTTGCTCGCTCTCTTAATATTTTAACATGTCATGGTAAAGCCCCAGAGCCAAAAACAAGGCTACTATGGAGCAGAGAGATGGCAAAAAATGTACTATTTTACCTTGTAATTACAATAAAATAATAATACTCCACAAATATCACACAGCGCCGTCTAGTCCCAAGCTAAGCAGAGCTTGTGTTACGAGTACTAGACAACTGATAAAAATACTTATATAAATTTCTAAATACATACATATATAGATAAATTAAACCCAGAACAAATGATAATGCTCATCACACAAACATTTGTCCTTGGTGGGAATCGAAACCACGACCTCCGGCATAGCAGTCAGGGCCACTAACCACTAGACCAATAGGGCAGTGAAATAAATCGGCACGGAGCAATTAGATATTTCAAGTACAGTGAATACGATTAAGTCGTCGAGTCACATTAGCATAACGTCTCACATTTTCGCAACTTACTGCTGTACCACCCACCTTAGACTAAATGTTCGAACATGACCTGTTTAGTAATGAGTGAACGTCTTCTGAATTATTATTCAGCCCTGGAAGTTTATTTTTAAGAACACGTGAGAATTCTTGATATTGTATGTGATAAAATAAAAGTGGTATAAAATATTATACAAGTGCAGTTTTGAATCTGCAAAAATATTCAGGAGGCAATTACGAGTACGTTAGTGACTCGACCCGAATCTATTTAAATAAAAATGAAGAGATGTTCATGAGTCTCGCTAAAACTGAACGGCTGTACCGATTGGGTTCATTTTGGCCTTGAAGTATTCGTGATAGTCCAGGGAAGGTTTAAACGTTGAGAAAATCTGAAAAAAAAAACATGAAAAAAAATTCCAATACAACGCCATCTATTAAAATGTCATTTCGAATTGATATATGCTGATTCTGGTAATACCTATAGATGACGTTATCTTTTGGCAGCTTCTCTAAAAGGATTATTAGACAGTACGAAGTTTGCCAGTTCAGCTACTCAACAATAAAATTGGTAGGTATTTTTACAAATTTTATTCCTATTTACGGAAATCGCTTAAGGTTTTCGTAGAGTAAGTGGGCGAAGTCTCTTATATGCTGTCGCACTCACGCATACAGGGCCATGACGCGCGATAAATATCAACGGATGATTCTGTTTTATGAAGAGCGCTCGAACGCAAAGTGCTACTGAAGGAATAAAGTAAAGTTGAGTTTTAGTCAGTAGAAGTCTGACCACTATGATTTGTGAGTCTGACACTCCACCCAGATTGAAAGACGATATTTGATGATTTTCCATCTTAAAATAAATGTATATAGATTTAAAAAGAAACGCTTAAATCACCTTACACCAAAATTCTCAGCTCTATTTTATTAGGTCCCACATAAAAGTAAGAATCTAGGAAATAATGTACTGAAGTAACCCGTTGGAAAACCAGCATTGTAAATCCGAGGTTAGCTTAATCTCTAGAGAAACGGCTCTACTGCGAAAGCTGGAAGCTTATAACTTTCTTTTCCTATAAAAATGGCATTCCTATTTGCTTGGAGACTGTCGAGACCACCATGGCTTCAAACCAGTTTAAAAACCTGAAAAATATTGCTAGTAAGTCATTTTTCGCTTTAGCATTATAGCTAAGCTCAAATATATTATTTTCTGTGGCAAATATTACTGTAAAATATTAGGGTGATGACGGCACTTGGCTCAGTGATACAGTGATTGACTGTGGCGCTGTGTGTCGTTGGTTCGAATCCCGTACGGAAAAAAATATTTGTATGGCCTGAAGATTTCAGTTTACGAATGCACGCACGATACAAGAAAAATCATAAATGGAAATCAATACTTTACCTCATGCGAGGGTGAGGCGAAGTATTGATTTCCAAAAGATAAAAACTAATATTAACCTTTGAATCGTTATTCGAAAGGTTAATATTAATTAGAGAAACAATAGAAAGACATGGAGAGAGCGAACGCCGGCGTTCGCTTGGGGTTTAATGAATTAAGAGTATTTTGGGCTTTTTGTTAGTCATGCAACTAGTGTCCAACCGAAAATACGAGTTTTAACCGAATTTTTGGAACATTCGGTTCGCCTTGCAGTTTCAACCGAAACTGAAACCAAAACTCATTGGTGACAACAATAATAGAATAGAATCAACTTTATTGTACACCAAAAAGTAACAGCTTAAGTATACAAAAACTTAAATTAATGGGTACAATAGCGGTCTTATCGCTGACAGCGATATCTCCCAGACAATATTAGGATGGATAAGAACTTAAAATAATACAGGGGTAGTCTGTGGTGTACTGCAAACAAAATGATCAAACTCTATTTAAACCACAATACATAATTAAAAATATAGTATATATAATATGTTACACAATTTCATTAAAAAAGGGAAGAAAACAAAAATCAGCTAGAAATGAAACGACGGACCTTTGAAAACGGTTTTTTTTATTGATATAAACCAGTGCTTGACTGCGACTCCACCTGATGGCAAGCAGTGATGCGATCGTAGATGGCGCGGCGCCCTAATTTTAATCGGCGCTAACTATGCTTATAAACGAAGAGATACGAGACACTCATTTTATCTGTATCACAACCTTTAGTTCAAAGACGATAGTTTCAGCCGAGTTCAATATTCAGCCTCTATGCTCTATTAGTTAAACTAGCATTTTGGCCAAAACAGAGCCTTTGTTTGAACACTACGTACAAGCAATTGCCTTGCAAACATAGAGTTTTAGAATTTCAAAAATATTTCAATAACTGCCTGTTACGGTTTCGTTGCAACAGGAAACTGGATACAAAAAAGAAATGACTAAAATATTATGAACTAACTTTTTCCAGTAGCTTCGCTACCGTGGCTTCCCAGAGGCACTGTGCGTTTTTTTCGGTATAAAGTGGACCTTAAGTTCCTAGCCATAGATTATTTTTTATTGTTTTATGAACGAAGCAATGTTCACCTAGATCCTGTAAAAAAAAAAAAACGAAATTAAAAATCTTCATAACATAAAAAAGTTGAGATTAACACTATTTGACGAATAATTTCATTGGCTCCAGCAGCAACGAAGCCTACTGGGTCCATAGGTCGACTTCAGAAAGGGAAACCCGAGGTCCTAGAATGCAAAAGACAACTGAAGGGACAGGTTTGGTTTTACACGCCCTCCCGCTCTGCTATAGAGCGGGAGAACTCATTAGATTATTTCTCACTTAAAAAAAAACATCTAATAAATGAAAATAGTTCAAACAAGTTCGATTAATGTAACCTGTCGACAATATACTAACTTGTACCTGTTACTGAACACAGTTCTTCAAGAAAATACGAGTAATCATGATAACTAACAACGTCAAGTTATAGGTGGATACCAATCGGATTATATTTAGGACTTCATTTCCCAAGACAAATAGCCCAATATCACGCTAATTGTCTTCTTTATTACTTTAAGAGCCAACAGACCAATAATAATCTATTTAATCTATTTACAAGCTTTTCCAACCTGCTTCGTTCGTATGTGCGTCCACTGTCCGGTAACAAAGCAGTCTTCCATTCTTCAAATATTCATCGCAGACTTCATATGTAACTTCGACTTGACATTACATAAGTATTATGTAACTTTGAAGATAATGTAATTATGGAGCTTATCTAATAATGCACCTGAGAGATGACCATAGGAACTCTTCATCCAAACAAGATAACATTATCGTGTTTGGACTGACCACCCAAAGGACGCGGTGGAGCATAGGTAGAGCTGTGCCCCGTTTGTGTATTTTTTTCAGGTGGGTAAAAATCATCCAAATGACATCCCCCGCCCTTGTGCGGAGCGGGAGATAGTGTCAGACTCTTACCGACTGAAAAACGCACCCCGTTCCTTCTCGCCTTTCATACCGGGGCTGAGCCACCCTTTCGGAATTAGACCTTGCCCCGTTTGGGTGAAACACCACCGTGTCCTAATCCGATCTGCAGCGCCGAACTCTAGCATTGGGCCCTGATATAGACCGTGGTTCGGAGCGAAAAGGAATGGTAGGCGGTCGCCCCCGCCGGGATCCCGACCCCGATTTCCAACCACCGTTTGGCTTGCGGACGACAAGCAATAGCTACCCATCCGGCTGCTCGCCGTTCGGCTGTCCGTCAACCGTCCGTACCTAGCCTGAGTCGTTGACGGCTCGTTATGATCCTCACGCGGAAAAAAACTAAAGGGCCTATTACACCACTAGATATTCAGACAGTCTTAATCGACGTCGCGAAATGAAACCTAATACGAGTCTGAATAACGCGTAGTGTAATAGGTCCATAAACAGACCCTACCGACCGAACTGAAGGACAGAGCTAAGCAGACCGTATAGCACTATCCCTGTCTCACACCAAATTCAAGATGATTTTAAGACTTCATTATGGGCTACCTACGTTCAGTTTAAATGTCAAACAATTAGTGCCTGACGCTTGTTTTCAAAAGGACTTGAGTCTGTAACGTGATGAACGTAGTTTTGTAGTGTTGGTAACGTATAGTAATTTTTATTTAAATGAAACGGATACATTAATACAAATTTTTATTATTTCTAATGAAGTGACAAAATTATCGAATGTCAATTGTAGTTTTCAAATTTTATCTCTATTTTTTTCACATTGCCGCTGTATCAAACATTGCGTTGGATTGCGTTAGATGAAAGAACACACTTTCAAACTATAATATACAATAATGCGTATATCTCTAAATAGCGTGAAAAACAGAATATATAAACAAGAAGTGGTAAGTTGGTAGATTGAAGAAAAACTACCTAATTGTGATTAATGTGGATATCTCGAACGAGTTAGGACCAAACCCGTCCCATTTCTTGTTTTCAAAAAGATTTTAACTTATATTATTTCTTCCAGCACTAGGTCTGGAGCCGGACTTCCTCTATCCCCTGGAGAACGTGACCATCGCACAGGGAAGGGACGCGATGTTCACCTGCGTCGTGAATAACCTGGGCGGTTACAGGGTGAGTGGCGACTCCGCCACAGCCAGGGTGTGTATCAAACCGACTCATTACAGCTAGCCCTAGTGGAGCACCGTCACAGCACTTTAACTATGAGATCTATAATTTATTTCTACTCAAACGTCTACCTAAACTTCTGGAAAATTGTTACAAATTTTTTGGTTCAAATGTTTTTCTTCTAATTGATGTTTTAAATTTCAATCTTTAATTTCTAGTGAATGAACTCTATAACTACTAACAATTCTAAAGAGCATGATTTTATTCTGACTAGATTTCGTTCATGGAATTTGCTTTTTTAAAGTTCATTCGAAAACAGTAAGTAGACTGTTCTTCGACTTAAAATTTGTTAAACTAATCTTTCTCTATATTTTGTATTAGAATCAAGGAGTCGTATAATAGCTGGTGTTTTAACTCTAGAATACTTTCAAGAAACAATTGACGTTCCTGATGACACATAAAACAAATTATAGATCTCAACAGATAGACTTTGCACCACTTCCACACTTCTTAGCACACTACCTTCAATGCACCTCCTTCAGCACTCTCTGAAACTCACAGCACCACTTTATAGAACCTCTCTCTATCCTAGAATAGAGTTACACCGGTATTATATTTGCACAAACCTACTGTAAGTTTGTCCACATAGCCGTAGTGTTGGAACACTGTGCACAACTGCATTAGACACTAACACTTGCACATAGAAACTAAGATCCAAGAATGTGATAAAAACAGTGATTTATGCAACAGTGAACGAACGTTACGAGAACTATTCTTGGATTTTAAACACTAATGCACAATTCCGTTTATTTTGGAACACAACTTTTGAGCATGCTTTTTTATAAAAAATGCACTTTACGTGACCTTTTAGTTGACAGATATAATTTAATTTAGCGATGCACTTCGGGCGGGTTTACAATAGTCGATCATTGTCGGAACAAAAACCGCACCCCACTATGATGGGATCACTTTAGTCCAAGGAATTTACGTTGCAAAACAGTCACTTTAGGAAATTAAAATAAAGCCAGGACAAACCCCCTCGGTCCCCGTTCAATCATTTCGAGAGGCGGTGCTCTCAAACTGTCCCGGGAGTTAATCTAGTACACTATCATTATGATATGCGATACTGTAGCGTATACGATATGTGAAATAACTAAATCCGATGGTCAGAAATGAAATTGCATATTCTTTTTATTAATATCTTGGCGAATTCATGTTAATTTACTGTTGAACTATTTACAAATAATACTAGTAAGTATATATAATTAAAAATAACACAAACATTTGATTATTTTACAAAGCGTTTTATAAATAAAACAGATCGGTATATATCATCCAGTAGTAAAAAAAGCAATAAACTAGCATAGAAATCCTTATTCTGGAATCTTCTTCCACGAGAAACAAGATTCGATAATAGTCTCATTGGGGCCGTTAACTCAGGTCACTCGATTCTACGCTACTATCGATACATATTTGTTTCCTATATCGATCCCACGTAAGTAATTACACAAGACTAATAACATCTTCGCATGTGTTTCTCGATAATTCCCACGTGGATATCGAGATGAAAATCGTATCAGTACGATGGTCGGATGAGAAATAACCGCCAATAGAACTGTTCTGATAAAAATGAAAAAGAGCAACATTTTTGGGTCTAGAAGTTGCGGATCGCATGTTACAATCAGCATAACTTATGAATTAATAATTTATGGGCCTTTTGACTTTTTAAATATCACAGTTAAGTTTAATTCTTCGATAAAATATAATACAGGTACTCTTAAAAATAAATCCTAGTATATGTATAACATGTAACTTAATAAAAGCACATCCTGAAAGTAAAATGTACAGTATCGGCTATTGATTATTTTTTAATAAAAAAAAATGGCCATTTTCATAAATTCTTGTTAAACCTTGATTGCATCACTAGCGTGTTTGCTTGTGCGTGCGTAAATATCAATACCGATTCATTACCATTGTATGCATCGATGCCCATATTTTTGCTTATAATTAGGATTACTAATTTCTTGAAAAAATACTACTTAAGTCCAATTTAATAAAATTTCAGAACAAAAGTAACTTAATTTTCTAATCGGGATGTATAAGGGCGTGCGCTATACCCGTTACATGTTGTATAATGATTTGGCTGTAGATACGAAATCAACTGTATAAGATTCAAAGAACACAAATACAATCTCAATACATGACACACAAATAAATCAGAAAAATTGAAACACATCTTCGATATGCACCGCTGGTATGGGACGAGTTCAAAATTTGGTAAATATAACTTATTTTATACCCATTTATTTTTTCTTGTGTGTTTTCGCGATGAAATATCTGAAGCGTTTTGAAACTGAAATTACATCGCTCAACAGCTCTGCAATCCTTTCTTCGCTCATTTCAATAATGTAGATAAAGCGAAATGCAAGAATTGTAAGGCTGTTGCTACAAAACAATTATTGTCTTCGAGCACTCCAATGTTTTAGTTATGTTTGTTCTGATTGTAGTTCCTAGGCACCTAATTAGTGACTAATTAGAGATGCACAAGCACTATACGATTGTAGAACACTTTCTAAGTCGCACCTCTATTAGTGCACATCTTCTTGCACTTTCTCTATTCACTTACGATACGTATTTAAATGTAAAGGTAATAAGTTATACAAACAGTTATTATATTAAGGGAAGTATTACCCTCACTTTGTGAATAAATATTTCGACTGCCAACTTTAACAGATACATGAAAAGGCTGATACCCATATAACTCTTTCAATGGGACCATTGAATTGAAGTACCTATGCTCAAGTTCGACAGGAATTATGAAAAAAAAACATCGCTCCGAATAATATTTTCAATAATAAAGTTATTTATAATACCGAGGGCGACGCGTATCGTAGACAAGTACAAACGCCGTATTTCTCTTCGTATTTTTTGTTACGCGCTATGCAGGAAATTAGCTTCTATTGCGATGTCGACGCTTTTGGTAAAGCGGGTGAAACGAGGGCGTGTTCAGTGCGCCCGCAGCCCGCTCCATGCCGGCGACCAGACGAAAATGTAATTAAAAATTCCGAGAGCATTTTGCGCGGCGCTCGCAACAAGATAGTGTTGCCGGCTCGAGGATCGTTGTCGTGACTGCCTCTTGGGAAGCATTCGCTTGTAATTAGACTTGTTCGTAAAAGTCTTCATCGTTTACAAACAGAAGATCATACGTGTAACGGATAATCGTGACAGGAATACGGCGTTTATGTTTCTTTTTGTTCATTGTTCTTACGATGTTGTTTTCTTCATGCACACTTTGGGCGTACGATTTTGCTGTCATCTGTTGGTGGTTGGTGGTTGGCGGGGTAGGTAGCGTGGATCAAAGCGGATACGAAGGCGATCCTGGCGATCCACGAGCACGTGATTACGAACAACGCGCGGCTGAGCGTGACGCACAACGACTACAACACGTGGACGCTCAACATCCGGGGGGTGAAGAGAGAAGACCGGGGACAATATATGTGCCAAGTTAACACTGACCCAATGAAAATGCAGGTAAAGTGCTGCTAATTTAAAACAACGTCAGAAAATACACTAATTTGTGTATTTGGTATGTTTCCTGCTCTTTAACGAGAACTGCAGTTGGTTTTTCGGAACGACTCTTGCAGCGGTTCGTGAAAACGGACCTTATCGGCTCGCCCGTATAATGGTGTCATTTCTCCGAAAGAGCATTGACGCTATAATCACAATAACGATGCATGCGAGTAGCAACATGCAATTCTTAAATCAGCATATGAATACGTATATCGTATTCATGTGGTGAAATAAAATAATTAATGATTTCATGAGAACCTTGTTATGATAAAATTATGTAAAGAGAGTCAATGTTCAACCGTTATTAATTATCGGTTTTTATGTAGTTTATTTTTGGATATTATGGATGCGTGAAGCAACGAACGCTTGTGGGAAGCCTATGGTCAGCCGTGGACGTGTTTTGGCTAAAATAGTAAAGATGATGAAGATTTGTGATACAATATTAAGTTATTAAAAAGATTGTTATATTTCAGACAGCATTCTTGGAAGTAGTGATCCCTCCAGATATAATCTATGAAGAAACGTCTGGGGACATGATGGTACCAGAAGGAGGCTCAGCCAAACTTGTCTGCAAAGCCAGAGGGTACCCTCCTCCCAAGATCGTGTGGCGTAGAGAAGATGGAGGTGACATCATTTCAAGGGGTGGGCCTCAAGGAAAGACTAAAGGTAGTGTGTTCTATTTATTTATTCAGTTAAAATCGATGAGTATATTAGAGGAAGTTTGAAAGTGGCGCCAGTGACTGAAAAGTTAAGAGAGAATCGTTTGTCTTGGGTATGGTCATGTAAAGAAGGATGAAACGCATGTTGCTAAAAGAGTTATGAGTTTACATGTGGATGGATGGAGAGGGAGAAGGAGGCCAAAGAGGGCTTTTTTTTCGTGGTGGGAAAATCATCTAATGACATCCTCCTCTCTTGGGCGGAGCGGGAGATAGTGTCAGACTTTTACTGACTAAAAACCCACTCCTGTTCCTTGGTTGCCTTTCGTACCGGGGCTTGAGCTATCTTTCGAATTAACCCTGGCCCCAGTAGGCTTCGACCCAGCTGGGCCTTTGCTGTTGCTGACAGCTCCTTGAGGCGCGCGGGAACAGTGCGCATGCACCGTCGACGACTTGGGCTCGGTCCGGATAGTTACCGTACGGTCGGACAGCGCGCTAAGAAAAGAGGGTTGGATTGTGTGAGAAGTGATATGAAAGAAAAGGGAATTAGTGAGAGCGTGACGAGTGACAGGGTAGAATAGAAGAAGAAACCGTGTTGCGCCGACCCCAAATAAAACGGGATAAAGGCAGGAGATGATGATGAGTTGAAACTGAAAGCGTTGGATCAAGTGCAAAGTGCGTCATTTCATTTTCTGGGTGATGATAGTCTTAAAATAAATTTAGAAACTGACAATATACGAGTGATTAACACTTTTCCGGTGACTTCTCTTACATAGGATATGGTGTGTAAAAACCCACAGCCAATTAACTTATACTCCCATAGTCCTGTGGGGTTAGATTTTTGAACAACCCAATTATGGTAATAACCCTTTTTAGATAAATTTAATTATATTTCGTTTAACGTAGTCAGCTCGTGCGTTAAGGTTCGTTATGAAAAACATAAATAATCTAAAATTGAGATATTTACCTACTTGAGGAATGTGATTCTTTTATAAAAATTTAAATACGAAATGTGAAAGTTCCTTTGAAAGAATTATCAACACACTGTATTTAATTTTGAAAACTGATAATCTCCATCTTTTTATTTATTTAGATAAACAATTTTGCCATATTTTAAGTTTATTCACCCGCGGAATAAACTTCTGTCATTAATTTTAACAGCCTTTAAATAGTTTTATAATGGTAATTTTGAATAATAAAAATTAATATTTGCTTGGGGTACTATTAGGGTTTGGGTCCCGGGACGTCTCGTGTCTTGAAGTCCCGGACTTTTCATAATTTTAGTTGTCTCGAGTCCCGGGACTTTCCTGTCGAGACTCGAGACGAGTCAAAATTGTCGAAGTTGTTACTGACGAGTCTTTTGTAAATCAAATGGAACAAGAATAAAAAACATCCAAGAAAAAGTACCCGAAATTTTGGAAAAAAGTAAGAGCAACATTAAAAAAGGAGTTTCAATTGTTCGAAGCATCCGAAAATTGTACAGAAATTTTGGAACTACTTTAAAAAGCCTTAAAAACAATAGATGTCATTGAAAACGACAGAGTGTTCATGTCCGGTGGCATTATTATAAAAATTTGAAATAGATTATCGCATAAAGCTGTCTACGATCTGAATTTTATTAAAATTTAAAGCAGAGAATTCTAATCAATGTGTGAGTATCATAAAATTTATTTTGCAAATAAGTTTAAAAAACATTTTTACACGTAAATTTTTTTTTTTTCGTCAGTTTAATTTTATGAGGCCGGTGTTTCCTACCTTGAGAAGAAACACCGAAACAAACTCAGAAAAACTCATTTAAAAGACTGATTATGAACTCTGTTTTATTATTTATATTTAAGGACTTAAATTAATATTGAATTATAAAATAAATCTATGAATTAAGAACTAACAAAATTGTGATTATGACCAATGATTAGATACTAAAATAAAAAATAGTAAAGTTATTAAGAATTATTATGATTTTTAACTGATTTCGTATTGTATCTAACTATAAAATTTAATTATTTTTTAATATTTTTTACCAGAAATGGCCTTAATCAAAATTCTTCAAAAAAGGCAGACACTCTTAAACACTCTTTAAAAAAAAACTTAAAAGTCTCGAAGTCCCGGGAATTCCCGGGGCTTTTATTTAAAGCTATCTCGGGTCCCGGTGATTTTGAAATTGTCGGGAATTCCAAGACCGTAATTACTATTCATGCTAAGTTTAAAGTATAATGAGCGAAGGAATTCCAAGTTTCAAGTATAGGTATATTCCCTTTTTTTACCTGTTTAATTTTCAAAAAATTTTTGCTCGCTTATAATTATCATAAAAGGCAGCCTTTTGCAAAGAACAATAGCGAGGAAATTGTTGATGAAATTATTAAGTGTCTACGTATATAAGTACTTACTTGTATAAGTAACGATGATTATATACCAACGAAATAATTGACTTTGTTTATCTAATCAAGATTATGGCCAGTCTAAGGATTGCAAAAAAATCGTCATAATTCGAAACTGAATTGACTAGATTTTTTTACGGAAATAAATAATCTTGGCTAAGTTAATTTTTTGCTGGCTTGACTTCATGGCTTTTGACTAAATTGAACTTTTAATGTTGCTACTAATATAAATCTTGGTCAAGTAACACAATATGCTTGGTTTTATTTATTGATAATAAATACTTCGGAAATACATGTCTGAATTAGATAAATAAACATAAAAATAAAAATATCTGTTTCTGCTTAGAATATAGTGGATAACAACACAACTAACCACAATAAATACAATATCGAGAATCACATCATCAGAAAAAAAACACGGCTTTAGACACTTCAACTGCCATCCAGCCTAATGGCATAAAAAAAAAGAAAACATAACATTTGTCGTTGACATCTTGACATCTTGTCGTTCGTTCAAAAATGCGTTTTTTAAATTCACGAGGACGTACGACATAATATACGTAATTTGATCAACTTTAAACTGGAATATCTTTAATACACGGATTCTATTAATAATTTCTGAGAAAAAAATGTTTGGAATCTATATACTTGTGTGTATTTTCATCACTATGAGCTAAAAAAATATGCCAGCAAAATCAGTCAGTCAATCAATTTCTCCTTTTACCATAGATTTACATCGTGCTTCTGAATGATTTCGAAAGAAGTGCACTAACTTCTGACATTTTATAAGTGCTCATGTACACCTATGTGTGACAAAGATATTTGAATTTTAAATTTTTAAAAGAAAGTTACCGCTAAATTAATAGATAACGCTCTCTTGATTTATCACATTACATCTAGGATCGTTTGATTGAGGTTGAACTACAATTAAAGCAATAAATAAAATGACCATCTTTCATGTTTAACAGGAATTGCCATCCCACAACATGATTTAACAGCGTTAGAGATCCTTTACAAGCGTTGCGGTTCGCACAATCACGAACAATTTGCGGAGAGAAGCCACGCATTGATCTTGACAAACGCGAACGAGGGGGCGGGACGAATCTGTGTCGCTCACCTTACCTAACAATCGGTGACTCATAGAACCCTATGTAACCGATTTTTTTTTTGCATATACGAGCTATATTGACTAGCCTGTTGGACTAGTGGTTAGTGGCCCTGACTGCTATGCCGGAGGTTGTGGATTCGATTCCCACCCAGGACAATGTTTATGTGATGAGCATTATCATTTGTTCCGTGTCTGGGTGTAATTTATCTATAATTTATGTTATAAGAAATATGCAAGTATGTTTACTAAGTATGTTTAATATAGCATCTTAGAGGCAGCCAAGTCAATTCAGTAATGGCACTATGCGTCTGACGGTTCTATAGACCATTGAAGTGAGACGTTAACAGACTATAGTAACTCAATACAGCTTCGTACGTTGCAGTCTATAAATTCAATATGTTACCATTAAATATAGCTGGGAGCATTGATACACATATTTATCGAGACTGTGTAGAAACTTTACGACTGAGTTTAATTCATCGCTTAGTGTAATCGGTAGCTTGTGGCAGAACTTACTCTATTCTGTTGCACTAAACACCTATGAAAACTGCAGTTCAATTTTCAATACTGAGTTAAATTTGAAGGATATTAAGTTATCTCTAGGTGTTACATAATGAGTGATGAGCACTCAGTAAAAAAGTATTTTACAGATGAAATAATTTTTAAAATCGGTCCAGTAATTTTAGTGTGTGTTAATTACAAACGAAACTATACATTTTTCCTCTTTATTTATAGTATTAGTATTGATGTTATCGGCAATCTTTATAATCTGGTATTCTATAAAATAACTAGGCAATGTATATAATACCTAAAACGTGTAGGTAATAGATGAAATATTATTTATGGCCTTATATTTTTATCTGTGAGTTTTAAGGTAAGGCTCATATTTCTGGGTGGGTACAAAAAAAAATCAGGAAGGGTATGGCGAGAACGGAGCGGACCAGAGCGAAACTCCCGCCTTAGCCTTACAATCTTGTCTGTGTCGAGGTGCCCTAAAATTCCCATAATATTCATAAAATGTCATAAATCGTCTGGATGCCCGGCGCCCAAGGTATACTAAACAATGCCTAAATATAATATAAAATACCTGGATACAGTTTGCCAGTGACATAGATAATGCAACATCCCACAAAACAAAGATAAAGCTGAAAGTTTTTTTGTTTGTATGTTTGTTATTTTTTCAAACGGCCGACCGGCTTTCAATAAATATGTAAATAGTAAATAGGTGCTATGACAGAACATGCTTTACCCGTGTATCAAGTTTGATGTAGGTCATTACCTACATCAAACTTGATATACGGGTAGAGACCCATATGGGTAGACCATATTCTGGTAAAGCATAATTATTTATCATTTAGCATAATCAGCCTTTTAATGTTCCCACTGCTGGGACCCAGGCCTCCTTTCTAGGAGAGGGAATGGGTCGTTATCCACCACGTAGACCCAGTGCAGGTTGGTGAATGTCACACGTCTTCGTAAGGGGGGGGGGATGTATCGAACTGGTCTGATGACGAAGCCGGTAGGTAAATGAATCGTAATCTAACCGTGTTTGGGATTATTAGAATCTTTATGAGATGCACTTTGGCTATAAGGAATTTAAGCTTGGCTGAGGAATACTTTTTAGTGGTGGTACCATAACTAAAAAGTGAAAAATGAAAAACTTTTTACAAAAATGATTAAACCGAGTTATTTATTTATTTTGTTTATTAAGTCTTCATGCAACATAAAAGTACTTAGGCGGACTTAATGCCTTAGGAACTTCAATGTTAAAAAACACTGAAAAATATAAAGTAACTTTAATTTCGGATTTCGGTGTTAAAATAACGAAGAGCCATAGCTATTATAGAAACACCGACATCCGAAATTAAAGTTATTTTAACTTTTCAGTGTTTTTTTAACATTGAATTCGGTTTAATTTTTTCTGTAAAAAGTTTTTTATTGATTTTAGATCCAAATCAAAAATGGTTCTTCACGATGGTTTCCTTCCCGTTTTGAGAGCAGTGGTGATAAAATAAATTACACGTAATGTACATCATCATCATCAGCCTTTTTGATGTTCCCACTGCTGGGACTCAGGCCTCCTCTCTAGGAGAGGGAATGGGCCGTAATCCACCACGCGGGCCCAGTGCGGGTTGGTGAATGTCACATGTCTTCGAATTTTTGGTTCTAGGATATGCCGGTTTCCTCACGATGTTTTCCTTCACCGTTTTGAGAGCAGTGGTGATGAAATAAATTACACAAAGTAATGCGCCTGGCTGGGTTCGAACCCGCGACCTACAACTCGTAAGTCGGGGCCATTACCACTCGGCCACCACTGCTCAATGTACATAGTTACAAGTAATGCGCCGGGTTAGGATTGAACCCGCGACCTACAACTTGTAAGTCGGGACTGTTACCACTAGGCCACCACTGCTCTCACTTATTTGTTTATTTATTTAAACTTCATGTACAGTAGTGGTACATAGGCGGAATTAAGGCATTCTCTCCCAGTCAACCACTGGTTATGGTATAGCACATAATTATTAACTACAAAACATGCAATAGTTAAACAAACAAGCAGTTTCTATTTACAATTTCTATTTCAATCCAATTAATCAAATAACATTATAAGTTAACAAGCGTTGTCAACACATTTGTACCAATTAATATTCGTTTCCAAAATCACTGATTTTAAATAAATTAAACTGTCACCTCGTTTGAACTTTTGACCGATTATTAAGTTATAATTATTCTATTACTATGATGAATACGGAACGAAGTTACGAAGGTACGCTTGACTAAGGCTTACTGTCCACGGACGCGTATTCGTCATTATACGCCTTATCACAGCTTATATAGGGTGACTGGTAATTAGTGTACGATACTTAAACACGTGATTGTGCTCATGATAACCAACAACTTTTACTATGGGAACAAACCTGAAATCGCGAAAAAATATCAGCTGTTCAGTACATTTATGTTTGCCTAATGTACTGAACAGCTGATATTTTTTTCGTGATTTCGGCTTTGCTCCCATAATAAAAATTGTTTGCTATCATGAGCACAATCACGTGTTTAAGTACCGTATACTAATTGCCAGTCACCCTATATATACTGTGATACTCTGTAGATGAAGACTCTCATTCGCAAAATGCCATAAAATGGAAGAGGAATATCTTCTTTTTCGTATTGCATACTAATCACACGCAAGATTCCTCTACACACGTGGGTTCTTTTTTTTGGATTAAAAACTATAGCTACGTTTAAACTAGTAAAATTACCCAAAATTACTTTCAATACGTTTTAAAGAAGAAATTACAAAAATATTTTTGATAACTGAAGCCGCGCAATTCATATGTATATCATCACGAGATCACCACTGCCCTGTAAGTCAAAGGGCAACTGAAGAAACGCGGATGGGTTTTAGTCTGTAAAAGTCTGATAGTCCCACCCAGAGATATTAGATGAATTATTATTTTTATAATTTCCAAACCTTACCATTCTATAAATCAAGAGTGAATAGGTTACTTCTAGGACTGTGCTCCATCGTCGACCATATGGTCATTTTTCATTAGGTAGGATAGTAGTCAAGCACGTGCCTAATAACAGCAAAAAAACTTTGATAAAGTTCCTGTAGTTCCTGTTGTGTGTGTAATTGTACCCACAAATTTAAGTTTTTGTATAAGCTGTATTACTTTTTGGTGTACAATAAAGTCTATTATATCCTATTCTATTCTGAATTTCTGTAGTTGTATAAGAGATTTTGTCATAGTTATATAAGTCGCAGGTAAATCCTAAGTCATTCACAGAGAGAAAAGAATACCATCTTTTAATTCAAACAACACATTTTTAGGAAGCGAAATCAAGCAAAATTTACGTTGAACTAAGGTCACTGGCGTTTGCGTGCTATAAGCGAATCATTTAGTTCTATGAAGGAACTTAAGGCCTTGTAACACGATAACTTCTCACTAATCTATTGATATACTCACACTAAGGGCTGATGTTCTGATTGCAGATTATTTTAATTAAAATAGATTGTTTTTACTGACTAGGTATTTGAAACATTTTGAGTTTAACTTTTAAATAGTTATAATTCGTCATATATATTATTATACCTTTTTCAAAAAAATTACCTATATTTTTTTTTTTGATTGGCCTGTTGGTCTAGTGTTTAGTAGCCCTAACTGCTATGCCGGAGGTCGTGGGTTCGATTCCCACCTAGGACAAATGTTTGTGTGATGAGCATAATCATTTGTTCTGTGTCTGGGTGTAATTTATCTATAATATGGATGTATTTAGAAATATATAAGTATGTTTATTAGTTGTCTAGTATTCATAACACAAGCTCTGCTTAGCTTAAGACTAGACGGCGTTGTGTGATAGTTGTGGAATATTATTATAATATTATATTATATTTAATCATACATTCGCACAAATATTATAAAGACGAAAGTTTTGTATGTATAAACAAGAACGTAAGTAGGTACTTATATACATATGAATGTGTGTTCGTTACGCTTCAACGGTTCAACAGATTGGAGTAAAAATTGGCACACACGGAGACTACGATACATGACCATGATAGAACATCGGATACTTATTATTGCCGGTGTATGTACCCTTAGGTGAATTTCCGACTGTCACACGAGCGAAACCGCAGGCAGTAGCTACTAAATAAAATTATAGAAGCTGTTAATTGTTTTAATTGAAAATAAAAAACTTAATTACATTGAAAATAAAATTACTTTTATTTCGGAAGTCGGTGTTTCTATATTAGACAGTTTTGTCTCTTTATTATTTAACACCGACTTCCGAAATTAAAGTTATTTCGTACATTTCAGTGTTTTTTTTTAAATTGAAGTCGGTTTATTTTTTTTTGTAAAAAGTTTTTTATTTTTCACGTTTTAGTTATGGTACCACTATTAAAAAGTACCAAGCCAAACTTAAATACCTTCTAACCAGAGTGCATCTCATAACGTTTCTAATAATCCTAAACACGGTTAGGTTACATCAATTTACCTTCCGGCTTCATCACCAGATCAGTTCGATACACCTCCCCTTTTTTTCAGTCTGTCATCGACTACACGTCTAAACAAAGCCATTTTACTTGTTACGACAATTTTTCTGTGTTCCTATGAGGAGTTCTGTTCTATATCTTCGAAGTTTATGATCAGATCATAACAATATTTACATGGGACCAACTTGGAAGCATAACTTTTCAATAAAAAAAAAGTTTCGAAATCGATCCACAATCGACCGAGATACCAGTGAACATACATAAAAAAAAAAAACATACAATTAGTCGAACATAGAACTTCCTCCTTTTCGAAGTCGGTTAAAAAAGAGCCAAAAATGCGAAAGCGTGTTTACTATGGCAACACACTAATTTTTAAAAGGCTGCCTAAAGAATTGCTTTTTAAAAAACATTTTGTCTGCATTTTCATGCATGGAGCATTACAAAAGCGATCTCGCTATTTATATTTCGATTAAAACTATGTATAATAATGCATGAAAATGCAGGCGGAGTTCAAAGGTTCATATAAGTTGGATGAGCTCGACCCTCCTCAAACTCTGGAGCAGAACTAGGCAGAGCTTACCCTAACCCAGTTTCTGTATTATCCACCTCTAAACTATTCCAGCTTAAAATGTCGTTAAGCACATTAGTTTTAGGAGCATTACTTGCAAATATGATGACGGGAGCCGAAGTTGTTCCTGAGTTTAGCTGCTGAATGCTTTAGTTCATGTTTTTTTTATTGAATACAAAAAAAAATTGGTTTTAATACTTAGAAAAATTTAAGCAGATATAAAACTTAGAAAAGTTTAAGCAGATTTAAAACTTGGATTTTTTCTATAAACTTCATCTAAAACAAATCTAGATTTGCAAGTATCGCATCTAATTACGTGTTTCTGAATACTAAACAAATCATTTTGTAGTCCATGTTGAAAGATTTGAACAACTTCAAGAAACGACTAACAAATAAATCAGAGCTTAAAATATTCACTATTGAATCTTAGCAGTAAATCACACCGCAGCACCTCAGGAACTCCTATTACCATTCACACCGCCCTTCCTAATCCCGCCGGATTACAATCTCGAGACGGTCCGGGAATAATTACTTACCTACTCATCTCTGTACTCGGTCAAATAAAAGCTGGATAAAGTGTTATCACTCCACCCCAAATTAACCACAAAACTCAAATAACAACAGTTTCATTATAACAAACAGCAACTTCGTATTTATGCACTTTTATTATTGTTATGGCAATAAAATTAATCGACCGTTGCCTAAATTTCAAACATCCATTCCATTTATGAAATTGAAAACGTAACGACTTATTTTTAGAATTTTGAATTTGAACGGTTGCAATGAAATGCTATTGGATTGCTCTATGGAAAGTAGGTTTAAAAATTATTCCGGGACAAGGGGAATTCGTGACGAGTGGCAATTGGAAACTGTACTGACGGGTGATTAATCAGCAGGTCCCACTTAACCCTACCACTGTTCAGACCTCCTCCCGCCATCAGTCAATTCATTAAGCTAACAAAGTACTACCGGTAATGACTTTCACAACGAGCCGAGCACTTCAATACTACAGCTAAGATTAGAGCACACTTAGAGCTTTTCAATCCCGCACGTTGGAAATTAGTGCCAATGTATACCAGGTGGTAGGTAGTAAGGTCCCACTATTAGGTAGGTGTTTTTAAAGAATATAATAATAATTATTATTTTTTTTTAATTATAGAAGACGACTTACATTTGTGAATTATTTATGATACATGTATCATTTGTAAATCAATTTCCAGCAGAGCTTATAAGATATGGGCAAAAACAACATTCAGTGACAGTAAAAAACAAATATTGCTTGTAACTAACAAAAACTCAAGATACCCAATACCATATATATGTTAATAGAAAAATAGGTCATAAAATCAATTTGTATAACATGAGTAAAGTGAACGCAAACACACTAACTGAACACAAAAGACCAAATGATCGGTAATTGAGTGAGTGGCAAGGTGAAGCCCGCCTCAACCAATTTTAAATGAACTAACATCAATAACAATCATCAATTTGAGTGAAGAAGTCTAATTAAAGAAGCCGTTACAAGTTACCTCCATAAATCTGAACAGAAAACAATACGACCCATCCATTACTAGGGCCTATGTTTCTTCACGAATATTCCAATTTTCCAATGAGGAAACTTTAAGGCCGGCCAAGACAAACATAGTTTTTTAATGACTACCACGGCCACTTTCCAATTTGTTATCTCCCACTGAAGCCCAACTTCAGCCACATAAATCTAATTTAAGTGCAAGTGAATTTAATATTGGCATGATATATGATATTGCTGCATCGATGTACGTACCTAGCTTTCGCGTATCGCGGGATTGTGATACCATAATTTTAAGTAATTTGCTTTGTTATCAACTGGAAAAAAAAATCTATTTAGCTTCAATCCTATTCCTTTTGTCTGTCTAAAATCCTTTGATATTATTTCATTACTTTTACCTTTCGTTGAATTGTTTTAAACAACGATTTTTATAAATCTCATAATCGTTAAACACATTAGCTGTCCTCTTTGTTCTGAATACAAATTTGAAAATCTCGAGACAATCACGTTTTAGTAAATCCGAGAAGAACGAAATTCGCCCTATGTTGTGTAGGTAATAATAATGATAGCGGCGACAGAAAACAGCGTCGCCAACAATAGGGTATTATTCAAAATTTGCCCTTTATTGTTTCGCATAAAACATGTTCGTGGTGACAACAGCGTGTCGCGTGCCTATTTGTTTCATGTTCAACACCAAATTATGCAGATAAGCGAATGAATGGCGGAAACTTAGTCGTAGACTGATGCAAATTAACTCTACCATCCTTCAATTCGAAGCTTTTCATCAGCACCACAAAGTTTGAAACAGATACGACTACGTTCTACGATATCTAGAATTGTTAATCCCAATTATCGAGTTAGTTGTTCCGCGTTAGTGTTCCGTTTCAAAACAACTTGTTCATAACAAGTTCTTTGCGGTCACAGCAATTAACAGAAAGTCCATTAAGCACTGTATTTCTGCTTATTAAATTCAAGTACTTGTCTTAGAAGGGTGGTATACCCACCCTAATACAAAATAAATAATTACCCACTCAGTACAGAACGTTTCGAATTCATAATTAAAATTATAACTTTGGAACAAGGAGTGATGAGAAAATGTTGGTTTTCCATTTTACTCGAGGACACTTTACCAAAGTACTGGACTTTTGTCGCCTTTACCGTAGAGTTTAGCGACAACGCGATTAGTGCCAATATTATTAGAAAACTTTGAAATTAACTTGGAATCAGAAATGTAATAAATTGAAATTCCTTTTATCAGTTATTTTATTGGGGAATGTTGAGGCAACACTTCATTAATTAAACAGCGATTAATTTTAAGTTGGATCACAATATAGTGAAAAGCGCCGTTTTATAATTTTCTCATTAAATATTTATGATCTTGTCTCATTTGCGTAACGATTCTTCCATTTCATTCAGAAAAGCCATAAAAAAGAAAAAATTAAGTAAAACTATTACGAAGAAAATGTTTTAAGGATTCTTTAAAAGATTTCGTGTGTCTGTGGCAAAGCCACCAGGGGTCCGTAGGGCTCAAGCGTCACTTGACTTATGACACATCGACAGGCCAAGTTTATTCAACGGTCCGCTTCGAAGACAGCACAACAATCTGTGGAGTAGCATGCGAACTAGTTCATTAAATATTTGGGAATATTTTTTAATATACCATTTTGTAGTAAAAAGTGATGAGGTTCATGGTTATAAGCTATAATAAAATGCTCTGTTGATTATAATTGAATATAATAGGATGTATTTATGTAGTATTAGCTCATCTAAAATAAAACTGCGATTAGGTTCTTATTTCAAAAGTACTGTAATTTCGCTTTACAATATTTTTAACTTTATTGGTCTTTATTACAAAGATTCCTAAGCCTAAAAGGGTTGTATTTTTCAACTTAAATCCAAATAGATCGCAATTAGCTATTTGCAAACCATTCAAAAATAAATTAAAACTACAATAACACTTGGCGACTCAACAGCCGCCTCTGTGCGCGCATTGTTTGCTAACGAAGCGTCGTCCCGCCACCGAGAGCTCTACACTTTAAACCATCAACGGTGTACAGCTCCTTCGGAAAATATTGCCTTAGCTTTTTATCCTCTTGTTTGAATAATGGCCGTAAACGTACTTGGCCGCCATTCGAGCAAGGTGTCAGGAAAACAGCTCGAGTTCGAACCACTAACGGCACTTGTTTACACAACCCGTCAACTTTTGGCGGTTCACAAGTGTTTTCCAACAGTTACTGGCTGGAATGTAATGTAAGCACTCCGACAGATAGTGCTCAAAACCGTTTGCGTGGATCTTTGCTTTAGTAATTTTGGTGTGTGTACGTAGGTTGGGTGTACCTAACTTTTTTGTTTTTGATTCTCCTGTATTTTCATATTTTGTAGCGCGTACTTACGTAGATTATGTTTAGTTATATTTTTAATAAACATCTACCTCATTTTCTTAAATGAAACCGCTGTTAAAAGTAGATAATTAAATAACTCACAAAGAAGAGAAATTATATCTAGGTTAGCTAAAATTCTAGAGAATTGTTTTTGGGCTCAAGTCTTTGCTTAAGAATTAATTTGCTTTGAGAATTATTTAAAACTTTCATTATACGTTTGGAGTTTTTTTAATTTATCTCTAGTAATATAAAATCAACTTGGAAAAAAATTGTTTGTCACAAATAATTTTGGATTCATACACACTGGTTACTTTTACAATAATTTTCCTTCTATTGCTATGTCGAAGTTTAAAAACAAACTAAGGTGTTTCTTCAACTTCGACTTTCCTTACACGGACGTAAATCAGACTCATTTATTTTCAAGTCAGGTTTCAGTGATTGGATGAACTGAAATAAACGCTCTGATTTTTTCTTGCTCTTTTTCTTTCAATCAGTTTTTAGCTCTAAGACTCTTGCATACAGACTCGATGGGACAACCCATTTTTGAAGAAACTGTGAGACGGACCTTTTATTATAGCAGCGTTGCGCGTCTGAGTCTTAATTCCTACTCTGGCGTTGTTATGCTCAGTTTCGACTGTGCGTTGTCTGTCACACTATCGCTGAATTAATGAAAGATTTTTACTAAATAGAATTTTACTAAAATTAGTAGGTACTAACCAAAAAGAATTGCATTCTTGGGGTATAATAAATTCCTAATTGTTGTTGGCACTTGAGCATTCCGACATTTTTTCTAGCTTTCAAATTGCACATTCTACTTTTACTATTGACTTCCATCAATAGTAATAGCGACATGAATCAATCTCTAAGTTTACCAAATCTATCTGTGATCGTCCTTACCTCGGAAAGCAATACAACACTCACACAAGCTCGGAAAACTGACACCAGTCTTGCCAAGAAGTATCGCCTTACTCAATTCAGGGGTTTTAATTTGGACAGGGAACCGATACAATATATTGATATGATTTGATTTTTTTAATTTGTAATATTAGTATATATGTATTTTATTATTATATGGGACTTGATTTAAAAATATTTTATTCCTTTTAAATATCTGTTTTTTTATTTAGTGTGTGCACAATAAGTGTTGTCTTTTTAACCCTAAAGTTGATTGGTAAAGAGTGCCTTGTTTCATTAAGTCCGCCTATCTTATGTACCCACATGAAATTTAAATAAATAAACATATTTATGAAAGGGGTAGGCAGATTCTAATTTATTACTTTTTAAACATACTTATCTTTTGTCCACAGTAACATCATTGGAAGGAGAAATAGTGAACCTAACGAAGGTGACTCGCTCCGAAATGGGCGCATACCTGTGCATCGCAGCCAACGGCGTGCCGCCCTCAGTCAGCAAGAGAATAATGCTGCATGTACACTGTGAGTATTCATTACTGATAAGGCGATAAGAGACAGGGGAGGCGAATGTGACTGTAGCTGTAATAGGGGACTGAAATGAGTTATTATAATTATTCTGTGTTTGTAGTGTGTCGTTCGTGTTATGATACTGTATAAGATGATTCTACGAGCTTGAAAGGTCATGTTAAAGGTATGTGCTTGTAATTGTAACTATCAAAACTCTTGATATGTCAAAAGTACTTTTGACTGCAGGCTGCCAAATATAGCACATTTGACTGAAATGACAGTCAAAAGCCTTTGAATTAGTGAAAGTGGAATTAACTGAGTACAGAGTTAAAACACGTTTTAATTCTATAAGTAACTAGAATTACTATCTACATTAAATATTTTTAAAATAGTCACAAAAATCTACAGACTTAACAGGTTTTTAAGTAAAAATTACTTATTTTATTGCAGTTTTTACTGGTCAATATTACTTCTATAGTCTGTCTAATAAGTCAACCGACTTGGGAATTTTGTATAATATTTAATCATTTAAAAAATACTTATATTTGATACTTTTTATAAGGTTCTTCTGTTAGTAAACAATGATCTCTATCTTTTAATCAACCTTGATTATTGAACCCGTGTTGACTACATCAGATTTCATTAAATCCTAGTAATTACCAAAGTCGTTTAACTTATTAGACGGACTCTACCTAATTCTAGCGGTTAAAAGAAGTTTTTATCAGAAGTATCAGTCTAAACCTTTTTACCGCAAATTGACAGTCAAAGTCAAGTCAAGTTTATTAATGATTTTCAAGCAAAGCTACTATTGCAGTAACAGTATAACCTGTGTGGTCAACAGTACTTTTGCTTTTTTTTACAAGTTTTAAATATGACATATAAAGTGAGCAATCATTATTATCTTCAATTTATTGTTTATTTTTTCTACACTAATTTTAAGTTTCGACAATAATTCTACAAAATAGTCATTCACGTTGCTTACAATTTATTATGGAAACATTCTTCTAAGATAAAAGTACGCCCGTTTTTTATTGAACTCTTATAAAAACATAAACCCACTTTTCCCGTGGGGGTCGGCAGCATATACAGTCCGCCACCTGCTACAATCCTTACGTACCTATTCTCTTTGCTTCGTTTCGTTTACGTTTGTAGGTATCTAGTTTTATATATTCTTTTGGTATGTTATTATTACTATGTATATATATTTAAATTAGAGCATTCCGACTGATCTGCACGTGCAGTTACAAAATTATATAAATGAAGCACGGAATCAAATCAGTCATACAAAAACTTACCTGAAAATTAATTTCTCAACCCAACTCACGGAGACCCAATCCGATTAGGCATTCATGCCGTGTATCAATTCAATCATCGATAAAGTCTACTCTCCTGCGTAAGGCAAGGCAAAAAGCGTTACACTGCGAACTCACTTATCAAACGATCGTCCTAATTTATAACCGGGAGTTATTCAATGCTCGGGTGGTCTCAAGTTCTCAACTTTTGTCATGGAGTGGGTGGTGAATGGAGTGTTCATGTAGGTTTAACTTTTATAGTTATGAGCAATCAAGAGCCAAAAAATTATATAATAATCTTTAATTGTTCATATGCTCGCGCTTGACCTCTCGCTTGATGATGTGGTCGACGATGGATGCTCCACCGTTGACTGCGGCTTGCCTAGAAATAACCCATTCACTTTTTACTTAAAGATCCCCAGATTATAGCATTCAGGAAATCAGCTATCTTACCAAAAATATCGTGTCACACAGTTACTCGGTTGTGGCTATAACTATTTGCTTCATGTTAATACCACTGTTCCCAATTAGAGCTGAAAGCCGCTGACTCCAACATAGGTGGAAAAAAGTTAGGCAGATTAATTAATATGGGCATTTCCATAGTTACTACTGATCGCTGGTTTTGAAGCTATATTTTGTAAATACTATCTAATGTACCTACTTATAAAATTATCTAAAACATCAAATGCTAAACGTAAAACGACTACACTTATAGCTACAAAATAGTAAAAGTAGTTAAATAGTAACTACAAAACTTACCCCAATGCCAGTATTAATCAGTAATTAAAGACAAAACGCACCTGATCTAGCGATATTTTTTCTTCTGTGAAATTTCGGAATTATGTGCATTGTAGATTTATTACGTGAGTAAAACAAAAACGAACAAAATTTCAACAATTCCCATATCAACCATGCTGACACCCAAATATATTACAAAAACAAAACACAACATCAATAATGACATACCACTCCATTAGCTCACTACTCCGCGTCTGTGCCACACCGGCCCGCCAGCTCGAACACGTAAGCAATTGGGAGATTTTCGTGTTATCACGTATCATCTTCGGTGCGTGTCTTGCATCAGAATTACTCGCACCAAAGCGTAGAAAGTTACTGCCCCGTTGACTATTGGAATTTAGTTTTAGTACCGTTTTCAATTATAGATGAAATCGTCTGATAAATTTGAGTTACAATATTTTGTGCGCTGTGTATTATCGTTTGAGAGTGAGATGAATTTTCTAAATATAATATTATAGAGGAGTAAAATAGTAATAAATTTTAGAAGTAGATTCTTTTACGAAAATTATTTCAAAGACAGAAAGCACACTATTAGTTCTGTGTGAGTTTTTATAATTTTTCTGAGATTATTCATGAAAGCAAAATTGTTAGATAAAGTAAGTTTTCACTATCATGAGTAGTAATATTAATCTCTTGTTGAGTACTGCAGCTTTAAGTCGAGTTACGACATGCGTAGCATCAGTCTACGACGTAGCACTTAGCTACAATTTGTGCTACGGGGTGACTTGTTCGTTTTTATAATTTGATTCGTCTTATAAATCAACATGCGAGTACAAAGTTTTTCAGACTTTTTTAACTGAATTTTTTTTTGTACCCTCATTTTTCAAACGTAAATATTTCCGTAGACACAATGCATTACAGAAAAAGAAAAAAACTATATACCTATGTTTAGCTCGAACCAGCACTCAGACAAATTAATCTCCTATCTGTCCGGATCAACCGTTCGTATTCGCACGGCGATCGCAAAATCACTGTTGGAATTATAGTGTGGCGCTCAGGTGCATACGCCCATTTCCATTTGTATGGATAGTGTTATGCTATCGGGAATTGACGTTGATCAGTTCATGAATCTGAAAACCGATGACAATGTAACCATTTTGTATTAAAGTTTAGTTTGTTGAAAAAGATTTGTTCAATTTATTATCACATACAAGTCAAAGGCGGAACCGGATGCCTACATTTTTTTTAAATTATAAATTTCTCATACAGGAGCAAATTACTTATATTCTAAAACCTTAAACACTAAAAACAAACTTACTAAATACCTACATGACACTAATTATAAAAAACTTTAAAATGAAATGAATAATATACCGTATCATAAACATATTTAGATTTATTAATATTATGGAATAGAAGGTATCCAGGGGTAAGTATCTACTATCTATGTTCTGAGTGACTTCTACCCCCACCCACTATTTTTTTCTTAATTTTCCAAAAGGTCGTTAGCCTTGCTCTAGACAATTAGGCTATCGATAATAACTGTAGTCGAAAACACGAAATAAAAAGAATTTACACGTAACATTACGATAGCATAGATATGTCAATGATTTTAACGGGTTTTCAGTTATCAATATCACTAATGGGAAATCCCTACAGACAGTCTCTTTCATCTCTACGCCCTTCTTTGGTCCTTCGAGCCGGATAGTGCGCGCCCGTACCTCTACCGCGACGTCTGCTCCCGCCCGCTATTGCTGGCCATGTAGTGTTGTCGGCTAACGTTAGTGAAATCCGAACAAGGCAACACAGGCTTTATTTTTCGAAGTCACTGGCAGTAGCTAGTCCGAAATAAATTAACAAAAACACAAAGTCGACCACCATTATACTAAAAGACAGCCAAGAGCACCTTAAGACCATCTACTAATGAACCCTAATACCGACAAACTGAATAATACAGCCCCATAAAGAAACAGAAGTCACCTGTGAACTAATAGAAGATAGCACTTCCGCATCCGGCCGAGTTCATTATAACATTATCCTCGAAGGTATGTTCGGAACAAATGACTTTGAGGACCGAGTTTGAGGGAACAATTATCTACGTATGGCTTGATTATGATGAGACTGATGATAGGGGAAGAATGAGGAAGCTCTATCTGAGTTTATGAAAGGATTTACAGTGGTAACGGCCTCGACATACGAGTTGTAGGTCGCGGGTTCTAACTCAAAAGGTGCATTATTTTGTGTAATCTATTTCATCATCACTGCCACAAAATGGTAAAGGTAAACATCGTGAGGAAACCGGCATGTCCTAGAACCAAAAATTCGAAGGCATGTGACATCCACTAATCTGCACTGGGCCCACGTGGTGGATTACGGCCCAGACTCCTAGACGATTGAATTTGTTTTGAGGAAGAGAATTGAATTGAGGAGGATTTAAGCCTCCTGCCTAAATCCTGTCCGCAAGTATGGTATTCTGTAGTTGTTGTGTCGGTATGTATGTACTAAGGCGGGGTGAAAAGTTCTCGGCCTTTTTTTTTATGATATCGAAAGAATACAAATTTCAGTTAAGATTTTATTTTTCTACTTGGTCTCTCTTAACTTCAATACATTTGGTCCAACATTTCTCTAACGTCACTATTCCTTTCTGGGAGAGTGAGTCTGAAAGGTTATGAAAATAGTCATCTAAAGGCCTCTCACCTTTTTTATTCGATGTGAAGCGCTTCCCAGAAAGTAAATTCTTTAAATTTGGGAACAGATAGGAGTCAGATGATGCCCAGTCAAGAGAATATGGGGGCTGGCCGAGCAAATAGAACCCCAAATCCCGAAGTTTTCGCGTCGCCAACGTACCCTTGAGCACAGGTTCGCTGTCCTGATGAAAGATGATTTACTTCTTCTTCAAGCCAGGTCTTTTCTGGTGTATTTTGGCATCCAACTGGTCAAGAAAGTTGAAATAATATTCACCTGTAATTGTTTTCTCTTTTACGAGAAAATCAATTAACCTGATGCAATTAACAAGAGCAGCACTGACAATGAGCTTTCAAGCAATTGCGATCGTCTACGCTTTCTTTGGCGTTGCATCACCGGCTTCCACCCACTGCTTGGACTGCTTTTTCAATTTCGGCGTGTAGTGGTGATCCCATGTCTCAATCATTAGTACAAATCGCTGCACAAAATCAATCGGATCCCTTTTCAAACGGTCCAAATATTGTTGCAAATTTTTTTTCGCTTTTATTTTTGGTCGGCATACAGCAAATGCGGCACCCATATTGCGCAAAGGTTTTATAACCCTATTTTTTTTTTGCCAAATGTTTCGCACCTATTTCTTCAAGATCCCCATACTCTCAGCTATCTCACTCACCTTCAAAGTTAAAGCATTTATTTCAAATAGACCATTTGCAGGTACTTCTGAATAGTCAAATGTCGGTCAGTCCAAGAAAAGTGAAGCTAAATTGCTGGACCAGCATTGAGCCAAGCATTTTTGTCTTGAATAAAATCCTCCAACTTATAATATGCTTGCCTGCATAGTGTGCGTTTGATACAAGATTTAAATTTCGTTTCATTGAGTTCTAATATTTGGGGAGGTATTTTATTATAACATTTCAAACAGTACCCCATGAAAGAAGAGGCCACTTTAGCCAGTCTAAAACCTGTTTGAACTAATTGGTCCCTATTTTTTGTAACATCAAAAAATCTAATGTGTATGTATGTAATGTGTATGTGTAATGTCTATAGCATCTTTTGTTAAAAAGATGAAGATTTTTGTAACGTACATGATGCTTTTATAGATATATTGACAAGGTACCGTCATTATGTTAATATCTTTAAACAGTTCCCTTAGAGAATCGCACCGGCGGAGATTTTAAATAGCTCTGATGGCTCTTTTCTGAAATATAAAGATTGACTCGATGTCTGCAGCCCGTCCCCATAGTAAGATACCGTTCAGTCGTTACGTTCCGTTCAGTGTCATGTCGTAACACTGAAAATAACTAAAATAGACTAGTCTAGCGGTATCAACATCCGTAAATTGGCGGATTTTTCTAACAGAATATGCAGCTGAGCTAAGCCGTCCTGCAAGAGATGTTAAATGAGGACCCCATTGTAGCCTTGAGTCAAGCGTAATCCCCAGAAAACCGTTTTATCAACAAATTCAAGTTTTTCTTTATTTAATGCAATGTCACAACCACTACTTTTGACATTTGGTAAGGAAAATCTTATGCATTTAGTTTTTTTTCCCATTTAGAACTAGATTATTAGCAGTGAACCAGTTTTGAACCTGCAGTAGGGCGTTATTTTCGTCGTCAAGATTATTAGTCCTTCTATTTATCTTAAAAATAAGTAATAACTTCATTTGTCTATCATCCAATACAGTAAGTTGCACATTGTCGATAGTTTCTGAAGTTGGAGCAGTTTTTGGCCTTCTTTTACGAGAGTCATCTTCGGTTAACATAGAAGGAGCAGAGTCCCTGTAAACTTCTGTCAACTTTGTATAAATTTCTGTTGAGGTTAATCCATCCAAAATAAAGAATTTGATTACCATACGATATTCAAGTTTACACATTTTCACAAACAATAGGTTGATAGGTTCGCGTTTGACCACCGTTTAAAGCGTCTGTAAAGCAATACGGCCCACGAAATGTGGCTGGGAGTATTGGCGATTTGATTTTAAAGATATTGCCTAAAATATACGTAAAAATCAGCTTGGAGAATTTACGTGAAGTAAGTACTGTTTTTATGTGCCTTGATTACCTGATACCTGAAAATTGGCCGTCTAAGCAAGCTAGCAGATAGGCATGCGTTCTTAGTACATACTAACCGTGCTCAATCGTCCACATTTCCTTCGTGAGAAAATACGTGACGTCTGGTGGCACGGGGATCTTACTCTAACACGTAAGACCTTTATTGTAACTATTCCTGTACAAAAACTACTTAAGAGAAAAAATTGATAATTCTCATATGAACATGAAAAATTAACATTAAAAGCACATTCAGGCAGGAACAACAAATTTTTTCTGTTCGGAGTACTCTCTCAGGGTTAGGCCGAGAACTTTTCACCACGCCCTCGTATTTCGCAGGGAAATGAGGATATAAGGGATTTCACGAAATCCCCAGGCATATCACGAAATCCCGGTAGATGTCGAATATTCTTGTTTATTACGTCGTCATACTAAAAGTATCTAATAATATGATAAAATACTAATATGAAGTTAGAGATAATTATGTGTGTGTTATGTGATATCCTCATTTCTCTGCGTCATATATAACCAATACAGTTACCTGTGATAGTGTGCGTTGTCGGCAACGAAAAATATCTACGTTTGACCCTACAAGTTTAATACTGTATCACGGGTTTCAGTAAAATAAAGAAAAACAAAGCCAATAAACTTTTATTTTAGTTTGTAAAGATTTTTTTCGGGTTATTAAAATAAAGTTGATGATGAAAAAAAAAGTTTCTAAAAATTAAACAATCAAATTTCTCATTCCTCGCTGGCTTGCTAAAAGAATAATCCCAATAGAATATGAACTAGTTAATGGCCGCGGTTTCACCCGCGTGATAAGTGTTTTATAATCCCGAGAAATATCCGGGTAAATACGAGTAAACCATGGCCAAGATTTTCATCTCGAGAGCACATTCTTTTCATTTTCCTTTACTTGTGTTATGAGGCCTTGCTTCATGCCAAATTTCAGGATTCTAGTCAACGGGAAGTACTCTATAGGTTTTGATTTCCTAGCGAGTGTCAAAATAAGCGCCTAAACTTAATATAAACGGCTGATCTTTAGATTGCGGTGACTTAGAGGTTTGATATTTTTACTGCTTTAAGGGGTAGTAGAGTTTGTATTAATTTCAGCTTTTACGCATTCTTGAGAAACAGGATCTTGACGCGGACAATAAAGTTATGCTATAAGGGTTTTTTTTTTGGTGGGTAAAAATCATCCAGGTGACATTCCCCGCATTTGGACAGAGCGAGAGATAGTGTCAGACTCTTACTGACTAAAAAACCCACCCCAATCCTTCGTTACTTTTCATACCGGGGCCGAGACTCCCTTTCGGAAGCAGACCCTTTGCCCCAGTAGCCTTTGCGTTGTGTGAGCGTTGAGATGACGTCATTCCCGTACATTTGAAGTTTTCTACTAGCGTTAACGATTGCAGATTATCAACTTGGCCCCCGGGCCACTGGTTTCCACGAGCCTCACCAAGTCCTCGGTCCACCTAGTAGGAGGCCTTCCAACGCTGCGCAGCGCTATATAAAACCCAGTAAATAAAATCAACCGATGTATAATGTATGTATTTGCGGCGATCCATCAACGTTCATTGAAAATTTATAAAAGGGTTGTTAGTATTAGAATGATCAAACAAAGCCTTCCATCACCGAAGCTGTCAGCCAAACACACGGTACTAAATTGTGTTATCTTTTTTTTGGATGAATCACCTACTATTTTATTAGATCATCTATTGGTGAAAATATTATGGACTAGATTTTCCCAGCGATTCTGCCTGCGAAAATTTTCCCTCGGAAATGTAGTACCGGAATAAAAAATATCTTCATTTATGATATACCTGTGTACATTAATCCACATCTGTTCAGCCTTAGGCAGCATCTGATTAACAAACAAAAAATATTTGTATGACTAAGTATCTATCTGCTTAGTTGTTATGGATCTGTGTGTCTTGTGTATCTGAGTTTACTGTTTGTGAAAGCACTTACGATATAACAGCAATTCCATGTAACGTGAGCTACATTTTATTTAAAAAAAACACACACACACACACTTAACCGTAGTTGTGTATGTATTTACTAATAATTAACGGATTGTCTGATCTGACCAATTATTATTATTATTTTTAGATATTATGATGTGTATATCTCAGTACCTGGGGTCCTGAACATTTAGAAGACGTACGAGGAGCCGAAGCCAACACTCAGAAGCCCCTTAGACACTTTGTATGGAACATGGTTCCAACCGACCATATTATCCCTTCACGCGCTATTATTATTTTTATAACAATTATAGGTACAAACTTCTACATTGACTAATGTTGTTTTGGTAAGAATTCATATTTATCTGGACTTACAGGAATCACCGCTGATTGGGCATGTCCTACTTTTCCTTATATAGGTAAATTAATAGTAAGTAAACATCCTCTTTCACGTCAAAACAATATATCTCAGGTTAGGTTACGACAGTCACTATTCCCTTTGCTATTAATCAAAAACAATGGTTATTTTTGATTATTATGTGAACGGTTAAATAATGAGAATTAGCAAAAAAGTGTATTTCATTTATCAAATAAAAAATACACTTAATCTGCCTAAGGATTACCTTTCTGGTACTGAACAAGAAATCTATCCCAACTTATAGAGAAAACTATTGCTATGGTTTCTTACTTTGTACTACCTCTTCAAGCCAGACAATAACCGTAAAAGATGTTGGCAATAATACTATAATTCCAGTTTCTGTCTGGTCCTCTCGCGTTTTAACTTCAGTTGAACCGATAGCTAAAAGTTTTTCGCACAGTTACCGGGTCAGTGGACGCTGTGACGTGTTGTCCACTACCGTATTTGCATTCAGTTATTGGCTGTCCGGTGTAAACATTCTGATTGGAATACTGACGAACGTACCTACTAAATAACTTAACAACTTATTTAGAATCAATCACAGAGTAACATCAAATACTTGAATAAAACAGGTACATACTCATTTGATCCTCAATCTAACTCACATTACACTCTATAAGTACACATTTCAGATACTTGACATTTCATATCTCGTATCTATAAAACAAATAGAAGCCAACGTTGCTTGACGACAACCGAGAGAAATTCACTTCATAGGAAACGCAATTTCAAGCGAACAAACAAACTACTGCCGTCTGAAACCCTTCCACTCAGTTTAATTACTTCACAAAGAATGCGTCGCGTTCGCTCGATGAGGAGACAAAATTAACGCTCTCAAATATTTAATTTAAATTTCCTCCCCCGAAAACGAATGATAACAGCGGGCAGGGTGGACTTGCGGCCGCGGACACATAAAAACACGTTTTTAGAAGCAGAAGTGAAGCAATTCATTTGTAGCAGTAAGTGCTACGTAACGCGATGAGTTTCTTTTACTTGATTCACTGGAGGCGGACGACGGTAAATTGAGTTTAGAGAAAAAGAAACACGCCAAACGAAGTGAACAAATCGCGATCAATTTGCAAAGAGGATCCAGCAGTTAAGGATAATTAATTTTAGGATATATTTTCTCTTGTAGTGTTAATTCCGTACTCGCCCTGATTTATAAGTTTGTCTACGTTCAGATAGCGAAGTAAATGCAACGTATTTGTAAGGATTGTTAGGTTAAAACTGCAGCTCAAGAAATTCCGAAGTCAACTAAAACAGGTAATAGCTACAAAACGCCAAGAAATCCGAAAACGGCGAAAGCGTGTGCGCCGCTCGGTTAATCAAAGTGTCACTTCAAGAATTCCGCGCGGAATCCTTGCCGAGAAAACTCTCCTAACTTTTGATTGCTGCGAGAATTCCTATCTACTTATACAGTTAGGGATTGCTTAATCACGTTCTTTAAGTTATATGCCGCGCACACAGCACACACGATATAATTTCTACGTGAAATATTCCTCCACTTTAAGTTTTATTAATACAACTGAATAAAACGCAATTGCAATTAGATTAACATCTCGACTGTTCATTATTCCGCTTTATTTAATAAGCAAAAGGCTACCCTCGTAGCCCCTTGGAGTTATTAATTAGAACAAAAATTCTGATCGTTCAGATTTTGTTCGCTAAATTGGCCACTCAAACTCGTAAAAGCCGTCCAAAGGAACTTAACGACGGTCAAAGAGAATAACCGCAAATAAGCTCCGATCTAAGGTCGTGGAAGAAAATTCCGTTTTCCTTAATTCACCCTAAATAGACTTTCGGGGATGCTGGTGCGATTGTTTACATTTTCGAAATAATCCGTTCGCTTTAAGAACAACTTGACGCATTCGTTCAGACATTTCAACCTTTCGGTATCTTTTCGAATCAGGGCCTTTGTTAATTGCGAAACATCTTTTGATTCAAATAAAAGCATTGTAATTGTAAAAGTCTTTAAGCGACTTAATATTTTGTTCAGTACGGACTGGTAAATACAATTTTCAAAGTTATAATGAGTGGTGGTCTAAGCTGAAGTTTGTGTAGGATTACGATCATCGCTATAAAAACATGAATGTTACTCCACGATTAACCGTACCGTGTCTGAAACTGTAGTTTAATTGCGTGCAAACATCTAGTCCGTTAAATAGTTAATGCAAACAGAAGTAGTGCAGCCAGGCGGGATGATATTCCGTGTAAACACCTGACAGACGCAGCGGAGTTTTACCAAAGTGGCGGATCGGGGAGGCAAACAGAGTGCGCGAGCGACGTCGACGCCGCGGCGACGCGGCGGGGATGTGGCGATAGCGGCGCAGTGCGCACTGTCAACAATATGAGTTGCCAACTAGTTACTTCGTAACTCATATTGTTAAAATTATGAATTCATAATTGAAAAACTGGTGTTTGACTAACAAACCTTTCCCGTTTTCTGTAAATCCTTGGATTAAGTTAAAGTCATTGGAAAGAGAGTAAAAAAATATATTTTGTTATGGGTATGTACTTCGTCTGCTTCAACCGCTATACTATCGTAGCAATACTGCTATACTTATGTAGTATTTAGTAGCGTTGCGTAGCTAAATAGTCAAGACAAGAAATAGTCTTTTTAACGATAAGCTCGCACTTATACACTATCTCATCTGTTAGTAAGCTATGATTGAGGAAGACAAAAGAACAGATTGCCTAAAGTAACCTATTTTTCTTCTACATTATTCTTTAACTTCATTTCATCGTCACTTCAAACGAAAGACGTCCACGGACATTAGTCTCCCAAAGTTGAATGTTTCATTTACGACACCAAAACCTTCAAAAGCAAAACACTTCAACCCAGTACGAAACACCCACAATTTACATATTCGCAACTGTATAGTCTAAACCATAACTCATTACCGAAACAGATTAGATCGTATCATGCTGAACGCTCACATGGACGTAAAAGTTTATTCGAAACTAATGCAGCTCACCCCGCAATATATTAACGTCATTTCATTTATTAACGCAACCGTTTCATTAACTGAGGCTAATAATATGACGGCACGCTGCACTTGACAGACTTATATGAATGATTTTACGTACTATGCGGTAAACTTGGCCGGTGCATTATTTTTCCTAACTGCTTTGATGGAAAGCGTAACGGATAACGGAAAAAAGAAAAGTTTCAACGGTTTGTTCACTGGAAAGATTAAGAAACAGTTCATCTAAGTTCTTCTTGTTAATTCTACATTTAGTTCTTTATAATTTGCTTTAAAGTAATTACATTTTATTATATTTTGACGTATCATGGGTATGTATTGTGTTTCAAACAAAACATCAGATAGCTCCCTCGCGTCATATTTTTAGTGACCCTTCGTGTTCCTTCAATTGTTTTTTGTGTTCCACGGCCAGGTTAGTCTATCGAACAATCTTCCAGCTCTAGCAGATCTCTTGAGTTTGGCTTCCAGGTCGAGAAAAGAATTATTCGATTTTCCATTAGGAACATCTCGAAGGCAGTCCGGTGTTTGGAGGTTGAACGTGTGACACTCTTGTGCCTCAGTAAGTGAGCTATGCTCCGGTCCTGTTCCTAGTTTCGCCTCAGTCGTGTTGGCTTTTTGTTCCATAGGATTTTAAGAGATGTCACAGATTTTTTTATTTTTTATTTAGAGGTTGGAAACCATTTTACTTTTCCCATCCGGTCCACCCTGCCGCTCTAGCGAGAAGGCGTGTTAGTCTCTAACTAACTAAAACCTACTTTTGTCCTTCAGTTGCCCTTTGCATTCCAAGATTAGGGTATCCCTTTCAGTTCTCGTGGCTATAACGGTTATCAGCACTACTGGCCACTCGGGCTCGATCCTTACCGGATGGCTGACGACGAGTTACCCAGTGAAGATTCACAGAGATTGGCCTGTGTTTGCGTACACACACACTGTGCAGTATTAATGTCTTTCACGAGGACGGCGAGTCATCGACGAGATTGACCACAATGGTCGAAATTCGGAATGGATAATTGTTATAATTACTAAATTAATGTAATGACACTATTACAGAAATTAAAAATGAACTTACATAAGAAAAGTCGTAAAACAATACTATCCTCGGTTTGATCATTTCTTGGCTATCCTTTATTAAATGAACTGGAACGTTACAATGACAAGTACTGAGTTTTAATAAAAATCTACAAAAAAACTAATTTTTGGAAAGTGTGGAATTTATGCTACAGTGGTACAATTACAAACTGATATTTTTATACCTATTTTTTACTAACTTTTCCATTGGATTCGGTCTCGCTGCTAATCCTGCTAAAACCATGCATTTTCTCTTTGAGGCGTGGTTGAAAAGGCGTCACGGCGTCCTCACCTTTCCATGACCCAGGTCCTCACCGGATATGGTAAGTTCGGGAGGTCCCGAACTTACTTATGTCCTTCTTTTGTTTCCTTGTTTTTGTTTTCTTATTTTTTTTATGTCTTGGTGCTGAAAGGTTTAGATTCAGTATGAAAAAACACATGGGAGTCCTCTGGGGGATCCACATAATGGTGACAGCATTATGTGGATCCCCCGGAGGACTTCGTGGAGCATACGGTGGAGGTGTGCCCCGCTTAGACGGAGCACCACCATGTCCTTGTGGGGGTGATCGACGACGGCGGCCTCTGGCGCCGAGTCCTGGGTTAGGGAACGGCAGGCGGTCGCCTCCTTTGCGAAGCAGTAATGTTAGCGAAGAAGACGGCCGAATGGAAAAAATAGCCAAAAGTAATCAGCGAAAGTGTAGATTTCAACCGGTAAGAGAATTTTAGTAACAAAATCAGTACGTATTCTAATATTAGTTCATAATAGTTTTAGAAACGTCAAAAAAATACGATTTTACCAATACGTAAAAGTTATTTTATGATTACTAATTTTAAAATAATTCTTGGCATATCATTACATCTCATACTTTTTAAGATTACATCTTGATATTGCAGGTTCGTGATTGTTAATTTTTCAGTCACATAATTAAATACATTTAACATTATTTCAACACATATTAACTAAACCATGAACATCAACAATACAGTAACATGTTTATCATTCACTAAAATTCAACTTTGCGTTATTTCAAACATTTGGTTAGCTGAGCATTCCCTTTTATTAGTGCAAAAAGTTATAAATATATAGTAAAATGTTCTGAAACTGTGCAAGCAAACCAAATGTGCGGGGTGTATGCATACTGCTTGCCATGCCATATGCAAAGGCTTTGAACGCCTATTTATAAGCGGAAAGCGCAAATAGAATGTTACGTTACAAAAATGTGAATACAACTCTCTCACTAGTGACTAGTGCTATTTTTGGTATATTTTGTTGTGAATGAAATTATTTGATGTAATTTTTTTGGGACAGCAGTGGTGGCTAAGTTGTAACGGCCCTGACGTCGAGTTGTAGGTCGCGGGTTCAAACCCAGCCAGGCGCATTTCTTTTTGTAATTTATTTCATCACCACTGCTCTCAAAACGGTGAAGGGAAACATCGTGTGGAAACCGGCACGTCCTAGAACCAAAAAATTCGAAGACATGTGACATCCATCAACCCGCACTGGGCCCGAGTGGTGGATTACGGTCCATTCCTTCTCATAGAGAGGAGGCTTGAGTCCCAGCAGTGGGAACATTAAAAGGCTAATTAATTTGTTTGCTAATTAATTTGTTTGATGTGTAACTCAGCTTCTTCTGTCAGTGGTTTCGGTCGCGTGAAAGTAGGTTTTCTGCACAAATTTTTGACTGCCGTTTCATCCCCGAAGATATTAAATTTTTTAAATATTTTTTTCTTATTTGGACACCACTGTACAAAATTTCAGCGTTCTAGGCTAAAAGGTTTGGGCCAGTGAAGGTTGATGAGTCAGTGAGTGAGTCAGTAGTTTGCCTTTTACATAAACAGATTTTGTCTAAATGCAGCATTATGTTTGAAAACAATCCAAATAATTTTACTGGACAGTTATTATAAACAACTTTAAAAAAAAGAAAACATTCCATTAATCATAATAGTACAAGTTTATTACCACTTTCCATTGATAATGTTTTCAAATTTTATTACGATAGCAAAAGGACTCTTGAGATTTTATCATTGCTGTTAATAATTTACAATTTAAATATTCTTTCATATAATCTAAAATAACTGCCTTTGCTTATCTACTTATTTATGCTAACTAAATGGAGTTAGCATGAATTATTAGATAAGAGAAAGCATTGCTTTTAAATTCATAGACAAACATAAAACTAATTTGTAAAGTCTTCAACTTTATCAAAATAATCTGTTAAAGTAATGCTTGATATTTTAATGAATAATTTTATATTAAATACAAATATAATAAGCTTAATCTTCCATATAATGTGGGAAAATCGTCGTAATTATATATTAATTTTGAGCCGTTTAAAGTCGAACCGCTTGGGTCATGTTATCTGAGAACATGCCATCATTTCAAAGATATTTTTCAGCAACTGATTGATACTTTAAGTGACCAGATGGCTGGATCATTATTTGCCCAAAAAATTATCATTTCCATTCAACATGACGTTAGTCTAGTGGTTAGTGATTTTGTCGAGTGCGGGAGATAGTGTCAGACTCTTACTGACTAAAAGCCCACCCCGCTCCTTCATGCCTTTCGTACCGGGACCGAGCTTCCCTTTCAGATAACCTGGGCCCCAGTAGACATAGCGGTTAGTGATCCTGACTGCTATGCCGGTGGTCGTAGGTTCGATTACCACCTAGAACAAATGTTTGTGTGATGAGTATGATCATTCGTTCTGTGTCTAGGTGTAAATCTATATGGTATGTATGTATTTAGAAATATATAAGTATGTTTATTAGTTGTCTAGTGCAAAAAAAAAATGCCACCCACATCGCAAAGCGTCCTACCAAGTCGACCGATGACCTATAAAGGCTGCAAGAATATGCTAGAAGTCTTCTGCCTTCTAACATTTTCTTACGGCCGATCGTTCAATGTGGCAACACTAAAGAGAGGTCCATATCCAGTAATGGACGTCTTTCGGTTAATAATGATGACCCGTAATCATTGCGTATCTCTATAATTCTTCTATTTTAATGATGATTTCAGATTGTTTTAGTTTGTCTCGGGACATTACCATCTTTTGTGGGTGGAAAATCATTAAATGACTTCTCTCACTCTAAGACGGAACAAAAGGAAATATCAGACTTTTGCTGGCTAAAACCCACTCGTGCTTTTTCAGCTGCCCATTGCGTTCCAGAACTACCCTACACTTTCGGGCAAGCTGCAGTCACAAGCCGACCGTAGAATATCCTTATGTACGGTAAACCTTTTGTCTAAGTTGATGTTAATATCGTCTAATATCTTTGTCCCCAGTTCACCCGTTGGTGCAAGTACCAAACCAGTTGGTGGGCGCTCCGACGGGCACTGACGTCACTCTTCAGTGCCACGTCGAGGCCTCACCTAAAGCCATCAACTATTGGACAAGAGAAAACGGTGAGAGCGTTATGTGTATCTTTTTTATTGTGTTCGTTATTGTCAGTACAAGGTTTGGGTGAAAGAAAATGCAAGACATCAAAAAAAGAATCCTTTGTGGCGTTTTTTTTTCTTTGATCGGTAGTGTCGCTAAAAATATAACAGTATTCAAAATTTAATATGGCGGCAACCAGATGCCATATTGTGAAAAAAAATCGACAAATTATGTTAAGGGGACTTTGATTTCTCAAATCATACATCCTATTGAATGGCCATTTTTAGTATTTCTATCGATTTAAGACATCATGTGGGGTATCAAAATAAAGGACTTGAGGAGACGATTCCAAAAATATATCTACGTCACAGCAACGTTTAGACCATCATGAAATCTGCAATTAAACTAACTAACATAAACACCACAAGTTGCAACAGGTTGCTTGAAAGTGAATTATTTGGAACTTATTGATTTTTTTCATGATGACAGGTTTTTTGCAAATATTCAAGTTTTATAACCCTACTACGAACTCTTTGATGACCTAAATTGAACTGTATAGAGATGGAGCTATACAGTATGTTGTATGCCTCATCCTTCTTTCTCGCCCAGTAGTAAGTTCCGGTCACCTAATTTCCGTCTTAGGTGCGGTTGTTACCGCGCGCTGGTAAATGGTAAGCTAAACAAGCTACTGTAGACTAAATTTTGCCCTCGAATTCGTCCGCATAAATTGCGGTTATTGTGGATGCAATTCGAAGTTAAATAAAAAGTAGCCCATGTTCTTACTTGGGGTTCTAGCTTACTCCGTAACAAATTTCATCAAAATCGTTCCAGTGGTTTAATCGTAGAAGTGACAAACAGAGTTACATTCACATTTATAATATTACTAACTTTTGCCCGTGGTTTCACCCGCGTACATAAAATAAAGCCTATGTCACTCAGGAAAAAAACAACTTTCTATCGGTGAAAAAATTGTAGCAATCGGACCAGTACTTCCAGAGATTACCTCCTACAAAAACAAACTTTACCTCTTTATAATATTAGTGTAGATAATATGGATTACTGTGGTAATTAGGTTTGCGTGTACAATACCTACGCAAAGTATTTGCGTATGTTCCTGCAATAAATAAAACGATACCTAATATGATTAAGATATTCTAAGCTGTCAAAATTTTGCCACTGCCGCCATATTTGAGACAGAGGTAAAAGCAATATAAGTCCATAAATTCTATTAACATCTCAAAGCATAGTCGATTAATTATAGCCTAGACAAACTCTTTGATCGACTATGTATATCGTCGCGTCTCTAAAATTTGTGTATTTTCCCCAATCTAAACGCAAATGTTAGATTGCGAATTAATTAAGCACAGTACAGTTTAGTCCATTAACCTTTAAACATAATTAATGACGTTAACTTAGTACCTAGACCCAACACAAACTCTAACATAAACATTGATAAGCTTAAGTCCTTTTTTGATTTGTAAAGCTATCGGAAAAAAAGCCAATCAAAGTTTTAAGGTGGGTCTACACTGGAGCCGAGCACGAGCGAAGCACAATCCGTGCTCGGCTCCTCTAAAGTCAGTCCACAATACACGAATCTAAGCTCGGCTTGTGCCCCACTTTTAGTCATTTTAAAGGTTGCCATACACGCTAGGGTATGCCTGAGAGGTTTGCCTGCACAGTTGAGGGTTACAGGTAAACCGAAGCGTGTATGTTGCGCAACAGTGCAGGTTTCCACACAAGCTTACCTGAAAAGTATAACTGTACAGGCAAACATGTCAGGTATACTTCAGCGGGTATACCTTAAGCGCCAAGCGCCCGAAAAGTGCCATAAAACAGTGATTTTCTGAGGCCTACTCCTCCGTAACGGCTAGGTCAATTGGTTTGAAAAAAATATATGTTCATTATAGATTCATGAACAATAATATCAACATTTGATTTTTTCGTGCAATTAATACTTTTGTCAAAAAAAAAATATTTAGCAATTTCGCAACTTTTCGCAACTTTTCCCTACTCCTTCGAAACGGCTTGGACCTTTAGAAACATTTTTACACATAAAAATTGGTGGTTAAATATTCTTCAAAATGAACATTGCATATGTAAATCAATCAATATCTCGCAGAGAAAATGGATTTAAAGCGCTTTCCGGGCGCTGCTGGCCGCAAATAAATGCACAGATTTGCGTACTGCCGCCTAGGCGAGTGCGAGAGTTGCGTTCACATAATTTCGGTCAGATGGTTCAAGGGACTATACGCCTTAAGCGTAGTCTTTAACTATTTTACAATATTTCTCGATGAGTAAGGTAGAGTAGTCAACAAAAGCCTAACACTCCCTCTTTGTCCACTCAGAGCAGAAGATGTCGTTTAATTATGTCCTACTAATAAAAGTACAGTTCTTTAGCATTATCACATTTTCAACTAATTAATTTGAAGGCAAACAATGAAAGTCTTTTAAAATTTTTACATAATCCGAAGTTGCCTGTGCCCACGTACGGCTTAAAATTAAAAACCAATGTTTAGGAGAAATACACCGCCCACTTTAAAAGTTTCACACCCGCTTAATTAACCTGCCTACATATTTTTTTAAGTTAAACGAACGACACATTTAAACGGGCTAAGTCCAAGTCGGACTCAAGCGAAAAGGGTTCCGAACAAATAAGTTGTCATATGTCTTTTATATTTTTCTGTAGACTATTTTTAGATAAGGGTAGAGAGTTTATCTTTTTACTTAAATTACTGTAAACAATTCTTAATAAACTTATCTAAAAAAAATTGAGACTCACAATCAACCTCTTTTATTAACGGATGTCACAAATTGATAAACATTTTTTTTTAATTTTTCCTCCCAAATTTAACCGATCTGACGCATAAGTGATCCTCTAAAGGTTTTATTTTTTATTTCGGACGTACGAAACCAAGGTTTAAAATACTGCCAAAAAGCTAAGTTTTAGAAGCTTGAATAAATCTCTTGGTGTCTAGTTTTATGGTGTCCAAACTTGGACAGCCACCAACGAGACTTAGCACAAAGTAGTGGAACTACAAAGAAACACTCAACATTAGTCTGTTAAGTTTGTCCTACATATTGAGGTGTTAAGAGCAAGAAAGATTGGGGACGGGATCTTTGGCTAAAATTTTTAAAAGGACTCAAAAGTTAATAAAGTAGTCTAAGGAATTGGCAGATTGGTGGCAAAGTGGAAAGGTTCAAATTTGATAGGAAGTAGAGAATCTCTAACCAACTTGCATTTAGCACTATCAGCCTTATAATGTGGTTTCTATAGGGACTCAGACTTCCACTTTAGGAGAGAGAATTGACCATAAACCACTACACGAGTCCAGTGCAGGGCCCCAAGTCTGCTATTTTTATAAATTCGTCATTCCAACACAATCCCATTGTCATTTTGCTAAAAGTTTGTAATCTGCTAATTCATAATGATCGATCATTGATCGGTCAATGGTCTTGTAATAGAATTGCGGTAGAATGATAATTTCGAGCATATTAAAACCAATAACTGCACAATAACGTTCTAATGGTCAAACACTGATCAAATAAACTGTCAAAGTTTTTGCAGATTACCGCAAATATCAAATATTCATTTGTTAATATGTACGAGATTACCATTTTAAGCCACTTTTTTCAATGGAGTGTCAGTGGTTGACCATTGGAAAGTCATAATAACGCCATTATATTAGTAGATTACCAAACTTGTCAAAATCGAAAATTATGACATCAATGATAGACCATTCTGACACTATTGTTATAGCAGACTTGAGGCCCAGGTTGATGGATATCAAATATCTTCGATTTTTTGGTTCTAGGACAACGGTTTTTTCACGATGTTTTCTTTCGTAGTTTTGAATACAGTGATGATAAAATAAATCTATATAATACACAAAGTAAGCGCTTGCCTGGTTTTGAACCACGGTTTGAACCCACATTCTACAACCCAGCTCTACAAAAATAATTACATGAATATGAAAAAAAAACTCACATGAAAGTATTTATGCTACAATAGCTTTATTAATAAACAGAGGAGATCAAACTCAAGCTATTTCAATCACTGGATACACACCGCTCTGGTTTTTATTTGAAGTACAAATTGCCTACCAAATAACTCCTCGCGAGAGGAAGTTACAGACTTTTACTGGCCAACCTGGTTTTAATACCCACTTGTGATCCTTCAGTTGATCTTTGCACTCCGGGGCCATAATAATGAACAATCTCGTAGCCCTAGACCCCGTCGTTTATGCTGACAGCTCTTTGAAGCACACTTTAAACCTAACGCACCGTCATTGTTCGTATCGGCTTAGATCTTATCGGTAGGTGAGCTATCCATTGCCCACCATCCTCAAGCCCGCGATTTCAATGACCAGGAATCGCCAAATTCACGTCACCCAAGCTATCTCTGGTGGGGGCCAGGGTATAAGAATTCTCTCCTATTCAAGCTTCCGTAGAGATCGTGCCCTCACCCCATTAAAAACCATAGACTCCGGTAAGAGGCGTCTGGACCACCTAAACTGAGCAAGAACCGCTGGAAGGTAGCTCCGACCCGTTTCAGTCTGGAAGCCAAACGTCGGCAGTGTTCCACGAACTTCCACCGGCTGACAAAATGACCACCCTGCCTTAGGTACTATAGCAGAAGACAACGCAAGGAAATCTATACTTAACAGACTGCAATCTCTAACACGTAGTCTAGAAAATATCATCAACATCTGTAGAAGAAAATTGTTTAAAATTCAAATAGTACTAAACATAAAACGCCTTTAACAAAAAAAATCAAAACTATCAAGTGATCGACTAGTTCCTCCCTTATTTCACGCTTCGTTTATCGCCCTCAAGAATCAGTTAACGCAAGCTATAATTAGTAAAACCTCCGATTGTGTTCTAAAGATGTTTACGAGCGGCGCAACTCATAAACTCTATTAAGTACTAAGCACGAACCTCGAGAACGGAATAAGCAACTAATTTCATTATTCATAAAGCACATTGAAAGCGTTAAAGCAGTCATTAAAAGGACCGTTATTCATGTTCCTACTATCCTCTTTGACAGGCCACGGGGGCTAGTGCTTGCTTACAAGATATTGCTTTTTTATGGACGTATTTAAAGGGAAAAAATATGCGGTTATTTCATGTCCGTTTTTCATTTCGCTAAGATTTATTTTTACTTTGATTATATGGCGCCTATGTTACGGCTTATTAACGACCGCGTAATTATAGCGACGATGACAACGTAAAATATTGCTCGCTACGAATTAATAAATGGACCTTGTTTATTGTCTAGGATTAACGAAGTTCGGTTTTCAAAGAAAAACAAATGAAACCTTACCTGATTCTGATTGAATCGAAAATAAACTCATTTCTTTTGTGTCTACTCGCGTTAATTTGACTCTGCTAGGTTAAATAAACACGCCTTTTGAGCGTAGCCTCAGTCGTTTCACGTTTTTCTATTTGCCTTAACTATTTGTAGAAATAACGGCTCAAATAGCCATTTCAGCATTATTAAGTCGGCCGGTTAAAATAAATAGCCGACCGTCAAAAGGCGCACTAAATTGGACACAGTGAAATATAACCTGTGAAACACCTATATAAAAACACGTGCTAACTAATACAAATAAGGCTCTTAACCTAACAAAACATCAGAGAGGTCGGGAACTTCATTATTTCTCATTAAAATGACACCCTCAGGATAAAAGTTGCTTATTTAGTGCTTGGGTGACAGATGGACAAAAGCACTCGGAGAGAAACGAAGGGAGATGTGCCAGAGATAAGCTCAATATTTACTTTACGTTTGTTTTACGTATGGAGATGAAGGAAATAAAGATCAAATGCGAGAGATTATGTCGCGACTTTAACAGAACTGACCCAACGCCCGCCCACGCGGTCGTAAATCCAAATATTCATAAAACTGACAATGCAGTCCTGGCATTTGTATAATTTCGCTATGTTTATGAAATAGAGATGCAGCAAATTGACGTTAGTCGAGACAGACAGTAAATACACTGAAATTGAAAAAAAAAAACATCATCGGCATCAGTTATTTCACGTTTATTGCGTTGAAGACAGGCCAACGCAATTGGAATCCGACATGCCGAAATACGTTTTAGTTGGAGCGCTAGTTTTCAAGTGGATAATGCGTTGCAACAAACAGCCGGCACGGTCGGCGGACAACGGCCGGCCACTAAAGTCGAGTTAGGAATGGATTTACGGGTTGCGGGCCGTCCGGCGGCGTCCAGTGCCGTCGTGTGCCGTCCAGTGCCGTCCGGTGCCGTTCGCAGTCATCTGCCGCCCGCCACCGCACCGCATGCCGCGACATGTGTGAACGCTTCTCGGCCAAAGCCCGATAAAACGAACAAAACTTTTTCGCAATGCGGTCTTTAAACTTATATTTTTTGTCGGTCTAATCGAACAGTTTATGCGGTCCAATGCGAGTGCAGCCAGAGTTTGCTGGAAGTTAGACACATGGAAATAGAGATCTCGGAACCATTATTTTTTTCCATCAGTGTTAAGAATTTAACAGAGAAGTCCTGATATTAACATAGGGCATTTATTTTGTTTTGGAAAACTATAATTTAATAGCAAGGTAATTTTAAACCTGAATAAATAAAAGCGAAAAATTACTGGACTGGATTTCTTTTCCTTTTTTTTTGTTCAAGGTCTTGCCGCTTTTCTTACATTTCGAGAGTCGTGGTAATGAAATAAATTACAAAAGGTAATGCTCTTTTGAACCTATGACTGTATAAATTCATAAGTTGGGGCCGTTACCACCACTGCTTGCGCTTGACAACTTGACTCTAAAATGTGATCAATATGTCTTTGGTGTCTTTGTACCTAGGTAGGAACCCTCCTTTAGGGTGTGTTTCCACTGAAGCGGAGCTAGGCGGAGTGGAGCGGAGTAGAGCAGTAAAAAGTAGCAAATGTTTCTCTTAAAACGGAACGAGGCGGAGCACCCTCCGCTTTGTGCTTTCCGCTCTTTACTCGACTCCTTTCTGTCCGGCTCGAAGCCGCGTGTTCATTTGTTTTATTTGAAAGTTCGCTCAGTTCCACTCCGTTCCACTTTCACTGTTTCCACTGAGTTGAAATTTCGTGTACTGTGATTGGTCAATTCACGGTTTGCTCCTCTCCTCTTCGAACAGTTCTGCGTTAGAGGGAACGCACCTTTAGTCTTCCGAGTACTGTCATAAGGTAATATGTTCTATTCTACTTTAAATTACGTATTCATAGAACTTTATTTTAATAAATGTGCCTCGTTTAGCTTAATGGATTAGAACTGAGGATGTAGGACTTATTCTAATTTCTAGTGACTTTCGCATAATCCGAAGCCCTGGAAGACATCAGTCCTAACTTGTCCCTTCATGCATTTGCCGTCGACCTGGGTTTGGTCTTTACCGGACGGCGAGCGACCTATTGCTCGCCATATAACCTTCAGGAAGCATATGGACCTACAGAACAAACAGTCCTCATAAAAGTAATACAAATAACTAGACTTATGTAGGTACACATTCTTATTTATATACTTACTTTATTATTTATGTACACAATAACAGTAAAATAAGCTATAATTAATATTATTTAGGTTTTCACCCATGAAGTGTCCGTAATATGGAACGGATCTTTTTGAAAATTTCATAACTTTGGTGTGACTTGGAGTTATAAGTTCAAAATAAACTTTATATCTATAGAGTAGAAACCCAATATTAGAAACCCAGTATTAAATAACACGCGCAAAGTAATAAGTTGACGCAAAAAAGCTTTTAAACCGACTTTGTTAAACGGACCAGAATATCATCTATTAGGCTATCTTTTTTTTTCAAAACTGACTGGCCACTTTAAAAAAAAGCTGAAATCAAAATTTCAAATAGTGAACGAACACGATAAAGTGCCATGACGTAACAAAATTTTTGACGTAACTCTCATTTCCCAAGTATCTTCTGGAGGAGTGTTAGTATGATGAACTTCATTCCAAAAACAATGAGCCTTACAAAGAAGTAAGCACGCCACAAATCCGCAACCCATAAGGGCATCTACTACGAAATAATTGGTTATACCCTAACCAGGCCGACGCATAGTGCAGGCAGATTTAGATGCAGTTACAAAGGCAACCGAGCCCGCTATTACGCGGTCGGACCGACCACCCGCGCAAAAAGCGGACCAAATTCTATTACCGCCCAATATGCAACAAAGACCGCTGGCCTGCCCGCTTCAAATTGCTTTAGGCTACAGTCACAATATTTACTCTCACATACATACCACAATATTCGTACAAATCTAAATTCAATTTCAAATATTATTCGCCGAAACTAAACCACCTCGGATTAATGCAGTTTTAGTTTTCGATCCAGACCAAATGAAAGCACGTACTGTTAAAATTCACATTCAGAAAACATAAGCAAGATACCTATTTAATTATTATATCTATGCAATAAACATTTTCCAAAAGATCGCATTCCAAGGTTCACGCTTTTGATCTCTCTGGCTCTCCCTAACGCATTTGCACATTTAAATATTCATTATGGCATATTAATATTCATTATTTTGATAATATTCAATTTTTGCACAACGATAAAAAGTATTTTTATTGGATTTCTCATGCAAATTGCGAGTTTTAGCTTTGTTAGCCTCCAACTTTATAAATGTTAGTCGTTAACACCTTGTGTAACTGTGGAACTTTTTAAGCAATTAACAATCAAATGCTGAAGTGACGTACGGCACATATGTCTGGACCGTTACTAACAAACAGAGGGGGTAGACGGCTCTTCTGTGGCCCATAAATTGCGGGGACTACAAATTAAATTAGGTAATACACGGGCGTGACGAGATGGGACAAGCGGCGTGCCGCCCGCGCCGGACATGGAATGGGAGTGTCCGCCATTCGCAGCCCGGCCTTGCGACAACTTTTTGTTGTAATTTCAATCGGGTTTTATTTAAATAAAATTGCTTACTTTATTGTCGTGATGTACAGGTTACTTTTCGATAGCGTTTTTAACGGAACATTTCGTTCCAATTTATACATCATTGTCCATATAAATTCGGCGATGACTGCAGGCTTTATTCTCTTTGTTATGTTGTAGATGTATACGTTCTCGTTTTCGAAACAAGGCATAAAAAGATCGAAAATGAAATACCAGACGAAAACTTACCTGAATACAGAAATAGTGTTCACTGGCGCCCCAAATGCAAACAAAACAAAACTGTCGAACAAATTCACAATTAATCTTCTCTTGAACATCATCGTCCATTCGTTACCATTCGATACGCCTTCAATTGAATGTTGTAAGCTGACAATTAATTAACAAAGTTGTCAACAATAAACAAAAGAGGGCGTGTCAGTGGCGGCTGGCCACCGTGGAGGTGTCAGTTGCATCAAGCGGGCGGCCGCCGCAGATTTGTGGCCGGCCGGGTCGAGCGGCAAAGCCACCACGTCTCTTGACAGATCTCGATGTCTTCGGCTTTGACCGCAGTTATTAATGAAGCCATTGTGATTGTGTTGCTGTTGGTGGATTGCTTAAGTTATTGTTTACTTCAATTAAATTAATTATCCTTTCAAATTATTCTAACCGATAAGCCCTATTTGTCTTACTTACTAACATTGTCAGAGAAAAGGCATTATAACAATGTTAGTGTCATAAGAAAACTAAAATTTTCTCCTTTTCTCTTTACATCATTTTCTACCTTAATTTCCCCAATCGGTCTCTTTAATGTTGCGATTATTTTAAAACACAGTGCCTTCTCTAAAACTGGCTTCAATAGGTTCTTGCTAGGAGTAATGAGACAGTGCATTCCCAAGTTGCCTTGTAATAAACATGTATTACAAGAGATTTATTCTCAATCTTAGCTGTTAAACTGAGTTCGGAGCAGTAATAACATGTGATGTTTTGCTACCATTTGGTTGGTAGCAATATTACAACAGTAATGTGTTGAGCTCTAACGTATGATAGCGCCTCAGGAGTAATAGTGTGCTTGTATTCAACCCCAGTTTTAGTTCAGTATAGAACAATTTTGGACAATTAAGGATATTAATTTATGCTTGTGATGTAGTCTTGTGTGCGTACAGTAACTTTTAGGGTTATGACATATAATAATATATCTTAGTACCTACCTATCTATTCGAAAAAGCTGCAAAAACATGTATATAAGAAAGAAAAAAACACTAGTCTTTTAATAAAATAAAAAAAAATATGTACGCTCATAATGTACGTAGAGGTAAAAGTTCGCTTTTGAAAACCATTATTAGTGTCAACACTACACAGAGTGACTTATAATTTTTTGCCAATTTTTTCGGAAGATCTTTCAGTGTGGGTCCTACGTAGAATTTGCAGTAGATTCAGTGACCAACCTTTAGTCATCATTTAAACTAATGGATATAGGCCTCCCCTAAGAGCCGCTACATCTTCCGGTCCTATGCGTCTCGCATCCAGGGGGCGCCCGTGATCTTCACCATGTTACCGGTCCACATTATGGGAAACATTTCAACATTGCGTCCGACAGATGACGACTACGTACCGGATACGTGGTTGTCATCTGAACTGTGAGCAATTTCGCCTGCCCACTGCCATTTAAGTTCGATGATCTTTCGTGTTAAGTATATCAGCAACCTTGGCACGGATATCATAATTTCTGAATTGGTCACCTAAGGAAACACCAAACTTAGTCCTCACAATTGAGCTCTTTAAACATTCTGGTGAGGCCCATTATTAGCGACCACGTTTTGATGCCATAAGTCATCACTGGCACCGCAGTTATGTACACATAGACTGTCGTCTTTAAACACTATCGTATATGCTAGGAGACGAAAAAATATCGCTTAGATGATTCCTAGACACTGCACAGCCGAGTTGGATTAGACTGTTGACAACTTTCATGAAGCTAGATTTTCCTAACTGAACCGCTTACACCAGATAGATGTAATCGTCTACATCTTAAAGCGCAGTCTCCAATCTTAATAAGAGTGGATGTTACATGAGTATTAATTATGATCTTTGTCTTTTTCTATGTCCATGTTCAAGACCCACTTTTTCGGAAGCTCTACTGAGGTCATCGCGCACTGCCGTGATGTTTTCCATGGTTACAGCCATGACTACTGTACCGTTGGCAAATAAAAGATAACTATGAACTTTAGCGACATCCATTGCAGCTTTTTTCAGTTTCAGAGAGTTTTTTTTTTTTTCGATGGGAAAAATCATCTTATGACAACCCCCGCTCTTGGGCGGAGCGGGAGATAGTGTCAGACTCTTACTGACTAAAAAACCCATCCCGTTCCTTCAAGCCTTCGTACCGGGGAGTTTCAGAGAGTTGCCGTTTCCTTGTTTTACACCCCTTAGCAGGAGGATAGGTTTCGACCTCTAGTCCTAAAGTCGGACTAACATGGTATCGTTTTTGTACAAACATTTAGCACCTCACTAGACACCGTTTAGAGAGTCTGTTATACAGCCCAAGCCTGAACCAAATGTCCAATGACCCAATGGAACCTTAGTTCACAAAGGCTTTGCAAAAGCAATCAAACCAGTGAAGCAGATTATACTTCTCGGTCTTCTGTATAATTTGCTGCAGCGTATAAATGTGATTTACAGTGCTGAATCGTTTTTGCAATCCTGCTTGTTCGGTTGACTAGAAATCGTCAAAACTAGGTGCAAGACGATTTGATATGACTCTTGAAAACAGCTCGTAATCACGGCTCGTAAAAGAGTTGGGCCTTTAATTCTTAAGCTGGGCATTATCTTCCTTCTGAAAACAGAGTACTATCACTATATATACACCTCTGAGTCATACCTCTGGCATTTCCCCTTCAATTATGACAGAGTCAAACAGCTTTTGTTGTTTTTAAACTGTTTTAGAGTCATGCTAATCTCGTACAAGCTGACGTCCAAAATGTCTTAGATCCAGTCAATTTAGCTTTTGTGCTATTTGCAAGATTCTCAGCGGCTTTAGTAATTGACGTTTTTGTTTAAGCTTTATGCGAATATAAATTTAAAAAACTAAGGCTCACAATTTTTGATATATAATATATATAAGTCCCCCGCTATAGTAAAAATTATATTGTAAAAATTTTTACCTATTCCAAAAAAAAAATATTTTGACACTACCTTCAGAATCCCTTTTAATGTCATAAAACCAGCACGTCCCTAGGGACCTAATGTAGTGTGGGCCTTCCCTAGGGAAGATTTGAATTTGGAGCCTAATAATGAGATTTGAATTTGGAGCATCAATTAAAACTATAGTTCAATCTTAGGGTGAGTTGCACCATTGAACTATAACGATAACAAAGCCGTTAACAGTTGTCAAATCGTCGAATTGACCAATAGGCGGCGTTTCACGGCTGGTTATGGTTTGGTTATCGTTATAGTAAAATGATGCAACTCACCCTTAGAGTAGTGAATTTTATTTATTTCAAATCTCAAAACTAACTTAACTTTTACCCCTTTGGCCCCCTTAGGGGTGAAGTTTTGTAAAATCCGTTCTTAGCAGATGTCTATAAACACCTTACAAGAAACCTACCTGCCAAATAGATGTTATAGTTTCTGAGATTTCGTGATTAACCCGTTGTGTGTCTAAACGTGGATCCACGCGAGACACAATGGCTTTTTAATTGTGTCTCTAATTACGGCACACGAGAGGTTAATCAGTTAGTAGTGTTTCGCTTTTATTTATTTATTTTTTTTTCAATATATTGTTTTTTAATTACCTATCTCACAAAAGATGTAAAAAGTAGGGTTTCTAACGGGGATAAAGATGTCTTTAATTTGAGCTGCTTGAATTTCTCATTACATCAGGTTTCTATTAATAACATAAATCCCTCACTGCGTTCGGGATTAAAACTTATCAACCTTCGTTTCGTTCAGAGTGCCCGCTTTAGTAAGACTGCTTTATCCCCTAGTCACATAATGTACCTACTATTAATTCAGTAGGTAATTTTCTCATATCTATTTTGTCGTTTAAAAACAATGCCCCAGATCTTAATACAAAAACATCATGACTAAAGTCGCAGAGAACAGCTGCAATAGCGTATATACAAAGTTTATTTTGAACTAAACTAATGCAGCGAACTCACCCCAGTAATAAATTAATGCCATTTCATGATTAGAGCGACACCTTTACCCTTCGCGGGGGACTAATATATAATCATGAAGATGCTTTGTGTACATTCCGTCGGGATTGTTTTTTCTAACTTATTGCCAGGGTACGGCTTCCCTTGAGGAATAGAAGTGTTTTCAGACGAACTGCAAGTCGACTGCAATCAATGAAAGTATGAGTGTTTATTTAAGCTAGGATGCATTTCAACTGTCAGATACATAATTACTAGCGACCCGACAGATGCTGTCTTGTCTTAGACGTGAACTGTCAGACGTGCGAAGGTTAAATAGTTGTAGTTTTCAAACAATCGGTAACATCGTTTTCTGGTTATGGCGTGACCAAGGGAGACCAAAACTATTTTTTGTATCTAAGTATAGTATACACTAGTTGACCCAACAGCTACCAGATTCACTCATCATTATTATAATTTTAGCCGAAAGATGTCCACTGACAAAGACCTCCCCCATGTGTCACCACAACGACTGGTCCTGTGTGTCTCGCATATATCGGATTTCCATAACCCTTATGAGGTCGTCACTCTAAAACTTTTCAGCCCCATAGACTATCTGTTCTACGAGCAATCATATGCTCTGCTCACTTCAGTTTGGCGACTCTTCGAGCTACGTCAGTAACTGTGAGTCTTCTGCGAATATATTCATTCCCGATTCGATCACGCCACGCCAGATGCCCATTAAGTTCATATAATATGTAGTATAAAAAAGGAGAAACAAGCGCCTCAGGTTTTCTCGGATTATAGGGGAAAACGGGACTTATAAAGGAGATGTCCCAAAATGTATATACCAAAAACCATGAATCGACAAGAATTAAATGTGTATCAATTGTTTAATTAATAATAAGCATTTGACGTCACTCACGGGTAACCCAGAAATTCATAAAGCGTAGAAGCTATGATCCAATAAAATTGTTATTACGAAAATCATAGTTATTTAAGAAATCATGTATAATAATAAAAAAAAAAACAGTAAACAAAAATACAACATTAGTTTTGGTATATACGAAACCCGAAACACGTATCTAGTATTTTTATGTAAAGAATCTATGTACAAAATATGACAACTGTATCATGAATAATCACAAAGTTATAAGATTGTTATGTCAGCAAAAATACAAAGTCACCAGGCCATCTAGGCGACTGAGGGGTTAATTTCCACTTGTACACAGCTTTTTACTAGTGCCTAATGCCCGCTATGACTTGCCGTGACCTGTGTTGTTCTTAATGTCGGTAGAGACCAACTTCTAACCTTTTTAAATATTTTTGTAAAAAAACATGACATGGTGTAAAAACTATTGCAATCCATTCAATTACTGATTCTGAAAAAAGTATTTATTCAAGTCTCGCATAATTAAAAAATAATGTACATAACATTACGGGATGATAAACGGGTAATTAATGTTCTTTGACTAGCTTTCATCCAGTCCAGCAGTTGAATCACGATAGAAGAACAGACACACAAACTTAAACATTTATAATATTATTGTGTTAACACAAAATCTAAAGCAGTACTAATGAAGCCCCCGTCAATAGAAGTAAGATCAACCGTCGAGTGGGTATATCAGTGTGTAATAGCGCCCGCCGTCTTATGGCGTGATTAACGATCACATCAAGTCGGCAGCGACGTGGAACTCACCGCGTTATATTACTGAGGAGTTGGTACGAGATGAATATTGAATGAGAGAGGTTGTGACTTCATGGTAGAAACAGTCAGACGGGATGCATTTGAATGGTAGGCGGTCACCTCTTTCTACGAAGCAGGCATAGAGTCTAGCCTAAAACATGAGGTGGAGATAAGTTTACGGGCTTTCGGGCGGCGCGCATTTTTCCCGCGCACCTCAAGGAGTGGTCAGCAACAGCAGGGGCCTAGCTGGGTCGAAACCTACTGGGGCCAAGGGTCTGCTTCTGAAAGGAAGGCTCGGCCCGGTCGGTATGAAAGGCAAGAAGGAACGGGGTGGGTTTTTCAGTCAGTAAGAGTCTGACACTATCCCGCTCAGCCCAAGGGGTGATTTTTACCTACCAAAAAAAAAATTTGGAGATAAGAGACGGGGCCAGACGGGGCGGGGGGTATTCTAGGCCAGCGTAGGTGCAGGTTTGTGGACAGCAAGCTACCTATTGCTCACTATCTGGTAAAGACCAAGCCCAGGTCAACGGCGCACTGTTCCACGTGCACCTCGAAGAAATGTCATCAAGATTGATGGGGTGCGTTAGGGCCGATGCCCTTCAAGGCTCCGGAATTGTCCGAAAAAGGCGCCAATAGTTCCATGATTATATTAATAATAGCTATACACATAAGCAGAACTAAACAAAATGAAGTCCCTTTTTAAAAACTAAAATCTACTCAACTTAAATTTATTATATCTCGATACCCACAACGTTGCTTTTCATGCTAGCATATCTATATATCCAAACTTTTAAAATAATGTATGATTTATTTTGGTTATCTGTGGGTTAGTAAGATTGCCAATATTCTTTTATCGAATCATCTAAGCGAAAAAAACACTGCTCCGATAGCAGTGCTTTTTTTTTGCAGTTTAAGGTATGAGTCTCGTTCCATTTTTTTTTTTTTTTTAATAATTTATAGTGCCAGTATTTTAATTTATTGTCGTATCGTCGTCTCCACGTTATACATTAACGGAGACTTCTAAATATGAATATGAACAACTTTTTCTAAGAGAGCAACACTGAAATAATTATATATGAAAAAAATCTGTTGTTGGCTCCATTTTGTCAAATATAAGTCAAAAGTAAAATGTTTATTTTACATTTTTTGTACCATTACGACGGATCAAGTAGCTTATATTCATGAGTACTTACTTAAACTCCCGTAAGGTTGTTAGTGAATGAAAAGTTACGCTAGGTACTCTATAAACCATTTGGTACTACGATATGCAGGCTAGGCACTAACAAAAACGCACGGAATCTTTAAAATCTATGTGAATAAATTGTATTTCAACATATAACGAAGACTAGCTGTATAACATCGTAAATTATTTAATAATTTTTTTATTTAAATGCAATTTTTCTAATTATGCTTATTTTTTTTTTATTTAGATTTTTATCTCCTCTATAAAAGGAAATAAATGAAAAAATTGTTTCAATTAAAATACGTAGTATAAAAATACATTTACAAATAAATAGAACCTAATCCACATGTTCTATAAATATTTCATTTTGCTCGCGGACGCACCATTTGCTATAATCCAATAATCCTCTTTAAAACAGAGTGGCATAATACCTACGAGTATAGCTTAGTTTTTACATCTAAAAAACATATTTTAAAGGTTAATTGCACACAATAATACCTAATCCTCATTGCACAAAATATACAATTCAAATTTCTAAAGCACAAGATACAACATAAGAAAGGGACAAAATCCAAGTGGATTCTATAATTAAAAAAATGCCTAAAACCAAAATTTTCAATTTCATAGCAGAAAGCCATGGTCACTGGCTGGCAATAAAAAAATAAAAAGCCGCCCACAAAATAAAGCGAGGCAAGAAGAATGCAAGCAATTTTTAATGTAGAACGAACAAGGCATCGCGACCCGCCACGGTAATAATGTAGCTTACGACAAATATTCCTCGGTATCGCTGTACACAGGATCAGCTCACACATTTAGAACGTTTTCTTTCAATTTTTTTTGTTAACTAAAATATTAAGACAAAAGTTTTGGATAGGTAGCGAAGATGAATTTGCTTATTAACTAACTTTATTTACCTATTTCTATAATAGTAAAATATTCTTACAATAAATAATTATGATTGATTAATAAACATTTATCCTATAATATATATTTTTTCAGAGCCTAATATTAGATACGTTTTTTGTTTTGCTATGATAAAAATGATTTCCTTTCCACCATGCTCTTGCCCTTAAATAATAAAGTAGTAGAGTTTTCTTTTTTTTGTATGTTTTTAACATAGGTACTAATTTCTGGTACTAACAGTGGAATTAATTTTTTTTTCCTTTACATTATAACATGTAATAACAACAAATAATATTATGCTAGTGGCCAATGAATGACTATGTGTATGGCTAAATTATCGATCTGTTCAATCAATTTATTGTGAATCTGTTTCTGTATGAGATAGCCAGATTCTTGATAAATATAGGCTTTACATATATGTACCAAAGACGCGAGTGAGTGGGCGACAGGCCCATTGTGTCAAATCGTTAGCTTCTGCCATTAAGTAAATTATCAATCTATTCAATCAATTTATGGTCAATTGTTAATCTTTCTGTATGAAATAGCCATGTACATGATAAATGTAGGCTTTACATATATGCACCAAAGACGTGAGTGAAACCGCGGGGTAAAAGCCCGCTATGTCAAATCATTAGCTACTGCCAACTTTTTCACTAGTATGAAAATATACGCTTAGTTACTCAGTGATAAAGTAGCATTCAACTGAGATATTTAATTTCAGTAATTACCAGAATAAAATTGGAGTGTCTGTTTGTAATATTGAAATAATTGCTTTTTACTACATGCATATGAATATAATTATATACGGTACATACACCAAAATAACATTTTTTACAATTTTTGTTTGTCTGTCTGTCTGTTTGTCCGGGCTAATCTCTGAAATGGCTTGACCGATTTGACGGGACTTTTTTTTAGCAGGTAGCTGATGTAATAAGGAGTAACATAGGCTACTTTTATTTTAGAAAAAATAAATTCATAATTTTGTAGTCCACTCGAACGAAGTCGGCACAGCTAGTCTTTTTTTAAACGGTTTTATTTAGCTCACCCCGTTTGTTTTATTCTTTGATCAAATTTAGTAATTCAAATTTCACCCTCTTCCTGTCAACCGATTAATCTGAAATTTTGTATACACTTTGGATTTTGGTGACAATACAATTATGTTTATTCATTATCATTATAAATTCAAGATGGCCGCCGCTACAAAATGGCGGATAATTTATGTTTTATTAATCCCATCAATATGGGTATCAAATGAAAGGGCTCAACAAGCAGAATACAATATACTATAAAAAATTGAAATCCAAGATGGCGGCCGCTACAAAATGGCGGATAACGTAGGTTTTATCAATCCCATCAATATGGGTATCAAATGAAAGGGCTCAACAAGCAGAATACAATATACTATAAAAAATTGAAATACAAGATGGCGGCCGCTACAAAATGGCGGATAACGTAGGTTTTATCGATCCCATCAATATGGGTATCAAATGAAAGTTCTCAACCAGTATAATACAATGTACTATATAAAATTAAAATCCAAGATGGCGGCCTCTACAAAATGGCGGATAACTTAGGTTTTATCAATCCCATCAACATGGGTATCAAATGAAAGGTCTCAACAAGTAGAATACAATTTACTATGCAAAATTGAAATCTAAGATGGCCGCCGCTACCAAATGGCTGATAACAATTTTTTATCAATCCCACCAATATGGGTATCAAATAAAAGGGCTTGACAAGAAGAATACAGTGCACTATACAACCTCAATATTTAAGATGGGCGCAGCCACCAAATGGCGTATAATAATAAGATTTAAATTTAGAAATTGAATCTGTAATTTAGGTATCTGATTAATCCAGCCTGAATCCACCACCCAAGTCAAGATTTTGTATCGTGTTGAGGACTGTGTGGCGTTAGGGTGGCTAAAAATGATACGTCGTTAGCGTTTTCCCCTCAAGACTCAGGCGATAATAATAATACGTAATAATAATTATCATACAGAATGCGAAATAAAAACTAAAAACTAGAAAATAAAAATAGGTAAAAAAACTTTTTAAGTTAAACGGTTTTATGTTAAACATACATTGCAATGTTTAAGATAAATGTACTAAAAACCAAAAAATAATAAAATAGATACAGTCGTGGGAATTATAAACATATGCATAGACTAGACTGAAATAAAACCGTGGGGCACGTCAATTGTCTACAATCGTTGATTAAAATGTTAATTAATTTGTAGACAATTGACGTGCCCCACGGTTTTATTTCAGTCTAGTCTATGCATATGTTTATAATTCCCACGACTGTATCTATTTTATTATTTTTTGGTTTTTAGTACATTTATCTTAAACATTGCAATGTATGTTTAACATAAAACCGTTTAACTTAAAAAGTTTTTTTACCTATTTTTTTTATAATATTATCTAGTACAGATGTAGCGAAAATCCATTACAAATAGAAGAAACATGGCTGAATCGGCAAACAGTTACGTTCGTATAGTTCAGATCAAAAGCACCAGCGCGCACCGTATCTATTATTCAGAACGTTGACTGTGTTTAGATCCGCACACCGATTGTTTTCGCCGGATTTCACGGATTTTCTAGGCACAAATCCTGTAGAATGACTTTATTTTTTATTCACCACTTTTTCGATATCATTGACCTAGGTCCAACCCTAGGGTTGGTTCCACTCTAGATATTAAAAATAAAAGATCACGCATTTTTTTTTTTATATTGGTTAGATTAGAAACATGTTTTGTTGTTCACGTTGCGAAAGATTTAACTAATATTAAGGGGCCGGCGACGGACGAATTTCCATACAAACGTAATAGCACGCTCATTTGCAGTTGGAGCATATTTCCAACATATTATGATGATATTCGGTTATAGACAATATTTATCTAGGTTCCTACGTCAAGAATGTTAGAAATATTGTTATTTTTAATATAGGAAAAGCCAAATGACATGTTTTGTTATTTACGCTGTAAAAAAGTGCGAAATACAATTCGCTTAAATTTCTTTTTCGTTTTTTTTTAAAAGAAAGACTCTCGTCAACCTTACTCACAATAACATGGATATTTTGATTCAAATCGCACTGAATAGGAAATCCACCCTATAAAACACAACGACTGAATAGCCAATATTCATAACAGGGCCCCCACGTTTTGATTGGCAAACAACATGTCCCTCAAACCATGATTCAGTCGAACATCCACCACTATTAATGGATTAACAATCGCAAAGCGGCAGTTTATCCTTGTAATTACTATTGTTTTGTGAAGCACATTAAGCTTTCCGACTGACAAATTGAACACGAACGAATAATGTTAACACTTTGCCCCAAAATCAACATTTGTTTGTTGACATTGCAACATAGGGTGGGATGAAATTGAATATTATTTTAACCGAATGCTGTATCGTTAGCACATACTGCAAAGTAGATACATTATGTGAGCATATAGTGTATTGTTACGTATGTACACGACATGCCGAAACAATATTTCAATTCGATATCGGGCGGACAATGGTCGGAAGTGGCCGAATATAAATGGACGGAAAGGCTTGTGCCTATCGAATAAAGGGTGGTCAAACAAATGACTGTATCAACTGAAACCAAAGACTTTGCTGCTGTGTAAATAACATAATTAATGGATAGTTCTGCTAATGGACGTTTAAAAGTTTTTTAGTTTGAATATATATGCTTTAAAATATAGGTAACTTATATAAAATATACATATGGATGCGAGATGCGCAGAACCAGTCGTTATGTTACCCTCTGATGAAGGCATATGTCCAAAAATGGACGTTTTTCGGGTGAAGTGATGATGATGATATTCGTATATGATAAAGTCGAAGAGATTTTTGTTTGTTTGAACTTGCTTAGAATTTCAATCGAAAAAAAAATAAAACGAAAAATGTTTATGGGCAACATTCACCAGGATTACACTACAGAAATAAAGTCAATAATAATGTGACAGACATTTAAAAAAAATCAATAACATTGTATGTGCCTCACGGCTGCACCAAAAATCTTTCTGTATGAGATAGCTTGATTCATAATAAATAGTAGGTAGAGGCTATTATAACATCACGCCACGGCCCACGGAAGTGGAGCAGTAACTAAAGACCCGAATCAAACCGCGGGGGATTGCTAGTTATAAATATAATTTCAAAGGATTCATTAGAAGTGAATGTACCCTTACCATAAATTTTAGGGGGGCGTCACATAATATTACTTCACGGTCATTAAAACAAACCCATCGACAAACTAAGTTAATTAAACCAATTATAAGAACGTTAACCTACTGAATTCCAGTTATGATTAAGGATCAAGTCCTGCAAAAATTAACCACTTTTTCTTTTCCAGGTGAAATGATAATTTCAAACGACAAGTACCAAATGACTGAGATCAACAGCTCTGCATACAGCGTGCAGATGCGTCTCGTTATCCGGAACATCCAGAGGAGTGACCTCGGAGGGTACAAGTGCATATCCAAGAACTCTATAGGCGACGCCGAAGGCAACATTAGGTTATATGGTAAGTCTTGGACAAAGGCACCGCAGTATCCTTGTATTGTCAATAGAACTTTGTATGGCAAGGAGCGATTGTAAACTATGGACTATGTAGTTCTATGGTCGTTTTGAAGATAGTTCAACTATTGTGTCCGTTAGAATATCATCTGTGAACTGAGTTCAAACTAGAGGCAGAAGCTGAAATGTTACATTCTATAATGTGAAAATACTGACTATGTCACATGTGGCTATGTAGTCAAGTTTAATTTGTCTTATATAACTGTAGATTCTTTACACATTTTGTCATAATGTAACGTTAACTCTCGAAGATATATAGTTCTCTTTGAAAAAAGGACGAGCTGTATATTAAAATAAATCTGTTTAAAAATACCGTTTTTCTCACACACAGAAATGGAGTTGCCAAATCGAAAACGTGATGATGACGATCGCGACTACTCCATCGAAGAGACGAATGACGTCCGCTCCAGCCTTCAGGGTCCTCTCCGGGAAGGTGGGCCGAGGGACGAGGATGCCGGTTTCTTAGGCGGAGGCGGGCCCGCCACCGCCGCCGCGCCCGCCTTGGCCGTGAGCGCTACCTTTTTAATAACGACCTTAGCCCTCGCCACATGCTAAACTTTTACGTAAAGCCATGTACAAAGTTAAGAGAAAAAATCGGAAAAGTTACTCGTACTTTTTTATAACCATCTCGGGTTTTACGCATGGAAGAGATGCGAACTGACCGAGAACATATAAATTCCATTCTTGTGTTTAACAACATTGGTAAAGTAAATTTTTTTTTTCGGTCAACATGTCATCGTTCGCCAAAATATGACTAGAGAAGGCGCCAGATAACCGTGAAATAAAGTACATTGACCTTTTCCCAATATCTCTGCGTTTTTCATTACTAGATCATGTAAACGATCACAATAAATGTAGACAGCTTTATGGCTTAATTTCCATTTTTGAAATTAAGAATGTCAACAAATGTAGGAGGGTCAATGACCATTATTCTACTGTTACCTGTTACCTTAGATCAGATGAACTTTTTAATAGAAAAAACCCGAGATTGTACATACAACTATAGTCAACGACAAGTCTAAACCAATCAGCTAGTAAATTCATCTACTTTGTAAACGGTAATTTCAACATAATTTCAAAGTAAATCGTCACGTACACACGTATGACGTAATTGAACTAATTCTTTTGTCTCAGCTTGTCTTAAAATTGTGCATGGCTCAGCATTGTTCGGCAATTAAGTGTCTGTGTCTTACTAATTGGACGTGAGACAGTGTTTATCGTTTAGATTAAAGACTATAGTACTGATATAGTACGTTTTATAGCAAACGGTGAACGAACGGTAAATAAGTGTAACTACGTAATAGTCATTAGCATTTCATCAGGTGTCAGCTTATATTTAACAATGTAAAGGCTTCTAATATACATATACAAATAATATTATTGAGTTACTATACTATACTTGGATTATTAATTCAAGATAATTTAAATCCAGCGTCATCGACTCAAATATCGAATTAAGCTTTATGTGTTTTAAGTTAATTTTTAAGTGTCTGTATGTATTAAAAATACCCTAAAAAAATGAGTGGAAATGAATGACATTGATTTTGTCATTCCATAATTTGAAAATTATCTTGAATTCTGAATTCAAATAAACAATACTGTTCGAACTTTTAACATAATAATATTGACTGTCATCTATTTAATTTTTTTATAATTTCTCTAAAATACGTTCTTGCTGTTGTACAATATTTTTCACTAAAACACGATGTTTGTTTGTTTCGCGTCGCGCGCGCATGTAACTACTCAGTGTCATAATAATTGTATATCTAAATAATAAACTGTTAATGTTTATGTACATAATATAATGTAGCTAAGCGGTTATAAACGTTAGAACTTTATTTGCTCATTTATATAATTTGTTATCTATTAAATTTTATAGCTGTATTAATGAAAATGTATGTAAATCTGAAATGCTATAAAATATAGGGAAAATTTTGTAAATTGTTAACGTTTTTAATATTGTTAAATTTATGAGAAATAATTTGTAAACTGTATTTAAAGTACTAAGTGGGAGTTTCGTAGACATATTTTATGCGGATGTGTTTTTTGTGTTACGGATTTTTGTCAAACTGGTCAAAGATTGTGTATCTATACTGCAGCCAGTGTTTCTTTACTTATTGGCCTTATGTAAATGTATAATATTGCCTGCGAAACAAATATAAACGAAGTAAAACTTATGACTATGTTCTTTTTCCTCGCCGGATTTTGAATTCAAGTTGAGAAGTAAACTACATTAGCTTGAAAAGATGTTTGAACGAAAATATGATTTAAAAGTAGAATTTGACGGGGTTTTAACTTCAAATCCTCAATTCTGGAACCGAGAGTTGGTAACCCCGAATCATTTACGAGACAGAGAGGTAAGGTAATAATTACTTTAACACATACTGCTCCGTTCCCAATTTCTTAGACCATTCGTACTCTCAAACTATCTACCGCCATCTTAATATTAACACTTAGTCAAAATATAGAGGCGAAGGTCTGACGATATCCCGCGTGGAGACCCTCTTAATAGGTACCTTTGGGCAAAGGTTCTGTAAGTGCGATGTAGATAGGGTGTAACCACTTGCATTAGTGAAACTACCTGGGGCTTTGTTATTTTCATTGCGACAACCGTAGTAGCTTATATATTAGTGGAATAGAAACTTGTAGTTGGACCTGTGGGTCCGCAGTCACGTAATAGAGATGTGCTGAGTGTTCAATGAATAAGGCGCGAATTTACTGTTTACTCATTCCAGTATCAATTTGGACCTCTCACGTGTTGGGTACATCTGAATTTTATGGAGAAAAATGTTAAGGCTATGTTCACATGTCAATGTATCTGTGTCATTTTCTTATTTACTTTTATAACTAAACTAAAAAACTATGTTTCGGACCCGCTTCCGAACCGTGAAAAGTTTTTTTAAGCCTTGGGAACTTAGTATAGTGACGAAAAGAATGTCGTAAATCGGGTTGTAGTTTAAATTAAATTTTAATCAGACATGAGACAGGTCACACTATTCATCGGCAGTGATTTGAGGACCACTGGCTGTCCGCAACAGCAATTTGGTTAACGAAAACTTTCCAACAGAAAAGTTAGCTGATGCGCATAGATTTTAATTTTCTATAGGTAATATTGGGTTTTCTATGCCGTCAACATTTTTTTTTTTACTTTTGATTTAAGTGTGCAAGTTTTGAATTTATGATATGAGTTTTATTTATTTATAGTTAAATTTTTTCTTGACCTCTGGTCCCTGCTAACAACAAATAAACCAAAGTGATACCTGGTCAAAAAAAGTTGGAATCCACTGGTTTATGGGACCAGGTCAAACAAAAGAAATAAAGTTAACAAAGGGCGTAAATGTATCTACTTAGTAGTAGATAAATAAGATATTTTACGAGTACAGTATATGGGAACAACAAAGTAATTTCATATCAACTGCATTTATTTGCCGTAGAGTCAATTGTGTGTTGAAATATTTTAATATCGCCGTGTGAACGCGGCCTTAAAATGGTAAATTAAAAGTGAGCTGAATATTCGATACTGGATGTTAATTTTATAATTTAAATAGTTAAGCCTAAATAGAATTTAATGATGATGTGAAATAAGTATGAAAGTTTTCATGACGTAGTTGAGCTTATAGTGAAAAAGTCAGCTACTGTTTGTATAACTCTAACACCTCACTTTTAATTGAAAAAACCACATGATCAATTAGTAAATAAATAGAAATAAAATAAACCTTTTCTAAAAACAACTGAAAAGCTTTTAGCTACACCTATCTAACACACATTAATACTCCCTGAAAGAGGACACGGTCACATAGAAGTCACCATTTTATTAATGGTACACCCTTACTGAGGTTCCCTTTGAAGTCTTTGTCCAGTCCATCAAAGCCGAAGTTTAGGCGCACGACTGATATTCAGTGATCTTTGTTCTGGTAACACAATATCGGATACGTACATTTCGGTCCCCTGAAACTCCCATGTGTTTCACCTGTGATTTGGATGTCACAGTTTGCATCTTAAGTGCTGGAACACCTACATATGTAGATAATATATGTGTGAAAGATGGGAATGGAGTCTTTTTGTGACATGTTTGTGTCTTGCGGGGCCAGAGTAGGTTTTGTCTCGTAAATAATGCGTGAGGAACAAACTTGTTGTATTGTTGGCTGGGTTGAATTCCCTCGGCAGATTATTTCCATGATTCAATATTGGGAATTGAATTTGAGTGAGTAATCTCAACTGTACAATGTCTAAAAAGCTGTATTGTTAAGTTATATTGCATCAAATACAAAGTTTACTTTAGTGACAGCTAGTAATTTAATAACATCATGAAATTTCACCTTAAACTTTATAGAATGACTGCTTCAGGTGAGCGATTAAGTGATCAACAGCGGTACTAGTTTTCCTAAAACTAACATATTCCCTCATGAACTTTACTGAGTAAATTACTGAGAGTATAATAAAATTAAATATTTAAATTCCAAAAGGTCGAGCTTTCGGAATATAAATACGATTGCTTTTTTTAAATACTTAATTTCACACCTAGATTATAAATTAACAAAGGAAATCATATAATAAGAAAACATACAATTAGCGGCCTTATCTCATCAGGCGATTTCTTCCAGGCAACCTAGAATGGACAGAGATTGCCTTGGCACAAAATGGGGTTGCAATTGGTGCAAACAAAAAAAAAGTAAACAAAACTTGATAGAATTTGATTATTAATATGGACATAGTATAACATGAAATAATAATTTCTACATTTCATTTGTGTAACATAATCGGTAAAATTTACTTGGCTGCATTTCTCAATAAATTAAAACTTGCTTCTGTGGAAACCACATCATATATTTCCGTTGTGTTACCATCGTATATAAAGCTGAAATTGGAGTAAACTGCACGTTTTTGAGACACGACTTTTCCAACTCTTTGTTCCAACTCCGCAGCTTTTCACTATTGCGAAAAGTTACCTAGTTTCGCATTCTATGGAATATATAGGTTACAGAGGGGACTTTCACTGCATACGAAATGTTAATGTGGTCGTTTTGACATTAAATCGCGCTGTAAACTCACTGAACTATCTACATAAAGGTGTGTGTAGTATTTATTCCAATTGCGGAAAGCAGAAAACTCGGTGGCAATTTTCGTAACGGTCTGGACTTCATTTTATAACGCCTTTTAGGTTTTGAATAAACGTGTTTGTTTCTATGATCGCCCCAAACTTTGTGTATTTCCGTTTAAAACATAAAAAATCAATATATGGAATCTCCTTGCATGCCCCTGTGTTGGCAAAATATGGAGAACTTTTTACCATGATGACATCTATGTATGTATTCTTTGAGATTTATTCGAGCATTTGGATTATAAGTGCAAAACATGGAAATCCCACAAAAAGTTAATTCAACCTAACCTATAGATGTGATGAAATTAATCATAATAAAATTATATAATTGTCAATTAATTTATAATTATATACTAACAATGCCCCACACCAAGTATAACTGTCTATCTATTTGCGTTAAACTCATAAACTACTTAACGCATTTCGAACGGTTTTCACTAATATCTGTACAATAATATACAGATATTAGTGTTTCATAAGGAAAGTTTAGATGTACCTATAATAATATTCCATAACGTACATTCACAATGCCAACTAATCTCAAACTAAGCAGAGCTTCTGCTATGAGCACTAGATAATGGATAAACATACTTAAGTACGAGTATATATTTCTGAAAACATACATGTTATAGATAAATTACACCCAGACAAAGAATAAAATGATCATGCTCATCACACAAACATTTGTCTTGGGTGGGAATCGAACTCACGGTCTCTGGCATAACAATCAGGGTCACTGACTACAGACTAATAAGTAAGTAAGAATACTTGCATATTACAGTAGAGACCTAACAAGAAACCCGCGTGTAGCTGGGGATGGTTACCAAAAATAAATGAACACAAAATAAATAATAATAATAATAATCATTTATTTGCAAACATGGGTGTTCATACATAGATGACGTCACAAGGTAAAAAGTTCTCCATATTCTGCCAACTCCAACAATATCAATGCACTTCACTCAACTCTTCTTCTTCTACCTGCCCTTATGCCATATTACTTGGGGTCGGTGCAACACGTTTTCTTCCATTCTGTCCTGTCACCCATCAAACTATCACTAACTCCCTTTTCTTTCATATCACTCCTCTCACAATCCATCCATCTTTTCTTTGGCATTCCTCTCCCTCTCCATCCATATATCTACATGTATACTCAGAACTCTTTCCGTGATATGCGCTTCATCCTTTCTCTTCACACGACCATACCAAGACAACCGATTTCCTTTCAACTTTTCACTTCACTCAACTAAACTTACTTAAACAAGACAAGACAAACTCAAAGCAATGACTATCACGATTTGCATAGTCAAGAACAATTAGCAACAAGCGGTTATTATCGACGTATATTTGTTTGCAAACATCTCATATTGGAGGGCGGTTCGCCGACGTCCGGCTACAATCTGCATAACAATGGTGGTCATAGTTACGTACTCTCTAGACGGATGCTAATGCCATCCATTCATAATTCATGTCGTAATGAAGTGGACGAACGAGCCCCAGCCATAAGATGTCACGACCCTTTGTCTGGAGACCAGCTAATGTAATGATGTAATCGGATTTGTGTACGGAATATGATCGAGCATAGAGTTATATACGACACTTTTATTTACAAGTTATGGACTGCGGAATTCTCAGAAAGAGTCACCATCAAGGCCGAAGCCTACTGGGGCCAAAAGGTAAATAAATCCACGGGGTCCTAGTACACTAGGCAACATGAAACATAGGTGGAGTTTTAGTCAGTAAAAGTCTGACACGCCCTCCAGCTTCGACCTAGAGTGAGAGAAGTCACTGGATGATTTGACAAATTTAAAAACACCTTGCTTTTTTGAGGCCGAAATTCGTCTAAAAACTCTTTTTGCGTACCAGGGCCATGGTAACTCTTTCAAACATTCCCGCTTAGTGAACCCCGTGTCATCACGGACCTGGAACGCGAAAGACTAGAAATACGAGGGATTTTTAAACAGTAGATATAAATCTGACACTTCCTTTCGCGCTATCCAGAGTGGAAGAAAGTATTTGATTATTTCGCAACACAAAAAAAAGGGTACCTACCACTTACATTCGAGACACGATAACGCGTGTTTAATGATATTATTCCATTTCGTAGAACTATAAACATAACGTTTGTAACGGCACGGTTGCCGCGGTGGTTCAGATTCATTTTCCAGTCGGAAAAACTTGTATGTTCTATAACAGGTCTCTATCACTTAAGCTGCTGGTTAGTTTGTTGTAAGTTGGGCTAGCCTATATACATGAACTCTATAATTATCCACATAAACAACAATAAAGAAATAAAGATATTTGTTCTGGGTCTTTTTTTTTTGTAAGTGGGAAAATCATCCAATGACATCCACCGCTCTTGGACGGAAGTGTGTCAGACTTTTACTGACTAAAAACCCACTCCTGTACTTCGTTGCCTTTCATATCAGGGCCGAGTCTTCCTTTCAGAAGCAGACCCTTGGCCCCAGTAGGCTTCGATCCTCTTGAGCCCCTACGGTTTGCTGACATCTCCTTGAGGCGCGCGTGGAACAGTACGCGCCGCTGACGACTTGAGCTCGACCCGGACGGTTACCGGACGGTCGGACGGACAGCTACCCAGTTGTTCGGGGCCCAGATATCTTGTGGTTTTTTTTTAAATTGATATAAACTAGTGCTTGAGCAGTCAAGCACTAGTTTATATCAATTAAAAAAAAACGCGATCCCACCTGATGGTAAGTAGGTGAGGCGCACTAGTTTATTAAGCATCTATTATTATGTATGAGAGTTAACATGTTTATGCACCCACGAAAAAGAAGTTCCTAGTGTGGGACAAAGTTTTCAAATAAAATAAAAAGAGTTTTAAATTAATGGATCGAATTTGAAACAATATACAGCACTCCAAAGCCAATATGGCTGATGTGACTCAAAAGACTGCCCAACTTAAGTAGGACTAGGTAGGACATGTCTGCCGCTTGTCTGATAAATGTATGAGCGAAAGTAAGTAGTACAAAATTGGAGCTCTGACACAGTAAGACGAAGTCGTGGCAGACAACGAAGGAGATACCAGAACGAACTAAAGAGATTTCGCCAGAACTGGAAGGAAGACATGCGGGCCCGAGAAAGATGGATGGAGCGGAGGGTGGCCTTTACCTAAGAGTGGGATAGAATAGGCAAAAATTTTTTTTTTTTTTTTCATTTTGTCTTTCTATAAGATTGCACCTTTTTGTGTTATGTTTCTTTATCACCCCCTAAGGTCGACTTAAAATTTGGAACAAATAAATATAATTATATTCACTACTGTTAAAATACTCAAACCAACAGTTCCTTAAAATCTTCTTATTCAATGTTTATCAAAGCTCCATATAAATAAAATACTAGCTAGCAACTGACGCTCAGCCACGACTCTGCCTCGCTGCTGATGTATTTCCAATAGGTGCCAAAGTGCTCGATTGCCTTTTGTTTTCCGCTCAAACTCTCTATCGACGAATGGCGAAGTAACCGATTCCTCCCAACTTCCTCGGAGTAGTAAAACTGAAGAGCACTGAGCTAGAAAACATTGCACAGATCAATGAGGAAAAACCTAGCTTATGTCAGGCTCATTTAGTGAAATCGGGTTATTTTACGTTCTTGGGGTGCTTAGGCAAAAAACCTCCTCGTGTACCCGTGGACTGGAGTTTGTTTACGGATACATCCTCTGGAAAGACAGACTACTCTTCAGGGCAGTGCACCCCGGGACCCAGGAACCGCCTGATGATTTCATTTGAAATTTCTGCCTTTATTATAAATCCTGCCTGAAAAAAAAGGTTAGGTATACGTTTATTTGTAATATCTTTATTGAAGAGAAAACAGAAAAAACTAAAACTCTTTTGTACAATGTATTTTCTATCTTCAAGATTTACTGTAATCGAATGCCCAATAATATTGATCTAAAAGCAGCCTAGCGTGGAATTAAAGACAGCTACTCCACAAATGTCTATATAAAACGCAAGTATTCTATTAGAACTTCTTCAAAAATACGCAAGAAAATTGCCTTGTTTTTTTCTTCACCTATCCGACCCACGATAGCATTACACAATTCAGACCTTTTCTAGTAAAAATTGGTTTATTGTGTTCTTAAATAAAGTTATTCAGTTTACTTCGCGGGGTATTGTGTGGGCCCATTGTTGAGCCCAGGTGCGGCCCTTACACATTCCCCTACAATAACGTTATGAATGTCAAAAACACGTTATTTTTATTTACCTTAAACGACGAAATTGTGTTGTTATGGCCGATAAAGTGGTACAATGTTAAATGATACATTTTTAAAATGATGTTTTCTTATACGAAAGAAAATTGAGAGGCTTCAGTAATCGATAGGCTGGGAAGGAAAAACGTAAGTGACTAGCAATTATAGTCTTCAGTGAAAATGTAAAATCTAAGCGCACGGTAGTGCACAGGCCAAGTTCCAGCAACAGGCCGCGCGCATGCTGTGCACTATTAACACGAACCGTTTCGACCCACTTTTGACCCCCCCTGTAGCTCAGTGCCTATTGTAAGTACAGAGATAAACTTGTACCTACGTAATTATATACTAGTACTAAAGCAGTATACCAAATTTCATAGATATAGCTTCAGTAGATCCTGAAATATGACCCTGTGAATATAACTAATTTTGGCACTGACTCACTGACCGGTAATCAAAACCTTTAGGCCACTTAGCGTTATGAAATTTGGCGCACAGGTCGTGTATTATATGTAATTTCTTAATGTTAACAAAAAATTAAGAAATCGGTCAAGCGTGAGTTGGCTCAATCTAATATCGAATTTTTATTAAAAATATTTATGAACAAGTGATATGAGAATACGAAGAGGAGGGGGGAGGAAAGGGGGAAGGGGTATAAAATTTGTCATAAAAAATTTAAGAAATTGGTCAAGCGGCTTAATCGAATATCGAATTTTTAATAAATTGAATGGAAATGCCAAGTTCAAATTTAATGATGATCAGGCTGTTGATGAAGGTGATTATGATCGATTTTAAAGTGCATCTAAACTTGGCATTGGGTTGGATTTCAACCCTTTTTAGGCGAACAATTAGCCGATAGGAACTTGGCCCCCTTTTTAACAGGTATATTTTAGTGGGATCTACTTTACAATAATTATTGTATTGTTAGTAGTAGATATTGTGGTTGTTGGAGTATGGCAATTATTATTGTATGGATTCCAAGTCCAAGTCTCGGAACAATTGAAAAAAAAAAACTCTTTGAATGGATTTTCATTGGTAAAAAGTCTTAGTCTTTATTTTAATTACTACTTTTTACTATTGGCTGGCTTCCATCAACGGCTTCGCTTGCGTGATAGATTAGAGATTCGAAACGAAACTGTCCTAATGTCGTAACCACGTTACGACAGTTTCGTTTCGAACCTCTTTCTCCAATCGGTAACGCCTCTGGTGTCTTTGTTCTGACCACGTGACTTAACGTTGAGATGATGCTATTCCCATACATTTGAAGTTTTATACTAGCGTTAACGATTGTAAATTATCAACTTGGCTAAGCCGTCTTATGGCAAGTGAAGGTGAAGATGAAACACGCTTGCCTAGAAACTTGTTAATGCAAGATTGCCATCCTGCAACAGATTTATTATAGGCGTGACTGGAACAGTCTGCCTGCTGCGGTCTTCCCGTCCGATTATAATTTGGGTGTCTTCAAGGCTAGAGTGAATAGGCTCTTAATGTTTATTAGTTTTAGTGCGCCTCACCATCAAAGATTGCATCGCTACTTACCATCAGGTGAGATCGCAGTCAAGCACAAGTTTATCTCAATAAAAAAAAAATAAAAAAAAAAATTTTTTTTATTCAAACAAAGAAAAAAGCTTAGTCTGCTGTTGTTTTGTTTAGTAGTTTGTTCTATAACCACAAAAGAAAGACATACCGAAAATTTATGAGTGGAGAATACTTATGGATAAAAGATCCTAAAACGTGAACCGGTGCCCTGGTGAATGCCGCAACAATCTACCTACTGGATGCGAAAAGTATGAGAAAGGTCGATTTGGTGACGCCTGAGAAAATCTATATCCAGGACGTGTATCGTCTGAAACTATAATGAACAAAGGTGAATTCTATCTCTTAAACTTACAGTATATTATTTAATCTGAATCCTCTTGAAAATGCTGCCGTTCCAGGTCTTACCATTGCGCCTTGACTGCGCGTTGACCTGCTGGTTACTATGACGTTCAAAGTAAGATTGTTTTATTCTTATTTCAGTGTGGGTAAGAGACAGAGCTATACAGATTGTCTAGCGCCTTCTCTTGCCCACACTGAAATAAGAAAGAAACAATCTTAGTTTAAACGTCATGGTAACCTAGCAGGTTACACGTTACGACCTTCACCCGATACACGTGTAAATTTTTAATATAAAACATGAATGATCATTTTGTGATATTTTCCTTTTTCCTACGCACAAAATTCATTGCCATTTTAAGGTCAAGGCACATTACGCAGAGTTAGAGCGTCAAGCTAATGGATATATAGCATACTAGCTTCTGCCAGTGGCTTCGCTCGCGTGAAAGTCGGTTTCTCCATTGGACCCCGTTTCACCCTTAGGGGGTGAATTTCGATTTAGAAAAAATCGTCCTTAGCGGATGTCTATGGAACCTACATGCCAAATTTTAATTTTGTAGGTGTTATAGTTTGTGAGATTTCGTGATTAATCGGTGAGTGATATTTTGCTTCATAAATATATTGTAAATATAGATTGAATACATTTATGTTGGGATACAAAAACAAATATTTTCCTCTTTTTTAGTTTTTTAGATTGACAGATCAAGACACACCGGAAAGTCGAACTTTACGTCAATGTGTCTTGACCCTTGTGAATACAATATGACTACCTTCTGTCAGCGGCTTCTACAAATCTAAATACATAAAACAAAGTCTTGTTAGTTACACATTCATATATATATAGCTTAAGAACGGCTGGACCGATCCTAATAATCTTTACTTTATTAGATTAGTCTCCACCCCGAATAGCAGAATAACTATTAAAATATTAGAAACACGTAAAAAAATAAAAATTCTTTCTTTTTTTTTTATTTGGAGCAAGAAACACATACAGAAAATAATCAAATTGAAACGATGATAACCGCAGTAGTAAAAAAAACTGTCGCGGTTATGAACGCCCATCTCCAGGTAAAGAATTACATATATCTAGAATAATATCTAAATACACATACATTCGTCTCAGTCATTCCATCGTCTGGTCAATCATTCCATCACTCGTTGACTATTAGGTTAGGGTAGGTCAGCTAGTACAGTTATCATAAAAGGAACCTCCAAGGAATGGCATTAATGAGTCAGTAAGAGAGTCAGGACTGCCTATATATTATACCTACAGACTGATACAATAAGACTACGTATATATTCGCCTAATTTTAATAAAGTTTTATACTGTATTCTACAGTTTTTATTCACAACTATTTAATCTAGAGACAACTGTAACACTGTTGCACAGTTTGAACAAAAAAAAAAACTATCTTGAGTTTTTTCACGAAAAGCTTCGCCTTTAAATATTTACTTAACAAAAGCTCATTTGCCTCAAACGGGGAAAATTCGTCTAAAATTGTGTATTTTTTTTTTAAAACCACCATGTGAAACCTTTCTAATATTCGGGCAAACAAATCATTGCTAGAACTTTGTTCAGAAACAGTCGTGTTTCAAAAAGACAGATATTGCCATTAGTTCGCTTCCACTATAGCGACAACTTGAAGTGATCGGTAAATATGACGCGATTACCCTGGTTGACCTTAGATAATATCTTATTACTCGTGACTATACAGCAAAACAGTCTTTTCAGAGGCCAATGGCCACGCAAAAACGATTCATTTAAAACATAGAACAATCATTTACCACCCGATACTGATAACAGCTGATAGGATAACGCATTTAATCACGTTCAAAAGCTGTCATTAATTATGCGCATATATTAAATTACATTATCAATCAGTATCAAAATAAGCGTAAAACTATTACATAAAAGGACTAACTGATTTGTGTGAAAATCGAAAATCACCCTAAGGGAACGGACTACCTACTGCGAAAGGTCCATATTTGGTTTATTTATTTAAACTTAATTTACCTACAAAGTGGATACAAAGGTGAGTTTAAAGCATCAAGGCATTTACTACCAGACAATGTTCGAATAAAAAAACCAGGCAAGTGCGGGTCGGACTCGTGCACTGACCGGACTGACTGGTTCAATATACTTTCTGCTTCTTGTCCAATATACCACAGTGTCTCAAGACGAAAGTCTATGACCAGTGCGTGTTGCTAGTGATGATGGTGCCGAAACGTGGTCGCTCACTATGGGCCTCATCAGAAGGCTTAAAGTCACCCAAAGGCAATGTAAGGGCAATGCTCGGAGTTTCCTTGCGTGATCACATCAGAAATAAAGATATCCGCAGGAGAACCAAAGTTACGGATATAGCTCGGAGAATTGCTAAAATTAAGTGGCGATGGGCAGGGCACATTGCACGCAGAACAGATGTTCGGTGGGGACGAAAGCTTCTGGAGCGGCGACTACGTACTGGAAGACGCAGCGTTGGAAAGCCTCCAACAAGGTGGTCCAATGACCTAGTGAGGGTCGCAGGAATTCGATGGATGCGAGACGCATGGGACCAATCGTTGTGGAGAAGCTTGGAGGAGGTCCAACTGGGGCACAAAGTTGTGACAGGTCCAGTTCAGGAGCATCAGTTTTTCCAGAAAGTATTTTACACATTGATATTAGGCAGATGAGGAGTGAATAATTAACCAAGCAAGACTTTCTCATTTCTGAATTGGGTACAATATTAATAAAATAAAAACTTTTCAACTGAAAAAATAGAACTAGTTTGCCATAATTTGTAGATACAAGTTGTATTCCACCAATAAAAAACCGGCCAAGAGCGTGTCAGGCCACGCTCAGTATAGGGTTCCGTAGTTTCCCGTCTGTCACAATAAGTGTACCCACTTATGAGTTTAAAAAAATACTTGCATATACGATTATACTACAAACTTGTCCAGAAATTATTTAGAAGAACCTTTTTGTCTTTTTTGTACAAAAAATGTTCTTTCCATCAAGTTCAAAATGATTTTCCTAGAAAGTCCTTACTATGTTCTACTTTTCAGATTTTTTTCATATTTTCTAAACTTGTGGTTCAAAAGTTAGAGGGGGGGGACACATTGTTTTTTACTTTTGGAGCAATTATTTCCGAAATTATTGACATTATCAAAAAATGATTTTAGTAAACCCCTATTCATTTTTAAATACCCATCCAACAATATATCACACGTTAGGGTTTAAATTAAAAAAAAATCACTTCCCACTTTACATATAGGGGGACTACCCTAATAAAACATTTTTTTCCAATTTATATTTTACCACTTTGTCGGCGTGATTGATATACATATTGGTACCAAATTTCAGCTTTCTAGTGCTAACGGTCACAGAGATTAAGCGAGGACGGACAGACAGACGGACAGACAGACATGGCGAAACTATAAGGGTTCCTAGTTGACTACGGAACCCTAAAAATGTACAGAAGATTACTTCTCATCTCTCAGGCTTTAATAGACAGCTAAGGAAATGAGCAACTTGATAGGATCGTAACCGAGCAGATAGCACGCCGTCATTACTGGGACACAGCAGTCTTTTAAAGTGCAACCGATAAATCGTGAGAGTGTCCGACCATAGTAATTGCTGTACAAGAGTGCTGCAACCAATATGGGTCAGATCTTCAAAGTGATAGTAATTGAGTGTTAAAGTTATATGTTCTAGCTTCAGTCAGTGGCTTCGTCTGAGTGAAAATGAATGGCTGTCACTCAGTGATAAAGTATAATTTTACTGGAGAAAATGTTTTTAATTGGTTTCAGGTCGAGAACGATTTGACTTAATTATCACAATCAAAATTACAGTCATACAAATCTTTTCTCTTTATAATATTATAGTATACAAGGAGTAAGGGACAGCCCTCCACAAACTTTAAGGGCTTGCTCAGTTGACGAAACTGAACAACCTACCATAAAAAAAATTTTTCAGGAAACGAAAAAAAAAATTCGCCTCACCATACAAAATTATTAACTTGATTGGACAGTTTGTATGGAGAGGCTGAACTTTTTTCGTTTCCTGAAAAAAATTTTTATGGTGGGTTGTTCAGTTTCGTCTACTGAGCAAGCCCTTAAAGTTTGTGGAGGGCTGTCCCTTACACCATTTATAGTAGTATAGACTAGCTTCTGCCAGTGGCTTCGGTCGTGTGAAAGTAGGTTTTTTCATACAAACTATGAACCCTCGTTTCATCACCGTCTTAGGTGAGGAAACGGAGAAATTCTTTCTTTCAGCAATCTAGGTCCAAGGTTGCCGCACACTGTATCATGGATGTATTCACAAATATGTAAAACTCACATACACAACACCCAGACCTGGAACAACTATTAGTAGGTCATACAAATATTTGTTTCGTGCGGGAATCGAACCCGCGACACGCAGCGCGTGGTCGAGGGCTTGGCTGCTAATCGCTCGACCATTGCGCCCACTATGCCATTGCCATCCTTTTGACATAAATCTAATTTCCATAAATGAGACTATTTTTACAGCTTGGTTTCGTTGCATGTATTATTGCTAACCTGCATAAGTGTTAGAGAGCGGTGGTGTCCGAGTGGTAACCTCCCCGACTTACGAGTTACAGGTCACGGGTTCAAACCCAATCAGGCGCATCAGTTGGTGTAATTTATTTCATCACCACTGCTCTCCAAACGGTGAAGGAAAACATCGTGAGGAAAGCGGCATATCCTAGAACCAAAAATTCGAAGACATTTGACATTCACCAACCCGCACTGGGCCCCCGTGGTGGATTACGGTCCTTTCCTTCTTCTAGAGAGAAGAGGCGTGAGTCCCAGCGGTGGGAACATTAAAAGGCTGATTATGCATAAGTATTGCTTCCATTGAAATCATTCCACATTTTTATCATAAAACGTGTCTACTTTAATCCACAGTTAATTAACGCCACCTATAAGACATTACAAAAACAAAGGCACCATTTAACAGCCACCCTTCAGTATTCCATTTCCCGGAATAAATGATAGGATGCTTATTTTTTGTAAGGAAACATTCAAGGTGGGGGCTTAAAAACATTGATAATGACTTTTTTGGCAATGTCACGAATTCCTTTGAACAAATTAAACTTGGCCGGTCCCCCTCATCTAATTAACTTCTTGAAGCACACTTTTAATAAACAACCTGTTGGTTTCACATCTAATTTGTAAGATAGGCTGGGAAGTGAATGGATATCTTACTAGTGGCGGTGAGAATTACACTATCATCACACTAATATTATAAAAGCGAAAGTTTGTGAGTGTGTGTGTTTGTTACTTCTTCACGCACGAACGGCTGAACAGATTTCGATGATACACTGGTACACGGGTAGACCATATACTGGAATAGCACTTCCTTTAGTATGTTCCCTTGGGATAATTTTCTACCTAGTGATATAATAAAGCTGATCAGTAAGTATTTTTGTATGTTTGTTTGTTACTCTTTCACGCTCAATCGACTGAACGGATTTGACAAGAAAATTAGCGCACAGGTATATTACAATTGTATAATTATGTGTACGTAACCTTTTTCCTATGAAACCAACCATGTCGGCAGCAGCAGTGCTCTAAGCTTACCTACACGGAAAAAACTGTGTACGTGAGTCTACACACACACCACAGAAAAAATTAAAGAGGTTAGAATGGCCTTATATCATCCTAGGTCAAATCGCCTTGGTGTGACAGAACAATTGTACCTGTGTGACGCAGCCCATCCAGTGCTCTATGCTCGTCATAATTGAGTTACATACACGGCTACTAATCCTTGTCTGACGGAGCGATTGATGCATTATTCTGATACCTACCTGTACCTCTATTGATATCACGGTGCTGATCCTTTAGATAGAACAAGATTCTAAGTAATGAACAAAGCTATTTATGGAAATAATGTTAAAGCTATTATTGGAAATAATGTTAAAGCTATTAATGGAAATAATGCAGCAGTAAGAACTAAACGCCGACGCAGGGTGGTTCGAAAGAGTTACCGCAGCCCTAAAACGCTGAAGACAATTAAAGGAATACAGGTTTTAGTCAGAAAAAGTCTGACATTCCCTGCCACTTCGTCCGGAGCGGAAACGTTATTTGATGATCCCCTCCCCACCTTAATGAAACCGTTTAATAAACAGTAAGGACTACACTTTTATGTAAGATTACATCTCAACTAACGATAAGAGCTGATGAAACATATCAATGCGAGTATGAAAATAAAATTAAGTATGTATAAAAACTTTCCTTAGAAAAAATTCTGAATAAAAAGCCTAAGACACTCAATATATTTTAAAGATTTTTTAATTAATTTATTTTCCAAAATAAAACTGGCTTTATATTAATTATTTATTAGGGTTCCGTACCTCAAAAGGACGTTTCTCTGTCTGTCTGTCTGTCAAGACCTTTATCTCGGGAACGCGTGGACGTACAGAGTTGAAATTAGAACCATAACATACTGCAAAGTCTGCAGTCTAATTTTTTTTTTGGTAGGTATTTAGAAAAAACTTCGAGACTCCAATCACGAATTGAACTCTTTACATAGGTAAGTTTAGACGGAACCCTCAGAGCGCGAGTCCAACTCGTACTTGCCGAGTTTTTTTTTTTAAAAAACCCTGACCGACTTGACACTATGATTTACTCCTGTATCTCGGATAGGTTCACTTACATATAAACTGACATAGACAAGTCATCCAAACCCAGCAAACTATTTGTAGGCCACGCAAATATTTGTTCTGTGCGAGGTTATTGTAAAATTTTCGAAAGTGACTTCCTCCGCTCTAAGGCGGAGCAGAAGAGCGTGTCAGACTTTTCCTTACTAAAAACACACCCACGGGCCTTCTTACCATTGTACCAGGACCCCGGGGATCACTTTCACTTAACCCGTGACCCCAGTAGGCTTCGACCCTGCTAGACCCCTACGATTTGCTGAAATCTTGAGTTCCGTTGACGACTTGGGCTCGGTCCAGACGGATACCGGACGATCGGACGGCGTGCTACACATTACTCGCCGTTCGCACGCTTAATCCTACGGTGGCTGGAAATCGGGATCGGACCTTTCGCGGCTGCATTTAAGATATAGGAATATAATTTTATTCAAGCCCGTTCTTAACTGCAAGCGTATTTTGGTCCTAAACCAGTGTGATGGGTTGAAAGCCGAGCACTTTAATAAGCCGTCAATTTGGCGCTCAATGCAAAGTTAAAAGCGTTATATCTGATGACATTGGATATAGACCGCGGTGCATTAGTGTAATTAACCAGATACATTTTCGTAATTTCAATAAGCGACGGAATATGATTTTCGTTGGACTTGTATACTTGTTATGTAGTGTTAGGTATAGTGTATGCTTATAAATGGGTTGTAAACTTTTTATGTACTTTCTAGCTTCTTCAAAGAAAACATACATCTGTGAAAAAAATATTTATTTATTCATTTATGTACACACACAAACACTTAAAAATGAAATGGACAAATACAGACAAAAAGTACAAAGGAACTCAGATTATTTCAAATTAAATTGAGACTGAATGAATTGAAATATGTGCTACTCCAAGACTTGTTCTACCCGTATGCCAAAATTGGACCTTAGTTCAGCCGTTTCAGTGTGAAGGAGTAACAAACATACACACATACATACAAACTTACGCCTTTATTATATTAGTGTGAATTTCTGAAGAAGAAGAAGAATCTGGAATGTTTGTTCATCAAAAACATTAGTAGCAACGTTTTTGTTCAGTACGGTCGTCTGTCTAGGATCAAGAGGCGATTCATGGGAAAATTATCATGAATAAACTTACAAAATACTCATAAGATTACAATGGAGTTACGACTAAGTAAAGTCGCAGACAGCACTTGTTACAATAAGTCCTTACCTCGTAATTGGAAGTAGTGTGCCATAGAAATATACGGCGGTATAAACCGTTCTTTTGTCGGCAGCGCTGCGTACACCCATAGGTACGGCGGCGCGACGCTCAGCTACCTAGCGTGCTTATGGCTTCACTTGAAAAAATCCATGCACTTAGCGCTGAAAATAAGCGCGGCTTTCGACCGCATTCACTTTTAGCGATGTAGTTTTTCTCCTTTTACACCCTCCACACCCATTCTCCCAGCTGCCATCCCCCATCTCACTCCAACTCCGCATCTCTTCAACTATACTCGCTCCGCTTTAGCGTTCGTGACACAAAGCAATATGTGAGTTAACTTCAGTGTAACGGCTCTTGTTTGAGTTGCGATTTAATGCCTCCTTAAACTGAGATGGTTTACGGGTTAACCGGGTTGAAAAGGATAAAAGTATCCGCAGTTGTTTACTTTTTGGATCTGCTTCGTTTCAATAAAAACTTTGAATCCGTTAAAGGCAATCGAGCGCTTTATACATGTACGCTTTATTATAGCGAGATTTAGTAGAACTTTTCACTTAGATGAAAATGGAATATTGATCCGCTATACCGCTTTTTCATTAGAGTTTGTAAAAGATAAAATTAAATAAAAAAGAAAAGATACTGTTGAACTTTCTCGCGATTATGATTCACTTGATTATATGAATATTAAAGGATGAAACTCTGATATTGTGAGGAAAGATAATTAACATTATAATTGAATGACCTTCGATGTCCACGTCTGACCCGCTACCTGCGCAAGTATTACAAAAGCTACTTGACCCGAACGACCCTGCCCCGTCGTGGACCGGACCCCGTTCATCTGGAAACAATTTTCTGCGAGAATCGGCCAGATTAAGAGCTAATCTATATTTACCAATGAAACAAGCATCAGTGTCGGCCACAACTTGTCCAATTTACATGACGAAGGTGGCGATATCGCAAAAGAAAGTTTCCGACAACTTTTATCAGATCCCAGCCCACTGCGGCTGATGAGTTGGCACCGAACTTTATTTACTGATACGACGATTCAATTTAATGGAGACGGATACGGAAAGCATTTAACATGTCTCATTTTTAATTCAATGATTTTACTTTATTTAATTTTTTTAGTTTTTTAACCAAATTTGAAACCTATTTTAATTTCTTACATACTATAAAGAAGGCGGTTTCACTAATTATGAAAAGCTGTACGCCTGAACTCCAGGCTCACGTACGTTTGAATAAGATTTAAAAATTTAATTAGTCAGCTTCAATAAAGTGGACTGACTTTTCAAAGTACTTAGAGAGTTGAATATAAACGAAAATAAAGAGTCCCACTCCACATTAGGCGAGCCTGCTCGAGACTCGGGAGCTGGCTTCGAGGGACTGGGATTAGGCACTGCCTACAGCCGAGTACGTATTAGACGAAGAGATTTAAACTGAATTAACCGTTCGATCGTAAAATTGGAATGCCACACAGATAATTACCTGACACTCACAGAAAAGGAAGTCGCTTAGAAAGGGGATTCAAATAAGCGTGTAGGAAGGACCAAGCGAATCGACCGCCCTCAGAGATTGGGCGAGATCCGACCACGGCAAAAATAACTGATACCGCGCTATCAGAAAGCGATCGACTGAAACCCGATACTAGCTATTCAATTGCACCAAAGTGTTCGTGTAATAAAAGACTTTTTCGAGGTAAATCTGCAATTTCTTTTATTATCTATATCTTTGCTCTGTGTTCCGTGAGTGCATCTGTAGCGTCACAGGCGCTATCAGAATACCAGTGCTGCGTTATATATTTTTTCAATATTCCAGTATGTGCAGAGATAGGAGTCTTTTTGGCCTCGCACAGATCTTTCTTTTTATTTTGAATGTTGTTTTATTTTAGTTCAGTTAGTTTAAGATTTGTTAACATTTTATTTTATTGTAAGTATCCCGTACGAATCACTATTAAACTTTTTTCTTTTCGTGTTTCAAACTTTTGTAATATTTTTTTTTAGGTGGAATCATTCAATGACTTGACTCACGCTCGGGTGCGCGAGGGCGTGTCAAACTTTTGCTGACTAAAACCTAGGTTCCCTTTATCTTATCTGTATTACAAATTTAGAGTACATCATCATCATCAGCCTTTTTAATATTCCCACTGCTGGCTTACTCAGCAGCTGCTAGCTAACTCAGGCCTCCTCTTATCACGCGGGCCCAGTGCGGGTTGGTAAATATCACATGTCTTTGAATGAATATCACATTTCATGATTGTCAAGATTTAATTTGTCTAATACCAACATATTAGCATGACATTCCACCTGTGGTTACCTTGTACAGAAAATCCCGGGAAACATTTCATGAAAATAAACTAAAACGCAAGCGGCAAACGACCGCTCCGACTGAACATTGGTGTCCCTGCAGACCAACAGAGAGATGTAACAAGGCATGAGAGAATTCATGCTGTAATCAACATACTAGAAACTTTTAATGATGACTAAGTAATACACAGGTTTTACCACGATAGATTAAAATAAGAAATGGGACTAATAAGTCATAATTGCAATGCATACTTCCATTTCGTCTGCATACAAATCTCATCTCACAGTGTTTGTCACCGAACTCCTCTGAAACAACTTGACCGATTTTTATGATTTTTTTTTATATATATTACGGTATAAAATAAGTAATAAAATAAATATTTTTTTATCCTCCTATGGTGGGGATAAGAGGTTAAAAAAATTTCTTCCCATTTCTTTCTTTGATAATTTAATTTATATGAAAAAACAACGTTTGCCGGGTCAACTAATGATTTTATAACATCTGCCCTACTTCCAAATCTGCCACTGATCGTGGCTAAATTATAACAACCCCATAGGTCGATATTCAAGATCAAGCAGCCCAGTTCGACTCGTGGGTGGGTGGCAATGAGAATAATGAGTGGCCATTATGTAACATACATACTGAGACTCCTCCGTATATACACACGTATACGTGTGTGTGCACTTGGTATATCTTTTTTTTACATCGGAAATCATCAAATGATTATTCCCACTATGGGCAGAGGGATAAGTGTCAGACTTTTACTACCTACCTTTTACTAACTCACCCGTGGTCTTTTACTTGTTCTTTGCGATCCAGAGCCACGGTAACTCATTCGAATAATCCTGTAACCCAAGTAATCTTCCTAAACATAATCATTTTTTTATTTTTTTGTTTTCGATGGGAAAAATCATCTTATGACAACCCTCGCTCTTGGGCGGAGCAGGAGATAGTGTCAGACTCTTACTGACTAAAAAACCCATCCCGTTCCTTCAAGCCTTCATACCGGGGCTCGAGCGCCCTTTCGGATAACCCTGGCCCCAGTAGGCTTCGACCCGGCTGGGCCCCTGCTGTTGCTGACAAATCCTTGAGGCGCACGGGAACAGCGCGCGCCGTCGACGACTTGGGCTTGGTCCGGACAGTTACCGGACGGCCGGACAGCGAGCTACCCATTGCTCACTGTCCGCAAGCCCGCGCCTACGGTGGCCGGAAATCGGAATCGGAATCCCGACGGCGGCGAGAGCGCCGTTGCCTGATGCGGTCGGCCTCCTCCTTAGCGAGCATTACTGCTTCGCAGAAGTCGGCGACCGCCTGCCACTCCTCCTCGCTCCGGACCATGGCCTCGACCAAGGCCCGGCGCGAGAGGTCTCCGCCGCCGATCACCCCCACGAGGGCACGGCGATGCCAAGCAGGGCACACCGCGATTGTGTGCTCCACCGTGTCCTCCGGGCGTTCCGCACAGTGGCGACACCCGGGCGTCACTTCCGCTTTAATTCGGAAAAACATAATCATTTCAGCCGAAAGATGTGCACCGTTGGACATAGATTTTATTTCATTTCATTTATTTATTTGCATACCATAATGTGATTAAGGATGTTACAATAGGCTTAAAGCTAAGGAACATTTATGGACCCTGTAAGGGCACAGCAACAAAGGTATAAAAATAAATCATTAAATAAAATTAAAATAATCAAATAATACATCAAAATTAAATTAAATATCAAAATCAAATAAAATATCAAAATCGAATTAAAATAATCAAAGAAAATAATCAATATCAAACATTAATCAAATTAATATTCATTAAAATAATAAACAATATAGATCTCTCAAATAACACCACAATGAACGGTCCTGTGCATCTCGCATCCATCGGATATCTCCGACCCTCTCCAAGTTAAGGGTCCCCCTTTTGGGAGGCCTTCCAACGCTGCATCAAGTAATCGCCTAGTGCGATAAGGCCGCCAATTGTGTGTTTTTTTTATATGGTTTCCTTTTTGTTAATTTATAATCTTGATGCGCAATAAAGTATATATAAATAAATAACGCTTGGAATACAGATTGTAGGTAGATAACAGTATAGATCTGGTAATTATAATCACCGCACTGGATCATGCAATAATCCCACATTCGCCTTTAACGATACCGATGGGAGGAAGCGTGTGAGTACTGTACCCCTAGCCAAGTTGCTAATCTGCAATAGTTAACGCTTGTAGAAAGCTTCAAATGTACGGGAATGACGTCGTCTTATCGCTCAGTCACGTGGTCAGAACAAAAGAATTGGCGACAAGGTTGACTCGAAGCGTTCAGCGCAAGCGAAACGGTTGTAACTTGGCTAGGGGGGCTGGTGTATTTCACACACAGGAATTTTATAGTATAAATAAATCAACATCTTGTAACAGTATAACTTGTTTCAAAGATGAGTCTAAGTTATAGTACACCCGGAAAAAATACTATGTTAATCATGAAACGACTCTCAGCATCCATTCTTGCTATTCATACTAATATTACATATAATAACAATTCAAAAACCCTCTCTGTTTACATATATGTACAACTGATAGCTACAACCCGGGAATCTTTAAGTCGAGAGTGAATAGGTTTCTTTTAGGTAAGCGCGTTCCATCGTCGACCGCATCGTCGCTTTCCATCAGGTGAGATAGCGGTCAAGTGCGAACCTATCAACAATAAAAAAAAAAAATTTAAAAAAAAAATGTTAAATTACCATTTCAAATCTTTAAGGGTCTGGAATGGCGATCGCGTACTGGAAGACGCAACGTTGGTAGTCCTGCCGCAAGGTGAAAACCCATGACCTGGTGAGGGTCGCAGGAATGCGATGGTTGCGAAACGCATGTGACCGGTCGCTGTTGAGGGAGGCCTATGTCCGACTCTAGACATCTTTTGGCTGAAATAATGATGAAGGCTGTATGCATGTGAATGAAACTTGGCCCATGGGTAGACCTTGTTCTTTAGTTACAGTCCCAGGAGTATCCGGGCGAAGTTACTGGCAGCATCTAGTGGTGAAATATATTGATAATGCTTATTGTCAATAGATTGATACAGCTATCAGAGCAAATATAAACCGTGCAATCTGAATTTACGCAAATACCGTTATAAGCAGGGCATCTCGCATAAACTTTCCAGTTCTATTGACATATACTTACCTAAATATATATATATTTTTTAATCTTTCTGAGTGGGGAATTACTCCTGTATCGTGGATGCGGTCACAAACATGTAAACTAACATGCATACACAAGACACCCAGACTCGGTGTCCCCTAAGTTTATGTTTTTCTTTTATTTATTTATTAAGACTTCATGCAACATAAAAGTACATAGGCGGACTTAGGCATTCTCTACCAGTCAACCTAGGGTGGCGAAGAGGAAACATCCATTCATTTCTTTTCCATAATATAAACAAAGAATAGTAGTTATAGCATTAAAACTGTAGAAGTTTATTTATCTACTGTGAGCTTAACATGCAACTATTTCGTATATATGTAGATATTACTTACTTTCAAGTCTTAGTATTTACCTATGCGTGCAAAGATACAAATTCACTCTATACCAACAGTGCTTTTAAATTGAATTTTATTTTAGAATCGGATTTCAGATGTTATCTTTGAACGTATTTTCATAGTGATGCGTAGTACATATACATTGATGGTGTAAACCTTTAGGGCTTTATCACACTAACGGGTTGCAAGCGGCTGCGTGGCGGGGCGGGCGCGAATGCGTCGCGAACACGCCGCGACTGCACAGCGAAGACGACGTGGACGCGCAGCAAATTCGCAACGTTTTCAACGCGTGTTTGTAGCAAGTTAACGACAACAACAATCAATACAATACACAAACACAACAATACAACACAATACACTCAGTACAATCTACTCAGTCACAAAATGGATTCCGACGAGGAGACACTGTAGTTGGCTTTCTTACTTCGAAGACGCCGGAGACCCGCAACTTGTTGCCGAATCTCGTTGCGCGTCCGCAACAAATTCGCTGCGCATGCGGGGCGTATTCCTTGCGCACCCGCTACGCTTTGGGAACACTCGCAATGCAATAGTATGATCAGGTCTTTCCCCTTTGAAGTATGTAGTTTTGAGATAATTATCAATTAAAAGGGACTGATTTTTAAACTCAATTTAAAAAATATTTTTAACTTTTGTTACATTGTTATTATTTATTTGTCAAAGTTCGACTTATTCCAACATTGAATTATAAACACCAGTGAGATCTTTTTAAGTATCAGCATAAAGTGAGAAATCAAAAATGTTGAGATGTTCCACTACTGTTTTCAACCGATGATTTTACCTTTATTTCTTGTTCAATGCATCACTGTAATAAAAATATATTTATACTTTAAGTCAACCAATCCGATATTTAATGAAAAAGTGCTACAAGATGCAAGTGGCTTTCTACTACAAAATGTACACCTATTTCTGTTTACCAAATTACATTCGCAGTGCATACCTACAGTAACGGACAGGATTACAAGAACTGGCGGACCCCATTCCATGGATTTGTGAACCACGTTATGGTTTCATGGCCTTTGACTTACCCATGCTATGACGGCATAGATGAATGAATGACGGGGATTAATTTCAAATTTCATGATTCAATCTTCATGACGTGGGCATCAGTTTTGAAACGTGGGTGTTAAGGGTGCCCTAGTTAGTCATTCTTCCATATAAACGCAGTATGGTAATAACTTCATTGTTTGACAGTATAATTTCAGTTTCGATTAGTTTCTAATCCTGTATGAAAGCGAAGCAGTAAAAAAATATAAACTTTGAAACTACCATTATTTTGACACTAATTTGCGCATCTTTGCGTAAACTTGAATATGAATATGGCAAAATGGTTTCCATACAACAGTAAATTATTTATTGAATAAATCAAATAATTTAATTTGGAACATAAAAACGCCATTTTTTAAGCCGACTTCCAAAAAAAGGAGAAAGTTCTCAATTCGGTTGTATTTTTTTTTACTATTTTTTTATGTTTGTTACCTCAGAACTTCGTCGCTTATGGACCGATTTGCTAAATCTATTTTTCCCTTACATGATTTGCTTCCAAATTGGTCACATTTTTTTTCAAAATCCAGTTCTGATGATGGGATTTATGAGGAATCGAGGGAACTATTAGTTATTTTGGTATTTTCATCGAGGACTTAAGCACTTGCAGTCAAAAAGTGATATTTGATGGAGTGGAACTGGTGAAGAAGAGCAGAAATGGCTAACGGAACTTCATACTCAATCAGATATCACAATGAACATTGTTAAGCGACTATGACAATACAAATCAATGAATAGTACTGAATAGTTGTGTTGAAAATAGTATCATCGAATTGATCTGATGTTGGTGATGGAGCCGAAAGATAGGCACCGGAACTCCATAATTAATCAATGTATCCTAACCGTGTTTAGGCTTATTAGAATTGTCATGAGATACACTTTGGCTATAAGGTACCATCGCAATGATCTAATGATGGAGGTGGAAGGTGGACACGGGAACTTCATAATAAAACAATGTATCTTAGCAGGGTTTGGGTTAATTGGAATCGTCATGAAAAAAAGGTACTCGGGCTACAAGTGTATCGCAACTAAAAAGTCTGTAATAAAAATCTCTTTACAAAAAAAAAATAACCGACTTCACTAAAAAATACACTTTAATTTCGGAAGTCGGTGTTAAATAACAAACAAACAATACCGAGATACACCGACTTCCGAAATTAAATTTATTTTGATCGTTTTAGCGTATTTTTTAGTGAAATCGGCTATTTTTTTTTTTAAGTTTTTTATTATGAAATCATGACACCTAAATGTCTTCATAAAACTGCACGCGCTGTTTTCGATATAAGTCATCCTATATGTTATGGGAGTTTGTATAAAAATGTTGCTTCTTATTGTTCATCAGTGTTTCCAACTGTAACATGCATTTTAACGTCACCCATCAGTAAGTTCGATCCGCCGACTAGTGCAATCTTAAGGAATTCGTACTGAATGTTACGAGCATTTTCATTAAAAGAAAAAGATAGAGTAGTACCTACGTAGCATCTTTTTGAGCCACATCAACAAAACGCGTTTTCGAGTGTAATATCTCGAACGTGATCGTAATCTCCATAACACGTTGGTAAACCTTGAGTTTAGACTCTTAGGTGTAAATCAAAGACCAAGTCTGTGCACCATAGCCTTTGAGAATGGGGAAAATACAAAAAGGTCCGCTTTAGCTTCAGTGATATGGACAAAGTGCCTTTAACCTTTCAGATACCGTCAATAAAAGACACAATAGATGGGCGAACGCCGGCGTTCGCTTGGGGTTTAATGATTAGTTTCTTCATTGACCAGTAACTCTTTCAGCTATTTTCTGTTCGGCGCATTATTCCTTTGTATATCCTTGCCTGGAAAGATACTACTTAGGCCAAGTAGATGTATTCTTGGACATATTTTTTATTCTTCTCACCTACGTGTATGTTCCTTTTGAAGCTGTTGGTCATAATTTTGGTTTTCGATATGTTCTTAAAAGATTGGACTATAGAAATTGACCAATCTTTTAAATTACATTATAAACTAGCTTTTGCCCGCAGCTTCGCCCGCGTACATTAAATATAGCCTATGTCACTCAGAAATAAAGCAGCTTTCCATCGGTGAAAAAATTTTAGCAATCGGACCCGTACTTCCAGAGATTACGTCCTGCAAACAAAAAAAAAAAAACTTTACCTCTTTATTATATTAATAATATAATAATAATAATAAGTGTAGATAACAAAAACTACTATAAGACCTAAGTTACATGGCTTCCTACACTGAAACAAATTACATCGTTTCAGTATTGGAAGCCATATCCAGCAATATTTCCAATCAAAACATCAACATTAGACACAGACGCTTCAGACATGAACACTTGACTGACAGACTGAACAATACTAGGAACCACTCACTAAAACCCAGGTGTACCTCAGGCAATGACAGCACATCATCCAATGTAAGTGACGTCACTTTGACGTTTCCCCCCGATCTCTCAAAACATGTTCACGGCAGCTGGCTGACCTATTATAAAGCAAATTCGAAATAACAGCCAACTATAATAAATTTGTTTAGTATCTAGAATTCTAGAGTTTGTCTTGGTATGGTCATATAAAGAGGAGAGATGAAAAGCATGTTGCTAAAAGAGTTATGAATTTACATGTTGGATGGAGAGGGAGAGGGAGGACAATATGAAAGAAAAGGGAGTTAGTGATAGCGTGATGAGTGACAGGACAGAATGGAAGAAAAAAACGTGTTGCGCCGACCCCAAATAAAACGGGACAAGGGTAGAAAGAAGAAAGAAAGTATCTAGAATTCCTTTTAGTCCCGGTCGCGGGAATCCGATGGATGCGAGACGCACAGGACCAGTCGTTGTGGCGACACTTGAGGGAGGCCTATCCAAGAGTGGACGTCTTTCGGCTGAAATGATGATGATAATGAAATGTTTTAAAATTATGTATTTACTAAACTTGTGGTGAGGTTAATGATTTCCATTTCACACTAATATAATAAAGAGGTAAAGTTTATTTTTATGTTTTTAGGGTTCCGTAACTCAAAAGGAAAAAACGGAACCCTTATAGGATCACTTTGTTGTCTGTCCGCCTGTCTGTCTGTCTGTCAAGACCCTTTATTTCGAGAACGCGTTTTTTAAATTAAATTAAAACCATATGCTCAGGTTTGCGGTCCCTTTAAGCTGTGAAAAAATCAAACTTCTAAGTAAAGGAATAAAAAAGGTACGGCCGTTTATGTCGAAAAAAACGTATATTTTGATACTGTCCAAGATCGAAATTCATAGGGTACTTCCCGTTGACCCAAAATCCAGAAATTTGGCACAAAGCAAGGTCTTATAGCACAGGTGTAGGAAAAAATCTGAAAACAGTTAATTTGCTGTTACCTACGATAGGTACAAAAAAAAATTATTTTCTCAATTCGGAAAAATCTTCGAGACTCCATTCAGGAATTGTAGTTTGCACGGAACCCTCAGTGCGCGAGTCCGACTCGCATTTGCCCAGTTTTTTTGTTTGTAGGAGGTAATCTCTGAAAGTATTGGTCCGATTGCTAAAATGTTTTCACCGATACAAAGCTGGTTTATTCCTGAGTGACATAGGCTATATTTTATTACGCGGGCGAAGCCGCTGGCAAAAGCTAGTAAAAAAATAAAACACGACACAAGATCAATTGTATATCGATCAAAACTGAATTGGTTTGATGCTGCAATATTCCTAATCAAAACATCAACATTACTGACACCACGGACATGAACACTCGATGGACTCCACAATACCTAAGCATCACTCAGTAGCACACAGGTGTGCTTGAGACAGCACATAAGCCCGTATCAGTGACGTCACTTCTACGTTACCCATTCGATCTCTCACGGCCTGCCAACGACAGCTGCCTGACATATGACGATAATTCCGAACAACCAATACATTTTAAACCAGTGATGCGCATTACTCGATGGATTGCGACTTTGTCGATTACAGATACGAATTGAATGAACATAACAGGCGTGAATCATTCGTATTGTGTTTTGATTTGGCTTTGTATTTACGGATTATGATGATGGGAGTTTTTGATTTAGGTGGTGAAAAATGTGAATGAAGCAGCTCGCAGAACTAGCGCTTGACTGCGATCCTACCTGATGGTAAGTAGTGATGCAATCGTTGATGGTGATTCGCACTAACTTATTAAGAGCCTATTTACTCTAGACTTGAAGACATCTAAATTATACTCGGACGAGAAGACCGCAGCAGGCAAATTGTTCCAGTCTCTCGATGTACGCGGTATAAACGGCGAGCCAAAACGCTTGGTCCGGACCGTAGAGGTTTCAACAACGTAAGGGTGATACTCGCCGTTCATCATTTTAGAAATGAGAGTAGGTAGAAATGAGATGGTGGAATCAAGTCATGCAGTTGCTGCGCACACTTATCAAAATGCATCCTGCACTACTAATAATAATAAACTGATATTAGAAAACTGAAGAGTTTCTTGCGTGGCAATATATCAGATACTCCGTAATCTTGACGACTTCAGGTTCTCAACGCTTTGGGCTCTGGTGGCAAAAGTGTAGTTAAAATTATTAACGCTTGTTTTTATCGCGCCAGTTTCAGGAAGTACTGGTTCCAATTTTAAAAATATTTTAGTGTTGGATAGCATTTATCGAGGAAAGCTATAGCCATCGGGTCACATAACATCGTATTACGATCCACGAGAGTGGAGCAGTAACTAAAGACACGTGTGAAATTGCAGGAAACTGCCTTCTCCTAATACTAATCCTTGTGAAGCTTTTTAAAAAAACTAGGGGGCCTTCTCCTAATACTAATCCTAGTGAAGCTTTTCCGAAAGATTAGGGGGCCTTTTCCTAGTACTAATCCTAGTAAGGCTTTTCAGAAAAACTGGGGGGCCTTCTTCTAATACTAATCCTAGCGAAGCTTTCAGAAAAACTGGGGGGCCTTCTCCTAATACTAATCCTAGTGAAGCTTTTCAGAAATACTAGGAGGCCTCCTAATACTAAGCCTCGTGAAGCTATTCAGAAAAAACTGGGAGGCCTTCTACTAAACCTAATCTTAGTGAAGCTTTTCAGAAAAACTGGGGAGCTTTCTCCTAATACTAATCCTAGTGAAGTTTTTCAGAAAAACGATGACTGTGTTGTTGACTAGGGCATTGAGGACAGATAGTCGTTCGCTATTAAATACTGTTGATTGATATTCAGCTTTAACCGATTATATTGGAACTGACCCAACAAAGGTGGGAAAAAGTGCTAGGAAGAATATACTGATGACCTCACAGACTCATAGAACTTTTTCTTATGCTACACAGATGCATTGCCAATGCCATGCTATGCCATCGTGCTTTGTTGGATAAACCGGCCTCTCTTTGGTAAAGGACTAATAGCAGTTTTTATTACAATTCTATCACACTTATATTATAAAAGTCATTAAGGTGTGTATTGGTTTTTACTCTTTTACGCTCAAACTATTGATCGGATTAAGATGAAATTTTCCACACAGATCCTGGCCACACGGGTCGACTACGTCCGAAACTAGACCATATGATACTTTTCCTTTTACCACGTGACTGAGCGTTGAGAAGACGTCAGAACAAAGAAATCGGAAGCGTGGCCGACTCGAGGCGTTCGACGCAAGAAAATCGAAACGAAACGGTCGCAATTTGACTAGAGGAGCTGGAGTATGGTATGTCCTCTTGGATAATTTCCTATTTTCAAAAAGGCGAAACCGCGGACAGAAGTTAGTAAAATCATAAGGCGGGCTGCTTTATTTAATCAAGTGTACATAGGTGTTACACCTAACATTTACCAGACATGCAGTTTAAAAATTCTGCCGAAAAAATTCTCTTCGAGCACAAAGGCAAATAACTCATAGGTGTGCTTACCGATACGAGCAACATACTTTTTTTCCTTATTGCTATATAGAGGCACCACTGAAATATAAGCCAACCAATTTTTGCACGCACCATTTTGCATGTTGAGACAATGTCGTAAAATATTTTTTTTACTCCGAAATTTTTAACAAAACGTGTATTGTTTAAAATCGTGGCATATGTTCGTTAAGATTCTTTATTGGGAAGAAATAAACTTCAATATCAAAGTCAAACCATTTATATTACTTAGACCTTGAAACAGCGCGTTTGAACGTAAAAATACTATCGACTACCTTTTCCCCGCGGCTTCGCCCGCGTACATAAAATATAGCCTATGTCACTCAGGACTATTGCATCTTGCAGTCGGACCATTACTTTCAGAGAATACCTCCTACAAACAAAAAAGTAAAAACACAAACTTTACCTCTTTATTATTTTAGTGTAGATTCTAATTCATCTTTAATAATAATAAATCATTTATTTCTGATGCATCTTGCGACTTGATCCATATTTGTTACTGCAATTGCGAGTGTTGGAAGGCCTTCCACAAAGTGGACAGCCGACCCGGTGAGAATCGCGAGAATGCGGTGGATGCGAGACGCACAGGATCGCTCGTTGTGGCGACGCTTGGGGCCTCCCCCTCCCCCTATGTCCAACAGTGGACGTCTTTCAGCTGAAATGATGATGATGAAACTAGTGTTAGTAACAATCTATTTATTCGCTAAATAGTAAGTGATAGGTCAGGGTGGACTTCCCGATGATGGTAGCAAATCACTATACGCCTGCGTGCAGCCATGGCTGGCGAGCCAGCATCGCAGAGTCCCACCGGTCCGCCAGCGCTCAGTGTGATGATGTTAATGCTTAATTACCCCTGAATTATGTGGCAAAAATCCTTCCGACATCGATTAAGCAGACAAGCACTTATCGTCTGCTTCATTGCAAAATTTCGTACTTTTTGACCCCAACAGGTTAAGATTGTTGCATCTATCAGTGATTTTTTTTTTTTTTTTTAATTAATACAGCTACCCAGTTTGCCTAAGTTTTCATAATTATATAGGTTTGTGCAAGGCTTGTAGGTCCTTCAAGGGTTTTATTTTTGAGGTGGAAATTATTATCCAAAGGCTTCTTCCGCTCTGTGGTGGGGCGAGAGAGCGTGGCAGATTTTTTCTGCCTAAAACCTGTATCTTTCAGTTGCCCTTAGCGTTCCAGGTCCACAGTAACTATTTTGAACAATCACGCAGCTCTAGCAGGACCGCCGGGAATTTCTGTAAGGAATACCTTCAATCTACCAGAGCGAGAGAAGTTATTTGATGATTCCCGACCTTAAAAAACTGGCCAAGTGCGAGTCGGACTCGCCCATGAAGGGTTCCGTAGCAACAAGTAACATAATAAAAAAGTTCTTGTAGTTTGTTGTAACTTTGATCGATATTTTTTTAGATTTAAAAACTACTTCATCTCGTTCAAACCAATTTTCGTTGGTGGTTTGCATGGTAATGTATATCATATATTTTTTTTACTTTTATCATTCTCTTATTTTAGAAGTTACAGGGGGGGGGGGCACATTTTACTACTTTGGAAGTGTCTCTATTCAGTTTAGAAACCTCAATATCATTTTTGAAGACCTATCTATAGATACCCCAAACGTACGGGTTTGATGACAAAAAAATTTTTGAGTTTCAGTTCTATGCATGAGGACTCCTAAAATTTATTGCTTTTTTTTCTATTTTTGTGTGAAAATCTTAATGCGGTTTACAGAATACATCTACTCACTAAGTTTCATCAGTATAACTCTTATAGTTTCAGAAAAAAGTGATTGTGACATACAGACAGACGGACAGACAGACAGCCATGACGAATCTATAAGGGTTCCGTTTTTTGCCATTTGGCTACGGAATCCTAAAAAAGACGCAATTTCATCGAATATGATCTATGTCTAAAGGGAAAAGCAGCCCATTATTACTTTTCAGTCAACTTCTGCATAATTAGACCCTTGTTAATACAAGTACCCTCAGCCCCTAAAACAAGTGAAGAAAACTCAGAAGCACCTCACAAGTACAGGCAACCAAACTTTGAAGTAACATGTGAACGTGAATATGTTAACTATGAGGTATTAAGTCGAAGGGACCGGTACCTTTCGAACAATTAGGGTAGTTAGATCCGAGGTACTTGATTAGAAGGATCTCCGTATCCTCGCCCGAGGCTACTTCCTGATATTGTTTCAAACAAATGAACCATACACAGAGGTTTTAATAAGTTAACTTGCAATTTACAGAGGAAAATAGTTGGAATATATTGAAATACTAGCTACTTGCCCGCGTGATGGAAGAAAATAGTCCCAAGGGAACATATTACCTACTCCGAGATAAAATGCTATGTGTCATTCCAGGACATGGTGTAATCAAAGCCAAGTGTTTTTTTTTCCACAACTTTCTAATAACGCCGTCTAGTCTCAAGCTAAGCAGAGCTTGTGTAATGAGTACTAGAAAACTGATAAACATACTTATATATGTATACTAGCTTTTGCCCGCGCGGCTTCGCCCCCGCTCTTCCCTACTCCACCCAACTACACCATACTCTACCCTACTCTATCCTACTCTACCCTATTCTACCCTACTATACCCTACTCTACCCTACTTTACCCTACTCTACCCTACTCTACTTTACTCTACCCTACACCACCCTACACTACCCTACACTGCCCTACACTACCCTACACTACCCTACACTGCCCTACACTACCCTACACTACCCTACACTACCCTACACTACCCTACACTACCCTACACTACCCTTTTCATTTTTTTTTTCCATAAGAGCCTTCTCCCCACAACAACAAACACAACAAAAAAAAGAATTAGCGAAATCGGTCCAGCCTTCGGTTGATGCGTGTTGGCGTGACTAAGAGAAATAGGGATTCATTTTTATATGTATAGATTTCTAAATACAAACATATTATAGATAAATTACACCTAGACACAGAACAAATGATCGTGCTCGTCATCACGATCTCCGGCATAGCAGACAGGGCCACTAACCACTAGACCAACAGACCGGTCAAAATTTGTCATCTTTAAGTTATTGAATAACTCTTCTCGCTTAATGTGGAGCTAGAGATAGTGTCAGACTTTTACTAACTAAAAACCACTTGTGTAAATAATAAAAACACAAAATAAAGAAATAGGAATACGGTGTAGGAGGTAATCTCTGAAATTACTGGTCCAATAACGATATTTTTTTCACTGATAAAAAGCTGCTTTATTCCTGAGTCTGAGTGACAAACAATAATTTTATGTATGTAGGCGATGCCTGGGCAAAAGCTACTACAAAATATTTACAACGACACAAAATAGAATGTAATAAAATCAAAATAAATCCTAATCAATTCCATAAAAATCATAATTAATAAAACAAAGTCAATAAATTTAAATTAAATTAAATATATGTTATTGTTTTTCTAAGCAGACTTTTAGGTATCGCGCCTCGATGAGGGTAGTCATAAAATAATTTTACCCGAATCACGTTAACAGCTGCTGGGAGAGAAAAAGAGATAATTTAGAGGCTTACTTACGTAAAACCTACGTAAGCTTTCTATGAAAAGAACCCTTTAATTTTCCATAATTTTCATGGAATCACTACACAGTCTTAACATAATACTGGGTATTTGAATTAATCTACCTTTTTTTCCTTTTTTGTGTTTGATTTTTCATAAGTACGAAAAAAAATCAAATGCTTGGAGAGTGGACGAAAAACGAGATTCCGATTTTCAGTAATTCGAATAAACTACTATAATTAACCATTAAGGTCCGGCGCCCACTATCGGTGGGCATCGGTGCGGCTCGGTACAGCTCGAGCGCTTTACGCCGGCTTCGAGCGGCTTAGGGCGCCTTAGAGCTCCGTCGGGCGACTTCGGGCGGCCTCGGCAGCCGTAAGCATGGCTAAGGATGCCGAGGCGGTCTTCGGGTAGCTCGGGTGGCATTTTCGGATCAGACACGTCGCAGAACAGTCATTTCGATCACCGCACGCGCCTTCATTATCGTATCGTACAAGTAGACGCAAAATAACTTGGCAGTCCTGAACATAGGCTCTGCGAACTTCTGCGCATGTACATTCGTAAAGAAAACTGTTATTGGCATTTTTTTTTTAACCAAAATACTAATAAAAATGTCCTAATACTCTGTCTTAAGGCTCCAAGTTTCTCTTCTTCTTCAGCAAGATGAACAATGAGAACTAAGTCCCAATCCACCATCATAAATACACACACATAACTGTTTTCACGGAACGTTACGAGTGACTGCTCTGCGATGTTTCTGCAGCCAGAACTATTCTTAGGCTACCCAAAATCAGCTACGGCGTCCTTAGGCGTGTTTACGACTGCCGAGGCAGCTCTCAGGCGCCCAAAGCCGCCCGAAGCCGGCGTAAAGCGCTCGAGCTCTACCGAGCCGCACCGATGCCCACCGATAGTGGGCGCCGGGCCTAAATATCCAGTCCATTAATAGTTTTCGATGAAAGCAAAAAGATATGTACACAACGTACAAGATATGTACAAAAGATATGTATGTTTTTCAAAGCAAAATCGGAATTCTAATTGATCGGTGCTTTAATTATATAATTGAAATTCGTATTTTTGATTTTTCGAATTACAATTAAGTCGGACTTTTTGTTATTCGATTGATTGAAACTCGGCACTTTGAGAACAGTTTTATAAATATTGAAAATTCAGAATTAAAAAAATTGAATCCCATTGTTATATTAGAAATTTTGAACTACACTTCTGGACACATCTATTGGCCCACCTTGTATTTTCAGTTTCGTTTGGTCCTAGCTAAAATTTTATATTAGGTCGAGCAAAAAGTTTTTATGCAGTTTTGAACCTGGCACATTCACAATTTCATTCAATAGTCTTTTTTTGAATTTCGAACACAGAATTTAAAAAAACAAAAGACAATTTGGAGCCTGTTTGTTGATATCAAACAATCGAATACTAAGAAAACTTGGTTTTATTGGTTTACTTGGATTTAATTCTTGAAAAAGTGATTGATATCTTTGGTTTTGCAACAAACATTACTTATTCTTAACATTAAGGTGAGGTTCTATCAATAAATCCCGGCGCACGAACACACGGGGTCGGTTGGTGGAGGACTGGGCCTTGGAGCTGGGCCTGGTCGTCCTGAACCAGGGTTCTGTCCCCACGTTGGTGCGGAGGCGGGGTGAATCAGTGGTGGACCTTTCGTTCGCCAGCCCCGCTCTGTCGCCGCGTGTCGTCGACTGGCGCGTTATGGAGGAGGTGGAGACGTACTCCGACCACCGGTATATCCGGTTGGACGTCTCCGCCGAAACCTCGGCCGCGCCGGTCCGACAGAGCCCTTGCGGTCCGCGGTGGGCGCTTAAGCAGATGGACCGGGAGCTCCTCCTGGAAGCCGCGACGGTACAGGCCTGGGTGCAAGCACCGGACAGGCCTGTCGACATCGACGTCGAGGCGGAGTGGTTCCGGGAGGCCATGTCGCAAATTTGCGATGCGGCAATGCCCCGAGTCCGTCCAGGACGTGCTAAGCGCCAGGTGTACTGGTGGTCGCCGGAAATCGCTGCACTGCGCAACACGTGCAATCACGCGCGACGCCGGTACGCCAGATACTGCAGGCGCCGCATCCGCGCGGCGGATGCGGAGGCCAGAGAGGCGGAGCTGTACGAAGGTTACAGAGAGGCAAAACACACCCTCCGAGCGGAGATTAAGCGGGCCAAACTCGAGGCCCGCGACGTGTGGCTGGGGTCTCTGAACGCGGACCCGTGGGGGCGCCCGTACAAATTGATACGGGAGAAACTGCGCCCCTGGGCTCCCCCGCTGACTCAGAGTCTCCGGCCCCAACTCGTGGAGGGTGTGGTGAGCGCTCTGTTCCCTGCGCGAGGGGAACACTCCCCCCCGCCCATGGCTCCGCCTCCGCCAGCGGTGTCTGACGCGGACCGCAATAGCGACGACGACGATAATGCTCCAGAGGTGACTGAGGTAGAGATGAGAGTGGCGGTGCAAAGGCTGAGTGCCAAGAACGCCGCCCCAGGACCCGATGGCTTGCCTGGGAAAGCCTGGGTCCTGGCCATGGAGGCTCTCGGGCCTCGACTGAGAGGGCTCTTCAGCGCATGCTTGGAGAGGGGCCAGTTCCCACTTCGCTGGAAGACGGGGAAACTGGTCCTCATCGCGAAGCCAGGGCGCCCTGCGGACTCTCCGTCCGCGTACCGGCCCATTGTGCTGCTCGACGAGGTGGGCAAGCTCTTTGAAAGAGTGATTGCGAGCCGCCTCGTCGCGCGACTTTCACGGGTGGGGCCGGACCTTTCGGACGGACAGTTCGGCTTTCGCAGGATGCGGTCGACGGTGGACGCCATCATGCGCGTGCGAGCCCTCACGACGGGGGATGCGGTGTCCCAGGGTAGGCGTGTCGTGGCAGTGTCCTTGGACATTGCCAACGCTTTCAATTCCCTGCCCTGGAGTACGATCCGGAGGGCACTCCGGTACCACCGGGTGCCCGAATACCTCTGTCGAGTAGTCGAGGCCTACCTGTCGGACAGGTATATTGTCTACCCCGGTCACCAGGGAGACTGGAAACGTCGGGAGATGTCGTGCGGTGTTCCGCAGGGGTCGGTACTAGGGCCACCCTTGTGGAACATCGGGTACGATTACGTGCTGCGGGGCGACCTCCCTGACGGGGTCAGCGTGGTCTGCTACGCAGACGACACGCTGGTTCTAGCGCAGGGAGAGTCGTACCGGGCGGCGGCCGCTTTAGCGACACGCGGGGTTGCGATAGTCGTTGGTAGGATCCAGGAGTTGGGACTCGAGGTGGCGCTGCGCAAATCCGAGGCCATGTGTTTTCACGGTCGCGGCCGTCGGAACGCGCCACCGTCGGGTTCCCAACTAACGGTAGGAGGAGTTCGCATCGGCGTCGGGACATCGATGAGGTACCTGGGACTCATCCTCGACAGCCGATGGAATTTCGAGGAGCATTTCCGACGTCTGGCTCCCAAACTCAACCGGACTGGGGCCGCTCTCAAGCGGCTCCTGCCCAACCTTGGGGGTCCAGACGCCTCCTGCCGGAGGCTCTACGCGGGGATCGTTCGGTCCATGGCCCTCTACGGGGCGCCGGTGTGGGCGCCGTCGCTGCGAAAGCGACCGGCGGCCATTCTGAACGCCTGCCAGAGGGTCATGGCAATTCGGATGGTGCGGGGATACCGCACGATTTCCTGCGAAGCGGCGAGCCTTCTGGCTGGCCTACCACCGTGGGATCTGGAGGCAACAGTCCTTGCACACATGCACGACATGCGCGTGGAGATGCAACGCCGGGGTGAAAGTCCTCTGCCGCGACAGGTCACGGCATGGCGGACAGAGCTCCGGCGGGATCTCATGGTGGAATGGCGTCAGCGACTATCGCAACCCCGTCATGGGCACGCCACAATTATGGCGATAAGTCCCCTCTTTGAGGCGTGGCTGGAAAGACCTCACGGCGTCCTTACCTTCCGCATGACACAGGTCCTCACCGGAAATGGCAAGTTCGGGAGGTTCCTGTTCCGAATCAAAGCGGAAGTGACGCCCGGGTGTCGCCACTGTGCGGAACGCCCGGAGGACACGGTGGAGCACACAATCGCGGTGTGCCCTGCTTGGGCGGAGCATCGCCGTGCCCTCGTGGGGATGATCGGCGGCGGAGACCTCTCGCGCCGGGCCTTGGTCGAGGCCATGGTCCGGAGCGAGGAGGAGTGGCAGGCGGTCGCCGACTTCTGCGAAGCAGTAATGCTCGCTAAGGAGGAGGCCGACCGCATCAGGCAACGGCGGTCTCGCCGCCGCCGCCGGGATTCCGATCCCGATTTCCAGCCACCGTAGGCGCGGGCTTGCGGACAGTGAGCAATGGGTAGCTCGCTGTCCGGCCGTCCGGTAACCGTCCGGACCAAGCCCAAGTCGTCGACGGCGCGCGCTGTTCCCGCGCGCCTCAAGGAGTTGTCAGCAACAGCAGGGGCCCAGCCGGGTCGAAGCCTACTGGGGCCAGGGTAATCCGAAAGGGCGCTCGAGCCCCGGTATGAAGGCTTGAAGGAACGGGATGGGTTTTTTAGTCAGTAAGAGTCTGACACTATCTCCCGCTCCGCCCAAGGGCGGGGGTTGTCATAAGATGATTTTTCCCATCGAAAAAAAAAAAAAAAAAAAAAAAAAGGTTCTATCAATAATCTATGGATACTTCACCTGAAGTCGCCGCCCAAGCTGTGGCACTTATTCAGGCCGGACACAGCCAAAGAAACGTGAGTGCTCAACTTAATTTAAGTCGATCTGCGGTCCGAAATGTTTATCGGAGGTACCTAGAGACTGGCGGCTTTGTTCGTCGCCAAGGAAGGCCACGATCTCGGGTCACAACTGAAAGGCAGGATCGATTCATCGTGACGACCAGCTTGAGAAATCGTCACCTTACCTCCATTGAGATACAAAACCAACTTCGCGACTTCCACGGAGTATCTGTGAGCGCTCGAACTGTTCGGAGAAGGTTAAAAGAACGCGATATGGTACCACACAAGCCAGCTAATGGGCCCAAACTAACGCGAGCCCACCGAACAGCGCGCCTTCATTTCGCACGCAGTCATTTAAATTGGACACAGCAAGATTGGAGCCGTGTACTCTTTTCTGATGAGTCTAAAATTGTGTTACATGGCAATGATGGAAGGAAAAAGGTCTACCGACGTAAGGGAGAGCGTTTTGCACAATGCTGCTTTGAAGAGAGGGTTGCTTATGGCGGTGGCTCATGGACTGTCTGGGGCGGTATATCCGCGAGCGGCAAAACTCAACTTGAGGTTGTTACAGGACCACGGCTGCCAACATTAAATGCTGAAAGGTACATTCGTGAGTGCTTAGAACCTCACGTGATACCATACGCGGACTATGCATGATAATGCAAGAGCCCATGCGGCCGGCATCGTCAGGGAATATCTTCGGGATGTGAACATCACAGTTATGGACTGGCCAGCCAGAAGCCCAGACATGAACCCCATTGAGCACATGTGGGACGAGCTAAAAAGACGTGTTAGGGCTCGTCAGCCAGTTGCCCAGACGATGCAGGAGTTGAAAACTGCCATAGAAGAGGAATGGGAGATGATCCCTCAAAATTTCATAGAGCGGTTGATAAACTCTATGCCTAATCGTATGAGAGCTGTGGTAGATGCCCATGGAGGCAACACGCGTTATTAAATTAAACCTTTATTTGATAAAACATGTTTTTTATTCAAAAATCAATTGCCTTTAACAAGGCGCATATCCGACTTGTTAGGCGTAGCTCCATGTCGTATGGTATTCTGAATTAAAATTTAAAACAATAAGATCTAAAAAGATGGTAAAATGTATCAGGTTTAAAACTGCATCAACAGTTTTTGTTCAATCTAGCAATCATATTACGGTAGGGGCCATCGAAACCTAAACTCTAAGGTGGGCCAATAGATGTGTCCAGAAGTGTATTTGGAATTATGAAAATTTGCATTTTTCGTATTTTGACTGTCGGAATAAAGATTCTCGTATTTATGTAGTGTACCCCTAGTTTACAACTACTTCTGGGTAGGCTTTCAGTGTAACCAGAAGCAGTTGAATATTAGTATTACACATAAATCTTGTTACAGCCTAAAGTTATTTATAGTTTCTTTCTTTCTTTCTTCATTCTTTCTTTCCTTCTTTCTTTCTTTTTTCTTTCCTTCTATCCTTATATCAGAACACATTTACATGGTTAAACTTAGCCAAGACTAGAGTCAGATTTTTAGTCGTTAATAAAAATAAAATTATCGACAAAACAAACGTTCCTACTCAAGTTTTTTCCTATAATAACATAAGAGAGCATTTTCCGGACACAATAAACAGCTTATATGAGAGAGCTTACGGCTTTTGAGTTAAATTTTATTTGATTGCAGGCTCGTCACGCCGACATGGCTGATTGATGTATTGCCGCCGGGCCGGCCTCCATGGTCAAAGATTACTTAATTGATGCATCGTGTTTGCAGATATTCATATTAGGTACTATATCACTTTTGTAAATAGTTACGGTTTTGCATGTGTTTTAAATGGTGTTGATTTATGATTTTATCGGTAATATTAGTTGAGCTAAATTGCACTGTTGATAAATGTTTTAGCTGGCTGTAGACTACAACTGTGTTTTCGTTATTTAGAGTTTAGTAGTCAAAGGATATAAACGGGGCCTTATTACTAAGACTCCGCTGCCCGTCTGTCTGCCACCAGGCTGTATCTCATGAACCTTGATATTGTAACGCAGCTCAGCTCGTCGGTAGGCTCGTATAGGGATTCTTCTATGAAATCAAACACTTCGGGCGGCGCACTCTTATATTTTTACTTATTTGAACGAATTCACGCTTTCCTTACAAAAATTACTTCAACACTGAAAAAACAACACACATTCTTTTCTCTACCAACTTTCAAACCTATTCTAGAACAGCATAATCCTTCGAATTATATTTTACAAGCCAGTTCGTTGGTTACATGAAAAAAGCAACTCATGCGATCTCCTTTCAATATCACAATATCTAAACAAATATCATTTTCATGGGTTATGTATTTCTGTGACCGCTATAACATAAAATATTTTTTTATTTATTATTATACAAAATTTCACTTAAATCCATAGTCTAGTGTCACAATTTATTACAGGTAAGCACCACATATGCAAAAAAGTATAAAATAATTTATGTGTCCAACTCTAAAGCAAAATTAGACATTGTAAATTTTATACAAAAGTTCATAATATAAAAATATTCTCATACGACATACATATTTTTTCGCAGTTTGCTACGGAAGATACGGAACTCATCGTGTGCGAGTCCAACTCGCACTTGGTCGGTTTTTATTATAAACATATATTTAATCTTCAGTTTTTGCCAGCAAAATTATCACACGGGAACCCATGTACCCTCGGGATAAAAATATCCTAAGTGCTTCTCTAAGGTACAGTCTACCTCTATTCTGAAATACATCAGGCGTACAATATTACTGTCACATTTTCAATTTAAGTATTCCAAGAGCACGTTACTACTCTTTGAGTACTTCAATTAAGAATGAGCATATGTCTCTTAAGCGTAAAATAATCCCACGGAGTGTGAAATCAGTGCTTTGGCAGTGACTAGCGACACCATTGCCAATATACGCGCACGCGCACTGTGCGAAGCACAAGGTTCCTGTCTGCACATAGCATAATCAAAATGATTGCCACAAACCGTCAATTTAATGCCATTTATTTATTTGTTTTCTTTTTTATTCCTTGATTTTACTGTTTAGTTTGCATGAAAAATTTTGCCAGTTGTAACTGTAGTCGCTAAGGTGTCTCTATTTTTGTTAATCATCCGGGATATAGTAACTAAGGGCGATCTGGTTGTTCTCATCTTCATTTGTACCGAGCTTCGGTAGTTCGGTTGTATCGAGAACGGTATTGATACCGTGAAACAAATACATAGTCTGCTGTTGGAAGCGGAGACTAACCCGGAGAGCAGCATATATACTTACATATACCGAACAAACAAACACTCCCTTCACCATTCTTAACGATACCACCAAAATCATAATCCCTTAGCTAATAGATCAAAAGTCACGCATCCTACCACTTATCATCACGCTCCCTAAAGTCCACGACACACGAATCCGCGATTGAGATAAAGCAATAGCGCCCCTTTCATACGACATTAGCTACGTTAGTGACGCCACATTTCCTAACAATCTGCACCGAGGCCCATTCGCGTGTGAATCCTTAGATACAGACGCTCATTTCCTCTTACGTTCGCGGGTTAATATTGTACATGGAACACGATCGAATTTGCGATTTATTCACTGTGTGACGTGGTATTAATAATGTGACAATGTATTGTTGTTATGTGTTTATTAGGACAGCTTGGTGTGCCGGCTAGATCTACGAAATTGTTGGAAAGAGTAACTTTGGCCCTGGACAGCGCGAGCCACTGAAGAAATAGGCAGGTTTTAGTTAATAAAAGTCTGACAGTACGTCTAGCTACTCACAAAGCGAGAGAAGTCAGTAATGATTTAATTCCTAAAATGTGAGATCTATACCAGCAGCTCTCGTTTATTCTATAATAATCAATTCATTTTAATGATAATCTTTTTTTTTAAACATCAATTTATTATTATTTTATATTTCTATGTTTTAATTAATTACAATTGAATTATTAATTTTGAATAATCCATTGCTGTTTTTTTTTGTGACTTGTAAATATCAGTTTTTACTAATAAATATCTTTAACTGTTTATCTGGTTATTACCACCTATGCCTCGTTTGCCTTCAAAGCTAGAAATCCCATCCATCGCTTACCATCAGATACGATAAAGCTTAAGATTGGGCTCATCAGGAATACAAAAAAAAAATCGTTGACTGCAAAATTGAGAGTTTTTTATTTTTATTGAAACTGGGTAAGCGCCATCTGGTGACAATAATAAAAAAACAATTGGTCCATACAAAGGTTCGTTAGTGGTATAAAAACTCCCGAAACTCCCTTTTGCTCTACCCAGAGCTAGGGGGTCATTTGATGATTTTCTAGCAAAAATAAAGTAGTAGGTATAAAAACTTAGACGCACTAGGTATGCTCTTTGGTCTTTAAGACCTATCGATTATTTTCTGTCTGTGTGCTATGGTACTACTAAACAAAATGAACTTTCATAACATATTATTAGTAGTTTTTCATTCGTTTTCGTTTTAGAAAATCTAAAAGGTGTTATTTTGAGCCGTAATCTCGCGGTTAATCTTTAGTTTTAAAAATTGAAATAAAAAAAAAGCATTAAAAATGCGTACAAGAATGGAGACGGTCTCCGTTCTTGTATGCATTTTTGGTCACCTCTTGCCTGCTTCAGTGTGCGAAAACCAAACTGCCTTCCCGAATTTACAGGCATTTTACTTCAAGTTAACATCAACCATCCAAGACAACGAGTAAAATATGGTTTTACGTACTTCCTCATTCTAGAAGATCGTAAATTCCACATATTTTGTTTCATGTACACTGTCATATTTGGTGTCAAAGAAGTCGTTTTGTAAAGCGTCGCCTTCGCCCGATACGATAGTTATTGCCAGTACGTTTGCACGGCAGTAACGTGTGTGAATTCCGTGAAAATTTTAAAGAAAGCAATAAAATTTCATAGCTCTACTCGGCGGGAGTGACAATAAAACTGCATCTCGATTCTGATCACACTCGTTTCAATATGTAGATGCGGGAACACCTGGGACGTCGGCCCGCTTGAAAAATGCTTATTATATTGCTTTCCCGTAAATAAATGTACATACACGTGTTTATTTGAAAAATAAACGACACAATTATCATTAATACTGCTGTTTCGCACTTCAGGCACGTTGAGATTGTTTCAGTTGAATAGTTTTGCTACAATTTTCTCAAGGCAACTAACCGATATTAGGGGACACGGCAGTGCCCCCACCAAGGCGAGCAAAAAAGTGGCTCTGCCATACAATTCTTTTCTCGAAACTCGAAACAGCCATTTTGATCCCCTATAACTTCATTGTTTATAAAATTAGAAGCCTGAAAAATATAGAATTTAAATCCAAAGTCTATCTGAGTGATTGGTCAACTCGTACCGCATACCTACGGCCCATGTGGTACGATTTGCAGAAAATAAAAATAAATTATATTTTATTGGTCAACTCGTCCAATGTTTCTTTTTGTATGGAACTTTAAACTTTATCAACGTTTGATACAGTTAGTAACACAGGTTATAGGTACAATATTTTTATAAGTTTTTTTAGTTTCGTATTGTTCATGGATAATTCATGAACAATCCGAAAGCCCGAGCCGAAACCAACTTGCAGAGGCCCTTTAGACACATTTAACCAATCGTGATATCAACCGACGATTATCCCTGTACGCGTTATGCTAGTTCACCCAAGGACAACCCCTGGTTGGTGAGAAACTATTGCAATATATGGTAAACAAAGTTAAAGGGCTATGGACTTTTCTCAAGTGGACTGATTACCAGGAACTATATTAAGGCTATGGCCTCTGCCTGAACGATGTTATTGATATCCATCGATAAAGAGACATGAGTGACTTGACTTGCATACTCAGTAAATGGGCCCCCAAAAACGGTCGCCAGCACGAACTGACGTAGCAACAAGAGGGCAACATATCCTGATGTGCTTGAGGAGTGAAGAGCTATACCACAGCTATCAGGACAATCCCGGAAGCACGGTCAAGATCCCTACCATTGGATTATATATCCTTCTCCTGGGAACGTTTATTCTTATGAATCTCTACTCAAGCCAGCCAGTAAAGGCAAGACGAGTTGATCAATTACTCATCTATCTAGGCCATCAAGGTCCCTTAAGTACGGACTGAATAAATTAACTGACTTGGTATTACAAACATGGATCTCACAACTTTTACGGTAGAAGGACTAAGTTGCGACCCTTGGTTTTTTTACAAGTTATGTTTTTGATGGCATAATGGAATAATGCCATCAAATGAATGAATATTTTCGAACATGAAATAACTGTTACATTCAGTTAACTCCGTTTAAAAAAATAAAAAATAGGTAGGTAGTTAAATCAGACGCGTCCATTTCTAAATAGAGATGAATAGGTATGAAATAAGACATTAACTGCTGTTGTACGATTCTTGAGGCGCGCGGGAACAGTACTCGCTGTCGACGCCTTGGGCTCGGTCCGGACAGTTACTGGACGGTCGGACAGCGAGCTACCCATTGCTTGCCGTCCACAAGCTCGCGCCTATGGTGGCCGGAAATCGGTATCGGAATCCCACGGGCGCGGCGGCTGGGGCGTAAGCGCCGTTGCCTGATGCGGTCGGCCTCCTCCTTTGCTAGCATTACTGCTACGCAGAAGAGGGCGACCGCCTGCCACTCCTCCTCACTCCGGACCAAGGCCCAGCGCGTGAGAGATCGCCGCCGCCGATCGCCCCCACAAGTTCACGGCGATGCTCGGCCCAAGCGGGCCACACCCTACTGTGTGCTCCACCGTGTCCTCCGGGCGGTCCACACAGTGGCGACACCCAGGCGTCACTTCCGCACAAATCCGGTGCATGTACCTCCCGAAACTTACCATGTCCGGTGAGGACCTGCGTCATGCGGAAGATGAGGACGCCGTGAGGTCTATCCAGCCACGCCTCAAAGAGGGGACTTACCGCCATAATTGTTAAGTGCCCAGCACGGGGTTGCGATAGTTGCTGACACCATTTCGACCCTTCCTGCGCTAGAACCAGCGTGTCGTGTGCGTAGCAGACCACGCTGACCCCGTCAGGGAAGTCGCTACGCAACACGTAGTCGTACCCGATGTTCCACAAGGGTGGTTCTAGTACTAATCCCTGCGGAACACTGCACGACTTCTCTCGCTGTTTCCTCTCTCCCTGGTGATCGGGATAAACGGTGTACCTGTCCAACAGGTAGGCCTCGACCACTTAACGGAGGTAGTCGGGCACCCGGTGGTAACGGAGTGCCCTCCCAATGGTACTCCAGGGCAGGGAATTAAAAGCGTTGGCAATGTCCAAGGACACTGCCACGACACACCTGCCCTGCATGGGGCACCTGAAGGCTTGCACGCGCACGATGGCGTCCACCGTGGAGCGCATCCTACGAAAGCCGAACTGGCCGTCCGAAAGATTCGGCCCCACCCGTGCTAGGCTCGCGACGAGTAAAGTTATGGGCTGTGGAATTGATCGAAAGAGTTACCATAGCCCTGGAACGCTCCACTCAGAGCGAGAGAAATGGCTTGATGATTTTCTATCCGAAAAAACAGTAATCTTGAAAATTACATAAGGGTTTATGATTTTTCAAAGATACTAAATAAATCCTTTTTAGCAAACGAAAAGCTTGTTAGTATGTTTGTTACTTCTTCACGCTGAATGGATTTGGATGAATTTTGGCACACGGGCAACCTATGTCTTGGCACATAGAATACTTTTTAAATGATCCCTTGAGATAATTTTCTAATATCACGCGAGTGGAGCCGCTGGCAGTAGTTAGTAATGGAGGCATACTCATATAATTACACCACTTCAGTCGCATACATTAGATTTGATTTACAAATTCTACGTAGCTTTCAATGTTAAAACGTTATTTGCAAATTAGCATCAAAATATAACATAAGCGAAGAGTAAAGACGAGCACTTGAAGTTTCATTTCGTAATATCGACTAAGGGAGATGGCTGATACAGGAAACTCATGCACTTACATTAATGGTTTCGAGGCGAACGACTATTTCTGTACTACGTTTTTTGACGGCCAGCAGATTAAAAAATCATATGATCAGAATACCTGGGAATTTTGCCCTTATGTGGAAATTTTAAAGTTGTATTTGAATCTCACAGTTCGATTTCCTCATGACATGTTAAATTGGGTTTCACTTCTTAGAAACGAACCCGAAATAACTGACGTTCGAATTAAAATGGCATGAGATCACATTTAGATTCATTCGATAACTAAAATTATCTAAGTGGACCGAGAAACGGGATGTTATTTTTATACTCTTTCTCATTTGCACTATTTCATTTTTTGTGGGAAATCCCGCTCTAAGTGGAGCAATAGCGAGTGACTTTTACTGACTAAAAACCCACCTGTGTTCCTTCAGTTACCTTTTGCATTTCAGGGCCCCGATAACTCTTGCGAACAATCCTGCAGAAATAATAAATATCTTAACGGTTTAGCTTATAATGAGTTAAAAAAAAGAAAGGTTGCCGACATAGCACGAAGAATCGGCAAACTTAAGTGGCAATGCGCAGAGCACATTGCTCGCACAACAGCTGGCCGTTGGGGCCGAAAGGTTCTAGAGTGGTGACCAGGTACCGGAAGACGCAGCATTGGAAAGCCCCTACAAGGTGGACCGATGACCCGGTAAACGTTGCAGGAATCCGATGGATGCAAGACGCTCAGAACCGTTCATTGTGGCGACATGTGGGGAGGCCTATGTCCAATAATGGACATGTATCGGCTGAAATTATAAGTTGAAATAATATGAGAAATTGTCATGTGGATGAAACAGTTTTATAGAAAAGTAGCATTTTCTACCAATGCACGGAAGGATTGTTTTACAGTCCTGTAATACTAAATAGCATGCAGAGTAGCACAGTAGCACAGGACAAACGTCAATTCAAAGAACTAGGGGAGGCCCTTGTCAATAGGCACACTGAAGTTAAAGACATTTTATACAAAATCAAACTTCTGAGAAAAAAACCAAACATACAGAATAAAAACATCAACAAAAAAAATTGTCAAAGAAAAAATAAAGACAAAGCAGAAAAAAAAACAACACAAAATAGTGGTACCAACAAGGAACAAAAAAACTAAAAATCTTAATATTATATTTTTTTAGGTCTATTTGATATTATGATGTTGTGATAAAAAATGTACTCGTACTAATGTTAACATTCTGTACGTTTGTAAAGCAGCTTCAGTAAATAAAGGCTATTTTATTTTATAATAGTAAATAGCATATTTTTATATGAATATATTTGCTTTTAGTTTTCTATCATCAGAGCTAATGACCTTTTTTTTATGGTGGGAAAAATCATCCAATGACAACCCCCGCTCTTGGGCGGAGCGGGAGATAGTGTCAGACTCTTACTGACTAAAAGCCCACCCCACCCCGTTCCTTCTAGCCTTCATATCGGGGCTCGAGCTGTCTTTCGAAACTAACCCTGGCCCCAGATCAGAGCTAATGACCCGGTGAGCGCACCGAGAATAAGCTGGTTGCGAGAAGCGACAGTTGATGTGGTGACGCTTGGGTATAATAAGACCTGTGTCCTACGGTGTGTCTTTCGGCTGAAATGATGATGAAGATAAAAACCTGCCGTCGTCTGTGGTCATACCTTCATAACCTTTCATTTAATCGTGAAGCTTCTTTGAAATAATTCGATTCCAGAATCAAGCCTGAAAGATTTTTCCAAATCGCAAAAAAAAGACGTAACAATAAAGTAACAGTTTTTATACTTTTATCTTTACTTGTACTATGAGCCCTACCTTGCTTATAACCAAATTTCAAGATTCTAGGTCAAGGTAAACTACCCAATAGGTATTGATATCCTTGCAAGTGTCAAAATAAGTGCCATGAATAGAGCATAAACGTCATCTTTAGATCGCGTTGATTCATAAGTTTGTTTTTACACTGCTCCATGGAGTAGCAAACTTGAGTATTCGATATTAATTTCAGCATAATACCAATCCGCTGAGAAATATGGACGAACATACGGACTCGGTCAGACGGACAAACAGACGTGTGGAGAAAAGGATAGATGGACAGACGGACAGACCGACAGAGAGACATACGGATAGACCGACCGACCAACAGACGGACAACAAAATGATCTTACAAGGGTTTCGTTTTTACAAACTGAGGTACAGACAAAGATTTTATTTATCCTATGGATGATACAGAACCCTAAAAACGACTAAAACGGCAAAGTTGAGCGTTAATAAGGGATGTGCTTGCAAAGACTCAACAAGCCGCAACGTTCAACAGTGTCAAGTGTCACAGGCTGCTATTGACAAGGTTTTGTAGTTTTTAATCTCCTGCTTGATTATGCATTCCGCACACGCCTATTCCTTGTTGGGTTGGGTGCGTTCACTTGACTCGCCCGAAGCCAAAGTAGAGCTCAACTTTTCCAGCTAAACTAAGTTTTTGGATTTTTATTGCTTTTAAACAACGTGAGATGAAATAATATTATTTTAAATTTATATGGTCTAGGTTGCGCTTGTAGGCATGATCGATAACTGTATTTCCTCTAGATAAGGTCGGTAAGAAGTTCTTGTAATTATGTTAACTCAAAAACAGCAGGTCTAGAAAAATATACTGTTTCTACTGTGGATGCTGAGCTAATGGTACTCAAAAGTAGTCAATCAATACACTTTTTATTACTAAAGTTTATTGTTCCCTCCTCAGAACCAACCTTCACACCCACTCCAAATCAAGCAGCCTCTCAAATCACGTTAACCAATATTTAAAAAGTCTCGTAAACATGGGTGTCGATCCACGTCGCGGGATCATTCGTCTCCCGCACAATCCGTCTGCACCAGACGTGCGTCGCACTTTCGCTAAAAATGCAAATTGTACGTCGAACAGACACCACGCCCAGGGGTCGTGGAGCTGACTTAGGGACTCAGCGAGAAGGGAGGCTCAACATTTTTCACGAAACGAAAATGAGCAAGACACACCCCTGTGACTCGTTGAGAGTCGAATATTCCTTCGTCAGTATTTCATTATTGCTGCCGCTGTGATTTTGTACTGTACTCCTGTTCGGTTGCCTCTTATCTCGTCGTTTGCTACTACTGAGCTTGAGAATCTGGGTACGTTGTTTTTTTTTTGGGTTTTTCTATACCTATTTAATGAAACTCAGTAACAGCAGTCAGGCTCATATATTGACTGGAGAAAAGTAGGCGTACTAACTCTAATTATCTTGCCGTAATGTAGCCTCTTTTACATGCTTATATACTAGCTTCTGCCAGCGGCTTGACCTGCGTGAAAGTAGAGAATTTTCCCAAAGGAGCATAATGGGATAAGTATTATATGTGTTATTCTAGGACAAAGTCTACCTGTGTGCCAACATCCAAATCCGCTAAAGTCGTTTGAGCATGAAGAAGTAACAAACATACATATTCCCGAATTTTCACCTGTATAATATTAGTGTGAAGTGTGATTTTACTCGCAGTGTTTGTGTATGTTTAGGGAAAATCTAGCAAATGGATTTTGAAACAGTTAGCCCTGACCGATTGAGCTGTTTGGTATACCTATGTAACTTGGATGACAATGCGTTTATAAAATACTTCGAAACTGGTCTAATGATGCAGTCGGCAATAGGAACTTTTGAGTGTAACAAAATAACTCGAGTATGTTTGAGCTCTTTGGTTTGTTTGGTCTTGATCAGCACGCATCATACATATATGTAGCATCTGACGCATGATACAAGTATGTAATAAAAAATGTAATTGAAAACTTATTTGTATCCCAATAAAAACTAGTTACTAAAGAAAGCGCCACATAACCGTGGAATAAAGTACATTAACCTTTTGCTAATATCTCTAGGTACCCGAAAACCAAACAATGATTTGCTTTTCATTACTAACGTAAAGGATCACGATACAATCATGTCGATTCAAAACAGCTTTATGTCTTTATTACCGTTTTTGAAATTAAGTATGTCAAGAAATGTACAGTCTGTCTAATAAGTCAACCGACTTGGGAATTTTGTATAATATTTAATCATTTAAAAATACTTGTATTCGATACATTTTATAAGGTTCTTCTGTTAGTAAACAACGATCTCTATCTCTTAATCAACCTTGATTATTGAACCCGTGTTGACCACATGATTTCAGAGATTTCATTAAATCCTAATAATTACACAAGTCGTTTAACTTATTAGACAGACTCTAGGAGGGTCAATGGCCGTTATTCCATGGTTATTTGGTTCCTACCTTAGAGCTGTTACTTTGGCAATATAGGACTGCTTAAAATCAAATTGAACTCAAATTTAAGTAATCCATACAAACTATTCTTGAGCAACACAACAAACAAACACACAAACTCATACTATACTTATTAACTCACTTATAAAACAAGGTCTGCGCACGTACATTTTGTTCACTTATAACTTAACCACGACTTCAATTTTCTTGCGGTTTTCTTTATTATACGAAGCGGCTACGGAACGCTAGTGACGCCATCTAACGACCTTTATACACTGCGTTAAGTATCAAAGTTGTTTGTACAAGTCATTTAAACAATTTCTCGTATAACACAGGCATGCTTCGTACAGTACCTATTGTGTTGCTTATCTAATTAATTAGATACATTTTTTACTAAAGAACTGTAAGATACCTGTATTTATATTGTTTTTATGGTCCTATACCTCAAAAAGAAAAAAACGGATCCCTTATAGGATGTCTGTCTATCTATACCCTTTATCTCGGAAACGCGTGGAAGTATCAAGTTGAAATTAAAACAGTATACTCAGGTTTGCAGTCCCTTGAAGCTGTGAAAAAATCAAACTTCCGAATTAACAGAAAAAAAGATACGGCCGTTTATGTCGCAAAAATAGTACATTATGATATAAGTGTGTAATGTTAGTAACGGTAATCACTAGTTACTCACGTGTATCATACGACGTTTTTCAATACATTTGTGAAGAAAATAACTGTAAAACTAGTAAACTTTTGTGGCGGTAAAAATCTGTTTTCATAAGCGCGCCCATATTTTTTTTATTTACCGTTCAATACACTCACTGAAATGAATAAACGGGGGTTGACCGGCGACTCGTGGGGGACGACCTGCGCCTATCCTGATACGATAATGTATTAAAATTATGGCGGCGGGAGCGGTTGAACAATAAGTTTTTAACTACATTTTAGCACTAGTGCGTAATGGTAATCAAAATGTCACAGTTTGGTAACAAGGGCCATTATGTATCTAAGTGCAGTGCAATAAGAGTCACTTTCTGAGCAAGTGTATTGAAAATGTACATTATAACACTCTCAAAGGAATCAAAATTCATACGGTACTTTCTGTTGACCCAGAATCCTGAAATTTGGCATGAAGCAAGGTATTATAATATAGAAATAGGAGTACATCTAAAAACTGAAAATTTGTTGTTACGTCACAAACTCTTTTTTAAATTCGGAAAAATCTTCGTAACTCAATTCGGGAATCGAAATGTTTTCATAGGTAACTTTGTGGGGAGCCTTTATTGTGCGAGTTCGACTCGCACTTGCCATGTTTATATTTTTTGTAGGTTTTATTCTTGCAGCTGTTCCCTCATTGATACTTGCGATATATATATACCTATTGATACTTGTAAACGGGATAGGCCCATTATAGCCACTAACACTTTTGCTACTGATTCTCATTTTGATAGTAATGTGGGACGAGTTGCGGAATGAAGATAGTTTTTTTTCTGTATGTGGGCCCAAATTACCCCTAGTTAAGAGCTGATTGGTGAATTACTCTAATTATTGTAACACAGATTTGAAATAAATAGATATAGTTAAAATCGTCAAACGTATTGGTGATTTAGTAGTACTTAAGTAAAATAATTGAAATTCATTGTCATCAACTCAAGTGTTGACATTTAAAATGTCGCATGTTTTCATAGTAAATTCGTGTTAAATTGGGGCCGTAATAATATAAAGTTGACATTGCAGATTGAAATTGGTTTTCTATGACATTTTTTTTATCTGGGAAATCATCCAGTGACTTCTCTCGGTCTAGGTCGGAGCACGAGGTCGTGTCTGGCTTTTAATAACTAAAACACACTCTATATTCCAGAGGCAAAACCCATGGCCCCAGTAGGCCCCTACCTACGATTTAGCTGACATCTCATAGTTGAAGCGCGCGTAGAACGCCACACGCCATCAACGAATCGGGCTTGGACGGTTACCGGACGGCCGGAGGGCGAGCTATTGCTCACTGTCCACAGGCCCACGGTTTTCTATGACATGAATTTGGAAGAAATTATCTCGTATTCGAAATTCAAATATACTTAAGTGTACTTACTTCCAAAAACTTACTTCCATTTTGATATTTTCCTGCTACATTTGAGTTAAATGAATTCAGCTTGAATCAACTAAAGTTAGCATTCCCAAGCGCGGCGCGTTCAAGTTTGAATTCTCACTAACCCTACTTTGTATTAAGCGCATGGTAAATCTGCATTTTCATTTGTAAATTTTAATCGTTGTACAAATTACGAAATATATGTAAAACCTAATAACCATGAGATTTTGGAAGATCATTTTTTTTTTCAGTTAACATATATATTCCATTCGCTATAAGAGTTCATTCAAAAGATTTTAACTTTTATTCCGTATATATAAAAATGACATTAAAAGCAAAAAAAAAACAATAACAATACCAACTACTTACTGCGGCCGCCGTTTGTCATGTCATCAACGTAATAAAAGTCAAAATCGGTTGAACGGACAGTAAAAAAAGTTTGTTCAAGTGTCTAGTGTTATTGGGAATGGAGTATAGTTTTAAAACAAAAAAAAAAATTAACGTAAACGCTTAGAACCCGAGTGTCGCCATATTCTCGCTAGATGGTGTTGAGCCTAACAATTTTAGTTTTATTTTTAGTGGATGAAAGCATTACTAAGTCTAGGAAATACTAGAAAACTATCTGCGGAAATCGGACATTCTACTTTATTGAACTTAATAAAATTATTCTAATCCTGAGTGTTCATGTATCTAACTTTATCGCTCTAGTTACGAATGATAATGGACAACATAAACAGTGCCACTACTACAACCGATATCGCTATCTGATTCCCGCATCCCTAACCAGGTCGTCGGTCCACCTTGTGTGAGACCTTCCTTGCTGCATCTTCTGGCACACAGTCGCCACTCCAGAACCTTTTGGCCCCATCAACCATCTATTCTACGAGTAATATCCACCGTCAGTAGAACCGAAGATCATTTTTATTGCTACTTATTATATAAATCAATTCCCTCATAGATACAGCAATCAGCGTAACAATTTCGCGTATAAATTTAAATGTTAATTTTCTAAGCTATTAACACATTAGGAGTGCACAACGGACGCTATCGTAAATCAGAAGTACAAACAGTGTATTAATTACAAATGCAAACAGCGAGTGTGGTTGGCCGCAGCCGTCTCTATCCTGCTAATGATTTGCAGTGTAGCCCTGTAGCCTGTGTAGCCGGGGTAGCTGTAGCCTGGCACACACGGACATCCGACCACTGCGATACTACGATACTACGATACGACACACGATCATATTTCTTCGTTTTGAATTTTTGTTATTAAGCTATTGCATAGCTTCTATCGCGGGCTTTGAGCGTGGAGACCGAATCCAGAAATTCCGTAACGAAAATAACCTAACACCCCCCACTCATTTGTTTTTTGAGCGTGGTGACCGATAAGAAAACATGAGTGAACAATCAATCAAAATTCAATTCAATGTGTGAAAGTGTAACTTCAATTAACCTTTCAATCGTGGAAATTACAGACACAATAGAAAGATAATAGGTGCGCGAACGCCGGCGTTCGCTTGGGGTTTTTAATGAATATCAAAGAAAAAAAAGCAAAGGAAAAAAAATACTGCATAAATAATATAAATAAATAATTATAATTCGATAAGTTGATAAAAATGCTATGCAATAGCTTTACCGCGGCAGTCCCCGAGTGCCACACGTCTTTTTTTTTTTTAATAATGCACAAGGAATTAAATTAGGGTGTGGAAATTAGTAGACGTGCGAAGTATCGATCGGTAACCAATTGCGATAAAACAAAAAAAACTGAAGTAAATCATAATTTCGTACTAACAGTACCGTTGTCCCGGAGTAGTCAACATTAATCAACCGTAATAGCTACTAGAAGTCTTTAATTTCATGTAACTACATGAGTGCTCTTAACTGCATGATATAACTAGCCTTTTATACTCCCGCTGCGAACATCTATAACTACCCCCTTAGTTTTTTATTTTTATTTTAGTCACCTTGTTAGAACCAAAAGAAGAATTACTAGATATACAGCACTCATTATTTACCTTTTGTGGGTGCTAGAACCTTAAACACCTACAGAATCAGCACTTTTGGTACGGAATCTACACTGCCATATTTAGCACATGATAAATAATAGGTATTGTGAATATGCTATCAAGCTTCGGATCTTCAAAACTTTTTTTTTATCTGATATAAACCAGTGCTTGAGTGCTATCCCACCTGATGGTAAGCAGTGATGCAATAATTAATGGTGAGTCGCACTATTTATTAAGAGCCTATTCATTCTATCCTTGAAGGTACTTGACGCTGGTTTGATCATTTCTGTGTCCCTCCAGGGTCTGCCCCCTGTGCCTGGGAACCATTGGCATTGCCCTAGTTACGGCACTGCATGAGAGTAAAGCCTCTCTCCTTGCATCGTCATTAGGTATGTGTCACCCATCAAGTCTGCAAAAATTGGTTTTTAAATGAAACAGCAGTTATCTTTTCACTTCTCGTTATCTCTTTTAGCTTCTATCTCACATAACGTAATGGCTATGACGTCACAGTTAGTGCATCCTTTTTCTATTACTCGACAGTTTCCCCTTCCACCACATTTGTAACGATTCCCTCATTCTTAAAGAACCGATTTGAAAAATTCTTCTTAAGTATATGAGTTTTTGAGCGTGGAGGATTACGGCCCATTCCCTTTCCTAGAGAGGAGGCCTGAGTCCCAAAAGTGGGAACATTATAAAGCCGACTATGCTATGCTATGCTATATGAGTTTTTTCATAAGCTTTATGATAGTTAACAACCCAATTAGATGAGAACCATGTATATATGCATGTTTTTAATTTCAAGAACAGTGTTTGTAATATTTGACAACTACATCTGACGCAGGTACCTACACCAGCCAGTACGGTACCTACACGACGATATTAATTCTTTTTCATGAACTCATTTTGAAACATGTACTCGGCTTCCCATTTTAAATGAACGCAGCTGAATATCTGTATCTTACATGGATACATTTCCACTACAACCCAGTTACTGGGAAGGTCATATGATACGACTGTTTATCCGTAAAGATACCCTTTAGTATTTGTCAGACCGGAATTGCAAACTACTCATAACAACTGTCAAAAATCTACAGATAGCCCAATTAACAACTTCAGTCAATATACAACTCTGCAAAAGATAAATTATCGCTGTTCATATACCGAATACGACATACGATCAAACATTGTATTTTGAATAAAAGCCTAAACAAATCCCATGGAATAATATCAAAATCACAATAGGATATGGCGGTTGAATACATCGATATATTATCAGCCGCACTATTTTACGAAATGAATATTTCGACGTAGCGTAGCGGCTGTGACACACATACACACGGGCATTTGCAAGCCTACTGGGGCCATGGGTGATGCGAAAGAAATCCCCGGGGCCCTGGAACAATAGCAAAGAAGTAACAGGAGTGGGTTTTTAGTCAGTAAAAGTCTGACACGCCTTCTCCCAAGGGCGGGAGATGTCATTTAGATGATTTTTCCACCTAAAAAAAATGCACACGGGCATCAGGTCATTTGACGACACTACAAACGAACTGGCCTTTTCCACTAACTATTACATTCAATTCCCCTTAAAATCAACAACGCTTCAACCACCACCAATTTACCTTTTGACGTTAGGATTTAAATTGATTCTGGTATGAGCATTTTATTCAATGACTTACGGCAGAAATGGTTTGATAGGCAGCTGATACGCTCCTTTGTTTTCCACTGAAATGAGTTTTTCACTGATTGTTACTGTAACGAGTATTTATCGAGTTTCAAGCAATTCCCAGCGATAATTACTCAATTGAGTATCGTGCAAAGGAAGGGGGAGAATTCGTGTTTGTTGTTCGAATATTAGTGATATTATACACATAGCGGAATTACAGGCAATACTCACAACTTCGTATTATGTAATGGAGCTTCAACAGCCTAGGCTTACTCATAATCTGTCGAACATGAGAAAATATCCCCCGGTTCACGCCGACTCTCTGCGTTTAGTTACAGCTCCTTTAATCTGCATAAATTGTAGCGTTACGCATATTGCGGAATGAATCCCGCTCTTTAATGCAGCCGTTAAAAGTGATTCAGTTGACGCAGTAGCCATTTTGAATGGGAGAAATAGGAGAATAAAATATATCTTAAGAATTCAATTAAAATATCCGATCTCTTACTGCTTCAGTCAAAATAATGTTATAGAGGTGAGTTGCTTTTTATGGTTTATATTATATTGTACTATGGCATTGCACTAATATAAAGATCTATAGTGAGTCTAATATTACAGAAATTCGTAGAGTTTAGGCTGTATTTTACACGTGGCTTATGCTTCCCACACATTGTTCTTAGCACTTACTCCAAGCACTTTCAGAAACGTCTACTGATATGTCGCTAAATTCAATTTTCTATATTCCATACCGAGCCAGGTGGCAAGTGGGAAATAAGAACCAATATTACAGATGTGCTATCCATTTGCGAGATGAAAAATGCCTTAAAAATAATCTACAGAGATAGTGTGATATCGTTATTAAGAAACGAACAAAACGTTCCGACTAAAAGTTCCATTTTAATTTCATCACCATAACTCAACCGTGTAAAGATACGGTTTTGCATGAAAACTGAAATAAAAAAGGTGCAGGTACAACGTCGAAACAATAATGCACGATTGTAGTTGCTTTTACAATGGCAGTCGGAGACATGCGGGCGGGGTAGAGCCGACGTAAAGTGAAATCGGTCCTTTCAAAACATTTTACTGTGCGAGCTTGAAAAATAAAACGGCGAAGCACTATTCAACTACCCACAGTGGTCGCGGGTAAAGTGTCCGCGATAAAGGGCCTTCACAAAAAAACTCGCCTCTGTAAACTGGGCCGGCTCGCACGGTAATCAACTTTATTCCAGCTTGTGTTTGGTGGGAAAAATTGAATGGTATAGTGACGTCAGTGTCGAATCTATCCGCGGGGTCGGTGTTGTTTGACGTCGCTGCTTGTAAATGAAACTGGCACAGAACGTCAGAAGTTGTGTAATTAAATGGAATTCAGTGCCCTATTCTGATAAAACGTGGAGTTAATTACGCACAGTTTATATTTATACATATAATAATAACCTGTCATACGTAAAAGCAATTGAAAACATGACGAAACCGAGTTGAGGACTTGCAAACTAAAATTGACATTTTAAACATTCGTATCAGGGTCAAAATCAAAATTATATTATTAGACTTTTATCGTCGATAATATTTATAAAGTTTTGTTTTACGTAAACACATTTTTGTCTTACATAGTCCTTATTATGGTACCTATTTAACCTTTCCATCGTGATAATTAGAGACACAATAGAAAGACAATGGGTGCGTTCGCTTGGGGTTTAATGAATTAAAAAAAACAAACAGAATTACCGACCTAATTCATATTGACTGTCCTGCGCGATACGAATACATTTTTCAAACATCCAAATTCGATGTATTCGCCAGAACACTCAGTTTAAAAATACGTTCCACCTAGTTGGACCAACTAACCTGTATAATATCCGAATTCCGAAATCGAGTTAGAAGTCTCGTAAAGGAATCAGCACAGAATAAATAGTTACAGAAGACCAACTCCGTATTCTAAGAGAAACCACGCTCAAGAAAGGAAATACGTCGTGCCTCATTCACTCATATAAACTAAAAAGATATAATTAATAAAGAAAATTAAGATCTTTGCAAGGCCAAAAAAGTGCCTAAACAACAAAAGCACACAGACGCTTATGAACAGGGTGATTTCAAATTATTTCTAATTTTCCCAAAAAACATTTTGGTCGCGACCATGTCTTTGCCAATGCCATTTTTAATCCTCGGCCAAAAAGAGGGGTGTTATTAGTTTTACGTTTTTATAATATAATTATGTATGTCTGACTATGGCGTCGTAGCTTCTAAACAGTTACACCAATTTTGGTTTACGTTTTTTTTAAGAGGTTATTTGACTGACAGCGCCCTCAGCTATGATTTGAGAAAATCTGTTAAATTATTTAAAGATCATCAGATCTTTTCTTATTGATGTTGGAATTTGTGCAACTTTTACAGGTCTGATCGATTTCAATAATACGGTAACTTTAATCTGATGCTTTAACATGACCTGGAATACTACAGGATGCTTAATTTTTCAATTTCTTTCAGCATAAATACCATAATTGGACTCATTGAAAAGGTCATGTTGAAGTTAAAGATTAACATGGTATGATGATGAAGCGGAAAAGAGAATAAATTGGAAACAGATTTAAGTTACTTTCATTTTTCTAGTTGTGGTACTGTTTAGGTGAGTGCATAAAATAAACCGGCCAAGTGCGAGTCGGACTCGCCCATGAAGGGTTTCGTAGCAGCAAGTAACATAATATAAAAGTTCTTGTAGTTCGTTGTAACTTTGATCGTTGTTTTAATAACAGTGTATTTTTTTAAGATTTACGAAGTATTAAAAAAAACTACTTACTAGATCTCGTTCAAACAAATTGTCATTGGTAGTTTGCATGGTAATGTACATCATATATTTTTTTTAGTTTTATCATTCTCTTATTTTAGAAGTTACAGGGGACACACACAAATTTTACCACTTTGGAAGTGTCTCTCGCACAAACTATTTAATTTAGAAAAAAATGATGTTAAAAACCTCAATATCATTTTTGAAGACCTATCCATAGATACCCCACACGTATGGGTTTGATAAAAAAAAAATTTTTGAGTTTCAGTTCTAAGTATCCCAAAACTTATTGCTTTTTTTTCTATTTTTGTATAAAAATCTTAATGCGGTTCACAGTATACATCTACTTACTAAGTTTCAACAGTATAGCTCTTATAGTTTCGGAAAAAACTGGCTGTGACTTACGGACGGATAGACAGACATGACGAATCTATAAAGGTTCCGTTTTTTGCCATTTAGCTACGGAACCCCAATAAATAGAAACACAAATCTTTAAAAAGTCGTATAACCAATATATACCTGACTAGTCTAGTGCAATTGCGACTTTAATTTTGCTATAATCTTCATTCCAACAACCACGACTTAGCGTGCGCTCATTATACAGAACTGGTCTTCTGCAACTATTTATTCTGTGGAACCGGGGTCACATTGCCGAGCCCCGCGAATATTCGATTCAATCGTCTCCGCCTCACCTAGCCTTAAGTGTACGAGAACTATTTTCGTAACGGCGTGATAGCGCCACACTGGAAGAAGAAGGTTGGAGTGTACTAAACCAACCTATTTTCTCGGTACAATTTAAATAGTAACGTTTTTAGCGTATCAGATCGTGAGATCGGCAGATGAAGTTTACTCTTTGTGACCTTGTTTTGGAGTAAGAACTGATAAGATCGTCGCTCAAATCTGGGTTTTGGTCTTTTTATGGAAAAGAAGCACTGTTTTATATGAGAAGACGAGTATGTATTCCCGGTATTTGGTAACTGAGTTTATCCCAGTTGCGAATAACGTGTTCTTATGCCTATTGGGCTGCTTCTGTTTGTTGCCTGCTTGATATGGAGAAATGTTTTTTTTATGGTATCTATTTATTAAGGCGTGTGAAGAGGCTGATTGGTGATCCAGATTTGGTTAAGTCCAATCTTCAAAGCCTTGATCACAGGCGTAGGGTAGCCAGCCTTTCGGTGTTTTACAGATTGCATTTTGGAGAGTGTGCGCAGGAATTGCATGACTTGATTCCGCCATCTCATTTCTACCATCGGACAAACCGACGCACGGCGAGTATCCACCCTTACGTTGTTGAAACATCTACGGTCCGGACTAAGCGTTTCGCCTCGTCATTTATACCGCGAACTTCGAAGGACTGGAACAGTTTGCATGCTGCGGGCTTTCCGTCTGATTATAATTTGGGTGTCTTCAAGGCTAGAGTGAATAGGCTCTTAATAAACTAGTGCGCCTCACCATCAACGATTGCATCACTGCTTACCATCAGGCGGGATCGCAGTCAAGTAGGTACTAGTTTATAACAGATAAAAAAAAAAATCATGTTTGTGAACGCACTAAAGATAAAGGAGGAATTCTTAGTAAGAGACAACGTTTTATTAATTAATAATTGTATTTAAAAATGGATACACACTATTTAGATATTTAAAAACCACTTAACTATCTACACTATAATAATATTATAAAGTAGAAGAGTTTGTTTATTTATTTGTCAGCACAAGGTTATCTCAGGAACTACTGGTCCGAATTCAAAAAAAATATTTATGTGTTAGATAGCTATTTTATTGCGGAAAGCTATTATTATAACATTAAGCTACGACTAATAGGAGCGGGGGAGTAACGACGGGGTCAACTAGTAATTATAAATACATTTTAAAATGAAAAGAAAAATGAAAACAGGTTTTTTTTCTTACTTGTTTATTTTCGCTTCGAGATTTGTCGAGTTCCGATAATAGGTGCTTTTCTGATGGACACTGTTGTTTCTAGTTGTCAGGACTTGCAGTGCTTGGTATAGTGGCGGGCTTATCCCAATGTCTAAACATTTAAACAGCAGTTATATTATATCAAGGTAATAATGATGTTGATTCATTTGTCATTGTACTCGTATTATAGATCGTATGATGGAGTTTTTTTTCCTTGAAGGATACAATTTGAATTTACTTATAAAATAAATATAAGGAAGTACATAAGTTATTTGATACTTTTATTTTAAACGTTGTATTACACTAAAATTGACTCCTGTATTGTAGGTGCGTTCACAAACCTGTAAACTCATAAAAATAATACACCAAAACCGGAACACTTATCTGTAGGTCATATAAATATTTGTTCTGTGCCGGGATCGAACTCGCGTCACGTAAGACTGCAGCCAATCTCTCAACCGCAGCGCTAATCGTGCCAGAAACCCATCTTTTCCAAGTATGCTTAACCATAACTGCTGACGGCACACGTCTGCAATAACCGTCTTATCCACCATAATCTGTACGAGATTTATTTCGAAAGAGTCAAGACGTAGACGGCGCGTGTTGTTCCACGCGTGTCTCAAGGAGTTGCCAGCAAACCGTAGGGGCCCAGCAGGGTATGGTGGGAAAAAATCATGCATTGACATCCCCCGCCCTTGGGCGGAGTGGGAGATAGTGTCAGACTCTTACTGACTAAAAGACCCACCCCGTTCCTTCTAGCCTTCATACCGGGGCTCGAGCGCCCTTTCGGATAACCCTGGCCCCAGTAGGCTTCGACCCGGCTGGGTCCCTGCTGTTGCTGACAACTCCTTGAGGCGCGCGGGAACAGTGCGCGCCGTCGACGACTTGGGCTTGGTCCGGACAGTTACCGGACGGCCGGACAGTGAGCTACCCATTGCTCACTGTCCGCAAGCCCGCGCCTACGTTGGCCGGAAATCGGGATCAGAATCCCGGCGGCGGCGGCGAGGACACCGTTGCCTGATGCGTTCGGCCTCCTCCTTTGCGAGCATTACTGCTTCGCAGAAGTCGGCGACCGCCTGCCACTCCTCCTCGCTCCGGACCATGGCCTCAATCAACCAAAAGCCTACTGGGGCCAAGGATCTGTTTCTGAAAGGAAGATTCGTCCCGGTACGAAACGCAATGAAGAAACAGGAGTGGGTTTTTAGTCAGTAAAAGTCTGACAACATTTCCCACTCCACCCTAGAGCTGGGGATGTCATGGGATGATTTTTCTTACCAAAAAAAACCTCGGCTCTTTAAAGCACAGCTCAACTAAACACGGGTGGATTTTAGTCAGTACAAGTCTGACACTTCCTCTCGCTCCACCCAGATCAGGAAAAGATATTTGATGATATTCCCAACTCAAAAAAAAATCTGTCCTTCATTTACATTTTACATTCTAGTGAATTCATATACTATGTAGTTTCTGTTCCACAAACAGAATATTTAAATATGTATTTAAATAGCATTGCCATGTTTGACGGAGATTTTGTCTTAATTTAAATTATATTATGCCACAGCTGGACTGCTTTCACGGTACTTGAGTTCAGAGAATCTAGAACAACCCTTTTCTGTAAATACTTTTTGTTGCTAGCTAACAGTGTATGAAACTACCTAATGTAATTATAAGATCTGATAGTGGGCGATAAATTAGTACTGTAATATTAATGAAGACCTTTAAAAATCAATTCTATGATGAGCAGTATTTTTCAATTGAATTTAAATGTGACACGGTTGTCGCGTGGTCGCGTCGCTCTTGTCTGTGTCGGCCTTCAAATAATCTTACTCTTGAAATATATATTCCCAAAAATAATTAAAGCGGAAGTATATGGGGTTTTTATTGTTCCTTACTTAAGTCAACTAATACTTAAAAATAGTAACTAATTGTTTATATTTCGACAAAATGCCTTGTTCAATAAATTATTAGCTTCTCTAATGACCAAATAAATAAAAAATAACCAATGACAAGAGAATCAAGAAGAAAATATATAGATTTTTGTTCTGAAGCACTTCTGAACCTTCTACTTGTTAATTATTAATACATAGTACCTATCTTAAAGAAACAATTAAAAAAAAATGAAATGATTACTGCTTAATTTGAGAATAAATTTCTTTCATTTTGTGAAAGTTGCCGAAAGTTATTAGATATTATTAAATCCGCACTCCTATCCAATAGAATATAACAACCACAAAACTCTTACAAATCGAAGGCATTCACGGAAACGACTAAGTGTGCCGCGTGCTGCCACATACTCGTTAAGCTTCTTGGCTTCGGAGTGGCTTTTCTGTTTGCTGCTGCATTTGATCTATTTTTATCTCGCATGCCACCATGTTTATCTTTTAAAAATGATCTGCACGGCATACAAGCGAAAACTTTTAAAAATAAATCCATTTCATTTTTTCGTTCCACTTTTCTCCTCAGCACATACTACAAATACGTACCAACGTTTACAAAGGAACTTGTCGTTTTGTTAGTTTATGATCGCACGTTTCAATGTTCCAATTCACTGAAAATTCAATTTACCTATGAAAAATGGATGGTTGTGTTTTTAGTTTGTTGAATTTTATCACTTATTGCGTTGTCTGCTACGGAATAATCGATCATCGTTTTTCCCGAGGGCTCAGTGTTCGTCCAATAACATTCAAAAACATATTGGCGTAAGTGCTCGATATGAAATTGCATTTAAGCCAATAGGTGCAAGTATTCATCGTCCGTCATATTATTTGTCACCCGCCGTCAGCGGCAGGCGCCGCCGGGCGTCGAGTGCGACCGACGTATAGCGTATATCCAATTACCCATTCGCAATATTTTCTATGCGATGACGTATGTGGAAAACGCAATCAATCTACAATGCGAATATTGTCTAAAATTATTTGGGAAGAGTGCGAGTAATGGTAAAATGTTTTTTTATAGAACTGGAAACGAGATTTCGTAGTTATTTTATAACAAGCCCAATTTCAATCTACATATTGTATATTGGGATTGAGATACAATCAACATTATTGGTGTTTGAACGCCATTTGTGGCAGCCATATATCCAACAGTGGTCATCTTTCGACGTTTTTAGTGGATATGGTGACAAACGCTGTCACACTGTCTACAGCCAAGGTTTAGGGTAGGCAAGGGATTAAGGTTCCCAAAAATCAATGGAGGAGACTATATTCAGTGTTTCCTTGCGTGATCGAGTCAAAAATGAAGGCACCCGCAGGAGAACCAAGGTTACCAACATAGCCTAAAGAACTGAAGTGGCTGTGGGCAGGGCACATTAGAAGCAACAACACAGCAACAACCATCGCAACAGATGGTCGATGGAGTTGAAAGGTTATGGAATGGCGACGACCAACGTACCGGAACACGAAGCGTTGCCATGAGGTGTACTGACGAGCTGGTAGATTCACAGGACTGGTGATAGTGCTGAATGAAGGGGTTTAAAAAAAAGACATCATCAAAATACGAGTTCAATAACCTAGAATAATCATAAAAACATACAAATAAGAAAACATTAGATTAAAAACCCAAATAACAACAGTTTTGTTGGCACGCCTTAGGTTAAGAAAACTTATTTTTCCTCTTGGACGAACTCCAAAACTGGTAACAAAGTGATAAACGTTATTATTGGACTTGATACTTCATTTATAAAACGTGTTTTACTTTGTATGTAAATAAATAAAATGAGACGTTTTGTGTTTTATTTTAAATCTTATTTTTCAGTTTTTCCTGTATGTATCAAAAAGATAAGTGGGTGCACTGCATTCACACCTCTAAACATTATCTACCATAACACATTAATTTCTCATCATTTTTAGTTAAAATCCAAATATTACATTACACATGTACAGTTAAATTAACTAAATTACTTCCTCCTCCTTGCGTCGTATTCCTCAATGCTGAGGGTCTTGACCTTCCTGCTTCATCACTCTAACCCTTATGATATTGCTCCATCTGTTCACACTGAAATTACTTCACACGCTCCTTTTTATGGCAAGAACAACTACACTAGGTACACTAAATCAATAAACCTCTCCACACAGCCTTTATCAAACACTAATTCAATCCAGCGCTCCTAATTCACATCACCCATTCATTACGGGCCGTCTAATTTGTTAGTATTCTCCTAATACGATCCAATAGGGGTATATCTCATTTGCACCCAATCTAAACGTAGAGCTCCCATACCCGCACATGTGTGGGTATCGGAGATTTTTGTAACGCGTAACATACAGCCTGTATACAGGAGGTCGTTTTCACTAGTCGATAGGGCCCGCATGCGGGGTGCGGGCGATTTCTGTACTGATAGGGCCCAAATGCGTGAAACGTGAGATTATTGTAACGTATGCTAAAGGATCCACATGCAGAGCATCTTTTTCGCAGATCGATAGTGTCTGAGGGTGAGGCTACACTTGACCGCGATGCGACTCGCGATACATGAGCAATTAAAACAAATAATAAAAATTGAAATTCACGTTTATGGCAACACTGTACGCCAAATATTACTAGTAATATTTGATTTTTGAAAGCGATTGGAGCAACAGTACTGTAATCATAGCATCGGCTACATCAAATGAATTATCAACGAAAGCGAAATTTAAGCGAATTTATTAGATAATTTCTCATTTAATACACGACAAATTCTACAGTGCTCCTTAATATGTCTTTGGCTACATTATCGTCAACCGCGACAGACATTGATCGCTGATGGATACGCTCGCTCGTGTAGCTGCATGAATTGCTCATCTAATTCGTTGTAAAGCATATGTACAATGTTGCCACACGATATTTAACTCGTTTTGATCTTCCAGTCGCATCGCAAATCGCTGGCCACTGTAGCCTCAGCCTGAATGTGGGGTACGAAAGATATATCTAACGCGTTCCACAGCACTAGCATTTGGTCGTCAAGAGGTGTGTCACTCTTTGAGCCGACTGATGAATGTCTTTGGTGCTATGCCTGCTATCCTGTGTACTGACTACGTTATCAACTTATCTGTCTTCACTAACTTCTCATAAATTATTCCAAATTGACGTACACTCGAAACAAAAATTATCTATGTCCATTGTCCAATCTATCTCTTTAACTTCTCTAAATTAGTTATACGGTTTAGGTATAAATGTGTAACAAACTTGACCAAGACAAACTGTTTTATTTTCGCATTTATAATGTCAGAATGGATTAGTCATTACACCACCTACGAGGGAAGATTCCGCATGCTGATGACCAAAACATGAGTCGTAGAGGCTCATTATATTTATTTAGGCATAGCTAGAACTCGCATTCGGGGTTCAGTAGATTTCTGTTCACGCATGCTATAAGCACCACATGCTGTCTCTTTTTCACTAGTCAATAAGACTCGCTTGCGGATTATTGAATATTCATCACCTCGCATTTGTTTTAAAAGAGTCTCAGCAAGAGACAGCAAAAGTAGTATGAAGAATTCTGTTTGTAACTTAGTGAAGAAGAAATTATTATTTTCACCAAAGAAAAAGAGGATATATTATAGAGTGTGAAGTTTACTGAAAAACATTTCCTTTTTAAGAAGCACGGAGCCTCAGAAAGAATACGTATGAAGTTAAATTTAGATTTGGAATGTGTTATAGAAGATCGTAATAACTTTTTAAAAATGCCTAATGACTTATTTGAGAATTTAAAGGGGAAAATAGGAACAAAAAAAAACCGGCCAAGAGCGTGTCGGGCCACGCTCAGTGTAGGGTTCCGTAGTTTCCCGTCCGTCACAATAAGTGTACCCACTTATGAGTTTAAAAAAATGCTTGCATATACGATTATACTACAAACTTAGTCCAGAAATTATTTTGTAGAACCCTTTTTTGTACAAAAACTGTTCTTTCCATCAAGTTCAAAATAATTTTCCTAGAAAGTCCTTATAAAGTTCTACTTTTCAGATTTTTTTCATATTTTCTAAACTTATGGTTCAAAAGTTAGAGGGGGGACACATTGTTTTTTACTTTTGGAGCGATTATTTCCGAAATTATTGACATTATCAAAAAATGATTTTAGTAAACCCCTATTCATTTTTAAATACCTATCCAACAATATATCACACGTTAGGGTTGAAATTAAAAAAAAAGTCACTTCCCACTTTACATATAGGGGGCTACCCTAATAAAACATTTTTTTCAAATTTTTATTTTACCACTTTGTCAGCGTGATTGATATACATATTGGTACCAAATTTCAGCTTTCTAGTGCTAACAGTCACAGAGATTAAGCGAGGACGGACAGACGGACAGACAGACATGGCGAAACTATAAGGGTTCCTAGTTGACTACGGAACCCTAAAAAGACGTGTGGCACTCGGGGACTGCCGCGGTAAAGCTATTGCATAGCATTTTTATCAACTTATGCAATTATAATTATTTATTTATTTTATTTATGCAGTATTTTTTTTTCCTTTGTTTTTTTTTTCTTTGATATAAATTGAAGTTACACTTTCACACATTGAAATGAATTTTGATTGATTGTTCACTCATTTGTTTTCTTATCGGTCACACGCTCAAAAAACAAATGAGTGGGGGGTGTTAGGTTATTTTCGTTACGGAATTTCTGGATTCGGTCTCCACGCTCAAGGCCCGCGATAGAAGCTATGCAATAGCTTAAAAACAAATCATTTCGAGAAGCGTTACCTACTAAATTAAAACAAGAAGTCAGAGAGAAATCAGTAAAACGCTCAGCTATTACAGATACTCCCACGCAGCGTCAATTCTCATCTAATAAAACACCAACCGATCAATTTCATTGATTGTTAAGCCTCTTGCGGGGAATACCCGCATAACGTATATCGACCAGCCTACTTTCTTTAGTCGATATCGTCATAAGAAAGTAGGCTATATAAGAATATATATATTATATAGAATTATATAGTATAGGAATACGGGCGTATTAGGGACTCCAAGTATGCTGAATAATGACAGAGTTAATGAGCAATAAAAATGAGCCTTACATTATCAAGCCAAAGTTCCTAGCAGTCACATAATTGTCACAATGAGTAAACTCATGTATTGTTCCTGTCTCGTCGAGGCACAAAACTAATGAAATCGTAAATCAACGAGCATACATCGACAGATTTTCAGCGTGCAAATATTTTGCTTTTCAACATAACTCTCGACTCGACTGACGCCTTGTTAATTAATAGAATTAAAACCAGACTTGATGAACAGCTCAACAGCGAGCCAATTAAGCGCGGCATATAATTCTTTTTTCTGTCTCTTTAATCTAAGTGGGAATATTCGATTCAGAAAGAGTCAATTGTATGTTGCAAAAATCGCTGCGTGTGATGAAATTGGATCTGTTTTGTCGTTAAAACAGTCTCTTTTTTAAAAGATAGTATAGATATACAATTATCAATAGACTGCTTGGTGAATAGATATGGATGTGTATTACAAAACATAGTCGAGTTTATGACAATCGCGATAGATGGTTTACATACAGCCATTTTCTTTTTAATTGTATTTACGTAGACAATATTCGCACTTGTATAAATTATACTTATATAAATTATTATTATATTCAAGCACTCGTTTTATGCCATGAATTTTGGCAACGAAACGAAAAATATTGTTATACATGTATTTTCATCTTCATAAATAGTTTTATTAACCATAGATCTAGGCAACATTTTGTTAAAAATTTTCAAATATTCGATAGTTACACAAATTCCACAATACCACATAATTCCATCTAAATAATCCACATAACAATTTAATTAGGGGCAGGTTAGAATCCGCGCGAGTGAGCCCGGGATAACGCGACCACAGCTCAGAGTCAGACAACCAATTTTGTTCAGCTTTAAATCAACTCGTATGTACCTACGATTAACGTTGTGGATTATTTATATCGGATAGCTCTCGACGCACACACGAGCCTGTCTGTCGGCACTCGGCCACTACATCAAAAACGGTGCACTCAAACTAATTGCATTTGATATTGATGTGAGCCTATAGCCCACATTGCTGAATACCTAGCCCCCGCTCTGCTCGCTCTGCCCGCTTTGCCCGCTCTGCCAGCTCTGCCCACTCTGCCCCTCCATCGCATGTCGACTATTAGCAATATAATTTCAGGGAACCATGTGTATATTTGGCACGGCAAAATATACGAAGGCATTCATTTGCTTTGATTCGAATTGATGCATTCATATGTGCCCGATGTCATTAGCCAAATGAATTGATATACGCTGCTAAGTGCGTTGATATTATTACCTGAAAAGGGCAAATGGAAATTATGCTTATTACGTTGCATAATTACCAGAATTAGTTATGTCAATATTATAGTACCTATAGACTGATGGAACAGTATTAACATGCCTGATTGGTAGCAATACATTATGGTTCTAAATGAGAATAACTTACTTTATTAAAAGTTGACACCCTGTTGTTGTGCGATTTTGACTTGCTTGAACTACATCTAATATATAAAAATCTCGTGTCCCAATTTTTGTTATCAAACTCCTCCGAAACGGCTTGGGCGATTTGTATGAAATATTTTGTAAATGTTTGGTAGATCTGAGAATAGTTCGTAGGCTATTTTTACCATGTTACCCCCAATCCCCCATTTTTACTTTGATTATTTATATGCCGGAACAATTTTAGCCGGATCAGCCAACATATAGTAAGTATTTCGTAAAATCTTATTCCGTATTTCAATTAAATACTTAGTGCAATACTAAAAAAGGGGGGAAACTATAACTATACTGCTATAAAGAGATAATAGTTTATCAAATTCTTATCAAAACTCCTCCATAAAATGAAACAAAAACTGCAATCTCTAAATCTAAAACTTATACTGAAGTAGTAATAATCACAAAATGGTACACTAATATCGTTTCCATGGCAACATAAAAGGTCTTAAACGTGCCGCTCTTCGTACCTACCTGCCCCTCAAATTACTTAGTTAATGCTTATTCAACAACCTATAAAAACAAAGAGGTTGCCACGACAAGAGGGTCAGAAACTGTATTGTATATTAATGTAACAGGCGCCATTCTCCCGCTGGTTTTGGCAAAGATGCAATTTAATTTGAATACTGTGCAAGACTGTTATACTGCGTTAGAGTCGTAACTGAAACACTTTAAATATAAAATGGTCATAAAAGTAGTGTCTGAGTGTTGCTTTTAGATGGTGTTAATTGATTTCGGTGTTGCAGTGCTATGCTAGTGATGCTGCTCAATCGTAGAGCTATGAATATTTTATAGGGTTGCGCTTATAGGTTGATTTGATTTATCGCAAAATCAAATAACCTTATGATCAACGGATCCGGATATCTTTTCTCACCTCATAAATAACTTTTTTAATTCTCTATTGTACACCATAACAACTTATACAAGGAAGGAGGCGCCCACACGCTTGAGAGCCGATTCTCAAGCCCCAGCCGCCGGGATCCCGATCCTGATTTCCAGCCACCATAGGAGTAGGCTTACGGACGGCGAGCAATAGGTAGCACACCATCCGATAGCCGTCCGGACCGAGCCCAAGTTGCCAAGGCACATAGTATTCCACGCGTGCCTCAAGGAGATTGTAGGGGCCCAGCACGGTCGAAGCCTGCTGGGGCCATGATTTAAATGAAAGTGAACCCCGGGGACCCTGGAATAAAGGCAAATAAGAAACAGGAGTGGGTTTTAGTCAGGAAAAGTCTGACACGCCCTCCTGCTCCGCCCAAAAGCGGGAAAAGCCATTGGATGATTTCCCATCTTAAAAAAAAAACTTTAAACTCGAACTCGAACACGAATGTTGTTAAAATACGGACTATTGCTCTCAAATGATAATCAGGAGGTCACTGCCGTAATCATTGAGATAAAATGGCTTCTTCTTCTTTTCGTGTCGATATAGGTACAGGTACTGAAACTAATTTTGTTCTGACCAGTATTTGGCAATCTGCACAGCTCTGTTATTGGCTTCGTACAGATCCTGAAAATTGCAGGTGGTTGTGAAGGATGGACAGCATAGCAGGTGACGCATGTCCTGTACAGTGTCTCCACACTGCCACTGTGTTAGAGATGGGTCAAGGAAGCCCCATTTGGCCAGACTGCTTTTACAGCGTCCAACCTGAGTTCACTGTTAGTTAATAGCTATCATGAACCAAAACTGTCTCTCCTCTTAAGAATATTTACCGTTACTAATTGAATCAAAGAATCACTTTTAGAAATTAGTTTCTTAGTTCGTTTCCTGTCTGACTACCTCTGAAAAGAACCGTCTAAAGAAACTTTAAGGTTAAGGGTATCTTTGTAAAGTCCGAAACATACTTAACCAAAGGCTTTTAAGTTTTTGACTATACAATGTGAGGATAACAGTACTCAGCACAGAACAGAAGAATGTATGATTCCTGTGTTCTGTGGTACTCCGAATCGAAAATATTTACTGACAATTTAATCGACTATTTTGAAACTATGAAAGAAATCACAACATCGACGGCACGTATTGTTCCACGCACGCCTCAAGGAATTGTCAGCAAACCGTAGGGGCCCAACAGGACCGAAGCCTACTGGGGCCATGGATCTGTTTCTGAAAGGAAGATTCGGCCCCGGTACGAAACGCAACGAAGGAACAGGAGTGGGTTTTTAGTCAGTCACAGACACTATCTCCCGCTCCGTCCAAGAGCGGGGGATTTCATTACATGATTTTCCCACCAAAAACATAAAAAAACATCGAATGTCAAAATCATGTTTCTTCTCAAACAGACTAAATAACAGTGATGGGTTTTAATCCGTGACTAGCATTAGTTGTAATATCAAATATAATAAAATCAAATATTTTATTGCACTCCAGGTCGTTCAGATCGTAGGTACGGTATAGAATAAAAGAACTTGAATAAACTTTATGTATGGATGTTTGTGAATTTGTAAGTTAGTCAGTCATAGAGACAAGAGATCTAGGTACTTGTGATATACCATGACCAGGGTTAGAAGTTTAAAATATAGATACAATACTTTTCACCACATTTTTTTTTTTGGAAAGTCATGATAACTTCCCAAGTCTAAGTGGAGTGAGAGGGAGCATAGACTTTGATGGACTAAAATCCACCCTTTCTTTTTTTTACTCCTTCTCCCGCTCTAGAACGGAATGGAAGAGCGTGACAAACTTTCACTGTTTAAAACTACACTTTGCCTAACATTCCCCGGGTTTTCGTTTCGGAAGCCAACCCATGGTCCCAGCCGGCCCTACTGGGACCCTACTGTTTTGCTGACATCTCCTTTAGGCGCGCGTGGAACACTACCCGCCGTTGACGACTCAAACTTGGTCCGGTCGGTTATCGGATGGCCGGAAGGTGAGCTACCTATTGCTCGTCGTCCACTGTGTCCTCCGGGTGGTTCACATAATAGCAACACCTGGGCGTTTGTTCTGCACAAATCCCGAACTTACCATGTTCGGCGAGGTCCTTCGTCATGCCGAAGGTGAGAAAGCCCTGACCTCTTTCCAGCCAATCCTCAATGAGGGGACTTACCGCCATGATAAACGGCTTGTAAAAACCCTATATTAATATCCTTTACTTTTCGGTGCCGCGGTGAAATCTTTCGAACAATCGCGCTCCCACATTTTTTTTCTACGGTTATGAGGAATAATTTTAAACTTTCACGCCGATACCACCGCCATAAAATCTAATAACAGATATTCGATTTAATTTTCTTATGCAGTCTGGGTGTTTAACTAAACAAAGTTAATATTACAGCCGTCCCATCGTCCCCACGTCCCCACAATGTATATGAAAACACTTGTCTCCAAATAGAATTATACGAATGGCAATACCTATCCGTATAAGGTAACAGGGTGACGTCGTACGTTCACGGCAAGACAATTAAAAGGAAATTTTAGCGCTTGCGAGGCGCAGGGAGCGTATATGTGTCTCATTTCGGGCGTAAGTGCGCGTTCTCTCGTCACCGTGTCTCCACGATTTATGCGAGCAGTATTACACGCCATTCGACACGTTGCTGCTACAACGAGCTACGAAGATAAATATATTTGTAATTAGGAAAACTTATGGAAATGTTAGAGTTGTGCTTGTGATGGCCCAGAGTGGTTAAGGCGTAAGTCGTTCTTACATGACGTTACTGGTTCGAAAAGGCTTTTTTTCGATTGGAAAAATCATCCAATGACAACCCCCGCTCTTGGGCGGAGCGGGAGATAGTGTCAGACTCTTACTGACTAAAAACCCATCCCGTTCCTTCAAGCCTTCATACCGGGGCTCGAGCGCCCTTTCGGATAACCCAGGCCCCAGTAGGCTTCGACCCGGCTAGGCCCCTGCTGTTGCGCGCCGTAGACGACTTGGGCTTGGTCTGGACAGTTACCGGACGGCCGGACAGCGAGCTACCCATTGCTCACTGTCCGCAAGCCCGCGCCTACGGTTGGTTCGAAAAGCCTGATTATGCTAATGCTATTATGCTATGCTAACCCTGGCAGGCATATGCTCTCTTACCCTTTACACCAGAGGGCTGAAACGAGCGTTAGTTTTACTTTAAATAAAGCATCCTCACGATGTAAGCAGTCAAGTTGTACCTGAAACTTGTTGTACGATCGTGAGGATTAATTTCCAGGTTAATTATAGATCTAAGATTTCTTTTTATTTTTTAGCTCCTTATACTGTATAGAAATCCAAAAATGGTCCTAATCAGACGGCAAGCTGGGTAAAAACCTGTGAGTGTTCATGGGAGAAAAAATGGCTTAAATAAAAAAGAATTGGCTATTAATTAAATAAAAATGAAACGATTTTAGCTATTGTTGATGATTTAGTTGTAGTGTATCTACGATACCTTGTGGGTATACAAAACTTTTTTTTTTCAACGACAGTGTTCACGTACACGTAACAGATTTATTTTGCTACTCATGACGGACTTTAAAGACTATATTTATTTATATTCTTCATGCACACAAGAGTACAGAGGCGGACTTAATGCCTTAGGGCATTAAGTTTGACTTTACCGTCAAACTACTCCAAAACTTTTTTAATTACTGTCAGGTAATTATAGTTGAAATGACACATTAAGCTTACACCGAAACCTTTAACAATGTAACCGTCAACTCCACAAATAAACAATGTATTTAATCGAATAACTGTAGGTAACTCCTTTCCGTGGTTGTAATTCATATCTGCGCATTCTCCTGGGATACTTTCACATAATTGTATGTAGGATCGTTTACCCGGGTCTTGGTTAACGCGACCATCCATGTCATTCCTTATCCGAAATACAGTCATTTTATTTTGATTATTGTCTCATTCATTTGATTTATCTGGTGCTTGCAGCTTAATAATAACAGCGACACAGGTTGATTCTTGGATGGGTGTCCATCTTAAGAACCCATCATTTCAGCCGAAAGACGTCCATTGTTGAACATAAGCTTTCCCCCAGTGTCGCCATAACGGCCGGTCCTGTGCGTCTCGATCCATCAGATCCCGCGACCCTTACCAGGACATTGGTCCACGTTGTGGGAGGTCCTCTAACAGTGCGTCTTCCGGCACGTGTACGCCACTCTAGAACCTTTCTGTGGCTCAACTATCTTAACACACTAATATATTTCAATTCAGTTTTATTCAGGAACTATTTACATTGTCTTCAATAAAAATTCTAATATCTGTAGATACACCTTCATGCCTCGAAAAGCATTTTAAGCGGTAGGTTCCGGCTGTCATTTTTCTATGGCATTCGTTAAGAGTAGTCAGAAGCCAGGAAACCTGACACTAATGTGGGTAACGGGTATCATGTTACCCACTTACTGTGGTCGACTAAGATCGGGAACTTCGGCCCCCCGACACCGATAGGTTAGGTTCGAAGGGGATGACGTGCGTTAGAGTGAGCGAACAAAGCGAGCGAATGAACGAATGAATAGATTGACTATTAACATATATTATTCTCAGTATGAACCTTCACAGAAGAGAGGAAGAGTTAGACTGCAAGATACCTGGAAGACAAATGAATGTCCATAAGGACATGCAAGACTTTAGGTTTACAGATGACGAAGCTTATCAGCGAAATGAAAGGCGCCGAATGACCCCGCGTAACGGAAAGAGGCAAGAGGCAAAGAAGAAGATTCTCAAAAAGAACTTTAATTTAATCAGTTACCTATTATATTCCTACTAGCTTCTGCCAGCGGCTACGCTTTTGTTAAAATAGGACTTTCATACAAACTTCCAACCCTTGTTTTACCCCCTTTGGAGTGGAGTTTTACAAAAACGGTTCTTAGCGGATGTCTACACCCCATAAGGAACCTACCTGCGTTAAGTTTGTAGGTATAGTTTCGGAGATTTCGTGATTAATCAGTGAGTGGTATTTCTTTTTTTTGAAGATATCCCCAGGAAAACCAAGGTTGCCGACATAGCACAAAGAATTGCCAAACTTAAGTGGCAATGGGCAGGGCACATTGCTCGCAGAAAAGATGGCCGTTGGGGCTGAAAGGTTTTGGAGTGACAACCGCGTACCGGAAGACGCAGCGTTGGAAGGCCTCCTACAAGGTGGACCGATGACCTGGTGAAGGTAGCGGGAAACCGATGGATGCGGGACGCACAGGAACGTTCGATGTGGTCACGCTTGGGGGAGGCCTATGTCCAACAGTGGACGTGTGTCGGCTGAAATGATGATGATGATGATTTCGCTTTTATAAACATAGATTTAGTGGTCTGAAATATTATATACCACATCCAAAGACTACGTTTCCTCATGGCTCGGACCCACCACCTCAAGGATGATTGTGCCGCTTGTCTAATTGTTTCTTGCAACGCCGCTATATTAAGCAGTGAGATGCCGCCGACTTTATGACTTCTTGAATGAGTCATTAAGTTGTCGAATCAATTCGTCTTCGGCCTCGGCACTCGACACTCGGCATTCGGTATTATTTCTCCCGAGACGAGCTAGGAAGCATTATACCTCAGTTATTTTACAACTATCGTCGACGTCGAATTTATACGTTTATGTAGAAAGATAAATTAGGGGAATTTATGTTTTTGAAATGTTATGTACTTGATTCTGAGTCGAATTAAGTGGCCAATTCTACTGTTGAAGCTGTAAAGTTTCTTTTTATTGGTATGTTAATCAATTAATCACTTTATTTCATTAAAGCATTTTACTTCTGTAGAATGTATATCTTTTTGTACATCAAATTAGGGACTTTTTTAATTTTATACCTATAATAGGTAGAGATTTTACCAAATTAAATAAATTAACTTGAAAAATCGCGTGTTCCTATCAACAAAATAAAATATCATGTAAATAAGTAAAGAAAACTAAACAATCTGATTAAGCCAACATCAAACTTAGCTTTTAAAATGCAAAAAAATAACAAACACGCTAAGAAGAACAAACTAACAGATCGCTACTTTCATAACATTTAAAATTCATATGATTTAACTTTATTGGGTGAATGCTACTCAAGAAAAACAGAGCTAAAGAACTTAGTAATATTCAAAGTTGAGTCGGAAGAAAACTTAATTAAAATAGAACATTTATATAAATAAGAAGTTAAAGTTACTGCAAATAGTAGAGATTTCGACACTTAGTCATAACTTAAAAACTGCAACACTGGGCGATAGCGACAATATTTTGTAACTTGGAAACTATTGGAAGAAAATTAACAAGTCCTAATTTGGTTTAAGTTTTTGTAACAATACAGAAGAAAATTGCATAACAATTTCATTACTCAGATTGTAATCTGTGTAATTGTACTTTTTAAGTACAATAAGGCCCTTTGCCCACTGCGATTTTTTGTAACGATTCTAAATGCGTTTCGCTAATGCGCGACAGAAGCGATGCTAACGCGCTACGGAAGCGATGCCAACGCGCTACTAATGCGCTACAGAATCGCGACTGTATCGATGCAAACTCGCAATCGTGTCGCCCGACACGACTTCGGTGAAAGAACGAAGCGAGAGTACACGTGAGTGAAATATTCTACATACAAATACTTCATTTTTGTGCTGTTACTGAATCGCGTTTGCATTGTGACATAAGCGCTACAATATCGCGTTTGCATCGCGATTGAAAATCTTGGTATGGGCGGTCTGACCGTATCCCGACTATATCTAAGCGAACATGCGACTGGTTTGCTAAGCTGCATCACTACAAAAATTCGCCGTAGACGGCCTGTCCGCCGTAGACCGTTTATTTAATAAAAAATGAGTCTTAAGTATGCTATAAAGCTCGTCGTCCGTACATTCGGTAATCGACTGGATTGAGCCCAAGTCAGCGACAGCGCAAAGTGTTTCACGCGCTCCTAGGACTAGGAAATGGCCGCCGCCCGCTAGGACTGTGGCCATACTGAAAAGGAAACTTGTGGTCTTAGAATGCAAACGGGTAACTGAAGGACACAGGTGTGGTTTTAGTCAGTAAAAGTCTATCACGCCCTCCTGCTGCGCCCTAGAGCGAAAGAAGTATATAGGATGATTTCCCATTTAAAAAAAGTATGCTTTTAATGTGGTTTCCTATATTTACTTTAAATCAGACCTTTACTAATCAATACATAATCATGACCTTAACGAAAATAAGCCGACACCAGCCCTCTGCCCTTTTCAAATTACTACAAACAAAACAAAACTTCGTGGTCTAATCTAATTTTTTAATCATTCTCCTCGCCATTGAACAAGTAAATTGCTCCCCACAATCAAACCGAATCAGCCAACAGTATCCTGTTAAACTCAATCACAAGAATTCACAACTTTCAACAAATTTCATAACACTAATTTGAAAAGACTGCCAATATTTATTTCGGTGTAAACAAGTTAATTTTGAGTAATTATTGCTGCTGATTATTCGGAAATATGCGCGGTATTTTCTCGTCTGTCTTACTAGTGTCTTAGGAGGAGAGACGATATTATTATTTGTCAGGAAATTTTCCCATATTAAAAAAAACACTACAATTAAATACAATCTACACAAATACACACATACACAATTATATAGATTAACTATATTAAAATTCAATTCATTTTTTCCTTTCCATGTCAAATTAAAATTATAAAAAACAATTAAATTACATTAAAGCAAATCAAATTAAATTATTCCAATTAAATCAATTAAAATTCTATATAGGGTTTATAGCTCCATTTCCCTTGCCCGCTCGCACAACCAACATTTTAACAGGTCATGGTAAGCCCCCAGTTCGTGTTGCCAGTGATGACATATGGCTACGAAACGTAGTCGCTCACAATGAGCCTCATCAGAAGGCGTAAAATCACCCAAAGAGCAATAGAGAAGACCTTGCCTGGAGTTTTCTTCTTTGATTGGTTTATATAAACAGAACATTCCATTCAGTACAACCGAATTATGATCAGGTTCGTAACGACAACATCGCACTAGTGGTACCGATCACAAATCCCGTTTACTAAGCGGGGTTTATGTTAATATAGGGTACTATTGCCATGATCGCAAGTCTTATACACATCTATGACGTGAACATTTATATGCACACTATTAAGTGGCGCCGAAAATGTGATGTTGCAATCGCATGTATATCACAAGTAATACATAAACCATACATATTTAATTAGATTGTTTAGTCCGATTGCCAAGTTAATCTAGGACGTCAAGGACCATTAAGTATGGACTGAATAAATTAACCGACTTGGTATTAAATAGATCTCACAACTTTTTACGGTAGAAAAACTGAGTTGAAGCCTTGGTTTTTTTTACAAAGTTATGGTTTTGATGGCATTGATTATTTCCGTAGCCCATCCGGACATAATAAGAAGTAAAAAGAGCCATTCAATGATGAAATTTTTAAAATAACTTGATTATACACTGGTGTAATAAAAATAGTTCTCATGCATGGTGGCAAGCAGCCTGTGCCAATTTGTTTTTTTTTTGTTGTGACTTTTGAAAACCTAAAAGAGAAAAACTAATACAAATATCTAAAATCATTTTTATTATTAGTCAACAATTCCTGACTCACTCTCTAACTCATCAACGCTCAGCCCAACTTGGACTTAAAACGTTTCAGGTATTCTATACATTGCCTAGGTATTGTATAGAATACCTGATTATACAGATTCCCGGTAACATATACAAAGAAAAAGAAAGGATTTTCTAAAATTTATTCTATAAACGGATGAAATGGGGGTCCTACTTTCACACGAGCGAAGTCGTTAACACTGGCTAGTCTTTCGCATTATTTTTCATACAATCCATTCTCTCTTCTTCTTTACCGACTTTTTATTTGTAGTAATGTAGTCAAAATAAACTCTTAAACCACACAATGTTTCTAACCCGTAAATAATTCACAGGTACAAATATATCACAAATTGAATTTAGCTTCATGACCCTCATTCATGTAACACCGATTTGCGAACGGTTTTTTCATTCAATGGGCTTTTTCGGTCATTAAGTTTGACGGGTACCCATACAGATGCAAATTGATTAGCTTCCAAAAGATATAATAATAAAATTGGTGTAACGATGCAATAACGTGCCTTTGTATTTACGCGAATTTTGTTTAACAGAACAAAGCAGGTTTTGTTGAAAAATATGCGGTTATTGTTTTGTTTTTTTAGTCTGTTATTTAAGAGACCATTTGTTTAAATATCATAGTTTATTCAAACATACTATCTACACACGATCCAGCTGGAATTAAATCTTCTTCATATGATAGTTTTAACGTGCTTTCCGTTTTATTGGATAATAGGTAGATTTTTCTTCTATATATAATAAAATAGTTGCAAAGTCATTAATTGAGTAGTTAATCTATATCTACATTCTATATCAATCTTATACATAAAAATAAACAGCTTATCGTTAGTATCGCTCAAACTCAAGAACGGCTAGACTGATTTGGCCGGTCTTGAAACATTCGTGATAATGAAACGCAAAGATTATATATCGAAAAATTTACCAAAAAAAAAATCCGTTTTCACAATATTCATAGACTATTAGGCGGTACGGAGTTCGCCGGGACAGCTACTGCTTCATAAATCTATAATATAAAAATGAATCGCAAAATGTGTTGGTAAGCGCATAACTCAACAACGCCTGGACCGATTTCGATAATTTTTTTTTTCTTGTATTCGTTATTATGAGGAGAAGGTTCTTATGGAAAAAAAATGAAAATTAGGATAGTGTAGGGTAGAGTAAGGTAGAGTAGGGTATAGTAGGCTGAAGTAGGGAAGAGCGGGAGCGAAGCCGCGCGGGCAAAGCTAGTAGGTATTAAAATTACTTTTCCTAGGCGATTATAAAATAACATAATCTACATTAGAAGTTAGTCTCTAAAGGTACATATTTTTTTGTTCTCTATCCATCTTTTTGATCTAGGCAGTGCAACTCTAAAAAAGGTATACATTACGGCATTGGTTCCTAACCTGCGGTCCGCGGACCACTGATGGTCCAAAAGAGCTAAAATATGGACCGATAAGGTTGAAATTTTAAACTTTACAACCTTTTACAACTTACTGACGCTGATGCAGACTGATTTTAAGTATCTATTAGAAATATTATGTTTTATTTAACTATGTTCAGTAGATACTTTGATTAATAAATTGTCTATTTATAAAAAAAAAAATTATATTATTATTATTTCGTTTATTCATTAAAGTACATATAATAGATTTTATTGAGGATTTTCGAAATAAACCACAAATTGTTTCTCTGAAAACAAAGGTTTGTTTTATTCAACATGCTTTTACAGTATAACAATTATCGTTTAACTAAAATTACACTTTTATCTCACCTGAAAACAAAGAAACGACATTTAAAGTTCACTAATATCGCCTCCTCAATTATATCCCTTTAATTATCTCCCTACAAGTTTTTATAACAATAAAATGCACAAAATAATCTAAACATCATCTGTCATTGAATGATACGTCACCCCGTATTCACAGCTTAAAAATTAAATTAATGAAATGTCATTTCCAAGGAGGTCATTTCATTACATCTCCGCCCCATAGGAACGAAAATTCTAAATAATATAATACAAACAATGCACCTGCAAGTTATCTTTATACCTATTCGTTTTCTTCTACTTCATCTTCTGCCGTAACAGGTTGTGATTTTGTTATGTGGAATAAAGTTGATTCTGTTTTTCTGTTGCCAGTGTCAATCTTATAAATGGAGTTCGATATTTTCTCTATTATCTTGAAAGGGCCTATTTTTAATTCGTCTAATTTTTTCCTGTTCAGTCTATTTCCATTTTCTACATATACACTGTCTCCTATCTCGAACTCTTGTATTTTCCTATTTCTATCAAATATTTTCTTGTTGTACTTGTGAGATTTTATTGTATTCTCTAATGCTAATCTTCTATCAGCAATCCACTTGTCTTCCTTTTCTATTGTTTTAATTTCATTTGGTAATATACTGACATTTGTACCATCCAGTAAATATTTTGGTGCAAAACCTGTAACAGAATGGTCTGTTTCATTATATTTCTGTACACATTCTCTTGCTACTGTTGTCCATGTTCTCTTATTATTTTTCTCATTTATTTTACATGTTATTTTATTTACTATTGTTTGGTTAAACCTTGCGTTCAAGCCGTTCGAAAATGGCGTATTCACAGCTGTAAATATTAGTTTGATGTTATTCTCCTGCAAATACTGTTTAAATTCTTTTGAATTGATGCCTGGATATTGGTCTGTCAGAATTATTCCAATCTCATCTGTCTCGAGTACTTTCTTTGTTAGTTTTATAAAGTCACTTGCGTTCTGTGTTTTTGAAGTCACAATAAACGCATATCTTGTGTAGTGGTCTACTAAAAGGTGTAAGTATTTTTTTGTTGACCTAGATCCTCCAAAGCCACCTATAGTATCCATTGACATTATCTCAAATGGTTTTGTTGCTGGTCCCAGTTGTGACATTAACCCAAATTTTCCTTGACATCTTGATTTATTTTTTATGCATATTTCGCATGTTTTACAAATATTTATGATATTTTTTGTTAGGTTTTTAGCTGTATATAGTGGACTTATTTTTTTCTGTAATTGTCTGATTCCAATATGGCATAAATCTTCATGCACCTTTTTTATAATTTTTTTACTAAATTCTTCTGTGAGTATAATCTTTTCTAGTTTCTTTATTTTTTTATAATAGATTTTATTTTTATGTAGTAGATTTTGTTTCTTTTCTTTTATTGTTTCATTTTTTTCTTGGTCTTCAACTATATCTTTTATTTGTATTAAATTAACTATTTTTAATAGTTCCTCCTTGTTATCTTCTGATTCTAATACAGGGTTTCGGCTCAAACAGTCTGCTTCTATATTTTCTTTACCAGGTATATATTTTACTGTAAAGTCATATTGAGATAGGTAATATGTGAGGTCACCCAATTCTTCATCTGTCCTGCATTTAATATTCATGTTCTCTAGAGGTTTGTGTTCTGAGTAAATAGTGAAATGTTTTCCAATTAGCCAGTGTTGCCAGTATTTTACTGCTTCTTTCATAGCAATACATTCCAAATATATGGCCTTTTTTCGTTTTTGAGATTCGTTTAGTTATTTTGAAAAATATGCCACCGGTTTGTCTTTACCGTCTAGTTGAGTCTGTTTTAATATTGCCCCGATACCCTCTAAAGATGCATCTGTAAAGATTTTTATTGGTAAGTCTTTGTCGAATATTTCCAACACAGGTTGAGAACATAAATATCTTTTTATTTGATTCTTCACACTTCTCTGACCACACAAACTTTTCATTTTTTCTTAATAAATTATGTAATGGGTCTAAAATAATTGCACTTCTTGGTATGTATTCATGGTAGAAGTTAATTTTTCCCAAAAATTGTCTGATATTCTTTTGTGTCTTAGGAGTTGGAAAATGTCTCATCGAGATCAAATTGTCTTTTAGTGGTCTTACCGAATTGTTCTGAATTACATGGCCGAGGTACTTTACTGAGTCTGAAGCAAAGTTACATTTCGTAAACTTCAATCTAAAGCCTTCTTGTATTATTGCCTCTAATACATTTCTTATGTGTTTTATATGTTCTTCAAAGGTGTTCGAGTATATCAGAATATCATCAATATAGTTTACGGAGTATCCTGTGAGATTGTGCTTTCTTAGAATATTGCTTAAAATTCTCTGGAAAATTGCTGGTGATGTTTTCAAACCAAAGGGAAGGCAGGTCCACTGGAAGTGGCCATCTTGTGTGACAAATCCTGTTTTATATCTATCTTCCACCCGTAATGGTATCGCCCAGAATGCTGAGTTTATATCCAGTGTAGTAAAATACTTACAATTTCTAGTTTTAACAATCAAATCATCTATTAACGGAAAAGGTTGAGCTTGTAGAACAACAATTTTATTTAGTTCCCTGAAATCTATACACAAGCGTGATTTTCTATTTTCACCCTTTTTTAATGCCAATGTCACTGGAGCAGCGAAAGGACTGTAGGATTCTTCTATTAAATTATTCTTTAGTAACATGGATATTTGCTCTTCAATTTCTAATTTATCTTCTATTGTACATCTGTATGGTCTTTTACTACAGTATCTATTTACTAGTAAATCTATGTGAGCTTCATAATCTCTAACTGTTCCTATATCATACTTGTCCTTTGCAAAAATTGTTTTTTTATATTCCTTTATTATTTTCTCGATCTCAATTTTCTTTTCATTATCTAAATGGTCTGTCATACTTACAAACTCTTCTGTTTCTATGTGTTCATTAAAATTTATTGCTAATGTTTTTATATTCTTTTCTTCATTTCTGTTATCTTTAGACATTTCATCTATTTTATTTGTTCTTATCTTTTGTTCTATCCGTTAGTCCTCGTTTTGGGTTAGTTTGAATTTCTTTATCATATCCAATCCGATTATAAAATCATCAAAATAATCATTTTCTACTATGTATACATCCACTTCTTCTTCTAAATCAAATATTTTTATTTTTATTGTTATCAAGCCATCTGTTTTTTTCACACCATTAACCGTTTTCATATATGCTATAGTCTCATTGTCCTTTTTTTCTTTTATTTTAATCAGTCTTGAATTTATTAAAGAAATCTGTGAGCCTGAATCATAAATGCCGCTCACTTCTAGTTTATTTTCTAATAAGAGCTTGATTTTGATTAATGGTGTACTTACTCGTTTTTTTTCTCAGTATTTATATCTACTTCAATAATAGAGTTGTTATTTACATTTCTGGGTTTAAAAACTTTTTCAGATTCATTTTTATTTTTCTTGAACCAACATGACTCTTCCGGATGATATCTAATTCCTTTGTCCAAAGATTCACAAGTGTTACATGGTTTCTTCTCATTAGTTTTATTTTTATAAAGGAATGTACGACTCTTTATTGTACTTGAGTTTTTCTTGTACATCATACCTTCATATTTTCTTATCTCATTGAACAAATCAATCATTGAGTTCATCTCTGTTTAACCTATTTAAGATAAACCCAGGTAAACCTGTTGCAATAAGATCTATCATTGTTTTGGAGTCTATCGATTTGTTTATGTCTAGCATAAACCTTTCTTTTCTAATAGCGTAATCAATTAGTAGTCCTTCTTTATATCTAAATGCGAGAGCATATGTAACTATGTCCCATCCTCGGTTTTTAAAAGTTTCTAAAAATTTGTCTTTCCATTCATTCCATTCAGCCTTTATTGTTAGTTTTATGGCCATCGAGCTATACCAATCCAAACAAGATTTTTCTAAAAATAATCTCAATATATCTATTTTTGTTTCATCTTTTGATATATTAAAGCGCTCACACTCCTTTTCAAAATTCTCAATCCATTGCATTGCATTAGGGTTCTTGCTTGGGAATTTTTCAATAATAAATTTCTCTGAAATATGTTTTAGGTTATGTTGATTTTCTTTCTTTGTAGTAGTTTCTATTAATTTTTCCAAGATATGTTGCAAATTGTCGTTTTTGTCTATAGGTTGTTTTGTGCTCATTTCTTCTAAATATTGATCTAAAAATTGCATATTACCTTCCTCATCTCTATATGTTTTCTTAAGATCTTCATCCAATTTTATCCATATTTTTCTACTTTGATGCCTTTTCTTTATACTATTTTTTATTTTTGAGAAAGTATTCATTTTGACAATATATGTATGATGAATCACCGGCTTCAGCTCATCAGGTAAAACATAACATTTTCCTTCTTCTGTAGATATTGAGGTTATGGCTAATACATTTGATTTGCAATCATTTGAAGCTATCATCGTAAACTCAAATTGCAGCCGGTCCATCTTCTTTTAGTTAACAAAAATGTCGTTTTATAATAGATTTTATTGAGGATTTTCGAAATAAACCACAAATTGTTTCTCTGAAAACAAAGGTTTGTTTTATTCAACATGCTTTTACAGTATAACAATTATCGTTTAACTAAAATTACACTTTTATCTCACCTGAAAACAAAGAAACGACATTTAAAATTCACTAATATCGCCTCCTCAATTATATCCCTTTAATTATCTCTCTACAAGTTTTTATAACAATAAAATGCACAAAATAATCTAAACATCATCTGTCATTGAATGATACGTCACCCCGTATTCACAGCTTAAAAATTAAATTAATGAAATGTCATTTCCAAGGTCATTTCATTACATACATATAAATTATATTTTTAAATATTCAATAAAAAATAAAAAACATACTTACTTACATACATACTTTGATTAATAAATTGTCTATTTATAAAAAAAAAAATATTATATTATTATTATTTCGTTTATTCATTAAAGTACATATAAATTATATTTTTAAATATTCAATAAAAAATAAAAAACATTTAAAAATATAAAAAATAGTAGCCCACCGGTATCGGGAACAGGGTCCAAGCTACCGGCGGTCAGGGCTCCAGAGAAAGGAACCTCCTGACTATACGAGCCGTGTCCAGCAATACTGCTTTCTGAATCAAGCCCTTGATCCAGTCGCCTAACGAGAGCCTCCTAAGGTGTTGGTCGAGGCTCTTGGCTATTAAGCCATTATTATTATTATTTTTATTATTATTTTATTTTTTAATTGTTTATTTACTATAAATAAATAAATAAATAATAATAATATTAATAACTATTTGCACAGGCTTCTTTTTATGACGTAGGCGAGCGCTAAGCAGGGTTTTCTGAAACTCCAAACTTTAAAGGAGTGAAAACAGGGGATTTCGTTTGTATGCAAAATTCCATTCTATGAACCAATATCCTTGTAAGTTAGCAAAAATAGTAACCTAAGTAATTAATAAAGATTATCATTATTTGTTTTCAGAACTACTTCCAATAGAACAAATCAGGAGGTATTAAAGATTTATAAAGGATTTTTATTTTTTCTTTAATAATAAAGACTCTCATTATTAGTTTTTCAAGTTAGTTTAAGGGCGGTCGCCGACTTCTGCGAAGCAGTAATGCTCGCAAAGGAGGAGGCCGAACGCATCAAGCAACGGCGTTATCGCCGCCGCCGCCGGGATTCTGATCCCGATTTCCGGCCAACGTAGGCGCGGGCTTGCGGACAGTGAGCAATGGGTAGCTCACTGTCCGGCCGTCCGGTAACTGTCCGGACCAAGCCCAAGTCGTCGACGGCGCGCACTATTCCCGCGCGTCTCAAGGAGTTGTCAGCAACAGCAGGGACCCAGCCGGGTCGAAGCCTACTGGGGCCAGGGTTACCCGAAAGGGCGCTCGAGCCCCGGTATGAAGGCTAGAAGGAACGGGGTGGGTCTTTTAGTCAATAAGAGTCTGACACTATCTCCCGCTCCGCCCAAGAGCGGGGGATGTCAATGCATGATTTTTTCCCACCATAAAAAAAAAAGTTAGTATGGGATGTAAAATATTTTATGTTTTTTTTTTCGTTTTTTGCGACATGTTTTGAACTTAAGATATTATAAGTTTCTCTATGTTTAAACTAGCTTTCGCCCGTAGCTTTGTCCACGTACATAAGATATAACTTATGTCACTCAACAATAAAGCAGCTTTCTATCGGTGAAAAAAAATCAGCATTTGAACCAGTATTTTCAGAGTTTACCTTCTACAAACAAACAAACTTTACCTCTTTATAATATTAGTGTAGATTAACACACTTTTTCGTTTCGGATTTTTTTTTTCTACAAAAAACAAATAAACCAATGTGGCCCCAGTTCGTAAGTAGATTGAGAACCGCTGCATCACAGACACGAACCTTCCCCCAAACCGCCGCTACCCTAAACTATCCTGACGGTCATTTCCCATAATTACAACGGCTTGGATCGTTGGTATTTGCACCAAGATATTATTACACAACATCTAAATGTTCTATTTAATATTGTATGAAATCTTGCCGCGTCTCTAAATTAAGGTTACTATTTTTTAGGGATCCGTACCTGAAATGGAAAAAATTGAACCCTTATGGGATTACTTTGTTGTCCGTCTGTCTGTCGAGACCGTTTATCCCGAAAACGCGTGGAGATATCGAGTTGAAATTAAAACCATACCATCTGCGAACCCTTGAAGCTCTGAAAAAACCAAACTTCCGAATTAACGAAAAAAATATGTATACGGTCGTTTAGTCGCAAAAAACGTAGGTATATTTCGACACAAAGGAATCAAAATTCATATGATACTTCCCGCTGACCCAGAGTCCTGAATTTTGGTGTAAATCAAGGTTTTATAGCACAGATATAGTAATAAACCTGAAAACAGTAAAGTTACGTCACAAAATAAATATTTATTTGTGATTCCGAAAAATCTTTGAGACTCCATTTGGAAATTAAAGTATTTACATAGGTAAGTTTCTATGGAACCCTCAGTGCGTCATTCCGACTCGCACTTACCCCGTTTTTTGAGGGAGGACATCAAAAATTACTCCTCCCACGCTGAACGGAGCAAGAGGGAGCATCAGACTTTTACTGACTACAACCTACCTGTGGCCAAAGACACAGGTAGTCAGAACATTTATAGATGTTGTAAGACATTACTAAGGTGGAACGAGAGCTGTCCGACCGTCCGGTAACTGTCAGAACCGAGCCCAAGTCGTCGACGGCGCGCACTGTTCCCGCGCGCCTCAAGGAGCTGTCAGCAACAGCAGAGGCCCAGCTTTGTCGAAGCTTACTGGGGCCAGGGTTAATTCGAAAGATAGCTCAAGCCCCGGCACGAAGGCAACGATGGTACAGGAGTGAGTTTTTAGTCAGTAGGAGTCTGACACTATCTCCCGCTCCGCCCAAGAGCGGGAGATGTCATTAGATAATTTCCCACAACGAAAAAAAAAAAGATAGAACGAGAGGGAATATCAAACTTTTACTGACTAAAACCTACTTGGGTTTTTCATTTGCCCTTTGCCCGTTATAGGGCCACAGTCATTCTTTCAAACGTTCCCGCAGCCGCAGCAGGCGTTACCTACTGAGCTCCTTCAGTTTTGCTGACATTTTTTTGAGACTTGCATTGAACACAACGGACCGTCTCGACACGGGCCTGGTCCTTCCCGGACGGGTAGACGACGAGCTACCCATTGCTCGTCGCCCGTAAGCCCGCACCTGCGGTGACCGGAATTCGTCCTACCACTCCCGATGCTCGGGGCATCTCTTTCAGCAGCCGGGGCGTGAGGTCGATGTCTGTTTCATCATCTGTGTTCCTTCAGGCGTGCTATTCTCTGAGAAAACCGCCTTGAGCGCAGCGCTATCCGCAGTGACGAAATCCAAATAGGTACATTAAATTAATAATCCCATGGACCTATACATTGGATTGTTAATTCAATGTACTGTGCTCTCGACTCGTCGCTGTGGCCAGCGCTGCGCTCAACGCTTTTTTCTTAGAAAATAGCAACGCAGATGCCTTTTTCGTTCCAAGGTCACGGTAACTTTTTCGACCAATCCCGCAGCCTAAAACTCAAGTTGTTGAACTTAAGAATTTGAAAGTAAGACTTCACTTAAGCCTGAAATCTTGCCACACTTTAGCATTCAAGTAGGGTTTTACAAGTTGTTTACTCCAATTCTCAATTCAGGAACCGGGTATTAGTCTCCTTTCGTAACCACAGGAGCAGATTTATTTTAAACCACAAAAACAATTCGATGTACGGTGTGAAGCAAGCATAAGTCTGGATATAAAATGGTTTAAATTATGAAAACATTTTCTTTAAAGCTTTTATTTGGAACCGGGGGAGTAGGAATTAATAAAAACAGGGCGGGAGAGTTCATAAAGAAAAATGTCACTGCATTGCAAAGTAATGCTCTCTCCTTCTGGCGTCGACTGAAGAACGCGAATTTGTAAATCTGTGTTCGAAACGCCCTTGATTTTATTCTTCCTTGTTCAAACTTATACTCATTGAAATAGGCAATGCCGTTTTGTTACCATTACAAAAATTAGTAACAGTTTTGATTAAAAAATAAATAAAATTCTACCACTTCTTAAAAACGTAAAAATGATGAAACGAACTAATAAAAATTCAAAAAAGTAGCGAAAAATCTCACTCGTTTCAGAGTATTCATGAAACTGTTGTTCGTAGAACGCGCCCCAGCGGGCTGGGTGTCAGTATTTTGTTAATATATGAATACATTACAGCAAGTTCGAGGAAACAGTTTCTCGCTAAATTAAAATCTCTCACGGGCGAATTAAAACTGGAAAGTTTTTAAGCTTACTAGGCGTAGCCGCTTAATGATATTAAACCGTTGATTTATAAACAACAGCGGTATGAAATACGGGGTTATTGTGCTAGTTTCACTCGTTTTACAGAGAAACGGGTCCTATGGTGGAAGTTCTTCGATCAAAATGAATAAATCATTCTCTATATAAGCAGCCTGCTTCGAATTGTTCTTATGAGAGAAATTAAAATAATTATACAAGGTAATTCTTGGTATTGTATAATTAATCAAATAAAACCATGTTTTGTAGTATTGTGATCACATTCTACAACGAAGATCCGTAATCGGAAGAACATTGCCATCCATCACCATACGAACTTCATCAGACACACTTAATTGTCGGCAGGAAACCATCTGCTCCACTTCCTTCCGTTCTGGGTAGACCGAGAGAGAGTGTCAAACCTTTAACTGACTAAAACCCTCGTGTACTTTCAGCTGCCCTTAACGAGGACCTCGACCTCGTCGGAAACTCTTCCAAACCTCCCGCAAACATTAAACACACTGGTATTCTAAGCTCGAAACCTTTCAAAACACCAAAACTTTGACGTCACAAACTCGCCGTTGATTCACACGTACGCAGCTCATAGCGCAAACACTACATAAATTCAGTTTTTCAGTCTGTTTAGTAGGTGTGGTGTGTACGCTAGTTTATAAGAGCGACGCGGTTCGGGCGGCGCGGGGCCCGGGGGCCCGGACCGTGCCGTATCTGTCATCTCCGGGCGCAAACACGCCGTTACCTCGCCTCATTTTATTAGGGGCCCGTGCCGACAAGCCGAAACCACTAACGCGATGCGCTAATAAAATTGAATCAGCCTTCTTTCTACTTCGGAAGCCGGAATAGTAATGGAATAAGATGGTTTAATTTTTTTTGTTGAGTCTTTATGTTGGGTTGGCTCTGTTTGAGGAAATTTTCTTTTGTTTGGAAAAAAAATATTAACTGCATATTTTCGTTATAGTATTTATTAATTATAATAAAAAGTAAACAGGAAAAGGTACAGGTAAATTTAAATCCAAAACCTCAAAAATGACAAATTAATAAATAATAAAAAGAACAGATAAATCTAAAACTGAAACCTATAAAGTATCTCGTGCCTAGCCATGATATGACAACACCCTATTAATTTATCTAATTATAACTACATACAAGCACTTAAAAACAAAAATAACAAAAACAGAATAGCACAAAGGTGCGTTTCAAAAGAAATTTCTTCCAACAGACCTGCGACGGGAGAGTGAGGTGAAAGATGTAGATAGTGTGTACTGTAATAAAACTAGACTATAATAACTTAACTATTCTATAGCATATAATATAATATATATTCCACCTGTATACCCTTGTGTACATATACAAAATTGGTATTTTACATTTATTATCACCTACTATTACCTACTACTTTTTATTAGGTGGGAAATCATCACTGGACTTTTTCCGCTCTAGGGTGAAACGATTCAGGCATGTCAGATTTTTTTTACCAAAACCCACTTGTGTGATACATTTACCCATTGCGTTCTAGGGCCACGTTTACTTTTCCAGACGTTACCGCTGCCCTGGCAGGCATCGGTTCTACTGAGTCCATATTGCTTTGTTGATATTTCTTTGAAGCACACGTGGAACACTACCAAACGACCCGACGGCGAGCTACCAATTGCTCGTTGTCAGCCAGTGACCAGCAATGTTACTTTCCTCTTCAAGCACAAAATACACACACAGAAACCATGTTGCAGCTACAATGCAAAGCATCCCAATCTATTCTGATTTCAGTGATAGCTCTCCTGTGGTTCCCAAACAGAGCGTACAGATTTGCTAAGATATTAGAACATCAAGGACATGCATACTAGATGATGAAAACTGACATGCGATCCAATCAGATTCTCTCATAGCTCCTATAGACATACATCTGTGATATCCATTTGTATCTATCTAGATATCTATAGTTAAAGGAGGATGTGTATTTTGAAGACATGGTTAGATGATTGGCTGTTACTCTGAGTGTCGATGTCAAACATCGACAAACATCGACACAGCGTAGCACGCATCAAATATTTACATGGTCTACTGAGGTTATTTTTAATATCGTACGGATTTCATCACGCATGCGGGTTTGCTCCTTATGCAGAAAATTTCAAAATGCAAAAAATACGCCTCCCGCATGCATTAAATACTTGTATGAAATGGACAGTTGCGGGGGTTACGCGTGCGGAGCAATCCCGCATGCTGATCAAAACCGCACGTTATTAAAAACTCTGATAGTTGTTCTAGATCTGGATGCCTTGTATATGTGAGATTACATATTTGTAAACAAACCCCACGATACAGGAGTAATTCCTAAAGTGAGGCAACGTTTAAAAAACAAGTTACCTACCAAAAACCAATAGAAAATTATCTACCTATCTGAGTATCTTTTCTCTTTATCTGAAAAAGAAAATCTATTCAAAAATCGCAAATTTAGCAATAATACGATCCATTGTTATGTTATACTTACTGTAATTTTTCTGGTACAAAACAAAACATAGATCATCGACATTTTTGTATAGAAAAAAAAAATCAAAGATTTTTATTAATTGAAAATATATTGAACTAGTAAAATTTTATTATTTTTCATGTTCTTTCTATATTCGAAATAAACTAGTAAAAAATGTGATAAATGTACGATAACACTGACGAAATAGGTGTGAAGCATACTTAACTATAACGTTAAGAAAACGAGTAGCTAGCTAACATTTGCAGTGCTGGGGGATACAGTACAATCAGTCAGTCAAATCAAATCAAAACGTCATAAATATCATCGAACATTCTTGTAAAGAAAAAAAAATGTATTTTTCAACAATGGTTTTCAAAAGTTTCAATAATGTAGAAATAATAAAAAGTGTGATAGATGTACGAAAACAATGACGAAATAGGTGTGAAGAACACTTAACCATAACGTTAAGAAAACGTGTAGCTAGCTGACATTTACGGTGCTGGGAGATACAGGTAAAATCTACAAAGAAAGCGATCCTAATAATTTTGCTTTTTCATACTCATGCATTAACATAATACGAGTTGGTTGCGAGTGCGACACACATGACCTTTTGAAGCTGTCCCTTCAAAAGGTCAGTATTTGTCCTTTTAGGGCACTTCTTACGTGTGTGCTAATGATAACGTATTACACTAGTGACTTTCCGGCGACATTACTTTAATAACAAGCCTTCATTTATCCGTCTCTCTTTTTGTATGTCGTTGATAGACTAAAGCGATGATGTGCTCTTTATTTTACAATATAACAAGAACATAGCAATTTACCAGAAAATGTACCTAGTTACCTACTAAAGTAAAAGTAATATTAAGTAATGTTATCATAGTTCGTACACGGCATGAAATACGCGGCTACACAAAGGTTCCGTGAAAAATGTCGCACTTTTAAGAGAATGAAAAATATTGGCAACTGTAAAGTACTCACGATATCTATGAACCAATTTATATTTTACTTTCTTAGTATATTTTACTTTCTTAGCTTTGAACGACATCGAACTTTAACACCAACTGATATTTCATTATAGAGAAAATGTGCTAAGAAAATGATAATAATATATATATAGGACTAAAATTACAGTAAAATGTACAAAGTAACGTTAGTTAATGAATTTAATTGAATTGACGTTCTTAACATTAATGTTAGGTAGTGTTACAATCTACTAAATTAACTCTACTCAAGTCGAAAATTATACCTTTCCCAACCCTATACTAAAACTACAGACTTCTACCTGCTACGCCAACCTACTCATAGGTAGGTAATCAAATCATTACCAAAAACTCTGACGGCTGAGTAGGGTTACGTTTAAGCAGGGTTTTTACGAAAACTATCAGAAGCAATTGCAAAGGTCTTTTAATTTAGGAACGATCAGTATATTTATTACCGACAATCTGTATAATATAGGTATTTTATACAATACCTAGGCAATGTATAAAATACCTGGGGCATCCTGGCAATGTATGAAATATTGCGAATATTATTGTTCCTTACGTACTTTACCTAGGTAATGTATACAATTTCTAGGGATTGTATTGAGTACCTGCAGGTCCACTGGCAATATGTATAGGTAATAAATCAATTTTGGTCTATACACCGTTAAATTTTAATCGTTTTAATCCCGTGGAGGGTTGATCCGGTACATGAAACACTATCGATTTGTAAAGATAAAATTAAAAAATAAAGTACCTTTTTTCAAAACTCGTATTAATTTACGCATATACGAAATTAATATCTTTAAGAAAACTTCAGCTGAGCGAGTTCAATGACCTGTGGTTAATAGTCGGCATTGCGTACAAACTACCTATAGGTCATTGAACTCGCTCAGCTGACGTTTTCTTAAAGGAATTAATTTCGTACATGCGTAAATAAATACGATTTTTGAAAAAAAGGTACTTTATTTTTTAATTTTATCTTTACAAATCGATAGTGTTCCATGTAACGGATCGACCCTCCACGGGATTAAAACGATTAAAATTTAGCGGTGTATTTACCAATATTAACCAACCTGCTCTCATCTTTTACACACATTACCGGCTGAGCATTCGGTAATTTATAGAGTACTTACGCAAAGTATAAAATAAATAATATTTCATACATTACCTACACGTTTTAGGTATTCTATACATTCCCTAGGTATTGTATAGAATCCCATATTATACAGATTGCCGGTAACATATTCACTAAAGTGGAACTGATACAATTACCAAGTTTGGTGAAAATGATTTTAAACAATCGATTTCCTAGAGAAATACCTATTCAAAAGAAACGAAAGCACCAACTTAAGTAATTCAACAACCATATCTCATGCTAAAAAAAAAACTAAAAGAAAACGATACGCTGAAATAGTGTCCCTGGGGGCGTCAAAGCGCGGCACGCCACTGCAGTCGACTGCACGACTGCGCTCAAGAACGCAGTGACGCTTCGCTTCACCTCACACATAACCGTCACAGTTGCCACATCCAGTGCTTCGGTCACATAATTTTTGACGTATCGTCCCCCTGAGTGTACACCTTTTTTTTTCTTTGTCTTCCACTCCTCACAAATAGGGTTGCTTATTTTCTTCTTTGATGTTATCAATTTTTTGTGGCGGTTTTTTGTTAAAACAATATAAGTATACTAGGTATTAATCAGATTTTTTTAAACAAGCTTTGATTCTGAGTGTTTTTGAGAATACATAAAAGATTTAAAACTGAAAGTTCCCATAAACTGTTTTTGAATAAATCTTTAAAAATAGATATAGATAACGTATACCGAATATCAGCTAAATACCACAAAGTAAAAAAGCAAACTAACAATAAATCGATATGTTTGTACTTGTGTACGCGAGGTATCTGCTGATCAGCAATTATCCGATGGTTAAGTGTACACAGCTCAACCCTGCAGGAGCCGATTGCGATCAAGAGCGGCTCCGTGGAAATGAGAACGAGCGGCCGGGGACCGCACAGATAAAAACTTTCACTTTTTCCGACTACTCTCCGCGGCGACATTCGCCGGCGACAATAACGCCGGCTGCGGACGCCCTTATTACGTTATTGTTTGCGTAATTGTGATAAACAAGTTTCGTCATAAATGTGGAGGTGGTGTTTCTTACTATATTTGACCGCAAGAAATTGTACAAATGGCGTTACATATAATCTCCAGATCAAATAACGTCACATTATTATTTTTTGCACGTCTACTAAATGGACGACAAACTTTCGTATTCAAATCTTGAGAATAAATCTGGAATTATGAAAATATCAATATCTACTTCCGCCAGCGACTCGGGTAGAGTACTACCCGAGTCTTCTTAAGGTGATAAGTGGAGCTTTCGCAGGGAGCGCGGCTGGTTTATCGCGGTGGCAGTTTTATTTACGATCCAGAGCAATATCTGGAGAAGGCAGCGTCGGGTATACTAATATCGGTCGTGTGGGCGCAACCGATAGCCGCTCGATAGAATAATATGACGGGCGCGCGACCGGCCCGCTGGCACGTAGGCAATAAGCCGCCGGCAGAGCGCCAGCGAGCCGCCCGGAAAAATAAGATTGCACCCGGACGCTCCTGACCCACCGCGCGTGCTCCCACATGGCCGCGCTGCCCCGCGCGGCACCACGCGGCCCCGCGCTGCCCCGCGCCGCCCCACGCTGCACCGCGCTGCTACACAGTGCACGGCTGCGCCCGCAGGGTTGTCTACGTACTCCACATTCCGCTAGTAACAAACGACTATTTTAAAACGTTCCTACTATCTTGTTACCAAAGAAAAATACGAAACTTCAAAAACACCAAGCAAAGTTCAATGCTGTATAATTGTTTAATTGCCATTCAAACTTTTCAATAATTCTTAGATCTAAATTGGGCAATATCTATTCCTAACCGATCTCATTCGTAAAATAAAGTTAAGCCATTCCAATAACTCTAACCCGAATCTAATATCAGAAATATATTCAGTGCCAAAAGCGCAACTGTAAGACACGAGAAAATGAGCCAAGTCAAACTTTCACATTTTACACCCGTACGTGGGCAATGTAACTAACGTGTAACATATTCAAAAAGAAAACGTCCCGCCGAGGCGCGCCTTGTTTCATTTTACGATCTTATCGAAATAATCCGATCTCGCTTGTTATTTACTGCCGCCTTCCCTCGATTCCGGCTCTCACGGCAAACGTGACTGCCAACCGCAAATAATTATCGACCTTATTCCCATAACATTCGACGCTAAATGCTTTATCCTAATCCGACGGCAAGACTCCTTACACTCTCGACTTCATACAGGAAACGACGACCCGAGGGCGATTTAGAAAAGTACATACAGTCAGACTTAGTTCCCTGTAAATATAATTCATTTTCAGAAGTTTCTTTGAAGCTCATACGATCTTTTTCCGTGAAATGTTTCCGTAGACGTACCTCGAGAGATTGAGAGGAAAAATCTAGGTGTTTTATTTCACATGAGACTGCGGTTGTGAAGCCAGGCGCGCTATCACAATAAACACTTTGCGGTCGCGGCGGCCGTGTAAATTATTCATAGGCCAAAGGTTTGTGACAAGTCTTGGAATAGATACTGCCAATAACGATGCTTCCATCTTAGTGTTGCCACAGATCTTAGAGTGGATTTATTTTTAACCTGCAATTCCCTTTTTTACGTCGATCAGAAAACTATTTTTATCTAGTTACTTTTTTTTTTCTAAAATTACATTGGTTACATAAGTAATTTTTCAGCAAGCATTTGTCTTTTAAATTTTTTTTTTGATGACATTGAATGACCTTCCACAAGGTGGTCAGATGACCTGGTGAGTGTTGCGGGAGTCCGATGGATGAGAGACGCACAGGATAGGAGGATAGGAGTGAAGTGACGCTTGTAAGGGACCTATGTCTATAAACGGACATATTTTGGCAGAAATGATAATGATGATGATTACAAAAATATCACCCAAATTAAATTCGTATCCTTATAATTCCTTAATCACTGAACTGACCAAGATACATTTTTTCTGACAAGACAAAAACAGCCTTATTCCAGTGACACGTGAACACATAAACAATAACGTACTTAGGGAATAACCCTCGGCGCCTCCACCACACTATGAAAATACTATTCTTTCAGTGTATATGACGTCACAGCCCCGCAACGTGTTACAGCAACACCGTCTACGTGACGGGGAGCCGAGGTCGGTTACTTTTTAAGCTGAACAAGAACAAAGCGCACTGGTCTAATGCTAAGGCGAAAAATTCAATATGGCAGTTGCAAGACTCGAGTCTCTTGCCACTACACGTCTAGAAGCACCTAATAAGCGTGGACGAGAATGAAGTAAAAATTCCCGCCATTGTCATTCTTACCGCGTACCACTGGTAATGAGCTAAGTTCGCCGTAACGCCTCGTAACTTACATACCAATCGGCGGCTCCTCACCGCCCGACCTCCATTGGTAATCACGCCACAAACATGGAAAACAGGAAACTTGTGGTCATGTTTCGTACTGGATTTGAAGGCTATTAGTTTGGGTGAAAACTTTTTTGTAACTTTAAATTAATTTTCAGAACTGTTTTTTCGCCGCTTTACACATTATTTTCGGAAGTTAAACTTTTTTTGATGATTTTTAACGAATTCTGTTAACCAGTTTAATTTATCGTAGAAGAGGTAGAATTTAATTTCCTGAATGAATGTTACCGAATCGTTATGCAATGTCATTTTCGGTACATGGTTAATTAGTAACCAAATAATTAGTATAAAATAAAGACGACACTTTTTTACACAGGACTAACAATTTTTTTTAAATATTTTTATAGTTTTTTCATTATTTTTAGTACTTAACATTTCAACCATTCATTTGAATTGGTCTGAAACAAAATTAAAATAAAAGAAAAAATGACACTAAATAAAATATTCAGCATAATATTCCCTTCAAATTAAACATAATAGGTTACATGTGAAGTTGCCTTAACAATTATCCTGAAAGCAGTCGTACACGACAAACCAGATATATTTTCAATGAGCAGACCACAATCTAGGTAACTAGTCAGCTCTTGGAGCAGACAACCACCGGCTTCTTTTGACGCCTGGTCGCCGACTTTGTAAATGGAATTTGCAAGTAATTTCGCCACCACCCCGCCTCTTCGTCCCCCGCCCTTGCCTTGCTCTCTTGTCTCCGCGTGTCGCTTCCATTACAAATTGTGTTGGAATAAAAATATGGCCAGATTCATATAGAGCGGTTGGAACCGTGTTGATGTGGTTTTTTGGTGTGTCTGGATTTATTTTAGTTTTGGGCTCAAATCATTATGATAGCGTTACGACTTATTATTTAAAACTTGCTCAGTTTGAATTTGATTAATTTTAAAAACCTAATGTTGAACAAAATACGAGTATTCCCATTACGTTGTTCTTCTTGAGCAGCACATTCCTTTTCTACAACAGATTTCCACATGTTCAACTATATAGAATGATTTTTACGCAACGAGCAAAAAATTGCCTTTTGCGTGTGTAATGAATAGTATAGTGTATAGGCTTGGTCAATTATGGCATCATTCATTGTGAGACACATTTTTGCGGTTTGTTTTTATTTTTTTTAATTTTTTATTTAGTTTAAGTTGTTTAATATTATTCAAGCTATTAATTAATTTTTCAATACTTGTTTTGTTAATTCTGTGCCAAATAAACATGTTTTCTTTCTTTCTTTCTTTAAATTGGTTCCTAGTATCACTTTGTCTAACTTCAATCAAACAACTCTGCTAAGCGCAGTCCACTGCAGAACACCCGGTCTACTACCTTCCGAATCAAGTCTATTCCAGCTACCTTCTTAAAGTCCTCAGCCCACCTAGCTGAAGGCCATCCGACGCCACACTTACAGATCAACCTAATTCTAAATCCTTGTCCTCAAACAAACCACTCTATAAAGATCGGATTCGTTCACGGAAAGAAGTGGGCGTGTAATAGGAAATGTTCCGCATATTGACTCCGGCGACGTTCCCGAGATCTCTAAACAATGACACACGGATACGACTTACACCATACGACATGCATTGATTCTTAATCATACTCTACTCACTTTTAGTTTAGTTTGATTGAAAACTTGAAAATGCTTTGCGCTATTAGGATTTAGAGACTCTTTTGTGGTATATTGTGTTGCCTGCGCCGAATAAATGCTATTCTATTTTTTTCATAGATTGGGAACAAATATAATTTTCTTTATTTATTTATTTATTAGTAATAAGCATACCATATTATGGTCATGTGAAGAGGGATGAAACGCATGTTACTAAAAAGTAGTTGGAGAGGGATAAGGAGGCCAAAGATAAGATGGTAGGATTAAATTATGTGAGGAGTCCTATGAAAGAAAAGGGCGTGATAGCGTGATGGGTTAAAGGTCAGAATGAAAAAAAAACGTGTTGGGACGACTCCAAATAACACGAAACAAGAGCAGGAAAATGATGGGAATAGATATTATTTTAGTTTCCTGATCACAGTTAAGATAGGTCTTACTCGTAGTATCAAATGTTACACAGGAACATTTAGACGCCCATGTTTTTATGGCAAGCCCATTAAATGTCTTCTTAGATTCATGTTTATGGCGGTGACAGCGGACAGTTCCTTACGCTAAACCTAAAATTATGCTAAAGGCATTAGGGTTGTCTGGGTTCAAACTTCACGGGCTGGTTTGGCAGTCACTTCGTTAAATACAGTATATCCAACTGAATCCATAAGACTAGAGGCCAAATAAATTCATAAATTCTAGAAGCAGATGATGATACATGAGCTTGTTGATTCAGCTATGCTTACATAAGTCATGACGTAGTGAATGGAATGTTTTCTATTATTGTAGACAAAAGTGACTAAATATCATCATCATTTCAACCTTGGTTCTCCTGCCGACATCTTCATTCCGGATGCGATCATGCAAACGAATTCCGTGTAGGTAAGTGAGCAAAGCTGCTGGTACAGGCTAGTATTCTACTTAATATCTTCTCCTTCTTCTTCTACACTGATGAACTTAACCAAAATCTGTTTTTAAGTAACAACTAGAATTTATTGTGTCTCATGTTTATTCCCTATTGTTTGCGACTGAAGTCGTTTAATGAATAAATCTTAGGAGTGAATTTAAAACAATTCACTTCCGGCGTGGTTCTCGGACAATTTCTTGTGATTTGCATCTTTTCAGCAATGTAGAATTACGGTACAGCTTGCGAATAAACCTTTGTAAGGAATTGAAATCAGTTTATTTTGAAAATGGTTACAGCTTGAATTTGTAGACGGTACCTCTTTTTATTTTCGTGTACGACGTGACGAGTATACACGAAATTATAGAGTTTTCAACAACATAGTGTTGTTGAAAACTCTACGGTCCGGACTAAGCGTTTTGTCTCGTCGTTTATACCGCGTAAGTCGAAGGACTGGATCAATATGCCTGCTGCGGTCTTCCCGTCCGATTATAGTTTGAGTGTCTTCGAGCAAGAGTGAATAGGCTCATAAACACGAGTTTATGAGCACTAGCGCCTCACCATCAGAGATTGCATCATTGCTTACCATTAGATGAGATCGCAGTCAAGCGCTCATCATCATCATCATCATCAGCCCTTTAATGTTCCCACTGCTGGGACTCAGGCCTCCTCTCTAGGCCCATTCCCTCAATGGGCCGTAATACACCACGCGGGGCCCAGTGCGGGTTGGTAAATGTCACACGTCGTCGAATTTTTGGTTCTAGGACGTGCCGGTTTCCTCACGATGATTTCCTTCAGCGTTTTGAGAGCAGTTGTAATGAAATTAAAGTCTCTCTAGTCAAATTTTTACTGACTAAAGCCACACCTGTGTCCCTCAGTTGCCATTTGCGTTCTAGGACTATGTACGGGTTTCCTTTTAAGAAATTCCCCGCTGTCCTAGCTAGTGAGCATCGGCCCTGCTACGGTTTGCTGGCATCTCTTTGAGAGACGGTACCTCCTGCTGTGTGACCAAAACTTCTCTCTTCGTTGATATAGGTAATGGGGTCACATAAATATAGACCCTGTAAGACTAGCCATTCAAATTAAGGAAAATGCTACCTCGTTGTTTAATGGTGGCAAGTGCTGCTTTAAGAAAACGTCAGCTGGGCGAGTTCAATGACCTGTAGGTAGTTTATACGCAATGCCAAATATTAAGTGTAATGCGAGTTTTGAAAAAAAGGTACTTTATTTTTTAATTTTATCTTTACAAATGGATAGTGTTTCATGTACCGGATCGACCCTCCACGGGATTAAAACGATTAAAATTTAACGGTGTATAAAATATATTTAGGCTGGGAAACTAACAAACGAAACGTGGTCGCTTACAATAGAGGCCCATAGTACAATTGTTTTATCTTGTCCATATACGATCGCTCACTATGGGCCTCATCACAAGACTTAAAGTCACCCAAAGGGTGATGGGAAGGGCTATGCTCAGAGTTTTTTGCGTGATCGAATCAGAAATGATGATATTCGCTGGAGAACCAAGGAAGCCGACATAGCACGAAGAATGACTAAACTTAAGTAGCAATGGGCACATTGCAAGTTGAACATTTTTTTTTTAATTGATATAAACTAGTGCTTGACTGCGATCCCTGGGGCTGAAAGTTTCTGGAGTGGCGACTGCGTACCGAAAGACGAAGTGTTGGAAAGCCCGCCCCAAAGTAGACCTGGGGAAGGTCACAAGAATCTGATAGATTCGAGACGCACAGGACCGGTCGTTATGGCGACACTTGGGGGAGGCCAGTGTTCAACAGCAGATATCTTTTGCCTGAAACAATGATGATGATGAACCGTAACTGGTGAATCCTGGAAGTTTTTAAATCAAGTGTGAATAGGCTACTTCTAGACAAGCCTGCTTCAATGCCAACCATATCGTCGCTTTCCATTAAGTGAGACAGTGGTCAAACGCGAGCCTACCAATAATAAAGACCAGGCAAGTGCGAGTCGGACTCGCGCATTGAGGGTATCGTACAAATAAGTTTGTAAGCATACAAACACAAAACTAACAAGCCCGGTACAGTGTATTTAAACAATTTTTCTACGTAACTTTTATATTGCGACTTTTTATACTGCATCTAAACTTCAGGAAACAATAACAATATAACAGCATTTTATGAGAAAGGAAACATCTGTCATATGAATAGAAATGTACTGAGTGTGAATTTAAAATCCAACTTCATGGACAATTAAACACATAATATATTTCTTGGGTCATGTGAGGGAACTGAGAGAAGACAGAGAAAAGTATTTGAATACATTGAGTTTGTTCGGATCACACTAATATTATAAAGGCAAAAGTTGGTATGTGTGTGCGTTTGTGTGTGTAAGTTTGTTACTCCCTCACGCTTAAACTGCTGATCGGGTTTGGATGATATTTGGCACATGGGTAGACCATGTCTTGGAATAGAACTTAGGGTGCTTTTATTCTGGGAGTGTGTAATAATTGTGCTATTATTTTATACTTTTAAGCGAACATTTCGACATTGAATAGAAAACTACTTTTGCAAGTAATTGGAATGGAATTTATTGACAGGCCTGTTGGTCTAGTGGTTAGTGACCCTGACTGCTATTCCGGCATAGCGGGTCCGGTCGTGGGTTCGATTCCCACCCAGGACAAATGTTTGTATGAGCAGCACGATCATTTGTTCTGTGTCTGGGTGTAATTTATCTATAATATGTATGTATTTAGAAATATATACGTATGTTTATCAGTTGTCTAGTACCCATAACACAAGCTCTGCTTAGCTTGGGACTAGACAGCGCTGTGTGATAGTTGTGGGATATTAAAAAAAAAAAACTAGCTGACCCGGCGAACTTCGTACCGCCTAACAGTCAATGAATGTAGTATATCTTCCGATATAGTCAACCGATTGCGATGAAACAAAGTCTAAGTAATATATCAAGTTACACCCAATTTAATTATATCAAAGTTATGTACATCGATTTCGTACATTTTACGGGATGCACGCACAACTAAAAACTTCTACAGATTTATTCTATGTACAGATTCCCCACAAAATAAAAACATGTAGGTACCTAACAACATGTTGGTAGGTTCCGCCTATTGTTCTTCTTAGCAACCGTTGACTACAAATCTCATAGAACGTCACAGTTGTGATCCAAATTAATGATGTGGTATGTTGGTGGCAGGGCCGTTTTATCCATTAGGTACTTTAGGCAACTGCCTAGGGGCCCCGCCAGGTTCAGGGGCCTCGCGCTTCAGGAAAAAAATTAGACTGTTTCATAAACAGTAAAAAAAAATGATTTGTAATTTTGATGACATGACATTTAACTAGCAATCCTAACATTAGATTATGCGAAAAGCGGTCAACAGATAGAGTTAATGAAACACAATTTTTCATTAGCGGGTTATGTAGGTTGGGTTTTCGGTGGTAATTTTGGATTGCGTGAACCGATTTTAATAATTCTTTTTTTATTTGAAAGAAGATACGTTCAGAATTATAAAATATGTAAATTAAGTTAAAAAAAAATGCTTGCTTATACGGTTAAATTATAAACTTAGGTCAAAAATTATTTTGTTACTTTTCAACCCATCAAGTTCAAAATAATTTTCCTAAAAAGTGCAATCTTCAACATGGAGTGGACAGATTCTTGCAGACCAGTGTATAAATCACACCACCTTCTCACAATTCCTTGTATTTATAAATATGAAATCGCTAAATTTGTTAAAACTAATTCCTCAATATTTGAAACAACAACAATAAAAAAAGAAAAGTTACGCACTACCATTTGCAATTGCCAGTACCAAAAATTGAATTATTTAGACGTAGTTGTGTGTGGCTCATGGCTCCACTTATTTATAACTCTATACCAAATTTTATAACTGACCTTCCTTACGGATAATTTTGCAAAGTACTAAAAGAGTGGCTCATCTCACATAGTTTTTTATTCTTTGACCGAATTTCTCAAAAAAGGTTCTTGTCCTATCATTACAGAAACGTGTTGTAGATCGTTTTGGTACTGTTTTGCTGTTGCAGGACCTATTGCATTTATATGTTGTTATTAAGCCAAATTGCGTCTAATTTAAATTTTTGTGTTAAGTATATGTTATATTTTAAAGTCTGTTATTTAATTTTGTGATAGTTTATAAACTTAATATTGGTTTAAAATAATTCTAATTGTTAATTTGTGTAAAGTTTTTATTTTGTTTCTGTAATAGTTAGTAACAACATTTAAAAAAATAATATTTTACTGTCCATTAGGTTTAATATTTTTCTTAAAACGAAATTTTGTGTCAAATATTGTAGTTTTTCTTAATATGAGCATCACTTATCAGTTTAATATTTGCATGCCTACTCATGGCAAAATGTGTCTGCATTATTATATTGAGTCACCATCTCCTGTACCGCATTTAATGCAAATAAATGGCTTTGACTTTGACTTTATAAAGTTCGACTTTTGAGATCTTTTCTATATTTTCTAAACTTATAGTTCAAAATTTAGAGTGGGACACACACACACACATTTTTTTTTTTAGTTTTGGATCCATAATTCCCGAAAATATTGACGTTATCAAAAAATGATTTGAGTGAACCCCTATTCATTTTTAAATACGTATCCAACAATATATAACCCGTTAGTGTTGAAATCAAAAAAGAAATCACTCCCACTATACGTGTAGGGGGGATAACCTAATAAAACTTTTTTTTCCAATTTTTATTTAACCACTTTGTCGGCGTGATTGATATACATATTGGTACCAAATTTCAGCTTTCTAGTGCTAATGGTCACTGAGATTATCTGCAGACAGACAGACAGACTTGGCGAAACTATAAGGGTTTCTAGTTGACTACGGAACCCTAAAAACAACGTAATTAGGAATAAATTTGTGTTAGACACAAAATAAATTAAGAAGTTAGAAGAGGGTAGGGGGCCCCGAGAGTCGAGACGTGCATTGCCTAGGGGCCCCGACATGCATAAACCGGCCCTGGTTGGTGGTATGTCAGTATTAGTGCGTCGAATTCCAAAAAAATCTAAATGTTTTTATCTAATTTTTTTTATTTTTATAACATAGGCCTAGGTACATGTAAATAGGCACTTATAAAACGTTGGGCACGCCACAATCGTGGCGGTAAGTCCCCTCTTTGAGGCGTGGCTGGAAAGACCTCACGGCGTCCTTACCTTCCGCATGACGCAGGTCCTTACCGGACATGGTTCGTTCGGGAGTTTCCTGCACCGGATTCGTGCGGAAGTGACGCCCGGGTGTCGCCACTGTGCGGAATGCCCGGAGGACACGGTGGAGCACACAGTCGAGGTGTGCCCTGCTTGGGCGGAGCATCGCCGTGCCCTCGTGGGGGCGATCGGCGGCGGAGACCTCTCGCGCCGGGCCTTGGTTGAGGCCATGGTCCGGAGCGAGGAGGAGTGGCAGGCGGTCGCCGACTTCTGCGAAGCAGTAATGCTCGCAAAGGAGGAGGCCGAACGCATCAGGCAACGGCGTTATCGCCGCCGCCGCCGCCGCCGGGATTCAGATCCCGATTTCCGGCCACCGTAGGCGCGGGCTTGCGGACAGTGAGCAATGGGTAGCTCGTTGTCCGGCCGTCCGGTAACTGTCCGGACCAAGCCCAAGGCGTCGACGGCGCGCACTGTTCCCGCGCGCCTCAAGGAGTTGTCAGCAACAGCAGGGACCCAGCCGGGTCGAAGCCTACTGGGGCCAGGGTTATCCGAAAGGGCGCTCGAGCCCCGGTATGAAGGCTAGAAGGAACGGGGTGGGTCTTTTAGTCAGTAAGAGTCTGACACTATCTCCCGCTCCACCCAAGGGCAGGGGATGTCAATGCATGATTTTTTCCCACCATAAAAAAAAAAAAAAAAAAAAAAAAAAAAAACTTATAAAACGTTAGAAGTCAGTGTATGGTTCCAATTGGGCGTTTCCTACTGAGAAGATCCGGCGAGAAATTCCATGGTTTGCTCTTTCAAAAAATGGTTGGTCTTACAATATTTCCATATTACAATATTTATAGATATGTGTAGACCAGTCAATATTGTATTGACTCTTAGTGGACATGAAACCTCTAAACATTACCTCAACCATTTGGCTTTCTGTACCTACTTCTCAAATATTTGTAACATATATCTAATAATAACAATAAGCATGTAAACATTATCAACCTTATTGTGTTTTTCCTTTACCGTTATAAGACCATTGGGAGTGAAATAAATTACGCAAAGTAAAACGCTTATCCGAGTTCGAAGCCATGACGTAAATTGCACAAAAAATAAGCAGCTAATAATCTGCTTCTGGTATGTAAAGCAGAATGTAATATCAGAATCAAAAAATAAAAAACAAAAAGTAGCAACCACTGTAGACAGAAGCTTTGAAAGATAAACAGATTTTGATGAGCCCGCCAAAGCGGGAAGATAATTCGAAAATCGCTACCACCGGTTGGTTAAAGCAAAGTTAAAATTGGAAAACCGTCTTGATGATCCGAGAAATACCTCCGGGCGAACTTTAACTTCAAACCCTTTGAAAACTCTAAAGCTGATCTACACGATAGACGTTATTGGAGAGTGTTTATGTTAACCCTTATCAATATATCTTTACGAACTACTTACTGGTCTGTAACAAGCTTATAGATCAACCGTGATACGGAAGCGAAACTTACCTTCAACAGTATTGTTGATGCTCTAGACTATAGAAGACTGCCACGAACTTTTAATATCTACACTAATAATATTATAAAGAGGTATTTTAGTTTTTTTGTTTGTAGAAGGTAGTCTCTGAAAGTACTGGTCCGATTGCGAAAATGTTTTCACTTATAAAAAGCTGCTTTATTCCTGAGTGGCATAGGTTATATTTTATGTATGCCAGCGAAGCCACGGGCAAAAGCTAGTTGCTGATAAAGTAAAAAGTACCTACAACTTACCTGTATCTTACCTTTACTTTATTGTATTTTTCTATTAAGAATTAATCTGTAGCAGCTTGGAATTTAGAAGGTAGTGATCTGACACCAAAGTGCGAAAAGCTATTGCTGCGCCTACGCCTACGCCAGAGAGAGATCTCTAATCGTTTCGGATGTCCACCTCATAGGACTATGACAGTATAATATCTCCCGCGTTAGTCAAGTACCTACTAATATCTGTTAAGATTAACCTCCGAGATCGAAATTCGGTCGCAAGTATTACTTTAATTACCAAATATATTCTCTTACATATATACTCTATACATACCTACTATTATACAAACAAAATTCAGTTCTAGTTAACGATTCAAGATATTGAACAAAGTTTATCCAAAAAAAAAAACAATTCCACGTAACCTTTTCCTATTCTCTAATACATATTCTATTCTACATTTAAAGTGCTTGTGAAAAGGATTTCCTAGGGTAAAAGTTTAAATAAGTTTAGGCGAGTTTCGCAGACCCCTTTTACGAGTGCGAAAGGGCAAACAAGGCAAATGTTTATTCAAAGATTTTATAGATTCTGAGGAGTGAAAGGGAGACGAAACTAAAGTTCATAGATCAGTCGAGTGAGGACTACAAGTACTCACCGATACATGTGTTCGTGTGTAAGTATATGTGTACTTTCTACACACACACGTAAACATGGATTGTAAACCTTTGGGAAATTGTGCTAAGCAAAGTTTCACGATATTGCTCTCATCTCTATCATCATTTCACGTAGAAAAGTTCATAACGATATCCTCTTTTATTTTCCAAATTATATAACGAAACTTCACTATATTATAGAGCATGGGTACAAAAGAACGCGATGCCACAATCAACATCCCAACTTTCTTGACACAAATTACGACGGATATAATTTAATCTTCGCGAACTTCGTTAATTTTATTTTTCCTTTGAATTAATTTAAAAATTCCTGCTGAGATCCTGGCAGTTATCGAACTCGGGACGTCGGAAACTTTCAACACTAGTAATATTAGCGAAGTCATTTCGAGAATTTCCGACTTTAGAACCTAGGATTGCAAGCGTTAATTCTTTCACACATTGAAGAAAGTCTACTTATATACCAGTTAGTTTATAGAATTTAAATAACAAAAGTTGAAATGGATATCTCAAAATCTGATTGTACTCGCGTCCGGAAATACGATAAGCACTTAAGTTTGGGTTATTCAATTCGGCTCCATTCGGCTAACGTTTTTACGGGGCGCTTTACGCGGCAGTAATGCGAAACAATATCGTAAACGTAGTGTGTCGTTGAGAATCAAAGCTATAAACTGTACGTCGGTAGCAAATCGGTGAACGTGTCGCGGAGCAGGGAGACAGTAAGAAGGCTTTAGGACAAGCGACGTGCGACAAAGTTTTTATTTCCCCGGGGACACACCGATCGCAGCGCCGCCCAGGTGCTCCCGCACCGATGGAAACCTATATTATTTGTTTGAACGAAACTTTCTGGTCTCGCGTGAGATAAGTAAATTATGTTTGCGTCCCGAACGCCGTGTTGTATTCAATGTCTCGCACCGTGATTTACTTATTTAAACTAAAAATATTTGTTGGCAAAAGTTCGCCGAATTAAAGTTTCCGAAACTAAATTAACTCGTGAATAAATAACCTTGACATTATTTGTTTCGATTTCTTGATACGGGAGATGCACAACGGAATGTTTGATCTAGATGAAACAAACAATATATAGGTACTTACTTCGAAGAATTTTGTATTAAAAAAACAAAGAAAAAAGATTATAAAATATTATCCGACATTCTCCCCATATACCTACAGCTAAAGTAAAAATGAAAAAAGTTCTCAAAGAATGCGAGCAATAAAAAATATTATACAAACGATCGTCATACATTACCGATATTAAGCGTTGATGAAACTGTTTTAGCGGTTCCGCACACTCTAGATATTCGAGGAAATATTGCTTAAATGAAATATAGTACAGACTGCAAATTATTCCAACATAAAGAAGCTTAAGAGAGAGCTGATTATACCACATATCGCAATATAAGAGTGCTAATGTTGGTATAAATTTGAAATACGATAGGAATTGGCTGAAAGCTCTCGGCTACCACGGCGATCAATCAGTGCTTGAACATAGTACAACTGTTTTATCTTGTCCACGTACGGTCGCTCACTATGGGCCTCATCAGAAAGCTTAGTCACCCAAAGGGTAATGGAAAGGACTATGCTTGGAGATTCCTTGCGTGATCCAATCAGGAATGATGATATCAACAAGAGAACCAAGGTTACCGATATCGCACGAATAAATGCCAAACTTAGCCGAAAGGTTCTGGAGTGGCGACCGCTTACCGGAAGATGCAGCGTTGGAAGGCCTCCCACTAGGTGGACCGATTACCTGGTAAGTGTTGCGAGAATCCGATGGATACCCGACGCCCAGGAGCGTTCATTGTGGTGACACTCGGCTTAAGCCAAGCCTGGCTTTTTTTGTATGGTGGGAAAAATCATCCAATGACAACCGAGGGTTTTCATTGGATGATTAATGATAGACACTCTTGGGCGGAGCGGGAGATAGTGTCAGACTCTTACTGACTAAAAGCTCACCCCGTTCCTTCTAGCCTTCATACCAGGACTCGAGTTCCCTTTTTGATAACCCTGGCCCCAGTAGGCCTCGACCCAGCTGGGCCCCTGCTGTTGCTGACAACTCCTTGAGGCGCGCGGCAACAGTGCGCGCCGTCGACGACTTGGGCTCGGTTCTGACAGTTACCGGGCGGTCGGACAGCGAGCTACCCATTGCTCACTGTCCGCAAGCCCGCGCCTAAGGTGGCCGGAAATCGGGATCGGGATCCCGGCGGCGGCGGTAAGAGCGCCGTTGCCTGATGCGGTCGACCTCCTCCTTTGCGAGCATTACTACTTTGCAGAATCGACGACCGCTTGTCACTCCTACTCGCTCCGGACCATGGCCTGAACCAAGGCCTAGAAGCCAAACCTGGCTGAAATTATAATGTCCATTTATAGCTTATACTATTTAGTTTTAAAATGATCAATGTAAGGATTCATTATTTTGCACGAACCAAACTTTTAACAACAAAAGTCAATCATCAGCTTGAGCCTTTAATAACAGATCATTTACATAACACACACATCCGATGCGTACCTACAGTCCCAGCATTAATACTTACAAAGCAAAATGCAAAGTAACAAAAGTTAACATCACATTGTTCACGCGCTCGTTACGAACTCGAATCGAATTGGTAGCTTCGAGAATGTTTCGAGGCAAATGTGCCTGGAAGGCTGATGAATCTAATTTTTGTGTCGGGGCGCAACGGCGCGTTTCTTATGAAAATTATGCCCCATTCGAAGGCGCGGAACAAGTTGAGAAGTTGAAATAAACTGTCCCGCCGTGACTGGCACACTGATCGGGATCGCAGGGCGCGGGCGTGCGGAACGCGGCGTGCCGAACGCTCATTTAAATTTCGTTTACATTGTTACACCGACGTGTGAAACGTTCGATCACATTAAAAAAAAAAGGTCAATGATCCTAAAAAAAATGATAAGGTGAATAACTCGGGCCTTGGTATAGGCCATGGTCCGGAGCGAGGACGAGTGGCAGGCGGTTGCCTCCTTCTGCAAAGCAATAATGCTAGCAAAGGAGGAGTCCGACCGCATCAGCCAACAGCGCTCACGCACCAGCCACCGCCCGAATTCCGATCCCGATTTCCGACGACGGCGAGCAATGGGTAGCTCGCTGTCCGACTGTACGGTAATTGTCCGGACCGAGTCCAACTAGTCGATAGCGCGCACTGTTCCCGCGCGCCTCAAGGAGTTGTCAGCAACAGCATATCTCCTGATCCGCCCAAGGGATGTCATTTGGATGATTTTTTACACACTGAAAAAAAAATAAGGTGAATAACTGTTTCCTTAAATTTTCTTTGAAACATTAGGTATTATTTTAGAATTCCCCAACCACTGAAATAAAAATAGACTTCCAAAATGTAAATCTAAGTGTTCATAATCATAACTTGGTAGATCCCGTGATTGAACTTTGAACTTATCCTTGTTTTCTCTGGAATAATTTCGCTGCCGGAGTTTCCGCTATTACCACTAAATGTTGTAATTCTTATTAAACCCTAACAGGCGGTGCAGTGAGGCAAACGGACCGCGAACATGCCATTATCACCGAGGCGGACAAAAGGCTTGAAACAGGTGGCCCCACCTGAGGGGAGTGAACCGTGCAGCCGCTGATAACCAGATCAAAACATGCCAATGATGCTCTATGGAAACAGAAATACACAAACGTCTTGCTAAAATCTATAAATAAACTTATTCATTTTCCTCGCAAAATTAACATTTCACTAATTTTAGATGGAGATGAATCGTCAAAGATAAACCTTTGAGCTACAAAATTGTTCGAAAGAGATCTTGTTTTTAGTTGGTCAATCACATCAAATAACTTCTTTGAAGTGGAAGGGAGTGTCAGACTTTTACTGACTTAAACCCACCTGTGTTCCTTTATTTTTTCCTTTGCATGTTAGGGCTGTGGGCACAAATATCTAAATTCGGGATTGCTTGCAAGAGCCACCGCAGCCTTGGAGCGCAAGACACACAGGTGAATTTTAGTCAGAATAAGTCTGACTCACTGGGAACCACCCCAAAAAAATTACTTTTATGATAATCATAGATCGAAATAAGTAGAGTACATATTTACCTAAAGCTCGTGCGTATCCCGGTATTTAAGAATACGAACTAAGTTATTATATTGTGAAATTTAAATAAGTTTTAAAGATGTGTAGTAAACTTGACAGTTTTATTAAGGAACTTGAAGTATAATTTTTATGCCTCATTTTTATCTTTTAAACTATAACTATATTGATATATTACCTTACTTGTATTATTTTCCTTCCTTCTTCTAAATTCATACCCTACCTCTTATATGAATTTACACTGGCACTCAACGTGAGGTGCCAATAAAATAGAATTGAAGTATAAAAATAAAAGTCAAAACCATAACAATTCTTCAATATAATAATTAAGCTCAAATATATTTAAAGTGCAACGTTTAATTTGCAATTTTATTAATCCCGGGATTAGATCGTCATGTTTATCATTCCGGGATTTCAGAGGAGGTATTTTCAACTCTATGTTACATACTTCCACGAACTTCAAGTAAATATTCCCTACTTGTTCTGACCTCGAATGATGATAAAGGCTTCTTGTGTTAAGGTCTTAGAATTAAGCTAACTGGGGTATTCAACTAATATCAAAATTCCAAAGATGATCAACGCAAGAGATGTTAGAAGCATACAAACATTCATTTATTGATGGATAGGTTTATTTTTTCGTTTTTTTTATATAGCCTCATTTTTATAATGTGAACGTGAGAACACTGTAGACTACCAATTCATAGATTACTTTCTATTTTGACTTTTTTATTATTGTTATTTTTAATTGTGCAATATTGATTGGTCTGCACTGTCCTCACATACCTATTAATATTGTAATATGGAAATATTTTTTTTTAAAGTAACCATGGAGTTCCTTGCCGGTTTTTCTTTATAGGAAACGACCAATTGGAACCGTACACTAGCTTCTGACGTTTTATATTTTATAAATGACCATGAAGGTCTATGTGAAATAAAAATATTTTGAATTGAATTAAATAAATAGAGCAACACAAAAAACAACCCAAAATAATTCAGTATCTGTCCTAATGATGGTAGATAGGTACATTATACATTGCTTAGCTTTCTGCTCACACCGCACACAAATCCATGCAATTCACATAATTATGGGCACAGTAGGCGATTCGGCATGTGATTCACAAGCGGGCTATGTGTTAACGCGTTGTGCAGACAAACGCGGCACGAATCGACCGCAGCTAACGTGGGAAGAGTACATTTATTATGTCGAGTCACGGTACTCATTTGGGTATTAGAGATAAAATTAAAATTTACGCTTTGCCCAAAGCAATTTGTAACCGCCCGCTTTACTTCGCGCAGAAAATAGGCTTTGGTTTATCCTCGCTTTACATTAATTTTCATAAGTGGCTTACATTCAGCGATTGTGGCTAAGGTCCGGTTGGAGGCAGCCGGGCGGCGTCGCGGAGAACTGGGACGTCCTCGACTTGCTACATGATACAACCCTCTGTTAGCCACTTCGGTTTCGTAAATTCAATGGTGGACTTTTGGTGGAGTGAGCGCTTTTATTTTCTTTTCTTATGTTTGTGAAGTTCTTTTAGTAGAAATGATGAGTCATGTTTATATATACATAATTGTAATTCTTCTGTACGTGTGTTTGTCACCTAACTCCCCCTAAACAGCTTGACCGATTTGGATGAAAATTTGTATGCATATATATTTGAGTGGTTCTCTGGTCAGTTTGAAAATAAAATTAAACAAAGCAGGTGGTGCTGCAATCGGGCTCTTTTTTTTCTGACAAAAATCATCTTTCAGACAGAAAAATGTCTGTCAGGATGGCTAGTAAACATATAAAGATGAAGCAGTAACATAGGAGTAAATAGGGATAGAGGAGCGTGTAGGCTGTACCCACCCATGTATGATGAGCTACCGATTCGAAATTCTATGATGATCGCCAAAATAATAATAACTTCACAAAAAAATCAGGCATGTCACGGGCCAGGCCCCCGCTGAAAATTAACCCTGTATACGCCACTGAGCAGTATACGAGACGCTCATATTATGAAAGTAAAGTGTGGCCATTAGGATGGAGTATTTTATCTATGCACTACACTGTAACCAAACACAAGCTAACCTCACCTAAGTCTTAAGCGTCTATTAGTCAAAAGAAGGACCGTAGAACAAGAAATGCCAAGACAATTTGTCAATGAGAATTCATTGTTGTTTGGTTTAGTGTAACCCGCTAGTGAGACTGATAAATGTCCTTTCAGACTGCGCCGTCAGTCAAATCGCGGTTGCCTGCCCACAAGATATATTGTGGACCCAAGGCTCGACCTTGTGGAACACCCGGCCCAGCGTTACTTTAAAATTAACCGTTTCTGTGATAATTTACTAAATAAGTGTGTACTCTACAGAAATGTCGAACAGTTAGGACAACGCCCTGTGGCTCAACTTTTGGGAGTTGGCAAATAAGCTGCAATAAATTATTACAAGATCGCCTCAAAACTCAACAGTTGTATGTTTTTCGATTATGCTAAGGGGAGATGTATTGGAGATACAGGTAATTTATTTTGTTAAAAACTGATTATCACACAGTTCCAAGGAAGCACATTCATGAGACAGCACTAGCAGTTGTTACGAGTGTGAGAAGGATAAATATCTTCATACTAGTAACGTATTATGCATAGGAAACTGTATGGTACTGTGTTTAAAAAAATACCTCCAAATTACTAATAATATCACCAATACATAGTCCCTTAACATAGTAGGCCTTATAATGTTTCACAAGTTGGGACTCAGGCTTCCTCTCTAGGAGACGGAATGGACCGCAATCCACCACGCGGTTCCAATACGGATAGGCGGATGTCACATATCTTCAAATTTTTGGTTCTAGAACGAGCCGGTTTCCTCACGATGTTTTCCTTCACCGTTTTGAGAGCAGTGGTGATGAAAATAATTACACAAAGTAATGTGCCTGGCTGGGTTTAATTAAACCCGCGACCTACAACCGTAAGTCGGGGTCATTACCACTCGGCCAACCACTGCTCTCGCCTCCTCTTACTATACAATTTTTTTCTTGCTATCTAAGCCGTAAGAAGTAAATAAAAGATGAAGAGAGGTTGTGATAACAGTCGCTGCATACACACTCCCTTCTCACTTTTTATCTCTCACCTGTCTTTTTTCGGACGCCATTTTTTTTTTATTAAGTCCGAAAAGATACATGCTACAAGATGCATGGTGACTTTTTCAAGTAGGCGAGGATGGCTAAATCAGGGACAAAGAAGAATACTTACAAAAAAAACTCAAAGGAATCTCCAGCCCGAGTTTGATGAAAACTAAAACTACATTGGATTTTTCAAAAAGCAATTATAATTATTTTACACAAAAAAAAAACTTACCGCATTATTGCACCAAACAGTAGTGCAGACAATACCTAATTATCAAATTCTTGGAAGTAATGACATTTAACAAATACGATTCCATTCTTATGGCATTCGTGATCGAAGTATAATTTTTTTTTTCTAAAATCAATATGTTCCATATTTAGCTAAGAATGTTGTATTTTCAAAATCCAGTCAAGTGTGCAGTCTTAGTTTTTATTAATTTCAGACTAAAGATTTATTTAAGTATTTTTCGCTTATTCTCGTAGTTTCAGATTTGACCATCCACGCCCATTTGAAAAGTTCAACCTGTATACTAAGATCGACGTTGAGTGGTTTAGGAGTGTGTGTGGGGGACGCAACCGGGTAGGTAGCACCCCCTACTCATTTTAAGACAAAGGGGTAATAGGTCGATTGCCAATCAATCACCGAAATATCGGCAACTGACACTTACCTCTTTAATGGTAAAGCTTTAATTATTTCGTTGTGAGCATAAAACTATTCGCTCACTTTGACGTGGGTAACGTTTAATTTGCAAATGCTAACAGTTTTGGAAACGTTTTCGACTTAGGGCGACCGCAGCAAGCATCGGAGGCTGAACAAGAACAAACAAAGTAATTAAACACATCAAACGTTTGAAATTGAAGCTGTGACTCAAAGCGCGGCGGCTGCGGAGAAATGGCAACGGTCACGGACTATGGTCCATATTACGGGCCGGCGGGATCACGGACTATGGTCCATATTACGGGCCGGCGAGATCACAGAGCACGTCACGATTACTCCAATTACGAATGGCTAATAGAAAACCGCTCCTCTGCCGAAACCGCGTGTTACACACACGCTACTCAGTATTTTCACTTACTCATTTTTTACCAATTAGCATCAAATTGTTCGAGGGAGAGTGGGGCATGGTGGAAAACATCTCGTTATGAAAGAAAGAAAGAAAAACATTTTATTTGCCCGAAAGAGACGCACACTTAAGATCTATCTGTTTTGTACACTAGTAAGCATAATAGCAGTGACGTCACATTTCAGTTCGTGTATCCTGTTTCTGTTGAAGGTTCCACCAGATTTTAAAGGTTTCAAACTTACCTAATTTTGATGTTTTAATGGAAAAACCATACTTTATACAGAACCAGCTTTGGACAGCGGTTTTGCCAGAATAAAATACGAAAATAAGGCCAAGAAAACATAGCGATCCCTTTTCCGATTTCAAAATATAGTTTATCCGTGTGTCAAATTTCATCCAATTCGGTTCAGCCGTTAAGACTTGGAATGGTGACAGACAGACAGAGTTACTTTTGCTTTTGTAATATCAGTGAGAATTTTTAATTTTACTGAACAAAAGTTTATTTGCAAAATATTTTCATACTGTTACGCTCGGCAGAGAAAGTCTTAGGTGCCATTCAAACCTCCGCGGCAGCAGGCTGCAGATACAGGCAGCATATGCAGCGGCCGCACGAAGCCGGCTGCAGCTACACTACTGGTTTTCTATGTAGTAGTATGGATTTTAGTTGTGAAAACCGTTCCGAACGCGACAGCGGCCACACGTGCTGCCGAGCTTCGGCTGCGAGTGCTGCCGAGACCTGCAGCCGCAGCCGATCGCAGACCAATAGTGCTATGGCATCTCGATGGGCACATAATTACGTTACTCCAATGTTTAGACTTTAACTGTTTAGTCCAAAATAAATGCTACTCGGAGCTGATAGCGCTCATATTGGATTGAATCGTAGATTTGCGACTGGCAGCAAGTGCAGCGCAGCTAGCCTCGGAATCACTCTCGTCTGCGGATGCAGGCAACGATGGCGTATCATGCGTGTACTACCTGCATTCGAGCCCGCATTTGCAGCCTGCATTTGCAGCCTGCATCCGCAGCTTACATCCGCAACCTGCAACCGAGGTGCGAATGGCTTTATAGGAACAATTCGCAAAGTGCAAGAAAAACTATCTTCTGAGAACAAATCTGTGAACGAGATTGGTGGTAATTTTTAATTATTTATTTGAATAAATAAAATTTGCTTTGCGAGGTGCCGAGCGAAGATATTTTCCTATCCCAGGAAAATAGCATCACCGACATGATATACAGATTAATAAAAACCATAATTCTGTTTGACTGATTATCTTAAAATCAGAGCATTATAAAAATAAATTACCTAACAGTCCATGCAGTAAATAGTGGAGCAATTTGGTCAGCGTAAAAGATACAGAGAGGAGCTTAATGGTTCTAAACACAGCCTGAACAGAACCCGACCACAAGCAACTAAATACATAGACTTATGTATGTTCTGTGACTGGCTTTGCTAGCTGTAACTTACTGAGAAGGTAAGTCAAACTGAAAATTTTATTATTCTAAGTGACACAGATATTATTTTCTCTCTTATTTTTAGTATATGTGAAACCTGAAACACCTGTCTAGTTTAAATAAAGAATCTATGTCCAAAATTTCAAAACTGTATTATGAAAAATCACAAAGTTATAAGCCAGTTATGGTACGCAGTTGGCGATATAAATACATGGTCACCGGGCCACCCAAGCGACTGAGAGGTTGCTTTGTTTTCGCTCCCAGCTGTGCGCTGGCGCCTAATGCCCGCTATGACCTGCCACGATCTGTCTTGTACGTTTTGTACTTAGTGTCGATGGTGTCCAACTTATGGCCTTTTCAAATATTTTTGGGAAGAAATATAACATGGTGTAAAAACTATTGGGATCCATTCAGTTATTTATTTTGAAGTTTCGCTTAAATTAATAAAAATAATGTTGTATAAAAGGAGAAACTGACTGACTGACAAATCAACGCACAGTCGAAACTACTGGGACTAGGAGCGTGTAATTTTGCTTGTTGTAACATTTTTTTTTTCTAACACATTGCTTTTGCAATATTTTTTTTTAATCTATATTATCTGACTCCAACCACATTAAATTCGTTAGTTTTTCTTTTTTGGTTGTTAACGTCTCATCTATAGACAGCTTTTTTTTATATAGCCTCTTTTTATGGAAGAACACTGTAGACGAATTCTTAGATTACTTCATATTTTGACTCACTTTTTTTAAAATGATTATTTTGATGATTTTATTGTGCTTTTGAGTACAATATAGACCGGTTTACACTGTTCTTAAATAATACCTATTAATACTGTAATATGGAAATATTGTAACTACAACCATTTTTTTTAAAAGAGTTACCATGGAGTTTCTTGCCGGGTCTTCTCCATAGGAAACGACCAATTTCAATCCGTGCACTAGCTTCTGACGTTTTATAAGTACCCATGTAGGCCTATGTGAAATAAAAAACTTTTGACTTTGACTTTGACTTTGAAAAAGTTTCCTTTTACGAGTATAACGTAGACGAGCAATCAGAAAGGATTTTTCAAAACTCATCCCCTAAGGAGATGAAGCGGTGGTCTAAAGTTTGTATGGAGAAACCTATTTGACGGCGGGTAAAGAGAAGAAGCTAGTTGGTTAAAATGGAGAAACTGACTGACTGATTGACAGATCAACACTTAGGTGAAACTATTGGGACTAGGATCGAGAAATTTTGCACAAGGTTTCTTTTTTTGACGAGGCGAACGCTCAGAGAGTATCTTTCAAACACCCCCTAAAGGGGAAACGGGGTTCCAGAGTTTGTTTGGAAAAACCTACTTTAATGCAAGCGAAGCCGATGGCAGACGCTTGTCACAGTACACAGTTATAGATAAAGGCGGTATTTTATATGTGTGTATGAACGGATAACACTGACCTACAAAATGCAAACCCTGGCGCTTTTGGCTTAAGACTAGTGTAGATTAGAGAAAAGCCACAGTCAAAACCCTTACTGGTGTCCAAAACAAACGATTATATATTATAATAGTACATTTTGATACAAGTGCAGAAAGTTTGTTATTACGACACGAGCCGTAGGCGAGTGTGTTATGGAACTGAGGGCTGCAGTGACAAATTTGCACGTGATCAAACGACGTTTTTCAACACACTTTACACTTACACTGAAGAAATACTTTCTCTGAAAATTACGACGCATTTTTGTTTATTTTGCACTGAAGAAAAGTTTTCCCAAGTTGACATACACTTTAGTTTTGATTTAAATGGCAGCAAGCTACCGAAACTTTTATTTTTACCTTAATCATAATATCTGGCGGCAGCGGCGTACCATCTAAAGAATTCTTTTCAAATCATAAAATAAAATTTCACAAATAACAAAAATATAAAATAATATTTAATACTTTTTTCCCCGCGCTTTACCTTAGCAGGTTGAAGGAGAAGCAAAGGTATCAAACCGTTATACATCCTACTTAATATTAAAAATAGAAATTCAAATATTTTTTAATTTAGAACACAGATAATTAATTGAACTTGTTGATAATAACAAATTATTGTGTAAATAATATTATTTATTTATGATATTCTGTTTATAAACACAATTCAAATTTTCATTAAATATTAAAACTTTAAAAATATCCACCGCTTTGCTTTAAAACAATCACCGTTGATCGTGAGAAAATAGGAATGAAAAAAGCTTTTGTTGTGAAATTTAAAAAAAAAACACGAGGGTGATAAACATGGCATGTTGAACCTAATTACAGTGCGTTATAAGCCAGTTTTCAAGCAAGTGTATTGAAAAGTATTTATTCCTGCATTGACATCATTGGACGATACGGTTGGCGCTGTGCTTAAACGATCGGCAACTGCACTACGTGTCGCGGGTTCGATTCCCGCACGGAGCAAATATGTATATGACCTACAGATAGAAATTTCGGGTCTAGGTGTCTTGTGTATGTAATTTTATATGTTTGTGAACGCTCTCACGATACAGGAGTAAGATCCAATATGGGGCAATGTATTTTAAATACATTCGTACTAGGGAAAATTCTTAATATAGAGATACAAACTCTTAGGGTGAGTTGCACCATTTACTATAACGATAACCAAACCATAACCAGCCGTGAAACGGCCGCCTATTGGTCAATTCGACGATTTGACAACTGTTAACGGCTTTGTTATCGTTATAGTGAAATGGTGCAACACACCCTTATAGATACAAAAAAAAGTTTGTTAAAAAAAGAAAAGAAAAACATTTGAAGCGAAAAACATAATAATAATGTGCAATCAAGAAAATTAGCTATTGCACTATTTTTGACAAGAATAGCTAAATGAATAAATTGACATTTCAATAAAGTCTAAAATACAGACAGAAAATTAGACTTCACGCTCTAGACAAAGTGATGTATCTAGGTAGATACCCAGATACATATCTAGATAGATACCTAGATACCTACATATTTAGGTAGATATAGATATAGATATATAGAATATAAACAATCGAATTACATTAAAATAAATGTTTAGATACAACGTCAACTAATCAAATACGTTTCAGTGCATAAATTGGTAACCCGATAACCACGATTAGGCTAATGGTAACATTTTCACTAATACCTAAATATAGTTTTAGTATCTACTGTGAGCTATGCACGATTTATAGTCCAAATACATATTTATAGAACATCTAGTATGTAAAAGTCGATAATATCAATAGTCAAAACACTGACTTCCGAAACTAAAATATTTTTGTAATTTGTAGAGGCTCATTTTAAGAAGTTACATTTTTGTTAAATAAACGTTTTATTCGGTTTCCCACAAAAAGGAGTGTTATGTTTTTTTATGGTTTATTTCTAGTAACTATAGACTCGTTTTTAGGGTTCCGTAGTAAACTAGGAACCCTTATAGTTTCGCCATGTCTTTCTGTCCGTCTGTCTGTCTGTCCGTCCGTCCGTCCTCGCTTAATCTCTGTGACCGTTAGCACTAGAAAGCTGAAATTTGGTACCAATATGTATATCAATCACGCCGACAAAGTGGTAAAATAAAAATTGGAAAAAAATGTTTTATTAGGGTAGCCCCCTTATATGTAAAGTGGGAAGTGATTTTTTTTTTAAATTTCAACCCTAACGTGTGATATATTGTTGGATAGGTATTTAAAAATGAATAGGGGTTTACTAAAGTCATTTTTTGATAATGTCAATAATTTCGGAAATAATCACTCCAAAAGTAAAAAACAATGTGTCCGCCCCCCCTCTAACTTTTGAACCATAAGTTTAGAAAATATGAAAATATCTGAAAAGTAGAACTTTATAAGGACTTTCTAGGAAAATCATTTTGAACTTGATGGAAAGAACAGTTTTTGTACAAAAAAGACAAAAAGGTTCTATAAAATAATTTCTGGACTAAGTTTGTAGTATAATCGTATATACAAGCATTTTTTTAAACTCATAAGTGGGTACACTTATTGTGACGAACGGGAAACTACGGAACCCTACAATGAGCGTGGCCCGACACGCTCTTGGTCGGTTTTTTCCTAACTTACTATGATGTAAGTTAACAGTATGTTTTCCAATTACAATAAAATTATGTTAGATAAATTAAATTACTTACACAAACTTCAAATTATTAAAATTAAAATGCGTTTATATATATTTACGTTATCGGTTAGTCAGTAAACATCATCATTTTCCTGCCCTTGTCCCGTTTTATTTGTGGTCGGCGCAACACGTTTTTTTCTTCCATACTGTCCTGTCAATCGTCACGCTATCACTTACCTACTCCCTTTTCTTTCATATCACTTCTCACACAATCCATCCATCTTTTCGTTGGCCTCCCTCTCCCCCTTTATCCATCCACATGTAAACTCATAACGTTTTTAGCAACATGCGTTTCATCCCTCCTCTTCACATGACCATACCAAGACAAACGATTCCCTTTAAATTTTTCAGTCACTGGCGTCACTTTCATACTTCCCATAATATACTCATTTCTCTCTTTATCCATTCTCACCACACATCCATCTTAACCTTCTCATTTCCGCTGTGTGCAATCTTTTTTCATCCGTCTTTTTCAGAGCCTAACATTCTGCTCCATACAATATGACAGGCCTTATCATGGACTTGTAGATTTTATTCTTCAATTTGAGAGGCATGCGTGGGTCACAAGTTGTTCCCGTGACCTGTCGCCATTTCATCCATCCTGCGTTGATCCGACGTGTTACATCCCGATCTACCCCACCATCCCCTTGGACGATAATAGTCAGTAACCATAATGGTAAATTAAATTGTTTAACATAAATACCAATTTTTTATTAAATTAAAATATATTCCACAATAACTTTTTACTCCTGAACCGTTTTCTTTTTCTATTGTGTGAATAAGAGATAATGTACTATAATATTCTTTCCGTCAGGCATCACTTCCATTTTAAATAAATTTTCCAACAGCATGCAGTGATGTTATAATTTATTCAGTATTAAATAAATTTCATACATCCTCCTTTTGTGCACTGAAAATAATTCCACATTTCCTGATTCATTTGTCGTTGCTTAATCTGATTATTAAGTGTAATGTTCTTCAGTAAAATATACCACTTAATTATAAAGAGAAATGACTCAAAAATTAGGTAATTTAAGAATGTAGTATGTGAATCTAAATAACGATGCTTCTATTCGGGCCTGCGGTCACAAGCCCGTTTGCGTTGTTGGTCACTGTGGCAGAGAACTGCAATATGCTGAGTTGATTGATTGATTGATTCTAGTCGGAGCATAGACCACATAGAACAACATAGTAATGGCAATAATTCTTACTTTTAAAATTCTAGCTTTTTATTTTAAAAACTATAACGACCTATCCCTATTCATACATATTTTAAAATTTTCATTATAACTGGTAACAAACATAAGTCACATATTCTAAATTCAAATTTGGAACAAAATTGAAACATTCGCAGATGGCCAGTCCAGACATTTTATTGGGGGAACGTTTAAGCCGCGGTCAGACCTGCTCGAGAGGGCTCGCGGGATAGACCCACAGACATTTATAAAGCAATTCAACCACGCCCCGACGTCTTGACCGGTCTTTATGGACTGAGAATTGTAATGAGCCTAGTTTAATTCATGATAGTAGTGTGTGAATGTACGTGGACGGATTGAATGTGATGGATAGGATAGTACACGAGTCCAGAAACACATACTCGTATGTAATAAACTCATACCTTTTTACCAAAGGGTAGGCAGAAACTAAGAACACCACCTACTAAGATCTACTCACTTTGCTTCGGTTATCTGACTTCTCGGAAACGGACTTACACACGTAAAAAAAGTAATAGATAATATATTATTTCTTAAGAAGGTTCCAGCAAACCTGCGAAAGGAGACATTAAAAGAAATGAAGACATTCATCATCATTATCATTTCAGCCAAAAAACCTCCACTGTTGGACATGGCCACCCCAAGTGTTACCATAATGCATATCCTGTGCGTCTCACATCCACACGCGACCCGCACCAGGTCATCGGCCGACTTTGTGGAAGGCCTTCCAACATTGCGACTACCAACACGTGGTCACGACTTCAGAACCCAATGAAGACATTAGCATGTAATAATAACAGAAGAAGAGTCTATGAAATCTTATATAAACTTAAACATCATCCTAGTGAGTGTTGGTTATTGCAGACAAAATATAACTCGAAGCCAGGTAAAAAGTAGCATGTCCTTTCTTGACGTTCAACATCACTCAGTATCAAATTTTATCGGAATCGGTTTTATAGGTTTTTTTATGGTGTGAAAAATCATCCAATTACAACCCCCGCTCTTGCACGGAGCGGGAGATAGTGTGAGACTCTTACTGACTAAAAGCCCACCCCGTTCCTTCGTGCCTTTCGTACCGGGAGGTTTTATAGGTTCAAGGTTCAAGAGTAACAGATTTTTTTTTCTAGTTATTTAAGCCTTAGGGAATAGCAAAAATTGCAACTTCAAATTCATAATTCAGAAATGAGGGGTATAAAGTAAAGACTACGTTCAGCGTAGGATATCAATAACAGTTATTGCATGTCAACATGCCTTATCCATAGATAATTTGAGTGATTACAGGACAAATCCTCTTCGACTGACTGCTTAGATTGATGGTCATCTAAATTTAACGCATAATCCCTAAGCCTGTAACCGATATAGCCATTAACGGCTAATAATAATTGCACTTGGGTTGCACTACTGAATAGCTCATAGAGAACGGCATTAATAAAAAGTGAAAAGTGTCAGTTGGTCATGTTATCACCACAAATCCGACAAAAATACAATCGGCTTCCATATAAAAATACGTTGAAACTTAATGTTTCTGGTATCATTGAATTTGGTAATCGAAGCATTTGCATTTTTAGGGTTCCGTAGCCAAATGGCAAAAAACGGAACCCTTATAGATTCGTCATGTCTGTCTGTCTGTCTGTCTGTCTGTCTGTCCGTCTGTCCGTCCGTATGTCACAGCCACTTTTTTCCGAAACTATAAGAGCTATACTGTTGAAACTTAGTAAGTAGATGTATTCTGTGAACCGCATTAAGATTTTTACACAAAAATAGAAAAAAAGCAATAAATTTTGGGGGTCCCCATACTTAGAACAGAAACCCAAAAATTTTTTTTTCATCAAACCCATACGTGTGGGGTATCTATGGAAAGGTCTTCAAAAATGATATTGAGGTTTCTAATATAATTTTTTTCTCAATTGAATAGTTTGCGCGAGAGACACTTCCAAAGTGGTAAAATGTGTGTCCCCCCCCTCTAACTTCTAAAATAAGAGAATGATAAAACTAAAAAAAATATATGATGTACATTACCATGTAAACTACCAACGAAAATTGGTTTGAACGAGATCTAGTAAGTAGTTTTTTTTTAATACGTCATTAATCTAAAAAAATACACTATTATTAAAACATCGATCAAAGTTACAACGAACTACAAGAACTTTTATACTATGTTACTTGCTGCTACGGAACCCTCCATGGGCGAGTCCGACTCGCACTTGGCCGGTTTTTTTTTTTAACTTTTCGGTTGTGGTACTCACAGCTAAACATAAATATTATGCAAGTTTTATAGTAACGTACCTAATAATAGGTAATATAACCATTTGAAACCAGAGTGCTTGTCATGACGATTCCAATAAGCCGAAACACGGCTAGGATACATTATTTATTACGGAGTTCCGTGCCTACCTTCCGGTTTCGGCACCAAATCAGTTCGATGGTACCATTTAGATCTGCACCACTTATTTACATCTATTACGTCATGGTTGCTTAACTATCTACATCTAGATATCTGGGTATTGGTGAAGTTTCGATGACCATCTGTTGTCTTCTTCATCAATTTAACTTCATCGAGTGAGACCTACCTATACTTGTCCAAAATAATTTGTATATGCCTATAATACATGAAGAGTTCATCAGATTTGATTTTTTATTGAAAACCTACAAATCGAAATCAATTAGTCAGAAAAAAAAATGAAAATCCGTTTGCTGCACCACCCTTCGGATTCAATTGTAAGCTAAGCCACCTAAAGATCCACTCAAAACTCAAATATATACACAAAGTTTCTTCCAAAGCGGTCAAGCCATTTAGGAGAAGTTAGATGACTAATACACGTACAGCATAATCATATATATAAAGATAAGTAAATAAGACAAGAGCTAAATATTACAAAAAAAGCAAAAGCACTATAGAAACATAACAAGATACACATAGTAGTAATTACAAATAACGAGGCGTCGCAGCAATAGGTATATTTTATCGGCTTACACACACGTTATCAAGCCCGCCGCCACACACCCTCAACGTTTGCCAATGATGTACTAACACCCTTATATCGTCCAGAATGTTCCTTGTCGTCATTAAACACTGATCGTCTTAAGGATAAAGCTGTGAACCGTGGTGGACTTTTCTTTATTTATTTTTCCTCCTGTACAGGCAATAATGTTCCTGTTCACTTATTTACATAGTACTGAAATTGCATGTTTGGAGTAGAGGAAGAATAAGGATAAGAAGTAGACCGAGAGAAAATTAGGTTGAAATAATATGAAAAAGCGGAAGTTAAATCACAAAAGCAGACAAATAGACAGACATGGAGCATTATTAACGAAGTCTTCACCCGTTCAGGAATCCATATATTTTTGAATTTTAAATTATGTAAGTATATCAGTTTAAAAAAAAGTAGTTTATTTAATAAGTATAAATTAATATAAAAAATGTTCTTACATATTAAAAAATTACTAGAGTAGGATTGCACACATACATAGGTACTATGGAAACAACTGAGTTCAAAACTAAGTTTTTGTTTGGTTCTGTTAAATGGAGGCTTAAATTGATTAAGGCCGCCACAAGAAACTCCAGTTTGTGGGACGCCAATCTCATAGGTTTACTTGCGAGGGGCCAATCACAAAAAACGGAGGTGAAAAGTTTCAAGTAAAAAAGCCCAACAAGTTTTTTCCTATGCATTTGACACACACAGCTTCCAATAAACCTCATCTTTAATGCATAAGGACGGAAAATCAGACCCATAAGCTTTATATTATTGGGTACTGGCCTGTGCTTATTTTTGTACAATTTGTTATACTAAACAACAAATAATACTTAAACAACCAATTTTGAATTTTTTTTTTTTTTGTATCGAAATTGGTTAATGAAGTAGCAATTAGCATTCCAAATATTGGCTTGTGGAAGAGTGCTGGGAATATCTCGCTATCTCCTTTAAGCACACGTAACCTAATGGCGGTGACGTCACATTTCAGTATGTGCATCTTATACTCTTATTTGACAGTTTCCCCTTCCACCAAATTCAAACCTAGGCATGGTTTCTAACTTGATTAATATTGAACGATTCTTAAAATTTCTTTTCTGTTGCGATTTTGGATAAAGTTACTTTGTGATACAAACAATAAAATTGAGTCAAGGACTCATATTTTACCAACTTTTGACCATATATTTATTGTGCCCCATGTGTTCACACTACTGGGACTCTCTCTAGAAGAGGGAATTGGCCATAATCCACCACGTGAGGTCAGTGCGGGTTGGTGAATGTCACATGTTTTCGAATTTAATTGTTATAGGACATGCCGGTTTCAACATGATGTTTTCCTTCACCGTTTTGAGCGCCTAGCTGGGTTTGAACCCGACAACTCGTAAGTCGCAGTGAGAACATTGAAAGGCTGATTATTATGCTATATGCTAACGGAAAAATGATTACTAACCATAGATTTTCCACGTCGTTACCCACCAAATGTTCGGGATATAATAACACTCTTAATATTAGTTACGTCCTCATCTCAATAAACTTCAGAGCGCAGCTTTCGACACGACAATAATAAAATCTTTTCGCTCTTTACCTCCTGAGTTTGGCCGCCGTTGCTGTGAGTTTTAAAACGTATTTTTAACTTTTCTCTTTCAATACACGTCTCCTGACTTTATTATAGGGTTTAACAGTAAGATGGATTCTAGAGTTGACATTAATTACTTTGAGTTGAGAAAATCATATCGCAATTATTATTAATTTTTGTCATACATTTATAAATAATAATAATAATGTTCCCTGTTCCCGATGCTGGTGGGCTACTATTTTTATATTTTTAAATGCTTTAAATGCTTTATTCATGTTATTTTTAAAAAAATATTTAAAAATGTGATAAACATGTACATAAAATAAATAAATGAAATAATATTAATAATAAATCATTTACTATCAGGTATCTTGGCCAATAGATATATACCTTGCAGATAAGTTTGTTTTTTTGATTTTTTATTTTTTTGTTTGTAGAAGGTAATCTTAGAAAGTACTGGTCCGATAGCTAAAATTTTTTCGCCGATAGAAAGCTGCTTTATTCCTAAGTGACATAGGCTATATCTTATGTACTCAGGCGAAGGCGCGGGCAAAAGCTAGTAGCCAATATATCACTGATATTATGTAGGCGTAGACAATGTAGGCGGACTTGAGCCATCCTTCAGAACCTGCACACTGTCACACCCACACAGTAAACATACTATGTCTTTAAGACACGATTGAATAAGGTACTTCATGTTCGTCGTCAACATCATCACATGACACAAGGTCAGACAGTCTTCAAACATAAGACTATCTACACTAATATTATGAAGAGGCAAAGTTTGCTTTTTTGTTTGTAGGTAAGGAGGTAATCTCTGAAAGTATTGGTCCGATTACAAGAAAAAATTCACCGATAGAAAGCTGCTTTATTCCTGAGTGACATAGGCTATATTTTATGTAATCGGGCGAAGCTGCGGGAAAAAGCTAGTCAATAATAATAAAAATAGTTTTGGGAATAAAGTCATTGTGCGTACTCACAGGTCTAAAGTGTGGAATTCCCTGCCGAAGTCTGTGTTTCCTGATAGCTACAACCTAGTGAATAAATTACTTTTAGGCAAGCGTTCTCCATCGTCAGCCACATCATCGCTTACCATCAGGAGACATAATGGTCAAGCGCGAGCATATCAATAACAAAAAAAAAACTGGGCCAGTACGAGTCGGATTCGCGCAATGAGGGTTTTGTAGAAAGAATTTTGAGGTTCCGTTCGGGAATTGAACTAGTGTGTCAAAATATACGGTATTTGCGACATAAACGGCCGTATATTTTTTTTTTCGTTAACTTAGAAGTTTTTTTCACAGCTTCATGAGATGCCGTCCCATGAAACTGTGAAAAAATCAAACTTCTTCGACTTGAGTATAGTAGTTTTAATCTCAACTTGATACCTCCACGCGTTCTCGAGGTAATGAGTCTTGACAGACAGACATATGAACAACAAAGTGAACCTATAAGGGTTTTTAAGCTATTGCATAGCTTCTATCGCGGGCCTTGAGCGTGGAGACCGAATCCAGAAATTCCGTAACAAAAATAACCTAACACCCCCCACTTATTTGTTTTTTGAGCGTGGTGACCGATAAGAAAACAAATGAGTGAATAATCAATCAAAATTCAATTCAATGTGTGAAAGTGTAACTTCAATTAATATCTATGAATAAAAAACAAAGGAAAAAAAAAAAGACGTGTGGCACTCGGGGACTGCCGCGGTAAAGCTATTGCATAGCATTTTTTATCAACTTATGCAATAGACCTCGCCAACAGCTGCTTAACCCCACCCATCCAAAACCAGACCTCGCCAACAGCTGCTTAACCCCACCCATCAAAAACCAGACCTCGCCAACAGCTGCTTAACCCCACCCATCCAAAACTAGACCTCGCCAACAGCTGCTTAACCCCACCCATCCAATACCAGACCTCGCCAACAGCTGCTTAACCTCTTCCATCCAAAACCAGACCTCGCCAACAGCTACTTAACCTCTTCCATCAAAAACCAGACCTCGCTAACAGCTGCTTAACCCCACCCATCCAAAACGCCGACAGCTGCATAACCCCACCCATCCAAACACAGACCTCGCCAACAGCTGCTTAACCCCACCCATCTAAAACCAGACCTCGCCAACAGCTGCTTAACCCCATCCATCTAAAACCAGACCTCGCTAACAGCTGCTTAACCCCACCCATCCAAAACGCCGACAGCTGCTTAACCCCACCCATCCAAACACAGACCTCACCAACAGCTGCTTAACCCCACCCATCTAAAACAAGACCTCGCCAACAGCTGCTTAACCCCACCCATCCAAAACCAGACCTCACCAACAGCTGCTTAATCCCACCCATCTAAAACCAGACCTCGCCAACAGCTGCTTAACCCCACCCATCCAAAACCAGACCTCGCTAACAGCTGCTTAACCCCACCCATCCAAAATTAGACCTTGCCAACAGCTGCTTATCCCCACCCATCCAATACCAGACCTCGCCAACAGCTGCTTAACCTCTTCCATCCAAAACCAGACCCCGCCAACAGCTGCTTAACCTCTTCCATCAAAAACCAGACCTCGCTAACAGCTGCTTAACCCCACCCATCCAAAACGCCGACAGCTGCTTTCACTCATTTTTTTTCTTATCGATCACCACGCTCAAAAAACAAATGAGTGGGGGGGGTGTTAGGTTATTTTCGTTACGAAATTTCTGGATTCGGTCTCCACGCTCAAGGCCCGCGATAAAAGCTATGCAATAGCTTAAAAATAGTGCATAAATAAAATAAATAAATAATTATAATTGCATAAGTTGATAAAAATGCTATGCAATAGCTTTACCGCGGCAGTCCCCGAGTGCCACACGTCTTTTTTTATTTTGGTGAGTAAACATCATCCCCCGCCCTTGGACTGAGCCGGAGATAGTGTTAGACTCTTACAGACTAAAAAACCCACCCCGTTCCTTCGTTGCCTTTCATACCGGAGCCAAGCCTCCATTTCGGAAACAGACCCTTGGCCCCAGTAGGCTTCGACCCTGCTGGGCCCCTACGGTTGCTAACAACTCCTTGAGGCGCGCGGGAACAGTCCGTGCCGTGACGACTTGGACTCGGTCCGAACGGTTACCGGACGATCGGACAGGGAGCTACCCAACCTATAAAGATTCCGTTTTTTTCCTAAGGCATGAGGTACGGAACCCTAAACAGTTTCAATATTAGTAACTTTAACGGCACAGGCCTGTGCTAAAGCCCTGCGGCTCTCACTTTGTGCGTACAACCTTTGATTGGCAGACGACAATCCAAAAAACTGTTTTATTCAACAATTTTATTGACGTCTAAATATTTCACTTTGGTTTGAGAATGAATCTTATCAAGCGCTATAAAACTCAAAGTTTCAAAGGTTTCAGTAGTGATTTTGATAGCTTGAACACTGAGTTCTTTAATTGAATGTAGTCAGAAAATATTTTAATAACTCGAGCGCTGTGGCTCAAAGGACTTTAACGCGTTTTACATCCATTTTTTTAATATTCCACAACTTTCACACAGCGCCATCTAGTCCTAAACTAAGCAGAGCTTGTGATACGGGTACTAGACAACTGATAAACATACTTACCTATATATTTTAGAAGACTTACATATTATAGATAAATTACACCCAGACAGAACAAATGATCATGCTCATCACACAAACATTTGTCCTGGGTGGGAATCGAACCCGCGATCTCCAGCATTGCAGTCAGGGTCACTGACTATTAGACCTACAAGCTAGTCAAATTTTAAATTAATAAATGCAATAAACGAATATATTTATATATATATATTCATTGTATAACATTAGAAGCTGTCCCGCTTTGAAGTACCGCCGGACCTTTACAAGAGCACCAAGTTTTTTAGTAGCTACCTCGATTACCAGTATTTCGATTACCATGACTTATGATAATCATGCATCTAGCCGATTTTAGCCACAGCGATCGCATACCTTGACTCCTCAAAGTGGTTGTGAGCGGATATGCTGATATATATATAAGGTATATTATTGAGGATTTTCGAAATAAACCACAAATTGTTTCTCTGAAAACAAAGTTTTATTTTATTCAACACGCTTTTACATTATAGCAATTATCGTTTAACTAAAATTACACTTTTATCTCACCTGAAAACAAAGAAACGACATTTAAAGTTTAATAATATCGCCTCCTCAATTATATCCCTTTAATTATCTCTCTACAAGTTTTTATAACAATAAAATGCACAAAAATAATCTAAACATCATCTGTCATTGAATGATACGTCACCCCGTATCCACAGCTTAAAAATTAAAAAAATGAAATGTCATTTCCAAGGAGGTCATTTCATTACATCTCCCCCCCATAGGAACGAAAATTCTAAATAATATAATACAAACAATGCACCTGCAAGCTATCTTTATACCTATTCGTTTTCTTCTACTTCATCTTCTGCCGTAACAGGTTGTAATTTTGTTATGTGGAATAAAGTTGATTCTGTTTTTCTGTTGCCAGTGTCAATCTTATAAATGGAGTTCGATATTTTCTCTATTATCTTGAAAGGGCCTATTTTTAATTCGTCTAATTTTTTCCTGTTCAGTCTATTTCCATTTTCTACATATACACTGTCTCCTATCTCGAACTCTTGTATTTTCCTATTTCTATCAAATATTTTCTTGTTGTACTTGTGAGATTTTATTGTATTCTCTAATGCTAATCTTCTATCAGCAATCCACTTGTCTTCCTTTTCTATTGTTTTAATTTCATTTGGTAAAATACTGACATTTGTACCATCCAGTAAATATTTTGGTGCAAAACCTGTAACAGAATGGTCTGTTTCATTATATTTCTGTACACATTCTCTTGCTACTGTTGTCCATGTTCTCTTACTATTTTTCTCATTTATTTTACATCTTATTTTATTTACTATTGTTTGGTTTAATCTTTCGTTCAAGCCGTTCGAAAATGGCGTATTCACAGCTGTAAATATTAGTTTGATGTTATTCTCCTGCAAATACTGTTTAAATTCTTTTGAATTGATGCCTGGATATTGGTCTGTCAGAATTATTCCAATCTCATCTGTCTCGAGTACTTTCTTTGTTAGTTTTATAAAGTCACTTGCGTTCTGTGTTTTTGAAGTCACAATAAACGCATATCTTGTGTAGTGGTCTACTAAAAGGTGTAAGTATTTTTTTGTTGACCTAGATCCTCCAAAGCCACCTATAGTATCCATTGACATTATCTCAAATGATTTTGTTGCTGGTCCCAGTTGTGACATTAACCCAAATTTTCCTTGACATCTTGATTTATTTTTTATGCATATTTCGCATGTTTTACAAATATTTATGATATTTTTTGTTAGGTTTTTAGCTGTATATAGTGGACTTATTTTTTTCTGTAATTGTCTGATTCCAATATGGCATAAATCTTCATGCACCTTTTTTATAATTTTTTTACTAAATTCTTCTGAGAGTATAATCTTTTCAAGTTTCTTTATTTTTTTATAATAGATTTTATTTTTATGTAGTAGATTTTGTTTCTTTTCTTTTATTGTTTCATTTTTTTCTTGGTCTTCAACTATATCTTTTATTTGTATTAAATTAACTATTTTTAAAAGTTCCTCCTTGTTATCTTCTGATTCTAATACAGGGTTTCGGCTCAAACAGTCTGCTTCTATATTTTCTTTACCAGGTATATATTTTACTGTAAAGTCATATTGAGATAGGTAATATGTGAGGTCACCCAATTCTTCATCTGTCCTGCATTTTATATTCATGTTCTCTAGAGGTTTGTGGTCTGAGTAAATAGTGAAATGTTTTCCAATTAGCCAGTGTTGCCAGTATTTAACTGCTTCTTTCATAGCAATACATTCCAAATATATGGCCTTTTTTCGTTTTTGAGATTCGTTTAGTTTTTTTGAAAAATATGCCACCGGTTTGTCTTTACCGTCTAGTTGAGTCTGTTTTAATATTGCCCCGATACCCTCTAAAGATGCATCTGTAAAGATTTTTATTGGTAAGTCTTTGTCGAATATTTCCAACACTGGTTGAGAACATAAATATCTTTTTATTTGATTAAATGATTCTTCACACTTCTCTGACCACACAAACTTTTCATTTTTTCTTAATAAATTATGTAATGGGTCTAAAATAACTGCACTTCTTGGTATGTATTCATGGTAGAAGTTAATTTTTCCCAAAAATTGTCTGATATTCTTTTGTGTCTTAGGAGTTGGAAAATGTCTTATCGAGATCAAATTGTCTTTTAGTGGTCTTACCGAATTGTTCTGAATTACATGGCCGAGGTACTTTACTGAGTCTGAAGCAAAGTTACATTTCGTAAACTTTAATCTAAAGCCTTCTTGTATTATTGCCTCTAATACATTTCTTATGTGTTTTATATGTTCTTCAAAGGTTTTCGAGTATATCAGAATATCATCAATATAGTTTACGGAGTATCCTGTGAGATTGTGCTTTCTTAGAATATTGCTTAAAATTCTCTGGAAAATTGCTGGTGATGTTTTCAAGCCAAAGGGAAGGCAGGTCCACTGGAAGTGGCCATCTTGTGTGACAAATCCTGTTTTATATCTATCTTCCACCCGTAATGGTATCGCCCAGAATGCTGAATTTATATCCAGTGTAGTAAAATACTTACAATTTCTAGTTTTAACAATCAAATCATCTATTAACGGAAAAGGTTGAGCTTGTGGAACAACAATTTTATTTAGTTCCCTGAAATCTATACACAAGCGGGATTTCCTATTTTCACCCTTTTTAAATGCCAATGTCACTGGAGCAGCGAAAGGACTGTAGGATTCTTCTATTAAATTATTCTTTAGTAACATGGATATTTGCTTTTCAATTTCTAATTTATCTTCTATTGTACATCTGTATGGTCTTTTACTACAGTATCTATTTACTAGTAAATCTATGTGAGCTTCATAATCTCTAACTGTTCCTATATCATACTTGTCCTTTGCAAAAATTGTTTTATAATCCTTTATTATTTTCTCGATCTCAATTTTCTTTTCATTATCTAAATGGTCTGTCATGCTTACAAACTCTTCTGTTTCTATATGTTCATTAAAATTTATTGCTAATGTTTTTATATTCTTTTCTTCATTTCTGTTATCTTTAGACATTTCATCTATTTTATTTGTTCTTATCTTTTGTTCTATCCGCAAGTCCTCGTTTTGGGCTAGTTTGAATTTCTTTATCATATCCAATCCGATTATAAAATCATCAAAATATTCATTTTCTACTATGTATACATCCACCTCTTCTTCTAAATCAAATATTTTTATTTTTATTGTTATCAAGCCATCTGTTTTTTTCACACCATTAACCGTTTTCATATATGCTATATTCTCATTGTCCTTTTTTTCTTTTATTTTAATCAGTCTTGAATTTATTAAAGAGATCTGTGAGCCTGAATCATAAATGCCGCTCACTTCTAGTTTATTTTCTAATAAGAGCTTGATTTTGATTAATGGTGTACTTACTCGTTTTTTTTCTCAGTATTTATATCCACTTCAATAATGGAGTTGTTATTTACATTTCTGGGTTTAAAAACTTTTTCAGATTCATTTTTATTTTTCTTGAACCAACATGACTCTTCCGGATGATATCTAATTCCTTTGTCCAAAGATTCACAAGTGTTACATGGCTTCTTCTCATTAGTTTTATTTTTATAAAGGAATGTACAACTCTTTACTGTACTTGAGTTTTTCTTGTACATCATACCTTCATATTTTCTTATCTCATTGAACAAATCAGTAGTGTCATTGAGTTCATCTCTGTTTAACCTATTTAAGATAAACCCAGGTAAACCTGTTGCAATAAGATCTATCATTGTTTTGGAGTATATCGATTTGTTTATGTCTAGCATAAGCCTTTCTTTTCTAATAGCGTAATCAATTAGTAGTCCTTCTTTATATCTAAATGCGAGAGCATATGTAACTATGTCCCATCCTTGGTTTTTAAAAGTTTCTAAAAATTTGTTTTTCCATTCATTCCATTCAGCCTTTATTGTTAGTTTTATGGCCATCGAGCTATACCAACCCAAACAAGATTTTTCTAAAAATAATCTCAATATATCTATTTTTGTTTCATCTTTTGATATATTAAAGCGCTCACACTCCTTTTCAAAATTCTCAATCCATTGCATTGCATTAGGGTTCTTGCTTGTGAATTTTTCAATAATAAATTTCTCTGAAATATGTTTTAGGTTATGTTGATTTTCTTTCTTTGTAGTAGTTTCTATTAATTTTTCCAAGATATGTTGCAAATTGTCGTTTATGTCTATTGGTTGTTTTGTGCTTATTTCTTCTAAATATTGATCTAAAAATTGCATATTACCTTCCTCATCTCTATATGTTTTCTTAAGATCTTCATCCAATTTTATCCATACCTTTCTACTGTGATGTCTTTTCTTTATACTATTTTTTATTTTTGAGAAAGTATTCATTTTGACAATATATGTATGATGAATCACCGGCTTCAGCTCATCAGGTAAAACATAACATTTTCCTTCTTCTGTAGATATTGAGGTTATGGCTAATACATTTGATTTGCCATCATTTGAAGCTATCATCGTAAACTCAAATTGCAGCCGGTCCATCTTCTTTTAGTTAACAAAAATGTCGTTTTATAAGGTATATTATTGAGGATTTTCGAAATAAACCACAAATTGTTTCTCTGAAAACAAAGTTTTATTTTATTCAACACGCTTTTACATTATAGCAATTATCGTTTAACTAAAATTACACTTTTATCTCACCTGAAAACAAAGAAACGACATTTAAAGTTTAATAATATCGCCTCCTCAATTATATCCCTTTAATTATCTCTCTACAAGTTTTTATAACAATAAAATGCACAAAAATAATCTAAACATCATCTGTCATTGAATGATACGTCACCCCGTATCCACAGCTTAAAAATTAAAAAAATGAAATGTCATTTCCAAGGAGGTCATTTCATTACATATATACACCGTTAAATTTTAATCGTTTTAATCCCGTGAAAGGTCGATCCGGTACATGAAACACTATCGATTTGTAAAGATAAAATTAAAAAGTAAAGTACCCCTTTTTCAAAACTCGTATTAATTCACGCATGTACGAAATTAGTATCTTTAAGAAAACGTCAGCTGAGCGAGTTCATTGACCTGTATTTAATAGTCGGCATTGGGTACAAAGTACCTACAGGTCATTGAACTCGCTCAGCTGACTTTTTCTTAAAGAAATTAATTTCGTACATGCGTAAATTAATACGAGTTTTGAAAAAAAGGTACTTTATTTTTTAATTTTATCTTTACAAATCGATAGTGTTTCATGTACCGGATCGACCCTCTACGGGATTAAAACGATTAAAATTTAACGGTGTAATTATATTGACTTGAACATGATTAATATTATAATTATAGACATACACGATTACAAAGCACATAAGAAAAATAGACACAATATACAGGCCTGCAATAAGTTGAGAGATGTGCCAGGAGATAAAAGCCAGAAAAAAGAAAACGTTTCAAATAGGATCTTCTTATAATGCAACCATTTCATTTCATCGAGTTGTTAAATAACAATAAAATTTAAATCACAATATCTTAATTTTATAACATTGATATCACGCGTAAAAGCTAGCGTATCTCCAAGCACACAATAGCCACCCATTCAAACAATACAGCCATAACCATCATACAAATATTGGCAACAAAATCCTTACAAAGGCGCTCTATAACTTAGTCGAACCGCAGCTCCACACAACAAGGATCTAATCAGGTTATATACTGCAGCAATATTTACCGACAATTTAAATACTGGGCACTGGCCACTTTATCTTGGTATGCGAGAAAATAACGTACTAGATGCAAATGTACCGAGTTTGACGTTTCGTTGACGTATGCTGTCAAAAGCAGCGCCGCCATGTTGGATCAAGTTACAGTGGGCGGCGTGTAGGCTTGTGGGTAAGCTGCGGACAGCGATGCGAGTCCGAGGGTCCGCTGACACGGCTCTACCCTGACTAATGCGGGGCATTAATATTCCCGGTAATTAATTGTTTGCATGTCCGCCGAAGAAACGTCCCGTCTCATGAATTCTCTCGTATAATTTAAATTCACGAACTGAGGCTACTTCACACGGACGCTAAACAAAAATGATGATCTAACTGTCGAGGAACAATTGTTTCTAATCCGTTGATAAAGGGTAACAGTTATTGTGTTTTATTAATAAAGGAACGCTTGAGTTTTCATAAACAAACTGGGATCTTGTAGAATAACAAATGCATGTAAACATTATTCTCAGCAAAACCAGAATACATTAATATAATTTGTCATCAGAAACGTTTGAGTATGAAAATGTCTATGTTAAAATTTGAGATGACTTATAAATCCATAATTTTTCAGACATATTATTTGTTAACAATAACTTGACGGCGCGCTTGGCGCAGTTGTTAAGCGATTGGTTGCTGTGCTGCGTGTCACGTTTTCGTTTTCCGCATGAGACAAATATTTGTATGGCCTACAGATAGATGTTCCGGGTCTGAGTGTCTTGTGTATGTGAGTTTACATTTTTGTGAACCACGATACAGGAGTTATTCCTAGTGTGAGGCAAAGTTTAAAAGAAAAATAAGATACTAACTTCCAATAAGTTGAAAACTTAAACATTCCATTGACAAGTTGATTTGTACTTGCAATCAAATGATTGCAAGGAGAAAGCTGACAACAGTGATCGGTTGAAATTCATAAAAAATTCATTATGAAAACAGTTTTAATTTTCATCATAAATACTTATCATCTATCAGAGAAATAAATTTCAATACATAAATCTAGTTAGCGAAGCTCTATAACTACGAGTATTATTACGAAGTGAGTAGAAATGGTTTAATGTTAAAACAAGACGATTCAACTTGTAAAACACGATGAAGGTAATTTTGTCCACTCGATACGGATGTTCGCATTGCTTCCGTGGAAGTACCCTCGAGCGGGATGGACCGTAAAATATACGACACTTCAATATGTATGGGTGAAAGCAGCCCGTTTACTGCCCACTTAGAAAAAAAATGCTGGCTTAATTCAACACATCATTTTCCCCTCCCCCTCCTCCATCCATAAATGCGAGCAATTCATGCGATTTGATGGCGGAACACTCGAACCGGTAAAGACTCCGAAGGGGTAATTAGCTTTTACGTCTCTGTTTTTATCCTGCAAAAAAATGTTGTTCAGAAATCATTCGATGCGTGTCCGCGCTCTCGTCAGCATATTTTCTTTCGTTGTAGGATGTTTGCGAAAAGGGGACGCATTTCTATTAACATTAGCATAATTTGAAATGGAAACGTTATTTCTTTGATACTGTCGTTTCTATGTAAATCGTATAATCTTAAAGCTTTTAGCATAAAATTAATTCTTGTATCTGCTTATTGAACCACACTAAATATATATAAAGTTGTGTGTTCTTAGCGGGCAAATAAAAATAGAACGGCAGTGTGGTGCGAGGCAACGAGGCGATGTTCCTTTCAATAACACGTTATATTCGGAACACGTCATCGATTTCCTACTCGAGCGGCGATCTGGACAATGAAAGGAAGAAGTGTGGTCCCGAGGCGAGCGAGCACAAAGGAGAGCATACCTGCCGTGGAAAAATAGTAGCGGTATGAAAGTGTACGTCACGACTCATGCGGACGATCACACGCGGCGCACGGCCCTTTGCCGCACCGTCCGCAAAAACACCGACATTATAAAAGAATTAGTTTTTTTTTATCTATTTTTCTGTTCACATTTGAACGGTTACACGTCACCACACGAGGATCGTGGATCGTGTTGCCGAAATCTATTTCAACGAGTGGTTTTTTGGAATTCAATGTACTGTTAGCCCTTTCTAAAGCACTATTAATGGCGCTATCAAAAAATAGCATGTTATCAGACCGTATTGAGGAACAGCATGTAAAGTTTAAAGCTAAAAGTGAACTCTCAATGTTCATTCGCTCGTCTCTTAAGAGCTGTTTTGTGTTCAGACCAAATTTACGTTCTGCGAGTGAATACTAGAGCTGTATGAGAGTCACTACTTTTATTTTCATGGTAAATTAGTGCTTAATCCTTTTTCGTTAAAGTCTACTTTTTACTTTATTTGACATTTGAGCAATATTAATTTTATTGTTGACAATACGCATTAATTCAAACATACTTCTACATGCTCTCGGCTCCCTGGGATATTATTATTGCGTAATAACGCTTTTTTTAGCAAAGTCACAAAAGAAAAATTTAGAACAAAAATCTTTTTCCTTTTATGTTTTTTTTTTATGAAAAACGAACATATAAAGACCAAAATTTTCGGCCAAAATGTCTTGTGTACAGTACGACCATTTTGCTTTTGTCAAGGTCAATTAAGTTGTACAAACGTATGTACCAATCGGCGCTCGAGGGGTTGCTGATTAGCAGATTCGAAATTCAAATTCTTCATAGATACATGGTTGCTATTCAGCGAGTAACGTAAAGTAACCATAAAAAATAGTTTTTTTTTTATTCATGTTTAGAAAGTTGTTATTTTTAACGACCACAGACGTCATAGCTAGATGAATCTTAGTTCGTCAAGTTTTTTTCTCCTTTTTTCCAGTCGGTGTCAGTGATCGGCGTCAGAACTTAAAAGCCCCGATACAAAGGGAACCACACATCCGGCCTCAGGACTATTGTGACCGCCCTCGCTCCGCAGACCTCTTCGAGACGCCTTGTCGCCTCGCCTTCGTCTTAACACAACGACTTTTAAAAAAGTTGACAGCATAAGTTTTTGAGACATTTAAATTCAATTAGCAGCTGTTATAATTTGAAGGTAGCCATTAAAAAAGCCCTCTTTCGAAACTGCAAAAATGTGAACTTGATAGGCACCTGAATTAGTAGTTTGAATTGATTGATTAAGAAACGTTATTGATAGGCGTAAATATATTAAATAATTATGATTGACTGGCTTTTGCCTTCAACTTCGTCCGCGTACATAAAATATAGCCTATGTCACTCAGGAAAAGACAGCTTTCTATCGGTGAAAAAGTTTTAACAATCGGACCAGTACCCCTAGCCAAGTTGCTAATCTGCAATAGTTAACGCTTGTAGAAAGCTTCAATGTACGGGAATGACGTCGTCTTATCGCTCAGTCGCGTGGTCAGAACAAAAAAATTGGCGGCAAGGTCAACTCGAAGCATTCGGCGCAAGCGAAACGGTTGTAACTTGGCTAGGGGGGCAGTACTTTCGAAGATTACCTCCTACAAACAGAAAAACAAACTATATCTCTTTATAATATTAGTGTAGATATAGATATATGAACGATCTCACTGCTCACTCAATAAAAACAATCCTGTATTTATTTGGTGAAAGCCACCGGTCAGCTTTTGTACAGTTCTGGTGTATTAATTAAACACGTCCGAAACGTTTGGTAAGCCACTAATAAAATTCATATTAAGGCCCACAAGGTACAACAATATACGGGCCTTGTGTCAACCTCAAATATTAACATTGAAAACATTTTACTTTAAAAGCAAACGCTTTTTATTGTACCGAAAAAGTTGCCTAAGCATGTAGACTATGTGTCAATAAACACAACGTTCGCTCTGACCCTAAACAAATGCCAAATAAACTCAATTAAATAAACATCACATATACTTTATGCCCATTGAACATAAACTGGCCTACGTATTTACAAAACTCGACCTCATATGAGTACAAATTCATTTCAAAGGAATTTCTAAACAACCGGATCCCGAGTTCCCAATGGTATTCCAACAAAGCCTGGAAGTTGTAGAGGTATTCCAAATTGTTTACAAAATTCAATCCTAAAGCTTCGAGCCAGATTAAATCTAATTTCAACTTCAAGGTAAGTCTGAAATAAGTCTTCATAAAAGCGGAACCCTTTGATTTAACCCTTCCCGAAGTTGAGCTTGCTGATTGCCCGAAAGTTAGTCTCGCTTGTATTTCGCGTTGTCTTTTTTCGCAGGAAAAAACAAATCGAAAACAAGCAAGTAAGTAATGGCTTAAAAGTGACTTCAGGGATCGAGCCCGGTGCGTCGCCGATCCGGGGGTTAGCGGGTGTCTCTCGAAACGTCTTAGCGTAGCGATTATACGGTGCCACTCGCGTAATCACTTTTCCTTGTTCGCTATACTGTTATCCCTCGCTAAACCTGTTGATATTTTCTGACTGCTCATTGACAGAAGTATTTATATTTTCATTCCTTCTTATTTTATTTATTTTATACAATCAACATTGGATCATAGAGTTTTATTAAAATAATAGTTATAAATATTATGCTAACATATACGATACAAAAATTAATTAATATTTGAATTTAATAACTAATTGAATTTAAAATTAAAACTAATATTTTAAAATTACTGAGTACGTGAACTATGCAACAGTGGTTGAGGTACTGACAGTCTGCGAAAGCGTTCAAGATTTAAAAAGGTAAATAGGTAGCTTTATAGGTAAATTGTAGAAACAATTCAACAACAATTCCAACAAAAAATATAGATTCTTCATTGAAATTTTTCGTTTTCGCCAATCATTTGCTTTCGAAAACCACTAGGTAGTCCGCGCTCCAAATAGGACCCAAAGGAGCGTTCATTTTTGTAACGCTTCATTTGCAACCCAACTTTTAAGTAGTTGAAGCGCGCTCGCTACCTGTTTCCTCAAAACAAATACTTAGTAGGTAGGCAGCTTTCTACTGTATCCTCAACTAAATGTTCGAGGGAACATTTCACAAAGTTTTAAATAAATTTCTAAGTTAGAAATGAGATGAAGTGAATTAAGGAGAACATTTTTATTTATTTTTTATTTGAAGAACTGGTTTTATACTAAATACTCATAATAGTCCATCAAAAATGAGACCATCAAAACTGTAACTTTTTATTTAGTGGTTTTAAGTAATTGCAGCACATGTAATTTTTGGTACGACTATTTGGGATTGTTCAAAAGATGACTATTTTGAACAATCCCAAGTACCCACGGCCCTTGAACGCAAAGGGCAACTGACGGAACACAGGTGGGTTTTAGTCAGTAAAAGTCTGACACTCTCTCTCCCTCCACACGTAGGGGAAGAAGTGATTTCCCACCCGCAAAAAAAGTTAAAAAACATAGGTTGATATATTTATGTAACATAATTATCGCTCATTTGACAAGAATTACATAATTCAAAAAGCATAATACTATAAAACTGACTTTTTTAAAATAAATAATATTATTCTTAAAATCAAAAAAGTGACGCAATTTGTAACTTTATTTATAATGAAACATATTATTAATCCAATGCAGTAAAATTATATTTTATGTCATAAATTTCAATTTTAGAGTTATGACATCTTAGCTACAACTGAGCGATTTATTAAAAAAACATCAACGTTTAGATATACTCGTAAACCTCAGAGATTTTCCAACATATCTGCAATTCACTTATTATTATGAACTTTACCAAATTTATAGAAAAACATCAAACATTTTACCAAATTTATTTCCAATAGACAAAGATACTGCCACACCAAATAAGAATAAAACAAAAGAATCTGCTACTCTGCCCAATGCACCTAATAATTTGCCGACAAAGAAAACTAGGAACATAAATATTTGTGGAGTGCGCTCGTATTTTACAGATGGCTGCCGACAATGTTCTAAGCATCGGAGTTATGAATCTGAACCGGAGGTTGACTGCCGACAGCCCGGAACCGGATGGGATTCAGCAATTGACGCTAGAGTCCCGCTGAGAACCGCTCTGATCATACTCGTATATATTTTTAAAAGGAGATATTGACACAAGTTTATGTGATAACATGGAAGGGAGGGCTGAGGGATAATTTAGAAAAAAATATGTAGCAATTTATTTTGACAGTTTGTTTAACATGAGGATTTAGTACATACATGAGATGAAGGCATGTCTATAAATGATTACTTTTTACATTATTTTTTAAAGAATTCTATTTTAAGCAAGATTCTGGTATTAAATTATTAAAATATATAATAATCACGCTAATAATACAAAGGCGAAAGTCTGTATGTATGTTTGTTACTCCTTCACGTTCAAATGGCTGAACAGATTTAGATGAACTTTACACGCGAAAAAACCATGTCCTGGGATAAATATCACATAGGATACTTTTTATCTTCGGCATATGTTTCCTTGGAATAATTATCTACTTTCACACGGGCAACACCGCTGACAGAAGCGGCTAGTTTATGTTATACAACTGACGTAGATAGTTAAGTACCACAATGAACACAGGGATGGAAAATCACTTAATTTAAGAGGATTTTATTTTTAATATGTGCCTAATCTTCGATTGTCTGATTTCAATTACATACACATGTTTTTTTCAATACACTTACTCGGAAACCACCTCTTATCTAGGGATAACTGCACTCCATTTACCTACTGTTTTCCGCATTAGTTCGGAAAAGTGCGCGAGCTCGCCGCGGCCAGAATTTATTGTATCAGGCTGGACGTTAAGCGACCCCTTCAATTCGTTAGTTAACCCCCATTTTATTTATTTCTAAAACGTCATTTGCACATTTTTTTTTTTGTTTTGGTGGGGAAAATCGTCCTATGACAACCCCCGCTCTAGGGCGGAGCGGGAGATAGTGTTAGACTCTTACTGACTAAAAAACCCACCCCGTTCTTGCAAGCCTTCATACCGGGGCTCGAGTTGTCTTTCGGATAACCCTGGCCCCAGTAGGCTTCGACCCGGCTGGGTCCCTGCTGTTGCTGACAACTCCTTGAGGCGCGCGGGAACAGTGCGCGCCGTCGACGACTTGGGCTTGGTCCGGACAGTTACCGGACGGCCGGACAGCGAGCTACCCATTGCTCAAAGTCCGCAAGCCCGTGCCTCCGGTGGCCGGAAATCGGGATCGGAAGTCGTTTGCACATGTAAATTGTCACTGCAGTACTCGGCTCCATTCCACCCTCGCCTGTGGCTCAGGCGAATTCCACATATCGGTCGCAATGTTAAACTTTCTCCACTTGTCTCAAAATGTATACTATTTATCATTGATGGTGTCGCGTTTGACCACTATCTCACTGTGATCTCACCTGATGGTAAACGACAATGTGGTCGACGATAGGACACGCTTATAGCATAGCAGAATCGACCTTATAATGTTCCCACTGTTGGGACTCAGGCCTCCTCTCTAAGAAAGGGTATGGGCCGTAATTCACCACGCAGGCCCACACGCTTGCCTAGAAGCAAAGATAATTTCATTATCCCAAAAATAAACAACGACTCACTTCAATGAAAAACTTTTTATTTCGGCCGCGGTACGGATAATGATTTTGGCGACTCGGAACTCGCAATCACAACGACAGAAGGGAAAAGTTTATTTATGTCAAGTTTATTGCATGCTAACACTTGTTTGATGACCCCAACTTCTAAGTAAACGTAAAAAAGTTTTTTTTGTAATTTTACTTAGTCTTTATTACTGTAAAAACTTATCTTGGACAGGATATCATAAAGTATAACCTTTTTTTTAGGTGGTAAACCTGGAATCATCAAACAACCTCTCCTGCTCCGGGTGGAGTGAGATATTTACTTACTAACACCCCCCTATTTTTTAGGTGGGAAAATCATGACCGCCCTTGGGCAAAGCGCGAGGGAGTTTCAGACTTTGACTGACTAAAAACCATAAAACAGGGGTGCTGTTCCTTCCTTGCCATTGTTCCAGGCCCGGGGATCTCTTTCACATCACCCATGGCCCCAGTAGGATTCCTGCTCGGCCCCTACGGTTTACTGACATCTCCTTGAGGAGCGCGAGGCTCGGTTCCGACGGTTACTGGACTGTCGGAGGGCAATGGGTAGCTCCCATTGCTTACCGTCAGCAAGCCCATGCCTACGGTGGCTGTCAATAAGAATCGGGATCCCGGCGGCGGCTGAAGAACTCCCGCCTATCCCATCAGTCACCCTTTGCGTTCCAGAGCTGGAAAAAGTATTTTTGAAATACTTGCAAATTAGATGATAAAATCTATAAATTTTAATCACGTTAGGGTTTTTTTGAGATGAGAAATCATCAAACAACTTATCCCACTCTGGTGACTAAAATCAACCCGTGTTTCTCATATTGCTCCTAGGGCGGTAACTCCTTCAAGTATTCGCGCGGCCCAAGATAGGTGTACTTTATAGAGCTTGGTACAATTCCGTCACATTTATAATAAAAATAGCTAAACGTTCCTCCGTGTATCTCTCACTTGCATCTAACATTGTTGCTGGTTTATTGTACTAATATACGTATTTTTAGGTTTTACTAGCAACAAACATAATTATAGCTTTTACGTCTGAGAATAAATTGTTTCATTCATAATAACATCATTGTAAGTTTAGTGCTACGAAACCTTGTGCTACGAAGTGTAATGCTACGAAAGCTTATGCTACGAAACTTGTTGCTACGCGGGCCTGTGCTACGAGAAATTAAAAACAGTGTACAGTTTTAGTATGTATTATAAAATTAACTACCGTAAAATCTGATATCTAGTCACGTTCAAAAATGTTTGTTTAGATTTACAAAAATTATCATCATCATTTCAGTCGAAATGGTAAATGATATTTATTTTGCAAATAGAACCTGTAGAACCTGTCCAGTCAGTGCAAGCATTTGTCAGTATTCGTATAGCTCAACTTAGGACTACTAAAGAGCTCAACGATTTGACGAACAATACCAAGGAAAGATCATTTGGGTAGGCCGCAGTAATACTCAAATTGCCGGACAAACGTCGAAATTACTGAAAAATGTCCACAGCTGAACATAGTCCCTAAATGACCGTCCGGTGGCTCACATATCCATCGGACTTCCACGACATCACTCCACCTTGTGGAAGAGCTTCCAACACTGCATCTTCTGGAAGGCAATCGCCAGAACCTTTGAGCCCCATCAACCGTCTGTTGTGCGGACAATGTGCATTACAAAAATACATGGTAATTACGGAATACTGGTTGCAGTAAAATACACTACTCAGCATAAAATCCAACCACTTAGTGCAAGTTATAAAGCAGTGCAGACAGACATCTCTCGGGACCGGTATTATCCTGAGCACATGCTCATCGAGCGCGACACATCGAAACAGTTTACACGTAGAACCATAAAGTAAATAATACCGATGAGGTCGAGTTGCCAGTGAAACTTGACGGTTCCGTACCGGTGAAATACTAAGTTATAACAGCATAGCCAACCTACTAATGTTCCCACTGCTGGGACTCAGGCCTCATCAGGCCGTAATCCGCAACGCGAGCCCAGTGCAGGTTGATGAGTATCACATGTCTTCGAAATTTGGTTCTAGTACATGCCGGTTTCCTCAAGATGTTTTTGTTTGTCGTTTTGAGAGCAGTGGCACAAAGTATGGCACCTGGCTGAGTTTGAAGTCGCAACCTAAATCTCGTAATACTAAGTTAGCTACATTTAATTAACACGCTTATATTAGCTTCACCTGTATGTTTGTAACCAACGCCTTTGAGCTCGATTTTGACTAACTTTGGGCGATCAGATTTTCTTCAAACTTTGCACACCCATCAAAGACTGATGACAATACAATAATCTGTTTTTTTTTTAGTGCAAAATAAAAAAATAGTAAAAAAAACTAAAAAAACACGCTTTCATAGCATATCAAACTAAAAAGTGTAAAATAATTTTCAATATAGGTAGAAAATAATAATAATGAACGAAAAATATTAATATCATTGTGAAAAAAGCGTGGGGCGCTTTGCGAGCGTGAAAATTATTTTACACTTTTTAGTTTGATATGCTATGAAAGCGTGTTTTTTTAGTTTTTTTTAACTATTTTTTTTTTATTATTTTTTTTAGTGGCTATATAGATATTGCTCTTGGTGTTACACAGCTACTTACAATGTATAGTACTACAGTCAAGTACATTCGCAACCTGAATGCTAAACTCAACATAGTTGATAAATGGCTAAGTCGATTGAAAAACTAATGAGAAATTAACTAACTTTAAACTTCTAGTGATCGGGTATTATCTGTCTTATATACCAAGACAGTATTTTTAATCTACATTGTGCTCAATATCAAATGTACCAATTGATACTGTAAGATGAAAATTTATTAAAAATCAATCATTTTTAGGGTTCCGTACCTCAAAAGGAAAAACGGATCCCTAATAAAATCACTTTGTTGTCCGTCCGTCTGTCTGTCTGTCCGTCTGTCAAGACCCTTTATCTCGAAAATGCGTAGAGGTATCGAGTTGAAATATAAACCATATATAGTACTTAGGTCTGCGGTCCCTTCAAGCTGTGAAAAAAACAAACTTCTTAGTTAACAAATGAAAAAGTTACGGCCGTTTATGTCGCAAAAAGACGTATATTTTGATACTCTCAAAGATCGAAAATCATAAGGTACTTCCCGTTGACCCAGAATCCTGAAATTTGGCACATAGCAAGGTCTTATAGCACAGGTATAGGAAAAAATCTATAAACAGTAAATTTATTGTTACCTACGGCACAAAAAAAAATTGTAATTCGAAAAAAAGGAACAGACTCCATTCGGGAATTGTAGTTTGCACGGAACCCTCAGTGTGCGAGTTCGACTCGCACTTGCCCAGTTTTTCTTAATGGGTGGAATTTCTTGTCGGTTTTTTTACACAGGAAAAGACCAACTGGAACCATGCTAGCTTCTTACGTTTTATAAGTTCCCAGGGAGGCCTGTGTGAAATAAAATATTATGAATTGAATCAACTTTTGTATATATAAATGGCAAAGTCCAGACTCACTCACTTACTCATCAACGCCCAGCCCTTGATCCTGGAACGCTAAAATTTTGCACAGAAATTTTGCACAGAAATTTATTTTATAATGAAAAGAAAGAATTTTCCAAACTTCACCTTCTAAGATTAAATATTATCCGAAGTTTTGCATAAAAAAACTATAATCACGCGAGTAGGATGTTATTGGGCATTCTATTCCACTTGATGCGACATCGCTACGCTACGCTCCGCTTGTCGCGTGGAATAGAATGCCCAATAACATTTTTGTGAATGATATGTTAAAAACACTGGTTCAGCGCCTATTCCACTTTCAAAATCTAATTTATAAAATACTCACTATCTTTTATTGAAGGACGGCCATGGTGAGCAAACAAGCAATCGTTTAGTTGAATGATGTCTTAAAACACTGGTTCAGCGCCTATTCCACTTTTAAATATAATTGCTTACCTCGGTTGCTTACTAGATTCTTGCGCAATGCCACTATGCCACTATAATACTAAGCAAATAACTAAGCTTCACATTTTCACTTCAAATTTTTACTAAGCAAACTATCTGAATATAGTATGCTAAAATTTAGGACAGCTTGTCTCACGTCTCTCCATAAAATTAGAGGTTCCGTGTGTAGATGACACGTTACTCTGTGTTTTATGATCCGGATTGGACTCCCAGGACGTCTAAATTTTAGAATACCGTAATCATTAAACTAAGATTCAGGACAGGTTGTCTCACGTCTCTTCATAAAATTAGAAATAACATGTGTAGTTGACACGTCACTCCGTATTTTATGATCCAGATTGGACCCCAAGGACGTCCGAATTTCAGTTTAATTCATTCAGATACGACACCACCACCCTGCACGTCACTAAGGCCTATTCCACTTTTAAATATAATTGCTTACCTCGGCTGCTTACTAGATTCTTGCGCAATGCCACTATGCCACTATAATACTAAGCAAATAACTAAGCTTCACATTTTCACTTCAAATTTTACTAAGCAAACTATCTGAATATAGTATGCTAAAATTTAGGACAGCTTGTCTCACGTCTCTCCATAAAATTAGAGGTTCCATGTGTAGATGACACGTTACTCTGTGTTTTATGATCCGGATTGGACTCCCAGGACGTCTAAATTTTAGGATACCGTAATCATTAAACTAAGATTCAGGACAGGTTGTCTCACGTCTCTTCATAAAATTAGAAATAACATGTGTAGTTGACACGTCACTCCGTATTTTATGATCCAGATTGGACCCCAAGGACGTCCGAATTTTAGTTTAATTCATTCAGGCAGACAACCACACTGCACCTTACCAACAAAACTGTACTGTTATAAATACGTATCGCACCGTCACATCACTTTCTGCTATGTTAAGAGGATTTTACACTGATACAATCGCCGTCAAACGGATAATTCGCACATATCGTGTCGAATATTCACCCTTACGTTGTTGAAACCTCTACGGTCCGGACTAAGCGTTTCGCCTCGTCGTTTATACCGCGTACGTCGAAGGACTGGAACAGTCTGCCTGCTGCGGTCTTCCCGTTCGATTATAATTTGGGTGTCTTCAAGGCTAGAGTGAATAGGCTCTTAATAAACTAGTGCGCCTCACCATCAAAGATTGCATCGCTACTTACCATCAGGTGGGATCACAGTCAAGCACTAGTTAAAAAAAAAAAATCGCCGGACGACGGCGTCAGAAGCGATCATATTGAACGTTTACACGATAAGTGTAAATGACTCTTAACAATCACCAAGACTGCAAAGTTGCATTATATAAATTTGCTGCGTTTGATTTATCTATGTGTGGGTGATTCCCATGGGTTCTACAATTACAATGCAACCGCTGTGAATGTGATCCTTGTGCATGTAGCAGTCATTGTTAAAATTTGTATGATACAAAACATCCCATAACCAATGTTTAATTCATTAAAATATAGATTATGTTTTACTGTAAAATACGTAGACAGACTTTGCTAAGGTATGCACATCTCTAATTAGATAGTAGGTATATCAATTTAAAATTATTAGAAGGATGAATCTTCTATCAAAAATAAATTTAGCAGTAGCTTTTTACCTAAAACTTTTGAACGATGTTATTTAAAACTCATACATTCATTTTAGACATTTAATGGTTTTATAATATTATATAATAATTTTAAGTTTTACTACAACATAGGTACTTGCAAACTAACTGCTTGACGTGGATTCGCTTCCATTAATTATTTTGTATAAAAATAATGATTTCAGAGTACTTTGTTATTTTTATTTACATATGTAAAAAAAGGACTTTTTTATATATTAAATTTAAGTAATTTTGCGAAGTTATGTGGAAATAACTGCTAGATTGCCCGTGTAGACTACTAGTCTACATTTAAAAGCATGCCAAATTGTCCATGTAGACTACTAGTCTACATATGTGTATGTAATAGTCTACATTGGAGCAATCTAGCTATGAAATTATTTTGTTTTGGATTTTCCGTCTGTAGTCTATTTGCATAAATTTATTTCACTTCCCCATAACATTAAACAAACATACAAACTTAATTATAATACCTAATGTATTTATCATAAGCGACAGCCAGGTGTCGGGTTCATCTTTGTCGGCGAGCGAAAAAGGCTGGTTTTATATTTCATTTCTCACTGTAAAATTGTAATTAGACAGAAAAATCGGGTATCATTACGCTTTAATTTGACGTAACTAACACAAATTATTCATGCAACTTTGAAGACCTGTAATTAAGGTTGAATTTTGTAATGAGACAAATACTGCTGATATGGTATTTTTTATGTATAAAACCAATCCATTTCGATCAATACGTTACATTTGCTCCAGTATTTTCTAGTGGCAAAGACTAGTTACCATACTTTATCTACAATTCTACAATCGTCTTCAAAAATCATAAAATGTAAGTAAGTACTTATTACTAAGTTTACAGAATTTTCTAGCTACGGACCTGGTTTTTGCCTGCCGGCTAGTATTTATTTATTTATGCATTAAAACTTCATGCAACATACAACATAAACGTACAAAGGCGGACTTAATGCTTTAGGCATTCTCTACCAGTCTACCTTTAACTGTGGTACTCCATTAAACATAACGATTCATTTAAATTCTGTTCTAAATGACTATTGAGGTTCTGTCTTTTACAAAAGAACTCTCGCAGTCTATTGGATGGCTATGTTATTAATAAAATGATGTATATAATTTCAGGTCTGACTCCGAAGCTAGCACTATCTACCAGTCAGCAGCCATTGCGGAGTCATCCAAGGCGAAAAAAAAGGCAGTGAAGCGCAAGGTCTCCGAGCCAGCAACAAAACCGAGGTAATTGTTATATAACTATCTCATGTCCTATTCCAAGTCATGATATATTTGAGTGCATTGAAACAGTAACAAACAAATAAACTCACAGTCGCATCTAGATTGCTAGGCGATAGGGTTTCTTGCCTAATTACCTTAAGATATATTATACAGACCCGTTTTAGGCATTTATTTTGCAGGTTTACAGTTAGTTCACGAAATATTGTTATTAAATTAATTAAATTGTTTCAGTAAAAAACCCAGCTCCAACCGCTCAGACCTGTTCGGGTTGGAAAGCGAGATTTCTCCGCGGACGATCTCCAGTGCGGACTTCTGTTCGTCGCTAGTTAACCGGGTCGCAAACGGAAAAGTGCGACGGACTGCGGATGTAACTGGAGACTTTTACGTGGAGGTGAAAGTGTACAATAAGGCTGAGGTGGCCAACATCGCTAAAGAGGATCGGTGGAAGAGAGCTGAGGTGACCCTTAAAGTTCAGTTAGACCGCAATACTCCGCAGTGGGATGGTCTACAGATTTTTATGAGGCGGACTCATGAGTTATTTAATGATTCGGAGCCCGTCTTTTACAGCGATAGCATAAATAAATAGTTAATTAAGTTAGCTATGTTATTTTTATGCTATCACTGTATATTAGTCTGTATACAGTCCCACTGTTGAGCAAAGTCTCCTCCAAATCTTTCCATATATTCTTTATAAGCTGTACCTATTTATTGATATGTATCATAGCGATTTCGTATCAGAATCATAATAAGTATTAATATTGAAGTCAGTCCATCTAACAGTAAATCAAAATTATTACAACGTATTAAGTATCTTGTTGGTATTAGTTACAATAATCAGAAATGCCTTTTTGTACTGTTTGTAACACATCTGTAGAGAGCAGCCACTGGACAGGTCACCTACGTAGTACTAAACATAAAAATAAGAATATTTCGCAATTTTGCGAAGGTGTTGAAATAATACATTCTGCATTTCGTAATCGTATAGCTTCCTATAGAATTGTCGCTCCATCTGAGAATTGTAATTTACATTCATTTTTAAATAATATTGGAGATCAAATTAAAATATTAATTGACCTATCTCTTAAAAAACACACGTGTCTAAAAGTTAATTTCGAATATTTTGCTTTATTTTTATTAGTTAAAAATGATTCTCAGGAAATGAAATCTTTTGCAACAAAAAACGTTACTCTGCATCAGAATTATGAATTAGACTCATTATTATCACAAGTTAAAAACTCTTTAGCAAAAAAGATAGAAGAATTTCAGGATCGTGACAGTGGATGGACGTTCTTGAGCAGTTCTCATTTAGAAGTCAATGTTAACAAATATCAACCTATGCGCGGTGGTTCACGCTTTATCGAATTGCCTGCTGCAATAAAATCGAAAAAAGCATGTGTTAATATCCGTAATAACGACAACTATTGCTTTTTATGGTCAGTTGTTGCTGCTTTATACCCCGCTAAAAGTCATCCCGAAAGGGTATCGTCTTATCCAAATTTCCGTAACGTATTCAATATAAAGAACATGTCATTTCCTGTAAGTTTTTCAGATATTGCGCAGTTTGAAGTAAATAACCCTGAAATTTGTATTTATATTTATGGTTTAAAAAATAATACTGTTATAGGACCGCTTTACAAACCAAAAACCTTGAACGGTAAAGTGGTTCATTTACTTTATTTAGAAAGCAACGATTTGTCGCATTATTGTCTCATTAAAGACTTGCCGCGACTTGTTAGGACTCAGATAACTAAGCACCACGGTAAATTACACTTTTGTGATGCGTGTTTAATATTTTTTAATACTTGTGACGATCTTAGTTCGCATAGTTGTGGGGGTATAGCAACTGAATTACCACCAATAGGTTCTTTCATACAATTTGAAAATTATAATAAAAAACAAATTGTACCATTTGTTATATATGCGGATTTTGAAACAATGCTAGAACGTTATGCATCTTGCGACCCTGATCCCTCTAAGGCAAGCACTGTAACAGTACAACGTCATGTGCCTGTAGCTTTCGCTTATCATATCACATGTGCGCTAGACGAAAGCTACAATCGTTACGTTTCTTATCGCGGTTCGGATTGTGTATCAAATTTTGTTAAGTCTATTTATAAAGAGGCTAAAAATATATCCCAAATTTTAAAAACGAATGTTCCTATGATTTACACAGAGGATAATGCTCGAGACTTTGAGAACGCTATGACCTGTCATATTTGTGATCACTTCTTATTTGGCGATAGGGTTCGTGATCATTGTCACTTGACTGGTAAATACCGCGGTGCAGTGCACAATTATTGCAATTTACAGTACAAAGTACCACAATTTTTGCCTGTGTTTTTTCATAATTTGTCGGGCTACGATTGTCACCTCTTCATAAAAGAATTAGGTGAAGCTCCTGGATCTATCAAGGTCATACCTAAAACAAAAGAAAACTATATTTCATTCACAAAGTTTGTCCCTATTTCAACCGAAGAGAGCATACAAGTTCGATTTGTAGATTCTTTCAAATTTTTAGGAACCAGCTTAGAAAAGCTGGCTGGTACAATGAAAAAACAAGACTTTAATCAATTAAAATCTTATTTCCCTAATAAAAAACAATTTGAATTACTAACTCGTAAAGGAGTGTATCCATATGACTATATGTCTCATTGGGATCGTTATAAAGACACCTGTTTGCCTCCTAAAAAATATTTTTTTAACTCTTTGACAAATGAATCTATTACTGACGAAGACTATGAGCACGCTCGATCGGTTTGGTCAGAATTTAATATTGAAAACATGGGTATATACACAGATTTATATCTTAAAACAGATGTTCTGTTGTTAACTGATATATTTGAAAATTTTCGTAAAACTTGTAAGCGGCATTACAATCTCGATCCTGCATTCTATATTACAGCACCAAGTCTATCTTTCGATGCAATGCTTTTAAAAACAGGAGTAAAATTAGAATTGATTAGTGATCATGAAATTTTTAGAATGATACAAAAAGGTATTAGAGGAGGTGTTTGTATGTGTTCAAAAAGACATGTCAAAGCCAATCATAAATATTTAGATACTTACAATCCAACTAAACCAAATTCCTTTATTATTTATTTAGATTGTAACAATTTATACGGCTATAGCATGTGTCAATCACTACCTTATTCCGATTTTAGATTTATGAGTAAGCAGGAAATAGATTTTTTACAATTGAACTTGATAAATGTCAGTGATACTGCAGAAAACGGTTACATACTTGAAGTAGATTTAATATATCCTGAAAATTTGCACATGGAGCATAATGACTTTCCATTTTGTCCAGAAAAATGCTTGCCACCTGGTAGTAAGAACAAAAAACTGGTTCCAAATTTGTACGATAAATATCATTATGTTATTCATTATGTACATTTAAAAAAATGTTTACAGCATGGTTTGGTTTTGAAAAAGATCCACCGCGCTATTATATTTAAGCAAAGTAGCTATCTCAAGCAATATATCGATATTAATACTCATCTACGTCAACAGGCAGAATCCACGTTTGAACAGGATTTTTTTAAATTATTAAACAACAGTATTTTTGGAAAGACTCTAGAAAATAATGAACATCGCATAGATGTTAAGTTAGTAAATAAGTGGAGTGATTCAAACAATAAAACAAAAAAGGTCACTTGTGCTGACAAATTGATATCCAGCCCGTATTTTCATAGTGTCTCAATATTTTCGGAAGATCTAGTTGCAATCCAAATGAAGCCTCTGCGCGTTATGCTTAATAAACCAATATACATAGGGTATACAGTATTAGAATTGTCTAAGACTCACATGTACGATTTTCACTATACTATCGTAAAACCTTTTTATGGTAACCGAATTGAATTGTGTTATACTGACACAGATAGTCTAGTTTATAATATTCAGAGTAACGACGTTTATAAGGACTTAAGACTTCATTTCCTGAAATATATTGATACCAGTAACTATGACTCTAACAATGAATTTAACTTGCCTATTATTAACAAGAAGGTTCCAGGACTATTCAAGGATGAAATGGGTGGCAAAATTATTAATGAATTTGTAGGATTGCGTTCAAAGCTTTACTGTATTAAGACAACAGACAAAATAATAAAAAAAGCAAAAGGTACAAAAACATGTGTTACGAAAAACTTAAATATGATAGATTATAAAAATGTTTTGTATAATTGTGATGTTATTCGAAAAAAAAATTTGTTATTTAAGTCAATAAAACATGAAATATTTACTCAAGATGTAAATAAAATAGCACTTTCAAGCAATGATGATAAACGGTTACTATTATGTGATAAAGTATCTACTTTAGCATGGGGTAATGCAAATATATTTAAGTAATGTATTAAATAAATATTTTATGCACTGTTTGATATAAAACAAGAATTGTATTTTAGTTACTACTTACGAAATAAATTTTATGTTGTGTACGTAACTATTGATTGATATAGATTAAACACTTACTAAAACAAGTATTGTGTTTCAGTTAATAGGAACTTACGAAATAAATAGTATTTTGTGTTACTGTTTGATCATTGTATGTTATGTAAGTAATTACTGTTTGATACAGATTAAATACCTACTAAAATAATCAATGTATTTAGTTACTACCTAAGAAATAAATAATATTTTATGGTTAATTTTAAATATGTTTCATTTCCATTTTTGATGACAAAGCGCAGTGCGCTATCTGGTACCTATGAAATATAACACTAATCAGGACATGTACCATGATATTCAAAGTAAGATTGTTTTAATCTTATTTCAGGTGTTATGTCTAATACCACGCACTGGCAAAATTATCTATCGATTTGTTTGAAGATGAAATTGATTCACAGTCCATTACTTATGGAGTCAGATGACCAAAACATCGTCAACTTGCTAAAAAACTCATGTCTCGACTTGTCTGAAGATGAAATTGATTCACGGCTCATTACTTATGGAGTCAAATTACCAAAACATCATCAACTTAGTTATTCAATCATGTCTCGACTTGTTTGAAGATGAAATTGATTCACAGCACATTACTTATGGAGTCCGATTACAAAAACATCATCAAGTTGGTACATAATCATGTCTCGACTTGTTTGAATATGAAATTGATTCATAGCCCATTACTTATGGAGTCAGATTACCAAAGCATCATCAAATTGCTACAATAATAAGATTAATTTCAACAGTCGTATTACGGACGTCGCTCGGAGCCCATACTAAGCGAGAAACAATTTAGAGATATAGCGCCGCTGTTTGTAGTCGATTGCTCTAGACAAGCGGATAACCTAAAGACAGGTCCGGTTGTGGATGTGAGAGTAGAAATTGAGAGTGATTCAGAGATACCAGATCAAACTTCAGCATACTGTCTCATTCTGAACGACTGCATTGTTGAATATCGACCACTAAGTAATATTGTTAAGAAGATATCATGAAAGCGGATACCCTTATAGTGGAATTGCAAGGATTTAAAGATTATGTAAATAATTTCATCGTCAAAGAATTGGCTATTGTGAGTCAGGATCATACACAGACGTTCTTGGTAAAACCACCATATTCATTTCATTACCTAACACCAGAAGAAAAAAAGCAGGTGAGGTGGTTAGAAAGAAATCGAGGAATTTACTGGAGTGAAGGCTACATAGACTACAAAGAGTTTCATCGCGTTATTTTACCCTATTTAGAAAACAAAAAAATTATTACAAAGGGTTTGGAAAAGATAAAATGGATTAAAGAGTTATGTGCAAACTGTGAAGTGATTGATATAGGTGACAAAGGATGTCCTAATTTTGTGACATTAAAACAAAAGTTCTGTAAAAATAAAACTGATTTTAATTGTGTGCACCATAAAAAGAATTGTGCATTAAATAATGCAGTGTGTATTAGAAAATGGTATGATGATAGTAATATGTCTGTGTTTAATATGTTTTAATTTTAATATGTTCAATTAATAAAAATCTAAATGTACCTACTTTTTGTTTTATTTAAATGTATTTAGGACAACTACACAACAAACTTTATATTAGCTCTAATTAGATGAATTGCGATAAGTAAGTATTCTAATAATGTCAAAATATTATAAACATATAACCTATAATGAGATTCATTTGAGCTAATTTAAAGTGTATGTTTATGTAATGTCAATAAAACATAATTTAAATTATAAACATATTATTTATTTAGTTTTCACGTTATTCACAAAATAGTTACTTACACCTATCCTTATTATATATTTAAATATGTGACAAAATCTTAATGATCTAAGTAGATACAGTTTAATACACTAGCAGATTAGCAAATAATTTTATAATAAATTCAGAATTTAATACAACAAGTTAAAGTGAACATATATACAAACATTAGAAACTACTTACTAATAACAATCATCACCACAAAGTTTCTTCGAAATTTTGTTTATTAATGATTGTGTCTCTTCCATAACATAGTCCACCGGTTCACTAACTACATATTGTGCACTTAACACTACCACCTCCTCATTGTCATTTGAATTTACCACGCTTTCTTGTCGTTCACTAATGTCCAACACTTGTATCTGGATCAGTCGCAAACCTTTTTTCTTTTCGTTGTTTATGACGTATGATTGACATAAAGGATGTTCCGATGCTTTGCGTTTTAAGCCCTCCCGTCTTGTTCTGGACTTTTTAATGGGCGCTTCAGGTCTGTCTTGCTCTGGAATATGCCAGCTTAAACTAGGAGTCGGGAAGCCTTGACCATATTGGGAGAACATGATGTCAGGAGAATCACACATTATTGATGATCTGAAAAAAAAATTATGATTAATAATGGTTACAACACTCTAAGAAATAACGTTATAAAGTTAATCTTTAGATGATAATACTTACAATTCGTTCCGTTTTTATTGTTCCGTAATGTGACCGCTTGAGCTGGCTGCCTAACGATGTATGTATTTTAATCTTATTATTGTAGCAATTTGATGATGCTTTGGTAATCTGACTCCATAAGTAATGGGCTATGAATCAATTTCATATTCAAACAAGTCGAGACATGATCGCAGTAAAACTTAATACTGGCGAAGTAGTAGATGATGTTCAGATCAACAAAATCATATGGCGCGTACCTCATGTTAAAGTATCTGACAAAGAAAAAATTGGTTTGTTAAAATTATTAGAAAAAAATCGCCCACTTCAAATGATATACAGAAATTGGGATCTGTACGAATACCCAGCTTTGCCTAAAACTACAAAACATACCTGGTCCATCAAAACTTCATCGCAGATAGAAAAACCAAGATATGTTATTATTGGTCTACAGACAAAAAGAAAAAACAATGCAAGTTCTGACATGTCTCAATTCGATCACTGCCATATTAACAACGTAAGGGTGAATATTCGACACGATATGTGCGAATTATCCGTTTGACGGCGATTGTATCAGTGTAAAATCCTCTTAACATAGCAGAAAGTGATGTGACGGTGCGATACGTATTTATAACAGTACAGTTTTGTTGGTAAGGTGCAGTGTGGTTGTCTGCCTGAATGAATTAAACTAAAATTTGGACGTCCTTGGGGTCCAATCTGAATCATAAAATACGGAGTGGCGTGTCAACTACACATGCCATTTCTAATTTTATGAAGAGACGTGAGACAACCTGTCCTGAATCTTAGTTTAATGATTACGGTATCCTAAAATTTAGACGTCCTGGGAGTTCAATCCGGATCATAAAACACAGAGTAACGTGTCATCTACACACGGAACCTCTAATTTTATGGAGAGACGTGAGACAAGCTGTCCTAAATTTTAGCATACTATATTCAGATAGTTTGCTTAGTAAAATTTGAAGTGAAAATGTGAAGCTTAGTTATTTGCTTAGTATTATAGTGGCATAGTGGCATTGCGCAAGAATCTAGTAAGCAGCCGAGGTAAGCAATTATATTTAAAAGTGGAATAGGCCTTAGTGACGTGCAGGGTGGTGGTGTCGTATCTGAATGAATTAAACTGAAATTCGGACGTCCTTGGGGTCCAATCTGGATCATAAAATACGGAGTGACGTGTCAACTACACATGTTATTTCTAATTTTATGAAGAGACGTGAGACAACCTGTCCTGAATCTTAGTTTAATGATTACGGTATTCTAAAATTTAGACGTCCTGGGAGTCCAATCCGGATCATAAAACACAGAGTAACGTGTCATCTACACACGGAACCTCTAATTTTATGGAGAGACGTGAGACAAGCTGTCCTAAATTTTAGCATACTATATTCAGATAGTTTGCTTAGTAAAATTTGAAGTGAAAATGTGAAGCTTAGTTATTTGCTTAGTATTATAGTGGCATAGTGGCATTGCGCAAGAATCTAGTAAGCAGCCGAGGTAAGCAATTATATTTAAAAGTGGAATAGGCCTTAGTGACGTGCAGGGTGGTGGTGTCGTATCTGAATGAATTAAACTGAAATTCGGACGTCCTTGGGGTCCAATCTGGATCATAAAATACGGAGTGACGTGTCAACTACACATGTTATTTCTAATTTTATGAAGAGACGTGAGACAACCTGTCCTGAATCTTAGTTTAATGATTACGGTATTCTAAAATTTAGACGTCCTGGGAGTCCAATCCGGATCATAAAACACAGAGTAACGTGTCATCTACACACGGAACCTCTAATTTTATGGAGAGACGTGAGACAAGCTGTCCTAAATTTTAGCATACTATATTCAGATAGTTTGCTTAGTAAAATTTGAAGTGAAAATGTGAAGCTTAGTTATTTGCTTAGTATTATAGTGGCATAGTGGCATTGCGCAAGAATCTAGTAAGCAGCCGAGGTAAGCAATTATATTTAAAAGTGGAATAGGCCTTAGTGACGTGCAGTGTGGTTGTCTGCCTGAATGAATTAAACTAAAATTCGGACGTCCTTGGGGTCCAATCTGGATCATAAAATACGGAGTGACGTGTCAACTACACATGTTATTTCTAATTTTATGAAGAGACGTGAGACAACCTGTCCTGAATCTTAGTTTAATGATTACGGTATTCTAAAATTTAGACGTCCTGGGAGTCCAATCCGGATCATAAAACACAGAGTAACGTGTCATCTACACACGGAACCTCTAATTTTATGGAGAGACGTGAGACAAGCTGTCCTAAATTTTAGCATACTATATTCAGATAGTTTGCTTAGTAAAAATTTGAAGTGAAAATGTGAAGCTTAGTTATTTGCTTAGTATTATAGTGGCATAGTGGCATTGCGCAAGAATCTAGTAAGCAGCCGAGGTAAGCAATTATATTTAAAAGTGGAATAGGCGCTGAACCAGTGTTTTAAGACATCATTCAACTAAACGATTGCTTGTTTGCTCACCATGGCCGTCCTTCAATAAAAGATAGTGAGTATTTTATAAATTAGATTTTGAAAGTGGAATAGGCGCTGAACCAGTGTTTTTAACATATCATTCACAAAAATGTTATTGGGCATTCTATTCCACGCGACAAGCGGAGCGTAGCGTAGCGATGTCGCATCAAGTGGAATAGAATGCCCAATAACATCCTACTCACGCGGGCGAAACCACGGGCAGTAGCTAGTGGTTTTCTAATTTAGTAACTCTCGTACTACAATTTTATGCCTCTAAATTATCTTTAACAAAACGCTACAGATAAAGGTTTCGCGTTGCCATTACAGGGTTAGAGGGAACCCTAAAAAAAACAATGCGGTCGGCTGGCTGTCGTATTGCTCCGTTTTACGCGACGCATTTAGAATCGCTTTCAGTTTAATGTGGGCTTTACTGCAACGTGCATCGACAATAGGTAATTTTATCGCTCCGCTTTGGAGAGAGAGGTTTTGTCGAACAATACTTAACTGATTCCGTCTGCCACGTAATGTTATAGCTTAGAAGCATGTTGATGGCTTCTGTGCCGTGGTTAAATTTATGTGCAGTTGCATGAGCACAAAAGAAATTTCAATGAAGGCTGAAAGGACTTTAAAAGGGTAATAAAACTATTGAAGTTACGGTAACATGCATATTCAATGTCCTCAAAAAGGTATTGCTGTACCGACTATTTTCATCGTATCCTGAACCATAAAGACTATATTTCCATACTAGCCTTTTGCCGTGGCCAATCCCACTGGTCTATGCATTATTCCGAGATAAAACTTAGCTTATTCTACTCGCCAATAATGTTGCTTTGGATCAGTGACAGAATTTTCACATTGATTAGTACTATTTTTAGAATACATATAAACAAACAAATTTTACATCATTATTAGCCAAAGGATTCTCGCACGTGGAATTCGTATTTCCTCCTGTTTAAATACTAGCTTCTGCCAGCCAGAACATGCTCCTGGGATAATCCAGAACATGGTGTTGAACCAAATCAGTCCAGCCGTTGGAACATGAAAGAGTAAAAAACGTACACAAACTTTCGCCTTTATAATATTGTGAAATAGTAGGATAGTATTAAAAGTCGTATCGGCCAGCGCCGAAGACCTTATTTAAATCCCATCACAGCTCAGCCCCTTCACAATATTTATTTATTCTTTCTATAAACAATACCCGTTCTGACGTTTCTGCCGAAGCGCACCTCCCATCAATAAGGGACAATAATTTGCCTGTTTATTTTATTTGCAGCCCTACGGTCTTGTACTGACAGATGGGGCAATCAGCCCGACCCTGGCCGATGCTGACGCAGAATTCGCACCAAGGTCTCACCCTGACAGGGGAATTTATTTATCACGTTGTAAATCCACTCATCTTGTTTATGTGCTACAACTACAAGCGGGCAGGCAAATACGATTTCTTCCGGAGTTTAGATGAAGAGCGACGTCACAGTTGTGTCAAATGAGGATTTTCATGAAAATTTTTGTAGATAGGCGAGAGGTCTTCTATACTGACTGACTGACTGATATATCAACGCACAGTTAAAAATACTGGACCTGGGAACATGACATTTAGATATAAATGTTTATGACCTATATGAGCACTAAGGTTACTCGCCCACGACGTCTTTTTGTAGCGATGCAATCGCGCGTTTCGAAGCGCGCGACAGCTTCACTACTAACGCGCGTTAGTTCCATTTGCAAGCGCCATAGTAAAAATGCCAACGTGCTACAACATCGCGACTGTATTGATGCAAACGCGCTACAGGAGTTTTTGGAAATTCAAACTATAAGGAATAAATGATGGGAGAAAATCTTTTGTATGCAAAATGATAGTAACCTAGCTAAATAATTACGTTTCCGTTATTTATTTTAAGAACTACCCTCAATAGAACAATTTAGCAATTATTGGCTAACGAAGCCGCTAGCAAAGTCCTAGTTTACATAAAAAATGTAACTTTTGACGTTGACGTAATTTCAAGTAATGTCAAAACATAAGGTGTCTCACAATGAAACCAAAAAATATGAGTTTAGCCCGTCGCTTTCATCTTATAAGTACACCCAAACAAACTATCGATAAAATAACAAAATTGCATCTCAAAAACTCCAAAACACTAATCTTTATTCGAGAACGAATCAAACGAAAGGAGAGTTATCACCGAACGTGTGGGGAGTGACGCTAGCTGGCCCTACCACTACCTGTTACCGACAAGCTGATTTAAAGCCACGGCTGCTAATAAAATAAGCTGCCTAATAAGAGCCTGATAGCATCCGGTTAGACGTTAGAGCTTCCTCGGGAACGTAACGATAATTTTACTGACACTTTTTATCGGTTTATATTGAATCAGTATGAATTCTAATTCAGTGTTATTTTTTATCTGTGCCTGCTTCTGATTCCGGTTACAATATAATATACTAGATTTTCAACAATATTTTAACAGTTTTCAGGAGCTTATGAACTAATGGGAATTACAAGTACCAACGTTAAAGTCACATAATTATATAAAAAATCTGTTGTTAGTGTTAGAATTATGAGAATTCAGATTTACGGACCACAAAAATGAAAAAGTTCATTAAATATTATACATTTCAGTATAGTGTATGTACTTATGTATTAATTTTATAACGATTTTCGCTATAGGATATGTGCCACAAACACAGGCTAAGCCACCATGCAGATCGTGTCACTCCATTCTACACCTAATCACCAAATGACCGTGAACAGCCCCAACATTCACTTAAGCCCCGAGCATGTTCGTCGACTGTTCGATATCGACACGGCCCATCACTCGCGATCCCGCCCCGGGATGAGGCGCACGTCGACACTTTTCACCCCATTTGGGGCGGTTTTTACGACACCCACTCATCCGGGCCCTTTCACAACAAACGCTGCGATCAAACGTTTTCGTCTGAATGCGATACTAGCATCGTACGATGATTGTCGTTTTTGAAATCATTGTTGCATTTTATGGGAAACTGTTTTTAGGATATTGTGTTCGGTTTTAGGAAAGGGTTTTGTAATATAAAATACGAGTATATGGACAAATTCCCAATAAAAAATAAGCGTTTTTTCAACCTTTGTTATCACACCACTCGGCAAACTTCCCTTTATGGCCTGCTTCTCGTACATTTTTTATTTTCGGTCAATCTCCAAGAAATTAACCAAGAGATAATAAAGGCAATAAAACTCTATATATATATCACTACAACACGCGATGCAGTAACATACATGAATGCGTTTTATCTAAAGAAACTATTTAAATGAACCGAAAAACAATCACAATTTATCTTACTTTGAACGAGCTTGCTTTGAACTCTATCATAGGTTTACAAAAAGCTTCTATTAGCCATAAATTCAAAACGTTTCATTTTGCCGTCGCCGTCGTCTATACTCTAGCCTCTATGGTGTAAAATACACCATAATTCACGCATTGCATACTTCTATCGCACAGACTACAAAAGAAAATAAAAGTTTATCACTTCACACACACGTATGAGACATGCATTTTGTTGCCAAGCAAATGGTTCATTTGTTTCTTTCAATCTATCTATCTTTATATATAGGTATATAATTCTTCCGTGCGTGTGTTTTTCACCTAACTCCTCCTAAACGGGTCACTGGATAGTTTGAAAACTCAATTGAACCGCATCGTCGCTTTCCATCTGGTGAGATAGCGGTCAAGCGCGGACCTATCAACAATAAAAAAACAACCTACCGAGGTGGCGCTACAATTATTAATCAGGTTCTTAAATTCTATTTCCGACAAAATGCCAGCTTTCGGACAGGACAACGTCTGTCGCGACCGCTAGTAGATATATGTATAAAATAAGAGAAAGCCTGACTTATTTAACAACGCTCAACCTATACCTTTGGACCTTGAATGCTGTTTTTTTTTTCACAAGTGTTTTTTTTTTAAGATATAAACAAGAATATAAGATTTTTTTTCAAAATTCAACCCCTAAGGGGGTGAAAAAGGTTATAAAAGCTTGTTAGAGAGTCCGTCATTTCAGAGGGCGAGCGATGCCGCGGATAAAACTGAATATCGTGCTCTAGAAAATATTTATTATATTACCTACTTTTTGATGATCACGGTTTATGCACCATCTCTTCCTAAATATTTATACGCCACGATATTCGGCTGAACATGCCAGACCTTATTTTATATTATTATCTTGCATGCAATGTATCATGTACACTATGTTTAAACAAATAAATTTTTACCTACTTACTTACTTACTTGAGATTCCCTACAATCTAAAAACTGGGCAAGTACGAATCGGACTTACGCCCTGAAGGTTCATACAAACTTACTTATGTAAATAGTTCAATTCCAGGATGGAGTCTCGGAAGATTTTTGAATCGCAAAAAACAAAATTATGACGTAACAACAAAATAGGTTTCAGATTTATTCCTATAATTTTGCTTTATGCCAAATTTCAGGATCCTGGGTCAACGCGAAGTACCCCATGAATTTTGATTTCTTTGAGAGTGTCGAAAATTCGAAATGTACGGTTTTTGCCACATAAACCGAAGTATCTTTTTTTCTCGTAAGCTTACAAGTTTGATTTTTATGTCTTCTAGAGTCCGCAGACCTGAGTTTATGGTTATAATTTCAACTCGATACCTCTACACGTTTCCGAGATAAAGGTTCTTGACAGACAGACAGACAGACAGACGGACGGACAACAAAGTGATCCTATAAGGGTTCCGTATTTCTTTTGAAGTACGGAACCCTAAAAATAAGCAGAAAGTAATTTTCTTTTATCAAAAATTAAGGCACAGTTCCAACAGTTCAAACACATTTTCATTCACAGTGAAGTTAAAATTTAGTTCAGCAATCCTAATGGTTTTGTGATTGATACGGCAATTTTCAGCTCGCCAAGTCAAATTTAGCAATTTCCTGAACTAGGTAATACGGCCACTACTGCACATGAAACCAATGTTTGACAGTTGTAGAGAACAGTGGAATTGGTGGTTAACCTCTAGTCCTGAAATGTCACAAAGTTTTTCATTAAACATTTTCCAGATTAGTAATTAAGTAGATTAGACTTGCCAGTAACCAGTGACCTTTTCATGAAATCTTTAAAACCCCTTAAACTGTATCTTGAGGGTAGTTTTAAAAGTATAAAAAGTTTTTTTTAATTTTAATTGATATAAACTAGTGAAGAAAGTTTAGAAGAACTTGGGGGAGGCCTTAGCCCAGCAGTGGGACAGCAACGGCTAGAAAAAAAAAAACTAATGCTTAACTGCGATCCCACCTGATTGTGGTGATATGGCGGTGACGGTGGTGGTGGTAGTAATGGTTTATTATTTATTTTAATTTGTGCCTAGTTTTAAGTCTGTTAACCCGATAAACTTAAAAGAGCGCACACGTCGAGCCACTGCAGAGTCCACAGCACGAGCAATCACACTGCTCAACTCTTTGCTGAGTGAAAGCGCATAGATCTGGATTCTGGATATCTTCCATGACAAGCCGTACCAAATATTATTATTTTTATTTATTTTTCATCTATATTTTTAAACATTTCTTGTAACAAATTTATATTAAAAAAAAAAAAAACATTTAAAAATATAAAAACAGTAGTCCACCGATGTCGGGAGCAGGGTCCAAGCTACCGGTGGTTAGGACTCCAGAGACAAGAACCTCCTCACAATGCGAGCCGTATCGAGGAGTACTGCCTTCTGAATCAGACTCTTGATCCAACCGCGCAACGACAGCTTCGGCAAATGGTCGTTGAAGCTTTTGGCTATAAGACCATTGGCGGTCACGACAATCGGCACAATGACAGCCGAGTCCACATTCCACATGTCGACAACCTCGTCTGCATTCGAGATATTTGATTTGTTTCTCTTTCTCAGCTTTCACGAGATTCTCGTCATGCGGGATGGTGATATCGACTATCATTGCACAAGTTTTTATAGTTTATTCACATTAATATTTAATAAGTTTGTTTATGTCTCTAAGATTTTAGAATATAAGTGTTTTGGTCCTGTACTGGGAACTTGTTTTTTTTTTTTTAAATAGAAAATCCCCTAAATTGTCATATTGGGGGTGGTTCTGAAAACAAATACTGACAACCTTTATTATTTACTTTGGCGTCTGTGTATATTAACTTTCAAGAATGTTGGAATGGGATTTTGTATACAAACGAAATTCCCCTTTTTCACCCGCTTACACGTTAAATTGCCAAAAATTGATTTGGTACAAGGCAAGTGTGCCACATCATCGCTAACCATCAGGTGAAATATTGGTCAAATACTGGCCTGTTGGTCTAGTGGTTAGTGGCCCTGACTGCTATGCCGGAGGTCGTGGGTTCGATTCCCACCCAGGACAAACGTTTGTGCGATGAGCACGATCATTTGTTCTGTGTCTGGGTGTAATTTATCTTTAATATGTATGTATTTAGAAAAAAATAAGTATGTTTATCAGTTGTCTAGTACTCATAACTCATAACACAAGCATACTGTTTAGCTTGAGACTAGACGGCGTAGTGTGAGAAAAAAATGCAAGCCTATCAACAGCTAGCAAACAAAAAAAGAGGATTAATTACTATAATCTATCATGATAAATAAGATAAGCTATGTAGGTACCTACAATTAAAGCTAATAATTTTCAGTTCCAGAAATCATCCAATCAAAATGGGTCTCCAAAGTGATCTCAACCGTCGGTCGTTTCGATACAAAAAATAACATCGTCGCAACTACAATTTAAAATTCACAACACCTAGTTTCAGCAGTTCTGCAAAAACCTTTGAAACAAGCACCTACCTACATGGCTTTGTACATTTCGATTGAATTTGCAAATGGGAATGAAAGAATATCGTAAAATATCGTCGCTAACGTAAATGCTGTTGGTTGGGTTATTTATACTCCGCTTTTGAACGGTGCCCCTTTTAACGGCAGTTTTAAGTGCTACCCATGGTCCGGCCGGATCGGTGATCGCAGTAAGTGAACTACTTTGAGCGATAGACAAAGGTGATTTGCATAAACCAACTGTAGGTGGCATGGTGGGTGTATTGTGCCGACTTGATATATCGCTCGGAAGTTTGAAGAGTCTCAATTTAAATTGGGAAAAGTTCTTTGTCTTCGAACGGTTGCGTCACGGTTTAAGACTCCGCTCTGCTGAGTTTGGACTTGAATGTGTGTCGATAGGTGTAAACGAGAAGATAGCAATCTTAGCAGTTTATCTTAGCACCAAACGAAATAATTTCTGACTTTTACAAACCCACAGAGCCGTATGCCATCTTACTGGAAGCATTGGCATGGGTACTCCAAAAGGGAACCCCGGGGTCCAGGAACGCAAGGCAAAGAAGGAACAAATGAGTGGGTTTTAGTCAGTAATAGTCTGACACGCCTTCCCGTCCCACTCTTGAGCGAAAAAGTCATTAGATGATTTCCACCTAAAAAAACGAAATCATTGTGCTTTCCTTCTCTTGCATTCTATTCTTATTCGTTTAGTCACAAATGAGTACCTATGTATGAGATTCGTAATATACACCGTTAAATTTTGATCGTTTTAATCCCGTGGAGGGTCGTTCCGGTACAAGAAACACTATCGATTTATAAAGATAAAATTAAAAAATGAAATACCTATTTTTTAAAACTCGTATTAATTTACGTATGTACGAAATTCATTTCTTTAAGAAAACGTGCAATGACCTGTAGGTAGTAGTCGGCGTTGCGTACGTACTACCTACAGGTCATTGGACTCGCTCAGCTGACTTACTTTATTTTTTAATTTTATCTTTACAAATCGATAGTGTTTCATGTACCGGATCAACCCTCCACGGGATTAAAACGATAAAAATTTAGCGGTGTATAGGTGTATATATGCCTAACTAAACTTTATGACGATTTCCCTCCATTTACAGTATCTAAGCTATTCATGGTAATCTTTTTCAAGTATTCAAATAGATATCTACATACGCTCTTCACTTATGATTTGGACCAACCGAACAATTCAATGGAAAATGTTGTAAGTACCTACCTACAACATAAAGTTACGTACAATATTTTTATTTAGGTAGGACTGTTAACGATTTAATAATAAAACCGCGAGCGAATCGATTCTATCGCTCAGTGAAATAATATATAAATAAGCTGGTCTGAAAACTGATAAAGTTTATCTAACACTACCCCGTTTGGAACACCCACTTCATCAAGACTTTTCTAAAGAGTCTTCTGACTAAGGTGTTCAAAAATTGCGCGCTACCTATTATGACTTAGGCCGTCATCAGACGGACTGCATCGCAGCAACAGCGCGCAGTTGATATATTCTACTGCATGCAGATGCGCGTTCGACTTCGTTCAGTCGCTTGCAAGTTCACGCGGTCGGCTACAGTCGACGCTCGCTGTCCATCGCTAACAGCATACAGTTAGTGTGCAGTTAATCAAGGAGCATAAAACGCGTGGGTCGCATCAAAGGCACATTGATATTATGCGATCATCATACACGCTCCGGTTTACCTGTAAAACTCAACTGTGCAGGCAAACTTATCAGGTGTATCCTAGCGTGTATGGCTACCTTTAAAGATCAAATCTTACACTGTACTCCAGGCCTAGATGCGTGGTGTCAACTGCGCAAAGTCAAATCCGATTGCAGATAACTCCATGTAGTTCAATATGACGACTGCGCGCCGCGCGATTGCTGCGTTGCAGTCCGTCTGATGGCAGCCTTATGGAATCGAGACGTGGACACTGACGATAAGCCAAGCTATTAAAAAAATCTCTACCTAGAGTTTCTATGACAGATCCTATAGGCTATAGGCTAGGTAGAGCGTCGATGTTCGCAGGATAGCTTGTGACAGTTAGATGAAAGACGAGAATTGAGATATATGGCGTGTGATTGGAGTGGACTAGCATCAGCAGACTACTGTGGGCTGCTGAAGATAGGTACATAATTACGTTCAGCGGTGAAATACGTTGCTAGATCATCATCATATGCGAAGAAACCTTTAATGATAATCTCGGCACAGCCTTAATGACAGTTCCAAATACGAAGACAAAAGATGCCTTGAAGACACAACTCACTCAACAAATCATAATAAAACATCTTAACATCTGTGTCAAAGGTTATTTTGGCAAAAATATAAGAGAATATCTCTTCCAAGCTGTAACATATGTTGGTGTGAAGGCTCGCCGCCAGTCCGTCGGCGGCGGCACTTCTGCACTTTCAGCCGTGTCCGACAAACTCGTTAAAAGTTCGCGAAACAACGGAAGCACCGTTACTTGGCGACACCGAGACACCGACACACTTGCGACTCCAGTCTCGACGTTAAGTAGAAAAGTATAACACGACAATAATATGAAACATTTTGTTGCCAGACAAAACTAACGCGCGGATATTTAAGCTGATACCCACAGTTCAAGAAGTTTGCGCTTTTGTATTTTTCATTTTGTTGTTTGTTCTTCTGCTTTTTATGGTTTTGGATAGGTTTATGATGGAACAAATTGTCTTGAGACAGTCAACTTCAACATCAACTCTTTTATTGATGGCATTTGTGGAAGAGACACCACAATTTTGCCAATAACACGTGCGAACTATTGAGAGACTATCAAACGCTGGACAATCAATGACAAATCACTTGAGATTTTTTCAAAGTCAAATATGTTTATTTTTTACATATAGGTAGGAATAATGTACCTATGTAGGTACAGTACATGGTGTTAATCATAAAATATAGCACTTCACGATAGCACTCTAAATCGTGGACAAGAAAAGACATTAGCTCATCACTATCACATCACCTTAGTTCAGTTCTCGAGACGCCGTAAACCGGGACAAATGGAGACGCATCGCGAGGGCCTCACTCGCCAAATGAAAATGCAACATTATCAACCACGACCACTCTGTCAAGAGTGAACGACTAAGGAGGAGGATCACATCACTAAATTTACTCAGTCTTAAAAACTAAAATACTGTTCGCAATACCAACAATATTTGGTTGGAATCGAACAGTCACTAAGCTCTATTTATATTAATAATTTTCCCTTTCTGCAAAACCGCTTTTTAAAGCTTTTCCATGCTGCATGAAAATTGTAGTCAATATTCAATACGCAGTTTAAACTGCGAAAAGAAAATATTTTAATGACTCAAATAAATGCGTAGGTATTTCAGCAGTAATCTAAAGAACAATAGCGGTTCAGTGTGGTCGTCGTTAAAATTATAAATACCCCCGGCTCACTAACTGCCCCTGTATTCCGTTAAGAGGATTCCCAAAGCTGTAAATTGCGTGCGCGAAATATTTACGAGACAGGCTTTCGCGGCATTACAACGACTATGTGCATACATTTCGCCGCGCGCTTGTTGCAAAAATGCAACAACATGGACCGGCTATTGCATTAACAATCCGCCACCAACTAGATAACTGCACTGTTTATTGGCCATGACGCTTTAGTACGAGTTTGCAGCAATTGGCACTTACCTTTACGATAAATTCTGTTAATAACTTAACATGACTATTGCTGTTAGCAGTTCGGACTATTAAAAAAGTGTGCAACTCTTTTATTTTGCTTCCATTTCAATGCACTTGTTCGTGTTTAATTAGTAAAATAATAAATTCTTAATAATAAAAGCTAATATCATCTGCATACGCTATTACCAACACACGAACGAACGAACTCGTGAAAGTTTGCAAAAAGAAAACGGTTTTCCATAAAAATAAAAAAAAACGTGCAGATTTTTCTGTTTTTACACTAGTCTCGCTGCAGCAGGAGTACGGTCAGTGAAAAAAGGGGAAACAAAAACGATTCGGCTAACCGCCAAGCGTTAATAAATTCTTCGAATTTGCGGAGAGAGGGTTGCGCTGCGGAAAGCGCTGTGTCCGAGCACGGGCGGCTGTCCGCCAACACTGGACATAGCACACAGGACACACCACAGCTCTAGCATTTAAAAAATGTCTGTTTTACACTTTAGTTTTATGTAAAGTGGTATAAGACAAACCTTTTTACAAACAAGTTTCAGTTCAAGTATAACGCATTCACTTTAATTAGCCATTGATAAGTCCTTCAGACTGAGTTTTTCCAGTTGTCTACTGCTGTTCCAAAACTTAAATTCTTTTTTTTATTATATAAACTAGTGCTTGACTGGGATCCTACTTAATGGTAAGTAGGTAAAGCAGTGATTTAATTGTTGAAGATGAAGCGCCCTAGTTATTTTAGCCTATTCACTGTAGCCTTGAAGACACCAAAATTTTTATAATTATAAGCAATTTATGAATTATAATTTTAAAAAATTTAACACCTCGTAGAAAGTAAAAATAAGAAAATAGCAGAAGATCTCCTACTTTCTCAAAACACCAAAAACAAAGCCTGTTCGTGGCTCACTTCGAACTTGTCAAACAACTGTTTAATGAGTGCTATAAAAAGCTACAATAAACCTTCAGTGTCGAAGTAATCATCTTTAATATCTTCTACTTCACCATTAGAAACTGTCCAACTTTAATGAGACCTGTCAATTTTGTTCCTCTTGCCGCGGCGTCAAAAGATCACAGATTAAGCTCAGGAAATCTTTGCTCTCATTTCCTATTAAATCAGGGTATCGATTAAATTTAAAAACTTTTTAAGAATCGTTTTGGACTCAAGTCTGACAAAACTGAACTGGTGCAACTCACCCTTAATTATGGGTGAGTTGCACCATTTAACTATAACGATAACCAAACCATAACCAGCCGTGAAACGGCCGCCTATTGGTCAATTCGACGATTTGACAACTGTTAACGGCTTTGTTATCGTTATAGTTAAATGGTGCAACTCACCCTTAAAATTAAAATAAAAGAAGAACGCCCAACTCGAGATATATTTCCAAACAACCACTCTTACTTGGTTATGACATAATTACACATTTTTCTCTTGATATTTTGATATTATCTAAACACAGATATCCTTTGGATACTATCTATAGGTTTCTGTTGAAACCGAAACATAAATTTGTGTAGAACTAATCCGATAAAGACCCCTGAAAATCTGCTATATGGCTTGACACTTACCTAGCTTCCCTAAATTGTGACTGTACTAAGATTTTTACCTACTAATGTAAATTGTCCAACAAAAAAGGCAAAAGGAGAGGACGAACTTATCGTCTACCTTTTGTCTCTTTTGAATTATTAAATTTTCAAACATATGAATTGAGAACTTCTGTAAGCTCCAAATTAGACTGTTGAGCTAGTACAAATTTTGTGTGCTAGTCAAATAACAACCGCATTATCCTTTCCGAAAATACATAGCGAATGTCGGCTGTAAATGTGATATTTATTTCCAGAACTATCAAGCACTCAATTTACTTTTCAATATACTAACTCTAATATGCCTACCCTTCTGATTATAGGCTCATTATGTAAGTCGCACTAGTGCGGAAAATTGCGCCCCTAGACCGTTTTTTTTTTTGTTTTACATTTACCAATCGTATCCATATTTGGTAAATAAATTAGTACTCAATAAATTGCCAATAATTAATAGCCGAACAAGAAAAAATTGTTTCTGCGATAATGATTTCGCAGATGTGGCAGCAGTCACACCACTGCAGTATGGCGTGCAGTATAGCCTCCTTTCTCACCGTTCAAGTTATTCTAAGTACTTATACATATGATAGCGCCTTTATGTGAATTCTTTCGTAAAATATGTACCTAACTTGACTGGCCTATTGATCTCTAGTGGTTAGTGGCCCTGATTGCTATGCCAGAGGTCGTGGGTTCGATTCCCTCCCAGGACAAATGTTTGTGTGATGAGCATAATCATTTGTTCTGTTGTTGGGTATAATTTATCTATATATGTATATATTTAGAAATATATAAGTATGTTTATCAGTTGTCTAGTACCTACCCATAACACAAGCTCTACTTAGATTGCGCTGGGGACTAAATGGCGGCGGCGTTGAAAAAAAAAACTAACATTTGTATTTACTGAGAAATAAACAAAGACTATTTTGGCGCTCTCGGTCAAGAGGACCACGATATTGGATGTCGGTTCAATTTCAGGAAAATTAGTACTTGAAGGAATCTTACGGACATTCGTTTTTTAATCAAGCTGGTCACCTGGCAGCCACAACCAAGGCGATCGGAAAAAAATCCGCGAACAATTTCTCACAATAATTACTTAGTTAATAAAAATGTTTATGAAGTTTTACCGCCTTACTCACGCTAAACACGATCTAAATACAAAACTGACTTCACATACTTCCCAGGGCACAGCGACCCACTATGGTAAGCTCTAGCTACATAAATATCTTCGCCATTATAGCATTTGTAGGCAGTTGGCCATCTACCATAGGAAGCCAGTGTAGTATCGTGGATTATTACTAGGTTTAAGACCAAAGGTAGGTTTTGAATTTGGAATTTAGGTATAAAAAATGAAGTTTTCATCCCACCACCTCGGAAAGAGTATTTTTGCTCTTCGATATCTGAGAGCAAAAGCCGTTTTTATTCTCTAGAGAGATAAAGTAAATTGAATTTAGAACATCGCGTGCACTAAGTTTATGAATTCAAAACATCATTAAACCTATTTACTTCTACCTCCACGGTACCAAATTTGTCATACAACTTTTTTTTAATTTGTTAGAAACTCAGACTCAAAACCTCCTTGGTGTAGTTGTAACGGTTTCTTGCCCGTGTTACTACCAATGTTACTACCAGTAGTAATACCGTTAATTTTATTTCCTTTCTTACTACTGCAGTAGTAAGTTGTTAGAAGGGTAATTATAATTCACCCTTGTTACTACCTCCACTTGCAACTAAAACTTTTTTGTCAAATTCAAGTCAGGTAAAAGGAAAAGGAAATATCCTAAATAAATTCTTATCAAGAGTATCCACATTAACGAATGCAAAATTTTCGGGTTTCTTGCCCGTGTTACTACCAATGTTACTAAATCGCATTTTTTCACTAAGTGCCCTGTTATCACTTTTACCATCAGATATGCTTGTTTGGAAGTACGGTTTTCACACATCTGCTTCTAAAAAAACTGTTAAAAAGTAAACGTAATGACGACCACCCTGATATAGTTTTTTTTCGGTTCTTTTCCATATTTCGGGGAGTGTGCGTTGGAATTGCACAATTTAATTCTAGTAAGTCCGTTCCATCATCGGACCACTTGCACTAGACGTACGTAGCGCCATCGGTACTATTTATATGGTGGATATCCCACTCATATGTACAAAGCGTTTTGGAAACACTATCATTATGCGTACAGCTAAGGTGTGGAATTCCCTGCCTGAGTCAGTGTTTCCTGACAGCTACAACCTAGTTTAACCTCTTTAAGTCAAGACTGAATAGGTCCCCTCTTAGAGGCGTGGCTGGAAAGACCTCACAGCGTCCTCATCTTCCACACGACGCAGGTTTTCACCGGACATGGTAAATTCGGGAGATACCTGCACCGGATTCGTGCGGAAGTGACACCCGGTTGTCGTAACTGTGTGGAACGCCCGGAGGACACGGTGGAGCACACAGTAGAGGTGTGCCCCGCTTGGGCAGAGCATCGCCGTGCCCTCGTGAGGGCGATCGGCGGCGGTGATCTCTCGCGCCGTGCCTTGGTACAGGTCATGGTCCGGAGCGAGGAGGAGTGGCAGGCGGTCGCCTCCTTCTGCGAAGCAGTAATGCTAGCAAAGGAGTATGCCGACCGCATCAGGCAACGACGGCGCTCACAGCGCCCCAGCCGCCGCCGGGATTCCGATCCCGATTTCCGGTCACCGTAGGCTTGCGGACGGCGAGCAATGGTTAGTTCCCTGTCCAACCGTCCGGTAACTATCCGGACCGAGCCCAAGTCGTCGACAGCACGCACTGTTCCTGCGCGCTTCAAGGAGTTGTCAGCAACCGCAGGGGCCCAACTGGGTCGAAGCCTACTGGGGCCAGGGTTAGTTTCGAAAGATAGCTCAGCCCTGGTACGAAAGGCAACGAAGGAACAGGACTGGGTTTTTAGTCTGTAAAAGTCTAACACTATCTCCCGCTCCGCCCAAGAGTGGAGAATGTCATTAAAAAAAAAGACTGAATAGGTTACTTCTAGGCAAGCGTGCTCCATCGTCGGCCACTTCATCGCTTACCATCAGGTGAGATAGTGGTCAAACGCGAGCCTATCTACACATATATTATAATATAATAAAGAGGTAAAGTTTGTTTTTATGTTTTTTGTTTGTAGGAGGTAATCTCTGAAAGTACTGATTCGATTGCTAAAATTTTTTCACCGATAGAAAGTTGCTTTATTCTTGAGTGACATAGGCTATATTTTATGTGCGCGGGCGAAGCCGCGGGCAAAAGCTAGTCATTAACAAACAAAAAAGGAAACGACTAAGTGGGGTTTGCAAAAGGTACCATGTAGGCCTATGGGAAATAATTAAATTTGAATTCGAGAGTTTTTGAGTTACTGCCTATTTGTTTTAGTGTTTTATTAAAGAAAATATCTAATTGTTTACTAAAGTTTAATTTTAAGCTAAGTCCTGGTGACATTTCAAATTAAAAATAAAAGATTTTTTTTTAAGGTGAGAAATCGTCCAATGAGTTCTGCTCTGAGTTGAGCGGGGAGGACTTGGGCACTTTTACTGACTAAAACCGTACCTGTGTCCTTCAGTTGCCCTTTGCGTTTTAATACCACTGGTTCCCTTTTCAGAAAATGCCCGCAGCCCCAGCGTTTGTGCTGTTGGGCCTCTGCAGTTTGCTGCAATCTCTTTGAGGGGCACGCGGAACACTACGTGCTGTCAACGACTTGGACTCGGTCGATGACCGGAAGGCCAGCTAACCATTTCTCGTCGTCCGCAAGCCCGGGCCTATTGTGGCTAGTAGGTAGGAGGCGACCGCCTGCCATTTCTTCTCTCTCAGAAGTATGATCTGAACCAGAGCCCGGTGTTAGGTCGCTGCCGCCGATTGCCTTTCATAAATGAACAGTGTTCATTTTCCAGCCAGTTTTCAAAGTTATTTTATGGCACCTGTTTTATGATGAACAGGTAAAGCAAGTAAAAAGTTGTGAAAAGCAGATGTTTACCCTACTTACTGTCTATTGTTGATAAAGAACGTAGCTTAGCTGATAGGAATTTTTATCAAGATTTTTGTCCAGACTGCTCTAAGGGCCGACGCTGCGTTAAGCGGGCGCTCGCGCGTTCCCATTCAAAAGTACCCCGTCGCGGAGAACCGCGTGCGCACCCGTCTCAGAGCCGCGCCCCGCGCCCATTTTGCTACGTACTTATTACTTTTATTTTTGGTGTAAAAATCAACCAATTGTCATCCCCCGCCCTTGAGCGGAGCGGGAGATAGTGTCCGCGCCATCGACGACTTGGGCTCGGTCCGGACTGTTACCGGTAGGTCGGACAGCAAACTACCCATTGCTAGCCGTCTGCAAGCCCGCGCCTACGGTGGCAGAATCCCGGCGGCGGCTGGGGCGCTGTGAGCGCCGCCGTTGCCTGATGCGGTCGGCCTCTTCCTTTGCTAGCATTACTGGTTCGCAGAAGGAGGCGACTTCCTGCCACTCTTCGCTTCGGACCATGGTCTGTACCAAGGCCCAGCGCGAGAGATCGCCGCCGATTGATATCGAAATAAAGTAACATGAATTCTAAAAGCATTGAAATAAGATTCAAAATAACTTGATTAGTAATAAAATCTTTAAAGTTGAAATAGCGACACTGGGCAGGTTAAAGTTGAATTAGCGACACTGGGCAGGTTAAAGTTGAAATAGCGACACTTCCGGTTTCCGCTAAGGGGACCGTCGCACACGACGCACGCGCGACGTAAGGCGACGGATGCTTAGGCGTGCTCCCGCTTAACGCAGCGTTGGCCTTATAAGGAAGGTTATTTTTGTAATAAAAAAAATACCTACCATAATATTATAAACATCGATTTATTTCAACAATTACCTCATATATTCTAATCACAGGATATCAAATTACATCAAAATATTCTATCAATCATAAATATCATAATACATTATTAGAAACTTAGCTCTATAAAAACGTCAAATACCAAGAGAAATATGAATTGAGCCAAATATAATTATGTTTAGTGTCATTGTTACGAAAATACAAATATCATACTTAGGCTACCTGTCAATACTAGAATATATTATTCTAGTTTCTTTTGAGATTAAAATACGGTGAATTCAGTTGAATTTATCGACAAATGTTAATGTCACAATTTTACCTAGGACGTCAGCACAATATAGTCAAGTTTTTAAGGTAAGCGTCAACTGCGTCGGAATAGGAGCATACGGAGTGTACGATGCGTCTGTATTTACAACAATGCCGATAGGGTGCATGTGCATCTCTTGCATTCGGATTTTGCATCGGCAATTTCAAAGCAGTCGAGTTCGCCTGTGCACGTGTATTCAGATAATGGAGGATGGTGACGAGGATATTATAATTGAGTTGTTTGTTGTTAAGTAATAAAATATTTTCTATGTATATGTAACACGGACGGCATGCGCGCGCCTTCTGCGCCGCTCGAGCACGGCGTGTCGCTCGCGCGAGCGGGGCAAGGGGTGCGCAGGGACTTCTTACGAACGTGAAATGCAAGCGCGTAATTCGCATAAAAAATCATATCTTCCCATTTAAGTAATTAAAAATTTGTTTATCGTGAATCGTCGCAAAAAAACACGTCAGAACTCGGATTGGGATCTGTATGGCACGTTCACTACGGATGACTTCATCGGCAAAAATACCGATCTCTGGCGCATTAATGCTTTTCAAGTGCACACTGCACAAATACAAACCAACAAATTCTTTCACTCCGTACGCACCGATTCCGACGCAGAGGACGTTTAGATTTAGACAGACAAAATGGACGAGATTTTAGAAATCTCAATAAATTAAGACAATAATTAAAAATGTTGTTTTTTCATGTAACACAAATTCATAGGCGACATAACAAGCTGTAAGTATTTATAAATATAAATCCAAAACAAAATTATTATTCGAAGAAACTGGAGACAAACATAAATACACATACATAATTACTTCGTCAATAACATTCAGTTAGTCTCATTGATCATACAAAATTACGTCTAAAAATTAAACTATTTCTAAATTAAAACTAGCAAACAAACCAGGTACCTAAAACAAACCTTATATCAAATTCAGTCCTTTGTCACAAAACGCCTACAAAACAATGAATAGGTACATAATGCGTCACATGACTCTCAAACTTATCACACTAGCACACAAAATTCTTAGGTCTAGGAACTCATTGGCATCTTGGCCAATTCATAGATAGCTTCGCCTCTAAGTTGGTGTAAGCTGGATACTTTGGCTAACGACGTGTCCAAATATTTGTTATACACTGCCCTATATTTGCAGTTGTCTATGTTAATGACAATTTTGGCAATTTTCCTAATTATGGGGTCAATATGTTCAAGGGAATATCCCGAGTAGTATGAGAGTGTGGGCGTCCATACGTCTTCAAGCCTCTTACTCGAGAGCAGGTACAGCGACAAGCAGATAGCGGCGGCAGCTAACTCAGATGGTCGGTAGTGGGCCATCGTGTACTCAACCAGGCAAAGATCTACGAAGTATTTAGCTAAGTGATGGTTCTTTGATGTTCCGTGTGCAGCTTTTACAAACCTGCAATAAATATATCTGTCAATAGTATCCCTTATAACCGACACAATAAGGCCGACATAACTTGACAAGTCTGAACATAGGCTCTGCGAACTTTAGCACATGTACAATACACTCGTAAAAAAACCGAGACTTTTTTTTACCAAAATACGAATAAATATTTACTAAAACAGGGACCAAGTACAAATAAAATAAATATCAAAACACTTTCTGAGACAGAAAGCTACAAAAATAAGTTATGAATTAAAGAATCAAATTTAACACTACACAAATAACATAACCATATTATAACAACTAACGAAAACTTTTGTCACCGCCTGTGCTCAAGACAGATATAGCAACACGAAAATGACACCAATGCTAACATGCGAGTGAGACATACTCGCTTACCGAGCATTGAAGTCATATTAATTTTATAAGATTTAAAATAATAAATATCCGAATAAAAGAAATATCAATAATATATTTTAATAGATATCCGATATATAACTAAATCATGTCTTTCATTCAAGAAAATAAAATGTTAGTATTTTTTTAAATATTATTATAGTCGAAATCAAAGTTTCATTACAAACGAAATCCTCACGCATTTTACTCAGACCCAATCGAAACAGAAAGAGAGCGTGTGCGGTGTGTGTATATACGCTCATAGAAAGACACAGTAGTATAACTGTACCACTACAAAAGCCTCTTCTCAGTATAATTGCGAACGCTTACTCAAGACAAGTTGGCGATTTAGGACTTCTTCAAGTCCAGCCTTCCTTAAACGTTTTCCTTCACCAATGTCCAACAAAAATTCAAAAATTAATATCAATATTCCATACCTTCTCAAAAAGCTAAGTGGAATGGGTCTAGCGAGGCTGAACCCTAGTTTGGACATGATGTCCCTCTCGCACTGGAACACGTCTGCTTTAGAGTATGCACTGTCGGTGACATACACGAAGTCCCCGACGTCGGGCGCGTATATCTCTTCGTATTTGCTGGCGATGAACATCGCCGTCACGCCGACGAGCTGCAGCTGATTCCTTTGGACGTTCGGCACCACCTATAATTTAACAATCATCATTATTATTATTACTTATACTATTCTTATTTTATCAACTTGGCGCTATCATTCACAGCGGGCCGCTGTTACAATCGTATTTTTTGTCGCAAGTTTTTCGAATTAATCAATTAATTAAGCTCAGAAAAAAAACTTCAATCGAAGGAATGGAAGAGTGTATAAAGAGCTGTAGGCCAAAGCCAAATAATAGAATAATGCATGAACTACACTGCGCACACGTACTCATGCACCACACACGCCGATCTAGGCGCACCGACGCGCCTAGATTGGCGGCTCCATACATTTTATAGGGAATCTAGACTTGCAGAGCTACACTTGATCCAAGCCACGCGACGTCGTTCTACGTACAAATCAAGCGTGTTACACGTGTGCGTCGGTCTAATGTAGTTCTAGCTTAACTCCGCCAAACAGCATCAATTTTAAATACGTTTTTGAAAAACCTATTTACAAAATTAGTATCATTAGTGACTAGTTTGACTTGGTGTAGAGTTTAAAGAGAGTAGTTTCACTTGGTGTGGTCACATGAAGAGGAGGGATGAAACATGTTATGGGCATAAATGTGGATGGATAAAGAGAGAATGAGACCAAAGAAAAGATGGGAGGGATTGTGTGAGAAGTGATAAAGAAAAGGGAGTTGTTAATAATAATATTCCACAACTACCACACAACGCCGTCTAGTCCTAAGCTAAGCAGAGTCTGTATTATGGGTACTAGACAACTGATAAACATACTTATATATTTCTAAATACATACATATTACAGATAAATTACACCCAGACACAACAAATGATCATGCTCATCACATAAACATTAGTCCTGGGTGGGAATCGAACCCACGACCTCCGGCCAGGGCCACTAACCACTAGACCAACAGGCCAGTCAAAGTTAGTGATAGCATGATGGGCGACATGACAGAATGGAAGAAAAAACCCGTTATGAGCCGACCCTAAATAACACGGGATAAGGGCAGGAAGAAGACCATTTCCGCTTCGAACATAAGACTAATTAACCTTTCGAATGCCGTAATTAGAGACACAATAGAAAGACAATGAGATAGCGAATCGCGGGTGTTTGCTTGGGGTTTAATTAAATAATATTTCTTCACCTGTAAGTATCGGTCAATGATCCCAACAGTCAGATGGAATGTCTCCAGCACTAAAGAGAACTGCCTCTGCACCTCCACCAGCCAGTCAATAAGAGTCGCCCGCATCTTCCCAGTGATTACAGTCTGAAAAGGATTTAATTTCCTAATTAGTTTAATTACTAATGAAGCCATAATAAGTTGGTATTTTCTCTTTTAGATAGATATACTCTTTATTTTACAAATGTACACCAAAAATAATTGTTAATTTGAATTGTTCATAACCACAACAAAAAAAAGAAGGGGAGTTGGAAGTGGAGTTAAAACTCTACAATTACAATTTACCCTGGTGTTTAAAACTTTAGAAAGTTTTCACAAATGCTATTTCAAACCTGAATGCCTAGGTAAATATAACATGCTGTCATATTTTATAATTAACTAGCCGTCTGTGCCCGCGACTTCGTTCGCGTGGACCACAGGATTTTCAATTTATTTTTTCTAAAATAAAAGTAGCCTATGTTACTCCTTATTACATCAGCTACCTGTCCCAAAAAAAGTCCCGTCAAAATCGGTCCAACCATTTCAGAGATAAGCCCGGACAAACACAAAAATTGTAAAAAAAAAATATTTTGGAGTATGTACCATACATATTATATTCATGTACTATATAATTATATATATTCATATGCAAGTAGTAAAAAGCAGTTATTTCAATATTACAAACACACTCCAATTTTATTTATATGTATAGATAAGTTGTTTTTAGGGTTCCGTAGTCAACTAGGAACCCTTATAGTTTCGCCATGTCTGTCTGTCTGTCTGTCCGTCTGTCTGTCTGTCCGTCCTCGCTTAATCTCTGTGACCGTTAGCACTAGAAAGCCGAAATTTGGTACCAATAATATCAATCACGCCGACAAAGTGGTAAAATAAAAATTGGAAAAAAAATGTTTTATAAGGTAGCCCCCCTATATGTAGTGGGAAGTGTTTTTTTTTTTAATTTCAACCCTAACGTGTGATACATTGTTGGTTAGGTCTTTAAAAATGAATAGGGGTTCCCCCTAACTTTTGAACCATAAGTTTAGATAATATGAAAAAAATCTGAAAAGTAGAACTTTATAAGGAATTTCTTGGAAAATCATTTGGAACTTGATGGAAAGAAAAGTTTTTGTACAAAAAAGACAAAAAGGTTGTACAAAATAATTTCTGGACTAAGTTTGATCGTATATGCAAGCTTTTTTTTTAACTTCGTTTACATATTTTATTATCCTGAACGTATCTTCTTTCAAACAAAAAAACAATTATTAAAATCGGTTCTCGCAATCCAAAATTACCACCGAAAACTTCTACTGGTACCTATGTATTAATTAGTAACCCAATTTCCCGAGAGATGGCGCTGTACTTTGGGCTATTTCCCGTTCGCGCTGTTAGGATTTTTCCCTGAGTTGATAGGGTCGGGTATTATCGAATTGTTCGGTTGGTCTCTCCTTGGCATTGGCGGTATTATCTTATAACTACATAAACTTTTATCAGGAACATGATAAGGCAATTTAGAACAAAACTAAAATTCATTTATTTAATGCCATCTATCAAAATGTTAAGGTAAAAACCAGTTCATAAATGGTTCGATAGATGGCGTTTCATAATGACGTCATCTTTTTAAAAGTCGATGTGAAGATTTTCCATGCTTTCAAGACCTACCCTGGTAAAAAATCGATGCTTCTTAAATATATTCGTAATTTTACGAGTGCACAATTGCTGAAATTTCTACTACTTGCATACTGTTTTAGTTATCAACGTCCTTTGTGGGCCCGTTTTTAGGGTTCCATATTCATTAGAGTTCCGTACTTAGTTTGTCAACATAAAAAATAGCCTTTTTTTAAACTCTTAAGCGGGAACACTTATTGTGACAGACAGGAAACTACGGAATCCTACACTGAGTGTGGCTCGACACGCTCTTGGCCGGTTTTTTTACTTTTGTTCGAGTTTTGATTTAGTTGAAAATCCATCAAAGCAATAATGTAAATATCCCTTTTATTGTCACTGTGATTCTGAAACATCCCAGTTAAACATAAAACAACAAGTCTAAACAAACCTGTTTCCTCAAATGGTCAACTTCAATAGGATATTTCTCTTCTAATTCAGTCAAATATTTATAAATATCCTTAATGTAGATGGACATAAGCAGCGGACTATTATTATCTCCAGCGTCAATATCTTCAATGTCATCGGGCAATTGAGGAGTAGCATTGAGGTCATCATTCAATAATGCTGCATATCTTTCAACCTTTGCCCTGTCAATGATTGAATTTTTCTCATAAACCTCTTCCAATTTTAACTTTCCGAGTGATTCTGTGGATTCTTTTAGAATTGGTTTCAATGCTTTGGTCTCCCTATTTTCTTTTAGTGTCGGCAGCCTAGATGTTTTCTTCGATTCTTGGAGCTTCTTTGTCTGAATGTAAATGTTGATGGACTCTTTCAGTTCAGCTGGCTTGTTTTGAGCATCTTTCAAGATAGCCTAAAAATGAAGAACTATGTTAAAACACCATAACAAAATGTTGAATTCTCTTGGATACTAACTGATTTTTCATGTGCTGCTTGTCAAAAGCATTATTAAAAGACTCGTAAATTAACCAGTAAATGCTAATAACTGATCAAATCATTACAACAGGTGAAATGTAGTTTTATCCTGATTTTCTTCAGTCTTCATCAAAGTCATTTGGGTTTTTGGCAATGGCCTTGCAGTGTTCTTTAATCTTTTTGAATATATATACTCTTTTTAAAATAGACAAATAGTTGAGACCCCATGGCGGCATTTAGAATTTGAAAAGCCGAATTGAATAAAGTATGTTCAAAATTGCACAGAACTTGTGCATCAAAAAAATTTAAAAATTGTATTGCAGCATAAACAAGCACAGCTTTAATGCTGAATTGTTATGAGTTTTTGTAGCATAGCATCAGTAAACTCACTTTTCAATATTACCTGACTCACAACCACAACCCCGTAAGCAGGACTTTGTGATCCAACTAGGGCGTCGCAACCCACAGATTGAAAAACACTAGCCAACAAATTGAATGACTATTCATAAGCAATACTAGGTTTCTGTCACATGAAAAAACCTACTTTTTCAATACAAACTTTGAACCCCCATTCCATCTATTGCCACAATAATCACCATGTGGATTGTATCGTATTGAGATTGTAACGGAAAGTCAGTAACTTTAATTTTTTTTTTTTTCGTCCCATTCAAAGTAAAAAAACTAATCATAAATAAATTAAAATAAAAGAATAAAACTCAAGCAGCATACTAATAATTCAAGATCACAGTTGATCATAATTAGATCTAAAAACACAGAAGGAATGTCATTCATGAGTAAATTACCCTGTTGCGAGCCGCAGCTCTGGAAGCATGTCCAGCTGTGCTCTCTTCGCGGCGCAGGGGAGGCCTTGAAGATGGCTGCACGGCTGCTGCCTTGGCCGCCAAGCCTGTGTCCACCTTCGACTGCACATGACTATAATTACTGCAACAAAAAGATTTTTACTCATCTACCTACATGTTAGAAAATGTTAAGATGCGAGTTTTATTGTACAAGGCCCACAGAACTAAATAATCGTTTGTTATCGCAATGATTATACTTCCGAGTCAGTAATGGATTATTGAAGATAAAACGACAAAAATCTAAACCAGTTGACCAAGAAATAATTAAGTGGGTGGAAGAATGTATGTATATCAAAATGTTACCTTTTTACAACAGCCCGATTTAAAGTAGCTTTCTTCTCAAACTCTGCAGCAGCAACAGCGACTTTGCCCCCGATTTCACGCTGTGGTTGAACGTTTGTGTTGATATCCCCCAAAGCGCCCCGAACGGTCAATCCTTGCTTCTTTACAAGACCCGCCACGTTAGCTTTACCCTTGATGGCATAAATGTTTTCCTGATCCTGGATCTGCGCCTAAAATGTTTGTGTCACCGTTTTGAAAAAGTTCTAAATCAACAATCAGTTGGCTTGGTAATGAATAACGAAAATTTCTTACCGTTCGGTGTCTCCTCATTTGGATTTCCATAGCGACGTGTTTCCTTGTTAGTCCGTTCGCAGTTAAATAAGTCTGGGGCTGATCCTTGAAACTGATTTAAATTACATTCAGCTGTTCCGCCACTGTCCGAGTCACAGTTATATTATTTTTTCTTCGATTGCTTCTTTCTGCAATCTGTTTCAACTCGACTCAAAAATAACGGTTACTATTTTTTCAATTCAAAAACAAATTCACTATGGTTCTCAACTATTGGTTGAGAATCCCTTAGCTATGATTGGTCCTTGACCATATCCGGAAAGTCAATTAGAAATTTAATTATTCACAGGGAAAAAATATCATACAATAAATTTCGTAATCTTATTTAACAAATTTATAATAATAAAACATCCAAAACAGTTTCTACTACATTGATTTACAGCAGTTTTCTAGTTTCAAAGAATAATAAATATGTTTGTTGATTTCAACATCCCATTTATTCTTTGACACATAACTTTTTGTCTATGCGGTGTTGGATGATATTCTCACCTCAACTATGTCTGTGCATCAGATGCATAGATGAGAATAAGTACTAACGTAATCAGATGCTTTTTCTACTCTCAATCAATCCTATTCTAGATGATTGATAGATAGAGTCTGGCTAATAAGTTAAACAACTTGGGTAATTATAGAATTTAATGAAATCTGATGTAGTCAACACGGGTTCAATAATCAAGGTTGATTATGAGATAGAGATCATTGTTTACTAGTGTTTGTGCGATAAAAGAACCGTCGTGGCGTAAAGTGAAAACAACATTAAAGATTTTAAGTAGCAACCCAACCCAGCCATCCGTCAAATGCCAAACGTCATATAATACTGGCACCGGTTTGTTTATTATGTTATTTTATTGTGATTTTTAATTGAAATCTTCAGAAATGTGATAAAAAATTTCACTGAGCTGCAAGGGAAATAATATTTAATATATTACAGTTTTTCCAAAGATAAGAAATGGCAAATCACACCATTATTGATCAAAACAAAGTCACGAATTTGGGAAACATTGGTATACTGTTTTTTTGGTACGTAACACTTTTATTTTAATGTTTTTAGACTTCCTAGATAAACTCCTGTCCCTGTTATCTCCAAATATATATAAATTAAACGGAAATTCATTTAAACATGACGATATTTATATATTTTGTTTTGGTCAATATTTTCTATGGCTATTATAAAGAGTATTGATACTTTAAATTTATAATGCGTTTCGACTAACTTAGAATAATTCTTTTCAGGCTTGAGTACGGATACAGTAACTAAAATAAAAAAGGGCAAGTGCGAGTCGGACTCGCGCACTGAGGATTCTGTACAAATTTACCTATGAAATCAATTCCCGAATTGAGTTACGAAGATTTTTCCGAATTACAAACAATTTTTTTTTGTGGCGTATCTACAAATTTACAATTTTCAGATTTTTCCCTGTACTTGTTCTATGAGACCTTGATTTATGCCAAATTTCAGGATTTAAGGTCAACGGGATTCACCCTATGAACTTTGATTCGCTTGATTATAGAAATATACGTTTTTTTCCGACATAAACGGCCGTATCTTTTTTTTTCGTTAACTCAGAAGTCTGATTTACGAAGCAACATTACAAATTCTGAGTTCATATTTTTCATAGATTAGCAAAAGGGAAAAATGTACTGAGGAAGACAACGAGAAAGTGGTAGTGTGTTCCATTTTTACCTTTATATTTGACTAGGGTAAACATAAACTTGCTGTTAGCTACAATATTCCAGTCAGTGATAATAGACCGATCCCAGTCAAAGTGATAGAACCATTTTCGTTGGCACTGGGTAAGTGGTCGCTGGTGGAATCTACCTAGATAGGCAGTACAGCAGTTTCTTCACGCTATTTTCCTTTACCGGTTCGTGTTTGCATTTAAATGTTCATCATCATTACAATCGAAAGACGTCCACTGTTCGACATAGGCCTCCCCCAGGTGTCGCCACAATTAACGGTTTGTTACTCATTACGCAAAAACTTATAAACGGATGAATTTAATGATAAACGTTGCAATAATATAGCCTATATTTTTGCTAAGTTTCATCACGTGAGCAAGTTCAATAAATAGGCTACTAATATTATAAATGCGAAAGTTTGTGAAGATGGATGGAGGTAGTCGTATATATGGATGTGTCGCGCAAAAACTACTAGACAGATGAACTTAACCATAAACATTGCAATAATATAGCACATAAGCAATAACTTTGCAGTTTCATTAGGTGAGCAAATTCAGCCAATCGGATAATTGTGAAGTCGCTGGAAGAAGCTAGTCTAACATAGTTTCAAAATATCAAGATTTAACAGTCGCACTATAATGACGTCAGAATGTTGCTTACATAACAAAAACGATATTTAGCTACAGCAGCGCCCTCAAATCCCACGATGGTTTACTTTCCGCACAGACTCTAACAGAAGAACCTTATAAAAAGTACCGATTAAAAGTATTTTTTAAATGATTAAATATTATACAAAATTCCCAAGTCGGTTGACTTATTAGACAGACTTTATTATTGACAAACTTTTCGAAAAAAGCATTAGAGCAACTTTTCAAAGGTGAAAAAATGTAAGTACTTATTACTAGACCAATATTTTCAGAGATCCTAGAAACAAAAAAACAACTTCTTTATAATATTCGTATAGATTTGCAATTTTGCAATCATGTTAATTTATGACAATAAATAATTTAATTATATAAATCCACTCTTAGAGAAATAAAACTAACAATGCGATTCATCAATGATAGATTATTATTTTTCGAAGCCGGCTTTGCATTGATCTCATCGACGTTCCGTTCTTCACAGTCTTCATAATTCACACATTATCCATTTCCCGAGCGCGCCTACTAATCAGTTCCGTTTTACGTACGCATGACTCCATCTTGACAACTTCATTGACTTGACAGAACTGGACAGAACTCGATAAACTCGCTGTCGCTGCGCGATATAAATGTGTGCACTGATTTCATACCATTATTAAATTATTGCCGAGTCGATTTCCCTCAGAGAGCTCTAAGTTAATAAGTTCTGTTAGCTTTTTTCACAACGTTTCTATTAAGATGTAAGATATTTTTTTACCTATCCATTCAACATTAACCTAGGCGGCTTTTGTAATTATTTTTTTGTTCATAGTTTTCTCAAACATGGTGCAGAAAGGTCCTCGTCCTTTGGTGCTGTGCGGACCTTCAGGGTCGGGCAAGAGTACGTTGTTAAAGCGCCTTCTGAAAGAGTTCCCGGATAAGTTCGGATTTAGTGTGTCGCATACTACAAGAGGGCCACGACCGGGGGAGATTAATGGTGTGCACTATCATTTTACAAACAAAGAAGACATGACTGCTGCTATAGCAAACGGAAAGTTCTTAGAAACCGCTTGTTTCAGTGGCAATATGTATGGAACCAGGCAAGTAAATCTGTTTTGTGGAGGATCTCACTTGGCCATGTGCTTGTTGTTTTGGGCGCCTTGGCATGTTGCCAAAAACGAGGTGTTATTCCTAAAGTCATTGTTTTGTTAAATGTATTTACTGCAATATCTCAATAATTCCTTAGCAATTAGTTTTTGCCACATCACCTTCTAGCCCTAGTAGCATTTGGTGACAGTCAAACAATCTTTATTATTGGCCATACTCAAAGTATGCCAGTAACCTATTAACAAGATCTATTTTGAAACTTTCAGTAAACAAGCAGTGAATGATGTACGTTGCTCGGGAAGGATCTGTGTTCTTGATATTGAGATTGAGGGAGTCAAGCAAGTAAAGTCAACTGATCTCAACCCATTGCTGGTGTTTGTTATGCCTCCTTCTATTGAGGAGTTGGAGAGGCGACTGCGTGCACGCAACACTGAGGAAGAGGAAGCTTTGAAGAAGAGGTTGGAGACAGCTCGCAAAGAAATTTTATATGGTGAGTGTTTTTATTTGTTTATTTATAAAAATTTCATGCAACACAAAGGTACTAAGGCAGACTTAACACCTTAGGCATTCTTTCCCAGTCAACCAACAAGAAGTGGGGGGGTTTGTTTTTAGTTTTTTTCAAGCAGTACTAGTATGTAAAAGTAGGATAAATAATATTGAGATTGGTCTATGGTTTAATTTAACTGCATGTTGATAAAGCACCTTTTTCTTCTTCCTGTCCTTGTCCCATTTTATTTGGGGTCGGCGCAACACGTTTTTTTCTTCCATTCTGTCCTGTCACTCGTCACGCTATAACTAACTCCATTCTCTTTCATATCACTTCTCACAATCCATCCATCTTTTCTTTGACCTCCCTCTCCCTCTCCATCCATCCACATGTAAATTCATGCATCCACATGTAAATTCATTTGTTGATAAAGCACCTATACTAATTAAAAAGGTAAATGTAAAAATATATCATACAAGGTTCTTCCTCAGTATGTTTGTATTTACTGCTCACTTTGATTAAACATTTGTTGTATTAAACTAGTACCAAGTTTTACTGTTCAATACTTGCAACAATCTTTATAAACCCAATGTGACACTGGCAGAATAGTTGTAACCAGTTTAGTTGCCTTAAAAAAACCTTTATAAATATTCAAGCTTATTTATATATACTTAATATAGAACTTGTTAACCATGAACTTTTAAATACTGATTACCAGATTCTAGTATATTCAAATTATCCATAGATAATTTTGAATTGAGTAGTTAAAGTACTTGCACATTACATTATTTATAAATAAAGTGCATTAATTATACCCCCTTCTCTTTAGTAGCTAACTAGCTGTTACCTGCGACTTTGTTTGCATGCCGTTTCAGTATATTTATTCTCCTTTTGTTGAGTAAATTATTAATTCTTATAAACCCATCTACGCTATCTGTACGTAAAGGTCACCAAAACTGGTTGTGTTGATCTTTACCAACAGAAGAGTCTGCTCTTCATCATAAAAATCCTCAACATAAATTAACCATGTACACAGAAAATATTATAGTTATAGTGCACAAGTGTTTTTTTTTTAATTGAAATAAACTAGTGCTTGACTGCGATCCCACCTGATGGTAAGTAACGTATGCACAAACACAGGTGCACTCTCTGTCCCTTTACTCTCATTGTTGTATGTGTGTTTCATTTAAAACAGTGTACAAAAAAGGGATATATATATACTAGCTTTAGCCCACAACTTCGCCCACGTACATAAAATATAGCCTATGTCATTCAGGAATAAAGCAGCTTTCTATCAGTGAAAAAATTGTATCAATCGGACCAGTACTTCCAGAGATTACATCCTACAAACAAAAAAACAAACTATTATATTAGTGTAGATATATATAATTATATTATTTTTACACACTGTTATCAATAACAAGTTTTGTTTACATCATATAAATACATTAAACCAAAAATGCCTTTTTTTAAAGACTGTCTGTTTATCTGTCGTACGTCGATTTGTTTCAGCTAATCTCTGAAATGACTGGATCGATTATGAAGGGACTTTCATTGGTAGATAGCTGATGTTATAGGGAGTAAATTAGGTTGCTTTCATTTTAGGAAAAGAATTAGTGTTCTGTGCAAAAACAACTTCTTGAAATTGTGATCAAATGGTACTGTGCAAATTTACGATTTAATAAAATTATTAGTAATCTAGCTGGATTACTAATAATTTTCAGTTTAATTTTATAATATGGATGTAGAATTATTTTCAAGAATAATATTTGAGTTGCTTACGCAATTCCTGTTATTATCAATAAAATTATGAATGTTTACAATAAGTGTTCAAAATATAACACATCTGATGCAATGATTTCAGGTCAGGAGCCAGGGAACTTTCATATTATCATTCTCAACGATAACTTGGACAAGGCTTACTCAGAGCTACGTGAATTTCTATCCAAAAATATGGAAGAGAAAGAGCGAGGTTTGTGTATTTTCCTAAGTTATTCCTAAAAACAAGTAATAATAACAATTGGTAAATAAGTCGGTGAATCAGCATGTTGTTCCATTTGTTGAGTAGATGTAAATAGTATGTATGTGTGTGTTTATACACCTGTTTGGTTTTTGCTTTGTGTGTAACAGTTTCATGAACAATCAAAACATGTTGACAAAATTCTCTTCAGTGATTTAATTTTGGTATAACAAGTGTTATTTCGATACCATCAGTGCATATTAGGCTATCAGCCGAAGTTAATATTTTTTTAAATTGGATAATATCTTTTCAGTGTTAAAGTTATCAAATTAGATAACTACTAATATTTATTAACATAGCAAACAAAGCACTTAGTGCTTTATCAATTAACCTTTCCTTGATACATAAGTAAACTGATTATAAACTAAAGATATGAAAACACTTTAGTATCATTCTTATACCAAGTACAATTTTTGTGTAGCAAAATTATCAGTAAATAAAAATTTCGACATAGAAAATACATAAAATATTAACCATAAAAATATTAACAATCCATGAACAATCATGGACAATAACAACGTTTATAAATAATTGGATTCACCACAATTATATACAATTTACCAACACCGTAAAAAAAAACCATTCTAGATTATTCTAAACACTACTATTGTTATAGCTATAGCTTTTGTAGGAGCCGAATTAAGCCGTACGTAAGCTTTTTGGTGGCGTGTGCGGCAAAATAACATGGCATCTAGCTTTGGGCACGCCACAATAAGTCCCCTCTTTAAGGAGTGGCTGGAGAGGCGCCACGGCGTCCGCACCTTTCGCCTGACGCAGGTCCTCATCGGAAATTGCAAATTTTGGAGTTTCCTATCCTGGATTCAGGCGGAAGATTCGCCTAAGTGTCACCATTGTGCGGACCGCCCGGAGGACATGGTAGATCATACGGTGGAGTGTGGCCTGCTTGGGTAAAGCACCGCTGTGTCCTCATGGAGGCGATCGACGGCGATCTCGCTCTCGGGATGGGGGTGCCTCTTTCTGCAAAGCAGTAATGCTAGCGAAGAAAATGGCCGCAATTATGAGGGATATATCCTCACGCCCGCGTGGCCCAAGCCGTGGGGTCCAAGGAGCCATTGCCTGATTGGGCCACCGGGAATTTCTGAAAGAGGTAATGTGGTCCTAAAACGTAAAGGCAGCAGCAGGAAACAGATGCGTTTTAGTCAGCAAAAGTTTGACACGTCCTCTGGCTGCACCCTTGGTTTCCCCTCTAGGGTGCCCCACCTTTATCGCTTGCACAAGCTAGCATGCACTTAAATTGTTACAATAATAGTTGCTGCTAACTACTATTTCAATGTAGTTAAAATTAATATTCCTCCTCCTCCTTGCGTAGTATTCCTCAATGCTGAGGGTCGTGACCTGCTTCATCACTTTACTTTTTATTGTGTTTTTCCATTTATTCCTGCCTCTGGCGGTGTGAAGGGCCTTGTATAGTATACAATGTATACTGTGGAGTCAAGAGCGGTGCGGATCTGGTCAGACCAACGTATTGGGCTGCGCCCGCGAGGCCTTTTTCCATCTACTTTACCAGTCACGATTAGCCTTTCGAGGTTTCCATCGTCTTTCCTTGCAATGTGACCGAAGTATTGCAGAATTTTGCGAAGACACTCGGATGACAACCGCGAGGAGATTTTTAGTTCACGCAGAATGGATACGTTGGTCCGAAATGCTGTCCAAGGGATATGAAGCATTTTTCTCCAGCACCACTTCTCAAAGGCGTCAATGCGTTTGCGATCTGCTTTTTTGTTTGCTTTTTTGTTTTGATTGCTGCCTTTCAGCGTCCAAGTCTCAGCGCCATAAGAGAAGATCGAGAAGACCAGAGTTCGTACTAGTTTGGTTTTTGGTCTTTACGGAGATGTTGCGGTCCCTCCAGGTTTTGTGTAGCTGAGACATGGCGTTCTTAGCCATGCCAATTCTTCTACGGACTTTCTCGCACGAGCCATCGTTGCTGACATTGGAGCCCAGGTAAATAAAGTTGTACACTATTTCCAGGTCCAAAGCGCCACTGAGCTCCAATTTTCCAGACCTATCCACCACCATAACTTTGGTTTTAGACTTGTTCACGGAAAGCCCCATCTCCCCGCTAATGCGCTCCATTCGGTCCAAGAGTGCAACCATTTCTGACTCGTTTGCCGCAAGAAGAGTGGTAGCGAATGCGATTGTTTAGAATATGGAGCAAGATTTTTCTGGCATGTGAGATGAGGGACAATGTTCGATAGTTGCCGCAATTCTGGGTTGACCCTTTTTTGTGCAGAGGAAGAGTTACGGATTCTGACCAGTCCTTCGACCAATCACCATTTTGCCAGACGCGCGCGCAAATCCTATGAAGTGTTTCCACACCCAAATCACCCAAAGCTTTAAGCATTCTGCTGTTATTTGGTCGCTACCTGGTGCCTTATTCTTCTTAAGGGACTGAAGAGTAGCAGATATTTCGGAACGAAGAATTATGGGTTCCTGCTCTAGGTCCCTCCAGTCCTGAACGGCTCCGGCGTTGAATGGGGATCCGTGTACAACTGCTCACAGTACGTACGCCACCTCTCCGCAATGCGGTCGAGCTCGTGTAGTACAGTACCATCGGCATCTTCTATGACCCACAATTTAGCCTTGAACTGCTTGGAGAGAACTCTAATTTTCTTAAAAAGGTCTGCAGTTTGTAACATGCTAGAGAATCTCTCAATGTCACTATTTGCAGTGACATTGAGAGATTCTCAACAAAGTGGTTTATGTCGTGGCGCCAACTGGTTTTGATAGATTTGCTAAGCTTCGATTATTAAGCCATTACAGTGTGATCCTGCAGACCCCTAGTTTTTAGCACTTTTCTGCCCTGGGTGACCTCCCAAGATTGATCTGAGATCCAGTATTTTTTTCTTCTGCTCTGGCTTTCTCTTCTTAGAGATACGGTCCAGTGCATCGTTAATGTGGCATTTCAAGTGTGTCCACTGCTTATCAGAATTAGCGTGCTCTTGCGCCGGACAATCCCTTAATTTCGCTTCTAATGCTTCTCGAAAGATTGGTTGTTCAGAAGGATCCAGGCTTCTTGGCTTTGGTGGTTGATGTCTAGGCGCCTTAAAACGCAATGAGAACTTGGCTACAAGTAGGTTGTGGTCAGAACCGCATTCTGCGCCGGGAAAGGTCTTCACGTTAGAAACTGACGACCTCCAGCGGGTATCTAGAATGATATAGTCGATTTGATTTCTGTGCCTGTCTCCTGGAGATCTCCATGTATACAAACGTCTTGGTGATGTTGGAAGTACGTGTTCATGATTCTGAGATTTCTGTCTTTACAGAACTCAATCAGTTTTTCACCCTGTTCATTCCTAGTGCCAAGTCCAAATCTTCCCACAGTGCTTCTGATATGATGATCAGCAAGTGTACTACCGACCTTGGCATTCCAGTCACCAAGAATCATTTTTATCTCCCGACTAGGTATTGAGTTCAGCGTTTCCTTCAGTTTTCCATTAAAAGTCTTCAAGGACCTCATCTTGGGCTTGTGCCGTCGCATCCGTCGTCTCCATCTTTCCGGGGTGTAACCGTACCAATTACCGACCACCTTGAACTTCTTGGGGTAACGCTATCGTCTACCCTTAATTTCGGCTCCTACATCGAGGCAAAAGCCCAACTAGCTGCCAAAAAATTGGGGATCTTAGCAAAGGTGAGACGGTATTTCACGCCGGAACAGCTGCTCAACCTCTATCAAGCGCAAGTTCAATCGTGTATGGAGTACTGCTCTGATCTTTGGGATGGGTCAGCCAAATACCAGCTAGATGCACTAGAGTCTATTGAAAAGCGTGCCAAGAAGATCATAGGCAATGATGCTCTTGTGAAGTCAAAACTCCAAAGTCTTGAGCATCGACGCCGAGTTGCTAGCCTGTCTGTTTTCTATCGTTTACACTTCGGGGAGTGTGCTCTAGAGTTACACAATTTAATTCCGCCAAGTCCGTTCCATCATCGGACCACAAGACGTACGGCGTTGCGCCACCGGTACATGGTGGACATCCCACCTATACGTACGTTTTGGGAGTACATTCATTATGAGTACAGCTAAGGAATGGAATTCCCTGCCGGAGTCTGTGTTTCCTGATAGCTATAACCTAGGGGTCTTTAAGTCAAGAGTGAATAGATTGCTTCTAGGCAAGCGTGCTCCATCGTCGGCCACATCATCGCTTACCATCAGGTGAGATTGTGGTCAAACGCGAGCCAATCCATTATAAAAAAAAAAAATAGTCTGTAATTTTGGCTTAGATGTGGCCAGATATATTTTATGTATTAATTCGAAAGAACTTGTGATACTTAATAATTGGTAAAATTCCCACAGTAAAATTGTCTATATTTTCAGAGAAGTTTTTTTTTTTGACCTCAAAGAAAAGTTATTGTTTTTTTTTTCTCCAAATATATTAATGGTATCGTTTTTTCCAATGCCACAAACGACGTAATATCAGAATATTTATCCATATAAAAAATTAAGGAGCTGTAGCCAGTGGCGTGCCTGATGCCTTTACAGGGGGCAAGCCAAGTAATCTTGACCTAACTACTACTTACCTATTAAAAAAAAATCTCGTGCTACCACGTGTCATCAGTGCAGTAATGCTGATTTTTCTGAATTGCTACACTACTATTAACAAATATAATGTTAATAGTAAGTAATAAATAATGATAACAAAAGCTTCACCACAACAACTTTATCATCATACCAATAATCGTGAAGTTTGAATACATGAATAGAAAAAAAAAACTTGTATTCTAATTCAAATTGTCTATCTTTATTTAAAAATGATTTTATTACTTACACCAGCGTAAAAAGTTTGTGAACGTTTTAATTCTACCAACAGCTGATTTTCAATTGCAATCAAAGATAATTCGGAAAGCCGCTCTTGTTGTCGAATGCCGGCCGGCCGGCCGGGATGGTCAGCCAATACTATTAAAACTATTAATTTGAACTTAATGAATATCTAATGTAAGGTTGAGTTGAGTGTGAAATAAAACAACCGAGTACTAGATACTGATCTAATGTTTTCCTAAATTGAACTCTATTGAAAGGAGGGTAACAAAACTGCGGAAAATCTTAATACCGACTTCTAATTTGACGCCAACGCCATCTAGTTATGAATGTGTAACTAATACATTTTTTTTTTTTTGAAATCTTGGTGTTTCAAACACTTGTTCTTTATAATAATATGTAATATTATTGGCAAATACTCACAATTGAAACAGCGGTAGCTTTTCGTTGTTCGCTTTTTTAAAACACACTTATCCCTTAACTGTCGAGAAAGAGAACCAACTTTCTATTGGCGGTTCACCAAAAATAAAGAATGAAATAACAGCGTTCAAGTACTTTTGAGAATTTTGATGGCACTAGCGAAGTTATTTGAGTCATACCTGATATATTCCAAGCATTGTTATTAACTTTTCTGAGAAATATTCAAAATAGTAATGTTACAAGATTATATTTATCTTTAAAACTCAAACCCTACCTGGCCAATATCAATTCCACACACAACCACAAGTATAGTTTCCGAATTCATAAACTGTTAAATGACGGAAAACAAAAAAAAAAACTAATATATATAATATGATAATATTATATATAAAACTAATATATATATATACATATAAGATAACCGATCAAAGTACCTAAATTTGAACTAAGTACTTTTTAGTTCGTACAACTTTACGCGTCATAGAGGGCGCCTCGTATTATAATATGCGTAAAAATTTGTCTAAAAAACCCATTCATAAATTTACCAAAGCCCTGCTTTTTTTTAGAACAAAATGTTCGACGAGCATTTTGCACACAATAACAAATTACACCCACACAGTACACACACTCAAAATTTGACGTTTTTATATCAAAAGTAGAGATAGAAGATAAACCCTCATAAAAGCCTTTGAGGCAGAAAAAGACAACAACACATTAGTGTTCATCTATTTCTTTTGTTAAGTGTTAGAGTGAGATCGGAGAGATTTCGCTCAGAATGGCATCCTCGCTTCGCCCTGGTATCGTCTTATGAATGATTTTTGAATTTCGTACAACACAGTGGCAACTTAGCGTAACCGCGTAAGCGCGCGAAGTTTAAAGTTTAGATTTTTGTGATAATTAATTGATTGGTCGTGTTCTATGAATTAGGTGAGGTTTTGGTAAGGCAAGCCGGGCTTTTTGGCTTGTACTGCGGGCACGCCACTGGCTGTAGCTTTGATTGTTAATGAAATACATGAACATTTTTGAATTTCACTTTTTATTGATTTTTTTTTTTACCCCTATCATTACCGCATTTTTTTCTTTGCTATAAATATGTACATCGTGACACACGTCCTAAAAAATTACAAACGTAACTCAAAGGGGTGGTGAGAAAAAGCGTTTCTAAATATTTTAGAAATTTCTATGGAAATAGGGTTGTCCAAACGATAAATAAAAACAAATAAAAAAGTTACATTTTGTCGATATCGTCATTATCGCAATCGATAAATACTTCGTCTGACGATAACACGATGTTAATATCGTCGGAATCACATTCAAATACATCGACAGTTTTTTGCAAGAACTGGTCGCCGTGTATGAGTACGTTATCCTGAGTCGGCTTTAAAAGTTTTAGAACTTTTTCGGGAATTTTAGACCGTTTATTGTTTATTGCTTTACGGCTGAACTTACGAGTGTGATGCTCACGATCGTAGCGCCAAAATTTGTTGCGTGATTCACCGGCTTGTTCTGAGAGCATTCCTATAGAATCAATAATTTGTGCACCATGCATTAAAATTTTATGCATGGTGACAGACATGTTATACCAACTGTATTTTTGTACATATTTTGTTGCGACATCATTGCAAAACTCCTGAAATTTCTTAGATTCTATTTCTAAGCCGCATGATATTGTCACCAGAATTGTATGTAGGTCATTGACGAGCCATTCTTCAATACCTAAAATATTGGCAAACGTCAATCGATTGGAATCAGACAAAGCCGTACGAGCAGTGTTCCCATTATTGGTTGTACCTGAATTTGGACGAACTACGTCAACCAATAAGCCCATTTTTTGTCTGATTTCATTTTATATTTGTTTTTTTCTTTCTTCTACAATTCTAGCTTCTGGTGAATTTTTTGAAACTCGCCACTTTTGTACAGCAGTGTAATTTTTATAACTCAAATGTAACAAGAACTCAAAATTTCTTATCCACGCATGCAATGGGCTAAGTCCATGACGCAAAGCTTCCTGATTTACAGGTTTTTTAGATATCACATCTAAATTTTTGAATTCGCTACAAGTAGCTCCACAACAGGCACACCGTAATTGTGAAGTTGTGTTTGTAATGGCATTAAACACCTTTCCATCTATGATGGTCAAGTATAGTTTTGGGTCTCCAATAACTGTTTTTCCCGAAGAGTTTTCAGCAAAAATCGGCGAAAGATTCTTTATTTCTTCTTTAACTCGGGTTTTTTCGTTTACGATTAGTTGTGTTGTTTGTGGGTTATATTGGGCGACAAAACCTGAAAGATTGGGGATTCGGATTGATCCATAATACATAACCGTCGTCAATTTTTATTCGTCAAGGTATGTATGTGGTTGCAAACAGGCAATGTTCATCATCGTTTGCATCACTGAAGCTTTGTTTGTACGCAGATTGTCCAGTAGTTCCGTCAAAACCCCATGAAGCCTCGAATACGCAATGGAGTGTATCTATTCTTTTTTGTTTGCAGTACTCTGAAACTTGTTGGTCGCACACGTCAATAATTCGACGAAAAGTGTGCATGACTAAATCTGATAACGGTATTGTTGCTTCCCGTTCTGATGTTTGTAAGGGGTGTCTCAGTAAGAGTGCACTTTTTCATTTTAAAATAAAAACAAGTATTTTATGATAGAGTTGTGATGTTTTTATTGTATTGTAAAGAAGACATGTTCCGATTAAGTATGGAATAAAATATCTACTTTTCATGAAATTTTCCATGACTTTTGCACAGAGATGTGGTTGTATCTCACCGATGACGTGTTGGATTTCCGATTTGAGCTCAGGAATTGTTTCGGGTTTATTCGCATAAACCCGAGATTTCACAAAACCCCATAGAAAAAAATCGCACGGCGTTAAATCGCACGATCTTGGTGGCCAGTTGACATCAGAATTTCGTGAGATAATGTGTTCTGGAAATCGTTGCTGCAATAAGTCGATTGTTTCATGCGCGGTGTGGCAGGTGGCGCCGTCCTGCTGAAACCACATGTTGTCCAGATTCATGCCGTCCAGTTGAGGCCACAAGAAGTCCGTTATCATATTCCTGTAACTTTCTGTAAGCGTAACTTTCTCCATTTTTGTAATGAGTTTTCACAATTATAACGCGTTGTTCTTTCAAAAAGCGCTCCATTTTTAATAATCGGAATAAACAGAGGTGACAGCTGTCAAATTTCAGAGTTGCCACTTGCATGAGAAAAAAAAGATTCCAATTTTAAAAAGTGCACTCTTACTGAGACACCCTATATATCCACATTGGGAAAACATAACTTTTTGACCATTTGAATTTTGTAGTAGGGAGGGTAAATATTAGATCCACGAGATTTGGCTCCTTCACGAATACTAATATAGTCGTCAATAGATAGTTTTCTATCTATAATTAAGCATAGAGCTTCATTAGGAGTATAAGGTTCATCAGTTTTTTGACATGACCTTATTAGTTTGACAGTTTTGGTAGACTCGGTAGGAGATTTTAGGCACTCTTGAACAACAAATTCATAGTCACTAGCTGCAGCTTTTTCTAATTTGTTACCTGTTTCATCTACCACAACTTTTGAAAACACCTTGATCAGAGAGTTCTAAGGGTAGTTTTCTAGTTGTAGTTCCAAAGACTTTCTTATACGTTGCTGACTACGATCACTAACATTATCATATTGGTTGGATCTAGAAGTTGAAGGAACATCTAATGACTATCTAACTTCTTCTGAGGCCAAAGGTATTATTTTATTAAATTTGTTTCAGGTTCTTCAAGGTTTTCGCGTCTAGTGTAGTTTATTTGTTCTAAAGTTTGGTGAAGTTGAAGAGTGGCTGTAGAAGAAAGCCATTTTTTATTTTTAGCTTTAAAAGTTTTGCGATTCCTACTACTGGCTTTGTAAAGCTGTTCGCATTTGCAAATAAACCTGGTAGTATTTTTTTTTAATATGTCAAATTCTGTTTGTGTGTAGTTAGGAATACGCTTAGGGTAAATTGCACTCAAAACTATTTTTGTTCTTTCGTTTTCAGGAATATCCAGAGGTCGCGATTTGGGTCCTTGCAAATGAGCTCTATTTTCTAATAACTTAAATAAGTCAAGATGCGTAAGTTTCTGAGGCATTATTGATAATTTAGCCACTTCTCGCGGATCGTCTTGAGGGTCAATATTCTCTTGCCCCAAGTCACTCGGTTGAGACCCAAAATGACAAGCCCCGGGAGAACGGGTCAATTCCTCCTCAGGGACAATATATGACTGGTCCGATTCCATTGTTTCCTATGAATTCGGTTTTCCGAATTCAGTAAAATGTTTAGTGGCTGCTCCCCTGCGTTAGCGGGTAGGCTACCATGCCACTATTAGATGTACGGGTACGACAAAACAACTCACACATAAGCCCGAAGGCATCTATCTATATGAAGCTACGTTCCATATTGATATAATTATGTACATATGAATGGGAGTTTTAGCCGGTAAAAACTTACCGCCTTCACCACGTGGAGATACTTCCAGCTTATGCTGTTAAAGTTTTTGTCTTTCACATTTTAGGAAAGTATAACTTTATAGGTTATAATAAAGGTCATATAATATCAATAAAATAGAAAAAAATATTCTATCGAATTGAAACATCCTTCTTTTTCGAAATCGGTTCAAAATGCTAAGGTTTTTGCGCGTGTGATATATTCATTTAAATAATCTAGTATAATTTAAATCAATCAAATGACGATTTTATTAATGACCAGAATAAATTAATCAAATTGTTAAGAAGATTAGTGACAACCCTAAACAAAAATTTTTTTAAATTATATCTCATCACCCCTTTATTCTTTTGAGCTGATATTTTTTATTCAAATGTATTATTATGTCGTACATATGTTCCATTAAAAAGAAAATGCAGTACCTAATTTAAAAAAAAAAAACCGGCAAAAAAATGTTTATGTTTTTGCTAAAAACATTGAATAACGTCTTAATTATCCGCGTTTCGAATCTAGTTTTTGGCAATATAATAGTTTTGTATTTTCTTAATGAGAAGATATTTAATTTATTCGTTACTGATGTACCTGAAAAAAGATATTGCATTTCTATGGTTTCTATGGGGTTTTCTCGATAATTGCTATGTAGCCAAAACTACTCAAAAAAAAAATTGTCATTGTCTTTGATAAGCCTCCAAAATAGTAAAAGCTATCAAATAAACACATAAACTGAACCTGGCCACAAGTAAGCCAAAATTACATACTGTGCGTCGGTGCGTATATTTGTATTATATTTAGCACGCAAAGTTTGGTGTTAAGCTTCATTGTCAGGATTCTATCAGACACTGGGCAATAACCGAGTACATGTTTGTTCATGTGTGGTGGCAATATTATTCCAACCCCATTCCTACTCGAATCTTCGCAGCCCGAGAAGGTACGCGGTCGCCACTCCAGAACCTTTCGGCCCCAACGGCCATCTGTACTGCGTGCAATGTGCCGTGCCCATTGCCACTTAAGTTTGGCAATTCTTAGTGCTATGTCGGCAACTTTAGTTCTCCTGCGGATATCGTCATTTTAGATTCGATCCCGCAAGGAAACCCCGGGCATAGCCCTTTTCGTTGCCCTTTGGGTGACTTTAAGCCTTCTGATGAAGCCCATTGTGAGCGACCACGTTTCGGAGCCATATGTCATCACTGGCAACACGCACTGGTCATAGACTTTCGTCTTGAGACACTGGTATGTTGGACGAGAAAATACCGCGTAGCTACCCGAACGGTTGACCTATTTTTCGAAGTTAGACCTACCCAACTGGACTGTCTTTCCGAGGTAGACGTAATTGTCCACAACTTCGAGTGTAGAGTCTCCGATCTTGATAGGAGTGGGCGCTACATGGTTGTTAATAATGATTTTTGTTTTATCCATGTTCATTTTAAGACCTACTCTTTCGGAAGCTCTTCTGAGGTCAGTGGCGCCTTCAGAGAGACTACAGCACAGCTCAAATTTCGATCGAATCAAAGGCTTCCTCGTAGTCCACAAATGCTAGTTTACATATATCAAATAATAATAATAATAATATTGAATGAACAATAATAAAAAAGATAAAATCATTCAATTTTGTTGGTTAATTGATCAGAATTTATGAAGATGTTAAAAAGCTTAAATTAACTTTTTTTTTATTGTCGTGTTATACAATTATAATAAGAGTAAATAGTTTAGGGTGTGCAGCCTTTTTACCTAAATGTCCCGCTAAACTGGCTGGTCTTACCTGAAGGGTTGTCAGGTTTATTGTAATGATCCATAATAACCAAACTGAACCTTATTCTGTTTTATTTTTAATCTGTTTTGCTTGAGTTTAATTAATAAGGTGTGTCATTAACTTTACTAACATTATTCAACAGAAATCAAGGAGACAAATGAGCAGGAAGAAAAGTGAACAGCCTCTGCATGAAGCATGATATTATCCCTGTTATACACGAGACGAGCATACATGTTATCCTCTGTTTTTGATATTTTAAAATTATTGGTGTTAGTTGTGTGTTTAACACTAAAGTATGGCCCCAATAAACCTAAGTGTATACATGTCACTGGATTTATATTAAACTCCGTGAGATTGTAATAAACCTTGCAATATTTATAAAATAAATACCGATATTTTGTGAATATATCATTTAGAACATAATAAAACACATCAAGAAAAAAATATGTGTTCACAATTCTACAAGGCTTATTGTGAATTAATGGATTCAACTTCCCAGTGATATATATACTGCAACATGGTTTAAAAACAAATATATGAGAAACTACCTCCTATTAAATAATTAAGACAGTATTGTAAAACCATAAAATGGTGATCTTCAAGGGATTCAAACTGATATTAGGTATTTAGAAATTGCTTATTGTGATTGTTGTTCAAGTTTATTAGATGTTTTAAATGTTAGAAAACAATCACGTAAAGCAGTGTGTATTTTTGCAAATGATCAAAAAATTGCGCGTCTTGCCTCATTCTGTTAATGAGCAATAAGCATAATATTTATTTTTACATTATTCCAATCGTATCGAGGCTTCAAAAAGCTTTAATTGTCTAAATTTTGAACAATATTTTTTGTGGGACATAATATAATGATCTACATGTTAAACACATCTAAATAAGAAAAAAAAATGAGAAAAATAATGACTACCAGCACGGTGTACTATTTTACAGACAAATTAAATTAAAACTCCCATGTCTATATATTTGTCCTTCTTATTTACGAACTTGTGTACTATGTCAGAATTTATACAAACTAGTCTAAGCTTTACCATTTAGTTTAGTGTAAATTATGTAGTTCAAATTTATATAGTAGGTACCTTCGTTATTTTATAATACTAAAATCAAATGCCGTGTTACTATATTGATGTACGCAATTAAATTTAAACATTTATCAGTTCAAAAGAATCTCAGACCAAAACCCTAGCCATATTTTGAAATGATGTTGCACTTGAGTCTTGAATATAACATTTTCTATTGCTATAAAACCCTAGTGCGATAAAAAAAATACGTCCCTTACAAGACATTCCATAGTAATAGATTTTCATCACTAATAAATAGATACAGTGGCAGTATTTATCAGCCAAATGATTTTGTTTTAGAAATTAGGAGTAAGTCTAAAATAAAATTTTGTTCTCTTTGACCTACCATTTTTCGTGCCAAATTTTATACAATTTCGGCTACTTAAAAATATTATACTTAAGTCATGAATTTTGCAGGTCGTGTGCAATTTTATCGTGTTATTATATGTATTGTACTTAGAAAATGGTAGTAGAGAAAATATTGTTATAATTTAAATAGTTTTAGTAGGTATGAAAACTATTGCAATAATAAAATACTGCATTTTTTTTTCTCAATTTATCTTAACTACTTAAATATTATTCTTGAAATAGATACTTGACATACTTTAAATTCTTGATGTGTAGGTAAAATAATTGTTTGTATGGTAATTCATTAAACTAAAATAAACATTTTGTAGTTTGGCTTGTTACTAGGTACTAGCATAGCTGTTGAGTTTTGAAATATTTATGCAAGCAAGATTAATAACATTATTCTTATCTATTTTTTTTATTTTAGCTGTTCTTCGAGGATTTTAAAGCAACCAGGCGGTTAAAGATTCTACTCAACTTATTGTTTAATATATATTTTAGTATTAATACTAACTTAAATACTCGTTGGTTAGAATGTTACCTTAAAATACTGTGATGTGTGGAGGTACAATTTCTAAAAGCCTGCTAACAAACATTTGTTATTTTTATGGAATGGGGGCTTTGCGAGGAGTTACATTCTACACTAGTGTTATATTTTTGTAAACTATCTAACCGTCTCAATTTTTGGTGTTCAATTTTAAACCATTCCAAGATGCTATCAACGCTGTACTGCTATACATGAAATTATATTGTGATTTGCATATGTAATTTTTATTCTTATTTATAAATATTTACTATTTATTCCAAAATATGTGTTGCGTTTGCAATTTAATTTTACGCAGATTGTGTGTAATAAGTGTTGTCAGTATAGAAAATAAAAGGATTAAAACAATGTGCTTGTTTTGATTTCATTGTTACGTTCATAATTCGTACATTTATTATTCCTACTACCTATTTGTCTACCATGGATGGCTCTGCCATATCATATTGCATACACTGACTCACCATTGTAATTGACTTATATCGATTGCATTTTCTAAGACTAACTTACCGCTATTACTGTATATATTGGGCTGGGTCCAGCAAGTGATTTAAAGGCGTACTTTAGCATACTTAATACCGATCTTACGTTACCGTCTTAGCGTGAAATTACCAGAACAAGAAAGTGGATATACAGTAAGCACAACGGATCTTGAGCGCTCGGCGTCAGAGTGGGGATCGCTTTGCGCATTCCTTACATTGGCGAGCCAATCGTCTTCGTTGTTAGATACATGTAGCAACGCAGGGAAAGAATGAGGAGTGACGTCTGTTGTAGGCCACGCTAGCGCGACGCGTCTTGCGTCTGCGATGAGCGCCGAGCGGGAAAAATAATATGGGACGAACGGGGGGCGCCATGTTGGCGCGACTAGCGTGCGCGTCAGGCGACCGCGAGCAGCGGAGAGGGAATACTACGAGTTCGCGCGTTATGACGCTTTGGCGCGGCGAGCCAATCACTAACACTCCCCGCCCCCGCGTCTCACTTCGCACCACTAAAGAGACCGAATATTTTACTTCTGCGCAACCGCTCAAGATCCGTTGTGCCTACTGTACATACTATATAGGTAATAGAAGTTTGGAAGTGGTGCCAATGAATAAGTTGTGAAAGGGAATCTTATCCTTTGTATCTGGACATTATAAGCAGAAGAGGAGGAACAAAACGTAAAAGTACCCGATGTTTCTTTTAAAATCCCTGATCCAAGTGAAAGTTATTAATATGAATAATTGTGGATGAACGTCGAGGACATTGACATACTAATGTTTGTTGAGGAATTACCCTATGAATAAGAGAAGTCTGATAGAAGTGTCGATTGTAAGGAGGGAAGGTCAGAGGTTAGGAAGATTACATGTTTATGCATAAATTGAGATAAAAAATGTGAACAGTACATGGTAAATGTATTTAAAAATATTTATTTCAATTCTCAATAAAATTACTACCAGGGAAAAGATAACGGCATGAGTTTATTTCTTTTATTGAAAGTCAAGAATTACTTATTGCAGACAACAATAATTGTTAATTAATTTCGAACAATAAAGCAAAGCATGATATCAATACAAGAAATTATTCAATCTGAGTAATATTATTCAAAAGTGACATTTCACAATAAACATAATAGTAATTATAAAACAATTTCCAAGTTTTAAGAATATCCTACAGCATACTTGCTGTTGTTGGTTACTGCAAATCAATTTCAGAGTACGATGCTGTTATCTTTGTCCCAGCGATCACGATGTGAATGGGGAGGTGTATTCTCACAATCTCCACCGATCGCTGCAGCTTTAGAAATGCTTTTCAATGAAATACTACTCTCTGCAGGTAAGTTTGACTGCTTTGGTAAACACTTCAGCCGTGGAATATGAGATACTCTTTTAGGAATTTTAGAACCAAGCTTCTGATTTTTAGGATCATATAAAGTGTTGGTTGATTTAGACCGTGTATGTCCCGCATCTGCCTTGTTCCTCATACATGACAAAGGAGTTCTAGAACCACTGTTACTTGCAGACTTAGACTTCTTTGGTGTTTCATTCAAGTTAGCCATTTCATCTTCGTATATGAGCAGCCCATCAACATTTTTGTCTGTCTTGGCACAAGTTTGGCGAAGTTCTGCATTGGTGCTTTGTAATACTTTGATCAAAGTATCATCTGACATAGTTTCAACATTGGAGTCCTCTTCTATTTTAGCTACAACAATAGGTGTTCTCTCAATACCTATTGAAGGTGACCGAGGATCTTCATCAAGGATCTGAAATTCAGGGCCATCATCTTGATCTTCATTTATAATATCAATATCTTCAACACTGTTAATGTTTTCCACACTGTCTACAAATTTATCCTCACTGTCTACGTAATCAAAGTTTGTTTCCAAAAATGTTGGTTTGGGTTGTTCTTCATTTGACATGTTATTTTCTAATGCTTCACAAGAAGCTGTAGATGATCCTAATGGCTCTTCAGATTCTTTTAATGTATCATCTAAAGTGATATTTAAGAATCCTTGACACAAGTTTCGGGATACTACCAAATCTGGGCTCTTTTCACATGCTTCAGAGCAGCTGTCACAATTATCGTCATTTTCAGTGCTCAACACAGGACTGGCACAGTTATCACTTTGTAGTCTTAGTAATTTTCTATCATTAGCTGTTTCATCAGTTTTAGCGGCAATTATAATAGGTGTTCGTTCAAAGTCCTGAGTAGGGGAGCGCGGGTCGTAAGACTGCAAATGGTTCTTTATCACAGCAGAAAGAATAGGATTGTTGTGTATCAGTTTTTCTTCACCATTGGCGTTTTCAAAAGTCTTCCTCAGATCAACGTTTTTAGTAATATTGTGTTTACCAGTTGACTTATTCTGAAAGCCAAAATGCATTGAATTAGTACATGGCACATGAGACGAAGTGAAGTCTAGACATACCGAACAAAACAAAAAAAATGGGAGGGAATACCGTGTTATTTTTAGTTTTAGAATATTCATAACGTGGAATTTTGTACGCACCTGTAGCGGAGTCCGTGATATTTCTTGTGTTGGAGATCGAGGATCAGGGTTATTACAAATGTCTGAAACGTCCAAATCGTTTTTTATCGAAGCAACAGTCGGTGCTTCATTATTATTTGATTTACTTGCGTTGGTTCCCATTGTTATCTCTCAGTATAGAAAAACAAGTAGTCGATAGAATACGATACTGCTGTTTATTATAACGAACTAATCATTTTAATTAACAGCTACAAGATTAGCTAAATTATTTCTTTTTTTCTCACAACAATCCGGTTGGCGAACTCAAAACATTTAACGGCCGCAAATGTCACACACTGGATTCTATTTTTGAAAATATTTCGTTCGGAAGCCCACGTCTTGTAATAGGCGTGTTATTATTTCAAGCACTAGACTAAAATCCGTCTCAAAGAAAAACTAAAAGAAGCGAAACTAACGTCTTCTGACACGGAATGGTGATCTTTACTTTTTTGTTTAGATTTTAATTAGGTAATTTGACTATGTTGGTTAAAAAAAAAGAATTAATTTTAATAGGTACACACTTCTGAACGAATTCAAATCTGATTGTTTTTTTATTTCTTGACCATGGATACAAAGTCTTTCAGTCAGAATAATAGAATGGATTACATGTTTATAGACAGTTAATTTGTTTACAGCAGCGCAGCGAGCAATGGTCATATCGGACTACCCTCTTGAATTCTCTTCTTCTATACCTCACTCTTGACAGAGTGGTTGTAGTTTCGTAGTATAAAACCTGATCAATAATTCGCCTGATGATCTCTCTGGCCATCTGATTCTTTTATTAATAGTCTGTCTGTCGCATTCATTAACAGGACCTCCCACAAACTACCTACTAACTTGGATACTTAGGCGGTTATCATCAGTATCACACTGCCACGCACTACGGAGCGTAGCGCGTGTCAACGCACCTACGCGCGTACATGCGGGAGTGCAGATCTGCATCATCATGTGTGTTTTTCACGCACTCACGCGTGTACGTGCGTCTTGTAAATTCACGCAGGCTCTGAATCATTTCATTCAAAGCCGTTCGCTGTGGTGATAGTGCAGTGCAGAGCGTCGCGTCTGTTTTGATATTAAAAATGGTTTGTTTTGTTATTATATATGGTTATTAGTGTAGAACTCATTCAAGATGCTGCAGTTTCTAACTGTAGGTATGGTTATTGTACAGTCATAAGAATAGAAATCGTGACTACAGAAGATACTAGGTACATCCTTAATTACAAACAAGATCGTTGCGTGGGTCATTTATACAAAATTACTCGGATTTATGAAAATTTGAAGACAAATTATTCTTCAACTATACGCGAATATCAACTGCATCTTTTGATTATTTGCTAAGCAAAATACGAAGTGGCATTGCTGGAAAAAATACGATTTTTTGTCTTTGTATTAGGTACACCAGAGGAGAAGCTTTGGGTATTAAGTAACATTGAGGTAGGTAAAGTCTGTGCGGAAAGTAAACCATCGTGGGATTTGAGGGCGCTGCTGTAGATAAATATCGTTTTTGCTAAGTAAGCAACATTGTGACGTCAATATAGTGCGACTGTTAAATCTTGATATTTTGAAACTATGTTAGACTAGCTTCTTCCAGCGGCTTCACCCTATAATAAAAATTATCCGATTGGCTGAATTTGCTCACCTAATGAAACTGCAAAGTTATAGCTTATGTGCTATATTATTGCAATGTTTATGATTAAGTTCATCTGTCTAGTAGTTTTTGCGCGACACATCCATACATACGACTACCTCCATCCATCTTCACAAACTTTCGCATTTATAATATTAGTAGCCTATTTATTGAACTTGCTCACGTGATGAAACTTAGCAAAAATATAGGTTATAAGCTATATTATTGCAACGTTTATCATTAAATTCATCCGTTTATAAGTTTTTGCGTAATGAGTAACAAACCGTTAATTGTGGCGACACCTGGGGGAGGCATATGTCGAACAGTGGACGTCTTTCGATTGTAATGATGATGAACATTTAAATGCAAACACGAACCGGTAAAGGAAAATAGCGTGAAGAAACTGCTGTACTGCCTATCTAGGTAGATTCCACCAGCGACCACTTACCCAGTGCCAATGAAAATGGTTCTATCACTTTGACTGGGATCGGTCTATTATCACTGACTGGAATTTTGTAGCTAACAGCAAGTTTATGTTTACCCTAGTTAAATATAAAGGTAAAAATGGAACACACTACCACTTTCTCGTTGTCTTCCTCAGTACATTTTTCCCTTTTGCTAATCAATGAAAAATATGAACTTAATGACTATGAAAATAAAGTACACTTCAGAATTTGTAATGTTGCTTCGTAAAAAATCTATTTAGCCTGTAAGGGACCATCTCGTATATAAGATCTTTGGGATCACTTGGTTGTCCGTCTGTTTAGACCTTTTAACGCTTGGCGGTATCGAGTTAAAATTAAAACCATACGCTCAAGTCTGCGGTCTTTTGAAGTTGTGAAAAAATCAGACTTCTGAGTTAACGAAAAAAAAAGATACGGCCGTTTATGTCGCAAAAAAACTTATATTTCTATACTCAAGGGAATCAAAGTTCATAGGGTGAATCCCGTTGACCTAAAATCCTGAAATTTGGCATAAATCAAGGTCTCATAGAACAAGTACAGGGAAAAATCTGAAAATTGTAAATTTTGTAGATAAGCCATAAAAAAAATTGTTTGTAATTCGGAAAAATCTTCGTAACTCAATTCGGGAATTGATTTCATAGGTAAATTTGTACAGAATCCTCAGTGCGCGAGTCCGACTCGCACTTGCTCTTTTTTATTTTAGTTACTGTATCCGTACTCAAGCCTGAAAAGAATTATTCTAAGTTAGTCGAAACGCATTATAAATTTAAAGTATCAATACTCTTTATACTAGCCATAGAAAATATTGACCAAAACAAAATAAATAAATATCGTTATGTTTAAATGAATTTCCGTTTAATTTATATATATTTGGAGATAACAGGGACAGGAGTTTATCTAGGAAGTCTAAAAACATTAAAATAAAAGTGTTACGTACCAAAAAAACAGCATACCAATGTTTCCCAAATTCGTGACTTTGTTTTGATCAATAATGGTGTGATTTGCCATTGGTTATCTTTGGAAAAACTGTAATATATTAAATACTAGCTGCTGCCCGCGACGTCGTCTACGTGAAGGCTCTTCAGCACCAAAAATACCTAAGATGCCAGTGTCGCTATAGGATTATAAGTAAACAACTTTTAAAATAGCATTAAAATATAAGTTTTTTTTGCAAGTGAAGAGAGTTATATGGGAATCCTGCTGAGTTCAGTCATAAGATGTGACTGAAGGAAATAGAGAAAATAATGCAGGAATACCTTCCAAGAAGACATTCCAAGACACAAAAGAGTAAAAATACGTACAAAGGTATCATACCTTACAACACTTCCCTATAAACTACGTTAGTAGTTATGCTGCCAGGAGCCAAAATGGAAAGAGAGTCAGGACTGGTGACGCGGGAGCAAGCGACGTACAGTTGCCAGTATGAGAAGCAACTTGTCCTGAGGTCGACACCCGCTGCCCTCAGTGTCTGCCCCTGCGACTTATTGATGGTCATCGCGAAGCAAACACCCATGGGGAACTGTACGCGCTTGAAATGGAACGGGGAGTTATGAGGTATGAGGGGAATGTGTGGTATAAATACTGCCTCGCCGACACCACAACCCGTAAAAATTTCCGCCTCAATGGTGTGCCTGTGGAGCGAGATAACTTTAAGGCGGGTCCCGTTACACAACTTCGGAGGAGATAGGTTCCGAAGAAGCATAATCGGGACACCGACCTTCAGCTTGATGGTATGCGCTGGAAGTCCACTTGCTGACGGAGAGTTAAGAAATTACACGGGATAATGTGTGGCGTCATCTTGCTCGACAACAGTGTTTATCGAGGTGTAGACCACTTCATTCCCCTCAATTTCCGAGAGAATGCATTCGTTAATTGCTGCAGCCTGATCATTTTTGGGCGTCAAAATGGCCTGCTCACACACCTAAGAATTCTGTTGGTGCGGTATACGACTGATGTCCCCGTACACACAGCGAATGAGTTCTTCTAAGCTGGATACCACTCTACCGAGAGACTGAAGCACCACCTGTCCACCTCTCTCTTCTGTTAGAGTGCCTTCGCCAAGACTTAGCAGGACATTGGAGAATTCTCGAGCACGTGCATTGCCGCCGAGCCAAGCTCTCATATTAATGGTCAAGCGCAGCGTACAAACTCGTGACCACAACGAAGATCATTTCATCGAAGCATTCACCTCGTCAGCCCTCGATCCCCGCGTCACCACGGGAAGTGTTTGCCGGAAATCGCCACTGAACAAAACTGTGACACCACCCATCAAATGTTCGTCCCTGCGGATGTCACGCGGGGTTTTGTCCACGGCCTCAACTGCCTTCCTATTGGCCATCGTACACTCATCCCATACGATCAGAGAGCAATCCTTAAGCACGTGTCCCTTATCGCTGTTACGTGACACACCACAAACAGGTCTTTCGGCGCTATCTAAATCGATGGGAATTTTAAACATGGCATGTGCTGTCTTGCCACCCGGAAGCAGTGTGGCAGCGATTCCCGACGACGCAATAGCAATTTTGCCCTGGCTTCTGACCTCTGCAAGTATGCCAGTGGTAACAAATGTTTTTCCTGTTCCACCAAGAGCATCCAAGAAAAACATTTTACCCTGGTTTTGCCCAACGCTTTCAAGGACGATGTCATAAATTTGTTTTTGCTCTGAAGAGAACAAAGCGACATGGTCATTTTGTATGGTGTTCATTTTGCCTGAATCGTAATTTGTCTCAGCGTTATACTCCCGATTTCCACGGTCTTATTGCGGTGATGATTGTGGAGCTGGTAGCCCATATTCGATCAGTGGATTACCGCTGATAGAAATTACCACATCTTGAAATGAACTGAGACAGGTGTTCAGCACGCGTTCATCAGTTACTTCGACTTCGTCTCTAGTAGCAGGTCTCAAAGCTCGTAGAAAATCTTCAGACGGATGATGGCGATACTTCTCCCACAAAGCTATCGGGTTCGTGACTCCTCAAATCACCAAGAAGACGGCAAACAGATGACGTATGTGGCTGGGACTGTCACTGACGCTCGCCTCCGCGAGGGTGTCATTCAAATTTTGGTCACCGTCGAGAAGGTGACGTGCTACGCCGGCTGCGCGGTAAGTGGGATACTCCACGCCATCAAATGTACTCAGAAAGGTGAAAGACGTTGGGCCTCGGACAGTGTAAAGTAACAACCGCAGAAAATAGCATTCGCCATTATTCGGATGCACGGTATAATCCCTACCCAATGCGGTGTCCTTGAAAATTCCCAGAAAATCTTCCACAGCTCCTCCTCGTTGACGTCGGTTAAAATACACCCCTTTGCTTGTCGTACGGGTAATATGAAGGCACCTCATACGTAAGGGATCTCGCAAAGTGATCGACTTCACAGAGCCTGAAAAATGTCACCATCATTGACATATATATTACTAGCGTACACCATGTAATACACCACATTTTTTTTAAATTGTCTTCCTCATCTCTGCTCAAGATGATGGTTTTGTTGGAACTTGAATTTGTCAAAACGAATTATACTATACAACTTTTATGAAGAAAATACACATTACCATCTATGAATTTTAAGAATAACTAACTACCAACCTCGCCAACATGATCAAATTATTAATTTCCAAAAAGTATTAACATGTAACTTGATTTGATTTTTATGAAATCTCATAGATGGCGCTGCTTTAAAATTGTCTTTATACTACTAACATTCATTAAATTATGTTTCTCTGCCCAAGTTACTTAAATGGCGTAGTTTTTATAGTGTAAAGCTAGATAATAGCATGGCTTACTCAAAAACAACATTTAAATATGCTTCGTTAGATCACACCTTGTCCCAGAATGCGTAAGAAAAATAAAGATTCACAGCTCCTCCCCCGTAGGTGATAGCGTGATAATATGTAGCCTATATGTTGACCCGACCTCTTAGTAATATTCATGAAAAATTTGAAGTAAATCCATGCAGTACTTTTTGAGTTTATCCCGGACATACATACAGACAAACAGACAAACAGACAAAAATTCTAAAAACTATATTTTTGGGTTTGATATCGATTATACATCACGCCCAAGTATTCTTTTAAAAAAATATTCAATGTACAGTTTTGACTTTCCTACGATTTTATTATATGTATAGATTATTTCCCTTGCAGCTCAGTGAAATTTTTTATCACATTTCTGAAGATTTCAATTAAAAATCACAATAAAATAACATAATAAACAAACCGGTGCCAATATTATATGACGTTTGGCATTTGACGGATGGCTGGGTTGGGTTGCTACTTAAAATCTTTAATGTTGTTTTCACTTTACGCCACGACGGTTCTTTTATCGCACAGACAATAAGTAATATCACTAGTATAGATAAATCGATATAATTAGAGGCTATTATACTGGAAATTTTCAATCACCGTATCAATTAAGTCACTGTTCTGACTCATATGTGAAACACTATAGGTAATCAAATAATTACAAAAATAAAATAAAAAAATCAATTCAATACGAAACAAACATAAATCATAATATAAATCGATTGGTATCGAGTTCCATTTTCAAACACACGTCAAGCCAAACCCAAATCACGCACGGTCACAGAGTACTTTGTAACATACTGAAACCCACGCGCGTGAGTGCGTGTTTCTCCGCATGTAGGTGCGTGATCTGCATGAACGCGCGTGGATGCAGTTTCGGTGTGTTGGACTATGCGTGTTTTCTATACAAACGGAGATACTTACAACGAACGTTAAGACACGCATTCACGCACTACGCTGCGGTATGCGGGGCAGTGTGATTATCGCCTTATATATAATACGGACCTCCTACCGTAGACCTGATTAGACTATCTCATCAACTCTCGACCTCCCGCGCGGTCCATTACATTCTTCTCTGTCCTGTACTTCTAACAGTCAGGTGCTCTATGGAGCCGATATTCCGCCCCGTGGCATAGTGACAGAATTTAAGTACATAATATGGCGGCCAAAGCGCGGATGTATATAGCGCAGCAGTCGCGCGGAGTTTTGTGGGTTTTATTTATGTGGAATGACAAAGCAGCGCGGTCGCCAGGGGAGTAACTATAGGGTGGCAAGGTTGGCAAAATGCCACGGTCCCCTGGTCCGGTGGGGACCCTGATCTGAGAGACCACGAAAGAAGTAACCTAACATTTTATTAGGGTATTTAAATTCAATTAAAATTACACACAAGTTTCAATTAAAAGAAATTCAATTAAAATTACACAAAACCTAAAGACAAAATCAAATAAATTATTAAGGTTTACTAAACACATTCACAAGAAAAGGATCAATTTTCCGTGGCATTTTACCAGCTAGTCACTCTATAGTACCGCCGTTGGAACGTCCACCTTCAGAGACGAAACAGAAAAGTCTTCGTGTATTAAAGAACTTGCAATTTATTATGTAATAATAGAGATTTGTTTTATGCCTGTACTTCAGTGATTTATTCAAATCAAATTACATCATGACAAGTTTTATGGGGCCCCATCTAATGATTTTGCCACGGGCCTAAGATGGTATAGTTACGCCACTGGCGGTCTCAGCACGTTGGCAGCGCTGCAGCCGCGCTGCAGCCGCGCTGCCGTCGCGCGGCCTTTTGCGTTTAATTTGAAGTTGCCCTTATACACTGTACTAAAACTTGTAGATGTTGTTGACCTTAGATTTATCAACAACCATGGGTAATCCGAAAGGGAACATCGGGGTCCTGGAAAGCAAAACAAAGAAAGAACATAGGTGTAATTTTAATCAGTAAAAGTCTGACTAGTCAGACTCTCCGACCCACTCCGACCTAGAGCTTGATTTTTGACAGTCAACAGACAACAGGCTGAGACATCTACTTTTACTAGCTAGAACCATCAAACCACCAACCAAGCGATTGAAATACTGGAAATACCTAATTATAATCATTCAGTTACCACCAAGAGAAAAATTATTTATTAGTTTCAAGACAAAAATATTTAAGAAAATATTATGAAATAAAATAAATATTACAAAAGAATGTTTTAAAAGCAATTTTGCAATCAGAAAAACATTCTGAAGGCACCGTCGCCTGTACAAAAGTTATACCTTACCACGATAGATGGCGGTAGGATCGAGTTATATCGCGCTATGGTTTCGTTACCGCTTGGTTACCGCGATTTGGTTGGGCACGAGCCGAAAATTTTTAAACTAACTTAGCGCAGAGGCAATATAGTTACCTACCACAACCACCAATGAGGTTAATCCGAGGTGCGATTATTGCTAGTTTAAAACTTTACCAATACCCCGCCGCCGCTGTGTGGACGTGAAATACCTACCTTCCGCGATGACAATTTTTAACTGACTCGAAAAGGAGGAGGTTCTATGTTCGGCTAAATGTATGTTCACCGATATCTCGGTCAATTGTGGACCGATTTTGAAAATTCTTTTTTTGATTGAAAGGTTATGCTTCCAAGTTGGTCCCATAGAAATAATCAGAAAGGGGGGGGGGGGATGTATTCAACTGATCTGATGATGAAGCCAGAAGGAAAAAAAATAAATTAATGTAATCTAACCGTGTTTGGTATTATTAGAATCGTTATGAGATGCACTGTGGCTATAAGTTATTTATGTTTGTCTGAGGGGCATGTACTTTTTCGTGGTGGGTAAATAACGAAGAGACAAAACTATTTTAAAAACACCGACTTCCGAAATTAAAGTAATTTTATACTTTTCAGTGTTTTTTAACATTGAAGCCGGTTATTTTTTTATTGAATGGTTGTCTTGAAAAGACCCCATAATATAGACAGGCAGAAAAATATAGAAATGGGAGATATATATTATGAAATCTTGAAAATAAATAATCTAATCCCGAAAATTCTTTGCTTATTGTAGAAAAGTAGGTACTATGCTTTCCAAATAAGATTAAATAGCAAAGTCAAAAATCTCGATCTGTCAAATGTTGATTGAAAAGTACGGTTTGGAAAGAAAATTTATTGTATTAAGTACTGAGTCTTAGTTAAATCTATGTGAAGTAAAAACGTTATTGTTTAAATTAAAATAGCTAATAGTCCAAGATCCCAGGGCCGCCAAACGTCACGTATTTTCTGACGAAGGAAATGTGGACGATTGAGTACTGTTAGTATGTAATAAGACCGAATGCCTACCTATCTGCTAGCTTGCTTAGACTGCCAATTTTCAGGTATCAGGTAATCAAGGTACATAAAAACAGTACTTATTTCACGTAAATTCTCCAAGCTGATTTTTACGTATATTTATGACTTATTATATCTTTCAAATCTTATTATAACTTTAAAATCAAGTCGCCAATACTCCCAGACAAATTCCGTGGGCCGCATTGCTTTACAGACGCTTTAAAGCTCCCAAAATAATGACATAACTTCACATAAATTCTCATGCTTGATTTTTATATATTTTCACCAGACAACTATTTTAAAACCTTCCTAAACTCAATTTATTATTCAAAATAATACAAAAAAATATCTGTGATTTAAACAACATTCCTGGAATAATTGATGTAGATGCTGCCAGGCTCTAACTGTTTATTAACAATTATATGGCCCCTTGGATCGGTCTGACTTCTTGTAAAAGGTTTTAAAATAGTTGTCTGATGAACTTATATAAAAGTTATGTCATTATTTTGGGAGCTTCAAACCATCTGTAAAGCAACACGGCCCACGGAATGTGTCTGGGAGTATTCGCGACTTGATTTTAAAGATATTGTCTAAAATATACGTAAAAATCAGCTTGGAGAATTTACGTGAAGTAGGTAAGTACTGTTTTTATGTACCTTGATTACCTGATACCTGAAAATTGGCCGTCTAAGCAAGCTAGCAGATAGGCATGCGTTCTTAGTACATACTTGTACTCAATCGTCCACATTTCCTTCGTCAGAAAATACGTGACGTCTGGCGGCCCTGGGATCTTACTCTATAAGTATATTATTTAAGTCATAATTAGTTTTTAAAAAAGAAACAATTTTCTTTCTTATTTTCATTGCTAAGAACAATTTGCCTTGTTCTTCCATTTGCCATTACTCAGACACTTCACACAGTGACGCAGAGATTGGCAAATTGAAAAAGAATTAGATTCTGAAAACTGTTTTTCGTTCATGATTCATAAATAAATATTATTTAGGTAATTAAGTTCTTGTTTTGCTCAACCTTCCCAATTGACAGCTATGATATCACAACATGGCGTAAAAATTGATCCTATTCTTATTTGGAACACATTGTATAGTATGCGTTCCGTTCCGTTATGAGAATAGGACCGATTGTTGTTTTGACTGTCAAATCGAAGAAATTTTGGCAAAATTGAAGAACTCAGAGATGAGTAAAATTGAAGAACTGGATTCTGATTAAACTTTTTTCGTTCACAGTTCGTAAATAAATTAAATTTTTCGTAAATTAATTAATGCTTAAAAATTTCTTGCCTCGATTTGACAGTAAATCGTGACGTCACAACATGGCGATCGATCCTATTCTCACTTGGAACGCGTTGTACATACATTTATCTCCAAGCAATGGAATGCAAAAATAAAAAGGTTTATAGGTGAGAAAAATAAAAGTCCGTTTTTAACAACAAATCTTTATTTTTTGTTAAAATATTTTTTATGGACTTACGTTACGTCCTATTTTTAATTGCACTTAGTATTTATTTATTGAAAAACTTTTACAGATAGGTACTTTAATTTGAGTATCTAACTCAAATGCATAGGTACATACACACTTATTTACTTATATAAAAAATACTTGCACACAAAATAATAATTATAATACTTACTAAAAGTACCTTAAGTTACATCTTACTCACTTATTTAATTCTTGGTTTAATACAGCACGCACATTTAAAATACAATAGATTATAAAAAGATTAATGATACAAGATTGCATGATGACACAATGGGTGATCTAATCGCTAGAAGCGGTTTTTTAAAGACTACCTTTTAATGGACGTTTTGGATTTCTTTCCTACACTAGTAATATTAGGTGAAACCCAATATTACTTGTGCTGTTGTGGCTTGTGCGAGTTTATTTTACCTATCGTCGCTCCGATTGGCCCACTCCAAGCTTTTAACCAATTGGAGAGCAAAACGCGGTACTGTCAAATGTTGCCATAGAGGTATAGATATCGGCACGGATCATGAGCGCTGGCTTCAAGTTGCGCAGAAGTCAAATATTCGGTCTCTTTAGTGGTACGAAGTGAGACGCGGGGGCGGGGAGTGTCAGTGATTGGCTCGCCGCGCTATCGCGTCATAGACGTCACTCGTGATTCGTTCCCTGCACTTGCTGCATGTATCTAACAACGACGACAATTGGCTCGCCAATGTATCGAATGCACAAAGCGATCCCCACTTTGACACCGAGCGCTCAATATTCATGCCGATACCTGTAGCATTTGACAGTACCGCGCAGTAGCTCTCTGATAGTTATTTGTTATTTGCTCTATGATCGTTACTTGGCCTAAACTAACTAGGTATTTGAAATTAATCAGTAAACTATTCCAACTAACGAATTTTATTCTTAGTAAAAATTCACTTCACTTTCTGTTTAGAAAAGAAAGTTATGAAATGTATGTATACCTATGTACATATAAATATATGTAGTTGTATGTTTTAAGCTGTTTTTACGGATTTTAGGAAACACTTCAATTAAAAAATTGTTTTCCACCGTTCTATCTACGTATTTGTTTTTTACGTGTATTTTACAAGTTTTTCTATTCAAGTAGAAAAAACAAAAAAGACTTTTAAACTCGTTTTAAAGTTATGGTATTTCAACTCTCACTGTATGCCTACTTATTATAGCATGAGGAGCCGAGGCGAAAAAATCTCAGAAGCGCACATATATTTAAGCATTTATTATATCTCCTGGCGTCAGAGAAATCCATTTTCATTGTTATTTAATGCACAAGCCGGATATATTATCCACTTTGTTTAAGTATACTATAATATCAGATATAATATTAGATATGTATTAAGTGCCTTTCGGTACACATCCTAGATCATAGGTCCAAGATCCCCGTCTGCACACAGCGCTAGAACGAGAGCTCCACTTCCAGCCGCGTGCGCATCTCACACGGCAACTAGATCCCTCATTGAGCCCCCAACCATTCTGTGACGTCACTCCTTTGCAGGTCACTCTTCCGTGCTCTGGTGGCGGTGGAGGGTGACACCACGTGCGTACTGAAATACACAGAGATATTTTGTAAATACATGGAAAATAACTGCTAACAAAGTCGCATTCCTTCCCGTGTAGGACTGTAAACAATGAGGAATTTCAGCAGCGCTAGGAGGTGAAATGAAATCTTATGTTTATTGCTATATCTACACAGAATAAGGAAATGAGCAAGATAGTAATAAAATAACCTTGCATAAAATAAAATCAACTCACACGTCTTCGAAATATTTAAATGTTAATATTTATAATAATATAACAATATTTTTAGGGATATAATGTAATAAGGGTGTGCCCTAGGGCATAATGTGAATTGAATTTGGTTAAAGGAAAAAAAATATACGTTTGGTTTTTAAGTTTTTTTTTTTTAAATAAAAATGTTTAGGAAACTTTACAAGTGTGTCGTTTATGCAAACAAGTAATGTCTAGTTCAATAGCGGTCATCTACCTTACAGTTCTCGGGAGTTAGTTATAAAATCCCTCACTGAGTTCAGGATTAAAACTTTGCAGTCTTCGTTTTATTCGAATTCAACATGGCCGCCTGCGACTTTAACACACCACACTACGCTTTATCCCCTAGTCACATAATCTACTATTATTGTTTTGAGTACAAAACTCTGTTGTTTTCTTGGCTGACCCTACAGGAACAAGTTAAATGTAATAAATAATGATTTGTCGCAGATATTAAACGCTTGGCTTAAACGTTTGGCTGCCACCTCGATAATTATTTTGGTTTTGTTTATTAGTAAGATTTGCTTTTAAACATGCAAGCATTCATAATAATTGTTGCAATATGCGAAGTGCACTTGTTATGAATCATGGCGATAAAAGAACATCTAAATGTCTCATGGCCTTACTGTAGTGACTCGGCATGTTGTTCATAGCAGTGATATATTCCCTTTGTTTTTAGGGTTCCGTACCTAAAGGGTAAAAACGGGATTAAAAGGAAACCACTGTCCTTATGTCTGTCACCAGGTGTATTTCATAAGAGCACGCCACAATTATGGCGGTAAGTCCCCTCTTTGAGGCGTGGCTGGAAAGACCTTACGGCGTCCTTACCTTGAGCATGACACAAGTCCTCACCGGACATGGCACGTTCGGGAGTTACCTGTTCCGGATTCGAGTAGAAGAGACGCCCGGGTGTCGCCACTGTGCGGAACGCCTGGAGGACACGGTGGAGCAGTAATGCTCGCAAAGGAGGAGGCCGACCGCATCAGGCAACGGCGTTCTCGTCGCCGCCGCCAGGATTCTGATCCAGATTTCCGGTCACCGTAGACGCGGGCTTGCGGACAGTGAGCAATGGGTAGCTCGCTGTCCGGTCGTCCGGTAACTGTCCGGACCAAGCCCAATTCGTCGACGGCGCGCACTGTTTTGACAGGCCTGTTGGTCTAGTGGTTAGTAACCCTGACTGCTATGCCGGTGGTTGTGGGTTCGATTCCCACCCAGGACAAATATTTGTGTGATGAACACGATTATTTGTTCTGTGTCTGGGTGTAATTTATCTATAATATGTATGTATTTAGAAATATATAGGTATGTTTATCAGTTGTCTAGTACTCAACACAAGCTCTGCTTAGCTTGAGACTAGACGGCATTGTGTGATAGTTGTGGAATATTATTATATATTATTACTGTTCCCGCGCTCCTCAAGGAGTTGTCAGCAACAGAAGGGACCCAGCCGGGTCGAAGCCTTCTGGGGCCAGGGTTAGTTTCGAAAGACAGCTCGAGACCCGGTATGAAGGCTAGAAGAAACGGGGTGGGTCTTTTAGTCAGTAAGAGTCTGACACTATCTCCCGCTCCGCCCAAGAGCGGGGGTTGTCATTGGATGATTTTTTCCCACCAATAAAAAAGGTGTATTTCATGAACCGTGATAGCTAGACATTTTCATAGATGATGTATTTCTGTTGCTGCTATAACAACAAACACTCAAAACTACAAACATGATTTTTTGCCGTTTTTTTTACAGTAATATTATAAAGAGGTAAAGGTTGTTTTTTTTTGTTTTTATGATTTTTTGTTTGTAAAAGGTAATCTCTGAAAGTACAGGTCCGATTGCTGAAATTATTTCGCCGATAGAAAGCTGCTTTATTCCTGAATGATATAGGCTATATTTTATGTACGCGGGTGAAGTCGCGGGCAAAAGCTAGTAAGTATTATAATATAGTGTAAATGTTGTATAGACAATGGTAAAGAACCCTTCATATACTTACACTTTACACATCGTTTTTTAATAGATGCGGATGTAATATGCAGTCTTATATTTATTATACAATAGTGCGCGTAATGATTAATGACTTACCGCTACACACGGGCAGATGTCCCGACCACCTCATATCGTCACCACATGTTAGTGTTCTTTGTCCCCGGAATTCAGCTTTAGGATCTCGACAAGTAAAATTGCAAGTTTTATTTTCAGCTCCACAATGTGGCACTAAATACTTGGGCACAGAACAAGACTGGAGCAGCACATGTATCTGCATTTTACATGTTTGGAGAATCTGGAACGAACAACATTATTGCTGAAAGATGCGAAAATTTATTGCAACGATTTATACTTGCAAAAATAAACTCACGTTGTCTTTATGCGTGATCTGCCCGACGATCATATGGGAGCCCTCTTTCAGTAACGTACCAAATTTAGGTCCATACTTGTGCACAAAGCGTACATGTCTGGACGCTTTTCTTCCAGAGCATGACAATATACGAGGATGCTGTAAGACTGCACGATCAAGTCCAGGTTTGGTGATCAATGTCCTATCAGGAGGACATCGCACGCAGATTCCTGAAAGCATTTTTAATTGTAATTTATTTTTTTAAACTTTGCCCCACACTAGGAATTACTTCTGTATCGTGGGTACCATCGCGGTCATTTCTGTCCGATCACTTAAACAAAATTTCGTTTAAAACCTGCGGCGCGCCGCCAAACCAAACCCTTTGAAGTTTTCATTTCGAGTGCAAGCAAAAATGACCTTGACGGTAATCAGGTGGAAGTGTCTTTGATGGTACGTTCACGAACATATAAACTCACATACATAAGACAGACCTGGAACATCTATCTGCCAAACAAATATTTGTTCCGTGCGGGAATCGAACCCGCGAACCGCAACGGCCAATGGCTCAATCAGTGTGCCGCCTAATTGCACGGGACCTTGAAATTAAAAGTAATTATGCAAAAATACGTATTTCTAATAACAATAACCTTCACCGACGCTGTTGAAGTCATTGTCTCTCATGCGAATTGGCAGCGATCTCCTGCGGCTCTCTTCCCCCGCTCGCACCACTCCTCGCCCAATGTAAACGGACGACACTTCATTGTTTAGGTTCTTCCTATTAGTTTCTTCAATATATGCATCAGACTGGTAGAAGAGCCGCGGGTCTTCTCTTGGCTGGTATATTTTACCCGTCTTCTCTTGGGCAAGTGATGCGGCATCGTACCGAACGTGCAGCGGCGCCCGTAGCTTGGAGAGCCGGCTGCTATAATAGTCATAATCATTTCTTTTGTTTTGATTAGCTAGTATTGACCGACGACTGTGAAAACTTGATGCTTGGTTGTAATCTTCTTCTTTAGGTAAAAGTTGTATTCTGTTAACAAAAAAAAAGGGTTTTTCAATACACTTACTCGAAATCTTGCTCTTATGCTTACCGCTTTTAGACACGCAATGTTTTTCGCATTAGTGCGGAAAAGTGCGCGTGCTCGCCCCCGTCACAATTTTATTACGTTCATCGACGACGACCCACACGAGTGGCGCATCAACCCCCGTTTATTTACGTCTTCATAAGTGTATTGAAAAACGTCGTTAAAGACACGTGGTTTGTCACTGCATACCTAGGCTCCATAATGCTTGCGTTCGGGTGAATGCCGCCTCGGTCGATAAGACAGTCTCTATAAACGATGCAGGCGTTTATCACTGTTATGGAGCCGAGGTGAGAACTCACTAATAATGAAAGCAAAGAAAAAGCACACGTTTCAAGGCTCCAGCTAAAAATTTTAAATATTTATACAAAGAGAACTATTGAGGTTTTCACAACATGAAAACTGGAGCTTGTAATCTCTTTAGGCATTCAGGTATGCTATAGGAATAGAATTGACGTATGGTTGCTATTTCTGCTAGCCTATGTTAGCTTTCAATATTGAATATTTTGACAGGCACTTATTCATGTTTTGATTTGAAGTTATTTACGATTATGCATATTTCCTGGTACGCAGTAAAAAAATAACCACGAAAAATTACTGAAGATACTTTTAGAGATTGAAGTACCGCAAGTACTTACCTAAATTTAAGAAAAAAAAACTGTAAATTTATCTATTCTAATATTATAAAGAGATAAAGTTTGATTTATTTGTTTGTAATCTCTTGATGGTAATCTTTGAAAGTACTGGTCCGATCCGGTGTCTCCTTGCGTGATTGCATCAGGAATGAAGAGGATCTGCAGGAGAACCAAGGTCGCCGACATGGCCCGAAGAATCGCCTAAATAAAGTGGCAGTGGGCAGCCTAGGGCACATATTGCTTGTAGAACGGATGGTCGCGTGGTGGCCGAAAGGTTCCACAAGGTGGCCCCACGACCTGGTGAGAGTCGTGGGAATGCGGTGGATGCAAGATGCACAGGATCTATCTTTGTGGCGACGCTTGGGGGAGGCCTATATCCAACAGTGGACGTCTTTCGTCTGAAATGATGATGATGTTGATGACTGGTCCAATTGCTAATTTTTTTCCACCGATAGAAAGCTGCTTTATTACTGAATGGCATAGGCTATATTTTAAGTACCCGGGCGCAGCCGCTGGCAGAAGCTAGTCGTGCATATAAAATATTATAATTTGTAGAAACTTGAAGAGTGCTGCCAAAAATATTACGTCAATTGACTGACCTGTTGATATCTATGTCCGGTTGGCGGGCTGTCAGCGATCCTAGAAAAAAAAAAAACAAAATGTTAGTACAGTGACATTATTTACAAACTTTTGAACTTTATTAATGAAATCTAGCTTCCTTATTATTTACATACGTACGTGAGATTGAAAATGATCACAGTTTTATAGGAAACGTTTTAATAGTAGTTTATGTGACTAGGGGATAAAGCAGTGTCTTTAAGTCGCGGGCGGCATGTTGAATTCCGAACGAAACGAAGGTTGCTGATTTTAATCCCGAACGATAGTGAGGGATTTATAAAATTAACTCCCGAGCATTGCGAGGGAGTTAATAAAGAAACCTGAGTGAAGTGAGGAATTTAAGCCGCCCAAGACAAAGACAGCTTTATCCCCGTGTTGCATACTCTACTTTTTACACCATCTGTGAGATAATTAAAAGACAATTTGGTCGACCAAATCATATATTAGAGAAATAAAAGTATTATATTTACAAGTTCATCAAACAAACAAAATTCACTACTCCAAGATTCTATAGTTTCAATTTTCTATAATGCTCCCGTGTCGTCAGTACCTACGCACGTTTTATTCTATTTTCTTTTTTTTTGTTAGTGGCCAGTTTGAATCATAGTGATTACATACTCTTTGGTTTGAATTTCGAGTCAACTTGTTCGATGCGCCTACATTTTAATTCACAATGTTGACGATTCTTGATGCTCCAAATTCAAATCTCATTATTCCCTAGGGACTGGCCATACTGTATTATCTCCCTAGGCATATAATGACTTGCTTTAAGTGAGGTTTGTATGACGTGTAAAACGACATTATCGAGCAGGTGGTGTAAAATAAAAATTATACCCGCTTGGGAAATTTTGTTTCAACTTTAGACGCGAGATCAGTATCACGCCATGATGCGACTATATTCGGACAATGTGTGTGGCAAGATGAGATACCATCTTGCCGATTTCGGTCACTGTTGCCGAAATCGGCAAGATGGCATTTTTTTTTATGGTGTTAAAAAATCATCCAACGACAACCCCCGCTCTTGGGCGGAGCGGGGGATAGTCTCAGACTCTTACTGACTAAAAGACCCACCCCGTTCCTTCTAGCCTTCATACCGGGGCTCGAGCTGTCTTTCATCATCATCATCATCATCATCGCTATCCAGGTACTCCCGAAAGGTAAAACTAAAAGGTGGTTTGTAGGTAAAGATGTAGGTATAGGTTACACTGTGGTAAATTTTTGACATTGTTATGGTACTAGGGTTTTTTTTCCGATGGGAAAATCATCTAATGACATCTCCCGCTCTTGGGCGGATCGGGAGATATTGTCAGACTTTTACTGACTAAAAACCCACTCCTGTTCCTTCGTTGCCTTTCGTACCAGGGTTGAGCTATCTTTCGCGCCTCACCATCAACGATTGCATCACTGCTTACCATCAGGTGGGATCGCAGTCAAGTACTAGTTTATAACTGATAAAAAAAATAACCCTGGCCGCAGTAGTGGTACTAGGGTGAGAAATCCCATAATGTACTTTGGAGGTATAGGAACAGAGAGTAAAGTCCCACATACCTCCGTTGGAAAGGGAGGATCCTCCGACCAGACAGGTGTTATAGTCTGGTGGGCAACTGCCCGATAGATGATTTCGGGCTGTCGTATATATATGTTCAAATCGCACGGAGAACTTTGATTGCGCGATGCAGGATTTCGTATTTTCTTCGTAGTTCTTATGTGGCGCCATAGATGTCGCTACAGTACAAATAACACTACCAAACCATCCTTTTTTTAGGTGGGAAATCATCCACCAACATGTCTGCCTCTGCCTTCTCAAAATACAGGCGTGACGATATGATTATTATTATTTGGTAAGCCACTCTAGCACCACATTAGCTGATGCTTGTGTTTCAAATAGTTTGAAAACGGTTAGTCTGTCCAACCGATGGGAGCTTTCGTCAACAGGCACTACACCTTCTTCCAATGATTTATAAGCTTTTTTTTTGAGGTTCTTGGGTTTAGCGGAAGTGAACTGAAAGTGAAAAACTGTCAGACTTTAACTGACTAAAGGCCCACCCCTGTTCCTTCTTTAGCATTGTGCCAGGGCCCCGGGGATCTCTTTCACATTACCCATGGCCCCAATAGGCATCGACCCTGCTGGGCCCCTACGATTGCTGACAACTCCTTGAGGCGCGCGTGGAACACTACGCGCCGTCGACGACTTGGGCTCGATTACGGACGGTTACGGCGACGGCGAGCTACCCATTGCTCACCGTCCGCAAATCGATGCCTACGGTGCCTGAAAATCGAGATCGGAATCGCGGCGGCTGGGGCGCGAGGGCCATTGCCTATCTGAGCTAAGCTTGCGGTCAATGCTTGAGAGCAATTCTCTAATAATATGGACGGTATATTATCTAGACCAGTGGCCGTACCATAATCAAAACTCCAAACACTTGTGATGTTAAATTCAAATGGGTAAAAATGTAACAATCAATAAGAAACACATTTCTCGTACAATCAAGGAAAGATATAAACTGATACAAAAGTAGCTGGCACATGTCCCACATTCCATTACATTTCAGGTGCAACATGATTTTTGCTGGATTTTATGTACCTAACGTGACGCTGGAAATTCGTCGACACTCATGGAATCGGCCACAAATAAACTATCCATCATTCTTTTAAGACATTGTGACTCGTGGTCGTGAGAGGTGACCAGTTTCAAGAACGAACCGTTTTATTTACATAGTTTGTGATCAAAAAGCCCGAGTGAGTCGATTTACGTATTTCTGTCCGACCGTCCGGTAACTGTCCGGACCGAGCCCAAGTCGTCGACAGCGCGCACCGTTCTCGCGCGCCTCAAGGAGCTGCTCGGCTGGGTCGAAGCCTACTGGGGCCAGGATTAGTTTTAAAGATAGCTCAGCCCCGGTACGAAAGGCAACGAAGGAACAGGAGTGGGTTTTTAGTCAGTAAAAGTCTGACACTATATCCAGCTCCGCCCAAGAGCGGGGGATGTCATTAGATAATAATAATATTTTATTCAGAGTTAAAGTTTGGTAAAATAGTTACATAAAATCTTAGGGATAATTACAAAGGTATGACTATGTTATGTGCCTGTACTAGGATAAACCTGTATCACGATGATTTTCCCACCGCGAAAAAAAATCTATGTACTTATCCATTTTGCGAAAAATTGTCCTGAAATATAAATTATGGTAGATAGACACATTAGATGATAATCAAGGTTTACCATGTTCTACTTGAGTGTTGTTGAGGGTAGGTGTTAAGGATGTTACGGAGCATATTTAGAGGAGGCCACTGCAAATTGTGACAGGACACCTTTCATCCATCCACTTTTTTCACTTTATTAATCACCAGACGACCGTTTTCCTCCAAGGCCACATTTTCGTGATCTAACTGGAAATCTCTTAACTACCTCAGAAACCAAATAGTAAGATACAATTCTTACTCGGAAAAATGGAGCTAGTTTGTTGGAGCTATGAGACCTTGCTTTTTGCCACAAATTATGTCCGTTGTTTAGTATGTTGTTTTGTTATTTAGTATGCAAAAAATGGGGGACGTGCCGGCCAAACGCTTTCAGCACGGCACTCGTGTTCGGGAGTCTAGGTCAACCCGAAGTTTCGATTTCTTTACGAGTGTCAAAATATACGACTAAACGGCACATAAATGGTCTTATCTGTAGTTGGCGTTAACTTAGAAGTTTGATAGTTTTCATTGCTCTAAGGGAAAATCTTTACTCATTCCGCCTAAGGACGGGAGATGTCATTGGATGATTGCCTAACTAAAAAAAAAAAACGCCCCGCCGAGACCCCAACCTCGACTATCAGTCACCGTAGATGTTGGCTTGCGGGCGCCGAGCAACGGGTAGCTTGTCGTCCGGCAGTCCGGTAATCGACTGGACCGAGCCCCTGTTGTCGACAGCAGTGATCGACGCGCTCCTCAAAGAGATGTCAGGAAACAGTAGGGGCCCAGGAGGCCCGATACACGCTAGGATCGCGGAGATTTTCTAAAAAGCAAACTCGTATCCCTAAAACGCATCGCTTAGGGTAACTGAAGGATACAGGTGTGGTTTTGGTAAATAAAAGACTAACAAGCCCGCCCTTCCACTTCACCCAGGCCGGGATAAATCTTTAAATACATTTCCCACCATAAAAAAAAGCCTAGTCCAAGTCTAGTCTTTGTTATAGTCAGAAGTAACATAAAGGTAGGTAATAATATCAATACCTTTAGTGAATAGGTAATCGACATTGTTTCTTGGTTTCTGAGTGGGAGGTCGAATGTTCAGCTGTTGACAATTACCAGTTAATAAATGATAGGAATCACGAATGACATCAGAAATACGCACTATGCTATAAAACAATCTCAGATATTGCAAAACATTGTATGTAAGTGGCTTGCTGCCAATCCGCAATAAATTACATATTGACCACCCGTACAGCGCCAGTGTTAAAATTATGGACATCAGGAATCGTGGGAACGCTATGAATAATGCTGCTTCTAATAATTCATCAAACCTTTGAAGCTTCGGCGAATAGTCCTTTTAAGGAGTGGAGATTTGTAGTACCTTGAGAGAAGGTATGAGGTATCAGACCTTGGGCCGTTTCTGAGGCATTAGGATGTACTTGTAAAGAGAAGAAATCCAAAATTCAACCAGGTAAGGAAGGCCTTTTTTTTGGAAATCATCCTTCGACTTCGAAGGAGGAGCGCGTGTCAGACTTTTACTGACTAAAGCCCACTGCTGTTCCTTCTTTGCTTTGCGTTCCAGGACCCCGAGTTTCCCTTTATCGGATGTCAAACCATGGCCCCAGTAAGCTTCGGCCCTGCTGCACCCCTACGGTTTTGCTGACATCTCTTTGAAGCACGCGTGGAACGACAACTCGGGCTCGCTCTGGACGGTTATCGTACAGCCGGACTGCGAGCTACCCATTGCTCATCGTTCGCAAGCCTACGCTTACGGTGGCTGGAAGCTGGGGTTTGGGATACCAGCGGCTGTGGCATGAGGAAGTCCGTTCTGCGGTCGCCTCCGGAGGCAATCGCCTACCAATACTCCTCGCTCTGGACCATGGCCTGTAGCAAGACTTGGCGCGAAAGATCGTTACCAGCAATCGCACCAACGAGAAAACGGCGGTGGTCTGCCCAAGCTGGATACATCCCTACCGATGTCCTCTGGGCAAAGTAAGAAAGGCTTAGGGTAGCATTTTTGATTTCTTAGTTGTTTGTTGTTTAAATGTTTATATTTCCACGTCTTTCTTTGATATTAGTACCTATTGATTTTCAGTATGTTACAAAGTACTCTGTGCTATTGATTTTCTTTCTACTTTGACATTAAGGATGATCTGTGAATGCCTGACCTTTTTCCGCACTTGACAATCAAACAAGTTTGCCAGCTATGATATTGGTAATTTTTACACTGGCCTTCAAATCTTAGTACCAATCTTTTATAATTGCAATTCGTCCTAAACTAGGCATTAAGGTTTGGAGTCACCTTCCTGAATGTACAATTTGAACATCCATCTCAATGCGGTTGAACTCCAGTAACTGCATCTTTCAAGCAGGAGAATTCGTGAGGTTAGTCAGAAGCCAAATACCATTCACCCAGGTAGTAGACGGTGGTCTTCAAGTAAAAAACGCTTATAATAAGTAAGGCGCTGCGCAAACGGAGACACTTTTTGTTCCAGTTACCGACACCGAACACTTTTTGATCGTCTTGACTATTTGTTAAGTGGAAGCAATTGGACACAAAAAATGTTTACGTACGCGCAGGGAGTGGATGATTTCATCTGGTTCTATAGAAATCAAATATTCATCAGTAACTATTATCTGACACAAGACACACGTTTGCGCCCTGCCTAAGTAATAAATTACAGCATCAAAGAAGTTGATGAAAATTGCTATAAAACTTTTTTATTTTAAAAATCTAACTGCTGTAGTTTAGGATAAATTACATTTTAAAAATGTAGTTTCACGTTTTGAAGGCGAATTTAGATATGCTATTTCAAGGAAAGTCAAAAAAATTATTGGCGAGAACACGAAACAACCAAGATGTGTAAAAACATTGTAATTACGCAAGCAGCGATATGTAATTTCACACTGCGACATGCATGGCATGTTTTGGACGAGACACATGTTTTAGCGTTGTCACTAAAACACAAGACAAAGTATTCAGTAATATCTAGACAACATTAAAGATATCCACTTCAGTGTCCACTTCCAAAATTGAACTTTTAAAATCAGTGTTGTATTTTTATATAAAAAGTTCACATTTTACTTGTGATACTTTATATCAATGCATCTCATGACAATAATTCCAATAACACGGCTAGGATCATATAAGTACGCAAAGGGCAACTGAAAGAATACAAGTAGGTGTTTAATCAGATAAAGTTTAACACTCACATTTAGCTGCACCCAGAGCGGGATAAGTTAAATGATTTCCTATCTAAGAAAACATCATTCATATCATAGTAGGTGATCAAAATGCGAAATGAATTATGAATATCTACAATTCTACACGCCTGAACTTTATGGAAACTATTCATCCAAAATAATACACCGTTAAATTTTAGTCATTTTAATCCCGTGGAGGGTCGATCCGGTACATGAAACACTATCGATTTGTAAAGATAAAATGAAAAAATAAAGTAGTACCGGATCGACCCTCCACGGGATTAAAACGATTAAAATTTAACCGTGTATATTGTAAAGCAGCAACTAAACGCTAGTGTTATAATATAATCTCAGCAATAGGTCTACTTCGGAACATCAAATCTATACTATGACCCTCATGGCTCGCTATAAATAGTAGGAATTAATCTTTAAACATATATGTATAAAAGGAGAAACTAACTAATTGATATATTATATCAACACGCATAGTCAAAACTACTGGGACTAGGAGCGTGAAATTTTGCACAAAGTTTCCTTTTAAGACGTAGGCGAACACTAAGAAAGGAATCTTCAAAATTCAACCCCTAAAGGGATGAAACAAGGGTTCAAAGTTTGTATGGAGAAACCTGCTTTCAAACAGGCGAAGCCGGTAGCAGAAGCTAGTTAGGTATAATTATGTTTGTTGTAGTAATGATAGGTAAATATAGTTTTTAATAGTCAATTAGTAGTCCATAATCATAAAGAAACATATAACAACGTATGCAAATCAATATAAGCTGAGGATAAGTATTAGGAAGCTATGGAGATATTAAAATAAATATATACGCACTTGCATGCAAATCGTCTGCAAAATGTTTTCTAAGCACATTTAATTTAGCGTTAAAATCGTCATTTAAATGCCTATAATGTTTCTATTCATCTCGTTGAAATGATGTCATGTATAAAACGATGTTGATGATCTAAAAGTATGATTCTGTTAAGTTGTTTGTTTAGTACTTCATCGAAGATTACTTATGCCAGCGATTTCGTCCAAGTTAGTTCACTACGGAGATAAATCGTACTTTGTTCTAATCCACATAGACTGAATGGATGGAGAAGAAGAGGAGGACAAAGAAAAGATGGATTGATTAAGTGATGAGTGATGTGGAAGAAAAGGGAGTTGGCAGGATAGAATGGAGGGAAAAATTCCTGTTGTGTCGACCAAGTAAAATGGGACAAAGGTAGGACAGGAAGATAATGATAATGTCCCTTATCCAGACCATATGCCAACTTCTAAATTTTTATGAAAATACGGCAGGGGTTTATTTAAACTTCTCCTACTGTGATTTTTGAGGTTTGAGATCGTTTATTCCCATAATTTGTATAGTGTACAAAAAAGAGTATATTTATTTATCTATCTTGAGAACTTAACAAACATACATACAGAAATACTTGAGCATTTTGTGAAATAAGTAAAGATTATAATATAAACAGTTCGTGTCAATCATATCTTGTATGTATTTGATTTTCATTTACATTATAAGTAAGACATAAAAACGTTTTAGTAAGTAGTTCCTACTGATTGTCGGTAGAATCCCACCAGTCATTAGATTACTTAGTATTTTTTGTGGAGCACAATTAGTAATAGAGTATAATTTTAATTTAGACTCGCTTGTTATTCATATTATGTCATTGGCCCTAGTCATACTGGTAGTGTAGTTTTGAATTGATCTTTATCTATCACTAGCTTTTATTTGCGGCTTCGCCCGTGAACAAGAATTATTATTACCTATGTCACTCAGGAATAAAGCAGCTTTCTATTATCGGTGTAAAAATTTTAGCAATCGGACCAGTATTTTCAGAGATAGGTTTAGCTCTTTGTAATAGTATAGAATAAGTATAAATAGTATAGATAGATTTATAATATGATGCATTATGGCAATGAGTGTTTATCGACGGAAGGAAAACCTGAAGATTACGCACTGGGTTGAAGCCAGAAAGTAGACACATCGTTATACAAAAAAAAAAATCTCAACCATCGTTGCCTTATTGGAACTGTTATGGTAAATATACTTTGGCTTTCTGTGGTTATATGTAACCATTCGAATACCGAAGACACAATAGAAAAACAATGAGAAAGCTAACGCGGCGTTCGCTTGGGGTTTAATGAATTAATGGTTATATTCTACTAGCTTCTGCCGATGGTTTTGCCAACATGAAAGTAGGTTTCTCCTCACAAACTTTGGAACCCTATTTCACCAAGGGGGTGAGAATTTTAGAAAATCCCTTCATGTTCTTTGTATCCATCATAAAAGAAATCTATGTGCAAAATTTTAACGTTCTAGGTCCAAAGAGATCGGCTGGGCGTTAATGAGTCAGTGAGTGAGTCAGGAGTTGGCCTTTTATATAAATATGTATAGAGAAGATAGGCACCTTACTATAAAACTTGAAAACAATAAACTGTTTAAAATGATTTTCTGCCTAGTGTACCAACCTACGTCAAATTGTCACTCGATCATTAAATCTGGTTCCTTGAAGAGATTGCAAATACTAATTTACTAAAAGCAGGCACAGGGTTGCTCTGTTTGCGCTGATTTTGGAACTAAAGCGCAAGCACCTCCCCTTTTTTAAGGGTTGGTAGGTAGTTCCCTCGTCAGTTGCCAAAATATATCTAAACTATCTGAAAATCTACATCTGTTTTGGTTTTTATTTCTTCGAACAACTACTTACAAAGATTTTTACTTGCACTTTATAGCTAATGGAAACAGCAGATTACAGCCTAAATACTGTGTCACTACGCACTTCAAGCAGATACTCAGAGTACACCAAAGATGATTTTCAATGACATTATGCACATACCGTCGACCTACATTCTACGTTGTTATCTCCAGCAACAGTAATGAACTAATTATGCTACTGGAATGAGTTCATTTCACCCTGAACTTGACCGGCGGGAAATGTAGATACATTGGTTAGACGTCGAGAGAAGGCGGTATCTCATTAATTTTATTAAAATGTTGTCTAGACATTTGAGTGAGTAGGTGAGATAAATTTAATAATCTACCTACAATTAGATATTATCTAACTGTGGCACTTGTTTTGACGTGATATAGGATGTACAGGGGAACCCTAAAAAACTGAGATAGATCGAGGAGAAAGACAGCGATTAATTTCTATAAATAAAGCAAATTTTTACAATCCCACATGTTCTTAGAAGAAAAATAAGAAAACTTGTTTACTTTCCAATTTTTTAAGAATTCTCCCGTTTTCTTGATAAATATGACTGTTTAGGTGATAAATGGTGACGCATGGTCTGATACCTCTGATGTGTTTATGACCATGACTCCTGTTTATAAACAAAGAGACACATTGTACTAATCAAATATACATCATTTAGACAATTTATAAATACCTAAGAACAACAAACACCATATTTCATCGATTAAGCAATAATACTTTATTGTTGTTGTTTTCTTTAACGTATTGAGACCGTTTTATGTTTATTTAGGTACCTATAATATTATATGATGATTATATGGCAGGCTATTAATAACAATATCAAAGTGACGGCAATAGTAACTTCCTGATTATTATGGATGAGTGATAAAAGATGAATGACTAATATTTTTTATAAAATTAATAATGTGACGATAAATTGAAGGGAGAGCTTAAATAAAAATAAAAATAGCATTCATTTTAAAATACAGAGAATCAGAAAGGTATATATATGGAAATGTGATGATGAGAGCAAATCTGGAAAAGAAGCGAAAATTTGCGACTGAAAAAAAAATGACTAGCTATTAAAGAAAAAAAAAGAAACTTACCAATAATACAAAAAATTATAAGAGTAAACACAATTGACATCTTGCGGCAAACATTCGTGTAAGTATAGAAATAAAAATTTCACTACGACGGAAATATTTCACAAGAACACGACAGTTATTGTGCACTGAAAGTCGGTGAAGCGTTCGTTGTAGTCAAAACCGACAAAGGCAAGTGATCGCGAAAAGCGCGCGAAAACCACTGTCGGAAGCTCAGCGTGCTCCGAAGACGTGGGAGGAATGTTCACGGATGCCAGAATAGCATTAGAAGTTTATAAACAGGTTATCGAAGTACAATATGTTCTGTACCTATACTCGTTAATTGATATCAATGTCACTGATACTTTTATTTAGGCGAAACCACCCATTACCTCCACATTAGCGTCTAGTATCTGTTAGCGTCTCAGCTCGTCTGAAGAGGTCATAATTGCACTGATTTAACAATTACCACGTCTCAAAACAAGTTAGAACCTATTTAAGTATTTTTGGAATTTATTAACTGGTACTGAGCTTTAAGACTGAACTAAAAGTATTTTGTGTTTGAGAAGACCAAGAAATAAAGAAAAATAAAAGTTAAAACGCCATTCATTGATATGCCATTTATTGAACATCACAGTTTACGATTCACAAGAATGACGTCACGACTGCACTCCACGAACTCACAAATAACGTTCATTGTCCTCTGTGCTCAAAGCTTCGCGTTAGCTTTGAACCAAAGGTTTATAATGTGCGGTCCTTATTTGTGGCTTCAAACAGTCTATTCCCAGTTTTTACCACCGACTTCGTCACCAATGGTTTAAAATGGTTATAAAAATCTCAACCACCTAGTAGGGACATAACAATAGGAATAATATTACTGTACATCACACATGTTTGTTGCAGGTGTGGTAGCAGCAGGGGTGGTAGGGCGGGTTAGGGCAGGTGAACGCCTGGCAGGGAGGCACGCAGGGGTTGCATTCGCCAGGGTACCAGACTGTGCGCGCATACCTGCCGCTCGGCCTTGTACAGGCCCCGTGGTTGAAGCAGTGTGCTTTGCACGGGAAGTCGTAGCAGCACGGTCTGGGGAAGAAATAAGTCAGATTAATTCGAGGATAGAACTATAGACCTTTTCCTTCAGAGATGATAGGAGACGTGTCGCAAATAATCAATAGTATTGCATATAAGCTTGAACCTGAGCGGAGATAGTTAAGTGAAATAATTCAAATTTGATTGTATGAGACATATCTTTGATGAAAATCAGTACTAAGGTTATGAGATGTCCCGCTACGAACGAATTTGTAAAAAAAATAAGCGTTGTCTGAAGAGGAGTAAACAAAATACAATGATGTATGTTAAGAAATAATAGTATTTCAAATTACGAATATTTTAACCTGTTGTTCTCATCTCTGAACGAGCAACCTATTTAAGTTTACTAATCTTAAACGGGCCATTACAATATACCGTAGTGCCGGACTAATCATCTTTTACGGCCAGTTTCAAGATTTCCTATGCCTGTAAATCTTTGACTGTCCATTAAAATGTTTCAATGCATATTTACACCTGTCTAACACTTGTATTGTTCTATCATATGACCGTTTAGAAGACTACATTAGAATGCATGTGCTTGTTAAGGTGATAGATCAGCATCCATCTATAAGTAATCCACTTTTTTTTTATTCTTGACCAAGAACAGCAAAGTACGAGATTATTTCCTACCCAGTAAACTACCACCAAGGCTTACCACCTCGTAGCTTTACCAGATAAAATCCTGCGTTTTTCTAGTTCAATAATACAAGATGGATTTCTAAGATGGGTCAGTAAGGACAGGTACCTTAACCGTTATAGTTACAGGAAAACGTTCCTAGGGGACCATTCATAACTTTAAGGACATTCTGAACTGCATTAACAGCCTGCCTTTACTGACCTGCTTCAAAAATCCAGCCGGTGTACCGTAGGTAATGGTGATAAAATATTATAAGAGCAGTCTTACCTCTCACAAGGCGCGTTGCTTGGGCATCCCCAGTAGTAGCAAGCGCACTCCCTCTGGAACGGCTGCGGCCTGGGTTGTCCGCAACGCGGCCTCTTGTAGTAGATGCTGTACTCTCCGCGAACGCAGCCGAACCTAGGTGGGGGTCGGCAGCATTCGTACCCACGAGGAAACACTGACATTCTTGTGAATCGTAACCCTGATTAAAGTTGTCTTGGATTATCTGTAATTAGAGAGGGGTGTTTCTCGTCAACATTCAAGAATTGATATTCTGGTAAAGGCCATTGCTTGCCGCACTGAAAAACTTAGGGCCTATTATGAGAATTGCTGCCTATTTATTTCCTTTAATTAATATAAAATTTTGGAAAAACGAGTATGTTGGCACTCTAATGCCTTGATCACACGTACCGAGTAAACGGGCGAGACCGTGCTCTCGGCCAAGTACTCGGTACGTGTAAACACAGCGCCGAGTGCTCGGCCTACCAGTTATCTCTACAACTCGCTTACAGCAGTAAAATGTTGCTCGACCGAGACAGTGATGTAAGCGAGTAGCTGTTCACACATGTTTTGTTATTGGCACAGTCAGTTCAGACTGACATTCAATTGAGATAACAATTCGGACACGATGGATCGCAAAAAGGTTATTAAAAAATATACAAAGTGTTAATCATGTGGCCGAGTGCACGTTCAGACCTGCCGAGTGAGCGAGCAAGACAGTGCGGGGAAGTGGGAGGGTGGGCACTCGGCCTAGTAAATAGACCGGTGCCGAGCTACTGTCTTGCTGCTACGCTCGGCTGAGCGCTCGGCCAAATACTTGGCGCTGTGTTTACACATACCGAGTACTCGCTCGAGAGCACTGTCTCGCCCGTTTGCTCGATACGTGTGATCATGGCATAACCGTCCAACGATGACAGTTTCTTGTAGAATGTATCCTGTCACTTGGCTTTTCAAAATACATCATTTTAACAAAAAACCTACTTTCTCAACTAAACTATTTATATCTTGTCAACTTGGTCAGGTTATCACGAAGATTGAAACGAGGTCAGTAGTGTCAGCCTGCTTTAGTATCTAGATTGAGTGCTGACTGAATGTTCTAACAGACACATTGTTTTACTACGTAGGTATGTAGGAATGCGAGAAGTCGAGTGTCGTGTCATGGATTCTGTGATGTCATCGTTAAAGTGATGCAATGTAAGAAAGGGCTTATAATTGAATTTCGATAACTGAGAGAATTTCAGTGTTGGATCTGAGCCTTTCCAATCACAAGTAGATACTGATCTTAGACTTCTCTCATCCAGCTTAATTACCATGCATACAATTAAATGAAAAACCGTGGTAAAACAGTGAAAACTATTTTATTATGTGATAAAATACTTACCGTAGTTTTTATTATTTACTGTTATACAATTTTCCAATTTTTTATAGGTTTCAGATTTTTATATAATTTTTTGGAATTTAGACGTTTTACATAGAAATGATTGTGTGACAGATATTAATGTCAATTTTGTTTTTGAATGAAGAACGAAATTTTAACGACAGTTCATGTGTCATTATGGTTCGCCTGCCAGTATTACAGGTTGCGAAAAGAGTTCTGTAGTATCACGTACCAACTATGGTCTCTTTCTTTCACTACTTATTTAACCTTCAAGTTCTAGGGGTCTTGAAATAGTAGGTCAGTGAGGACATAGGGTAAGCCCAATATCCTCACTGACCTCTACTATTTGTCACACAATGTCTTTCAGTGGGGCTGGCTGTGGGAGACACCCGACATCATAATGATGTCTTCTGTCTAACCTTCTCACATTTGGCTACGGTTTTGGTTTAACTTTATCTGCATTGTTTTCTGACTTTCTAATGTATCGATTGGACGACTTTTCCAAACTTGTAACATGACCTGATCGATATAGAAAGTGTTGTAAAAGACAATGGCAGGCAAGTAGCGGGTTATGGGAAAATGTGAAAGAAATGCGCCTTTGGTCGTACGACGAAGTGGTAATGCCACCATGATTTCGTTCTAGGCTGGGTGGCTGTGAAGTATATTTATTTCATTTGTGATTTAGCCATACCTGTAGTCATAGCTCCTTTTTTAGTATAGGTACACTAACCACCCTCATCAATTCCTCTGAAGTAAATAAAAGAAGATTTATCTAGAAACGTGTATTCTTACACAACAAAGACTCCACTAAGTTTTACAGTACTCCACTACCAAACGGGCATGCAAGGTCCACAGCAGCCGCAGCCACAGACGGGGACTCCTGGGTAGCTGCACCGCTTGGGGCAGCAGATCCCGGGCTCCGTGCAGCAGTAGCAGGGGCACGGCTTGCAGCGATTCGGACGGCAGCAAGGAATGGCCACCGTCTCGCAAAGAGGCACAGGTCTCGGTACCGGAGTCATGGGCTAGAAATAAATAATATTTTTGAAAGTCTAGTCTAGAAATAATACTGAAAATATAAACGTAAACATTTTGTCAGCGTGCCAAGTATCATAACTGTGTAGCCAAAGTGGAATAATTTGACTAAAACCAGAATTCAAGGTTATATGAGTGAAAGATGCGCAATATGGATACTCACATATAGATATGTTTTTAAGAGTTTTGTGAATGTTCGAAGTACCTTATCACATGGAGGGCAGGGTGGCAGGCATGGTAGGACGGGACACGGCGGACAGGGCGCCGGACAGGGCCGGACAGGCGCTGGACAGGGCGAGCAGCCGCCGCCCGGACACACGGAGCAAGGTCGGAGGTCGTTGCACGATGCCACACAGGGCTTCGTGGAGTACGGGTAGCAGGCACCGCAAGGTTGTCCTGTACAAACGCAAGGGTCAAAACTGTAGAACGGAGCACTCATTTTAATTTTACGCTTTTTATGTTTATTACAAAATAACTTAAAATTTCATAAAAAATATGTTTTGACAGTGCTTGGTGATAATTTATTTTGTTTCTATTTTTTTTCGGTGATATTTCCTGTTTTATGTCAAAAAAAAAAGTTTCAGCATAAAAAGTTCTTACTGGCATGGTCTAATATCGCGATAGTTCATGAGTTATTTATATTATGTTTGCTGGACAACTGAAGTTAATTAAAAGGGCGGCCAGATGGATGTAAACCAACGTCCCCCAACCAAGGTGACCTTGGTTTTGGTGTTTGGTTTGTAATCCATGACTTTCAACGCCCTTGGTTTGGAGGCGCATTTTCCCAACCCCTGAACGTGTTGGCACGTGGTTTACATCCAAACAACGCAACACAAACAAAAACAAACCCAAAAACCAAGGTTTCCTTGGTTTGTGGGTTGTTGAGACGTTGGTTTATATCCATCTGGCTGCCCTTAAGACCCAAGAGAAGAGCTATATAGGAACTAGTAAGCTAGGCATCGTCATTGAGATTAAATCTCCATATCATCGTGGCTAGAATAGGCGGATTATTCGCACGGATTTATTTCCGCACCGCACCGTGTCAAATCTGCAAGAAATCACAGAATTTTTTATCACGCGTTTTTTCATCGCCTGTGCAGAAACTTCCATAAAGGCCCATTTAGATGGAGAGAGTTTCTCGACCGTTTCTTGGCGAGAAATCGTACGCTACTATTGCAAGCAATAATCGCCATAAGATTATCGAATCATAATGTTTACATACAGGCAATAACTAAATTCTCGCCTACGATTATGTCATACGAGATTCGCAAGTACTTTATCGCATGCGATAAATTACTGCGATTGTTTACACAGCGAATGAAGGCCCATTTAGACGGAGAGAGTTTCTCGACTCGAAAATACGATTATCGAAAGAACATAAAAAAGTTTCTCCGTGTAAACACTCACGATTGTCGCCTGTCCTCTAAGGCGACAATTGCCTTGCAATAGAATATATCTGTCTCCGTCTAAACAGAACTTCAAAGCGAGAATCGTATTTCGAGGTTTTGTGCCAGTTGTTAAGGCCCATTTAGACGGAGAGAGTTTCTCGACTCGAAGATACGATTATCGAAAGAACATAAAAAAGTTTCTCCGTGTAAACACTCACGATTGTCGCCTGTCCTCTAGGGCGACAATTGCCTTGCAATAAAATATTATCTGTCTCCGTCTAAACAGAACTTCAAAGCGAGAATCGTATTTCGAGGTTTTGTGCCAGTTGTTACCATGACTGCAGTGCGCGAGGGTGTTTTAATTGTACCTATCTGCTCTTCTAAGCCAAATTCCTCAACTCCCATTTCTCTTGCAAATGCATTAAGAGCTGCATTTCTTGCATCACGATTTTTATAATGCTCATTCTCCGTATTCCACAAACACTCGTAATTTCTATAAAGAACATGGGTCAAAACGTACCCACTTTGTAGCAAGTTGAAATTGGTACCATTCGAAAGGTCTTTGAAAACGTAGATATTTTTTGTATGGGAGCAACTTTGTAACTTATGACAGAAAAAAGATATTTGATGTTGAAAATACCAAAAATCCTTAGTAAAATCGACCCACGCACTTTCAACATTTTTGTGATTTTATCCGTTAGGTGAGTACCTAGTTCGAACTATTTTGTGCTAGCGTCGGTTTGTCGTCAGTAGTTAGTACTTGTTAGGAACTGATTTTGAGATTGATTTTGTGATGGTTCGTATATATACGTACAGAAAAGTAAAAACATTTTATTTCAAAAAAAGTCTTACAGCTTACACAAGTATAAAAACTTGTTAAAACCCTTTGTGATTACTTGCCCAGATGGTTATATTATCGATTTATGTGGACCATATGCTGCAACAAAGACTGATGCCCAAATCATGACTGAGATTATGAATGATCTAACGTCCCCAGTGCATATAACGTTACAAACAGATGACGTTTTTATATTAGATCGAGGTTTTAAAGACTCTATACCAGATATACCCCTGGACCATGACGTTAAAAGTAAGATTGTTTTAATCTTGTTTTAGTGTGCATAAGAGACAGAGCTATACAGGTTGTCTAGCGCCATCTCTTACCCACACCGAAACAAGATTAAAACAATCTTACTTTGAACGTCATCACCGAAAACTGCTCGTTAATTAGAGGCCAAAATATTATTGAGGTACGTGTCGAATAGAATATACTACACATGTATTTTAATCAAGGTTAATGTGCAGGGCAGAGAAGCCATCGAAGCGTATTATTGGTCCTGCATGACGGGTATGAGAACTCTAGGTGCTTGTGCCCATACTATTAGCAATGGTACTTAGGTGTTGGCAGGCACCTAGATAACTTCGTAGGTCCGGCAAGTGCCTGGGATGATATAATCATTGAAAGTAACAACACAATTTAATAAAACTGTGCTATTTAAGATTGACAGTTTTTATTTAATATTTTTTTCTGTACCACAAACCAACGGTAGGAAGCTATATCGCTCTCTAAAAACAGAAAAAATGACTGGTTACCTTTTTATTTGGTCTAAAAAGCAGAAAAAGTCCGATTATTGGCAATTAAAAATGTTACAAAGAAGTTATCATAACTTCGATCTTTAATGCATTCATTCATTCGTTCATTTATTTTCAAGTTACTCAATTAAGCCTCTTCTAAATTACACCTAGTCTAAAATGCTACAAAGTGGGTACGGGTTCCATACAAAATTACCCATTGTTTTTTCAATGAACTTAACATTATCAGCAGTACCAAATTTAAATGATTTTTGTGTCATTTTGAGAACAATACTGTAGCAATCACTGAACTCGAATGGCAAATCTCGCACTCAAAACGGTTCAATCCGATTTGTACGATACTCGTATGAACTTGAAAAAATGTCATACGAGATCGTGTTTATACAAGTCGAGAACTCGTAAGCAAGAATCTTCTTAATATTTTATTCGCTGTGTAAACAGTCGCAGGAATTTATCGCATGCGATAAAGTACTTGCGAATCTCGTATGACATAATCGTAGGCGAGAATTTAGTTCTTGCCTGTATGTAAACATTATGATTCGATAATCTTATGGCGATTATTGCTTGCGATAATAGCGTACGATTTCTCGCCAAGAAACGGTCGAGAAACTCTCTCCATCTAAATGGGCCTTTATAAGATTCAATGTGTTACAGAATAACGAAAAAAAAACCGCGCGGTTAAATACCGCTGTGCGTACAGGCCCTTACCCGATGTACCCGATAGACAATATGTCTGGCAATCTGGCATCTTTTTATTGGCATAAAGAAGAATTTAGACATACCAAATTAACCGTCAGTAGTGAAAAGACAGAAAAGTCCTAAAAATGAAATAAAATTAGAATAATACAAAAAATATAAAATTTAAAGTGCTAAAAATCTTTGAAAATGTGTGCATGTACTTTCTGCCCTACCTGCCCAGCAATTTTGCCGTGTGGCACGGGGCCCTGCTGCTACTCGTGTCCGCGGCCGTGCCCGTGCTGCCAGCCATGCTGTCCTCCTCCCGTGCCGTGCACGCCGTGTCCCCCGTGCAAGTGCTGCCCGGTGTTCCGCCAGTGCCCGGCGCCCGTGATCCCCGACCTCGTGCCGCCTATAGTGCCAATACTACCACCCTGCAGACCTCGCCGGTGTCCGCGACCAGAGCCCTGCCCACCTCCCCCGCCTCCACCAGTGTGCTGTCCTCCTGTGCTACCGTGCTGTCCACCACCGCCATGCTGTGACCCGCCGCCGGTGATAATCTTTTCATAATATTATTAAAATATAAATGTGTAATGAATGTTGTTCATAGTTTAGCTACAAGATATCAGTATTTTACATTTGCTTATTTGCTTACAGGTCTGTCGTTGTCCAGAACCAACGCCATGCTATCAGCCGGTGTTGCCGTGCTGTAATCCGCAGTGTCCGCCTCCTATCATACCTAAGCAGCGTCCTATCTGCCCCAGAGCCCCTCCTTGCCCCTTCCCTTGCCTGCCGGTGTGCCGCAGCTGTTGCCCTCATTGTGAATTAGATCCGGTCACAAGGCGGCGGCCCTTAATAGTACATGACAGTCTGTTCCACTGTAGGAAGACTGGATTACCTGGAGAGTGTTTCACAAGAACTGACCCTAGTGTGCGGTATCACGTTGAGAACTATGTGAGACAGGTAAGAAGCTGCTTCTGAAAACTAAACTAAGATGGCGATATAATGTAGATGTAGATATACTAATACTTTCTCCTGTTTTGTTTCAGGGCCCCCAATCTGGTTGTTGGCACCCAGTCCCGGTTCCTCTAATTTAGATTTTTTTTTGAGTGTTGTATAAGTCTGTCCTGCGTTGAAATAGTAATGTGATAACATTTTTACAAGTAACGTTGGTGATAAATTTGAAATAAAAATGATTTTGTATTCAAATCTGACATGTATTTATTCGGTAAATGTTTAATTTTAGGTAAAAACCGAAGTTAGCTGTTATTTTTAAAACAAAAAAGTTTCAAAAGCAAAACTAAAAATGTTCACCAATTGCAATATTTGATACTGATATCCGTAGATTATTTTATAAATAATTTGAACCTACTTAATTAATATCATTTTCAAAAATATAAATCTAAGAGGCTTAATCACTCAAATATAGAGGGCTTCTAAAATAGACTTAATCTCCGAGGCTAAAAATCTAGTGGCCACTAACTAACCTAAACCTAATAGAATTCTAAGTTCAATGGCCTTCTACTAATTTACTTAGTATGGTTGCCCATGAAGACGTTTTGCGTCCTATCAGCATCGCGTTTCGTTGCGATCTCTTTTAAAAAACCATTTTTTTTTTTTTTTTTTTTTTTTATTGTTGATAGGTTCGCGCTTGACCGCTATCTCACCTGATGGAAAGCGACGATGCGGTCGACGATGGAACGCGCTTACCTAAAAGAAACCTATTCACTCTCGACTTAAAGATTCCCGGGTTGTAGCTTTCAGGAAACACAGACTCCGGCAAGGAATTCCACTCCCTAGCCGCACGCACAATGAATGTGTTCCCAAAACGTTTTGTGCGTGTTGGTGGGATATCCACCATATACCGGTGGCGCATAGCCGTACGTCTGGTAGTCCGATGATGAAACGGGCTAGGCGGAATTAGGTTATGCAATTCCGACGCACACTCCCCGAAATGCAACCGGTAGAAAACCGACAGGCTAGCAACTCTGCGTCGATGCTCAAGACTTTGAAGCCTCGACTCGACGAGTGTATCATCGCCAATTATCCTTCTGGCTCGCCTCTCAATTGCCTCAAGTGCATCAAGCTGGTATCGGGCAGATCCGTCCCAAAGATGAGAGCAATACTCCATACACTATCGAACTTGCGCTTGATAAAGTTTGAGCAGCTGTTCCGGCGTGAAGTACTGTCTGACCTTTGCGAGAACTCCCAGCTTTTTTGCAGCCAGTTGAGCCTTTGCTTCGATGTATGGCCCAAAGTTGAGTGTTGATGTCAGCGTAACACCAAGAAGGTCAAGATGGTCGGTTATCGGCACGGTTACACCCCGGAAAGTTGGAGCAGGACTGAATTGGCTCCTTTTAGCGGAAAATAGACACGCCTGGGTTTTTGCAGCGTTGAACCTGACCAAATTGGCATCGCCCCATTCGGAGACTGCCTCCAAGGACAAGTTCAAGCGCTCAACCATAGCCTCTCGAAGAGACTGGATCTGTGACCCACTAGCTCGCGCGCTGGATATGTAACTCTCAGCAACAGTGCTGTCGTCTGCATACCCAAAGGTACCGGGCTTAAGCAGATCGTTTATGTGCAGCAAGAATAATGTTGCCGAGAGTACTGACCCCTGAGGGACCCCGGCATTAATAGCCATTTGATCAGACGAGCAGCCATCGATAACCACTCGAATGGACCGGTTATTCAGGAAGTCTGCGATCCAAGCACACAATCCAGCGGGTAAACCGAAAGAAGGAAGCTTACTAATAAGGCCTTCGTGCCAAACCCTATCGAAAGCCTTCGAAATATCGAGGGAAACGGCAAGCGCTTCCCCGTGCTTCTCGATGGCCTCACTCCAGATGTGGATGGCATACGCTAGAAGATCTCCAGTTGACCGATTTCGGCGAAAACCGTATTGACGGTCACTGAGAATATCATTAGCTTCTAGGTATGCCAGGAGCTTAGTGTTGAGTACACGTTCCATAGTCTTACAGAGAATGGACGTTACTGAGATTGGTCGGTAGTTAGCTGGGTCAGCACGACTCCCTTTCTTGGGCACGGGCTGGACATTAGCTTGCTTCCATGCCATCGGCACTTTTCCAGCCTCAAATGAAAGCCTAAATAGGCGTGTCAGGATCGGAGACAGTTCAGGCGCACACGTTCTAAGAACAATTGCTGGTATCCCGTCCGGACCGCTAGCCTTGTTCACGTCAAGGTTACGCAGCACCCTACGGACGTCCTTCTGATGGATGCGAATATCTGACATACTCGCATCGCAACCATCAGGATGAGCAGGGGGCCGCGCGTTACCTGGGTCTAGACGCGAAGATTCCGCAAAGAGTGAAGCAAACAAATTTGCTTTCTCCTCAGCGGTATGTGCCAGCGACCCGTCGGGTTTCAGCAGTGGCGGTAGTGAGGGGCGGCAGAAGTTCGATTCAACCGATTTAGCCAGGGACCAAAACGCCTTACTACCCGCTGGGTATGAAGCTAGTTTTTTTTTTACCATACGCAGAACGCATTACACCACACTTTAAGGGCTACATTTCACCGGAACATCATGGCAGCACAACCAATCGCAGCTACTAACAAAATGTATGCAGCTCTATAGAGAGTTAGAGTCTGTCTAATAAGTCAACCGACTTGTGAATTTTGTAAAAAATTTAATCATTTAAAAAATATTTATATTCGATACTTTTTTTAGGGTTCTTCTATTATTAAACAATGATCAAGATCTCTTAATCAACCTTGATTATTAAACTAGTGTAGACTACATCAGGTTTTATTTTACTCTAATAATTACCCAAGTCGGTTGACTTATTAGACAGACTATACTCACCTGCTGTCCGTTTGGTTGCACAAATGCATAACCAATTTGGTGGCGCGACCAGCTCGGACGCGTGCATTTTGATACTGTCTCAGTGTGGTGTGTGTCTAGTTTGGTAGCTTACGGACACCATGGTGGCGCAATTTGTCGCGCCGCCATGGTGTCCCGGTGAAATATAGCTCTAAAAACCAATGCTTACATGATACAGGATTCAATAAAAGTCCGTAACTATCTAGAAAAAATTTATGCACATCACTATTGTCAGTACAAAGTTTTTAGTATTCTTCACTTAAGGTTACATGATCTGTGTGTTGCAACTGTAGATGTTGATGCACGGGTTGACTGCGTAACATCTGGGCAATGGAGGGCACTTGCCTTCGCATACCATCGGACTGCTGGGTCCACAGTACGTAGGTCCACAAGGGTAACATGGCGACGGTGGACAACACATAGCCGGCGGACAACAACTCTTACCGCGCATTCTGCTTTTTTTGTTATTTTAAATTAACTTGTAAATTTTAATCAAAGATTGTTCCGTAAACCAAATGGAACTTTTGACCCGAATTCGCTCCTATTTATAAACAACATCAAGCCTACGAGATTTTGGTGACTTATAGATTTTACAGAGAAATCTAGTCGGCTCTGATTCAATATCGCACCGCGGAAATGTAGCCACAGAAACACTTTTTAGGCCAGTCAAAGTCGACACCAAACATCGCAAACGCGCATGTATCTACAATTTTTTTATATGTTGTTAAATTCCTTGAGAGTAGTTTACACCCAAGTTTGCAACCCTGAAAACCCTGTGCTCCTCCCATGGTGCTCGAAAAACTGCGAAATTCTGGCACATTTTTTTAGTTTTTTTCGAAAAATCTATCCGAAGAAAGCCTTTTTCAAGTATATTTGCCCAAAATGTAATAAAGCTAAATATACTAAAATTTGAGCTTAACTTCAGCATTCTAGGTTCATTGGTTGTAAAGATACAGCTTGTCAAAGTAGGCATTTTTTTTGAACAGTAAAAATTTTGTGTTTGCGCTATATTCAAAGACACGTACTAGCTAAACTAATAGTCCTAGAGAAAAGTATGAGGCAAGAATTTGTAGAAAATTTAATTAACTTAAATTTGTTACCAAAGTAAAGCATCTAGGCTTCATAGTTTCCTCATAAATAACAAAAATAGTAAAATATCGTGTTCGCCTATACACATAATAAACCTGTAGAAGTTTTTAGTTGTGCGCGCATCACGTAAAATGTACGAAATCGATGTAAATAACGCTTATACATTAAAATTGTGTGTAACTTGATATATTATTTAGGCTTTGTTTTATTGCAATCGGTTGACTACATCGAAAGATATACTACATTTATTGACTATTAGGCTGTACGAAGTCCACCGGGTCAGCTAGTTAAATAATAAAAACATTGCACTGAATTATGTGTATATTTTGTAAAAAAAACCAAGAGTGTAAATTTCTCATCTTACATGTATGTATCATTTAATGTTTCAAAACAAAACACTGAGTAGGTAAATCAAAACAATTTAGACTTTCGCCTTTTTGGAAGGACCAGGTCTCATCCAGTCTAGATCAGCGGAGGGGAGTGGAGAAGGAGGGATAGTGTTTTCTGGAGGTGGAGATGGGTCGGCTTATGGTGTTGGGTCTTCCACATTCTTGTCCTACTCATCCAGGACGATAGGGATGGCGTAGTTGCAATTTCAACTTTGGTAAAAGGAACATAGGATAGAGCACTTGAGCCTAGCCAAAAAAAAGGTTGCTTAGGGTCGTACACTTGCAGGAAGCAAGTGCACGACCCTAAGCAACCTTTTTTGCATCTGTAAGCCACCATTTTAAACAAGTGACAGAATTTTACAGTTTTCCGAACACTGCGGTAGAATTATCTTTGACTTGCTGTATCTTCGCAACCAATGGACAAATTTTAGTCGGGATTTGCTCAAATTGTAGCAAATTTAGTTATCTTTATTATTGTTATGAATCTTGGAAAACGCTACCTTCGGGTAGATTTTCGAAAAAACTAAAAAAAGTGCCAAAATTTCACAGTTTTTCGAGCACCATGGGAGTAGCACAGGGTTTTCAGGGTTGCAAACCTGGGTGTAAACTACTCTCAAAGGACCTAACAACATATAAAAAAATCGTGGTTACATGCGCGTTTGCGATGTTTGTGCTTTTTGTGTCAGACTCTTACTGACTAAAAGACCCACCCCGTTCCTTCTAGCCTTCATACCGGGGCTCGAGCGCCCTTTCGGATAACCCTGGCCCCAGTAGGCTTCGACCCGGCTGGGTCCCTGCTGTTGCTGACAACTCCTTGAGGCACGCGGGAACAGTGCGCGCCGTCGACGACTTGGGCTTGGTCCGGACAGTTACCGGACGGCCGGACAGCGAGCTACCCATTGCTCACTGTCCGCAAGCCCGCATCTACGTTGGCCGGAAATCGGGATCAGAATCCCGGTGACGGCGGCGGCGATAACGCCGTTGCCTGATGCGTTCGGCCTCCTCTTTTGCGAGCATTACTGCTTCGCAGAAGTCGGCGACCGCCTGCCACTCCTCCTCGCTCCGGACCATGGCCTCAACCAAGGCCCGGCGCGAGAGGTCTCCGCCGCCGATCGCCCCCACGAGGGCACGGCGATGCTCCGCTCAAGCAGGGCACACCTCGACTGTGTGCTCCACCGTGTCCTCCGGGCGTTCCGCACAGTGGCGACACCCGGGCGTCACCTCCGCATGAATCCCGTGCAGGAAACTCCCGAACGAACCATGTCCGGTGAGTACCTGCGTCATGCGGAAGGTAAGGACGCCGTGAGGTCTTTCCAGCCACGCCTCAAAGAGGGGACTTACCGCCATAATTGTGGCGTGCCCAGCACTGGGTTGCGATAGTCGTTGACGCCATTTCACCATGAGATCCCGCCGGAGCTCTGTCCGCCATGCCGTGACCTGTCGCGGCAGCGGACTTTCACCCCGGCGTTGCATCTCCACGCGCATATCGTGCATGTGTGCAAGGACTGTTGCCTCCAGATCCCACGGTGGTAGGCCAGCCAGAAGGCTCGCCGCTTCGCGGGAGACCGTGCAGTATCCCCGCACCATCCTTATCGCCATGACCCTCTGACAGGCGTTCAGTATGGCCGCCGGTTGCTTTTTCAGCGACGGCGCCCACACCGGCGCCCCGTAGAGGGCCATGGACCGAACGATCCCCGCGTAGAGCCTCCGGCAGGAGGCATCTGGACCCCCAAGGTTGGGCAGGAGCCGCTTGAGCGCAGCCCCAGCCCGGTTGAGTTTGGGAGCCAGACGTCGGAAATGCTCCACGAAATTCCACCGGCTGTCGAGGACGAGTCCCAGGTACTTCATCGTCGACCCGACACCGATGTCAACTCCTCCTACCGTTAGTTGGGAACTCATTGGCGGCGCGTTCCGAGAGCGGCGACCGTGAAAGCACGTCGCCTCGGACTTGTGAAGCGTCACCTCGAGTCCCAACTCCTGGATCCTATCAACGACCATCGCAACCCCGCGTGTCGCTAGAGCGACCGCCGCCTGGTACGACTCTCCCTGCGCTAGAACCAGCGTGTCGTCTGCGTAGCAAACCACGCTGACCCCGTCAGGGAAGTCGCCGCGCAGCACGTAGTCGTACCCGATGTTCCACAAGGGTGGCCCTAGTACCGACCCCTGCGGAACACCGCACGACATCTCTCGACGTTTCCAGTCTCCCTGGTGACCGGGGTAGACTATAAGTCTCTCCGACAGATAGGCCTCGACCACTCGACAGAGGTATTCGGGCACCCGGTGGTACCGGAGTGCCCTCCGGATCGTACTCCAGGGCAGGGAGTTGAAGGCGTTGGCAATGTCCAAGGACACTGCCACGACACACCTGCCCCGGGACACCGCAGCCCCCGTCGTGAGGGCTCGCACGCGCATGATGGCGTCCACCGTAGAGCGCATCCTGCGAAAGCCAAACTGTCCGTCCGAAAGGTCCGGCCCCACCCGTGTTAGGCGCCCGACGAGGCGGTTTGCAATGACTCTCTCAAAGAGCTTGCCCACCTCGTCGAGCAGCACAATGGGCCGGTACGCGGACGGAGAGTCCGCAGGGCGCCCTGGCTTCGCTATGAGGACCAGTTTCCCCGTCTTCCAGCAAAGTGGGAACTGGCCCCTCTCCATGCATGCGCTGAAGAGCCCTCTCAGTCGAGGCCCGAGAGCCTCCATGGCCAGGACCCAGGCCTTTCCAGGCAAGCCGTCGGGTCCTGGGGCGGTGTTTTTGGCACTCAGCCTTCGCACCGCCTTTGTGTCGATACCTATTGAATGGACTATTTGTTCTGTCAATCAAAAAAAAGCACCTATTGTTCGTCTAAATTATTCTATTTTAGTATTGCTATCTTCGTAATCGAAATACCCCTAAACTAATCATAATAAATGGTGATACGTTTCTGTTAATATATTTGTAAAAACTAATCTTTGAAAACACTGTACCGATCACGTAAATGATCTCAGCAGTAGACAACTACATCATCACTGTGTCATAATTATATACACCACAATTTTTTAATTAGTACACATACTTAAAGGGCTTACTAGAAAAACCCTTGTTATTTTTTCCCGGAAATTAAAATGGGTCCTATAATAGGATACAGGAGTCAAACTGCAAGAAGAAACGAAGTTAATAATATTAATAAGAAAGATAAATTTTGAATTGAGAAGGATGCAAACTGTGTAGGTAGGTACTAATAGATATTCAGATATACATAAAAACTACCTATACACTTCTATTTATTTAAATTAAGCATATCCACATCTATTTATTTAAATTAAGCATATCCACAACATGTACATTTTACATACAAGGAAAAATCTTAATAACAACAGTGACTCCCTACTGCACATTTTTTTTTTTAAATGAGAAAGTCATCCAATGACATCCCCCGCTCTTGGGCGGAGCAGGAGATAATGTCAGACTTTTACTGACTAAAAACCCACTCCTGTTTTTTCGTTGGTTTTCGTACCAGGGCCGAATCTTCCTTTCAAAAACAAATCCTTGGCCACAGTAGGCTTCGACCCTGCTGCGCCCCTACGGTTTGCTGACAACTCCCTGTGGCGCGCGTGGAACAATACGCGCCATCGACAACTTCGGTTCGGTCCGGACAGTTACCGGACGGTCGGACGACGAACTACCCACTGCACGCCGCCGCAGGCCCGCGCCTACTATACGGTGGTCGGAAATTGGGATCGGAATCCCGGCGGCGGCGGCTCGGCCTTTCGGCTAGCATTACTGCTTCGTAGAACGAGGCGACCGCCCCGCCTACCATTCCCCCCTAGCTCCGGATCATAGTCTGAACCACTGTTTCGTATTTTTATCTACTTTTTTGCGAGTATAAACTTAACTTTATACTAGGGTTGTAACGGAGGCCATCTTAGAGGAGGCGGAGGCGTATGCGGAGGCGGAGGTGAAATTGGACGTGCGAAAAAATAGTAAATTATGGTTTTTAATAGTCATAAATCTTTATTTTAAATACGTGCATTCATACATAGTACACTTAAATAAACATATACACTAGTTTATAAAAAAAAACTGGGCAAGTGCGAGTCGGACTCGCGGCCTGAGGGTTTCGTACAAACTTAGGTACCTATGTGTTGTAACGTATCAAACAAATTACAGTTTTCAGATTTATTCCTATACCTATGTTATAAGACCTTGCTTTATGCCAAATTTCAGGATTATGGGTCAACGGGAAGTACCCTATGAATTTTGATTTCCTCGAAAGTGTCGAAATACACATTTTTTGAGACATAAACGATCATATCTTTTTTTTTGTTAACTTAGATCCAAACTTGAGTACCTATATGCTTTTAATTTCAACTCAATACTTTCATGCGTTCTCGATATAAACGGTGTGGACAGACAGACAGACAGACGGACAACAAAGTGATCCTATAAGGGTACGGAACCTTAAAAAACATTTTTTTTTTTACCAATAGTGATAAATATATTTTTTTTTTACTAAATTAGGAGTTTCTGAATACGAAACAATTTTTTGAACTTTCGTATCACATCTAGTTTTTGAGTTAGCTATATATTATTATAGACAAAGTATTGAAAATATATATTTCAGTATTTTTCGGAGTTTAAGTATATATTAATTACTTAACTTGTCTTTAACGAATAACATCATATTTATCAAAGTAAGTACTAACTTTAACCTACGAATCGAAGGAATTCGTCAGGTTGATCCTGTCATATCAAATGACGCTGATTCTGGACCATTTCACACGCAACACGCGGCCGGACGGCTGAGCCTCATCGAGTGTCGCTGTTCACGCGGTATTGTTTTATGAATATGACGTATATTATAACTCCGTTATAACTCCGCGGAGACGGAAGCAGATGCAAAGATAAGATTTCTTGCGGAACTTCCGCAGTAACGGAAGCGGGGGCGAAGCTAGTACGTTACAATCCTACTTTATGCAGAACCTTTGGTGTGCGAGTACGACTCCCATTTGACCGTAATAACCTGTACATCATTAACAAGCCGTAAAAATCTTAATAAAAAAAAACCAACAAAAAACACTAAAACGATCAAAATAATTTTGTGCATCTCACGACAATTCTAATAAGCCCAAAGACGGCTAGGATACATTGGTTAATTACGGAGTTCCGCTGCCTATCTTCCGGCTCCATCATCATCATCAGATCACTTCGATGATACCATTTCCAACATAACTATTCAGAACCATTCATTTATTTGTATTGTCATAGTCGCTTAACTATGTTCATTGATTCCTGTAACACAGATGTTCCACCTAGCACAGGATTCAGGGGCCGTATTATGACCTCTTAAAACCATCATGTTTTCGGTGTGAAAAAGAGACGGAGCTATACAGGACGAATAGCACTATCCTTTTCTCACACAAAAAACATGATGGTTTTAAGATGTCATAATACGGCCGCAGGGCCTCACTGCATTTGTACATGTTTTTTATGTTAATAAATTATCTTATCTTATCTTATTGTAAATGCTTAAGTCCAGATGAAAATACCAAAATAACTATATGGTTGCCTATAATATTTGAGCATTTCCCTAAATTCCTCATGGACCCCATCATCAAAACTGGATTTTGAAAAAAATGAGACCAATCTGAAAGTAAATCATTTAAGGGGAAAAAAAATCTTGAAAATCGGTTCATAAACGAGTTCTGAGGTAACTAACACACATACAAAAAAAAAAAATACAACCGAATTGAGAACCTCCTCCTTTTTTTGGAAGTTGGTTAAAAAATAAAGATTTACTACAAAAGAGGAAATAGAAAAACTTTTTTTCAGGCTCTGACGTAAATTCCTATGCAAGTCAAACTTCCCGAATGTGAAATTATGGACCAGTTGAAAGAAGCTACGTGTTTGGTAATCTGACTGGATTTCGGGCGCCTTCAAAATAGTCGCGAAGTGCCGCGCATATCCATGTCGAGACACGTGAAAAATGCGCGTCTCAACGAAAATGCAATAATTGCATTTTTGGAACATTCTTTCACTAAATACATATTAAAATAGACAAAATTTATATGAATGCAAACTCAGTGACAGACAGAGACTATTGGTGGTCGAGTGGTAACTGGTAACGGCCCCGACTTACGAGTTGTATGTCGCGGGTTCGAAGCCAGCCAGGCGCATTACTTTGTGTAATTTATTTCCTCAATACTGCTATCAAAATGGTGAAGGAAAAGATCGTGAGGAAACCGGCATGTCCTAGAACTATAGATGCTGGCGGGAAAAATTCCGAATCATTCCCGTCGAATACTTCGGAAGTATTCCGAAATATTCCGAAAATTTCGGAATATTTCAACTGTCAAAAAAAACCAGGAAAATCGACCTTACTACCTATTTCGCGCTTGGAAGTTGTAAAATATTATCTTTAGTTGTATTGTGAGCGGTAGGAATATATTAAGTTTATAGTTGTGAGTGCACGTCGCATCAAGGACAATAGAACCGACTTCAATAAAGTTCCGACTTTATTGAAGTCCGGCCGGCACCTCTTCAATAAAGTCTTCGCTTGGTGGTGGTTTGAAGTGCTCCGGCTTCATTGAAGTCAGTTCTATCTTTTTACTTAAACATTTTTGTTTCAACATTTTTTTATGTCACGTATAGGTACATACAGTGACTAATAATACTGTTCTGAAAACTGCATCAAATTCGGTTCAGCCAAACGCGAGATGATCGCGGACAAACATACATACATACGGTTCAAACTCATAACCTCCTTTTTTAACACGCTTTTGTTAGCTTCACCTATATATTTGTTTGTAATCAACGCCTTTGAGCTCGATTTTGACCAGCTTAGGGCGATCAGATTTTTTTAAAACTTTGCACACCCATCAAAGACTGATGACAACACAATGATCCTTTATTCTATGACCTTGATCTCAAGGGCAATGACCTTTACTTAAACCTTTACTTCATTAAAATGTTGGGAATCGCCTGTGACACCCAAAGGCAATGACTTTGACCCCAAGGGCCAGACCTTGACCTCAAGGTCAATGACTTTGACCCCAAGGTCAAATGTATAAAAAGTTGGAAAACACCTGGGACACCATAGGGCATGACCTTGACACCAAAGTCAATCACCTTGAACTCAAGGTCAAATGCAAAAATGTTGGGAAACGCCCGGGACACCAAAGGGCTGCTTTGGCCGCCGGCGAGAGCTACTTCTCTAAATAACACAGATCAATTTTTTTTCGATAACATTTTAGGTCAAATACTTAGGGGTCATGGTCATTGACTTTAGGAAAAGCGTGGGGTGCTCGATTCGACTCTTACGAAACATATGGCTCAAAGCGCCCCACCCTTTTTTACAATATAATATTCATATTTTTCGTTCAAACACACAAACAAAACAAACATAGAACAAACAACAACAAACACAAACAACAAATTCAATGTAGGTATTTATTGACTGGGCTATTTACGCGTAATATTTTTATTGACTTGGTGGGCTATGCGACTCGCGAATCAGAGATCTCTCTCAATCGACTTGGGAATTTTGTATAATATTTAATCATTTAAAAAATACAAACATTCAGTACTTTTTATAAGGTTCTTCTGTTATTAAACAATGATCTCTATCTCTTAATCAACCTTGATTATTGAATCCGTGTTGACTACATCAGATTTCACTATATCCTAATAATTACCCAAGTCGTTTAACTTATTAGACAGACTCTAACCCTTTTTCAAAAAACAAATCAAATAATGCTAGACCTGGTTTTTTAATTCACAACTGACATTTATAAAAATAGCATTCGATTTCGAAATAAGTAGGCACCTACCCAAAAACAAAAGAATAAAAATCCTGTTAATCGCAGGCTAACATTAATCAATCCCATTTATATTAAAATAAACATTTATATTTTACTTACGTATGTGCCACTGAACAATTATTAACTTACAAACACGTTTATTCCGATTGAATTATTCCGGCAATCCGGCGAAATATTCGGAAACATTCGATTGCGGGGTACGAATCTTTCTCGCGGGGGGGAAAACTTCTCCGGGGAGCATATCCCCTCTTACCGCACCCCGCACCGCCATCGCCTGCACGCACGACTCGTCACTCGTGGCAGTCGGGCCCGCGCGCGCGTCGCGGCGCTAGCGTACAAAGTACTCTGTGGCCAGCGCTGCAGCAGCGGCGGCGGCGATCGACGATCGATGCAAAATACAATTTTTCAGCAAAAAAAAAAATCTTAATTAAATTCATTTTGAATAATTCCGATTTATAGAAACTTTCCCAGAAGTATTCCGGAATTAGTCCGAATTTTTCAGAAGTTTTGCAACTATACCTAGAACCAAAAATTCACCAACCCGCACTGGGCCCGCGTGGTGGATTACGGGATATTCCCTCTCCTAGAGAGGAGGCTTGAGTCTCAACAGTGGGAACAATAAAAAGACTGGTGATGATGATAATATGAATCTCAGTGAAATGGTGGCGTGATCTTCTATCGAGTATTTAGACATGAAGGTTTCCTCGATTTTGGATCAGGACGTATTTGGCAGCCCAGCAGGCAAGGATCCTAGCAGGTCTAAAGTATTTGGTTGTGAATGTTCTGGAGCGTTACAGCCCGATCCGATACATTTTTGACCAGCGCAGCGGCTGCCCCCAAATGAACCATGGGAAGTCTTTCCCGGTAGTGTTGTTACCATCTGTACCGGGTTTGATATGTTTATGATCTATTTACTTTAAGCGAGCAGGTTTTTGAATTTGACGTGTTATAACCCATAGCACGTTTTAGCTGATGTGGATTTATATATTTTAGTGACAAACACATTTTTGCTCATTAGAGATAATTTGCCTTGCGTTCCAGGCCGAGCCTGGGTTTTCCTCTCAGAAGCGAACGCATGGCCCCAGGTTTCGACCCTGCTGGGCCCCTGCAGTTTTGCAGACATCAGCACGTGTATGTCACTGCGTGTATTTATATCAGTGTGTGTAATTGACAAATATTGAAAATAAAACAAAAAAATAATATAACAATTTTTATTGACACTTTTACATAATACAACCAGATTCTATAACCACATGACGGTACAGAACGTTCACCGGACGTTTGGACGGTTTTCTTCTTCATTAAGTTTCAATGTTTTCTCAGCCAGCATGGGTTCAATGATAGCCGATTTCTATGACTGCTTTGTCGAATGCAGCAACAGGTCTTGGCGGCTGGCCCACTGCGAGCACGGCATCTGTAATAATAAGCTATTGTCACATTTCTATTACCGCAATACCAAACCTTTTTCTTGTGTTGAAATATGGCTTATTATATATATCATATGGACTTGTAGCAAAATATGCAGAATGAATGCTAAGCAAAAACAATACGACTGTGTGTTAATGTATTTTCTTTTACGTCCAGATCCAGGCAGAATATAAATAGATGTTCAAGCTACACCCAGTATGACGAGAAAGGATGAGTATATTAGAGGAAGTTTGAAAGTGGCGCCAGTGACTAAAATATTGAAAGGAAATCGTTTGTCTTGGTACGGTCATGTGAAGAGGAGAGATGAAAAAACGCATGTTACTAAAAGAGTTCTCAGTATACATGTAGATGGATGGAGTGGCCAGAGAAAACATGCATGGATTGTGTGAGTAGTCATATGAAAGAATGAAAGAAAAAATCGTGTTGCGCCGACCCCAAGTAATATATGGGATAAGGGTAAGAAAAAGATGAAGAAGAAGAAGAAGAGTTTAAGCTACTCCTATCAAGAAACACTACATCAAGAAACTTACTTCCTAGACGTGCGTTTTGTGAAGTTTGCATTGCATTGTCCCAAAATGTGATTATCTTGGTGATGGAATTAAAAAATATTTGGTCTTACTGTGTACCTAACTACAACATGCGGGTCTTTAAAGCCAATTTGAATATGTCGCTTCAGAACCGGCGTGCTCCATCCTCGACCACATCACCACTTACCATCAAGTGAGATAGTGGTCAAACGCAAGCATTTCTATAAATAACTAATATTATTATTTGCACATCATTTCATTGTCATGGTTCCCCGATTCTCTAATATCCTGAACAATTGTTTGAGTTAGCTTTAAGGTAGATTGAAAGTTTCGTGGACACACACGTGGTCTAATGGAGAACACCTAAAGAGAATGGAAAGTTATATGACTTAAGTGATCGCGAGCGCGGTGGCGCGTCACTGGATATGTGCTACTTGACTGTAAACTGTGACGAGGGAGCCTCCTCCGCAGCAGGGTCGACAGGGTCCGCAGCAAGGAGCCCGGCAGCCACCGCAGCCCCTGGAACAGATACCATTTGTTACATAGACGGCACTATCAACTTAGCCTAAAAACAGTCAGTGATGCTTCATTAACCTTTCAATCGTGAGAATTACAGACACAAAGAAAGACAATGGGTGCGCGAACGCCGGCGTTCGCTTGGGGTTTAATGAATTATGTGTGGCGGGCTGTATGAGCTCGCTAAAGCTGCTGTCTTTTGATAATCGGACACAACTGCAGTAAGCGAAGCCAGGCACATAATTTCATATAAAACGTTTAGGATTTAACGATATATGAAACGTTATTGGTAGAATAGTAATTTGTTCCATCGTAGCATATAACGTCTGGGTCCTCTCACCACTGACATATGCGTTGTAAAATTATATGTACGGCATATCGCATATAAACTGCAGTGTTGTTACACTGCATTTCATTGAAAAGACTAAATTTTTGGTTCCTATAAAAAGAAATGGAATTCTCCAAACAAAATTGATAGAGATCGAAGATTTTGAAAAAGTTAGGACTCACCGAATTGCGGACATAACTGTTTGCAATTGACCAATAACACCCATTCGGTCGCACATTTTTATGGAAATATTGGTTACAGAATCGTTAAATTTTCACTCAGAAAAATTTCGATTACCCCACCCAAATGTATGATTGATTTAGTAGTACAATCTGTCAATGCGACAGTCAAAGCCTTCTAAAAAGGTGACAGTTCTATTTTCAAATATAAAGCTTTTTTTTTCTTTTTTGAGCCTGTATTATTTCAAAAAAGGCAGCTTCACTGGTCTTTAAGTAAATCTCTTTGATAAGTCTTATACCTATTATAGTCTGTCTAATAAGTCAACCGACTCGAGAATTTTGTATAATATATACAGCCAGTTTTTTCATCTAAAGTAACAGCCAAAGTAACGTCATAAAGTAAAAGTAACGGTCAAATTCGTTTCTTCAAAATTTTAACTGTTGATTTAACTGTTACTTTTGCCTTTAACTTTTACTACTCAATATGGGGCTGTTAAAGCTAAAGTCACTGTCATTTTGACAAAGTTGTAGGTTATTTAGGTTTCACTAATATGTCTTCACGAACTTCGTCCAGTGAAAGTTCAAGATCATCAGACGATGAACTTATCGTTAGTTATTTAACGCGTAGACGTAAAAAGTTTAATGTTCGCAAAGATCATTTCGTATGGGACGACGCTGATTTTCTGTTCCGATACAGAATTTCAAAGGAAACAGTTACATACCTCAGCCTGTTGTTACAAGATAAACTGACGCCAACCACAGAAAATTAAGTTTATTTTCAGTTTGTATTTAATAAGACTACGTTAAATTAACTAATGTACAGTACGGCCGTTCTATCTTGGCGAGTGTGAAGTTAGGCTCTGCGAACTTTAGCGCTTGTGTACCTACTCGTATAAAAATAACGGTTTAAAAAAAAATCCAATAACAGTTGTTAATAGCAATAACAACAACTAATAGCATTAATTTTTTTAAATCATTTAGGCGATTAACACACGGCACCGCGCACCGCCGCGGTTGGCGGTGAAGCGGATCTCATGTTACAATGGTCACTTAGAAATCCGTTGATACCTTACACACGTACACCGCCCGACCGCGCGGTCGAGCCACGGTCGAGCGGTGCTCTCGCAACCACCGCTCCTCCGCGCTGATTTCCGCGCGGTGGAGCGCGCTTACACACGGGGCACCGCAAAACCGCGCGGATTTTTGTGGATGCAGGACGTGTTGCAATTTATCTTTGCTAACAAATAATCAAATGAAGAAGTGGACATTCGTGTATAGTTCAAAAAAAATATTTTCGTGTTTTCTCAAACTTTTGTAGGATAACATGAAAGTCCCATTTAGAGTTCTGCTACGTAAAAATGGATGAACTCAATAACTTCTTACTTTTTTCTTTCTACGCCATAAAAGCCAGATGCTGCCACCACTTCAGAGTCCATTTTCGCCAGTGGCTGTGATAAAACTGGTCAAAATTGCGTTAAATCCATCTGCGCGGTTGGGCGCATAAACCGCCTAACCGCGCGGAGCACCGCTAAGAAATCCGCTTCACCGCCACCGCCCTCCGCGGCGGTGCGCGGTGCCGTGTGTTAATCGCCTTACTTATGTTATCAATCAATTCAATTCTAAAAAATTTCGTTCGTTGGCGTTCGTATAAACAGAATCAACTGACATTCGACTTTTTGACACTACTTGACAGTGGATATTGCGATGTTGTCATGCGTAAAAAAAGCTCCCCACGTTTTTTTGGGGTAATTATGCCGTTTGTGTTATGGTAACTCTATTGACTTTTAGTTTAGCTGTTACTTGGATGAAGAAACACATTTGCTATAATATCAGTAATAGTCAAGTAAAAGTTAATACTTTTACTGATAGTTTTAGTTGTTGATGAAAAAACTGGCTGATAATCATTTAAAAAATACTCAAAGATACTTTTTATAAGGTTCTTCTATTAGTAAACAATGATCTCTATCTCTTAATCAAACTTTATTATTGAACCCGTGTTGACTACATCAGATTTCATTAAATCCTAATAATTACCCAAGTCGTTTAACTTATTAGACAGACTCTAGTCACAAACTCGACCACTGAGCGGGCGGTGGTGTTCCGTTCTATCACTGGGTCGCACAAAGTGCAAATGAATTGTTTTCCAGCAAAAGTCTCAAAATAACAACTTGTGGTTTATATTTCTACGTAGTTATACTAAATGGGCAGGTCCCCTCCTAGTACGCAATGACTATGATGTAAACTAATGAGGAATTTAAGGATGTTAATGAAATAGTTTTCTCTGATATAATACCTGATTTATCTGCAGCAACAGTTGTTATAGGAAGGAGCGCACGTCGGATAGTGAGGTTTAACCTGGAACAAAAAAACATAATGCACAATATTTATTCAGGAAAATATGCAGTCTAGCTAAATACTAATGTATTTATCTGACCGTGAAGGGTGGTGAAAGAAGGAGGAGGCCAGACAAAGTAAACGTAAACGTGCGCAGATGCGTATAAAATAACTAACAAACATTAATCGTGTGCAATGTTTAAATCTAAGCATGTCTAACGATTTAGCTCCTATTCACACGATCCGGCTATCGGATTTGACGTAATGTTTGCCGTGGAGAATATATATGGGCGCTGTATCATAATATAAGGGATGGGCAAATTCTTTTAATTATGAATTTACCTGGATAATTTTAAAGTTTATGTTTAAGTAAACATACAATAAATTAACTTGGCCATGCTTAAGCTATGAGGAGTTAGATCTTGTACGGCCACGAAAGCACAAACGAAATTAACTCCACGCTTGAGGAGTCAATTCGCTACAAGTGTCATTTCTAAGCGCTAATAATTTTTATATTTTTTTTTTTCGCTACTGCTTGCAGCGCTACGTTGCGGCTTTGTAGATAATAGGCATACATTTGTTTTTGACACTTGTAGCACAAGACAAGTTTGCCAAAAACGTCACATTTTGTGGCCCACGGGTTAGGGTGTTTTTAATATCGTGCCGATTTCATCACGCATGTGGGATTGCCCCGCATGAAGAAATTTTGAAAATAGGTACAAAAAAAAACGCGTTCCTCTTGCGTGATTACAATAAATACTTGTACGAAATGGACATTTTAGGGGCTTACACGTGCGGGGCAATCCTGTATGCTTGATGAAATCCGCACGATATTATAATCACCCTTAGAGATTGGCCTCGATACGATCTAGTTCTCTGCGGGATGCTGTGCGTTGAGGTTGTGTATAATGAACGACAAACGCGCAGAGTCCCCGCGTGGGTGCGGCTGTCCGGGATCACGCCTCGCGTCCCGTCGTTTACGGCTTTTTTTAAATTAAATACTTGCATGAAAGGGATATTTAAGGGGGTTACGCGTGCGGCGCAATCCTGCATGCATGATAAAAACCACATGATCAAAACACTCTTATAGTAACATTAAGAAGACTCTTATTTGTTGGGTATGGACTACAAACTGTATAAAACCAACACGCCAGTTTTTAGTTGACCAAACCTCAAGTTGCAGTAGACACAACTACATCGAAGTTGCCAGCTGTCATTAGAACTGCATGGCAATGTATGCCGACTGCGAGCGGACTGCGCAGTCTAAACGCAGCTCGTTTGTTGAGACCCTAGCTTCAGTTTATCCATACCGGCCAGTGTCAGTCAGACATGCGGATTTTACAGCGGCTGTAAGCCCCATTCCAGAATGCCTACCTAATGAGGTACGCAATATCTATTAATATTCAGACTAACAAAAACAAGGTTGCAGTTATATACAACGCCTGATCAAAATCTGCAAACAAAGGCATTTGGTTTTTATCAACTATTCTTTTTAATTTTGACATGTATATTATTTTTGAAGCGAAAACTCATCGATATGTGTATCCTGCCCGTCCTAACCTACAGTGCCCCGACATGGTCGCTCACCGCGTCACAAAAGTTTCGCCTTGGGGTTTGCCAACGAGCAATGGAACGCAGCATTCTGGGTGTCAAAAGAGTCAACAGAATGAGGAACACCACGCTACGTCAAAAGACGGGTATTATAGACATAGGAAAAACAGCTGCCAAGCTAAAAAGGGATTGGGCGGGTCACATCAGTCGCATGCACTCTGACCATTGGGCAAGAGTTTCCACAAAGTGGGTACCTAAAGATGGGCGATGCCGCCTATGTCGACCTGGGAAGAGGTGGCGAGACGACCTGGATGCCTACCGCGACTGGTTTGAGGTGGCTCAAGAAAAGAATACCTGGAAGAAGTTGGGGGAGGCCTTTGCCCAGCAGTGGGACAGCATAGGCTATTAAAAAAAAGTGTTTTTTGCTAGTTGTTTTCACTTTAGGGGCAAAGGCCTTTCACTTTTTACAACTGTTGTTGACCTACCTATCTTTCAATCCATTTGAACGGAATTTATCTAGTTTGTCGCACCATCCACTGCCCACCAATAATATAAGTGGCCTGTGGCGACTGTGTCTCACTTTACATAGCATAATTGGCCTTATAATGTTCCTACCGTTGGGACTCGGGCCTCCTCTCTAGGGGAGGGCATGGGCTGTAATCCACCACGTGGGCCCAGTGCGGGTTGGTCGATGTCACATGTCTGCGAATTTTTGGTTCTAGGACATGCCGGTTTCCTCACGATGTTTTCCTGCACCGTTTTGAGAGCAGTGTTGATGAAACAAATTATACAAAGTAATGCGCCTGGCTGGGTTTGAACCCGTGACCTACAACTCGTAAGTCGGGGTCGTTATCACTTGTCCACCACTGCTTTAACTCTACATATTCGGCATAAATTAAACTCTCATATTACATATTCGGCTTAAACTAAAATATAATGCTGCTTACCGGGCGCTCGTAATTGATGAGTTGGTAGCGCACTTTCTTGTCCTGGTTGTTGAGCACCATGCCCGGCCAGCTAGTGGGCCTGTAGTCGAAGGTGCTGTCATGCACGATGAGTGGCCGGCGAACCGTCCAGTTGTCCATACCACAGGGCAAACATGCTGGACCCTGAGAGAGGTGTACTTTATTTATTCACAGTTATAAGAAGAAGATGGTGATTCGCGTAAAATTTAAAAATTGTTCTATAGGACAAAAATGTCTTCAAAAAAGGAGGAGGTTCTCAATTCAATAGGAACTTTTATTTTTTATGTTCCTCGATTATTATATATGGATATTGATTTTCGTTGATAAAATACTCAGTCATGGAGCGTTTAGCATCTCAGCATCTCGCAAGTGAGGCCTTTGCTGACATTATTTTAACAGGCGCATCTTATCTTTGTGGTCTGGTTTCCACACTTATTCCATAGCGGGCCATTGTGCGAACCGGCGCTATTGAATACGCTGTCTTATGTAGGACAGTGCAAGGAAAACTTTGGTCTAAAGTTTTTAACTACAGGCCTACGATTTAGAATACTTTAACCTGGATATCATTAAACATCAGCAGTCTGCTTTTGCGATCTTCAGTGTCTTTATGTACAATTGTAAACAAAAAACATACTTACAGTAATACCCTGAATTAAAAAAAATAAAATAACACAAATGGTTTATTATTTCTAAAGGCAAAGACCTAACTTACTGAGGCATCAACGCCCAAACAAAACCCTTGGACCTAGAACACTAAAATTATGACCAGAAGCTGCTTTTAGGATGTATACAAAGAATAAGGTTGTTTTTCCATCAGAGATGTGCTATGTAGCTATGCTACGAGGATGTAATAGGTAAGCTATGAAACTATGTGACCTTTTCCACTGATACTAGGTAAGCTATGTAGCGGTGTGAGTAAGATGTGCTATGAAGATGCGCCGGCGCCACCTCAAAATAGCTGCGCGAGGAAGATGTGCAGCTCAAGCTATACGATGTATCGGTAGTAGGGATCGATAACACGCATCCATAGCACGCATCATTTTGTTTGTAAATGAGCTTTACAAACAACATATCAGCTTCAAGCTGCTTTCAGACTACGTTATAATATAATAGAATATAGTATATAGCTCATAGCACAACAATATCGCTCACTTTACATTTATTTAATTTAGCCAACAAATATGTAGTATAGCAAAGTGTGAACGTGTTCTAAATAAGTGTATGGTGAGCGATATTGTTGTGCTATGAACTATATGCTATTATTATAGCGTGATCTGAAATGAGCTTTACACTTTGTTAAACTACATACAAAGAGATTTAAAGAGATACAATAGAGCGGCTATCAGGAGAAATTTCTTAGGAAAACTGTCATCCTATCTCTCAGTGACGCCATCTAGCTTTGAATAGCAATCACGGGAATTAAATTTGTCAAAATTTGTATAAATTTAACTATTGCTCGGCAGGTGGCCAGGGGTTTTACCATGATATGTTAAAATGTCAGTAGTACGAACGAAAAAGGATCTAACAGTTCGGTTTAGGTCGTAAAATAGATCACGTTAAGAGCTCGTGGTAGAAGCTTCAGTGTGTGCCAGTGGCGTAGCTTGGGAAGGGGAGGGCGGGCCATGGCCCCAGGCGGCATACGAAAGGAGGCGGCAGAAAGCGCCAATTTACTTTTTTGGAAAAAAAAAACTTAGATATTCGAAATTGCGAGGGCAATATTACGTACGTGCCAAGCAAATTTTGATGTCTATGTTAAGTCATGAGGGTAGGCTGCAGCAGGTATATTGCTTTTTATTAATCCAAGTTCATTCTCTGACATAACAATGTCGGACCAAGCTCAACCATGACTTGGCACTGAGGGTGAGTTGCACCATTTAACTAACGATAACCAAACCTTAACCAGCCGTGAAACGGCCGCCTATTGGTCAATTCGACGATTTGACAACTGTTAACGGCTTTGTTATCGGTATAGTTAAATGGTGCAACTCACCCTGAGAGTGTTCACGCTGACGCGATTAAACACGCGCATACCGACCTTGGGCCAATGCTCGTATGCGCAAGGCAAGTGACGTGATTCTTAAGGTGTTGTGGAGGTCTTAGTTTGACCACATTGGCCGAATAGGAAACAAACCCCGTTGGTAGTAAAGCGTTTTGGTCCCCGGCAAACTCGAGTGAATCGAATTTCTGCCGTCCCTCACCTCATGATGAGATTTGTCCCTCCGGAATCAATCAGTTAGAACACAAGTTGGAAACTTATCAAACCAATTTATGTATCAGATAAAATAATTCCAATAATAAATAGGGTTAAGTTCGTTTTATAGAAGCGACCCAGAAGCTAGCTGTATATTCAAAAAACATTGTATCACGAAACGAGAACCAGCTGCTATGTGTAAAATGGTGCGCTAGTAATAGTAAACCTGTACTGTCCTACTGCAGAGCCAAGGCATGCTTTCCTCCAACCTCTTGCGTCATCTGTTTTTTTTTGGGCCAGTCCTTTAAGTGTCCCCGCACACGGGCCTCAAAAAAAAAGCCGCCACAAAAAAAAGCTAGAAGCGGCCACAAAAAAACGCTGAAGCGCGCCACAAAAAAGGCCGCCTCAAAAAGAAGCTTGAAGCGGCTATTTTGTGGCCCGTGCGGGGACACTAAAGCCTGCTATACATGTTGACCGAGCTTAGACCAATGCGAGCCTTGGCAAATATAGGCAAATTGACACAAGGCGAGCGCTTCTCTCTACACGTTCGGCAAGCTTGAAAGAAACCAATGCAAATGGCCAACATAGACGAGTTTTGAGGAGACGCCCACATGTCGGGCGAGCGCCTTTGATTTGTGCAGGAAAACCGACACCGCTCCGAAGTGAGGAGAGCGGCTGCGAGTCTTGACAAGCTACGCCAAATGCGGTCTATACACGTTGGCTGACATTGGCGCATATCTTTGCTCAACTAACTAGGCGAGCGACACCAAGCGATAGCAAGACAAGGCAAATATACTGTCCAGATGTTGGTATTGGTTTCACTCGGCAACGCTCGGCCAACATGTATTGCAGGCTTGAGAAGGAGACCAGCTCGGTCTGAACCCTGCCATCTCTTTCACAACTATAAACGGAAATACTCATGTTTTTAGTAACTTACACTGATAGGGATGCAGGGAATATACGTTGGAGGCTCCTTGTAACTTGGTAAGCATTGAATTGGGCTGCACATGGTTTGGCTTGCTATTTAAACAATTTTGTAAAATTTTAATAAAAAATAATTGTTTGGATTTTCTGTATTTTCACATCGAGTCTAATTTGTGACAATTGTTTGAAAGTTGTAACGTCATATTTTCTATAAAAGAATACAAAAATACCTGCCAGTATTTGTCATTCGTAAGGCATGGTCCTAATAGAACGCAAATACGCGATCATCGCGCGAGTAAGCGATGCGACCATCGCGTGTTCACGCGGTGGCAAAAACTGGGTGGCATCGTCCTAACAGAACGCGATCATCACGCGAGTAAGCGATGCGACCATAGCGTGTTCGCGCGATGGCAAAAACTGGGTGTCCTATTGTTCATCGCGCGAATTAACGACGCGAGCGAGGCTCGCTCGCCTCCCTAGACCACGTTGGCTCGCTCAGCGAGCGAACATGGTCTGGGGCAGTGGCACTGTTGATACCAACAACCATGGATGTCAGTCACACTCAATTTTTGCTGTCGGAAAATGTTTGGATGACTCACAATAGACGATATTTTATTTTACAACTATCGCGCGAATTTCAGTTAGGACACCAATTCGAGTTCAATATGGTTGATCGCGCATTCGTACGAGTAAAATTCGCGCGAAACTACGATGATCGCGCATTCACGTTCTATTAGGACGACGCCTAAAGTGCCATACATGCACGATCGAAGCAGCGTACAGCCCGCCAATGAAGCGATGCTATAATAGACGGTACCTAGCGTACACACTAAAATCTGTGCATCCAATGTCTATCATCAACTTTTTTAATGTTCCCACTGCTGGGTCTCAGGCCTCCTCTCTGGGAGAGGGAATGGGCCAACGTATTGGATAAAAATCAAACAATGAGTTTTTTGTTTGTTTGCCATCAGTTTTTTAATGCATTTTAGAGCAGTAATGCAGTTTTGTTCATCCAAACATCATAAAATAGGAGTTCTTCTTATTTTGTCACCGGACACCGGACATAGCCAGTGTCCCGCTTGCGTGGAGCTGCGTCCTCTTGGAGACAATCAGTGGTGGCGACCTCTCGCGCCCGGCCCAGAAGTCAGTAACACAAACTCTCACTCGATCCTAGAGCGGGTGAAGTCATTTGAAGTTTCCAATGAAATTTATAGAGATACAATAGAGCGGCTAAAAGAAGAAATGTTTAATGGTGCGTCCAGATCTGGCGAATGCACCGCTCGTGAGGTCGGAGGCGTGTGTGCAGCGCGCGCGCCGTTCTTGCGCACGTAGCTTCTTTCGCGTTTGAACTAACTATGTATGTGTACCGCGTGCAGCAAACGCACATCCCCTGCACCGGTCAAGTACAGTTGCTATCACGGATCTTGAGCGGTTGCGCAGAAGTCAAATATTCGGTCTCCTTAGTGGTGCGAACTGAGACGCGGGGCGGGGAGTGTCAGTGATTGGCTCGCCACGCCATCGCATCATAGACGTCACTCCAAATTCGTTCCCTGCGTTGGTGCTTGTATCTAACAACGAAGACGATTGGCTCGCCAATATATGGAATGCGCAAAGCGATCCCCACTCTGATGCCGAGCGCTCAAGATCCGTTTTGGCAATTGTTCGGTGCGCAAGCGGCGCAGGGGCTTCGTACTAACATGAAATGCACGCGCACAGTTCTCGAGCGGCTTGCTAGCGGCGTATTCGCCAGATCTGGACGCACCATTAGAAAAATTGTCATCCAAATGCCTCAGTTACGCATCTAGCTTTGAATAGCAAACACGCGAATTAAGTTTGTCAAAAATCAAATAGTCAAAAAAAAATTTAACTACCACTCAGTAGGTGGCCAGGGGCCTTACCATGATAATTATGTTAAGGCCCAAGCGCCCGAAAAGTGCCATAAAAAAGTGACTTTCTGAAGCCTACTCCTTGGTAGCCAGGGTAATAAGTTTGAAAAAAATATAATATCTTTATTGTAGATTTTTTTCATTATTGTTTAGTCTAAAAAAAATATTTAGCAATTCGCAACTTTTCCCTACTCCTTCGAAACGGCTTGGATCTGCTTTTATTTCAGTTCCAGAACTTTTTTTTTTATGGTGGGAAAAAATCCCTCTTCTCGCTCTTGGGCGGAGCGGGAGATAATGTCAGACTCTTACTGACTAAAAGACCCACCCTGTTTCTTCTAGCCTTCGTACCGGGGCTCGAGCTGTCTTTCGAAACTAACCCTGGTCCCAGTAGGCTTCGACTCGGGTACCCCTGCTGTTGCTGACAGCTCCTTGAGGCGCGCGGGAACAGTGCGCGCCGTCGACGACTTGGGCTTGGTCCGGACAGTTACCGGACGGCCGGACAGCGAGCTACCCATTGCTCACTGGCCGCAAGCCCGCGCCTACGGTGGCCAGAAATCGGGATCAGAATCCCGGCGGTGGCGGCGGCGGCGAGAACGCCGTTGCCTGATGCGGTCGGCCTCCTCCTTGGCGAGCATTACTGGTTCGCAGAAGTCGGCGACCGCCTGCCACTTCTCCTCGCTCCGGACCATGGCCTCAACCAAGGCCCGGCGCGAGAGGTCTCCGCCGCCGATCGCCCCCACGAGGGCACGGCGATGCACCGCCCAAGCAGGGCACACCTCGACTCACCTGTGCTCCACCGTGTCCTTCGGGCGTTCCGCACAGTGGCGACACCCGGGCGTCTCTTCCGCCTAAATCCGGAACAGGTAGCTCCCGAACGTGCCATGTCCGGTGAGGACCTGTGTCATGCGGAAGGTAAGGACGCCGTGAGGTCTTTCCAGCCACGCTTCAAAGAGGGGACTTACCGCCATGATTGTGGCGTGCCCAAGTTCCAGAACTGAGAACCTTTCGATATTGCTCGCATTAATGCGCACACGACAGTGAGTACTCTACCGTTTAGCAACGCGTGTCATTGGCGGGACGTACCTGCTGCAAGATGGACGATGAGTACAGTGCTTTATAATGGCACAATACAATTTTGTAATCTTTTTCAAAATGTTTGTTCTAGAACTCAAATAAAAAATGACAACATTTTGACTTAGTTTCATTAAGTCAAATCCCAGTCAGTATTTACAAATCCCCCGTGTAGTAAACAACATAAAATTAAGCAAAAAAAGTAGAAAATACCTAAACACATAATAAAAACAGTATCTTTTAAGAAAAACTGAAAAATATTCAAGAAAGCCTTTCTTCACCTGTGTTTAAAATATTCACCGTCGGTGAAGCTTTTGATATCCGTTTTATTTGCAGAAATATATCAAACTACTCAATAAAATGTAAGTAACACATCATGGAACATAAATTTCGAATTGCTTCAGGAAAATATCGCTAGGGCGTGCTACAGAGTTGTTCTTGAAGCTAGAGATAGATGGACGTGAAGTAGCGAGTCGTTCTTGAAGGTAGGGATAGATTCGACACCGAAGTGGGCTAGGCCTAACGGCATCGGCGGCGGAGACCTCTCGCTCCGGGCCTTGGTTGAGGCCATGGTCCGGAGCGAGAAGGAGTGGCAGGCGGTCGCGGACTTCTGCGAAGCAGTAATGCTCGCAAAGGAAGGAGGCCGAACGCATCAGTCGTCGACGGCGTGCACTGTTCCCGCGTGCCTCAAGGAGTAGTCAGCAACAGCAGGGGCCCAGCTAGAATCGCCTAAGAAATTTTTGTGTGTGCTGTTTACACCAAGAAAATTTTGTCAAGCAAAACTTGCGATATAGACCAAAATGTGACGTACTGTTTATACCATGCAAGTAATTTATTGCTTCAATTTAATTGTATGCAACAGGCAAGAAACTTGCATCATGTAAATGGCGCTTTAGTTGCAAAGATTCAACTCTTCTCTCCAAACTGAGAACACGTTGCCGACTTGCTGCAAGACATTGTCGTATCGTGGTGATACATTATGGAGTTTCATTACGATACGCTGGCGTCGGAATAAAAGGGAACCTGCGTCAATTCATTCACTCGGTGTAACGGTTGAACGAAGTCAAAATGTTGTATATCCTTTGCGATATTGCTCTGAAAACATTTATAAATGGTAACGTAGACTAAAAGCATTATTTGGTAAAAATGTCTTCCATTTTCGCAGGTGTGGTGGTTGCGGTGGATGCGGCGGCTGCTGTGGTGGCTGCTGCGGTGGCTGCTGTGGCGGTTGCGGAGGTTGCGGAGGCTGTTGCGGTGGCTGCTGCGGAGGCTGTTGCGGCGGCTGCTGCGGATGCGGGTGTCCAAGGATAACGATACACACGTGCTGCACGAAGATTTGTTAATTGTGTGCAAGACATTCGAGGACCGCAAGCAACGTGTTCTCCGGAAATGCTGGGAAATGACGTCTACTCGCAGCATAGCTTGAGGGCCGTGACTGGAGCGTCCACCAGTGCTGCGATACATTGTGCTGTAATAAAGTGGCGTACAATAAAAGTTTTGCGTTCATTTTATTTGCTTGCTTATTATTTCTTAGTCATATTTTGTGAATGAAGAGGAGAGGGATTGTGTGCCCGGAGAGGGATTGTGTGCCCGGAGAGGGATTGTGTGCCCGGAGAGGGATTGTGTGCCCGGAGAGGGATTGTGTGCCCGGAGAGGGATTGTGTGCCCGGAGAGGGATTGTGTGCCCGGAGAGGGATTGTGTGCCCGGAGAGGGATTGTGTGCCCGGAGAGGGATTGTGTGCCCGGAGAGGGATTGTGTGCCCGGAGAGGGATTGTGTGCCCGGAGAGGGATTGTGTGCCCGGCGAGGGATTGTGTGCCCGGAGAGGGATTGTGTGCCCGGAGAGGGATTGTGTGCCCGGAGAGGGATTGTGTGCCCGGAGAGGGATTGTGTGCCCGGAGAGGGATTGTGTGCCCGGAGAGGGATTGTGTGCCCGGAGAGGGATTGTGTGCCCGGAGAGGGATTGTGTGCCCGGAGAGGGATTGTGCCCGGAGAGGGATTGTGTGCCCGGAGAGGGATTGTGTGCCCGGAGAGGGATTGTGTGCCCGGAGAGGGATTGTGTGCCCGGAGAGGGATTGTGTGCCCGGAGAGGGATTGTGTGCCCGGAGAGGGATTGTGTGCCCGGAGAGGGATTGTGTGCCGGAGAGGGATTGTGTGCCCGGAGAGGGACTGTGTGCCCGGAGAGGGACTGTGTGCCCGGAGAGGGACTGTGTGCCCGGAGAGGGACTGTGTGCCCGGAGAGGGACTGTGTGCCCGGAGAGGGACTGTGGGCCCGGAGAGGGACTGTGGGCCCGGAGAGGGACTGTGGGCCCGGAGAGGGACTGTGGGCCCGGAGAGGGACTGTGGGCCCGGAGAGGGACTGTGGGCCCGGAGAGGGACTGTGGGCCCGGAGAGGGACTGTGGGCCCGGAGAGGGACTGTGGGCCCGGAGAGGGACTGTGTGCCCGGAGAGGGACTGTGTGCCCGGAGAGGGACTGTGTGCCCGGAGAGGGACTGTGTGCCCGGAGAGGGACTGTGTGCCCGGAGAGGGACTGTGTGCCCGGAGAGGGACTGTGTGCCCGGAGAGGGACTGTGTGCCCGGAGAGGGACTGTGTGCCCGGAGAGGGACTGTGTGCCCGGAGAGGGACTGTGTGCCCGGAGAGGGACTGTGTGCCCGGAGAGGGACTGTGTGCCCGGAGAGGGACTGTGTGCCCCTGTGTTGTCTTGTGTGAAGGAAGACGCAGATTCCGCAGTGTCTTTTGTCGAGAGGAGGAGGAGGTCACTGCCTGCGAGTTTGAGAGCCTGCGAGTGTCGAGAGTAGGAGAAGGCTGTCCCGAGTGTATAGTGGTTTCCTCCATACAGCAGGATGCCACTGCCTTCGCATTGTATCTTTTATCACAGTAGGTATTACAATATTCCCTACAGTAGCGCAACGCCTTTGATGTCGCGCAATGCCGCCGCCAGTGTAGGTACTAATGAAGACAAAAGTGCATGGAGAATTCCAAACCAAAATCGTTTGTACAGGGTTTCATCGCCTAAGGGACAGTTCAGATACGGCGATAACCGCGCGATTGACAAATCGTGCGGGTTGAACCGTAAAAAATGTCAACTGTTCAAATATCGGCGGTTAGTTAGCGATTTGCGATCAGTTCAAGATGGAAGTCGAACAGGAATTAGCGTGTTTGGAGCAACAGAAAATTAAGAAAAGAAGGAAAAGGTAGTATTGGGTGCATTCAATATTAAGGGATCGACTTACACAATGGCCAATATTCGTAACGCTATTTCCCAATTTAAGACTGCTTGAAAGAATTTTTTTTGACTATTTGAGAATGTCGATAAAATCGTTTGATGAACTGATCAAGGAAGATATTACGAGCTCTGAAACACATATGAGGGCAAGCGTGTCACCATAAGAAAAACCGGGTGGTGTCCGCATCGCTACTGACCGCCGAGGAATAGGTCCATAGTAACAGAAACGCGCGGTCGCCGCACGATTCTATTTTCTGGCGGTTGAGTGGCGGTGACCGCGCGGTTGGCCTAACCACGCAATTACGTCTGAATGATTTCATAAATACCTATGTAAATAAGAAACGCGCGGTTCCCGCGCGATTCTTAAACCGCGTGGTTCCCGCCGTGTCTGAACTAGCGCTAAAGGTAAGCGTCCACAGGCCCGCATCACACGTATCGGACGCATTGCACGTAACGGATTTTAGTTTGACTTGTATAACAACTCTGAATACAACTCCACTGATCAGCACCGTACGGACCGCACGAATGCCGATCAGTGGGCGCGCCCCGCGCGCTCGTTCCACATCGTTGGCCATTTGCATTTAACAAATCAGGATATTCTGATATTCTCCACGTTCCGATCTCTTCTTGAATATGTTGTGTCTCCAGGAGTTATGCTTCCTTTTTCTATTTTTTTTTCTTTTTCTTCCTCTTCTGCTAATAAACAAGCAATATAAATTAAAATTGATTCGTTCGTCTGTTAGTCGACAGTTCGACACACACCCGGCCAGTGCTCGCCGAGGCGTGTCAAAGAGCAGACGCTTGTCGCTTTTTCGATAGAGCTACCCCTCTTATTACTTACGCGTCGATTTTATTACTTTTTATCTTTTATTTAGTTTTGACTTATTTTGAAATAGTTTTTTTTTAAATTATTTATAGGTTACTTACATTGTTAGTCTTATAGAAGTCTTCTTGCTTCAGGCACTCCCGTCATCCACCACAGGCACTATGATGGATGACGCCTCGTTTCGACTCGCAACCTGTCTACGCTTAGGCGCACCTTGTGTTGCTCCACATCGGTGCCACTGCGGCGAAGCTGTCGACAGTCTCGGACACCATGGCCTGTCCTGCCGCAGAAGCGCGGGCCGCATAGCTCGACACGCTAGCATCAACGATATTATTCGTCGAGCTCTTGTCACCGCCGCGTATCCGCTGTTTTAAAACCAAATGGCTTGGTACGTGACGATGGAAAGAGACCAGATGGTATGACGTTGGTACCGTGGAAGGTGGGTAGGCCTCTGGTGTGGGACGCAACCTGTGTCAACACCCTTGCGCCATCCCACATTCCATGTACGGCGGGCTGTGCTGGCGCTGCCGCTGCGGCTGCTGAGACCCTTAAACGGCGCAAATACACTAACCGTATTGATAATTACAGTTTTGAGCAGTTTGGGGTCGAAACGCTTGGGTCATGGGGTCCGAATGCGCGTCTCCTCTTTAAGGAAATTTCTCGCCGACTGATCGACACTTTGCGTGACCAGAGGGCTGGCTCGTTCTTCGCTCAAAGAATTAGCATTGGCATTCAACGTGGTAATGCTGCCAGTCTTCTGGGCACATTCCTGGATGACAGCGATGTGGAGGAGTACTTCGACGCCTGAGTGCACTTTGTGTTTTTGTATTTTATATAATATATGTACGTTAGGTATTTATTTAGGTTTTAGTATAAATAGTTTGTATTTTTTTTGTACATATGTAAATTTTACCCAATAAACAGTTGTAACATTTTAAAAGTTATAGAAGTTAGTTTGTTAGTATTTAGAATTTTAATTAATTATTATTTAAAATAGGTATTAAATGGTAAATAAAAAAATAAAAGATCATTAAATTTAAAAAAAATTAAAACTTATGGCGTATCGAAAAATGTTATTCGAGAAACGGTGAGTACCTATCTATGTATTTCTTATTATTATTCTACTACTAGCTGTGCCCGCGACTTCGTTCGCGTGGACTACAGAATTTTGAATTATTTTTTTTTTAAATAAAAGTAGCCTATATTACTCCTTATTACATCAGTTATCTGCCAAAAAAAGTCCCGTCAAAATCAGTCCAGCCATTTCAGAGATTAGCCGGAACAAACATACAGACAGACAAAAATTGTAAATTTTTTATTTTGGTGTACCTATGTACGGTACATCCACCAAAAATTACCACCATTGAAATCTATACACACATATATATAAATAAAAGTGTCTGTTTGTAATATTGAAATAACCGCTTTTTACTACATGCATTATGAACATATACGGTACATATACCAAAATAACATTCTGTCTGTTTGTCTAGTTGTTCCGGATAATCTCTGAAATGGCTGGACTGATTTTGACGGGACTTTTTTGGCAGGTAACTGATGTAATAAGGAGTAACTTAGGCTACTTTTATTTTCATCATCATCATCATTTCAGAGGATACACGTCCACTTTTGGACATAGGCCTCCCCCAAGCGTCGGCACAATGAACGTTCCTGTGCGTCCCGTATCCATCTGTTTTCCGCAACCTTCACCAGGTCATCGGTCCACCTTGTTGGAGGCCTTTCAACGCTGCGTCTTCCGGTACGCGGTCACCACTCCAGCTGGGGTGTATACGGGGCCCCAACCAACATCTGTCGGGACCCAAGCCAACCTCACCTGCACGTGGTACGCCTTGGTGAAAAACGGACGAGGCTATGGCGACCCGCCAACACGCACTGGACCAGCGTGGCGGGTTATGTTCCGAACCTCCCCAATGGAACATAACAGTACACACAGGCCCCAAATGCCCGGCGACTCCAGTGGTTGTGCTGACGTGGACGGACGTGGGCGCTGCCCTGGGGTCAGGGGTGCTAAAACTCTCCGGGCGACAACGTTTAACCGTCGACGACTGGACCTGGCAACGTATAACGTACGTACATTCCGGTCCGACGAGAAGATCATCGAACTGGAGGAAGAGTTGAGCGGGTTACGATGGAGTATTGTGGGATTATCTGAAGTCCGAAGCCAGGGGGAGCACACGATAATTCTCAAATCCGGTAATATGCTTTACTTCCGAGAGGGTGATCGGCAGTCCCAGGGTGGTGTGTGATGCATGATTTTTTCCCACCATAAAAAAAATAAAATAAAAGGGTGGTGTCGGGTTTATCGTCCACAGGTTCCTCGTGAACAGTGTGGTAAGAATCGAGAGTGTGTCGACCAGGGTGGCGTACTTATACTCAGAATATCATCAAGATATTCGCTGACGGTCATACAGGTTTACGCCCCGACCTCGACACACCCCGATGACGAAGTGGAGTCCATGTATGAGGATATATACAGAGCCATGCATGGTTCTAAGACTCATTTCACCGTGGTCATTTGAGTGGGGACTTTAATGCGAAACTGGGCAAACGAGACGGTGATGAGCTGCGAGTGGGGCAATTTGTATTTAGACATGTTAACTAGTTTTATGGAGAAGGAGGGCCTCTCCATGATGAACTCCTTCTTCAGAAAGCGTAAGCACAGGAAGTGGACCTGGCAAAGCCCTGATGGTGCAACTAAAACTAAGATTGACTTCATCATGTTGACGAAGAAGCAAATATTCAATGATGTCTCTGTGATCAATGCGGCGAAAACCGGGAGTGATCACCGTATGGTAAGAGGCATATTGAATATCAATGTCAAGCTTGAAAGATCTCGACTGATAAAGTCTACGCTCTGTCCTGCACAGATCCAGATTCAAAACTCCGAGAGCTTTCAGCTCGAACTTCAAAATCGTTTCGAGTGCCTAGGAAGCTCTGTGGAAAAATATAATGATGGGTTCGTGGAAGCTGTCCATACAATCGGGTCTCAGTTTTTTAGGACTCGTACAAGTAAGAACCAAGAAGCTCACGAATCAAACTCTCGAGCTCATGAAGAAGAGGCGTACTTTGCAGTCTTCAGATGATGCGTGCCCGTACCGGCCAGCTCAATAAACGGATCTCAAAGTCTCTGAAACGCGACCTTCGCTGATTTAATACCGAGAGGATTAAGGACGCGATTGAGCGGAATAAGGGCTCCAAGGTTTTTGCACGGATCTATCTATTGGGCTGAGCCAGCTCACGAAACTGAAGACCGAAGATGGCAGAGTCATATCCGCCAAATCGGAGCTTCTGGAAGAGATCGAGGCATTTTATGGACTGTCAATCTCCAAACCCGCTACAAATCTGGCAAACGACCCAAAAGCTAGATTGACTCGACAATACATTGAAGATATCCCGGACGTCAGCCTGTACGAGATTAGGATGGCTCTGAAGCAGTTGAAAAACAAAAAGGCGTCGGGTGAGGACGAAATTACGGCTGAGCTCCTGAAGGCGGGTGGAAAACCGGTCCTAAAGGCCCTTCAGAAGTTGTTCGATTCCGTCATACTCGAGGTAAAAACGCCACAGACATGGAGCAGAAGAATCAAAGAAAGAATCAAAGAATCAAAGCATTTATTTCAAATAGACCATTTACAGGCACTTTTGAATAGTCAAATGTCGGTCAGTCCAAGAAAAGTGAAGCTAAATTGCACGTTCCAAAGAGTAGGTCTCTATGGAGAAGAACGTGCAAGAAACTCCATGGACACTCTTTTAAATCATATTATGTGTTACATATAATGCTTGGTTACATATTACTTGTTGCTTCTATCATGTGAGCACAATGTCGATAATGAAATAAAAATGTAAAATAATTAAAAGATAGAAACTGAATTAAGCCACTGGCAGCTAAGAGATGACCAGTCCCATCTGACGGCACCCGTTCACGAGCATGACGCGTGCATCAGCCCCACTCAGCTCAACCATTTTGAAGGGAACTGAACGACCCAATAACACGTGCCACCAACAGCGAGACATTTGAGTGAGCATGACAAACTCTCAACTGCCATGCTCGCAATGTCAAAAAAAAAAAAAAAAGTTGTAACCTAATAAAAATGCTCCATGGTGCTTCACATTCACAAACTTGGAAAAAGTGCTTCTACATTATACAATGCAATTGTGTCTTTCAAATTAAAAAATAATAATATTAGTTTCCAACTAATCAACTAATTAGTACGCCCTAGTGGTAGTGGAGCTGGACCAGCATTGAGCCAAGCATTTTTATCTTGAATATAATCCTCCAACTTATAATATGCTTGCCTGCATAGTGTGCGTTTAATACAAGATTTAAATTTCGTTTCATTGAGTTCTAATATTTGGGGTGGTATTTTATTATAACATTTCAAACAGTACCCCATGAAAGAAGAGGCCACTTTAGCCAGTCTGAAACCTGGTTGAACTAATTGATCCCTATTTCTTGTAACATAATTATGTCTATCGCCTCTTTTGCTAAAAAGATGAAGATTTTTTCTAACATACATGATGTTTTCATAGATATATTGACAAGGTACCGTCATTATGTTAATATCTTTAAACAGTTCCCTTAAAGAATCGCACCGGCGGAGATTGTAAATAGCTCTGATGGCTCTTTTCTGTAATATAAAGATTGACTCGATGTCTGCAGCCCGTCCCCATAGTAAGATACCGTACGACATGACACTATGAAAATAACTAAAATAGACTAGTCTAGCGGTATCAACATCCGTAAATTGGCTGATTTTTCTAACAGCATATGCAGCCGAGCTAAGCCGTCCTGCAAGAGATGTTAAGTGAGGACCCCATTGTAGCCTAGAGTCAAGCGTAATCCCCAAGAAAACTGTTTTATCAACAAATTCTAGTTTCTCATTGTTCAATACCATGTCGCAATCACTACTTATGACATTTGGTAAGGAAAATCTTATGCATTTAGTTTTTTTCCCATTTAGAACTAGATTATTAGCAGTGAACCAGTTTTGGACCTGCAATAAGGCGTTATTTTCATCGTCAAGATTATTAGTCCTTCTATTTATCTTAAAAATCAAAGAAGTGTCGTCAGCAAACAACACCATATTAAGTTTATTTTTCAACAAATAGGGTAAATCATTAATATATACTAAAAATAAAAAAGGACCTAAAATTGAACCTTGGGGTACCCCCATTTTCACATTTAATCCCGACGAATTGACACCGTTTATTTGAACTAGTTGCTGTCTGTCATTCAAATACGATTTTAATAAGCTTAACGCTGTTTTGCCTAGTCCGTAATGCTCCAGTTTCAGGAGTAATGTTTCATGAACCACACAATCAAACGCCTTAGACAGGTCGCAGAAGATGCCTATAGCATCTTGTGCCTCCTCCCACGCATTAAAAATGTGTTTTAGTAAGGAGACACCAGCGTCAGTCGTACAACGTCCTTTGGTGAAACCATACTGTTTATCGTGTAAGATGTTATTGGTGTTAAAATGATTAAGCATTTGATTTAACATCACCTTTTCAAATATCTTGCTAAAAACCGGCAAAACGGACACCGGCCTATAATTATTAGTGTCTTTACTGTCTCCGGATTTAAAAAGTGGTATCACTTTACTATATTTCATTAGATCCGGAAAGACCCCTTGATCTATACACAAATTAAATATTAACGCTAAGTACGGCGCTACAGTCTCAATAATTGAGGTACAAACTTTGATAGACATACCCCATAGATCTTCTGTCAATTTAATCTTGATTTCTTTAAAAGCTTTTATTACTGTTATGGGGTTTATATGTTTAAAGTTAAATTCAGTCGAACAGGCTGCAACGTTCGCCTGTAATAAACCAAAAGCATGCGATGGCGACGAATTTAGGGCTTCAGTAGTTTTAATTGGAATACTGGTAAAGAAATTTACAAATTCTTCTGCAACTAGTTTGTTATCGCTAATAAGACCATGACGAGTCTCCAATGTGTAATCATTATTATTTCTTTTGTTTCTGTTGGTTTCATTATTTATTATATTCCAAACCGTTTTTATTTTATTATCTGCTGTTTTAACTTTGTTGCTGATGTATAAGGCCTTAGCTGCCTTACAAGTATTTTTAAACATTTTAGAATAAGTAGCAACATATTTATTAAAAGTTTCAGTGTTAATAATAGGCTTAAGGCCATACAACTCGAAAAGTCTTTCCCTACTTATTCTGATTCCTTTAGTTGCCCAGTCACTAAATCTAAACTTAGGGCAGATAGTTTTAGTTTTTTTCTCAAACGTCTGATTAAACTCCTTTTGAACTACTGAAAAAAAAATTTTATACAAAATATTACCATTGTTTTCTGCAAGGTTCCAATCACCCAACCTGCTAGTTAAAGTGCTATTAAATTTATTTAGTTTACCGGATGTTATTGGTCTGAATTGTATCTGCACTTGTTGCATTGGTAAGTTGGATTCAAATGTTACCATTAGGCCGCTATGATCAGAAGGCAGATAATTTACAATGGCTTTTTCTAAATACTTGCAGCAACAAAAAACATTATCGATACATGTAGCAGTAGTTGTCGTTGTTCGAGTTGGTTCAATAAACACATTTGATAAATTAAATGATTTTAAAAGATTTAATAATCTACTGCTATCTGAATTATTTTCTAAAATATTAACATTAAAGTCTCCGCAGATAATTACTGGTTTATTACCAGTTGAAAGTTTAGCCATAACATCTTCCATGACTGACTCAAAAATAGAGTAGTTTTGATAATTAGGGGGCCTGTAAACGCACACTATGACATGCCTATCCAGTTCAACACACGACACTTCAATGCTATGTTCAACGGACAGTGCAACTATATCTTTACGAGTTTTAAATTTGATACTATTTTTAATAAGGATTAATGAACCCCCACGTAACATTGACTTTCGGTTAAAACAACTGCCCACATTATAATTATCATAATTAATTAGCATTTCAAAATCCTTTAACCAATGCTCAGTAAAACAAATAATGTCAAACATAGTTTTTGAAGTGAAAACTTCTTTAGCGGCGTTGAGCACTTTTTCTGTAATGGGTATAAAATCTTAAACTCGAGTCAGGACACGTGACCTGATCGAAAAAGCGTAAGACGGATGGAGAGTAGACAGCTATCCCTTATCGCGCGTTGTGAAAGGGGGCTAGACGGAAAAAATTCTCACGAAAAATTGTACCGACACTTTTACTGTCAAAATATAAATCCAAGATGGCGGCTGCAAGAAATTATCAACTTTTTCGTCATGGGTGTCGTTTTCATGGTTTTCGAGGGCGTGGAAATCGATGGTACTGGCAAAATGTAAATCCAAGATGGCGGCTGCAAGAAATTATCAACTTTTTCGTCATGGGTGTCGTTTTCGTGGTTTTCGAGGGTGTTGAAACCGATAGTACTGTCAAAATGTAAATCCAAGGTGGCGGCTGCAAGAAATTGTTAACTTTTCCGTCATGGGTGTCGTTTTCATGGTTTTCGAGGGTGTTGAAACCGATAGTACTGTCAAAATATAAATCCAAGATGGTGGCTGCAAGAAATTATCAAATTTTCCGTCATGGGTGTCGTTTTCATCGTTTTCGAGGGCGTGGAAACCGATGGTACTGTCAAAATGTAAATCCAAGATGGCGGCTGCAAGAAATTATCAACTTTTTCGCCATGGGTGTCGTTTTCGTGGTTTTCGAGGGTGTTGAAACCGATGGTACTGTCAAAATATAAATCCAAGATGGTGGCTGCAAGAAATTATCAAATTTTCCGTCATGGGTGTCGTTTTCATGGTTTTCGAGGGCGTGGAAACCGATGGTACTGTCAAAATGTAAATCCAAGATGGCGGCTGCAAGAAATTATCAACTTTTTCGTCATGGGTGTCGTTTTCGTGGTTTTCGAGGGTGTTGAAACCGATAGTACTGTCAAAATATAAATCCAAGATGGCGGCTGCAAGAAATTATCAAATTTTTCGTCATGGGTGTCGTTTTCGTGGTTTTCGAGGGTGTTGAAACCGATAATACTGTCAAAATGTAAATCCAAGATGGCGGCTGCAAGAAATTATTAATTTTTCCGTCATGGGTGTCGTTTTCATGGTTTTCGAGGGTGTTGAAACCGATAGTACTGTCAAAATATAAATCCAAGATGGTGGCTGCAAGAAATTATCAAATTTTCCGTCATGGGTGTCGTTTTCATGGTTTTCGAGGGCGTGGAAACCGATGGTACTGTCAAAATGTAAATCCAAGATGGCGGCTGCAAGAAATTATCAACTTTTTCGCCATGGGTGTCGTTTTCGTGGTTTTCGAGGGTGTTGAAACCGATAGTACTGTCAAAATGTAAATCCAAGATGGCGGCTGCAAGAAATTATCAAATTTTCCGTCATGGGTGTCGTTTTCATGGTTTTCGAGGGCGTGGAAACCGATGGTACTGTCAAAATGTAAATCCAAGACGGCGGCTGCAAGAAATTATCAACTTTTTCATCATGGGTGTCGTTTTCATTGTTTTCGAGGGTGTTGAAACCGATGGTACTGTCAAAATATAAATCCAAGATGGCGGCTGCAAGAAATTATCAACTTTTTCGTCATAGGTGTCTTTTTCATGGTTTTCGAGGGTGTTGAAACCGATGGTACTGTCAAAATGTAAATCCAAGATGGCGGCTGCAAGAAATTATCAACTTTTTCGTCATGGGTGTCGTTTTCATGGTTTTCGAGGGTGTTGAAACCGATGGTACTGTCAAAATATAAATCCAAGATGGCGGCTGCTAGAAATTATCAACTTTTTCGTCATGGGTGTCGTTTTCATGGTTTTCGAGGGCGTTGAAACCGATGGTACTGTCAAAATATAAATCCAAGATGGCGGCTGCAAGGAATTATCAAATTTTTCGTCATGGGTGTCGTTTTCGTGGTTTTCGAGGGTGTTGAAACCGATAATACTGTCAAAATGTAAATCCAAGATGGCGGCTGCAAGAAATTATCAAATTTTCCGTCATGGGTGTCGTTTTCATGGTTTTCGAGGGCGTGGAAACCGATGGTACTGTCAAAATGTAAATCCAAGATGGCGGCTGCAAGAAATTATCAACTTTTTCGTCATGGGTGTCGTTTTCGTGGTTTTCGAGGGTGTTGAAACCGATAGTACTGTCAAAATGTAAATCCAAGATGGCGGCTGCAAGAAATTATCAACTTTTTCGTCATGGGTGTCGTTTTCGTGGTTTTCGAGGGTGTTGAAACCGATGGTACTGTCAAAATATAAATCCAAGATGGTGGCTGCAAGAAATTATCAAATTTTCCGTCATGGGTGTCGTTTTCATGGTTTTCGAGGGCGTGGAAACCGATGGTACTGTCAAAATGTAAATCCAAGATGGCGGCTGCAAGAAATTATCAAATTTTTCGTCATGGGTGTCGTTTTCATGGTTTTCGAGGGCGTGGAAATCGATGGTACTGTCAAAATGTAAATCCAAGATGGCGGCTGCAAGAAATTATCAACTTTTTCGTCATGGGTGTCGTTTTCGTGGTTTTCGAGGGTGTTGAAACCGATAGTACTGTCAAAATGTAAATCCAAGGTGGCGGCTGCAAGAAATTGTTAACTTTTCCGTCATGGGTGTCGTTTTCATGGTTTTCGAGGGTGTTGAAACCGATAGTACTGTCAAAATATAAATCCAAGATGGTGGCTGCAAGAAATTATCAAATTTTCCGTCATGGGTGTCGTTTTCATGGTTTTCGAGGGCGTGGAAACCGATGGTACTGTCAAAATGTAAATCCAAGATGGCGGCTGCAAGAAATTATCAACTTTTTCGTCATGGGTGTCGTTTTCGTGGTTTTCGAGGGTGTTGAAACCGATGGTACTGTCAAAATATAAATCCAAGATGGCGGCTGCAAGAAATTATTAACTTTTCCGTCATGGGTGTCGTTTTCATGGTTTTCGAGGGTGTTGAAACCGATGGTACTGTCAAAATATAAATCCAAGATGGCGGCTACAAGAAATTATCAACTTTTCCGTCATGGGTGTCGTTTTCATGGTTTTCGAGGGTGTTGAAACCGTTGGTACTGTAAAAATATAAATCCAAGATGGCGGCTGCAAGAAATTATCAAATTTTCCGTCATGGGTGTCGTTTTCATGGTTTTCGAGGGTGTTGAAACCGATGGTACTGTCAAAATATAAATCCAAGATGGTGGCTGCAAGAAATTATCAAATTTTCCGTCATGGGTGTCGTTTTCATGGTTTTCGAGGGTGTTGAAACCGATAGTACTGTCAAAATATAAATCCAAGATGGCGGCTGCAAAAAATTATTAAATTTTTCGTCATGGGTGTCGTTTTCATGGTTTTCAAGGCTGTTGAAACCGATAGTATTGTCAAAATGTAAATCCAAGATGGCGGCTGCAAGAAATTATCAACTTTTTCCTCATGGGTGTCGTTTTCGTGGTTTCCGAGGGTGTTGAAACCGATAGTACTGTCAAAATTTAAATCTAAGATGGTGGCTGCAATAAATTATCAACTTTTTCGATATGGGTGTCTTTTTCATGGTTTTCGAGGTTGTTGAAGCCGATAGTGCTGTCAAAATGTAAATCTAAGATGGCGGATGTCAGAAATTATCAACTTTTTCGTCATGAGTGTCGTTTTCATGGTTTCGAAGATGTTGAAATAGTGCTGTCAAAATGTACATAAAATAGGATAGTATTTTTTAGTTATATTGTATTGGCTAGACGGAAAAAATTCTCACGAAAAGTTGTAACGACACTTTTTCTATAGTAAGCTATTGTAAGCCGTGCGGCGTGCGCATGTTTCTCTGTCTTTCTCTCTTTCTCTCTCTTATAGAAAGCAAGCCAGAACGGAACTTCGTTCCATCCGGGTGTCCCTTGACACCTCAGTAGTTTTTCGGAGAGATAAACTTTTTAATGTAAAATAATTGTAATAGTTTTAAAGTGTTAATTTTTTAATGTAATATTAATTGTCATGTTTGTGTACGATAGCGCAATAAATGAATATTGTATTCTACCACATAAATGATAGTACTTTTATACTGATAAAGCAATTGGTGCAAAATTATTCCCTAACCATTCCAAAATATCAAACATGCTCAACGTTAATAATCAAGTTTTCACTTCAGCCGGCACTCCCGGAGTGCAACCCGTCTTTTTTTCTAAGAATAATTCAATTTCCAATTGTTTTGCAGAAAAACCCTGAATGTTTTGAAGAAACATATTAAAGGATTTTTGCTTACCCCCTGTAGCTTGAATGCTAGAAGATACTTTATTTTTAAGTTGACATACATTGCCAACATCAGTACCAACTGTTGTCTTAAAATGTCAGAAGTGTGGTGGTACTCTTCTTTAAGAAGGGTGATAAACCCTGCTTAAGAATTACAGGCCCATCTCACTTCTGAGCCATGTCTACAAGCTGTTTTCCAGGGTCATCACGAACCATCTCGCGCGCAGGTTTCACGACTTCCAGCCTCCCGAACAAGCCAGATTCCGAAAAGGTTTCAGCACCTTAGACCACATACACACGCTACGGTAGGTCATACAGAAGACCGAGGAACCTGCCTCACGGCCTAGCTTTTGTGGACTACGAGAAAGCTTTTGAATTGATCGAGACTTGGGCTATTTAATCATCTGAGCGAGTCCAATGACCTTTATGTAGTAGTCGGCGTTGCGTACAAACTAACTACAGGTCATTGAACTCGCTCAGCGGGCGTTTTCTTAAAGTAGTTAATTTCGTACATTCGTAAATTAATTTTTTTTTTTAATTCTGCAATATGGGTGTCAAATTAAAGGGCTTTTCATGCGGATTTCAAAATGGTATGTCATGACCATATTAAAAAAAGTACAACAGGAAATCTATGTTATTTATGTGGTACTGAGGCGAATGCCTAGGTCGGTTTTTGAACTTTATAGTGATTTTACGTCTAAAATATAGTGAATAAATAGTGATATTATAATAGTAACTAAAAGTGTAAAACAAAATATTAATTTAGAAAATAAAAAATCCCGACTGCGTAAAAAATTACTTTAAATAAAAACTGAAAAGAAAAATAAACAAGTTCAGTCCACAGTTCAGCAACAGTCGGGACCCACATTAGATAAAATGATTTTAGTTTAGTTTTTATTTAAAGTATTTTTTTAATTTTTTTGCAATGTGTAAAATGTACCTACCTCTGAATGTGTAGTGTCGAGAGGAGGAGGAGGCCGCTGCCTCCGAGTGTGTAGTGTCTACAGAGGAGGCCGCTGCCTCCGAGTGTGCAGTGTCCAGAGAGGAGGCCGCTGCCTCCGAGTGTGTAGTGTCCAGAGAGGAGGCCGCTGCCACCGAGTGTGCAGTGTTCAAAGAGGAGGCCGCTGCTTCCGAGTGTGTAGTGTCCAGAGAGGGAGAGGAGGCCGCTACCTCGAGTGTAGTGTCCAGAGGAAGAGGCTGCTACCTCAGAGTGTACAGTGTTCAGAGAGGCTAGGAGGCCGCTACCTCCGAGTGAATGTCCAGAGTAGGCGGAGGGGGAGGAGGCCGCTACCTCCAAATGTACAGTGTCCAGATAGAGGGAGGCGGCCGCTACCATACAGGTGAAGCTATACAGGTATTAGCGTGTTAAAAACGCCCAATGCCTGTAGTTTTTCGGTCTAGCTCGAGGTGTCCGGCTAGATAGAAACACATTGCGGATGATTTTTACCCGACTGCAAGAAGGGTTATATTTTTCGCGCGGATCTTGTATGTTTGTATGTATGTAATATTCTTTATTACCTCATATCTTCCAAACCGCTGAACAGATTTTTATAATTAACATATCGTTAAATTCGTCTTGATAACCCAAGTGTTCTTAGATAGGTGGCGTTAAAAAAAAAAATATCGACTGTGAGATGCTATATGTTAGAGTAAAAAAAAAAAAAAAAAAATTAAATTCTGCAATATGGGTGTCAAATTAAAGGGCTTTTCATGAGGATTTCAAAATGGTATGTCATGACCATATTAAAAAAAGTACAACAGGAAATCTATGTTATTTATGTTGTACTGAGGCGAATGCCTAGGTCGGTTTTTGAACTTTATAGTGATTTTACGTCTAAAATATAGTGAATAAATAGTGATATTATAATAGTAACTAAAAAGTGTAAAATGTACCTACCTCTGAATGTGTAGTGTCGAGAGGAGGAGGAGGCCGCTGCCTCCGAGTGTGTAGTGTTCAGAGAGGAGGCCGCTGCCTCCGAGTGTGTAGTGTCTACAGAGGAGACGCTGCCTCCGAGTGTGTAGTGTCTAGAGAGGAGGCCGCTGCCTCCGAGTGTGCAGTGTCCAGAGAGGAGGCCGCTGCCTCCGAGTGTGCAGTGTCCAGAGAGGAGGCCGCTGCCTCCGAGTGTGTAGTGTTCAGAGAGGAGGCCGCTGCCTCCGAATGTGCAGTGTCCAGAGAGGAGGCCGCTGCCTCCGAGTGTGTAGTGTTCAGAGAGGAGGCCGCTGCCTCTGAGTGTGTAGTGTCTAGAGAGGAGGCCGCTGCCTCCGAGTGTGCAGTGTCCAGAGAGGAGGCCGCTGCCTCCGAGTGTGTAGTGTCCAGAGATGAGGCCGCTGCCTCCGAGTGTGCAGTGTTCAAAGAGGAGGCCGCTGCCTCCGAGTGTGTAGGTAGGTAGTGTTCAGATAGGAGGCCGCTGCCTCCAAGTGTTTAGTGTCCAGAGAGGGAGAGGAGGCCGCTACCTCGAGTGTAGTGTCCAGAGGAGGAGGCTGCTACCTCAGAGTGTACAGTGTTCAGAGAAGCAAGGAGGCCGCCACCTCCGAGTGAATGTCCAGAGAAGGCGGAGGGGGAGGAGGCCGCTACCTCCGAATGTACAGTGTCCAGATAGAGGGAGGCGGCCGCTACCTCAAGTGTAGTATCCAGATTAGGAGGCTGCTACCTCCGAGTACAGTGTTCAGAAAAGGAGGAGGCCGCTACCTCCGAGTGAGTGTCTAGAGACGGCGGAGGAGGAGGAGGCCACTATCTCCAAATGTAAAATGTCCAGAATAGGAGGAGGCCGCTAACTCCGAGTGTACAGTATCCAGAGGAGGAGGAGGCGGCTACTTCCGAGTGTAAAGTGTCCAAAGGAGGAAGACAAGGAGGACGCCACTACCTCCGTGCATACAATGTCCAAAGGAGGAGGAGGAGGAGGAGGAGGAGGAGGTCGCTACCTCCGAGTGTACATTGTCCAGAGTAGGAGGAGGAGGCGGCTACCTCCGAGTGAGTGTCCAGAGTAGAAGGAGGAGGCGGCTACCTCCGAGTGAGTGTCCAGTGGTGGAGGAGGAGGCGGCTCGAGTGAGTGTCCAGTGGTGGAGGAGGAGGCGGCTCGAGTGAGTCCAGTGGTGGAGGAGGAGGCGGCTCGAGTGAGTGTCCAGTGGTGGAGGAGGAGGCGGCTCGAGTGAGTGTCCAGTGGTGGAGGAGGAGGCGGCTACCTCCGAGTGAGTGTCCAGTGGTGGAGGAGGAGGCGGCTACCTCCGAGTGAGTGTCCAGTGGTGGAGGAGGAGGCGGCTACCTCCGAGTGAGTGTCCAGTGGTGGAGGAGGAGGCGGCTACCTCCGAGTGAGTGTCCAGTGGTGGAGGAGGAGGCGGCTACCTCCGAGTGAGTGTCCAGTGGTGGAGGAGGAGGCGGCTACCTCCGAGTGAGTGTCCAGTGGTGGAGGAGGAGGCGGCTACCTCCGAGTGAGTGTCCAGTGGTGGAGGAGGAGGCGGCTACCTCCGAGTGAGTGTCCAGTGGTGGAGGAGGAGGCGGCTACCTCCGAGTGAGTGTCCAGTGGTGGAGGAGGAGGCGGCTACCTCCGAGTGAGTGTCCAGTGGTGGAGGAGGAGGCGGCTACCTCCGAGTGAGTGTCCAGTGGTGGAGGAGGAGGCGGCTACCTCCGAGTGAGTGTCCAGTGGTGGAGGAGGAGGCGGCTACCTCCGAGTGAGTGTCCAGTGGTGGAGGAGGAGGCGGCTACCTCCGAGTGAGTGTCCAGTGGTGGAGGAGGAGGCGGCTACCTCCGAGTGAGTGTCCAGTGGTGGAGGAGGAGGCGGCTACCTCCTAGTGAGTGTCCAGTGGTGGAGGAGAAGGCGGCTACCTCCGAGTGAGTGTCCAGTGGTGGAGGAGAAGGCGGCTACCTCCGAGTGAGTGAGTGTCCAGTGGTGGAGGAGGCCGCTACCTCGAATGAGTGTCCAGAGGTGGAGGGAGTCCGCCTCAGTACAGTTAAAGGGAGTGTTGGTGAAAATTAAAAGCTTTAAATACGCTTATTTATAGTAGTTTATTTCCACAAAACGGCACGGGATTGTATACTTCCAAGACGCGAACATTGAAGGCGCTGCTGCACCATCTTCGACCGAGACTCCATGGCTGTCTCCGCCAAAGGGGCGCAACTTGCCACTAACAAATCTTCGTACAACAGGTGTAGATCGTGATGCAAGGGCAGCAACATCCACCGCAGCAGCCACCGCAACAGCCTCCGCAAGGTCCGCACCTGCAAGAGAAAGAAAACTCGATTACTTATTGAATAGAGGCCACAAGTAGGAGAAACTCGCGTTTCGGGAACCTCCGAGGAAGAGTCCCAAGACCTCGGGGAAGCCTCGAAGCACAGAAAAAACTCACATTTTGTCCTATTGAGGGTGAAGAGTACTTCAAATTAGATAAAGGTCGAGAGTAGACCTAAAGTTGTGGAAATTTACTAATTTTCGAAAAAGTTATTTAGAGAAGGTAGAACTTTTTTTTGAGGCTTTTCTTAATTTATAAGATATGTGTATTACGCAAGTGATTTGATTGTACTACCCTTTTGAAGAAACCTACTTATACAGAACACCTCGGATGGCGTTTGAATACAGAAGAAAATTCGTAAAGTCGAAATGTTGTTTTAAATAATTGGTTTATTAGTGGACAGTACTGGATCATAATACATTTCAAATAGAAAAAGTTTATATGTAAGTAACTAGCTGTGTCGGCGACTTCGTTCGCGTGGACTAGAGGATTTTGAATTTATTTTTTCTAAAATAAAAGTAGCCTAAGTCAGGCGCCAGGTCCGGGCAGGCGCCATCCGTGCTGACAGCACGGGCATGGGGGCAGTAACGGTGAGTTAACATCACCGGGAAGGGCCGACGGCTTTTGGTGGGCTGGGTCTCCGCGCGAATAAAACTGCTGGAGCCCAGACCTCTGCGGTGCTATCGCTACCACGTGGGGCACCACGTGGGGACCTGTTGCGCAGTGGAGGTGGATCACAGTGACCGCTGCTTTCAGTGCGGTTAGCCCGGTCACAAGGCCGTCACTTGCAGTGCAGTACCGCGTTGTTACACATGTGCGGCGACAGGCAAACCGGCCGACCACCGGGCTGGGGGCAGGTCCTGCGACTCCCCCGCCAAGGCCAAGGGCAAGCCCCCTCCAGGCGAATATCAACCACTGCGCTTCTGCTCAGGATCTCTTGCTCCAAAACATGGCGCCATTGCGACAGAGCCCCTGCGGTCCGCGGTGGGCGCTGAAGCAGATGGACCGGGAGCTCCTCCTAGAAGCCGCGAGAGTACAGGCCTGGATGCAAGCACCGGACAGCCTGGCGGAGTGGTTCCGGAAGGCCATATCGCAAATTTGCGGCAATGCCCCGAGTCCGTCCAGGACAAGCTAAGCGACAGGTGTACTGGTGGTCGCCGGAGATCGCTGCACTGCGCAACGCGTGAAATCACGCACGACGTCGGTATGCCAGACACTGCAGGCGCCGCATCCGCTCGCCGGGTGCGCCGGATACAGAGCGGCAAAACGCACCCTCTGAGCGGAGATAAAGCGGGCCAAACTCGAGGCCCGCGACGTGTGGCTGGGGTCTCTGAACGCGGACCCGTGGGGATGCCCGTACAAAACGGTACGGGAAAAGCTCCGCCCCTGGGCTCCCCCGCTGACTCAGTCTCCGGCCCCGGATCGTGGAGGGTGCGGTGAACGCTTTGTTCCCTGCGCGGGGGGAACACTCCCCCCCGCCCATGGCTCCGCCTCTACCAGCGGTGTCTGACGCGGACCGCAATAGCGACGACAACGACGATGCTCCAGAGGTGACCGAGGTAGAGATGAGAGGTGGTGCGAAGGCTGAGTGCCAAGAACAGCGCCCCAGGACCCGACGGCATGCCTGGGAAAGCCTGGGTCCTGGCCATGGAGGCTCTCGGGCCTCGACTAAGAGAGCTCTTCAGCGCATGCTTAGAGAGAGGCCAGTTCCCACTTCGCTGGAAGACGGGAAAACTGGTCCTCATCGCGAAGCCAGAGCGCCCTGTGGACTCTCCGTCTGTGTACCGGCAAATATCATTGCAAACCGCCTCGTCGCGCGCCTAACACGGGTGGGCCGGACCTTTCGGACGGTCAGTTCGGCTTTCGCAGGATGCGCTCTGCGGTGGACGCCATCATGCGCGTGCGCCCTCATGACGGGGGATGCGGTGTCCCGGGGTAGGTGTGTCGTGGCAGTGCCCGTGGACATTGCCAACGCCTTCAATTCCCTGCCCTGGAGTACGATCTGGAGGGCACTCCGGTACCACCGGGTGCCCGAATACCTCTGTCGAGTGGTCGAGGCCTAACTGTCGGACAGGTATATAATCTACCCCGGTCACCAGGGAGACTGGAAACGTCGAGAGATGTCGTGCGGTGTTCCGCAGGGGTCGGTACTAGGGCCACCCTTGTGGAACATCAGTTACGACTACGTGCTACGCGGCGACTTCCCTGACGGGGTCAGCGTCGTTTGCGACGCAGACGATACGCTGGTTCTAGCGCAGGGAGAGTCGTACCGGGCGGCGGTCACTCTAGTAATACGCAGGGTTGCGATAGTCGTTGGTAGGATCCAAGAGTTGGGACTCGAGGTAGCGTTGCACAAATCCGAGGTTATGTGTTTTCACGGCCCTCGGAACGTGCCGCCATCGGGTTCCCAATTAACGGTAGTAGGAGTTTACATCGGCGTCGGGTCGACGATGAAGTACCTGGGACTCGTCCTCGACAGCCGGTGGAATTTCGGGGAGCATTTCCGACGTCTGGTTCACAAACTCAACCGGACTTGGGCTGCGCTCAGTCCAGATGCCTCCTGCCGGAGGCTCTACGCGGGGATCGTTCGGTCCATGGCCCTTTACGTGGCGCCGGTGTGGGCGCCGTCGCTACAAAAGCGACCGGCAGCCATGCTGAACGCCTGCCAGAGGGTCATGGCAATACGGACCGATTTCCCGCGAAGCGGCAAGCCTTCGTGCTGGCCTACCACCGTGGGATCTGGAGGCAACAGTTCTTGCACACATGAGATGCAACGCCAAAATAAAAGCCCGCTGCCGCGACAGGTCACGACATGGCGGACAGAGCTCCGGCGGGATCTCATCGTGAAATAGCGTCAGCGACTATCGCAACCCAGTGCTGGGCACGCCACAATTATGGCGGTAAGTCCCCTCTTTGATGCGTGGCTGGAATGACCTCACGGCGTCCTTACCTTCCGTATGATGCAGGTCCTCATCGGACATGGCACGTTCGGAGGTTCCTGCACTGGCTTCATGCGAAAGTGACGCCCAGGTGTCGCCACTGTGCGGAATGCCTGGAGGACACGGTGGAGCACACAGTCGAGATGTGCCCTGCTTGGGCGGAGCATCGCCGTGCCCTTGTGGCGATCGGCAGTGGAGACCTCTCGTGCCGGGCCTTGGTTGAGGCCATGGCCTCAACCAAGCAATCCGGAGCGAGGAAGAGTGGCAGGCGGTCGCCGACTTCTGCGAAGCAGTAATGCTCGCGCCTCCTCGGCCGACCGCATCAGGCAACGGCACTCTCGCCGCCGCCGCCGGGATTCCGATCCCGATTTCCGGCCACCGTAGGCGCGGGCTTGCGAGCAGTGAGCAATGGGTAGCTCGCTGTCCGACCGTGCGGTAACTGTCCGAACCGAGCCCAAGTCGTCGACGGTGCGCACTATTTCCGCGCGCCTGAAGGAGTTGTCAGCAACAGCAGGGGCTCAGCCGGGTCGAAGCCTACTGGGGCCAGGGTTATCCGAAAGGGAACATGCGAAGGGGTTCATGCGGTGTACAATAAAGAATATAATAAATAAATAAATAAATAAATGGGGTGGGCTTTTAGTCAGTAAGTTCAATAACCTATAGGTAGTAATCGGCGTTGCGTACAAACTACCTACAGGTCATTGAACTCGCTCAGCGTACGTTTTCCTAAAGAAATTAATTTCGTACATGCGTAAAATAATACGAGTTTTGAAAAAAAGGTACTTTTATTTTTTAATTTTATCTTTACAAATCGATAGTGTTTCATGTACCAGATCGGTCCTCCACGGGATTAAAACGATCAAAATTTACCGGTGTATATTCATATTATTATGCATGTACCTAGTAAAAAGCGGTTATTTCAATATTACAAACAGACACTCTTATACTCACACTTATAGGTACATATGAGTTATTAAAACAAGGTGGCTGAGATCGATAATATTTTATTTTCATAGTCATGTATTTTTATTATCGAACAAAATAATTAATATGCTTCTTTTATTTTCTTCGTTTCCTCTGCATAAACCTTCCTTGGCACCCTAACAACCATTCCTATTCCTTGGCGTACTTTACAAGTTTAAAATTGTGTAGTTCCACTTTTTGATTATTACGACGAAAATGAAGCTTCATTTTTGTGAAGACGATGACTTAACCAAACCTGCCAAAGCTAAGGTAATATGCATAGAGTACGATGGAGATATATCGTGTTTTGAATTGGGTGACATACCTCCTCCTCCAGATAATCCAAGAGAACTTGGCATTGTATTTCCATGTTGCGTTAAAAATAAAAAGCCACTTAGCAGAAAAGGATCAACCGCAACCCTTAAGCTAAGTAAACAAAACAAAAATATTTCCAACTTCAAGCAAGGACAGTCGAAGAAAGTACAACGAGTTGATTCTGAAGAATGTTCGTTTCCTGCAGTAATGAAGAACCCTAAACAAGACTGTATAATCTATGTCTTTGATAAACGTGGATTCAACCAAGTTATTAGTTATGCTAAAGCGAATATTGACTGTAAAAATACAGCAGAACTAAAAGAAGGCAAGAGTCGAAATCGGGACCAAAAATCTTCTGATAATAGAAAAGAACGTATGTTTAGCGCATCGTTGAACGCGGGCAAATCTGTCCGTGCATGTAAAAGTCGTGAGTTAAGAGGAGGTGTTCTCTCTACCGATTGCTTTTGCCTCCGGAGGAATGGGTTGCAGTACGACTGTCGCAGGACTGGTTGCCAGAATAGTCCGCTGTGTTCTGTTCGACCTGCTCCTGTTTGTGAACCGTCGCGAGTTGCTTGCATTACCCATTGTGCTAACCCACACGCTGAAGAATTGAATAGTATTTGTAAGTTACGTCCTTGGTAGCCAGAGCATTTCTACTATCCACCCTCATAAAATGGAATTTATGTTACTGAAAATTTTCTCTAAAACAACTATAGAGTTGTCTGTCTGATGGGGTATGAGAACTCTTTTTACAGCTGTTCTGGACCATTTCCTTCACCCAAATTCTAAAAAGTTATGAAGTCTTCTTTCACATTCGAAAACATACATGGATCCTGGCACAAACAGAATATTCAAACAAGGAAGAAGAAAAAAACTGAAACTCGACAAAAGAAAAAATGTATTGACAGAAGAAATTTTCACTTCGTCTAGTTTAGATGTACTTTTTCTAATAAAAATTTTGTAAATTTTCATAAAATACAATATTTACCAAATTCCCGTACAATTTCCATGTAACTAATATAAAATCTTTAAAATATAAAAAAAATAATAGAAAAATACCTCCTCCTTACTGGTTTAATATTTAGTGGGGCCGTAAATCTATATATTTCAAGATGTAAGTATGATATGGCCTTGTTAAAATGCTGATCTGTAATCAAAATACTACATGTACACAAGCCCGTCTTTTATGAACGCTTTTTCTGTTATAGGTGTTCTCCATGTGGTCCTATGGTTTGCTACAAATATGAAGACTGTGGCCCTCCGGTAAGTTCCCTCGCTGAACTTTTAATAATAATAATTGTGATAAATTGTGATATGAAATCTAATGCCCAAATCGATGTTCAGCTACAGTGTCTACCGCGATCCGCGTTCAAGCGCAATGGGCTGCAAGACTGCCAGTTCTTCCAGCAGGGCTCTATTCGGTACCTGTGCCGGGCAGGCTGCTGCTGCCCGCGCCCGTGCCCGCCATGCTGTCCGCCGTGCGTGCGCCGCCCGCCTCCTGGCAAGACCTACGTCACGCGTTTCAGCGACTTCGACCTTATATCACAGTGGTAGTGACGGGCCTTTTCACGTCGTCCTCTTCTATTTAGTATTCCGGTAAATAATTATTCAATCAACCACGGCGGACAGCCCTATTTTCCCTAGTAGAATTTAAATTAAAAAGCTTTGTTCGTTTACAGAGAGGAAAGCCTACAGATGGAGGCCCTAGAGTGGAGGAGGACGGCAAAAATAAAAAGAGTGAAAAGGAAAATCAGTTGAAGCGGACCAAGAGTCGTGAGTTGCGTGGTGGTATCATGTACTACAGTTGTCATTGTATTAAACGAAATGGGCTCCAGCACGACTGTCGGCGCACCGGTTGCGGCGGCGAGCCCGCGTGCCTGGTGCTGCCCGACCCACTGTGCGCGCCCAGCCAGCTGGCACGCGCGCGCGGCTTGGCCGACCCAGCCGCGTTGGCCGCTCACACGCACGCGCAGGCCGGCGGCAGCTCCGGTGGGCCTGCGCTTTCGGGATCCGGCGGAAAACGTTTCATTGTCTGCGAACTGAAGGGAATAGTCCCTGATGCTCAAGCGGACAAGAGCAATAAATGCTGTAAGTGTCCTACTACATTTGCCGTACCACCTACACAAGCTTTCAGTAGTGGTGGAACAAAACCTCCAACTATTGTACCCACGCAAGCCTCTGGCGGTGGCAGCACGAGACCACATACATGTATATGTACTGGTGGCGCGGCTCCAGTGAAGACTGCACCAGATCCTCCACCAAATAGTCGTGCGGCCTTCCCGTGCTCTTGCAGTTGTAGGTCTGGGTCTGGCGTACAAAATATGCAATCTTCAGTTATCGCGTTCGACGAAAACACGATGAACGAAATAATGAAACGATTCGACCATAAAGAAATGCCAATTCGTGAAAACAAGATTGCAGGACCTGGCGGCCGGATTCGTGACCCTACGAAAACTAGCGTTTCTAAGGAAGAGCCGTGTACTAGAGCTGGGTGTGTTCACTGGCAGCCACCGCCGCCCTGTGTGTGGGACCTCCCGTGCAAAGCGGACTGTTTCGAGGCTCCGGCCGGCATCCAGCCGGGCCGCAACCCTCTGACAGGTGGCAGTGGCTCCAGCGGCATGCGAGGGCCTGCTGGACACCACGTGCAGTCGCAGGGCACGCAGCGAACTCGCGAAATAATGAAACTGCTCACGCCTGAATATTGTACAGGTTGTTGTGCTGCTCCGAGAGAAGGAGGCGGAATGGGGAGTGGCGGCCCAGCTGCTGGTCTACCAATGTTGGTGATGAAGCTTTGTTGATCGCGTTTTGTCACGAACTCATTGATTTCTTGAAAGCTTAAGAAAAAGTGCAAAATAATCTGCAAGCATTAAATGTTGTAATTGTATTTGGTTTTTCATTTGTATATATATTCGGATCCTGGTCTCCAAACTGAACACAAGACACCACACAACACTACCAAAATACTGCTAGGATACATTGTATGATTTCAGTTCCCGTGTCCACCTTCCACCTTGTGGCTTCCATCATCAGGTCAGTTCGATAGTACCATAGAGCCTCTGATAATTCTAATAAGCCTACTAAACACAGCTAGGATACATTGACTCGTTGTATGGCCGGAACGCGGATCCACGCGGGACACAATAACTTTTTAGTTGTCTATCTTCCGGCCATTAATACTTTATTAACTTTAAATCAATTTAACTTATTACATACACAACTAAAAACTATAATTACAGTAAATTAAAAAAATAATAATAATAAAACCTTACGCTAATTACAACTAAAATCAAACTAAAATATGGCGTCAAAAAACTCTTCCACATCACTGTCGACTGGTAATGTGCCCAAAAGGCTGGCGGCATTGCCACGCTGTATGGCAATGCTTATCCTCTGTCCGAGGTAAAAGCCAGCCCTTGGGTCACGCGAAGTGTCAACTAGACGTTTCGATAGATCTTTAAACTTGTGAGCACTCGGACCCCACGATCCAAGAGTTTCAACCCCAAACGGTTCGAAAATATAACTTCCAACAAGGTTGTTATATTTCCGCCGCTTGAGGTTCTCTGCAGCCGCAGCGGCAGCACCAGCACGACACGACGAGCTAGGAAGATGTGAAGGCGCAAGAGTATCGACACAAGTAGCGTCCCATACTAAAGGCCTTCCCATCTTCCAATGCCGTCCGGTCTCTTGCCATCGTCACGTGCCAGGCCATGGCGTTCCAATACGGCTGGAACGCCGACGGTGACAAGAGCGCGTCTGATGATATCGTTGATATTCGCGTGTCGCGCTTTGCGACCCGCACTACGGCTGCATGACAGACCGTGGTGTCCGAGGCTGTTGACGACTTCGCCACAGTGGCAGCGATGAGGAGAACAGCATGGAGCACCTAGACGTAAGGCAACAGCGAGGCGGAAAGTGTTATCATCGAGCAAGGTGCCAATGTTCGACGACGGTAGTGCGTGAAGCCAGAGACCCGACTCCCACTCTCCCACAGCCAGTAGGCGCGCTCGCTCTGCAGGAGCAGTAAATGTTGCAATCGGGTTTTCCTGAACTACTTTGCAGAGCGGTTTATCCCACCGTCTTTGGGATGATGGTTCGTCGGGCGGATTAGAATTCGGGCAAGCCAGTCTCCAGGCATATATAGCCTCGATGAAGCACGGCACATTGAAATCATTCAGTAAGGGAGATAGAATATTCCTGATTAATTTCTCAGCGCCGTGAACCGAGGATATAAAGGCTGATAAGCTAATACTCGAAATTTTGCGGACGCCGAGGCCACCCATACGGATAGGAAGAGTAGCCTGAGCCCGGTCATCCATGGCTACGTTTAAAATTGATGTCAGAGTATGCCGAATAATTTGGTCCACATTTTTTCCAAAAGCTGGGGGTGTTTCTATAAATGAGAAGCGCGAAGGAAATAAGTTAATTTAGGGCCGAAACAGCAGAAATGAATTATAGTGATGGCCGAATGCATGTTCAATTGGAGTAATCTTTTCGAAACATCATTAAAATTTTGAATTTTTTCCTCGACAAAGTTGGGAAAGGAATCTTCTTATAATTTTAATTCTTCCGGCCCAATCGTCATCATCATCGTCACTTCCGTCACTTCACTTCTTTTCAACATAACTGTTCAGAACCATTCATTTGTATTGTCATAGTCGCTTAACTACACTCACCGGCACAATAACCCGCCCACCTATATATTTTTTGGTGACCGTGTTTGTTTAACTTTGGCTTATCTACTGTTTTATTTTTTGTTTACCCCTACAAGCCTAGGAGAGCTCAAGACGGCTGCGGTAGAGGAGTAGCACAATATTCCTCAGTAGGATATCCAGGTCATCATAGACGGATTATCAAACCGGCTACAAGAAGTCATTAAGGCCCGAGGTGGTAACTCCCATTATTAAAATTTAAATTAAAAAATAAACCGACGATTTTTTTCAAAATTAAACTAATAACAACTTCACGTAAATTTTTAGATAAATCGATTTTTGCGTTGATTTTTTTTAAATAAACGGTTTTTTTCAAGACTTTTGTGATTTTATTTATCCTTATTGGCTGCTATTAACATAACTTCCATCAAATGTGGTCAAAAAATCTGACGATTACTGGAAACTGAAAGTAATACAAGGTGGGCGGTCAATTGTGCCGGTGAGTGTATGTTCATTGTGATATCTGTGGTGAGTATGAAGTTCCGTTGGCCATGGTCTCCATTAGGCCTCCCCCACATTAGGCGCGTGCGTTCCTCGGGCGAGTGAGAGGCGCGGGCGCCGTGTGCGCGACGCAAGCGCGCAGAGTAAGCGTCGCGTGCGCGCGTGTTACCATCGTTATCGTGTGACGTGTGGGCAGCGAGCGCGCGGCGCGCACGCGGCGCTGGCCTTGGCGTTTAAGTCGCAGGCCACGCTAGCGCGACGCGTCTTGCGTCTGCGATGAGCGGGAAAAATAATAATACGGGACGAACGAGGGCGCCATGTTGGCGCGACTGGCGTGCGCGTCAGGCGACCGCAAACAGCGGAGGGAATACTACGAGTTCGCGCGTCCTGCGTGTTTATTATGGGGAATTATAAAACGAGCGACTAAAAAAAAAACTTAGCGACTGATGATGAGATACTGTTTTAATAACTTGAGCGGTATGAATTTGAGTAAGCGACACATTAACTAAACTAACAACAAATATTGATTAACAATAAAATCCAGAACGAGCTTACTAAAAGTGGGTTATTGAAATCCTAGTTAAACGATTAAATTAGTATGTGAGCGACTAAAATAATAAGTGAGCGACTAGAAATAAAAATGAGGTTTTAAATAAGGAATTTACGCTAGCAAATGTTTTCATCATTGTCTAATTATCTAGTCGCAGGTAGATTCATCATTTGAACTGGGTGAAATAGGATAAGTTAGGTTAGAACTGTGACCTACCGCGCGTGAGCCGAGTGAGCGAAGCGAGCGGTGCCGCGGCAGCGGCCGGCGAACGCTACGACCAAGTTGCTCGCAGATTTTATTTCACCATTTTTTAATTATTCGGGTTTTCGCAATATCCGGATTATCAAATTACTTTGTGACATACATAATACATAAATACAACAAATATTAGGTCGCTCAAATATTATGAAGCTTCTCATTTTGTATTTTAAGTAACTCAAATTAAAGTTTCTAAGTCGCTGTTCTATTGATTTCTCGTCACTCGCAGTCAGTCGCTCACTTATTATTTCTATAACCCAAAATAATTATTTTTGTCACTTAAAATTTTAATTTACAGTCACTCGTTTAAATACTACCCGTTTATTATCCGCGATGCAAAACATAAATACGGAGGAGTTTATTAGCGAAATAATGTCTTGGCCAGCAATGTGGGGCAGTAAAGATAATCAACATAAAAATAAATATGTGATTAAAAAAAAAATGGGATGAAATAAGACAAAAATTCCCAGGAACTCAAGGTATTTATATTAATTCATTATTATTAAAGTAATCCTTAAATTTATTACGTATGGCAATAGCTTGAGTCTACTATTTGTAATATATCCTGTGCAAAAAAACTACTTCTTTCCAAACATAAAAGTTCCAATTTAGACAAACTCATTTTAAACCCCGCGCAATAATAGCATATAAAAAATACATACATTCAGCCGAACATAGAACCTCCTCTTTTTCGAAGTCGGTTAAAAACCACGTGTCACGCGGCCGCTTCAACGTGGCACACTACAGCGGCAAGACGCAGCGTCTTTACTCCTCCCGCCCCCGCAGGTAGCTCCGCTCACCGCAGTTACTGCGGTAGCTCTAGCGTGGCCTGCGGCTAACCCCCTTCACCGATCGAAATAGTAGCGGGCGAAAGGGTAAGAACGCGACTCGGGCGCCGCGTGCGCGCCGCATGTCACACGTCGTAGGACGCTCACGCAGAGCACTCGTGGCGCCCGCGCTTCTCACACACCCAAGGATCGCGCACGCCTAATGTGAGGTTAGCCTCACCTGTTGCACTTCATCAAATGTCACTTTTTGATTGTAAATGCTTATGTCCTCGATGAAAATACCAAAATATAGCTATCGGCACGGATCTTGAGCGCTCGGCGTCAGAGTGGGGATCGCATTGCGCATTCCATGCATTGGCGAGCCAATCTATGTCGTTGTTAGATACATGCAGCAAGTGCAGGGAATGAATCACGAGTGACGTCTATGACACGATAGCTCGCGTCTCACGTCGCACCACTAAAGAGACCAAATATTTGATATTTGCGCAATTTGAAGACAGCGCTTAAGATCCGTGCCGATAACTACATCTATATGGTTGCCAATAATATTTGAGGAGTTCCCTCGATTTCTCATGGATCCCATCATCAGAACTGGATTTTGAAAAAAATGGGTCCATAAACGATGGAGTTCTGAGGTAATAAACATAAAAAAATACCGAATTGAGAACTTTCTCCTTTTTTTGGAAGTCAGTTAAAAAAGGACTAAACTACAAAAAAAAATCGACTTCAATGTGTAAAAAAACACTCAAAAGTATAAAACAACTTTAATTTCGGAAGTCAGTGTTTCTATAATAAATAGTTTTATCTCTTTGATATTTAACACCGACTTCAGAAATTAAAGTTATTTTATACTTTTAAGTGTTTTTTTACATTGAAGTCGGTATATTTTTTTTAAGTTTTTCACTTTTTAGTTATGGTACCACCTCTAAAAGGGTACTCAGCTAAACTTAAATCCTTATAGCCAGAAAGCACCTCATAATCCCAACACGGGTAAATTACATTAATTTACTTTCCGGCTTCATCACTCGATCAGTTCGATACATCCCCTCCCCCTTTTCTTCCAGTCAGTCATCAACTACACATTTAAACAAAGCAATTTTACTTGTTACGACAACTCTGCTGTGATCCTACGAGGAGTTCTGTTCCATATCTTCGACTTTCATGATCAGATCATAACAATATTTCTATGGGACCAACTTAAAAGCATAATCTTTCAATCAAAAAAATAATTTTCAAAATCGGTCCACAATTTTATTGATCGAGATATCGGTGAACATACATATAAAAAAAACTTACATTCAGCCGAACATAGAACCTCCTCCTTTTCGAAGTCGGTTAAAAATATGACAGACTTCCGTAGTTATTTTGAACTTATCATCTTCCTGCCCTTATCCCGTCTTATTTGGGGTCGGCGCAACAATTTTTTTTTAACCGACTTCCAAAAAAAGGAGGAGGTTCTCAATTCGGTTGTAATTTTTTTTTATTATGTTTGTTACCTCAGAACTCGACGTTTATGGACCGATTTGCAACTTTTTTTTTCCCTTACATGATATGCTTCCAGATTGGTCCCATTTTTTCAAAATCCGGTTCTGATGATGGGATCCATGAGGAATTGAGGGAACTCCTCAAATATTATAGGCAACCATATAGTTATTTTGATATTTTCATTGAGGACTTATGCCTGTAAATTCAAAAAGTGACATTTGATGAAGTAGAACTGGTGAAGAAGACCAGAAATGGCCAACAGAATTTCATACTCAAACAGATATAACAATGAACATAGTTAAAGCGACTATGACAATACAAGTAAATGAATAGTTCTGAATAGTTATGTTGAAAATGATATCATCGAAGTGATCTGATGATGATGATAGAGCCGGAAGATGGACACCGGAACTCCGTAATTAATCATTGTATCATAGCCGTGTTTGGGCTTATTAGAATTGTCATGAGATGCACTTTGGCTGTAAGGTACTATCGAACTGATCTGATGATGATGATGGAGCCGGAAGATAGGCACCGGAACTCCGTAATTAATCAATGTATCTTAGCCGTGTTTAGGCTTATTAGTTTTGTCATAATATGCACTTTGGCTATAAGGTACTATCGAACTAATCTGATGGTGGAGGCGGAAGGTGGAAAGTGGACACGGGAACTTCATAATAAAACAAAGTATCCTACCAGGGCTTGGGTTGATTGGAATTGTCATGAGATAAAGGTACTCTGGCTACAAGTGTATCGCAACTAAAAAGTGTGAAATAAAAAACTTTTTACAAAAAAAGTAACTGACTTCACTAAAAAACTACAAAATCGGTTTATATAAGAAACAAACAATAGCGAGAAACACCGACTTCCGAAATTAAAGTTATTTTGATCGTTTTAGTGTATTTTTTTAGTGAAGTTGGTTATTTTTTTTTTGTAAAAAGTCTTTCTTCCATTCTATCCCGTCATGCTATCACTAACTTTCTTTTCATGTCACTCTTCACACAATCCATCCATCTTTGGCCTCCCTCTCCCTCCACCACCCATCCACATGTATACTCAGACGGTTCTACCCGTGGTTCATTGCCTTGTATTCCAGTACCTCGGGTTTTCTTTTCAGAACCGACTCTGCTGGGCACTTACGGTTTTGCTGACATTTCCTTGAGGCGCGCATAGAATATTATGCGCCGTGGACCAGCTTATGGCCAGCTACCTATTGCTCGCCGTCCGAAAGCCCACGCCTACGGTGGCTGGAAATCGGGTAGGGCATGAGGGCTGTTCCCTTAGGCGAGCGGCCGCCTCCTACGCTAGCATTACTGCTTCGCAGAAGTAGGTGACCGCCTGCCATTCCTACTACTCCAGACCTTAGCCTGTATCAGGGACCGGCGCGAGAGGTTATTGCCACCGATCGCCCCTATGAAGACAAGGCACGGCGGTGCTCTACCCAAGGGGGACACACCTCTACCGTACGCTCCACCATGAGCGCTAGAGGACTAATAGACATAAAATCATTCGTTGTACAATTTCTGTAATCAAGTGCATCTGCTGACAATTCTCGAATTAAATGTGCATGCATTAATGCTTGTCTTTTCTCAATCCAACTTTTAATCTAAACTTTCCGGCATATTGACTTTTTTTCTTAATTCCACGATGTTAATATAACGTATAGCGTCAAAATATAACACGCTATTTATTCATGGCGTACCTATAGCGTTTGCTTAATCTGCCTTCGCGCTATAATTTAACGTCTTGCTCAACAAAACGCTGACAGAGCAGGGCCAAAATAGGATAGCAACATAGCGCGATAGCGCCTTCCGTAGCGCGTCGTGTGAACTCGGACTGCAGTTGGCTCGCGTCGTGCGTGATTTCTGCTATTGCATACCGTTTAAAATAACATTTTTTTTAAAAAACGATAGTAATACTTAATAAAATTACATAATATATATTTTATTATATACAGTAAGAAATTAATGTATGAAGAAAAGTTCATTGGTCATTTAAAACGATTTATGACATTATTTCGTGAGCAATGCGTTACAGCGTTCAGACTACTGTCGAGTTTTGTTATATTGTCTGTGCGATAAAAGAACCGTTGTGGCGTAAAGTGAAAACAACATTAAAGATTTTAAGTAGCAACCCAACTCAGCCATCCGTCAAATGCTAAACGTCATGTCATGTTGACACCGGTTTGTTAATTATGTTATTTTATTGTGATTTTTAATTGAAATCTTCAGAAATGTGATAAAAAATTTCACTGAGCTGCAAGGGAAATAATATTTAATATACTTATTACAGTTTTGCCAAAGATAACAAATGGCAAATCACACCATTATTGATCAAAACAAAGTCACGAACTTGGGAAACATTGGTATGCTGTTTTTTTGGTACGTAACACTTTTGTTTTAATGTTTTTAGACTTCCTAGCTGAACTCCTGTCCCTGTTATCTCCAAATATATATAAATTAAACGGAAATTCATTTAAAAATGACGATATTTGTTTAATTTGTTTTGGTCAATATTTTCGATGGCTAGTATAAAGAGTATTGATACTTTAAGTTGATACGTTTCGACTAACTTAGAATATTTCTTTTCAGGCTAGAGTAAGGATACAGTAACTAAAATAAAAAAAGTGCAAGTGCGAGTCGGACTCGCGCACTAAGGATTCTGTACAAAACCTATGAAATCAATTCCCGAATTGACTTACGAAGATTTTTCCGAATTGCAAACAGTTTTTTTTTTTTGTGGCTGATCTACAAATTTACAATTTTCAGATTTTTCCCTGTACTTGTTCTATGAGACCTTGATTTATGCCAAATTTCAGGATTCTAGGTCAACGTGATTCACCATATGAACTTTGATACCCTTGAGTATCGAAATATACGTTTTTTTGCGACATAAACTGCCGTAAGTATCTTTTTTTTTCGTTAACTCAAAAGTCTGATTTTTTCACAACTTCGAAAGACCGCAGACTTGGTTTTAATTTCAACTCGATACCTCCAAGCGTTCTCGAGTTAAAGGGTCTTAACAGATAAACAGACGGACAACAAAGTGATCCCAAGGATCTTATATACGAGATGGTCCCTTACAGGCTAAATAATTTTTTCACGAAGCAACATTACAAATTCTGAAGTGTACTTTATTTTCATAGTCATTAAGTTCATATTTTTCATTGATTAGCAAAAGGGAAAAATGTACTGAGGAAGACAACGAGAAAGTGGTAGTGTGTCCCATTTTTACCTTTATTTAACTAGGGTAAACATAAATTTGCTGTTAGCTACTATATTCCAGTCAGTGATAATAGACCAATCCCAGTCAAAGTGACCATTTTCGTTGGAACTGGGTAAGTGGTCGTTGGTGGAACCTACTTATATAGGCAGTACAGCAGTTTCTTCACGCTATTTTCCTTTACCGGTTTGTGTTTGCATTTAAATGTTCATCATCATTACAATCGAAAGACGTCTACTGTTCGACATAGGCCTCCCCCAGGTGTCGCCACAATTAACGGTTTGTTACTCATTACGCAAAAACTTATAAACGGATGAATTTAATGATAAACGTTGCAATAATATAGCTTATAACCTATATTTTTGCTAAGTTTCATCACGTGAGCAAGTTCAATAAATAGGCTACTAATAATATAAATGCGAAAGTTTGTGAAGATGGATGAAGGTACTCGTATGTTTAGATGTGTCGCGCAAAAACTACTAGACAGATGAACTTAATCATAAACATTGCAATAATATAGCACATAAGCAATAACTTTGCAGTTTCATTAGGTGAGCAAATTCAGCCAATAGGATAATTTTTATTATAGGGTGAAGCCGCTGGAAGAAGCTAGTCTAACATAGTTTCAAAATATCAAGATTGTGACGTCATTATAGTGCGACTGTTAAGTCGCACTATAATGACGTCACAACGTTGCTTACATAACAAAAACGATATTTATCTACAGCAGCGCCCTCAAATCCCACGATGGTTTACTTTCCGCACAGACTCTAACGTGTTATAATTACACTATACTAGTGTATAAAATAGCGCGCTATAAAAATATATTCAATAGTCTATAGCACGTTTATACACTTGAGAGCAAAAAAATCGCACATGGCTTGTAATTTTGTTTAATACTGTTTTTTTCTTAAATCTAAAGATATTGAGTACAAATTAATTATTAAGCAAAATTTAAGCATACAAAGTTAGCTTTATAAAAACACAAAATTAAGATCATTGACCTTCACGTAACTCACAAAAACCAGCGGTATACCCTATTCCACAAATTCACCCGTTTGCATTTCACTACTTGCACCTTTACCTGGGGCTACAAAAAGGGTGTTGTTTTGGAGTTTGAATCAATTTCCGTTGACGTAATAACGTCTCTATTACAAACAGACGGATTTACTGGAAAAATATGAGTACCATGCCTGCAGAAACCGTTCGAGTTATTGCCTTGCCCAAAGCAGGCCATAATCAAAATGAAGTCACTCGACAGCTAAATTTTAGCCGCTTCCCTGTTCGTCTGGTATTCCAGACATTTCAAGAGACCGATGGGTACATGCGGCGACCAGGATCTGGCCGGTAGCGCATAGGATCAGGGCGTGATTATCGCTTTCCTGTAACAAGTACTTTGAGAAATCGGCTACTGAAAACGATTGAACTGACATAAAATCTTCAAGAAGTTTGCAATGTCAGTATAAATCAGTGGACGATTAGGAAAAGACTGGGTAAAACAGGCCTGACTACACATCACTCAGCAAATGGTACCAAATTGACCACAGCTCACCAACAAGTCCGGCAATAATTTGCCACGAAACACTTAAATTGGATGTATGATTCATGGCAGGCTGTTGTATTTTCTGATAAATGCAGAATGACTTAGATGACCATGATGGATGCTGAAGGGTCTACAGAAGGTCATCAGGGCAATTTTAACAATGCTGCATAAGCGAACAAGTGGATTTTGGAGGCGTTTTGGGGTGGCATAATGTTGGACACTAAAACTGACATTGTATTCATCACTGGGTCATTACTGGCCTGATATCAAGAGATTTGACGCCTTTGTGATACATCAAAAAAGTGCTCGAAGAATATGTGAAGCCACTTGCGTGGCTTATGGTATATTTTTTTTCCTTAATGCAGAACAACACCAGATCGCATGTCGCTAGAACAGTTTGCGACTACATGTAAGACGTTGGGCTCATTGCGATAGAGAGGCCAGCTCGTAGTTCTGATCTTAATCCTGTCGAGCATATCTGGAATGACACTGAAAGAAGACTTAGTGCAAAAATTCTGGCGCTCCACGCCTCCAAGAGCTTCAATTTGTCATTGACGAGGAGTGGGACTTTATACCCTAAGATTTCATGGTAAAATTAATACGGTTGATGAAAAATCGAGCAACAGCTGTAAATAAGGCTAAGGGAGGGAATACACTTTATTGACAAACAGGATGACCAAGAATTTTAAGTTTGGCTCTCATTCTTTCTTAAGTGAAATTTGGTAATTTTTCCCATATGTTGGATTTTGTGCTCTAAACCCTTTCCAGGATATTTTTTTACACTGTATTTCATATCATTAGAAAGGAAATTAAATAGGCTTTGAATTAGTGTAGGAAATGTTTTCAATACCTATACACATTCATGAGAAAAACTGCCTGAACAAAAAAAGTTATGATGTGCGATTTTTTTGCTCTCGAGTGTAGTTTATAGCGGAATTGAAGATCACTAGTGTCGATCACGGCCGGCGAGCCAAGTAGCCAGTTATCGGCGACAGTGCTAGAGGAATAAAGACATTAGTTGTACAATTCTTCAGACATACTCAGATAATTTCTGTAATCAAATGATTCTGCTGACAATTCTCGAATTAAATGTGGGGTGAAAATCATTTAAAATGACCATTGTGACAAAAATGAAACAAAAATGATAATGTAACAAAAATGAAATGCGTAACAAAAAATAACAAAAATGAAATATTAGGGCTCCTCTACCATGCACATTGTAGTCTGACTGTAATTTATTTTATTGATTGCTGTATCAGGTGTTTCGCAATAAACTACTTTATATTTCTTTTAACATTTGTTGTATTAATTAATCTACACTAATATAATAAAGAGGTAAAGTTTGTTTTTTTTTGTTTTTAAATTATGTGTTTTTGATTGTAGTACTCTGAAAGTACTGGTCCGATTACTAAAATTTTTTCACCTACATAAATCTGCGTTATTCCTGAGTGACATAGTCTATATTTTATGTATGCAGGCGAACCCGTGGGCAAAAGCTAGTAAATTATAGAAAATAAATTTGTAAGATTTTTTTTCACCGACAGTGAACATAACAAACAGAAAGAAAAACGGGTCCATATCATATACATGCAAATACAGTTAAATGTACAACATTAGAATCACGCTGTAGGGGAGACCGGGTATGAAAGTCACACGGGTTGGTTGTCACAGCGGCCATAACTGACAAATAAACCCACGAATGAGGTGATCGACAGGCGTCGAAAAATCGCGAGAACTATACCACCCGCCATACTTCACCTCGGTTCACTCCGGCATGTCGGGACGGGACCACGCGCGTTTACTTTTTCGCGCCAATTAAAGTATTTTTTGTGCATCTGTGTCAAATCTCGTAAGTATACTTTGATATTGCATATGAACATACTTCTTCATGTATTGTTATAGTGAAATTTGTCTGTCATCATAATCTTAAATGGTTTTTAGTGGAAACATTCATTTGAATTTATTTTGTAATGTTATTTTCAGAAACGTGTTTCGGGGCGGGTTGTCTCAGGTCGACGAGGGCTGGTAGTCACAAGTGACAACCAACCCCGAGCATGTCTGTTGACTTTTTTTTTGGCTTTTTTAAGGGTTTGCTATACAAATGTTAATTTTTTTTCAGAGCTAATATGATGCCAAGGCATCACAAAAGAATTATGAGAGATATGGCAATCACCTATCCTGGACCAAACGGATTAACAAGTTCTTAGTTACCGCCTTCAATTTTGAGACCTTTGCCAAAGGCTGGATAGAAGAAAATGTAAATCAGCAATTCTAACAGGCGCGCCGGAAAAGACCTATTTAGAAGAAAGGAAAAAGGAACAAGATGCAAAGAGAAAGAAAGTATCAAAACGTGTGCTAGGAGAGAAAGATGAGCAAAAAACTAAAAAGAAGAAAATTACGAAAAAAATAAATGAAAAGAAATGATCTGGTAATAACGATGAAGTTTTGCTTGGTCTTTTTATCCCCATACTCTGCTAGCAAGTCTAAGGAAGTCTGGATTCAGTGCCTAGAATGCAAGTTGTGGACTCACGAAGCATGCACACTTGGAGTACCAAGCTATATTTTCCAAAATTGTGATTTCGAATACTCAGACTGATTTTAAGAATGACTTTAAATAATTTTAACTTATAAAGTAATTTAATTTCAAAGTATTACTTCCAAAGCGATTAATGACTGACTAAGATTACATTTTTGTTACCAAAATTCTGAGATAATTAGAAGTTGTTATTATTATTAGATGTCGAAGTTACTAACTAAAAGCTGATTTTGTTTTTGAGTGTTTTTATTCATTACAAATAAGTATTTTGTTAATTTCTGGGTTAAAATCATATTCATACAACATTTAAATTTATAGAAATTAATTGTTGAAAATGAATTTTTTTTTTATTTTTTTTTTTAATATTTACGAATAGGTCTTTCGTTACTTTAAGTTACAGTCACTTATAAAAATCATTTTTATCTTAAATAAAAAAACCTACTTGATGTAAATATGTGTGTATCACTGTTTTTCTCTCTTAAATTACTATGTGACTACCTACCCCAGCACCTGTGACAACCATCCCTGACACGGGGTTAAATGTCACACTTTTCTTTTTTCATAAAAATGTAAATATTTCCTCCAAACGCAATGTTAGCCACAAAGTATTTATCTATTTTGAAACTAAGATAAATAGACTATCCATTAATATATAATTTATCATCCTTGACTACAAAAAATAGTACTAAAAATGCAAAAGAAAAAAAATGTGACTTCCAAACCCGGTCTCCCCTAATAATAATATTTTGTCAGCAATGTGATTGCGACTACCTCCCGCTCCACCCAGAGCGAGAGAAGTTATTGGATGGCTTCCTACCTAAAAAGTTTAAATATATTTTAAACTCTGCTTATCTACTTCGCATAGCTCTGCTGGAAAAGTACCTGGCAGTTTGGTTTGGATTCTATACACTACAGACACGTTTAAAATCGTAACCCCACCTTTTGGCGTTGCCATAATCATATGAACCTGATGTTAAAAACAAAAATTAATCAATTTTTTACATATACATCTTTATCACTTTCCAAAGAAAATTAAAAATACTGTATCTAATATTTAAAGTTTAAATAACAAAATTAAGAAACATTTATGTTTTACTTCGGTTTTCATGTTTTACTTCTTATTATTGTTTTACTTCGGTTTTTACTTTCCCTTCTAATTCAGGACGTTTCTTTTCCAGTATCTGACGAAATGTTTCATAACAGACCCATCCTTGGGAATGAAGTTTTTTTGCTTCATCCCAAATAGCGTTAAAGGTTTCATCTGTAAAGTTTTCTCCGGAAGCCTCGAAAACTTTTCTGATCACGTTCGGTTCCCGTTTCTGGTACATATCGCGGTGAGAAACGAAGAGATGCGTCAAAATGCTTGGACATAAACAAGACTTAGCGTCGGATTCCTGCGGGAGGCAAATTCTGTCTGCTTTACACATTCTTTCAGGAGATATCGGAAAATCCAGATCAAAATATCTGCCAGAGGGTAAACCAGCCATTCGACGAGTATCTTGCTTTTGTCCTGGTTTTACCATCTCTGTGTAAGTAGTACGAAAATCAAGACAGTTTTCAGATACATCTAGTATTTTGGGAATTTCAGGAGAAGGCACTCTGTAATTTATAACACGTACAAAGATTTTATATTCAATTTGGGACCCATTAAATGCCCCCCACATTGACAAAAGTGGTTCTATCAATGCTGGATCGAATCGTATCAATTTTGTTCCACAGATGTCATAAACAATCTCCTTCGGTAGCCAACCTGACCCTTCTTTATCGAAATATTTAAGGTTTGAGTAAAATGTATGGAAGAAAGTTGGTAGAACGCGTGTAGACAAACCTTTCCGAATAGTGTTAAGATGTTTCAAGCATTTTCTGAAAAATTCCACTCCCATATTCACTTCACAAAATGACAAACATTCCTTCATATTATCAGGCGGTTTTAGTATACCAAAAGAATAATCTTTGGGTACTTCTTTAATATTGTCATTCGGAGCTAACACCTCCCCAATCCTGGGCTGGCGAGAGTGTGTAAAGTTGGCATCTATAGAACTCACAATCCCCATATTTGATTTTCCAAGCATAATTCTATTATCAGTAACAGCACAGCGACCATGCGTGCCTCGCTTGTCCGCGGTCGTGCGGTATCCATAAGTTACATCTGAACGATAAGGTGGTGAACAGTAATTACGATTTAACTGAACGCCAGCGCGTTTCGACTGTGGTGTCTTATCAGGTAATGGTACTTTAGGCATTACTATATCATAGAGTCTCCCATGATACGCCGTCGGTTTGCCAAACGTGGTAAATTTATCGAAGCCTTCTGGTAACATTGGCACAGGATCGCGCACTTCTCCAAGTTTCTTCATCCAATAAGATGCGTACACCGTATCCTTAAAATCGGCAACTAGAATCTCGAATTTTGTTTTGTTTGGTGGATTAATTAGCCGGGCGACCTGTCCGTCAGGGCCTGCGTTCCGCATATCTGGCGGTAAGGGATGACGGAGCGGTGGCCGCGGACGCGGCTTAGGTGGTGGGAAGATGGCATCACTCAATAGGGCATCTGCTTGATCTTTGAGTAGGTAATGTTGTAATGCAGCCCCAACAGTCTCTGTAGCCTGAGCACTTGCTATACCTGCAGCGACAATCTTTGGATCTCTTTCTATGAACATCCCACGATTCCCCTTTCCCCCTGAAGTTGCCGTATTACATTCTAAAGGCATTATTATGTCTACTCAAATACTATAATTAATACAAAAAATAATTGTCCCCAAAAATGACTAAAGTTGACTTATGTCATTATATTAGACTATTATTTTTTAGTCTGTGCATAAAAATCATCCTTTAAGCCAGTAGTACATACTACTGTTTCTAACGTCTCCGCAGAATAATAAAATTGTGAGAATTTGTAAATAATGCAGACAACCACCGGTCGATAAATTGTCGCCAGGTTCAATTTCAAAAACCGATTTTAATTAAGGATAAGCTGAGATAAGAAATTAAAAAGTTAAAAAGGTTAACTACGCGGGCAATCAGTGCTGCACCCGTGGGAAAATGCTAGAGTGCGAGCAAGATAACTTGGCGCGTAGCTGGGGGAGTGCTTAATGTTGCCAGCTTAACAAATCTATTTTCCTTAATTTGATTAAAAACGTTCTTTCGTAGCACAGTGTAATTTAAAGAATTTATTAGCAATGTAGTATAGCTAATAAATGTATAGTACCTATTAAAAAGAAAGTAAACAATTTCGATATGTCTTGTAAAACAAATATGTTTTTATAAATGGGAAATATGTTTCATAACATATATTATAATACATTCAGGTTTTCAAAAAATATAGATTGGTAAACAATGTAGCTATTATTATTTTTATTGTCCTAGAAAAACCATACTTAGTGAAAGAGTTTCTACCGCAATGCTAGTACGGACATGTACGAGTAATAATTTACCAACTTTTGATTTTGAACAATTTTTCATTACATTCAAATGTACATGTTATTTTCTAAATAATTCTAAGAATAATTTATAATTTTTTGTTATTTATCTAAAAAATAGCATTTTTAGGTACAGAAACATGTCAAGATTTTCAGGTAGTACCTAAACCCTAAACATATTGACTATAGGTTATTTTCATTTATATAAGTAATTTAATTAAAAAAAAGTCTTGAAAACTTTGTAAATCATTTAATGGATATTTATTTTTTCATGGATGAAGTTTGCAAAATTCACATCGTCATGATAGTCGCTTGATAAAGATTTAAGCACATAGTAGCAGTCCATTTTCAACAAACTTTGTTGATTTGCTAGGTACCGCTCGGGTACGCATATTTAGGGAAATTTTATTGTGATGGTCACCCGAAAAATTATTTGACAAATGGGTCTAATTTTGGAAAATGGTACCATAAACCCAATATTTTCTCATTTTTCTTCACAAACACATTTGAATTTCAAGATAATATCCCTGCTAGCACCTTAGAAACGATAAAAAAACGTAACACAACACATTCTCCTGACACATGACAAACGTCAAACGATTAGTTTCCAATTTTTGCCACGCGCCAACTTATCTTGCGCTAGCTCAAGTTCTAGCTACGTACTATTCTTTGATTATATACTTGTCTAGATACCACATTGTCACCTATTGAACGGCCCAAATAAAGTCTACTAAAATTGGTAGACTCGCTTCTCCCTTACGTCAGTGTCATTTGAAACACCAAAGGATAACGTGCTCACGAAAAGTAATTAATTATGCCGGTTTGTGCTATCAGACTGTACCGCAATTATTTGGGAAAACCGTATAATAATACCAAGATCACTTTTCATCGGTAAGTTTTGTTATTTACCCATTAATATATTAAGAAAGACGATTTTTTCATTCGTTTTTTTGTAAGTTATTCTGATTAGCCAGTGTTGTCAGTTTTTTACTAGGGAAATTTGGCGAAACTATGGGAGACATAATATAAATATTAGTACGTCATCTTTCGATCAGGAGAACATTATTTTATCAATAAATCAATTTAAAAATTACATTATTTATTAAATCAATAAATGATAACTTATCTATACCTACAAAATAAATGACGTCATGCTCTAAATAGTATTTTTGTTAGTTCTTTCTAATATTTTGGGTTTCAGATTTCCTACGGATCCCATACTAACAAATTGCTGGAGAGACATTATACTGCGGACTCGAAATTAAGACCAGTGGAAATCCCACAGGACTTCAGTCGTGTGTTCCGAACATTTTTCTGATGATGATTTATATTTTACAAAAAAGGGTTTAAGACGGCTAAAGTTACTGATTGTCTCCGATCTTGAACACGCCTATTTCGTCATCCATACCATCAGGTGAGATGGTGGTCAAACGCGAACCTATCAAGAAAAAAAATAAAAGACTTATTTTTTTCACTCTATTTTTTGTCTTGTCTTGTCCTTACATCGGACTTTATACTTTTAATTTGTTTTTTTTTTATGTACATACATATAAGTACATGTAACCAGAGAATTGTGTGTCTTAAAGTCTTTGTTAAATAAATGTATTTTTTTCTTTCTTTAATTTACAAAATATTATTTCATTCAACCTATTTTGTTAAACTTTCTTCATAATAAATAACGGATAAAAGGCAAGTTAACCATTTGGAGCAGGCATCCCTGAACACGCACACCTTGACAGTTTGACGACAATAAGTACGCAAGCGGTACTCACACATATCTCGCAATTGGAGACAGTTTTAGTGCATTCGTTTGTTAGCATTGCTCTATCTAGACAAGTATATAATCAAAGGTACTATTATAGCAACTACGTAAAAGTATTTTTTTTTTAATTATTTAAAAAGTTAAATTAACCCTTTGGAGCCTAATTTCCACCTGATTTCATAAAACCAAGGAACTTCTAAATATACCCTACGGATCTTGCTGAATGGAATATGTTTGTCTATGAGTTATTCTGACAGACATTTCAGTCTCCGACTCCTCCGACTCCAGAGCTCCACTTGTCTATTCTTTATGACTTCAAGTTCATAAAATCCTGAAAGATGTCATATTAATCTGAAAATATTTCATATAAAATTAGGTAAATGGTAAAAGCGAACAACAATTTTCGCGATATCGCGCATCAGTAATGTGTTTTAAAAAAATGGAGTTACATTTCTAAGTGCATCTGACCGAACTTTAATCCATAGTAATGGCATCATTCTCCAAAATGGCCCGTGCCCCCATTCCTACACAAACTAACACAGTATTTAGCATGCTTTCTTCTTTTTACAATGTGTTAGAATTACGCTTTTATAGTATTAGTCCACCGTGTGCTGGGGACTATGATGTAAGTACCTATATTTCTCAGTAAAGTAGAGTGAGATGCAAAATATATATGGTTTATGGGCAGATCTGCTGTCAGATCTGGGGCTGAACTAAATATAATGTAAATCATCCTTTTTTAATTTTTTAATGTCTTCTCATTAGATTTATAAGTCATGAAAGATTGCCTCATATAAGCCTAGTGGGCGCAAGCGTGTAAAGCCACTGGTCTTACACCTGATATCTCTTTCGTCTTGATGGATTGCCTGAGAATTAAGGAACAAGAAATGCACCTGTGCTTACTCACATGTGGACACGTATACCTACATGTGGTTTGGTGGATTATAATATATCTTGCAAACTAGGCTATTGTCAGCTAGCATCAAGTACGATCGGAGACCTCTCGCGCTGGGCCTTGGTTGAGGTCATGGTCCGGAGCGAGGAGGAGTGGCAGGCGGTCGCCGATTTCTGCGAAGCAGTAATGCTCGCAAAGGAGGAGGCCGACCGCATCAGGCAACGACGTTCTCGCCGCCGCCGCCGGGATTCTGATCCCGATTTCCGGCCACCGTAGGCGCGGGCTTGGGGTCAGAGAGCAATGGGTAGCTCACTGTCCGGCCGTCCGGTAACTGTCCGGACCAAGCCCAAGTCGTCGACGGCGCGCACTGTTCCCGCGTGCCTCAAGGAGTTGTTAGCAACAGCAGGGACCCAGCCGGGTCGAAGCCTACTGGGGCCAGGGTTATTCGAAAAGGAACTCGAGCCCCCGTATGAAAGCTAGAGGGAACGGGGTGGGCTTTTAGTCAGTAAGAGTCTGACACTATCTCCCGCTCGGCCCAAGAGCGGGGGTTGTCATTGGATGATTTTTCCCACCATAAAAAAAACGGATCTGAACTCTGCCACCCTGATCCAAATTTGTTCTGGAGGCGATTAATTTCTATTACATAATTTTTTATTTTATTTTTCAGTCACGCAAATTGAGTGACGAGCTACCCACTAACAATGTGCAACCGAAATTTGAGACTTTGAAAAATATACCCACCGGGGTCTTCAGGAACACTCAAGGAGAGGTATTTAATTTGTTTTGTTTTGAGAATTAAAGGCACAATCATTTTTACATGCTACGAGCTGTTGTTAAAAGTCTAAAGGAACTTTATATTTAGTAATCGGAGAGGTTTTAATCCTCATGCGTCTCTCGATTCTATAAAAACGGTAACTACCCTCTGACATTGAAACTACGTGATCGGGTTAGCCGTACAAATGAATGCAACTGTCACATATTTATGCGATAATCGCTTTGAATTAGGACGACACCATATTATTTATAGATGTCAATGTTGATTGTTTGTTATCGTGCCCATGATATCGAGGCAGGTTTGAAGACCATATGACGCCACCGTAATCCTGAGACACTGTTTATTTAAATTTTCAATGAGGACACTATTTTCAGATCCTCGGCCTCGGCGCGGGAAAAAACATGTGCTATAAGAATCCTGAGTATTTCTCGTTTCATAACATGACCTTCTATGACATGAACATAGGTCTGAGACAGTACCGTAAACCTTGTCCCAATACTGATAGAAAACCGAATTGATTTTTTATGGTTTGCAATGAAAAGTATTAAAATTTTACAAACGTAAAAATGCGCTTAATATAATATGTGGTTTGAATAAACACCATAATTATCTGTTTATGGTCCGCAATCCGAGACATTTGTTTATAGACATGACAATATATTTTGGTACCGAGTAAAATGGGAGAGAGACAAAACTTTAAAGGGTATTTTCTCGATATTCGAATGTTTTTTGCAGCATTTAACTATATCAATTTATTAATGAGTTGTTATTCTAAAAAATCGATTCTTTGTTAGAGGCCGATATTATAGTATCAAAGTGAAAAACCAAAACAAAGTTTTGTCTCTATTCACCCCGTTTTACGGTACTTATCCAAATAGCAGTTAATTCGATGAGATAATTCATGATGACTTGCTTCTACTATTCTATTCTCACGGGTTTCTATATCACGTTCCTGTTGGCAGCATTCAGTTTACTTGCATCCTAAAGAGGTTAGATTGATTGGAAGGAAAGGGGTAATGGAGCCATAATTGAAATATTCAACACATTTAGAACTCCATTAAAATCAAATTGTAAGATAAACTGTTACAACAATATATATTATAATAGTCTAAAATAGCTTACTTATCCTATGGAATATAGTTTATTATCGTTTGGAAGAAGAAACGGCTTAAAACGTCATTATCCACATACGTTGGTAATTACGATCACTAAGTGGATAACGTTTCCACAGTTGTTTTGAGCTTTAATTGCAGAGTTGCCAATGCTGAAGTTCTGTGAGCATAAAGCGCGGACTTTTCAGTACTATTATTATTATTATTTAGAAGATAAGGGGCTATGCATCACCCATAGTGTAGGGGATGTAGTCACTGCGACCTAAAAGATCTATTGTGACTCGCCACCTTGTTAGAGTAACTCTTTTAGCCCGGAGGCTTCCAAGAAATTTAGAATACTCCTTCCTCCTTTCAGTACTAAGTGTTGCAAGCTTGAAGCACAGAACTTCCAATGTTTAGGCGATTATGTGCATCAAGTGCAGAGTTTCCAATGTTAAGTGATGCAAACATAAAGCACAAAGCATTGAATGTTGAAGCGTTTCGAGCATTAAGTGCAGAGCTTTCAATGCTAAGTGTTGCGAGCATAAAGCGCATATCGTTTAATATTGAAGCATTTTGAGTATTAAGTGCAGAGCTTCCAATGCTAAGTGTTGCTAGAATAAAGCTTAGAGCTTCCGATGTTGAAGCGATTTGAGCATTAAGTGCGGAGCTTCTAATGTTAAATTCTGTAAGCTCAAAGCGCAGAGCTTCTAATTTTGAAGTGTTTAGAGCATTAAATGCGGAGCTGCGAATGTTGAAGTGCTTGGAGCTTGAAGCTCAGCATTCAGAATAGAAAGCATGGAGACTCCAATGTTGATACGTTGTGAGCATTCAGTGCAGAAGTTCGAATATTGAAGTGCTTGGAGCTTGAAACTCAGCATTCAGAACAGAAAGCATGGAGACTCCAATGTTGAGACGTTGTGAGCCTTCAGTGCAGAAGTTCCAATATTGAAGTGCTTGGAGCTTGAAGCTCAGCATTCACAACAGAAAGCATGGAGACTCCAATGTTGATACGTTTTGAGCATTCAGTGCGGAAGTTCCAATGTTGAATCATTATGAGCATTAGATAAGTGTGGAGCTTCTAATACTAAGTGTTGTAAGTATAATAAATTCTTAATGTAGTGTTATCAAAATAATTTACTCACCTTTTTTATCTCGTATAAAGTTTCATCACATGAATCGAAATCGTGTGCTGGCCACCCCTTGCAAGGGATGGTTGCTAAACGATTTTTCATTTAAACTAGGTGAGATATGTTACGGGTCTCTATGGTTGACATTCGTTTGTCTATACTCATTCGTTTTGCGTGGCCATCAATTATTATCAATTATTGTGATTTAACTTGGTTGATTTTAATTTTAAAACTGTAATTTTAATTGTGACTGATTTGATTATTATTTTTTATATTTGTATATGAGTCAATGTTACTTGTAATAAATAAATTATTATTATTATTATTATTAATTACCACTGACTACCATTACCCCTTTGTCCACTGTCTCATGACTTTTTGGTACCAGGGGAAGGATGCAAGCAAGACTGTAGGTATTCTATAAGAATGTTTGATACTCATTATACATACCTTAAAATACTATAATAAAGATTACCTATTCAAACCGTTTTTTTTTTCTGTTATTGAGAATATTGATAAGTCAAAATTATTCTCTTCAATATTTTTTATATAACATGCATTCGTTTTGCTTTAGGGTGGGCTGCGGGAACAGTTTTAAAGAGTTGCCGCGATCCTAAAACGGAAAGAGCAGATGGAGGAATACGGATGGGTTTTAGTCAGTAAAAGTCTGGAACTTCCACTCTGTCCACCTAGAGGTGAAAAAGTTATTTGATGATTTCGCAACCCCATAAAAATATGAAATTCATACTTCCATACAAACACTTATTTATCAATGTGAAAGTATCCTGTCAGTCTGGTATGTTTTCAAGGATAAACTACTGAACCGATTTTGATGAAATTGGTAAGAAGTAAGCCCAAAAAATAAAAATGGTGTTCTTAGGGCTAAATTAACCCCAAAGAAGGTAAGGTACTTTTTATCTTACTTCAAATTCGCGTTCGCAATAACCAAAATTCACACGGACGAAGGCACGGAAAAAAGGTGGTTTGATCCCTAATTCCGCCTAAACGACAGATTTAGATGAAATTTCGTGTGTTTATTTGAGTGGGTTCCTGATGGTTTGAAAATAAAATTGAACACAGTAGATGGCGCAATCGGGTTTCTAATTTTTTGTCCGAGGTAAAGCCAAGCAGATTGCCAAAATTTTAGTCAATCAATAAATATAATCATGATGTACAATATGTCATGATAACGAAATTATGGCACAGTGAGCTATAACTTATCATCGAAACCTAATCTAAGATTTTAATGAAATGGCATCGTTATTCACACGTAATTTGTGTACATTAAGTAAAATAAATAGCAGTGGCTGGATGATTTATGTGTTAATAAGCATGTTGGAGCAAATTGCTGTGCGTTCCAGGCCGCTGACTGCGCAGTTCAACATGACGGCGGAGAATGAAAAACTTTTATGTGCTTTTCTCATGCACCATTACATGGAGTTGAACTGAACCTCAAGTTATAGACATTTTTTTTACAATTAAAACTAGTGCTTGATTACGATCCCACCGGATCGCAGAGGTATTAACAATTTAAGGATAGATACTCGACGTATGGCTGGTAGTCCGATGGCAGAAATGTGATGGTGGAATCAAGTCGTGTAATTCCCCGCGCATACTCTTTTTTAGGGTTCCGTACCTCAAAAGGAAAAAACGCAACCCTTTAGGATCACTTTGTTGTCCGTCCTTCTGTCTGTCTGTCAACACCCTGTATCTCGAGAACGTGGAGGTATCGAGTTGAAATTAAAACCATATACTCAGGTCTGCGGGCCCTTCAAGCTGTGAGTGTCGCAAAAAAACGTATATTTTGATATTCTCAAAGATCGAATTTCATAGGGTACTTCCCGTTAATCCAGAATCCTGAAATTTGGCATAAAGCAAGGTCTTATAGCACAGGTTTAGGAATAAATTTAAAAACAGTAAATTTGTTGTTACCGATGTCGGAAAAATCTTCGAGACTCCATTCGGGAATTGTAGTTTGCACGGAACCCTCAGTGCGCGAGTCCGACTCACACTTGCCCAGTTTTTTTTATTATTGATAGGCTCGCGTTTCACCACCATCTCACCTGATGATAAGCGATGATGTGGTCGACGATGGAGCACGCATCCTGTAAAATACCGAAAGGTTGGCTGGCATCATTGCTTTCCTTCTGGTGGGATTGCAGTTGAGAACTGATTTATATAATTTAAAAAAAAACCCCTACGCCTATGCTCTAGATGTTTTTGTTCTGTATGATTATATTAGTGAGCTCTTACATACTTCCTATTTCTAAAGTCAGCCAAAATTAATAAAATAGACATCTAGGAGAATATTCAGGAAGCGCCCACTTTTCTGGGTCTCCTAAAGCTAATTGTATGCGTCCAAGAGATGGCGTTGTTGGAGCTTATACAGCAAGGTCCCGTATCCAAAAAGTTACACAATAAATCTTTTCGCTGCCATTTGCTCTCCTACTGTTAGTTCCAATTTTGACCACTGTGACAGATGAGGGGCGCTAGTGGTGCAGTTTATGTAAGTAAGTTTTAGTAGAGTAGTGTAGGTACCTACATCCGATTCCATATATTGGGGCAGCAAATGAGGAAAAACTATCACACCAGAGTAAAGAGGAATTGCTATCTAGCAAAATGTGATTCCGTAATCCAACGGGATCCTGCATAATTTTAGGCCCTGCGATAAATTAATCAAAAAGAGGAGTGGCGTGTTTTTCAAAATTTTTGTATTTTTGTTTTACTTCAGTAAGAGAAAGTCAAAATAAGTCTCATGTGTATTTTAGTTTAAACATGTTTGTTGTTTGTCTACGATACAGAAGTAATTCCTAGAGTAGAAAAATGTTGAACAGCCGGCTCTATAGGAAACAAAAATTCACTACTCTCCATCTATGTTCGAATTGAACATTTCATGATTGTTCAGCAATTTCATGAGATGATCGCATTTCATGATAGAAGAGAACCTTGCCTGCTGGCCACATTATGGTATGGGCAGCCAAATCAATGAACTGCCAGCTTTAAGCAGCTTTTAGTTTTTTTTTTCATGATTTTCTCAAACATGCTTGATCATACAGTTGACTAGTTGTGTTTTACACCGGCACAAGTGCTGATTTTATATTGTTTTCGTGACAGAACATGGCAACAAACAATTACTTTTTATTCAAAGCAAAATAATTTTCAAATGCATGACAAAAGTGCAATCAAATATAATTATGACACGAATCTTCATTAGGTACATGATATAACTAATATGGGCTTACGGTCAGTAGTTCGGAACCAGGTATGGTATACAGTTTTGCCAACAACATACATACGAGTTTAATTCCAATACCTTGGCTTTTTTTATTTGAACGGAGAACTATAAAATGATTTTAATTTTTAAGTTTATTTGTTCTTACTAGATTTAAAAAAAAAAAATTGGTGTCAGATCTGTCCACGACAAGTATAATACTGCTGGATCCTTTACCTTAGCTATAATTAAAATTACTTCTGCAAATAATTTATGAAGAGTAGAGGATAGTTAAGCTGAAAGGCATCTGCTCATCCCGTTAAGGAATTGGTTTTCTATCAGTATAGTTGGTAATTTTCTTATTCTAGCTAAATAATTGATTTGCCCAAGAATAATGTTAAGTGGGTTCCAAAACGATTCTTACACGTTCCTTTAGCCATTACGCAGCTGTGTGAGTATTCATATCGTTCTGTCATAGCGTCTACGAAGCAACAAAATAATTAAATGACTTCATTTTAACCCAACATACTCGTATAAACCAGGAAAAGTCCATTGCTGAACTGGTTCTCTTAAAAATAACTACCAACAAACTAAATGTAGTGCCAATCTATTAAAATAATAGAGACCATAAATATGAGTAATTTTAGATAGCGTGAGTGGAAGTACCTACATAACATTTTCCACATCATTATGCATAATTGCATGTCGTCTTTACATAAACACGGCATTTCTTTGCTCATGGCTTGCTAATTAATATATGAGAAACACCGCGAAAGTCATACATATAATCAACATTTGCTGTTAAATTACAACGGGGCTGCGACATGTATCAGACAGATCAAAATGCAAAGGAAACTGAAGAAAAAAGATTAATTGCACTCAACAATAGTCTGTTTAACAACACCGACAAGAACAAGTTCACATTATGGGTGTAAAAACATTAAATCATCAGCTTCACCAGTTTTTAACTCGCTCTCATTACTGTCAGGTCGAATCGGTTACGCGGCAATTAAACCAGTACCTCTTAGCGCTTCACAAGGTGCTCAAAGTTTGCAAATTGCCTGTAAATTAAAGTCCTCCATAGGATTCAAGTACTGCGAGATTCCAAACCAGACACACTGCTTACCATAATGTACTGTTCCTATTAATATGCAACATGTGTGTAATTTCAGTTAACTAACCACGCCATGCATAAGAATCTGGTTTAAGAATGAGACTAGTTGTTGTCTGCTTTCTTTCACGTAGCAGCCGTATTTAAATTTTAGGGAATGTATTTCTTAATCGAGCATTTTAGTTCTAGGTGCAGGTACCCCAGTCTTGACCCTTTTATCCACGCCAACGTTTATCTATATAGTAACAATTTACATTATCATTAGCATTATGTGCTTGTTGATACAATTCAGGATACTCGCGCTCTGGAGGTTCAAAGGCACGCCAGAGACTCAACTAATTTAAATGAAATGTGACACCAACCAAGGATTATCCCTATAGGTACGCGCTATACAAGTGCACCCAAGCACAAACCCCACTTGGTGTAGAGCATATGGAGGTACAGGATATGGAAAACATATGAACTTTGGTTCTTAAAGGCACATGGTAGGCAAATTATCTTCGTTAAATGCATTTTGTAATAAAGGTGTAGAAACTTAGGCACTTCGACCTACCGAGATAAAACAATAGGTGGTGCAGTCACGCATCTCTCTGACGTTTCCAATTTCCCACAGCCTCGCGTCGATAGCGGTACGAGAGTTTATCTCGCGTTCGTGTCACCCACAGGTGTCACCTTTTGTTCGACTGTTGTTCTATAATGCGTTTATTACTTAACATTGTTCTACTCAGTTCATGTTTAACACCTTTTGGATGATGACAAAACGGTTGATTTAGATTTCTGCTATAGTCATCAACATTGCTTTTATCGACTACTTATACACATACTATTTTCTATACATATTATAGACATACTATCTTTTCAGGAGCATTTTATTTGCCGTTTTTATAAATTGAGATATAGTCTGAGAACAACTTTATCAACGGACCAGATGTTCTCTCAATACACACTTATGATGCACTTGAAGAGAAGTAAATGCAGTATTCTCAGTGATCAAACAGACGCTTCATTTGTTGTCAGAGATGATGTTTAAGTGGCCATGACAGCTCATACTACACCTGACAGTAATTTTAAATAAAATTTAAAAATAAACACTGTGAATTATAAAATGCCATGCCTATAATAAACCATGTTATTGCAGCTTCAAATTCGCCAGTAAATGTTTTTCTAAAATTGTAATTCTCATATCGCCTAAATACTGTGAAATAAATCATTTAAGCATATACTAGTTTAACATGGTAAATGCTTACTAATCGATGAATTCATCAATTAGGACTCTTTGTTGATGAATGATGATACACAGCAATTGGCCGCTACTCGGTGTGCAGATTGTTTACAATCTTTCAAACGTTATGAATTTCCTGATCTTGTTAGTCACAAAATAATCACTAGGCTTCAAAGAAGATCGCATGTCTATAAGACTTTTTATTTCATTTTTTTTTTTTTTTATATTTCAGTCCTTTAATTATGTTCTCGATAAGTCTTTAGAAACGATTAGATGTGTAAGTATACATCGGAATATTTCACCGCTTCACTTAGCACTCGTTTTTCACTATTTTGCAGATTTTTTTTTAGGAACCTGTCTCACTACTTTTTAATCGGCAATAGTCAATTCAATTCAAACAATTGTAATACACAAATAGGGCGTTTTTCTATGAAGAAGAGTCGGTAAGAAACTTAACGATTTGACAACTGTTGCAACAGCTGCTGCAGAGCAGTTGCTGTTGCTTCATCAAGACACTAATGGAATTTTTCATCAACACTATCGTTTAATTCTGCTTTCACCTTTGTTAACTCCTTATTTTCAAGTTTTCATTTTATTTTTGAACATGCTCACCATTTTGGGTGATACTACCGTAAACAGTGCAGCTGAAAAGTGATTTATAAGCATGATGGATGTATTCATATTTTTATTTTCAGCTACAACATTAATTTTTTTTTAATCAGCCCACTTCCTTGAGACATGCAACATAGAGCTAAAATCGGGGAGCGTAAAAAGAATATGTTGAGATCTATCCTAGCAGAGGAACATTGTAGCTTTAGTAAGGTATGAAATAAATTAAGTACTTACAAATATTAAACTCCAACTGAACAATGTCAAGTCGTCAACTGTATCTTTCAAAGAAACATATTTCAATTTAGCTGCTATGCCCACCTTTTCTGAACAATTTCAATTTGAGTATTGGTTCAGGCAAGATTTCAATTTAGAAAAAAAAAACTTTTTACAAAAAAATGGTGTTTCTATAATAGATAGTTTTAGTCTCTTCGTTACTTAACACCGACTTCCGAAATTAAAGTTATTTTGTACTTTTCAGTGTTTTTTTACATTGAAGTCGGTTTAATGTTTTTTGTAAAAAGTTTATTTTATTTTTCACTTTTTAGTTATGGTACCACCACTAAAAAGTACCCCTCAGCCAAACTTAAATACCTTCCAACCAGATTGTATCTCATATTTTTTCTAATAATCCGGAACACGGTTGGGTTACATTAATTTACCTTTCGGCTTCATTACCAGATCAGTTCGATACATCTCTTCTTTCAGCCTGTCATCGACTACACGTATAAACAAAGTAATTTTACTTGTTACGACAATTCTGCTGTGTTCCTATGAGGAGTTCTGTTCCATATCTTCGAAGTTTATGATCAGATCATAACAATATTTCTATGGGACCAACTTGCAAGTATAACCATTCAAACAAAAAAAAAATTGTCAATACACTTACTCGAAAACTGGCTCTTATCGCACTACGAATAGGTTCAACATGACATGTTTATCACCCTCGTGTTTTTTTTTTTTAATTTATCTTAACAAGGGCTTTTTTTTTAATTCCTATTTCGTCACGGTCAACCGTGATTATTATTTTTTTTAAAGCTGAGAGGTGGATATTTTTAAGGTTTTAATATTTAATGAAAATTAAAATTGTGTTTATGAACAGAATACCATGAATAAATAAGATTATTTACACAATAATTTGTTATTATCAACAAATTAACAATTCTGTGTTTTAAATTATACAAAAATATTTGAATTTCTGCGCGAGAAAAAAGTCTATTGAATATTATTATTTATTTGTGTTATATTTTGTGAAATAAATGTCGAATTTAAGATTTGAAGAGAATTCTTTAATGATACTGCTGCCGCCAGATATTGTGATTAAATTAATAAGTACTTGCGATAGCCTGCTGCTATCTAAATCAAAACTAAAATGTATGGCAACTTTGCAACATTTTCTTCAGTACAAAATGAACAAAAACGCGTCGTAATTTTCAGAGAAAGCAAGTATTTCTTCGTAAGTGTATTGAAAAACGTCGTTTGATACACGTGGAGATTTGTCACTGCAGCACTCGGCTCCATAACACCCTCGCCTATACGGCTCGGGTGAATTTCGCCTCGGTTGCAATGACACACTTTCCCCACTTGTATCAAAATGTACTATTTCAAAATCGGTCCACATTGACCGAGATATTGGTGAAAATACATAAAGTAGAACCTCCTCCTATTCGAAGTCGGTTAATTAACTGATTTTGAAATCGACACGCTAAAAAGAAGTCAAGTATTACTTTAACCTGAAAATCTGTGACTCGTTTTTAAATCAAAATATAATTCAGAAACCCGTCTTTGGTACTTTAATAGCGACTGTCAGGACTAAAAAAAGCTTCCGTAAGTTGGTGCATTTGGGGTAAGCCAAGTATGCTACTGTTGTGTTTCCACGGTCGCCGCTCTCGGAACGCGCCGCCATTGAGTTCCCAACTAACGGTAGGAGGAGTTCACATCGGTGTCGGGTCGACGATGAAGTACCTGGGACTCGTCCTCGACAGCCGGTGGAATATCGTGGAGCATTTCCGACGTCTGGCTCCCAAACTCAACCGGGCTGGGGTTGCGCTCAAGCGGCTCCTGCCCAACCTTGGGGGTCCAGACGCCTCCTGCCGGAGGCTCTACGCGGGGATCGTTCGGTCCATGGCCCTCTACGGGGCGCCGGTGTGGGCGCCATCGCTGAAAAAGCGACCGGCGGCCATACTGAACGCCTGCCAGAGGGTCATGGCGATAAGGATGGTGCGCGGATACTGCACGGTCTCCCGCGAAGCGGCGAGCCTTCTGGCTGGCCTACCACCGTGGGATCTGGAGGCAACAGTCCTTGCACACATGCACGATATGCGCGTGGAGATGCAACGCCGGGGTGAAAGTCCGCTGCCGCGACAGGTCACGGCATGGCGGACAGAGCTCCGGCGGGATCTTATGGTGAAATGGCGTCAACGACTATCGCAACCCAGTGCTGGGCACGCCACAGTCGTGGCGGTAAGTCCCCTCTTTGAGGCGTGGCTGGAAAGACCTCACGGCGTCCTTACCTTCCGCATGACGCAGGTCCTTACCGGACATGGTTCGTTCGGGAGTTTCCTGCACCGGATTCGTGCGGAAGTGACGCCCGGGTGTCGCCACTGTGCGGAATGCCCGGAGGACACGGTGGAGCACACAGTCGAGGTGTGCCCTGCTTGGGCGGAGCATCGCCGTGCCCTCGTGGGGGCGATCGGCGGCGGAGACCTCTCGCGCCGGGCCTTGGTAGAGGCCATGGTCCGGAGCGAGGAGGAGTGGCAGGCGGTCGCCGACTTCTGCGAAGCAGTAATGCTCGCAAAGGAGGAGGCCGAACGCATCAGGCAACGGCGTTATCGCCGCCGCCGCCGCCGGGATTCTGATCCCGATTTCCGGCCACCGTAGGCGCGGGCTTGCGGACAGTGAGCAATGGGTAGCTCGCTGTCCGGCCGTCCGGTAACTGTCCGGACCAAGCCCAAGTCGTCGACGGCGCGCACTGTTCCCGCGCGCCTCAAGGAGTTGTCAGCAACAGCAGGGACCCAGCCGGGTCGAAGCCTACTGGGGCCAGGGTTATCCGAAAGGGCGCTCGAGCCCCGGTATGAAGGCTAGAAGGAACGGGGTGGGTCTTTTAGTCAGTAAGAGTCTGACACTATCTCCCGCTCCGCCCAAGAGCGGGGGATGTCAATGCATGATTTTTTCCCACCATAAAAAAAAAAAAAAAAAAAAAAAAGTATGCTACTGTTTTATGTTTTTCTAAGCTGTAACTTGTAACAGTTTTAACGGTCGCTGAAATTTTAAGGTGTTTACTTCCCGATTTCGTACCTATTTCATAGCCTTTGTTCACCTGTTCGTATTTTGTAATTGGTTAAGAGATTTACAATATTACACTTATTGCTAAAACTTTATCTTGTTACATCGATGGATCACAATAAAACAAAGCATGAAAAATGATTATATAATCGTAGAGAAATTCGCGTACTGACAGTCGTGTGTGACAAATGATTCGCATTTGCTTTGTGACCACAAATAGCTGTTTATATGTGAGACTTACTTGTTGTTCGTGTAACGACATGATTACTGTACCATACTTCACAGGCAAGCATATAGGAAACTTCGTTTCCATTCACTTTCAGAAAAAGTTTTCGTTGAACAAATTGCTATGTTACTGAGACGTTTGCGTTTGATCTACAGTGGTTTCTTATTCAATCTAAAATCTGTATTCAATTCATAGATACTTTTGAAAGTTAAAAGATAATTGAATTGTACTGTCCTAAGCTGTAGTAGTAGTATTTATAGTATAAGGTCTATGACCCCTTCCATATGAATGTATGTTCTTTTATGGCCCAAGCGCCCGAGAAGTGCCATAAAACAGTGACTTTCTGATGATTGACATTTTAACATCAGTATCTTCCTGCCTTCAAAAAACTTGAGACGAACCCAAGTTTTCCATTCCTCGTTAAACCGCCACATATCATTCACTCCCTTATTTTTTTCAGGTCATTCTTCATGCAATCCATAATTTTTTTCTTTAGTTGTCCTCTTTCTATTCATCAATCAACATTTATTCATAGTCATGGCTCTTTTTGTCACGTTCGTTTCATCCCTCCTCATCACATGCTTGCACAAGAGCAAACAGACCCCTTTCAACTTTTATGTCACAGGCCACGGTCATTGAACTCATAATTCAAGTTATGAAATCTAAATTGATATTACTAATACTACAAAGACAAATATTTTAAGCCGATATATGTTCATTTGAAGAGACTATCAAAATTATCTAGGTAGACCTACTTTACCTAGGTTCCTTTTGTCAGGGCTGAGCCTACAGGAACCGTGCCTTGATTAAAATGAAGAAATAAAGGTGTATTACTAAACGATAGTGATGTTTTCTATCAAATAAAGAATTCATTTAATCAGATCAGAGGTCCTATTATGACATCTTAAAAAATCAATAGGAATCCGGAGTGAGAAAAGCACAGTGTTATACTGTCTGTGTAGCTCCATGTACTCCGGAATTTTGAAGACATCATGATAATTATATATACTTAGTATTTACTTCCAGAATGTAATGTAATCAGCCTTTTTTTAATGTTCCCACTGCTGGTACTCAAGTCTCCTCTCTAGGAGAGGGAATGGGCCGTAATCCACCATGCGGGCCCAGTGCGGGTTGGTACTTTCAGAATACTCATTCTACAAAACAATTTAATTTTAATTGTTTAGTTTTACTTCAGATTACAATGTAAATTACATACCAGTACAAAATATGTACCTACAGACTTCATTATTTCCTTTTTTTGTGTTAAATCATTAAATAATTCCTCCTACTCTGGGTGAAGTGAGAAGCATAATCAGACTTTTACTGACTATAACCCACCTGTGTTCTTGCAGTTGCCCTTTCCGTCGCAGGGCCGCAGTCACTCTTTCGAACAATCATGCATCCCGTACCTACCTAACATTGTTTCCTAATATTCGCGAGGTGACGGTGTAGCTCCCACCAACGAGCCACTCGAAATCACTTCTTGCACGATTGATTTCGAAAGAAAATATTTCTATCACGCAATAGCGTTTAAATTATGATTAAATAGGTAATTGATATACAACATACTCTTAACCAACATCGTAAATCTCTTTGGTAATGGTTTATGTCTCGTTATATTGCTATTAGAATGCGTATTGCATGTAAATAAATAGTGATTCTAACTCCATCTTCTTCATCAGTTTAAATGTGATAGCTTCAAACTTTCTGAAATGAAAATAAACTGCATTAGTTTTATTTAATTTTAACACTAATTTAAAGATTACTGGAGGGTTGCTTTGTTTTTAAAGACATACTTAGTATTTATTAGTAAAAGGGACATTCTTCATGTCATCATTCTTCAAGAATTGTTTGTACCTTTAGGAAAATATATCTAGCTGCTGCCACAGGCTTCGCAATCGTGATAGTAGAAAAATCTTCTAAGGAAGCATACTCCCGTGATAAAAAATGTGCTATTCTAGGAGATGGTCTAGGTACATCGTCTAGGTGTACCAAGTTTCATCAAAATCCGTGCAGCCATTCTAGCGTGAAGAAGTAACAAACATGCACACACACTCACAAAGTTTCACCTTTTTGATATTTACTGATTTATATTTACGTTTTTAATTAAAACAAAAAAGAACAATTATTTATATTTTATTTTATTATTAAAATCAATATTGTTATGTTTAAAGCTACATCTACACTTATATTAATATTATAAAGAAGTAAAGTTTTTTTTTTTTAGGAAGTACTGCTCTGATTGCTAAAATTTTTCACCGATAGAAAGCTGCTTTATTCCTGAGTAATCCTGAGTGACATAGGCTAGATTTTATGAACGCGGGTGTAGCTGCGGGAAAAAGCTAGTACTTAACAATATTCTTAATTTGTGTGACCGACCGGTCGAGTCGCATTAATGTTAGTGTTAGATGGTTTCATTAAAAAGCTGATATCCATAATGAGATTAGAAGCCGACATAATAAACCTTGTTGGCTCAACTACTCGTGGTTAAATAATAACAGCTGGTTAAACAAGGCTTGACGCTGACGGTTGTGGAGATGACCATCTCAAGAGGACTAGAAGAGCTAATCGCGAGTTTTATAATGCGTAAAAGTGTATGATCCATTGCAGTAAAGGTAGTATTTATTACTAGATAGATAGTGTGTTCAAAACACAATACAGCTAATTGTACGATAGAAACGGAAAACGGGAAATCATTTGTTTATTTATTTTAGTTTCATCAACAGGAACTTACATGTAATCGTGTCTTAAATGTTATTGTACAACCAATTACAGGCAAGTACCACATGCATAATGCTCCTAATTAAAATTATTTAAACTTAGATGTAATACTGCTTATAAATTAGGTACCTTAACTTCACTTACTTGTACTTAAATTCTAGATCTTTCATGCTTCATCATTCTGCTTGTTTGTCAGATTATGCATGTTTTGTTTTTGCGCATATCTTTCTTTTGTTTGCAGTCCGAGAGTGACTGCGTTTTAGATCTGTCCTCTTAACATATTGTGATTAGAAGTAATCACAATATGTTAAGAGGGGAAAGTACATAAAACCGTTGGTCCCGAGGTCCCGACTATTATTTTATTTATTAATACTTATTGCACAAAAAACTGTACTAAAGCGGACTTAATGCCTTAGGCATTATCTACCAGTCGACCTTAGGGTGGTGCAGAAATATAACATGGTAGGTGCAACTTTAAGGCAAACAAACAAAAAGAAAATTAAAATCAACATCAATACATAATTATATAAATAAATACTTATATAAATACATACAAATAAACAAAATTATTATAAGGAATGAATATAACAAATCACTGCTGTGATGATTCTGCCAACTTCTTGCGAATGTGTTCACGAGCCATTACCTTAGAGGAGAACCGGCTGGATGCCATCCTGATGTTCAACGGGAGCGCATTCCAGAGAAAGATCGCTTGGACAAAGAAGGAGGATCGGATAAACCCAGAGCGGTGTGAGGGACATCAAAGGCAGAGCAAAGGAATTGAATTTGAGAAGTCAGATAAGAAGGAGAAGAAGGTTTGTCTAGAAAAGAAAACAGGGTAGTCAAGGCCCTTAGTGCTCCACGGCTACGCTATTATTTCTAGATTTTTGACAATCATTCCGTAAAGCAATAAGCCAGAAAAATCTGATACCAATCTTGCCAAGGGGTATCGTCAATATAAGTCTGTGCGTGTTACCCAGTTTCTGGATATTGGAGGTCAGATAGGCAGATGTAAAATACAGCTATCCAGCTACAATTCTGAGTTGCTAGACTTACGGCTAAAACAACGAATCTGTTAGTTGCTAAAATAACGAAAATTAAAAAGTATATAGGTACATGGCGGTCAAAACTTTGGATAAATCTGGTCCCACAATTTTCTCCTTTCGATCATAAGATACCTATAAAAGCCACTAAAAATACTTTTTTTCTTACTTATCGTTGCAAAGCGTAGGAGAGGGTAGTTTTCAATTGGATCGTTGGAATGGTTCATTCTAACTAACAAATAGTTAAGCTAAACAATGATAGTCTATCGCCAACGAACAAATATGGCGGATTCTGCCAATGTTAGTTCTGTCAATGTTGATCTATTGACATTACGAGCAATTGTTGGTGGTGTTGAAAATGAAATCGATAATGAACTTCTAGTCTATTAATAATTAAACTGAACAAAATTAGAAGGTATAACATAACATTACGCCAATATTCCTCAAAAAATTAAGTAGGATTGTCCTTGAACTTGAAGATCCAAAGAAGCCAATGTTTTCCTTTCTCGTAGTTTTCAAGTGACTTCAGCGGTCACGATCAAAGCAGATTTCTTTCGTCTGCTCATATGAAACCATCATCATCATCATTTCAGCCGATACACGTCCACTGTTGGACATAGGCCTCCACCAAGCGTCGCCACATCGAACGTTCCTGTGCGTCCCGCATCCATCGGTATCCCGCTACCTTCACCAGGTCGTCGGTCCACCTTGTAGGAGGCCTTCCAACACTGCGTCTTCCGGTACGCGGTCGCCACTCCAAAACCTTTCGGCTCCAACGGCCATCTGTTCTGCGAGCAATGTGCCCTGCCCATTGCCACATAAAACCATAGCTTTTCATATTTGTGATAAATCATATATGACCACCATGCATTTCTTGATTCACGAAATCCATAAAATCGGACCAATAGTTAACTTTAGAAACCATTCCGCCTTCTTGTTTACCTTCAGTATCACCAATGTTTTATAATTTACATGCGATAGCATTGTTCCCCTATTATCGAACAGTTCAGTAATGCCTAACGGGCTATCTTTAACTTGTCGAGTAAAAGATAAAATAGGTCGTTTTCAGTGAAAATTGAACACTGCTTTTATATCGTCGACAAGTTTCCAGTTCAGAGTTTCTATAAAATTGTTACCTGCATTACAATTTTCAAACGGATGTAGCTAGCTACGCTGTTATGCCCTACAGATAAATGGATATTGACAAATGGACACCGATAGTTTTTCCAAAGATTAAATCCCTAATACATTTTTCGCGTTGGTTATTGATTTAAACCTTGCCCACGACTTTTTCATATTTATTTAAACTCGGCTTAAACAAATATTATAATAAATAGCCTCGTGATATTGTTAGGGGGACCATGACTCAATTTTTTAAAGATTCAAGGTTAATTGCCAAAAAATCAATAGTACTTACTTTTGCTTATGAGAAGTGTTTTGTACATTCGTACGCGGCTGCACAGAAAGGAGGCGGCGGAGGTCAAGCGCGTTCTGTGCAGTTTCGTGCAAAGATCAAGGTGACTGAGTAGATAACATCTTAGCCGCCGGCGACGCAACAAAAACCTTTTAGTACTCTTTGTGTGGTTCTGTACTAAACACCCGTGAGATCCAGATTAAAAACGAACAAAGAATTACAAAAGAGCTGTTTTCCGTTCGTAAGGTTTTATAGTCAAAATGTAATAATAAAATTCCTACTCAGTGATTCATGTGCCCTACCGGCAAAATATCTAAAATGATGTCACCAGCTATGTAAATTAGTTTGTTGCGTATTGCAACACTTCCAGCCATGTATTCAAAAGAAAAACAAAATTTTGAACATTTATTGCCTCAATATTAACTGGAATACTGCTTGTTTCATGGGGACGAGAGAAATTGTAACTTTAGTTCCTATTGTGGAGCTACATATAACTTGCAAATACACGTGTTAAACCTTGTTCCGGTTTATCGATTTCTAGTCTTATTTCCAACCCACATAAGGATATTAAAATGAATCACGTCTGCGAATGAATTCCGTTACTCTGATGCGGCGGTACCCAAAAAGGACCAGACTGCTGCTGGCACGCTGCATGCGTCTCGCCAATTCTCCTGACATTTGCCTCACGACTTAGTAAAGGTAAGATAATATCAAACTGCCACTGATATTGCGCCAGATATTCCTAATATGTGCGTGGTTACGTTCAGCTCTGGAACATCGCCCTAAGTAATACAGCCTGCCGCTTTTCATCTCGAATAAGGTGGTAAGACCTTACCATATAAAGAACTGTTGCTTACCTTATTAATTAGCCTAGATAAATGTTGTGCAACACGGATATTTAGAACTACGTTGTTTAGTAGAAAAACAACTTGAAAAGAGAAGTGATATGAAAAGCATATATATTAGTCAGTAACTGTCGACGAATGGTAATAAAAGTCACAAAATGAATATTTGAATAACCGTATTCAACAACACTTAGAGATGCAGTTTCGTAACAAAACATTTCGGCGTTGAACATAAACCTGAATCACACAGTTTAGACAATTCATCTCACCCTGATGAATTTAACAATCGGCTATTATTTAATCAATCGAATCGATTTGTAACAACTAATTGGAATCATGAGGACCAGTCGCTCTTGACAATGGCTCGGTGAGTGGGACGGATGCGGGTTTATTTGGAAAGTTCTACGCCGATTTTACATGGACCCATTTGCTAGTTGTATTGTTTGTGCGTAAATGTTCAAATATTCTCACAATTGGTTCTCTGTTTATTAGTATATCAAACGATATTACACCGTTCTGATATACAATCATTGTGTCCTTCTGGATAAAACTGAAATTGAATATCCTTATTAACTTTCTAGAATCTGAATTGCTAATATTACTAACGAATTAATTTAATTTAATTAAAAATAATTCATAAGAACGGAAATGAAACATAAACGCAGAGAAATCTTTAATGGAGTTTGCACAAGTCTTAAGTAATAAATTTAAGATCTAAGGGCCTAAAGTGAAACCTTGTGGGATTCCCTTAGGTGCTGTGCTTTTTGCATATTGCAGTATTAATATATTTTAACTGGTTTTCGCAACAGTCTGCAAGCATTGGCATTAAAATGTTTTCTGTATTTGAATGAATGTATTTAAATCCTTATGGCCTTTCTAGAGAAAGTAAAACATGCTGAGAATAAAATAGTGTGGTAAATGACGTGTTTTCTCAAAGTGATATTTTACTTTGTTTATCGAAACTTCTTTTTATATCCAACGCTTGATCTACTGTAATAACTACTCATTCTTTATGTATTCTTACGTAAGTTATCAGTTTTTATTGTGAGCCTTAACGACATTAATCAAGTATATTGACGTGATCGACCTCAATTATCTAGGTCTCTAATCCCCATATGAACTAGTAACATTTCAGCGATGGGAAATGAATAGACATAATGAGTTATTACATATTGTAATCTAAAAAATGTTACCTAACACATAAAGAAACTGTGTAATCTCTTAGATTCTTAATTGCAGTGATTGTATTGCATTGGATTATATAAATATGTATGCATGTAGATTAACCAATACTAGACTCATAAACAAAACTAGAAACAAATTAGCCAAAAATATGTGCATTAAAAAGATAACTTTTGTAAGTTTCTAGTATACCATTGAAACAGGGAAAGTTCGTGACAATAAGTGTTAAGTCTTGGTTATAATTTTCATAGTGGTTTTACACCAGCAGTAATAATTTGACACGGAAACATCGTACATTATGAGCTACGGGAGACCATAATATGTTATGGACGTGTGATTGTTGGCCATTATTGCGTAGTACCTATGTCATTAAGAATTTTATTAGCAGAATAATAACTAATGACAGATCTAAGTATGAAATTCATCGCGAGATGTCCTATTGGTTTCTATAATATAGTAAAATAACGATACCGCTGTGAATGAACCTTTCTACTCAGATCTAAACGTTATCCATTTCGTAATGGAGTCACGCACTTACCACGAATTTCTTACATTATTTATCAGAATTGATAAAGGTGTATGACAAAATTGGCTGTCAGAATCAGTTTGCGTCGTCATATGTTCTCACACAAATGCAATTTCGGACAGTACCTAATGTAATCCGTAAATAAACATACGATAATGTTATCTGGTGCTTATCTGCAGAATGCGGCAGGCCGGGCGGAGGGGGGTTCCGTTAGCCGCGACCAAGCCACAGCTGATTTCACATGTGTCGTACCGCGACGTCGCGCGCCCGCTGTGCGTCTCTCTCGCGGGAAAATGCCGGCAACTTAATACTTCGAACAATAAAGTTATAAATAATTCAGAAAGTGAATGTGCTATTGATACCTTTGAATGGACCATTAATAAACCTCATAAGGATACAAACGGAGTTCCCGTACATATATTGTTTTTAGCGGGTAAGTCTACTATGTTTTTATTTGAATATTTAATGTTTAAATAATTTATTATTTAATGCATTTTCGATGCTTGTTAAAATTGTCGAGACTGTTATCGTGAGATTTTATCTTCGACACCCATTTCATTTTATTTTTGATACTAGAATTTTTAAAGATTTGTTTTTTTTCTAAGAACACAAATAATTGTTTTTTTTTTATTTTTCTTTTAAGAAATTAAATAATATACTGTTTTTTTGAAACTTCTTATTGCATATCACAGTGCAAGCAAACGAGATATGCATATAAGACAGCTAAAATGAAATAAAAACATTAGTATTTAAAGCAACTAAATCATAAAAAAATTACGTAGCTAACAACATATAATGCCACACCATAAAATAAAACAGAAATAATGGAGGTTTTATCAAAGTTTTAATCATCAGTTTTCATAACCTATTATCTTAATAATTAAAATTATTATTTTAATTGAGTAATAAAATATGCAAGCCACACAAGAAGCTGTATGGTGAACAATCAAGTTTTCATTATGAAGAAGAACCGCTGTATTTTATTCTCATATTTGATACCTATATGTATTTTAGATTATATTAAATAAAATGTGTTTGATGAATTTCGATACTCTCTACATAGTAGAGATATTTTTTTCCGTATTTGAATAAAATCGTTTTTGAATTTTTTGTCGAAATTGAAAAACATATCTGAAATTCGAATGGCAAGTAATGGCGGTAAGTTCAATCTTTGAGGCGTGGCTGGAAAGACCTCACGGCGTCCACACCTTCCGCATAATGCAGGTCCTCACCAGACATGGCAAGTTCGAGAGGTTCCTGCATCGAATTCAGGCGAAAGAGAAGCCCAGGTGTCGTCACTGTGTGGACTGCCGAAAGGACATGGTGAAGCACACGTGTGCTTCACGCCGGGCGTTGGACAGGCCGTGGTCCAAAACGAGGAGGAGTGACAGGCGGTCGCCTCCTTCTTCGAAGCAGTAATGCTAGCAAAGGAGGAGGTCGCACACGTGAGGCAACGGTCCTTACGCCCCAGCCACCGCCGGGATTCCGATCTCAATTTCCTGCCACCGTAGGCGCGAGCTCACGGGCGGCGAGCAATGGGTAGCTCGCCGTCCGACCGTCCGGTAATCGTCCGGACCGAGCCCAAGACGTCGACGGCGCGGGGCCCAGCAGCGTCGAAGCCTACTGGGGCCAAGGAACTGTTTCTGAGAGGAAGATTCTGCCCCGGTACGAAAGCCAACGAAGGAACAAGAGTGGGTTTTTAGCCAGTAAAAGTCTGACTCGGGAAGAACGGGGGAATATCGTTGGATGATTTTACCAACTAAAATAAAAGGTATGGCCAGCTAGGGCCGTTTGAAAAAGTTAAAAGGGCAACTGAAAAACGCTCGTAGATTTTAGTCAGTAAACTTTTACACTGTCTCTAGAGATTTCATGAATACTAGTAAAAAATACCCTGTACTTTCGTGTATTGTCTGATTGTTTTTCGGTAAAGTATATGGTCCATTTGTCATAGTTAGGTATTGTTACATTATACAAATTTATTTTTAGTAAAGAAAGACTTCTGTAAAGAATCTATGTACAAAATATCAAAAGTGTATTATGAAAAATCACAAAGTTATAAGCCAATTATGGTACCTGGTTGGCGACATAAATACATGGTCACCGGGCCACCCGGGTGACCAAAGGGTTGTTATGCTTACGCACCCAGCTGTGCGCTGGCGTCTAATGCCCGCTATGACCTGCCGTGACATTTTTTTTTTTTTTATATATTCCACAACTATCACACAGCGCCGTCTAGTCCCAAGCTAAGCAGAGCTTGTGTTATGGGTACTAGACAACTGATAAACATACTTATATATTTCTAAATACATACATATTATAGATAAATTACACCCAGACACAGAACAAATGATCGTGCTCATCACACAAACATTTGTCCTGGGTGGGAATCGAACCCACGACCTCCGGCATAGCAGTCAGCGTCACTAACCTTTGTTGTACTTAGTGTCGGTGGTGTCCAACTTATGACCTTTTTCAAATATATTTGGTAAAAAATATAACATGGTGTAAAAAATATTGGAATTTAGTCGGTTACTGATTCTGAACACACTGTATTCAGGTTTTGCATATACTAAAAATAATGCTGTATATACCGGATATGTATCAAAAAATGAGATCTATACAACTTCAATTTTTGGATATCTTTATAATAAAAAAGTATTCTGTTGTTGAAGCATAAATTAACACGTATTTACCATGACTTCTTAGACAAATGTGGGTATCTGTAAACAAAATATCTATTAGCTAACGATTTCCGGTTCGGCTCATAAGATATTAGCATAATGGTCTGCTTTTCGGCTAAGTTTTGCTAATAGTGTGGTAAAAACAAGCAATTATAGTATTATGAATGTTTATTATCCTAATTAATGGTGGAAGAAAAAGTTCCATGATGATTTGATTATATTGGATATATTCAAGTTGTGATACAAATATTATAAAAATGATTCGAAATACATATTCTATTAATTCTGCCAGTGGTATCACACGTATGAAAGTCTAAAATTAACGCAATAGATACTCCTTATGTCCTAGGATGTTAGTCTACCCATTTGCCAAATTTCATTTAAAACCGCTAAGCCATTCCAGCGTAAAGAGTAGGTAACAAACATATGCACACACATATTCACACATTTATATACTTGAACTATCGCCTTTACAATATTAGTGTGATTGTAGTTTCCCGTTTTACGGAACAAATGAGGATCATATACCTCACTATCTATCTGGTTGAGCAGGTACCCTGGCATGTTTCTAAATTGTTGAGCATTTATCAAATCAAGTTATGATGAATTGTTCACAATAAGTTATACCTATTCTACGTTACTTCCTTGATTTTCGTTTATTGTTATGTACATTTGATATTTTAACTGCATCCAAATTATTTTTCCTGCTTCATTATTATTTAGCTCAAACAAAGAAACTTAAAAAATATATGATATCTTTTCAATGTTTTTTATCCCTACGGAAAATATTTTAAAAATTCCTTGTTTAAAAAATGCGTGCTCACTATTTTTAAGTATACTTTGTAAATAACATGAATAGCAATAATAAAATGAATAGCAATCATTACAGCATTATGGTATTTTTTTCGAATGGTGCTATAAATACTTTTCTACCAAAAATTTAAGGAACCAATAAAAAGTTACAGATAAATTGGTACGGTCGGTTATTATTACGAAGTATATAAAGACCAATTGTGTTGATTGTAGATACGAATTTCACTCCAAAACGTAATTGGCATAGTCGAGGTAAAAACGTACCCACATTTCAATGGGGACCGAGTCACCCGCGTCCGTAGGAGAATACCCGAAGCAAGTCCCTACACGTAGTCCCCGGGTGGTGCTAATCAGGTGACACTAACTGGTGGTAGGTTTCGACCGTTGGCTTGCGACCACCCACTGAGCAAAGACGTACCGCCAAACGGCCTGGCCGTGTTCCGGTATGATGCTCAGTGTAGCCAGTCTAGAGGAGTTGGGTCGAAATAGTTGTTCCAACGCAAGCAGACCAATCTGGCTCATGCTGATAGGGAGGAATCGGGAGGCTAGTCGCGGAGGGTAGCGGGATCCGAGGCACGGTTGCCGCTGGCCGACCGCAGGTAGTTGGGGGCCCAAGTAATGTGCTAGCCACACATGAAAGGCTGCCCCGCCAACTGTCGAAAAATCCCGGAATGCGCCATCGTGCTGGTTGGCGACCAGACGAGAGGGCCCGATGGACATTCCCGGGGGGGCTCGGGCGTCCCCGCAGTCTCCAGACTAGTCCCCCAATGATTTCGTCCCTTCAGTGCGTGCCTGAGGGTTAGCTGCGTGGAACCTCATTTCACTTCCTTCTCCTCTCCTCCCGTTCACTCATATGAATATGAAAAGGACAAAGAGACTCGTTAAACAGCGACTGCACTCCCTCTCCCACAAAGTGCACCTCATTAACATAAGAGGTCTGCACTCCAATATCGTCGCAGTCCACCATCACCTGGAGACTGAAAAGCCAGCTCTCTTCTTCCTTTCGGAGACGCAGATCAGGTGTCCGTCCGACGTGTCGTACCTTTCCTACCCAGGGTTTACCTTGGAGCACAATTTTAAACCACGTGCGGGTGTATGTATGTACGCCCGGGGCGACATCTGCTATCGGCGTCTCCGTAACCTTGAGGACTCCAGTTTCTCGACGCTTTGGACTTTGGTGGACACAGGCCTGGATAAAATAATCTACGCTTGTGTCTACCGGTCGCACAGCGGAGATCAGGAGACATCCGGGCTCACACAGCATCTGAGTGAGGCGGCGGATGTGGCTCTACAGCGGTACCCTTCTGCCCAATTGGTGTTACTGGGGGATTTTAATGCCCACCACCAAGAGTGGTTATTCCCGTACCAGTCCACAGACCACGCCGGTCGTGAGATACGAAAGCTAGCGCTAGCACTTAATCTCACCCAGCTGGTCCAGGGGGCAACGAGGGTGCCGGATGTGGATTCGCACACAGCCAATTGCTTGGACCTCCTGCTGACAACAGATCCAGACCGATACTCTGTGTCGATATGTTCGCCTTTAGGCAGTTCCGACCACTGTCTGGTTAAGTCTGTGTCTGTCTACTCCCCGCCCGATCCCAGCCCTAGAGGCACCCGGCGGGTTTGGCGATACAGGTCAGCAGATTGGGATGGCTTGCGGTCTTTCTTCGCATGCTATCCTTGGCAGCTCACTTGCTTTTCTTCGGAGGATGCTTCGTCGTGCGCAGATGCCGTGACGGATGTGTTGCGACAGGGGATGGAGTACTTCATCCCATTCTCTGACGTAACAATGTCTGGCCAAGCTCGTCCATGGTTCGGCGCCGAGTGTCATCGCGCAGACGCGCTTAAGCACGCGGCATACCGAGCTTGGGCTGACGCTCGTATGCACAAAGCAAGCGACGTGGCTCAAAAGAAGAAGGCCTTTAACAGGGCTGCCAAGTCCTGCAAGAAGGTGTTGAGGAGGTCTCGGTTCGACCACGTAAGCCGAATTGGGAGCAAACTTGCTTCATACCCTGCAGGTAGTAAAGCGTTTTGGTCCCTGGCTAAGTCGGTTGAATCGAACTTCTGCCGCCACTCACTTCCGCCACTGCTAAAACCCGATGGCTCGCTGGCCCACACCGCGGAAGAGAAAGCAAATTTATTTGCCTCTCTTTTTGCGGAATCTTCTCGTCTGAACTCTGGTGACGCACGGCCCCCTGCCTTTCCTGAGCGATGCGAGACGACTATGTCAGATATTCGCATCCATCAGAAGGACGTCCGTAGGGTGCTACGTAACCTAGACGTGAACAAAGCCAGCGGTCCTGACGGGATACCAGCGGTCGTGCTTAGGACTTGTGCACCTGAATTGTCTCCGATCTTGACACGCCTATTTCGCCTCTCATATGAAACTGGAAAAGTGCCGATTGCTTGGAAGCAAGCTAACGTGCAGCCTGTGCCTAAGAAGGGCAGTCGAGCTGACCCGGCAAACTACCGACCCATCTCTGTTACATCCGTCCTCTGTAAGAGTATGGAACGGGTGCTTAACAGGAAGCTTCTGGCATACCTAGAAACTAACGACATCCTCAGTGACCGACAATACGGTTTTCGCCAAAACCGGTCTACTGGGGATCTTCTAGCGTATGCCACTCATATCTGGAGCGAGGCCATCGAGAGACATGGGGAAGCGCTTGCCGTCTCCCTTGATATCTCGAAGGCTTTCGATAGGGTTTGGCACGAAAGCCTTATTGCTAAGCTTCCTTCCTTCGGTTTGCCCGCTGGTCTGTGTGATTGGATCGCTGACTTCTTGCGGGATCGATCCATCCGAGTGGTTATTGATGGCTGCTCGTCCGGTCAAATGGATATTAATGCCGGGGTCCCTCAGGGGTCAGTGCTCTCGGCGACGCTGTTTTTGCTGCACATAAATGATCTACTTAAACCCGGTATCTTTGGGTATGCAGACGACAGCACTGTTGCTGAGAGATATGTATCTGACGCACGAGCTAGCGGGACACAGATCCAGTCATCCCGAGAGGCTATGGTTGAACGCTTAAACTCGTCCTTGAAGGCGGTCTCCGATTGGGGCGACGCCAATCTGGTCAAGTTCAATGCATCTAAAACCCAGGCGTGTCTTTTTTCCGCCAAACGGAGCCAATTCCACCCGGCTCCAACTTTCCGGGGTGTAACCGTGCCGATAACCGACCACCTTGAGCTTCTTGGAGTTACGTTATCATCTACTCTCAATTTCGGCTCATACATCGATGCAAAGGCTCAACTGGCTGCCAAAAAATTGGGGATCTTAGCAAAGGTGAGACGGTACTTCATGCCGGAACAGCTGCTCAATCTTTATCAAGCCCAAGTTCGATCGTGTATGGAGTACTGTTCTCATCTTTGGGATGGATCTGCCAAATACCAGCTTGATGCGCTGGAGTCGATTGAGAGGCGAGCCAAGAGAATCATCGGCAATGATGCACTTGTAGAGTCGAAGCTCCAAAGCCTTGAGCATCGCCGCCGAGTTGCTAGTCTGTCGGTTTTCTATCGTTTACATTTCGGGGAGTGTGCACTGGAATTGCACAATCTAATTCCGCCAAGTCCGTTCCATCATCGGACCACACGACGTACAGCGTTGCGCCACCGGTACATGGTAGACATCCCACCCATACGCACAAAACGTTTTGCGAACACATTTATTGTGCGTACAGCCAAGGAGTGGAATTCCCTGCCGGAGTCTGTGTTTCCTGATAGCTACAACTTAGGAGTCTTTAAGTCGAGAGTGAATAGGTTTCTTCTAGGCAAGCGTGTTTCATCGTCGACCACATTATCGCTTACCATCAGGTGAGATAGTGGTCAAACGCAAGCCTATCATTAATAAAAAAAAAAAAAAAAAAAACCACAGTCCATAAACGTTTGAAATTGCGATTGATAAAGATATGTTAAATGTTTCTAGACACATAAGTGACCTTGACTCGAGTAATAAATAAGAGATAAGTGCAATTTACAGACTCTTCGACGTTAACACGTATGAGTTGCGTAAACAAATAATTGCCGTTATAAGAACCGCATCGGAGTGTAGCAGACCTAGGGCTGCCATCAACATTCTTCCAATCAGTTTTGCAACATGAAGTCATCCCTAAACTTGTTATGGAAACATCATGCAATCGCAATTCGTTTTCTAAACCCTTTAAGTTTACAAGTATGGTGTGAAGATTGCCATGAAAGAAGTCGATTTTGAAACCAACGTTTACAAATTACAGTACGACTACCATTGGTCAAATTCTTCAGCAATATAATTCGGTAAGTTGCAAAAGATACCTTACATCATTTGGGTAGATTTCAAACAAAATTCTGCAACGACTAGTCTCAATACAACCCTGGCATTCTCTAGATACTTCGACGTACATCGCGTTCAGGAGATCACTAAACTCGAACAAACCGATACAATTGAATGCTCATCCCACTTTTTACGTCCCGCACGTTACCATACGTGGGAGTGTTTTGTATAATAAATCATTGTGCCGTTTTCGCATGATTTCATATAAAACAACCACGGTATTGTTCGATCAACTGGTGCATTTGTGCCGGAAACGCAACGAGAGCATTTCATTTGTTCACGAAGCCACGAATTTGTTGCGTTATTATTGTCAAATGAAGCCACTAAACCTACGATACACAAACACGGAGTGTGTGTAATGTGTATGGGCGACCATTAGTGGATGTTGGTGTATAGATACCTAGTTTATTTGCTTAATTTGGAATGCGGTTTTTGTTTGATTACCGTTGATTCGACAACAAAAAAGTAGTTTCTAAACAATTATAGTACTGTTATTTGCCGGAGAAAAGACATTTATTTAAACAAATTTTTGTCAATTTGTTGAACAATCGCAGCGGCGAACATTAGTGACGGCTCGTGGTTAAAACGCAGGTGAGATTCTTCCGGATCTAATTGTGCAATGGTGACAGGCCGCGTCGGCTACGTGTCGCACTCGATGGGAAACGTTTCAATTTGTTTCATATTTCGCTCAGCATAGTCAAGTTATTAATTCGACGATTGGTCGCGGTCGGAAAGTGTGACGCCTTCGATACGTCACGCCGGTTGTCAATCAGAACGGTCGGACTGATGCGCTTACAATTGCATGATATCGACCCGCTTCTCGGCAGATTTCACTGAGGCTCGACTGAATTGGTAAAGTGTCGAAACCTTTGTAATGCTGCCTAGTTAGGCCATAAGTCACTAGATTCCGTTATACTAACGTATAAATTATGAATTTGCAATAGTTGCTACAAAGTATTGTTTTACAGAAATCAAAAACGCTTTTAAGGTACATTAGGATATCCTTTGGAAACAGAAAGTTAAATTAAACTGGTCGATTTTTAAAATTTACAAATTGGGTATCTAACTTAGTTCCAACAAAAAGGACCAAATTTAAAAAGTACCAAACCTTTGATTGTCGCAGACAAGGAGTTGACTACGGAACCTCTGAACAGTTGTTAAGTTATTAATTGCAGTTAAACTGCTTTTTGTCATGAAGATATCCTTGAATTTTTTGAAGCGAATCATTAACTGCCAATCTTCGAGTTAACATACAAAACGTAGCCAGTAGTGCAGCAGCTGTACACTCTTGTTTATATTAAGGTCACTGTACAGTTTCACGTGTGAGGTGTGGCTAATACAAATTAATAATTGATTATACTCAGCTTTCTTCTTATTCACGCATTCAATAACCTTTTTTTTTATGGTGGGAAAAAATCATGCATTGACATCCCCCGCCCTTGGGCGGAGCGGGAGATAGTGTCAGACTCTTACAGACTAAAAGACCCACCCCGTTCCTTCTAGCCTTCACACCGGGGCTCGAGCGCCCTTTCGGATAACCCTGGCCCCAGTAGGCTCCGACCCGGCTGGGTCCCTGCTGTTGCTGACAACTCCTCGAGGCGCGCGGGAACAGTGCGCGCCGTCGACGACTTGGGCTTGGTCCGGACAGTTACCGGACGGCCGGACAGTGAGCTACCCATTGCTCACTGTCCGCAAGCCCGCGCCTACGTTGGCCGGAAATCGGGATCAGAATCCCGGCGGCGGCGGCGGCGATAACGCCGTACGCATTCAATAACCTCAGTTTACAGTTTTACTATTAACTGGCTTCCGTTTTATGCTTTGAAAACGGTCCATAAAACTTCTGTAGCTTCTAGTTTAAGATAATCTTGAGTATGGAAGAAAGAAAGAAGAAAGAAAGAAAGAAAACTATTTTATTTGGCATACACACTCGTAGATACACACAATGTAGAAACAACATGTAGACACTAATAAATTATTATAATATAAAAAAAAAGACAACTAGCAATGTGTGTCTCACGGCGGCACCAAATAGGTCCAGTTCAGCAATAATGCCAGACAATTACATGGTAGTTGCCTGACGCTGGTTTTCAACTGAACCTTATTTCGAGTGTACGGTTGAAAATTGGTTTATTTTTAGTACTCAGTTAATAGTGATTAGGTGTAGGGTAAATAAATTACATATTATATTGTGTGGTAAATAGGTTGTCTGGTAGAAATTGCCCTGTGCAATAAGACCGCCTATTGTACCTACACTTATTTTTGTTATTGTTAATTATTATTCTTTAGTAAGTTAAGGTGTGCAATAAAGATATATAATAATAATAATAATAATAATAATAAATAATAAATAAATAGGTGTGCAGCGTACATCAAATTTAAAAAAAAAGACAAAATCAATAAATTATAAAGTATGGAAAAGATTGCGACTGACATTATTGTATGATTTACTGTTCTTTCTAGGGAATGCAAAAACCGCCAAAATTACAAACCGGTTTTTTTTTTCGGTTTTTCTAAAAAAAAAACCGGTTAACCGGGTAACCGGTTTTTAAATTAGTTTTTTTGAAATTTATTATTAATTCAAAATTTTAATTTATTTTGCTTGTAGAATTCTAAATAAATATTTTTAAACTTATTTTGGAACTTATCTATTAAAAAATATAAGGTGACAGGTAATAGTGTACGATACTTAAACACGTGATTGTGCTCATGATAACCAACAACTTTTACTATGGGAACAAACCTGAAATCGCGAAAAAAAATCAGCTGTTCAGTACATTTATGTTTGTCTGAAGAGCTGATATTTTTTTCGCGATTTCGGCTCTGCTCCCGTAATAAAAATTGTTTGTTATTATGAGCACAATCACGTGTTTAAGTATCGTACACTAATTGCCAGTCACCCTATATATTGTATACCTAATATGAATCCTGTTAAAAATAAAAAAATCTCATCTTCATAAAAACGAATGTCTAAGAATGATATCATATATAGAGAATCTAAGCTAGAAGTTAATATATACTTCTTATATAATTCTGATTTACTCAGATAGCCAGGCAGCTCTTAACACCCTGAACTCGAATACTTTAAATTCGAAACTGGTAAAACACTGCGTTAACAAACTGAATGACCTGGGCCAAAGGAATAAAGTTATTCTGAGATGGGTACCAGGTCATTCTGGAATCAATGGCAACGAAAAAGCCGATAAACTTGCAAGGACTGGGGCTCAAGGTCATCAGATAGGACCAGACCCCTTCTGTGGTATCTCAAATAACCAGGCCATGCAGACCCTTAAGGGCAACCTATTTGGCGATTCAAAAAAGCACTGGTTGGTACAACCAGGACTGCTACACGCCAAATCTACTACTCACAAAAACGAACTGCCGAGCTTCTTGAGCTTAGCAGAACGAACATTTGAGCAATAGCCCGCGCCTTAACCGGCCACTGCAAACTAAACAGGCACCAATTTCACATGGAACTGAGTATTTATTTATTTATTTAACACTTTATGCACATGGGTACAGAGGCGGACTTAATGCCTTAGGCATTCTCTTCCAGAATGCCTAAGGCACACTGATGATTGATAGACACTGTAATCAGGAGAGGGAGAGGCCTAAGCACCTTTTGTGTGAATGCCGGACCCTTATCCACAAACGCAGTGTCCATCTGGGCCAACACATTATTCGCCCGGAGGAGATTAAAACTCTAAAAGCTAGGATTATTCTAAATTTCTTGGAAGCCTCCGGGCTAAAAGAGTTACTCTAACAAGGTGGCGAGTCATAACAGATCATTTAGGTCGCATTGACTACATCCCCACACTACGGGTGATGCATAGCCCCTTATCTTCTAAATAATAATAATATATACTTCTACTCAAAATATCCACCACTAGCTTTTGCCCGCGGCTTCGCTCGCGTTCATAAAATATAGCCTATGTCACTCAGGAACAAAGCAGGTTTCTATTGGTGAAAAAATTTTACCAATCGGACCTGTACTTCCAGAGGTTACCTCCTACAAACAAAAAAACATAAAAACAAAAAAAAAACAAGCTTTACCTCTTTATTATACGAGTATTAGTATTAGTTTAGATTAGCCCTATCACAGACTTTTAAGCGTTCAGGCCACGCGTCATCTGTTTACGCGCGGTGATCATTGGAAAGTTGTTCACTGCTGATCGTAGTTTTTTTTTAAGGATTTGGATTATTGTTACATGCAGCCTATGCTCTCCAATATAGATCTCAATTTGTAGTTCACGGGTTGAGGTTTGGGCTAGCCAAAGGTCAATCATCAGCCTTAATGAAGCCCGAAACACTCGCTGCAAGACAAACCTGGGTAGTGCGTGCCTTGTGACCGGAAGTTGAGTCTTGCTGAAAAACCCCAGTATGTTATCAAAAAGAGAGAGGCTTTAAGAGGCTTTGCTATGGCGTTTAGGATAGTATCTTGATACTCTTTTGCTGAAATTAAAGTAGCCCATTTTCACGAAAATGAACCTGGTCATTCCGTGATACCCTCACCAAACCATTACTGATGCTGGATGATGATCATTTAGGACTCTGATAACCTGTTGAAAGTGTTTTTTTGGAGTTAGAAGCTTACATCCGAAAATTTTGCTTGTTGCATATTCCTTGATTGTGAAAATTTTCTCATTGGTAGCAAGAATATCCCTGAGTTTTTCATCAGTGTAACGAACAAGCAAAGATTTTGATCTTTTCACTCTCTTCTATAAAAGCGACTCGTTTAAACTGATGATGTTATGATGAGTAACAACGGTGGGTATTCTATCCGCGAATAAGAATTTTGATGTCCTTACGAGATTTTAATTCTGGCCCTGAGTGCATTCACTGCCTGTTCTCACAACACGCAGCTGGCCTGGATTTTTAATGATCGTAAATAAAAGAACTGTACAACTGGTGTAGCTATCACTATGGTACATAAATATTTATAAACAAACCTACAACTGTTATCAAGCCTCAACAGCGTTTTAAAACAATGTTTGCTAAAAAAATAGTGTCATTTGAGAGTAATAAAAAAAACTCGAAAAAACCGGTTACTTGAAAAAAAAAAACGGTTTTTTTAATCATTAAAAATATGCCGGAAAACCGGTTTTTCGGTTTTCGGGTTAACCGGTTTGCATTCCCTAGTTCTTTCTTATTTTTTATTGCACTCAAAAAATACAGATACAATAAAAAAACATAGAGTAAAAACCGGCAAAATCCACTTAAATATTTATTTTATTCTATTTTTAGTATTTGCGGTAACAGAAATACATCATAATATGTGAAAATTTCAAATTTCTAGTTATCACAGTTCATGAGATACAGCCTGGTGACAGACGGACAGCGTCTAAGTAATAGGGTCCCGTTTTACTTTTTCCTAAAAAGATAGTTGATGAGCAGCTTCTTTGGACATTCATTACCACCAATTGATTGTAAATTTGCTAATTGACTGCATCTTTTGTCATATAAACCATTTAATGAGAGGTCTTCGTTAGCTCGTTCGTGTTTGGTGGCAATGTTATCCCGATGGAGGCAAATAATGGCTGATAAATACTGCGAATCACACAATGACTGCTTCAAAAGAATTACGAGAGGAATTAACAGCAATTGAAGACACGGTTGCTATTTTTGTACGATTGAAATTGATTTCCGATGATGCACAGGGTAATAAACGGCTGAATGTTGACCGCAGAATCACGATCGCTATGGTTTCTAATTTATAGAAGCGATCTACTGGCATTGTTACGGGCTGTTCTGTGCAGATTCTGATTGAATCCGATCGTGATTAATAAGATATCATCAACAGTTACATAATACTGATTAGCAGATAGATAAGTAAATATATCTACGTACTTATCTATATTTTTTATTATTTGCGCTGTAGCACTTGTCTACTTATTTATGGAACCTGTTTGGATCTAGATCTTATAAGTATAGCGAAATTGAAGTTAATTTATGATCTATTTTTTCATTAATGGATTTTTTTATTATTCTAGTCCATACGTCGACGGCGATGGCCACGTTTACTTCATTATACTGAGATTCTCAGCTGAATTACTAAATCACCACTACATACCTGTGTTTGAGTTGCGTGAAGTAATATAAATAGTTGTAATGTGTGCAATAATGAGTAATAATATTGCAATAGAAAATATTATGAGTGCAACAAGCATTATTGGCCTTAAGCCAGTCAACTTGTTATTCCAGGAGACTTACACTATAATTTGCGGACAGTCTCATGTTTTTTTGCTCTCATTTTTACCAATTGATTCACCAATTGATCTGTAAATTGATCGTTATATTTTGTGATCGCCTTACGGACGTCCATAATAATCTATGATTGTGTAACAGATACAAAAATGGAGATGTGTACGGAATATGATCAACAAAAAATGCAATGTAACGCAATGGCTTTGCACACTCACATCATCATGTCAGAAGAGATGAGGATTCTAGACTTATTAGGGTCTACATTACACATCTACATATAATCAGAAAACCGCACTATTAGCGCCCAGAAGCAATCATCAAGCGGTTGCGATAATATCTATGAGGAAACGACATGTAACTAATTTTCAATAGATTTCCTTTCTAAAGTTACATAGATAACAAATTGAAAGACTTTTTCAATTCCAGTTGCGCCGAATATTCGAATCATACAAACAATACAATTTGTTGCTAGATACATTTTACAGTGATGTAATATATTGGTAACTATGTTAATTTTTGACCTATTGAATAATGTAAGATATCCAGTAAACAATACAATTTCATAGCTCTCATAGCTGAGATGTTTAAAAACTGCTGCGATAAATTAAACGTTCAAAAACATGCTCAATTAAAAATTTATGTGTGCATCGTTAATTCTCACTTGTGCAGGTTCTGTTATAGCCTGCCACCTACAGTGTGGTAGAGTTTTATGGATACATGCACTGAATACTTTGGACACAGAACAATAACGAGACAACAATCGAGCGTTGGGAATTGTCATTGAGGCAAACCGTGGTACGAACAAATCCGGCTCGAGGGGAACGTACGTCATTGTCTAGCGCTAACTTAGACTGAAGTAACAAGCTAACTTTTATGCATATTGTTACTAGCACCACGTATACCACAAATGGACGTTTTATTATAACTTCGTTGTGGGATCCACTCTTTTTTTGAAGTGGTAAACCATCAATAACTTCTCCTGCTCTGGGTGGGTATTTGATTTTTACTGTATAAAACCACCTGCGTTACTAGAGTGGGCCTTTGCATTCCAGAACCTCTGTAAAAAAAAAACATTGACTCGGATTTAACTACTACTATCTCACCTGACAGTGAGTAATGATGTGGTCAATGATAGAGCACACTTGCCTAAAAGTAACCTATTCACTGTCAACTTAAGGGGTGACCAGACGGTTGCAAACTAGCATTCCAACCAAGGTGACTTTGGTTTATGTGGTTAGTTTGTGTTTCTGCTACATGGATGTAAACCACGCGCTAACACGTACGGTGGTTGGGAAAATACACCTTCCAACCAAAGGCGTTGAAGATAACGGTTTACAACTGCTGTCTACACGGATTGAAACTAGCAAGGTCACCTTGGTTGGGATTTTGGTTTGCAACCATCTGGTCATCCCTTTAAAGACCTTTAGTTTATAAACTCCGACAGGGAATAACAAAATCACTAATGAAGGTGCGCAGGGGTTTAAATAATATAACGTAAACACTGCAAAAACGATGTCATGAATATGAAAAATAAAATTCTTACTGTGTAACACTTAGTAACTACAGTTACCTATTGCGAGAAGTCTTGACTACCTATATACACGTACCTAACAAAATATTGCACAGCATTCGCTGTACCTAGACAACTGAGATACATATAATGCAACGGTTCTCACGAGTTTTCATAATGAAATCACACTATTACAAAAACTTGTTTTATATAAATTATCATGCAAGTTTACCTACATACACAGGTACAGTACCTATATGTCTATAGTTACATTTATGACAGCTAGGTTAAACTGGGTATAGGCGTGTAGGTTCTAATCAGGTTTTGGTTATTGCAGCGGTGGTAAATTAAATCATTTCTAAATTAAGTCCGAAAGACGTGTGTAGTATTTTTATGTAATGAATCTATGTGCAAAATTTCATATCTGTATCAGAAAAAATTACAAAGTAAAGCTTGTACCGTCTTTTCAAAAATTTTTGGAAAAAAATATGACATGGTGTTTTTTTTTTAGTTATATGAACCAGTGCTTGACTGCGATCCCACCTGATGGTAAGCAGTGATGCAATCATTGATGGTGAGGCGCACTGTTTATTAAGAGCCTATGTATGATGGTGTAAAAACTATTAAACTATATTCAGGTTTCGGATAAACTAAAAATAATGTTGTATATCTAACGATTATATTTGTGCACCTGGTTCAACAATTTGGATTGTGTAATGTTGACCTCAAAACAAATAATGATATTTAAGACTTTAAACAGCTACTCTTACAGATATAACTATTACATCTTCTTTCCTGTTGTGTATGATGAAAAACAAGATTTCGTAAAACCATAATGTGGATGAATTTTTTGATGCTCAATAAGTTTCTTTTTACCCAGTTTAGTTTTTTTTTAGTTTGCAAATATTATTATTTTTAGTTTGTCTAAATACCCTTTAAGTTATAAGATGTATAATCTTGGTTAAAGATGAATAAAATTAAATTTAAAAATATATATATATTGGTTATATTCTAAATTTCTCACATCCATTGGATTCCCGCAACCTTAAATCGGTCGAACGCACAGGACCGGTTGTTGTTCGACACTTGGGGGAGGCCTACGTCCAGTAGACGTCTTTCGGCTGAAATGATGTTGATACGGAATTGGCCTTATCGATTACATTATTTTTTATTTTCGTATTTTCTTTTGTGTTTAGCAGTTTTTTTTTCTCTCAAATAAACTAGTGCTTGACTGCGATCCCACTTGATGGTAAGTTCCAGTTCCAGAGTTATGAAATAAATATCGCTTCTAATGGTATGTACCTATTGTATTGTATACTATTTTAGGCTGTTGGTTTCTTTGAGTTCCTAATCTAGTTTTGATGAACCTTACTTATTTGGTCGCTGTAAGTTATTATGTCACAATAGAATTTACTTTTTGTTTTCATATAGGTACATACATAAGGTATAAACTTTCACTTAAATTATTTGTTCTTGACATAACACTCATAAAGAGGATACTACACTTCAATATTATTAATTTATAGTCAATAGACGTTATCTAATTCAGATCAAAGTATCTAATTATGAATAAATAAATTTAATTGCTGAATATTTATCAGTTGACGGTTGTTTTATTTTGTTATGTTATTTTACAATATAAATGTAGGCATTTGGGAAAATAACAGAGATATCTAAAAAACAGCTATAAAAATTAACATTTTGAAAGTTTAACAGTTTTAGTTACGTAACAACGATACTATTGCTTCGACCGAATGGGTATCAAGTACATTATCATTTTAGTTAGATGCCCGAGCATGACTTTCAGCTTTAGTGATACTGACACTTTCAGCACACCAGTTAGCATAATAGCTGTCCATATTCACATCTTTACAATTGCTATGAATACCAATTTCAGCAACGTTTCCAACAATAACCTTTAATGACCCAAGTTCCATAAGACCTGTAATGATGACCACATCTAGCAACAATGACAGCTGATTATGAAGTAACGAAACCTAACACTATGGACAAAAAGTAAACGAGTCAAAAATATTAATCAAGTTTTTTTTTTTTGATAGATTCAAAACTCGAAATGCACTTCCTGAAGTGAAAGATGTTGTTCAACTTGTTCCAAACCTGGTCAGACAGCTTGATGCTTAATTAGCATACTTACTTTATTTTTTATTACACATGTGTTTTGCTTACATGGTGGGTATATGCCTAAAGGCATTTTGTTAACTTTGTGGTAAAATAACCAGCTTAGAGTTATCTAATTTGAGGAAAAGTATCTGGATTTGGCAACTAATTTGAAATTGTTAAAGATGAATTTAAAAACTTATGCTTTCTTTGTTGGTAAGTCAATAAAAGTATATATACCTAGTTGTTGTTTTTTTTTTTTTTAATTAGATGCCTCACTGTCTTAGCAATTGTGTGTAAAAATGATTTGGTTTCCAAATTGTTGATTTTTTATTTAATTTATTACAACTTTATGCATTAGTAAAAACACTACTAAGGTCAACTATACTTGTCCTATCACTTTTTTTTTAATACTTTTATTGGTATCAGATTTTTTTTCAAATGAATTAGACCTCTGGTTTGCAATTGTGAAACTCGTTATATAACGAGAAACACGCATTTAGTTACGGTTTCCACGTGTTTCGAGCCCAAGGTGGCGGATTAGCCTTGCTCGTGACATTGTCATCACGTCACGTGACGATGGAACCAACAATTAGGAAACCTTTTCAGTGCATCGAACGTCATTCGTAAGTCTAATCGCTTTTATTTCGTGGTTGTCCTTTTGTATTTGGGTGCTCAATGAAGGCTTTCACGGCAAACCCCTCGATATTAAATTAAGTCAAATTAAGAACTTACGAACTGTTTTCAATGTCACTTCTTATAATCCTACTTATTTGGTGTCAGTTCGAATTAAACCACACAGCTCATTTATTTGCTCAATATATTTAAAAGCCGATCGGTTTCTGACCTTGTGCACATTTTTTTTATAATGCAGCCATGATCGCAATTCGTGACAGGTGGTTACCCCTCGGCTATCATCGTGCACAGTCTACCAAAATCCCTATTAAAATAACATTAGGGTCACTATTTATTTCGAAAGCTAAACTTAGAAATCTATGACATTTGATCCTCTTTTAAGGTTGTGCTGAAATAGAAATCGTCGAATTAGTCTGTGTCGTCAAATTAGATATGGTGCGACATACAAAGGGACAGCAAATTTTATTTTTACAGTTTTTGTAGTGACCGTTCTACATTTTCTATGAAGTTTATTTTTATTTTCAACACAAACTAAATGCTGTATTTTTATGATAGTTTTCCTCTTACTTGAAAAGTTTATAATGACGCATTTAGGCCGTATCTAATAGAAATATAAACAGAAGTGAAGTTCCATATACTTACGATACTTTTAACTTTTGAAGGTGCCAATTGGATTTCGAACTTTCTCACGCATTAAAAATTGCCTCCATTTAATCAATTGATTGCACATCTAAGAAAGCGTTGTTATGACAAAGTTAAATTATATTTATTTATAATATACTTATCTCTACATTATCCTCACCGTGGGTATCGCACGGCCACTGATTGGTCGATAGTTCGATACGTTTTTTGAAATGAGAAATCGTCAAATAACTTCACCCGCTCTTGATGAAGAGTGACTCACTGAGTAAAACGCACCTATGCTTCTTTAGTCGCCCTTTGCGTTCCACGGCCAGGGTAACTCTTTAGAACATTCACGCAGCATATTCCGATACCTATAGATTAATTAGGTGCAACAGGAAATACGACTCAATGATCACCATTGTCCACTTAATGCTTGTAAACTGACAATCACACGGTTCATATATCAATGACTCTGACATAGATAACTGATTCTGTATCAGCTTGCTTCAATTGATCAACAAGTGCATGCGTTGTTCCCATTTTTTGCACAATATTTTGAAGCCTAGCTTAAGGCTGCCTGGTAGAAATTCACTGATAAACGATAAGACATATTATACCAGTTATCAATGTTCTTTAATATTAATTCTTTTATTATAAGTCTCTTCTTCATAAGTCCCTTAAAGATGTGGTATAAAAAGTACTGAGTCTACTTAATTGCTTTTATGAAGAATATTACACAAAACATATATTTTTAATTTGTTTGTGTCTAAAAATAAGATTGATGTTGCTGTGAATTTATGTGCAGTGCAGTGTACGAGTAACATAGCCAAATACGTCAAACAGAAGACAAATCGGTCGGTTTACTGGTTGCTCATACATTGTGCACTTCTAGTGACATTTAATAATTTTCATTATTTCTTTTGGTATTTTTTTTAATTACCAGTGCTTGATTGCGATCCCACCTGATGGTAAGCAGTCCTGATAATAATAATAATAATAATCCACAACTATCACACAACGCTGTCTACTTCCTAGCTAAGCAAAGCTTGTGTTATGGGTACTAGACAACTGATAAACCTACTTATATATTTCTAAATGCATACATATTATGGATAAATTACATCCAGACACAGAACAAATGATCATGCTCGTCACATAAACATTGGTCCTGGGTGGGAATCGAACCCACGACTGATAGTGAGGCACACTAGTTTATTAAGATCCTATTGACTCTATTTCTATTTCTTTATTCTTTACTTTCGTTTCCCTCTGCTCGTTTTTAAAATAAACTAATATGTAACAATTAAAATTGTATTTATTTATTATGAGTTATTCTCTGGCATTATAGATCCAATTACAAAGATTCACTGAATGCTGCAGGCTACCTGTTTTAGAAACGGTTTTTGTGAAATAGGCGAAGACGCAAACAAATCCTATTTTATAAATCACTGATGGCCTGATACAGAACTAAAACGCTGATCATTAGCATTACTATATTACACAACTATACTCGTAGATACGATATGTGGTACAGTTAATAACAAATTGGTCATAAATACACGTAAACAAGCGTTTTGCGTGTGTGATCATTAAAAGTAATAATGTATAATATATATGTGTATATAGTGTATCATTGTTATTTTACAGTTATGTTCTTGAAGAGGAAGGAAGTAGGTGTTGTTCTACGTTATTTAATAATATAGTTATGTATCTAACAATTTTATTTGAAAAGATATTACATGAGTACCCCAAATAACTTATGGTTTTAATGGTAGGTAAATACTTACCTACCATTAAAACCATAAGTTTATTTTTATTATATATTGTATATACATACATAAAGGATATTTTTTTGAGTTGAACGATTGATTATACTGATGAGATGGTGTGGCCATGGCCAGGAAGCTAACATGACATCATGATAAAAAAAAATATGGCAAAAAAAACAAGTTTGTTGTAATTTTAACACTGCAAGGTCTTTGTCATTGAGCTGATTTAGCTACGGTTTAGTACTTCCTAATTCGATCGTGTATTTACATAAAAAGCAAAAATATTATATTTTTGCTTGCCATAATAATAAATTCTATCTATACAAATTTATGAAATATAGGTAATTTATGAACACTAGACAAAACTAAAACTAATAAGGAAATACGAACGTCACTGAAAATGAAGAATAACATAGCATTTTAATAATAATGTGTTATTTATAGGCACCTAATAACGTGGTTCATGTATGACTAATTAAATAATTAGGTCCTCCGTCAAAAGATTTGCATCACCAAGAATAACTATGCTATTAATAAGTAAGTATAGGTATTTAAAATGATAGGTTTCTGGACTAAGTTATATAAACTTTTATATTATCATCATCATCATCATTTCAGCCGAAAGACGTCCACTGTTGGACATGACCTCCCCTCAGTGTCGCCATAACGGCCGGTGCTGTGCGTCTCGCATCTATTGGATTCCCGTGACACCTCACCAGGTCACGGTTCACCATGTGGGAGGCGTACCAACGCTGCGTCTTCCGGTACGTGGTACCGGTAACCTTTCATCCCCATCGACCATCTGTTCTACGCACGATGTGCCCTGCCCATTGCCACTTAAGTTTAGTGAGCTATGTCGGTAACTTTCGTTCTTCTGCGGATATCTCCATTTCTGATGTGATCACGCAATGATACTCCATGCATAGCCCTTTCCATTGCCCTTTGGGTGAAGTATTCTTTACATTATGTACCTATTAACTATATTTACTGTATTTCATAGGATTACCATTAAAATATGAGATATGTCCAGAGAGAAGACAAGTCAGACAGGGTTTTAAAAATTATTCATAATAAATCGTTTAATGATGAATTCTTAAGTATTATTATGGCAAGTAATCAACACAAAGTCTTGACTCAAGTCAAATATTTTATGCGCAAAACATTCTCTCTTGAATAGCGGCATCAGAATTGAACCGTAAAAAATGTGAATGTTCTAAAATCAAAAAATTGAGAAAACCTGTTCTTACCTATTTTATTAGTTACTAGTGGTCAGATTCCCACAATGTCTACTAGCTACATATATCAATAACTGTTACATAATTTGGTGAAACTAAGCCCTCTCAAATCACGTTACCAATCTTGAGAATATATGAAATGTAGTAGTATATCGCATGTTTATGGCGCGGTATCGGCTAGTCCGTGACACCGAACACCGTTACTAATGATCGATGCACAACCGCCACGCTTTAATAGTAATAAGCGTTACTACGCGATTCTATCCACACGATAAGATAAATCGACTAAATTAAAATACCACTTTTATCACAAAAAATTATAACCAGCTATCTAGAAAGAAAAAAAACAATGAAATATCTCTCGCAAACAACAGTTCACCATTGCTCACGCTTTTGCCTTTATAGCTCATCAAAAACTAGTGAAGGGTCCATTACAAATCGACCATTAGTTTCGGAAATAATCACCTACATAAAGTCAAGCAGTTACGTAGTTAGGTACTGCTTGATGTGCCATAATTTGTGAAACTCCGTAATGCTTTATGGTAACTTCAAAAACTTTTTACGCAGATTCACTTCTATGGCAATAACATGTGTCAAAACGACCGTCCATGAGGTCAGCAATGGGACATTAAACTCATTTTAATGGTAGAACTTTAGTTCATCCAAAAAGATTTCACTGCCAACTTTGAAAAGAGGCGGAATAAGAGAAATAGTACATTGTTACCCAGGGGTAACTTATTAAGTCCTGAGAAGGAGTTTGGCGTCCGAGCGTAGCGAGGTCACCAATAGTTCGAGGGACTAATTAAAAAATATAAAACTGTGCTTTTCATTACGTTGTGCTTTAAATTACATAAATAGCTTGTAAAACCTCGTCGTATGATTTTAGGTAGGTAAAATTCTTCTGATTTAAGCGGTGAAACATTTTCCACTACTACTTTAGCCTCTTCTCTTAATGAAATCGGGCTTTAAATCCATATCTGAATGTGATGAACTTATCGTGTTAATACAATGCTGTACGGAATTGTAAAATTGTAAACAAAACTCTACAACTCGAAAAAACAAATGAAGATCGGACTGCCACTTTCCCGCCTATTTTTGTTTTTCTTTTTCTATGGCTGGCCAGTTATGCAGGCGATAGATTTCATTTTCATTAAAATATAGTAGGTATATATTTTTCCTAAATAAATTAGAAAAATCAAGTATTTAAAATAAGGGGTTGAAAAAATTGGCCATTTAAAAAAAAAATGTTTAATTAATATTTATCTTTAGGATAATTCAATTTTACATCGCGCTATAATGTTGGGTCATGGTTCAATAGAAATGTGAAGATAGAAATTTTTAATAATTTGACAGCTGTAAGTTGAAAGCAACTCTCCATAGGGATGAAAAGTATTACTTTCGACCCGCTCCTCATGCAACTTCAGACCTACTTTCAAGTATGAGTACCTAATGAATAATTAGTTTTCTTCTTATTTGAAAATGTTATATGCTACAGAATATTTAAAGATATTATAATTTTGGGTTTTTGGAAAACATTTCAAACGTATTTTACAAAATATTATATTCGTATAATATTCGTTTATTCGTTATATAATATTCCTTATAATATTCGTTTATCACATTCTGATTTCATAAGTGCAGTATGTCCCAATACTGGCTGTATTAAAATGAAACTTCGTCTTCTGAAAAAAAAAAAAACAAATGAAGAAAACGCAGTCAATGGCGCGAACTTTGACAAAATTTTATGTTGAATACTTTTCAATAATATTCAATATTATCATTAAATATCGAATATACTGCTGGAACAGTATTAAAAAAGTGTTAATCGTCGCAGGCTGACTGTATGTATTATACCGTATTATTTTTAATGTCCTTAAATAAACATTACAAATTACCAAGTCCATAAGTAGGTATCGATCCAACATTAGTACCATAATAATTATAACGTGGATTACTTTTATTCTCTATAATACGATTGAATCAAAGCCTATTATTTACTGTTGATTATTGCGAGAAAGCGTTGCTTTCTCGTCATGGCTACAAAAGAATAATTTTACCATCACGTTTATCGAATCCCCTGGCTTCCACATCGACCGTCACGTTTCGAAGATGTTTTTATTATTAGTTTATTAGTTAATAAATCGTACAAATGATATGATATGTATTCATTTCTTGTAAGTAATGCAATTTATATTCAAAATTTGTGTGTTTGTTTCGCCATACTTTGTACTTGTCTTGTAAATATGAAAAGCGGTTGAAACCAAACCATGTTAATATCATTCTTAAAATTACGAAAATCATAAGAGATTACTTAACATGAATTTTTAATTTTGAGTTTCATGTTTTACTAGAAGATAAGATTTTTATTTTTTGGTAAGTAGGTAAACGATAATAATTATATGCAGAAATAAGGTTCACAATAATTGTTTTGTCTCTTGCCTTCAATTCAGCATCCCATAAGAAATGTTTGTACGCCTTTATTGTTCAAAGTTCCATTAATTTTACTTATATGATGCTTGCTTTATTTGCGGTATTGTCTCGGGCTATTGATTGCAACGTTATTTATCGGTCTAGATATTGTATTGTTGGTAAGATCTAGTTACCTTTTTTGATCGATTGTTATTGATTTTAATCTTTCTCTCGCTTACGAGACAATGGTAGTGTTTTGTTATTATTGCAGCAGAGCGTCCAAACTTTGTACCGTTTATTTTTTCTATCGCTACCAACTACTAGTGTTTTGACATAGTAAGTACCTACACGACTCTTTCATGGATCACGCAGTGTTTCAGTCAAAACAAGTAATTATAATTATGTATTAGTTATAAATCACAGCTCACTTCCTTCTGGTTAAGTAACTGATATCCAGCAAATCGCAAGTGTTCTGACATATGAACTCCATGCATCATGTTACCGGTGCGATTGTCACACAAGGAAGTTTGGTAACTCGAAGTGTCTATATTGCACGTTACACAAGTACCAGTGATCTCAATTTGGAAGTTTTACTTGCGATTTATCGTAAACATGTTATTGTAGAACTGGAAACATGTAACTTTAACAGTATCAAAAGTAACTGTATATGTAATGGTAACAAAATAAATTAGTTTCCTTGAGATATTTAAAGTTATCAGCTTACGTAAAGTTATCTGAGCACGAATTAATAAAATCAATCGCTTTAATTAAGTCCTCACAGTCAGTCATTAATTAACGTGGCTTGTAATTAAAATTGGCAACTAAACAGTTGCCAATGGAATTTACGTTAAATAAACCATGATTACATAAATAATGCTGTCCTCGTTTTATTGACTGAGGTAGTGATGGTGTAATTTCTGTCACCTTAAAGTAATAAAACTCAGCGGGCATAATATTGCTTGGTGTGTACTTTGTCACCTTATATTTTGCACGTGTCAGCACTTTGCAGGCTTGAATTCCTACATGTGTGCGTTACGCTACCCGTCTGACAGTTCGTCCGGCGACCGTGGCCGAGCATTATGAGGTTCGCTATAATACCATGAAAGGATTGCATTATGCACCTTTAAGGCTTCGTTGTACTACAATATTGAATCAACAAAGCTAAATCCATTGTCTTACAGTTTGTTAGCATTGTCCAAAGGTCACATGATAATCTCATCAGATTTGTAAAAATAAGTAGATCATCCGGTACCTAGTTAAATATCTTCACGAAGTAATCTTTTGTAGTTAGATCATATTATTTGAATGACATGAATGCAAAAATTTAGGTTTTCTAAAACTGAGTTTGTAAACTAGGTGTTACATTATTTGTGAAGCTAGGCAACCATCATAAAACGAAGTACATTTTACTCAACGAAAATATCAACAAAATTTTCTTCAACGCTTTCGCTACAATTACGAGTATAAAATTGATTACTCTACACTATAAAAGAAATGTCGGTTCACGGCAATGGTCTTCACTATCTCGCTTATTGGATGTAATATTTCAAATTGCCTATCGCCTTACATCTTCCATTGGACCAAAACTTAATGCTCTTATTCCCGCAACAGAATGGCGGTCATTATTGGCTTGGCACGTCATTATTTTCAACACCTCTTTCACATGCTTGACCATAGAAAATTATTTGCTTTATAGTCGAAGCTTAGGAAATGACTTGTATCTAATGTACGTGTAATAATTATGTTATGGTATATGCGTCAAAGAGATACCCATCGTAAATATTTAATGGCATGGTATAGGTATTAATAAGAGCTCAGATTGTCCCAAATAATATGTAAAAAGTGGTTTTAGCAGATATCATTGGTTTCACTGGCAGTGTCAGCAGTTTTATAATAATAATAATAAACGTTTATTTATCCCCAACAAATTACAGCACAGTTAAGTTGACAGGTAGTTTGACAAAAGACAGAAGGTAATTTGTGGGAGATCTGGAGTCTAAACTAAGCCAAGGCCTGTATTTTAGAGCTCCAGCCCCCCCATTACATCACACATATAAAACTCTTTCATCAGAAAATCATTACATTCTAGGATGTGGCCCTGAATCGAAATCTCAATACTATTGATGGCAAAAGATTTCCTTCTTACGTATTCTATGGCTTGCCTTCTACCATATTGGATATTGTACCGTTATTGCTCGCGAGGAACCGTTCCAAACCTATTTAGAATAATATTGAGTCCATAAGGTTATTATGTGGGTAGTTGAGAGTTAGGATTGAAGTACTGTACCAGAACTAACATTCCTACACACTGAAATATTGATCTTAAATTAACAAGCAATCTATTAAAATAGAAAGTGCAGTGCAGCTACAGGAAATGCTATTATTAAAATACAATACCCGCTATTGAACCTGAGAACGCTGCTTCTAAAATAGTCATGTGAAACACATTGCCCTCTCATGACTTGAGATCGTTGGACACATACTGAAATTCCTTCTTATTAATTAATGCTTGTATAAGTTGCAATTAAAACGAACTAGATTTAGAGGAGATTGAAAATAATGTAATAATGTTATTGTTCACATGCAGGAACGAAACAAACAATGAATTGAAATATGTGACGGGTGACGCGTCCCTGCAACAACGTAATGAGAAACTCGGAAAGCAATGTGGCTAACGCAGCCAATTTCCTATTAATTGAAACACATATTCACATATGTAACTACTCGAGTGTGTCTTCAACTGTAGGTGTGCACGGAAATGTAAGCGCAGAAGAAATACAAGCAAGAAACTATTTGTTTGCAACTCTGTTCATTTTATAGCCTCAGACACTTATTTTATTTTATAGCATACAAGCAATAATTTTGTATAGTGTGATAACGCTTTGAAGAATTGATTTGATTTTTGGATTATTAAATAAAAGTGTGCGTTTTCTGCTTGTCGATTGTCCGTGTGTTCGTAGCTTAGACGTAGTGGTTAACATGACATGTAGGTATGACAACTGTGTTAAACCTTATAATTAACAAAATGAGCTCGCCTGGCCGTCGCAACATTGTCTTCGTGACAAAAACAATCAGTGAAAGTGTAGCTCCAGTCGCTGCCGTCAGTCACACTGCGCGAGACCTCTTTTTACATGAAAACATTTTAATGTCCATTTATGATGTGTTGACAATTGCTGACATTACGCAATTTACGCCGGATTAGGATCAACGGCCGATACGATCTCATCATGCTAAAAATCAATTATTGACACTTTTTGTGCCACGACATCTTGTTTCGCATCGATGACTTACTTTGCCGTTTATGAGTCATTCGTATTGATGAAATTGATGTCACCTCTTTCTACTAAACTGCTGTAGTTAGTTTTATGTACATCATTATTTAAGTTATTAAGAATAATTGCTAGCAAAGCTAACGCCATGAAAATGGCTTGTAAATTAACAAGTGGTCCGTAATTATACTGTTTTGTTGTTCATAATGTTATTCACAAACAAGATGAATTACTCATTTTCATTGAAAACAATAACGTCATTAGTTGATTTTCTGGTTTAAGAGAATTACCACAAAAAACTACCTAGTCAACAACTATTGCACCGGTCCAATCAAAATTTATGTAAATAAGCTACAACAATAAAGACAATCACATATTTTATAAAGACAATCAATATTATTCAAATATTGAACCATCCCAGTATCCAAATGATTTCCTTATATTTCTCGGTATATTTATCTAAAGATAACAAAAATCTAGACTATCTAGGGCCTACTTATAAAAAAAGATAACATTTTGGAAATAGGTCTCGATGCAGGATTTTATCGATACGATGATAATTATTTGTTATTGTTATGTTTATTGTTCAATTTGTTGACGTGTCTGGATATACTCTAAGCTCTCATAATCTTCTCTCGTTGGTTAAAGCAGGCTATGATGTCATAAAGCCATACCAACGCCTACTGCAGGAGACAGCGGTCATTTAGTTTACCTACCTCTATATATATACATATCCACAGTCCACAAGGTCCACATATCTACGGTGAACAGGACTATTCGTTGTAATAAGGCAGCGGCAATAGACAGCCATTCAAATTGACAAATTATAATAAGTAGTTGAAAAAATGTCATAATAACAATGCTTGAATACAGGTGAATTATACATCTGTATTCTTTGTAGAACACGCAAAGTCACTACTCTGTACAAATTGGCCTAATCGTAAATGTTTGTGTGGGCACTATTCAAATATTGTCGACTCATTTTACTGGTAATTACGACACACTGGCAATCCACCAAGGTTGACACCAATTTGACACCACACTTGTGTACAAGAAGCTATAGTTCGTTACACCATCGTAATGTTACCGATATGGCAACATTATGTGACAAGTTCCTCAAATGCATTAAATGTTGAAAGTTGACGATTGTACCTTGTGCGGAAATCGTTGTTATATCTTCTTGCAACTTCAATGCTGTGATGACTCTTATGGCATTTGATAAAATTATTTTGTTCATTTATTTAATTTTACATGCGTAAACATTTCCTGGTTTTTCGTTATTATTGTCCTTCATTTTATTGTTATTTTAGTAAAGCTGCAGTTTTAATATTATCGACTTTACGTACGCAACAACTACATACCTAAGCCAGTATCAGCTATGTTTTTATAACACTGAATGAGATCATATGTTATAGCCATGTCATTAGTATGGCCATATGATTGCTGTGCAAGTTTATTGACAAGTGTACAAAGCATTCCTCCAACCAAGCACGCACGACACGACTCCACCACGCAATGGCGCATGTAACGGTATATTTATATAATAAATGCTGTTCCTTACCTTTTTCAGAAACCGTCTCAGTATTCTTTTGTAAGCAACAAATTTTCGCAAATATCTCTACGGTTTTGAGTGCTTAGCCTGCATGCGAGTAGTTAAATGGTCATCATATAGATATAATCTCGTCCGTCGTCAAGACGGATGAATTAACATAAATTAAAATACATTATAATAGTTATATTATCTAAGCCTGCATCATATCTATAGTATTGAAGGAATATTATTTCACTTTCTAGTTGTCTCATATTTAATCAATCCATAATAAAAGTGTATAGAAAGTTGCATCTATACTAATCTGCATATACGTCATATTCAACAATAATTAAAAGAGTTGAGTGAGATAGTATTCATTTTTATTAGAAATCAATAAAGTTGTGCGGATGCGTTCGGTTCGGCCGCGGTACAGTTATTTCTTGCCGGATGTTTCAACTGTTTCACGTGCTAATTACTATACTTTTTATCATAACGATGCATTTTGTGGATATATGTGACGATACGAATGTGCGCGATTGTGACCAGCTATCAATAGCTATGAACTAGTCGTTTATCTACTAACGTGTATACGCTAGACGTACTCGTATACACAATTACACATATTGTATATCTATAATGTTATTTGATCGATACATGACTTATTTATCAGAATTTTCAACGTTAACTTACTTTTTCTTTTTAAACATGAATTAATGTCTGTCGTACGGTTTGATGTCATCACAACCATAGTGCTTTTGTTTGTTCGTAAAGTCGGTAAAACATTATAACATAAATAATACATTGTTGGAACTTATCAGTTCTAATAATGCGGTATCAGTTCTAATAGTATAGTAGTAGAGTCCCCACGTTTTACGTATCGGTAAATCCCAAAAGTACTGGGCATCCATGCATAACTGCATTGAATTTAAATAGTAGTGGTGTCGACATGTTACATTACTTATCATCAATTAGATCTCTTAAGAAACTCTGTAGCGTGTAAATATGCAGATAAATTTAATTTTCATTGACAGGATGTTGATGAAACTTTTCGAATATCCGAACTCGATTAATTTCGCTTCATTACCCTAGCTAAGTAAGTTATATATTGCTTCAGTTTCGGTTTGATAACGTTTTTAATACCCTTAATATTTAAAATAAATTATTGTCATGTCTCATAATTTATTATTATATGATTTTCAGCCTGGGTTGACCTACCTAGAGGCTTTTACGCCTCAAAAGCTTCTTCTGTCGTTTACGGTGCTCGTGGGTCCAGGTCCAGCTCATACTGCCAGTTTTTTTCTGGGTTTCTTGCTATTTGGGATCCTCTGTTTGTGTATGCCGATTACTTCTCCACCGATGTACGACAGAACACTTGCCGTTAAACAAGCCACCTTTCAGACATCTCATTTTTTTTTCCAGATGGTGCCTCAATGTGAGTGCTGAGCCATGCGGAGCGACGTGGCATACCGCGGGCTCTCGCAGCACGTGGAACTGGACCGAGCAGCAGACCCTCGGGACCGGTTTACTCTGCAGGAGCTCATCGGGGAGGGCACATATGGAGAGGTTTACTGCGCCAGGGACAAGAAGACCGGTCGGCGGGTCGCAGTTAAGGTCAGTAGGTCTAGGAAAAAAGAAATAAAATATTACGCACATATGTCTCCAAGACGTGGCCTGAACAAAATAGTTGACACTAGATCATACTGATTATTGAGTCAAATCAAAACGTCAGACTTAATTTCAATAATTTGCTTCTAATACCCCAATTTGTAATAGTCTCGAATCGTTATCGTATGGATTTTTTTATCTGGTCAAATGGATCTGATGAACAACAACAACATTGCTTACCATCAGGTGAGATGGTGGTCAAACGCAAGCCTATCATTAATAAAAAAATAACTGAATATGTTTGGTTGTTTAGCTTACTATTCGACGCAGGCGACAGTCCTTCCATCAGGGTCAATCCAAGCCTGAGAGAGGGCACTTAGTGCACAAAGGTCAAGAAGACCGTCAGAGGGGTAGCGGTCAAGATCTGCTAGGTAGCGTTTATTTGATGAGTCACTAATGAAACATTTATAACCATATAAAAATACCTGTGCCATCTTATCATTTGTTATGATTGTTCTAACCTTGGTCTAGGTCAATTTTATAGATCTAAATAGCATCTCAGATATTATACAATCTACCTGTTAAACATGTTATCTGAAACGTGTCAACTCCAGGAAGTATATTTTTTTTTGTTTTTATTATCAGACCTAGACCGACACCAGTCAGTATTAGTCACCATAAAAGTAGTTAACCTTATCTCAAGTTTGCACATGAGCTGACGTCATTTAAAAGCTATCGTCTAGAACACCGCAGTGCCTACGATTATTTCCACATATTATTTTAGTACGTGCACGACTAAGGTCAACAACATTTATAGGGCATGCACTCGTAAACTGTTCGTACGGGTGAAATCCGAGAGAAACCGCCTCGCACTCATACTAGCCCTACAAGTTTTCGTTTATTAACAACTTAGATTATTAAATTTTTAGTTATTCAATGTAAGTAAGACGTAGTGTTAAATACTTCAACGTGAATAAAGATTACAGTAATATAGCGATTAATTTTATTTGATAACTGCTCAAAATTGCGCCTCTTTAAATTAAGCACGTAATGACTGCAATTAAGAAGTTTTGGGAAGCAAAATATAATAACATATTTGTGTAATCGTATAAGTAACAAAGTAAAATATACCATGTATGAGAACGTGGTGTATACAGAATAGGCCGATGTTTTTTATGGAGGTATTGTTAGCATACGTATGTAATTGATTGCATAGATGTTATCTCAAATGTAGTATTGATGTCAAGGCCGCTAAACAATACATGACATGGCATGGCTTTGCCACCTCTCGTTTGGAACACAATAACTTCACTGGATACCAATTTATGTGCACAATATGAACTCATCGGCTTTGAATATTACTCTGACAGAATTTCATTTATTTCGTTACAGATTTTAGAAAACATTACAGAAAATATAGAAGAAATAGAAGAGGAGTTCCTCGTGTTCCGTGACTTATCGGGCCATCGGAATATCCCTGAATTTTTTGGTCTGTTTTTGAAACGCGGCGTGTGTTCGGATGACGACCAAATATGGTTTGTCATGGAGGTTGGTATACGTTTTATTTTTAGGCTGCATATTCTGAGCTTTATGCGAAAGGCATAAATCAATATGACCTTTGTATTTACAGCTCTGTACCGGCGGTTCGGTGACTGATTTATGCGCGGGAATGCGGGCCCGCGGTAGCAATCTCACCGAACCACAACTCGCGTATGTGTTGCGAGGAACCGTACGGGCCCTGACACATCTACACGCTCACCGCTGCATGCATCGGGACGTTAAAGGACACAACATTCTTCTCACCGAAGATGGTGAAGTCAAACTTGTTGATTTTGGTGTTTCATCACATTTGGCCGCTACAGCTGCCAGAAGGAATACATCAGTTGGTACACCATACTGGATGGCTCCAGAGGTAAAATGTCAACGACTCTTTTAAATATCAACTATTGCAAAAGTACTTGCTATTTATTATCTAGCTGTTCCACATAAAACGAACAATATTCGTGACCCCGAACACAATACGAGTGACGTTTTGAAAGTGGCTGTAGGTAATAATCGTAGTGTAGTGACGGTTTAAGGTCATGTTGGAATTGTTTTCGGTTGCAGGTCATAGCATGTGAACAACAGCTGGACGAATCTTATGACTGCCGGTGCGATGTGTGGTCAGTGGGCATCACTGCTATAGAACTAGCTGAAGGTGAACCGCCACTGTCGGGCCTGCACCCGATGAGGGCATTGTTTCAAATACCTCGGAACCCGCCGCCATCTTTATCCCATCCTGAAATGTTTTCGCCGCAACTTGTGGACTTTATCGCAGACTGTTTAATAAAAGATATGAATCAGAGACCATTTGCGAGAGAACTTTTGGAACATCCTCTACTACTCGCCGTCAGTAGCTTTGAGGATAAGGTAATAAAGAAATTGATATTTTAAGTAAATCACTACAAATTTAGTAAAAGTGATACAATTTAACGCATAATTAATTTTTGTAGATCCGTAAAGAGCTTCAAGCGGAGATAAAACGACAGAGAGCCGAGGGGCGCGGCTCTCGCGCGCCTGAAGCCACGACCAAGAGAGGGAAACTCAAATCTCATCGAAAAGCGCGACCGGAGAAAATGTACACCGATGATCTGGCGACCCTAGAAGTGTTGACTGAAGACGCCATAGTAGACCAACTGCAGAAGAGATACGCGCAGAACCAGATCTACACCTACATAGGAGACATTCTTGTCGCCGTAAACCCATTTACTGATGTGGGAATTTACACCACAAAGGTAATTTTTATGACACCAAAAAGTAACCACAACATTAAAAAAATTACGCTCTTTTGGCCAGAGCGAAGGTGTTTAATTAATTCGTCCTCACGCATTTGGACTTTATTATTAATGTGTGGGTTACCTAGCGGTGTTTTGCTTTGCTGTTTGCGTGTGGTTAAAATGTGAAAACGGGATTTTTAGATTTTTAGTCACGTCATTCTTTATTGTAACTGTTGGAACTGTAATCGATTATGATATCAACCATTTGGAAATAAAAGAAATGGTCAAATATGAGGTTTAATTCTCTCTGGGCACAGTTCCAATGAACTGCACATATCTCGTTATACTTAGCTTAGTTGCTTCTCTATCAATTATTATGTGTATTATTCTAATTGTTCTAGACTCAACAGATATACCAGGGTCGGTGTCGGTCGGACAACCCGCCGCACATCTACGCGGTGGCGGACGCTGCTCACCAGGCGCTGATGCATCAGAAGCTTCACCAAGCCATCGTCATATCTGGGGAGAGTGGAGCAGGCAAGACAGAGTCTGCTAACCTTTTGTTGAAGCAACTTGTGTTTCTCTCGAAAGTAAGAACCGTTTCAATTTCACAGGTAAAAATAAAGAATTTGCAAGACTATCCACACTTCCAACTGCATTTAAATGGTGAAATCTGATTCTAAGGTCGACTGGTAGAAAATGCCTAATAAAAAATAAAAAAATAAATCTGTATAGGTTTAGCTCTAATACTTAGTAAACACCTACCCAATCTTTTTATATATTTTTTTTGTTGTCTTGAGTATTTTTCAATTAACATTATTCTAACTATTCACAACGATCTTTGCAATCATCGGTGTGCCTCATAGTGCTCACCAATATTATAAATTCAAATTATTTTATGTATTTTTATTTGTTACTCTTTCACGTTCAAATAGCTGTACGGATTTGGATGAAATTTGATACTAGGATAGATAATACCCTGGATATAGGCTATCATTTATAAAGACGGGAAGGGAATAACTTTACATGGGTGGAGCTAATTCATTTTTTTATAAATCACTAGCTTCTGCCAGCGGCTTCACCCGCTTAACGGTAAAAAAATATATGCTTATAACACTCAGTGTAAAAAATTCTTACACCAGTATTATACTACTTTATGTAGCATTTTACTGGTATAAGATTTTTTAAGATAGAAAATTTTTGAGTTTATTCATAACAAACAAAAATGCAAATGTTTCCTCTTATAACATTACTATAAACTAGCTTCTGAACTATCAGAAAGTCGAAAATTATCTTGAATGTGCTATTCCAGGAAATGATCTAAAATTTTATCCAAATCCGTTTAGCCGACGTGAAGAAGTAACAAACATACACTCACACACATAAACATACAAACTTAGCCTTTGTAATACCTCTACTATAGGATTCCTGTGTTCTGTGGCAATACCAGTGGGACTGCTAAAAACTTTGCTAGTCATCTACATGTCACAGAAATGCCCGCTTTCATCACTATTAATGATTCTATTTAATTATTCTAGACCCAGAACCGTAACTTGGAAGAAAAAATCTTACAAGTGAATCCAATAATGGAGGCGTTTGGCAACGCTCGCACGGGCATTAACGCCAACAGTTCTCGTTTCGGCAAATATCTAGATTTGTCTATGATGAGAGTTGGTCGGATATCCGGCGCTAGAATCTCGGTGTATCTTCTTGAACAGTCCAGAGTGGTACATCAAGCTTTGTAAGTATATATTTACGTAGTTTATTTCTTTCAAGTGCTGCGCTTTCTATAGTGACCCGCAAAAACTTCCGAGTGTATTGTAAGAGCCAATTGACCGAGATTTGAATACGAGTGTTCGATGAGTAATAAGCATAAAATAAAATCTTGTAAATTGATATGGGTTAAATAAATGCTTGCTTCGAGACAAATATTTTCACCTGTTTAATCGAGGCATACCTATGTTCTTTAGATCCAAATGCAGTGGCGTGTAGTGTGATTACTTTTGCTAATTTCTCTAGTTTTTATTTGGATGTGAGTGGGTTGAAATGTTCCAAATCTTCCATCTTCAGGGGTGAAAGTAACTTTCACGTGTTCTATTACCTATACGACGGCCTGGAGAGTGAGGGTCGCTGGAGGAAGTTCTACCTGGACGAGCAACTGAAGTCCAGGCATCGCTACCTGCAGCCTCTGTCCGTGACCCACAGGGAGCACAACGTGCATCGCTGGAGACAACTCAACCAAGCTTTTAAGGTAATCTACGTCTGTAATTTTTAGGTTTGTTAATTTTTTTTGGATATTCATCATTTGAGTCATCATTACGCAGCATTTTAGAGAACCAAAGATATCGATAGTTCCGTAATCTGAATTATGTTGTAGCGTAGCGTCATAACGATGAGCAATGTACGACTAGAAGTGCAACAATGCCTAAAATTCTGTTTACACATTTTTTAATAACAAAATATTATTATAAACTGTTATTATTAGTCAATATATAATATGTTTTTAATTCTAAAGTAGTGATATTTTGGCAGTAATACAAACAGACAGATAAATAGAGCTGTTTATCTGTATTTTTTGTTACCTTTCTATTACTTTTAAGGTAAAAGCTGCTGGCCCGAGCGAGGCCATTTTCTCGCAAAATGGCGCGGAACTCAACATTTTTAATTTATTTAGTTATTAGCATATGGGAGCATTATTAAGTTTAGAAAATGGTATTTGCGAAAATCGACCATTCCATTTTATTGAACTTTGACAAATTACAAACAGCTGAACGGCTTCTTATAAAGCTTTAGACACGAGTAGACCATGATCTGAATTAGAACATAATACTATTTATTTCAATAGTATGTTCCCTTGGGATAATAAATCACTTTTCACGTGGTCGAAAATGCGGATAGAAAGTAGTAAATTACTATTTAGAAGAAGGAAAAACTATATGTAAGTTTATTACACATCTATTGTGACATTGTTATTCCAACCATCAAAAATAAAAATTCTCAGGTGGTCGGCTTCCAAGATGAAGAGGTATTGATCATCTACAAGATGTTAGCTGCAATTCTTCACCTCGGTGACATCGAGTTCGGGGAAACAGCTGGCGAGGATAATACGGATAACAAAGCTACCATCATCGACACCGCACCGCTGCACAGAGGTGAGTCCCTCGTCATAATGTCTTTTCTTCAATGCTAGAGTTTGTGACATCATGATTTCAGAACTTTGTCCATAATTATGTTTCTTCACTTGCCACTTGCACACTTACTTTGAGCAACTTGCAGTGCTTCTGTGGCTTTTATGTTAAACAAAATTGGCTGGTCTGATCAGCGTATCATAGGAGTTCTTCCTCTCTTGTGGACACATACACACACACATTCGATAATCTTGGTCTTTTGTTAATTTTATACATCTACATTATAGATTTATTTGTGAGCGTTGAAAGAGGTTACTTAATTACCTCCTACGTGAATGCTCACGAACATGCCCACAAAATACAACATGATCACTGTATGATCAGCTATAGCTGTCTCTTTTTCGTTACGGAAACATGATGGCATTATACTCATAATACGGCCTTAGATTACGACTTTATAATGATAGGACATCGTTTAACTTTTACAGATGCTAGAGATAGGAGGTTTTTGTTTGGATGTTTATTTTATTTTTGTGTTTAGATGGCGTTAAAGGTTATTGACTGTCCTCGTGTTACGTGTTTGTGTCTACGGTTCATACACACACAGGTCCGTCACCATCACGTTTCCAATCAGTCACTGACTTTATGAATGACTGAGACGCGCTGGTCATGACGTGACTAAAGTTTGGGGCCAATGTCCTACGATATTTTTCCACGGGACGATTGGACAAGTTAGGGGGCACAGCGGAGACTACAATAATTTAATTTGGTCTTAATTTGAATTGCTTACGATTTCTGCATTTTACTATTAACACATCGTCGTGGTCGTGGGAATCCGATGGATGCGTGACCCACAGGACCAGTCGCTGTGGCGACGCTTGGGGAAGGCCTATGTCCAACAGTGGACGTCTTTTGGCTGATATGATGATGATGATGACTATTAACACAATGAGTGAATCATAACTCAGTAGGCTATAATTATTCTCTGCTACGATTTTTTTTTAAAACGAAGTTATGATTCTCCAGCGTCCTGTTTGCTCGGCGTGGAGACCGTGGACCTGCGCGAGTGCCTCACCAGCAGCAGCGTGGTGGCGCGCGGCGAGACCATCGCGCGCCACTCGTCGCCCGCCGAGGCCGCCGTGGCCCGGGACGCCACCGCGAGGGGACTCTACGCCCGAGCCTTCGACAGAATCGTCGAGAGAATCAATGCGCTACTCTGCCAGAATAGACCCAATGTGTAAGTGTTTTTACACCAAACATTCACGTACACATTGAATAATTGAATATAAATATATTATACTCGTAGAGGTCAAGTATGTTTTTTTTTTGTTTGTAGGAGGTAATCTCTGGAAGAACTGGTCCGATTACTAAAATTTATTCACCGATAGAAAGCTGCTTTATTCCTGAGTGACATAGGCTATATTTTGTGTACGCGAGCGAAGTCGCGGGCAAAAGCTAGTTGAATAAATAATTTAGAATATGTAGGTACTTATCCAGAACTGTGAATATCACCTGTAACAAAACTTTTCTACTGTAAAATGTAACTGCAAGCTACTATTTTATTTCTACTTTAAATGACTGAACTGGATCTACTTAACTAACTCTCTAGTAAAAAAATATCCCAAGGGTCTACTAGGATATACTGCCGAGATAAAACGCATGTGATTCCAGGACATGGTCTACCAATATACCAAGTTTCATCAAAATCCACGCACACACATCCATTCACAAGCCTTCGCGTTTATAATATTAGATAGTATTATAAACGCGAAGGCTTGTGAACAAGCACACACAAGCATCTTTAATCTGTGATATAAGTGTGATACACGTTACATGAGCCTACTATGTTAATACTGTATGACCATGTGTATTTACAGGAACGAACAACTCTCCATTGGTATCCTCGACATCTTCGGCTTCGAGAACTTCAACAACAACTCTTTCGAGCAGCTCTGCATCAACATCGCTAACGAACAGATCCAGTATTACTTCAACCAGCACATCTTCACATGGGAGCAGCAGGAGTATATGGCGGAAGGAGTTCCTGTCGACCTGGTGGAGTTCTCTGATAACAGGCCGGTTTTGGACATGCTGTTATCCAGGCCTATGGGCATGTTGGCGCTGTTGGATGAGGAGAGTCGTTTCCCGAGGTCTACTGATAGGACTCTTATTGGTAAATAAGTGTTGACGTTAAATCTTTAGCATATTACAAAAACCACTCTTGATGGTATGATTGGCTCTTGCCGGCGTTGCCTGTACATTTCCTATTAATAATGTTTTACATTGCAATTGAAGACGCTGTACGGCTGCTACAATTAGCATTTTCAATGATAAATTGTACTCATTGATATGTTGTTCACCGAATTATGTAATTGTTAGAACTAATTTCACAACTTTTTAAGTTGATTCTCTAAACCCTCAACTAACAGGATGACTAAATTTGAATTTACAGTACAGCAATGCGGTCTAATTATATAAACTGTTCACAGAAAAGTTCCACAACAACATAAAGAGCAAATACTACGTCCGTCCGAAGTCGGATGCTATCTGCTTCGCCGTGCACCACTTCGCAGGTCGCGTGGTGTACCAGGCCGAAGGCTTCTTGGAGAAGAACCGCAACTTCCTGCCTCCCGAAGTCGTCCAGTTGATGAGACAGAGCCAGTACGACATCATCAGGTTCCTGTTCCAGTGTCCCATCACTAAAACTGGGAATCTGTATTCCCCACTGCAAGGAGACGTCATGGATTCAAGGAGCTTAGAAAGTCCAACGTCAAGTGATATAAGGGTACTTGATTGATTTTATTATTAGTTTATTATTTTCAAATAATATCGGAACCGGTTGTGCAAAGAAGTTGCGGAGTTGCGTCGATTATTGAAAAATTCTTTCAATTTTAGAAGTAAAAGATATAGAGTATATGATGATAAAATCAATATTTTCAGGAGCGCTTCAACAGTCGAGGCCTCGCGTCCCAGTCTCGAGCTCAACAGACCGTATCCACGTACTTCAGATACTCCCTGATGGAGCTCCTTCAGAAGATGGTGAGCGGCACCCCTCAGTTCGTGCGATGTCTCAAACCGAACGACACGCGCTCTCCGAAACATTTCGATTCGGCGAAAATATTGAAACAACTTCGATACACGGGAGTCTTAGAGACAATTAGGATAAGACAAACTGGATTTTCGCACCGACTTGCGTTTGAAGAGTTTTTGAAGAGGCAAGTGTTTTTATGTATCTCGTTGAGTTTTTCCAACATTCTCTTATTTAACTCGCGGCTGTTGTATTTATTTATTGCCATTTGTATTGTATAAGTAGGTATTTATTCCTTTGTTTACCATATTGTGTATCTCATATATGCAAACTTTTATTCTATTTCGATTTTTTTTCAGGTATGGTTTCTTGGCGTTCAGTTATGACGAACAAATGAAGCCCAACCGTGACTCCTGTCGACTACTGTTGTTAAGGCTAAAGATGGACGGCTGGGCGCTCGGCAAATCTAAAGTCTTCTTGAAATACTACCACGTCGAAGTCCTTGCCAGGATTTACGAGGAACAGGTAAAAACGTTTCCATTTTTTTTTTTGCAAGCTTGATTTGACTTAAATATGACCTGAGTTACCATTTTTTATTGAATTTATCTTTTGTCCTACATCATATTGTTTGAAAAATCGATTCAATAGTTTACTCAATGATACCATTATTTTTCAGATAAGAAAAGTAGTGCTAGTTCAAGCATGTGTCCGAGGTTGGCTCGCGCGGCGAACCTACCAGCGATTGAAAGCGCAGATGGCGATATCAGTCCTTACGCTACAGCGACATGTGCGCGGCTGGCTGACGCGCAAGCGACTGCAAGGGTTACAGGAGAGACAGAGGCAGCTAGCCAGAGAGTTCCAGATGGAGCAAGAAAGCCAGAGGAAACAACACAAGTCGGGTAAGTTGTAACACAAGGCTATCTCCATCAACACGCTACAGTGACACGTATGTAGCTGGCTGACATGCAAGCGACTGCATGAGAGATAGGTACAGCTAACCGGAGAGTTCCAGATAGAGCAAGACAGCCAGAGGAAACAACACGTGTCGGGTAAGTTATAATACTAGGTGATAGCAGTCATCACGCCACAGTGACACGATTGCGGCTGACTGATGTAAAACCGAATGCAGGGACTGCAGGGAAGACAGACACGGCTAGCCAAGTAGTTCCAAGAGGTAACTAAAAAAAGTTATTGGAAGAAGACCAACCCGCACTGGGCCCGCGTGGTGGATTACGACTCATTCCCCCTCCTAGAGAGGAGACCTGACCCCAGCAGTAAGAACATTAAAAGGCTGATGATGATGATTGGAAGATGTACTATAAAAATACTGTCTAAGGTCTCCAGATAAAATTAAGCGAATATATCACATAAAAACGTTTTAGGTATTAATTATACTTAGCTTATAGTAGTTTATGTGACTAGGGGATAAAGCAGTGTCTTTAAGTCGAGGGCGGCATGTTGAATTCCGAACGAAACGAAGGTTGCTGATTTTAATCCCGAACGACAGTGAGGGATTAATAAAATTAACTCCCGAGCATTGCGAGGGAGTTAATAAAGAAACCTGAGTGAAGCGAGGAATTCAAGCCGCCCAAGACAAAGACAGCTTTATCCTATCCCCGTGTTGCATACTCTAGTTTTTACACCATCTGTGAGATAATTAAAAGACAATTTGGTCGACCAAATCATATATTAGAGAAATATAAGTATTATATTAACAAGTTCATCAAACAAACAAAATTCACTACTCCAAGATTCAATAGTTTCAATTTTCTATAATGCTCCCGTCGGTAAGCACGTTTTATTCTATTTTCATTTTTTGTTAGTTGGCAGTTTGAATTTCGAGTTACCTTGTTCGATGCACGTACATTTTAATTTACAATGTTGACGATTTTTGATACTCCAAATTCAAATCTCATTATTCCTTAGGGATCGGCCATACTGCATTATCTCCCTAGGGATAGAATGACTTGCTTTAAGTGAGGTTTGTATGACGTATAAAACGACATTATCGAGCAGGTGGTGTAAAAAAGTATTTCCATTGCTAGGACCTATATTTTCCCTCTCCTAGAAAGGAGGCCTGAGTCCCAACAGTGGGAACATTAGAAGGCCGACTACGCTATGCATGCCACACATGACTTTCCTTACATGTAGAAATCTGAACAAATAACGCAGTTTTATGATTTTTCAGGTGTCCCTAGCAAGAACAAAGCTATGATGAAAGCGAAGGTTTTGAGACGCATGACGTCAGATGAGAGCGACACCAATGAAACTATCTCCGGTAACAAAGAGAACATTGATACTAATAAGGCAGCCGTTGTTATACAAAGTCGTAAGTATCGTTATGATAATAAGAAAGAGGAAGATGTTTTGATTCATTTCAAAGGATGATATTAAAATTAGTATGTGAGTAATAAACCGTTTAAATCAGTTTTAGTCCTCTGGCCTTGGTGTTATAATCTAAGAACAGACTCATCAGAAAGCTTAGCCACCTAAAAGGCACCATAGAGGGCTATGGTCGAAGATTCCTTGCGAGGTCAAATTAGAAATGAAAATATATGCCAGAGAACCAAAATTACCAACACAGCTTGAATGTTGCCAAATTTAAGTGGTACTGGGCAGGCTACAACGTTTGTTAAACGGAAGGTTGATGGGTTATAGAGTGGCAATGGCGTACAAGGTGGACCATCTAGTGAGGGTCGCGAAAATTCGATGAATGCAAAACTCACAAGAGCCGTTGTTGTAGCGACACTTAGGGAAGACTTCTGTCCATCACATGACGTTTTTCAGCTGAAAAACGCACCGGTACTTACATAAGCTATATATTAAATCTAGATTTGGAATCTCCATAGCCATTTAACGTAGCAATACCTGTATGCTATCTATTAGGTACTTCTCCCATTAACAGACGAATATTGTTGTTGCCCTTTTATCACCTCATACTTGTCGTTATACTACATATTAAATAATCAGCCAGAAGAGTCTAAAAACAAACAAACATCGACACCTGCCTTCCCCAGACGTGAAATGTTAGGTCAGCGAGCGAGAAAGAGGTGTTTTTTTTTTTATAATGGATAGGCTCGCGTTTGACCACAATCTCACCTGATGGTAAGCGATGATGTGGCCGACGATGGAGCACGCTTGCCTAGAAGCAATCTATTCACTCTTGACTTAAAGACCCCTAGGTTATAGCTATCGGTGTGGAGCTATACTCCTATATATAGCTCTAGTATCCCTTTAACAGTTCAGTATAGTTCGTCAAATGGATCGCTTTAAGGGCTCGTGCCTTTGGTGGGCTTGCGGACGGCGAGCAAAGCAGTAGCTCGCCGTCCGACCGTCCGGCAACAAGCCGGACCGAGCCCTAGTCGTGAACGGCGCATAATGTTCCACGCCGCCAACTGGAGCCATAGGTGATATGACGACAGGGGTAAGTTGTTAAACAGTAAAAGTCTGACACTATCTCCCGCTTCGCCCAAGAGTGGAGGATGTCATTAGAGAATTTTTCCACCTTAAAAAAGGGCCTTCGGTGCTTGTGTGGTCCTGGTACCCATGTAATCTATGAGTGAGTCCTAGAGTGTGACGATTGTCCGGCAGACTTCCGCGGCTACACTGCGCGGCGACAGCGCGCGGCGGGCGCGGCGCCGCCCCCGCCCGCGCACGCCGCGCCGCCCGCGCCGCGCCTCATGCAGCACTACTCCGTGCAGGAGCGCGCCGAACAACTGCACACGTTTTCTGACCAGGTAACACTCCAACATTATACCTGCCTGTAACTGACCGTTAGGGAATATACATGAAAATAGTACATTTTGCTACAAGTAAAGAAACTATGTCATTGCGATCGAGGCGGAATTCGCTTCACTCATAGGTGAGGATGTTATGGAGACAAGTGGTGCAGTGACTTTCCACGTATATCAAGCGACGTATTACAATACACTTACAAAAGAATAAATAAAAAGGGGTCGACGCGCGACTCGTGGGTACGATAAATGATGGCAGCACTCGGCTCCATAATACCCTCCCCCTGCGGCTCAGGCGAATTCTGCTTCGGTCGCAATGACCAACTTTCTCCACTTGTATCAAAATGTACTAAATTGTTGTCTAACCAGTTTATCAATAAATATATAAACATGTCGGACTTTTCTTTCTTATTAGCAGCTTTGAAGCTTTATAACTTCGTTGTTCATGAAGATATTTCAAAAACTGTTTCATATTCAAAATGTAAAAAAAAATGTTTTAACTTAGCAAATAAAAAATATTCCCTATTGTGGCACATTGCACGTTGACTCATCAGGTGCACGACAAGAACCAAGAAGTGCACAAGAACCTGCGGCGCAACAAGCCGGGCGTGCGCCTGGCGGAGCTGCAGCGCGCCGACCAGTACCGCCAGCCGCCCGGCTTCACGCTAGTGCCCGCCATCGTGCGCGGCCAGCCCACGCAGCTGGAGCGGGACGCCAGCAGACTCTCCAGGTAAAGACGATCAATCACATTAAAGCAAATCCAATTTTAACTACGTACATCGTATCATCATCATCATCATCATCAGCCTTTTTAATGTTTCCACTACTAGAACTCAGACAAGGGGTCTCTAGGAGAGGGAATGGGCCGTAATCCACCACGTGAGCCCAGTGTGGGTTGACGAATGTCACGTCTTCGAATTTTTGGTTCTAGGATATGCCGGTTTCCTCACGATATTTTCCTTCACCGTTTTGAGAGCAATGGTGATGAATAAATTACACAAAATAGTGCGTCTGCCTGGGTTCGAGCCGTTGCCACTTGGCCACCACTGCTTTCACGTACATCGTAATAATTTACTGAGCATTAAATTTTTTAAATTATTAAAATCCGTCAAGAAAAGACAGATTTATTAAAGTTTTTCTAAACGGTTTTTTTTCTGAGCGACTTTTATGAGACACGGTAACAACAACAGTATCAAACATTTCAGTGATTCTGAAAACACATGCATTGGAGGAAAAAATACTCGTAGGTTGGGTATTGGTGATGGAATCGATAGGTTCCCGAAACTAACAGAACGGTCGGCCCAGTGGTTAAAAAAATCGCTGCACTACGTGTCCCGGGTTCGATTCCCGCACGGGACAAGCAATTGTATGGCCTACAGTTAGTTGTTCCGCGTCTGAGTGTATTGTGTATATGAGTTTACATATTTGTGAACGCACCCACAATACAGGAAGTAATTGATGTGAACGACGTCTTTAGAAAAAATAAAAATAAAAAGGTGATGTAGATTGAAGCATTAAAATAAACCGTTGCGTTTATTTTCAATTGTTATTCTGCATCCAGAACAGTGGCAAGAAATTAATAGCCAGACAATTACAGGATTGCGTCACGCTTAAAGTTTATTGACGATCAGGCAGTCGTAATGTGTACTCAATATTTCACATCAATCGGATTTTTTAGCTTCGAAAGCAATAAAAACGCTATAAAGAGAATACGCGATTTCGGGAATGAGAATGTTTATTTTTTATTAATTATCCATCCAACACGATTAAACGACTTTGGCTTTTTAGAATTTGCGTTAAAACCTGTATTTTTTATATAGGTTATAAATTGGACACTAAGGATCGGCTCCAACTTCAAAAGAGTGTTACAAATCATTTAAATTCACGGCTTTTTTCAACTATAATATGCATGTGTGACTTCAGCCTTCCTCATAAATTACTCTGTCTATCTATTCTTGAAAACCGCATGAGTATCCGGTTAGTAGTTTTTATGTTAATTGCGAACAGACAGACAAATGCGGTAGGGATTATCGTCAATAGCATAGTTTATTACATCCGCAACTTGACTTTTTATGTTTAAAAAAAAGTTACAAAGACTAAGATATTTTATATTTTATACTGTTCATGCTTACTATAACGGAACGGCCGCAGTCCGTCGCCTGAGTTCCTCGAGAGTCCCGCTAGACCTTGGGACGAGCCGTTGATATGTAAGAAAGATATTGAGATCAAAAACCCCAGGTTTGTTGACTTACACCATACTTTAGCACTACTTTGTGTATTTAGTAGTCAATGACACTTCGCCTGAGCGTAGGATCCTGGGATTCCCAAATAGGGCTAAGTGTTATTGAGTTTTTTCCACTAGGGTAACTCTTAGTGGCAGTTCGGAATTTGGAAGTTGGTAGTATGACACCACGTCAGGTAACGACATAACCCACCCAAGGGTTTTTCGTCGGATCTCTCTCCAGTTGGGCCGTCTCTCATCAGGCTATGAGAATGAAGGAACGAATCCTTTTAAAGGAATATCTGCTAAGACGTTCAAACTCAATCTCAGCGGACACAAGTCATTGGCGTCGGAGATATCATACTGCCCGAATGTGTACCTATTATTATACTAGGTATTGATTCACGTTGCTAAATATTTTGTCCGTTAGTTCCATCCCACAATCTGGTTTTATTACCATCATAAAAATGTGTAAACGAATTATAGAATTTTCAGGTGGTGGAAAAACCAGATCTACAAATGCTCACAGCTTTTTTGTAAACGATAAAAGTCAGCATTGTTTGTAAATGCCGTTTGTGTAACTATTGTCTATTTCCAACGGGCATGAAAAGTTTTTTTCAAATAGTATCTACGAGTATCTATGTGACGATTTCACATTCGTCGGTAAATGTTTACAGACCATCAAGGACATTGGAAGGCATTATTACAATATAATTTCAGCTGAAAGACGTCCACTGCTGAACGTAGACCTACTGGCCACCGTAGGCGCGGGCTTGCGGATGGCGAGCAATGGGTAGCTCGCTGACCGACCGTCCGGACCGAGCCCTAGTCGTCGACGGCACGCACTGTTCCCGCGCGTCTATAGGAGTTGTCAACAACCGTAGAGGCCCAGCAGAGTCGAAGCCTACTGGGGCCAAGGATCTAGCTCCGAAAGGGAGGCTCGACCCTGGTATGAAAGGCAAACAGACCTCCCCCTCCCTCAACTATCGCCACAATGATTCGACGTCTCGCAGCGTCTCGCATCCATCGAATTCTTCCGACTCTTACAAGATCATCGGACCACCTTGTGGAGATCTTTCAATTCTCCGTCTTCCAGTACGTGATTACTACTCCAGATCATGGATTCTGCGAGCAAAGTGCCGACTGCCACTTAGGTTTGACGAGTTTGGCATTTCAACAGAATGTAGTTATTCCGTAGGAATAATCACTTACGTTTTCATCCGTATTTCTCTAGATCTTTTTTTGCATTCAAACGCGTTCAATGTTAAAATTCATACAATCGTCGACATTTTTTAACTATGTCTGAGATTTTTTTACGACGAGATTTCCCGTAAAAGTCTCGAGGTCATTAAGAACTATCGTGACACAATTCAAATCAGGCTTCCTCAGAAAATTAATTTATTTCCATATGACACAGATACCAACCGACAAGCAACGGCCACGCGTACCAGGACGACAGACATGCTCAGGCGAACCACTGGCAGGGTAACCTGCCCTGCAGCCGACAGTGTGGCGGACTAGTCAGGTACGAACGATACGATGCGGAGCACAGGGATAGCAATCAAAGAGCTTTAGATCACAGCAGCAATATGGATCAAAAGGGCCCTAAGGATCATAGAGGCGTTATGGATCACAATGGCCTTATGAATCACAAGAATCTTAACGATTACAGAGGCTCTGTGGATCACAGGGGTTCTATGGATCACAGGGGACCTATGGGTCACAAAAGCTTTATAGATCATGGGGGTCCTATGGATTTCAGAAACCCCAGTGATCACAGGGTGGACCCTATAGTTCACAGGGATCCTATAAATCATAGGCGTCCTATGGATCATAGGGACTCCAAAGATCAAAGGGATTACAGAAACCCCAGGGACTACAGGGAATTAAACGACACCAGATTCTGGCCCTGAACGAGACTAATCGCTTTCATTCTGTCGCATGCGTCGCTCTTTGTGGACAGCAGACACCAAGGGTATGGCTCCTAACTGTTGTAGGATAGATAGAGCTTAAGATAGATGTAGTTTGAGCGAGAAAAGATGTCCCCGACGATATCCCGAACGATATGTCATCCTTTCCTAGTATAATTAATATCAATCAGTGTATGTTTTCATTAGCAAGTAGGTAATAAAACAATTCAGTAGTCGTTACATTCTAATGGACAAATACACTGGCTGTTGACACTATTCACAGGTTTTCAACAGTCCTCAGTGTAATTTTCCATTAGTAATCACGTTCTATATCTGTTTAAAATGTAGACATTAGGTAGTATAGAATTACAGCATTGAAGTCACTAATACAATAGTGATGGTACAGTGCCATCTCGACTAAAATGTAGAGCTAATTTCAGAACCAATTACGTTTTTACCGATACAGACAACGGTATTGCGTTCATTTATAAACAAGCGTAACTGGGTTATTTATCATCATTATTTGTGAATACTAATTTAAATTATTTCTCCCGACAGCAATAAAATCAACGAGCTAGTGCGACAGTCTCAGAAATCAGACCCCCCACCGCGGCTGGCGTACAACCCCACCCACGACCCTGAGTCCGACTTGCGGAAGATCCTACGGAACTCGCCGGAAATCCTCGCCACGCCCATCTTTAGCTCCGACGACGACTACACAGAGGGCCCCTTTAGGTTCAAACAGCTGCTGCGACCCACTCTGGGACCCACAGAAAGCCTTCGCAAAAGAAAAGTCCGGAATTCCTCAGGACAAAGTCCCTGGATGTCGGACAGCTCACAAGACAGCACCAGCTCCAAGCAAGCTTTGTGCAAACGTCGACCGCAGATCAGAATGGGCGTCTTCTACAATTCATAGATCGCAACTTGGAATGTTAGAAGCAAGTGACATTCGCCTCTACCTCCTAGAGATAAGGTGTTCTCGACTTCCAGATAGTTTGACTACTGCAGACAACTTACGTTAGTTACGCATAGCTTGTTGAAAACATGTTTTATAAGATAGTCGAGCATCAGAATACATGTCCGTAGTTCAGTAACAGCTAAACATTAGACAATGCACTGAAGTGTGATTCCAGGATTTTCTCCACATGTCCCATAGTCCTGGTCCTCTAGTACTGGATCAACACCCAGCAACGCGGTTGCTACATTGTTGCCGACTATTTTGCACAATGCTGATTGTGCTTGCCTCACAGCCATAATTTAGTAATATTTAAGAGCACTTAAATTTTATAGTCTATAAACTTAAAATTATTGGAATTTATTTATGTACCTTAGCCGTCCTAATGAGAAACATAGTTTAAACTATTTATTAGAGGTTAGAGTTCCATATTTAAGTTTATATTCCTTTCTGAAATACTCACGTTTTCGAAATATTCTTAGAAATTAAATTTAAATATCTACTACAAAAAAATTTGAAGTAATAGCTTAAATAATGTACTCGTACGTATACCCGTTTGCTTCAGTGTTTGCTGTTTTTGGTAATTAATTATAGAATAATTACTAAAACAAACTTTAAAAACAAATCACTTGTACTTGTTTGTTCTAAAATATCTTGAAGTCGGTGTCAACATAAGAGACCAATTTTCATCAAAACAGAATATAAATCAATGTCAGTCTTAATTATTTAAATTACAGTTGAGCTTACTTCGAGGTCTTTCTAATCAGTAAAATCGATTGCATCCAAACCTCTGAGCCACAAGTAACATGATGCAAATAGAAATTGGATTGTTCTGCGTGTGCTTCTCTCAACATTTTGTTTCAAGTCTTCATTGTATAAGCAATTACCAAAGCCTTAATCGTAAAAAAATTAGTGCATAACATAATGATCTTGCTATGACTTAATTCGCTACTTACGGTAATTCTGTAGAAATGTATGAACTATATAATTATAATAATAATCAGATTTGTCTTGTAATATTTATCAGTATTATTATATCATATTTAATCTACTTGTGTTTTACATCATGTATATCGAAAGTAGGATCTCACCGGAATAGTGATTTTGATTAAAAATTACTCAATATTGCCATCACAGTTACAGAGAGTAAAACTATTGAAATGTAATATCGTAAGTATATAAAATTATAGATAAATCATTGACAACCTTTGTGATAATGTGCCAATGATTAAAAATAAGTTAAATAGTCGTCTATATGGGTGGTCAACGATGTGAAAATAAAGTTTGTGCATCAGTAAAAGAGTTTTATTTATTTCCTTATGAATTATAATTATAGAATACCTATAATTTTATAAAAACATTCTAGAATGTTGTGTTTTGAGCCGCATTTCGTGCAAACATGAAAATGCTGGTGAAGCGTGCACGTGGACGAATATAATTGGCGCTCAAAATCAAAACAAAGTAAAATACGTAAAGCTGTAGTTTTTAAAGCCAGCATGAGTATGTGTTAAAACTAAACACGCAATCGCGTGTTTACGGCGGGCGGCAGTGTGTGCGGCGCGGCGCGGCGGGCGGGCGGTCGGGCGGGGGGAGAGGGGGGCACGTGACGCGCCGCGCTCCGCCAATGGCGGCGCGGCGGGACGTGCGCGCGCACACGCGCAGTCGCCCGCGCCAGCCATGGCGGCCACCGGCCTGCCCGACGTCGACCTATCTCAGATAAAAACGCGCTCCATCGAGAGAACCCTGCTCCCCCTCATCAAGCAGGTACGCACCCAGCACCAGTTCCGCGGCCGCGACGGCCGGCGCGTCCTGACAGCTCGTGACGTGCCGGCGGCGTCACGGCGCCTCTCTGACGTCGCCTTCGACGAGCACGCCGACTATAATTCCTCACTTTTACGTACGCGACTAAAACCGTACTTTTATTTTCGTAGAAGCTGTAAATTGTATTGCGTCGCCGGTTTGACGTCCGCGATTAGAATTTCCCGCCCACGACAACAATCTGTTGCGCCTCGGGCCGCGCAGCCGCCGTGAGCGCTTGCCTCTGGCGGCTGATTTGAATTAATAAGTTTTGCTACTCGGTCAAAACTTAGCGTAACTTGTAATAATATATATTAAATAATATCTGTATGCATCTTGTCGAGTTTATCGATAGAAGGTGAAAGTAAAAATAAGTTAAGTCGCTCCAAAAGTTTGTGGTGGCATAGTAAGCACGAGGGGCGGGCGGCCACGTGGACTCGTAGCAGCGGTGTGGGGCGGGCGGGCGCGATCGATGCGCGCCGGGTCCGTCAGTGCCGCGGCGATCGCGGGCGGAGCGGCGCGGTGCCGCACGACTCGAGCACGCGCGCGCGCCCGCGGACACGCGCCGCCGAGCGCGCGCACACCGCCCGCGTGCCAGGCGCTCCACGACATGGACGCGCTCTCCGATGACGATGAGTTCGCGCGCCGGGAGCCTCAGGTACGTGCGGCGCCCGAGCCGGCCCAGCCGGTGCTGCAGGCCTGCTCCCGCACGCCAGCCTGCTGGCGTGCTGGCGTGCAGCGTCGCGCGCGCAACAAGTAGTGCGGGCGCGGGGTGGCAGCAGCTCGCGTGCAAGAGCGACCTTGATCGGAGCTCGCGCGCGGGCTCGCCCCACGACCCGGCCGACGACAATCAGACCACCTTCCAAAATATGATTAATTGAATATCATGAACCCTTACGTAATTATAACACAAGTTAACAAAAGCTCAGTTACTGTGGTTTATATTTTTCTCACATAATTCACGTTGTTTTCTTTTCGAAGAAATAAGAAATATGGTTCAAGGTTCACTTCAGGCAAAACATTTGGGCAAAAAAACATGTCAGGACCATAGTATCTGTTAAGACTAAACCAACTGAGCATTTGTGACAATTAACTAAAATAGTGAAGTCCCACAAAATTGCGCTTTGAACTTTTAATTGAACCTAGAACACGCTCAATATTTTAATTTGTGACCGCAAAAAAATTAACATAGTGGCGCATGCAGGTTAATAATTACCCGTAGTTGTTCAGTGAGGTTTGCGTAAATATTAGTTGGTGTGCACAGTAAAGTTTTCTTTGAAGGGGCTCCGTAATCTGCGGATTTACAATGCGCTCGGATCTAATCCGATTAACCTTGGCGGGTGGCATCTACAGTGGGAACACATTGATTTAAATTAAGTTTTCAGTTGCTTACGTAACTCTCGAGTGACTGAAGTTGACATTGTACTTGTTTGACTTATCTTGTAGCTACTCGGAGCAGTCAACTCGCTAACAAAGGCGTCACAACTCGGCGTCACAAACGCCACTCTGCAACAAGAATCTATGCTACTACAATATAATTTATTACAGTGTGATCCCACAAAAGCTTTAAAAGCGATAGGTATAATATTTTAAGTTACCCAACAACCCTTTTCAAGTAAGAAGCATTGCGTAAAGGTAATAAATATCAGAGGTATAACCTTCGATGCCAGACACTGCCAAATGCCTGTCCTGGGCATTTAATTATGTAAATTAGTTTGCTAAGCATGTTTACGATTCAAATTACCCTTGATATCAGATTTTCTAAAATAAGCACCAGTCGAATCTAACATTGCTTTTATTTATCCAATAAATCGTTGACGTTATTAGTTGGATAACACGCAAACAAAAATATTGAGGAATTAAATCGTGCCTGATGCTCTTTGTGCCTTCCACATCATAATTGTAATGTTGGTAAGTAAGACATTGTGTTTTACCGAATTCAAGAGTCGTCGTATGACCAGTTTTCATTTCATTACAAAGGCAAACGAAAACTCCACTGACGTGTTATATTAAATTTCTTGCACGTCGCTGAATTCAAAGAAAATTTTCTTTTCCCAAAACTCCGGTCGTATTTAACTGGATTTAGAAAATCCAGGGGTATTTTGATTGATTTACCATTGTTCTTACTAACTGTTCTCTTTCTCGAAGCTGCTTCTTACCATAATCCATAGCTACAATCTTAACAATTTTAATTCTTTTCTCAATTTAAGCCTTACCTATGGTCAATATTTCTCGCATTAACGTTGTATTATTGAAGTCTTTGTCTGCAAATTGCAGCCCGTCAATAGTCTGTTATTTACTTCAACACAAAGAAAACCGTTCTAACGTGAAGGTCTTCGCTCCATTAATAATGCAGTAAGCTCACGTGCAATTTCTCACACAAACAACGGTTGCTTATAAAATTGCAGCAAGATATTATTGAAGTTTCATCAACACTTATAAACATTTATAGAACTGCATCGCTGGACTACGGCTCGCCTACTGGTCGTACTTAAGTCGTACGTAGTGTACGACCACTGACTGACGATGCCTAGAAAGTGTATAAGTATTGGACTATCAAAAATGAATTGTAAGTACGTAGGTTCGAGGGTAGCCTCGAAACGAAGAAGAAAAGCAATTTGGAAGGGCAAAATAATATTTGAAATTAAGTTTTACGGCTTCACAGGGAGATCAAAGGAAGCACGTAGCTTTGAATCGAAATAGTCATCCCTCTTTATACGAGGGTTATATCGGACAAGTAACGGATTAGCGGTACTCTGCGGAGGGTGGTCAAAAGCGCTTTTACCTGACTGACATTATTTGGGTGGTTATGAATATACCTTTTCCGAAGATGATAGAAATGTTTCTTATTTCATTGGTCACAATATATGTTTTTTTTTTCATTGTTAATAGGCTTGCGCTTGACCATTATTCCACCTGATGGTAAGCTATGATGTGGTCTATGATGAATTAAAGAAAGCCCAAAATCCTCGAAATGATACTCATCAATAACTTCTCCTGCAATGGGTAGACACTCCCTATGGAGACTGAAACTGACCTGTATTCCTTCAGTTAACTTTTGCGTCGTCGACCAGTGACTCTTTCGAACAATTCCACAGCCCTGACAAAATCTTATGATAGGCTGTTCATTTAAAGAACACAAGGTTAGGCTTAGAAAGAAACTATTTCATAAAAATTTCTATAGTAGCACAAGTTACTAAAACACATAGCCTCGCATTATTTGCAGACGGCCGTAAGTTATGTAGGCAACAAAATTATGTACCCTCCATTATATAGGGTAAAGGTATTATATTATATTTATACCCAGCAGCTTTCGACGACACTGACTGCTGCCACGCGTGCCAAATCAAGAAGTTGCGTGGTTACTTTTCCTTATTCAATGTATCTGACTTTCAGTACAGTTTCCCCCTCATTAGCTTCTTATTAAGAGGAACGGAAACCGTAATATACATAATGGGAACAACTCCATTCTTGCCTCATTAAGTCTAAATAATATATGCATTAATATAACAGTGGTAGAATTTAGGTTGTCGTGAGATGTCGTGCGACTTTCTGCAGAGATCGGTACTAGGACTGCGCTCTCATGTGGAACATCAGATACGACTACGTGCTGCGCGGTGACCTCCCTGACGGGTTCAGCGTGGTCTTTTACGCAGGCAATACGCTGGGCCTGGGGCAGGAAGAGTTGTACCAAGCAGCGGTCGAACTAGCGACAAGCGGTGTTGCGACAGTCGTGGAGAGGATCCAGCAGAGTTGGGACTCGAGGTAGCACTGCACAAGTCCGAGGCCATATGTTTTCACGAACTTCAGTTAGCCCTGCCACCGTGTTCCCAAATAAAGGTAGGAGGTGTTCATATCGGCGTCGCGTCGACGATAAAGTACCTGGAACTCGTCCTCGATATAGCCGGTGGAATTTCGATGAGCATTTCCAATGTTAGACTCCCAAATTGGATCAGACTGGGGCTGCCCTCAAGCGGCTCGTGCCCAACCTAGGGGGTCCAGACGCCTCCTGCTAGAGGTTCTACGCAAGTATCGTTCAGTCCATGACCCTTTATGGAGCGCCAGTTTGGGCGGCGGGCGTTGCTGCGAAAGCGATCGGGCAGCCAAGCTGAACGCATGCCAGAGGATCATGGCCATCTGGATGGGGCGGAGATACCGCACGGTTTCCTGCGAAGCGATGATCCTCCTTGCTGACCTTGGGATTTGGAGGCAACAGTTCTTGCTTGCATGCACGATTTGCACGTGGAGATGCAACAACGGGGCGAAACTCCTCTGCCGCGACATGTCGTGACATGGCGGACAGAGTTCCGGCGGGATATGATCGGCAGGGTCGAAGCCTACTAGGCCGATGGGTACGCTTCTAAAAGGAAAACACGGCCCTGGAATGAAAGAAAACAAAGGGCTAGGAGTGGGAAAGGCGGGTGATGTCATTGGATGATTTCCCACCTAGAAAAAAAAAAGTCATGATATAGTAACCGTTACAAACCAAACAATAAACAATCAATTAATCTACATCAACAGAAAACGATTAAAACATAATAAAACAAAGGAATAGTGGTGTTATTTGCTAAGCGATAATACTCTGAGCCACAAAAATTACGGATCACATAGAAAAACTGCGATATCTCCCTTAGATAGTTATTTACTTGGTTCGCTAGAATAAAAAAATGTTATACGCAGATTAGTAATGCTTTTTGTAAGTATCAAAAGAGATTTCATGGTATAAGTTACAGCTATTACAACATTAATTTAGATTAATTCAATTAGAGAAAGATTATTATTTTCATTATTTCACCGAGACACCATGGCGGCGTGACCAGTCGCCGCTTCCAACAAAATGTATACAGCTCTATAAAGAGTTACTCACCTGGTGCCTGTTTGGTTTCGCAACCAATTTGTTGGCGCGACCAGCTTGGACGTGTTCGACACACGTCCGCTCTGGTGTCTGTATGGTGTCCCGGTGAAATATAGCCCTTATTGTATCAAACTGAGCACAAGTTGTCACATTGTTGGGAACTTTTTTTTTTGGATTTGTCACAGAATTCAGTGCAACATCATGTCACTATTACCTAAAGAATGTACATCAAATATTACTATGGTACAGGAAGGAAGAAATCAGCGTAATATATCAGCCTAAACACAGCAGTATCTCTATCTACAGTCCAGAGTACTTTACCGATTTCAAGAGAACATGTTCATCAGCAGACCTGAAAAAGCAAGGTAAAGCGCATACAAACGCAAATTAGAACACAACACCACTACTAAATTTTCCCATTCATCATGACCTCGGTTCTAAGAAATGAACATCTAAGCCTATTCAGTTTCGAAGAAGCCTTAAAAAATGTACATCAACAATATGAGCTTTGATCCTGCGACAACTGCGTGAAGCTGATAGTCTTATAGATCAGTAAACGTCCCCAAATTGATCAGGGAACATCGAGTAGCCAGGTTATCGTTTGTTCGAGAACACGTCCCATGGACAGATGACCCGGTCCAGGGTTACGCTTTCCGATGAGTTCAGATTTTGTTTAAATAAATAAAATCGGCCACCACTGGTAACGGCCCCGACTTACGAGTTGTAGGTCGCGGGTTCGAACCCAGCCAGGCCTATTACTTTGTGTAATTTATTTCCTCACCACTGTTCTCAAAACGGTGAAAGAAAACACCGTGAGGAAACCGGCATCATAGAACCAAAAATTCGAAGACATGTGATATTCACCAAACCGCACTGGGCCCACGTAGTGGATTACGGCCCATTCCCTCTCCTAGAGAGAAGGCTTGAGTCACAACAGTGGGAACATTAAAAAAAAGGCTAATGACGACGATGATGCAATAAAATAGAATAGTATTTAGGTGACCAAAATAATAATAATAATAAGTCCGTGAGTACTCAACTCTCGAACTCCATAAGCCTGAGATCCCTCTCTGCAACTGGAACCTATAAGTATTTGGGTATGTCGGAAGCTTTAGGTATCAATGCCACTGACATGAAGCAATCGTTGAGGGAGCGCTTCTTTGGACGCCTGAAGAAGGTATTCAATAGCCTTCTTTAAGGCGGAAACAAGGTGCGCGCCTTCAACGGTTGGGTCATGCCGGTATTGATGTACTCTTTCGGCGTACTCAAATGGACTCAAACAAAACTAGACGCCCTGGACAGGCGAGTTCGTTCACTGCTTACTGCAAACCGAATGCATCACCCACGGTCATCGGTGATGAGGCTGTATATCCCGCGGAAGTGTGGGGTCGAGGCTTTTTAAATGCTAAGACCCTGCACAATCGCGAGGTATGCAGTCTCAGGGAATATTTCCTAGCCGCCGACGTGGGTATGCATCGTGATGTAGTGGCAGTGGACAAGGGACTCACCCCGCTCTCCTTGGCTAACGAGAACTGGCGCAAACCTGTAGTGCTTGACACTAACGTACGCAAGGAAGTATGGCAGAGTAAGGAACTGCACAGACGCTTTTTCCGGGCCCTTCATGGGCCCGATGTAGACCAACCAGCGTCCGTAGGCTGGTTGCGCGTCGGTGACCTCTTTGTATATCGACTTGGCTCGCGAGGTTGTCGACATGTGGGATGTAGACTCTGCGATCATTGTACCGATAGTCGTGTCGGGTAATGGCTTAATAGCCAAGAGCCTCGACCAACATCTGAGGAGGCTCGCGTTAGGTAGATGGATCAAGGGCTTGATTCAGAAAGCGGTACTCCTGGACACGGCTCGTATTGTTAGGAGGTTTCTTTCTCTGGAGCCCTGACCGCCGGTAGCTTGGACCCTGTTCCCGATACCGGTGGGCAACTATTTTTTATATTTTTAAATGTTTTTTTTTATATTGAAATATTTAAAAATATAATTTATATGAATGTTTATGAATAAATGGAAATAATAATAATAATATTACTTAGACAACTGATAAACATACTTATATATTTCTAAATACATACATATTATAGATAAATAACACCCATTGACCAAAAGAACAGTTTTATCAAGCATGTTTAGAAGAAAACGTATCTTTCAGCGGATGATTACCTACTGAAGATTGTAATCGGTTCTCTGACTGCTCTCAGATACGTAGAAATTTTAAATTCATGCTGATCCTTTCTTAGTCTATACAAGTGTACAATGTGTTTAATGAAGGCATCTGCGTGGAGTGGCCAGCTCGCAGCCCAGATTTAAATCCGATAGAAAATGCATGGGACGAGCTCGAGAGATGCGTTAAACAACACTCTAGCAGTAGCTCCATTTAATTAACAATATATTTAATGTCTTTGTTAAAAACATAGACAACACAGTCTTAATGAAAAGATACGGGCTCGTGGAGGAAATACAAAGTATTGAAGTGACAAAAAGTTTTCTTTTGGACTAATTGCGATGTGAATTTTTGATATCATAATTTTTGGTATTTAATTAAAATTAAATAGTATACAAACATTTTATGTATTAATCAGTCATCTACAGTATACGTCAGTTTCACGAATACATCTTGTGTATCTATTGAAGTAACCCGGAATTCGTGCGGCTCAGTGTATAATATAAATCTTGATCAAGTATCATAATATGCTTTTCTTTATGTTTTGATAATAAATTCTTAGGAAATACATTTCCGCATTAGATAATAAACATAAAAATAAAAATAATTGTTTGTGCTTAGAATATAATGGCTAAAATGACACAATATATGATGTCGTCACAACAATAAATACAATATCGAGAATCAGATCACCAGAAAAAACATGGCAATAGACATTTCAACAGCCATCCAGCCTAATGACATAGAGAAAAAGAAGAAAACATAACATTTGACATCTTGTCGTTCGTTCAAAAATGGTTTTTTTTAAATTAGGTATTATTGACATAAGACTCTTTCCAAATTTAACGCAATTGCCCCGGAAATTAAAATTATAGAAAAAAGTTCTCTTCGTCTCCTGGGGTCTCCTATTTTTGAGGATTCCTTTCCCAATTTTGTCGAGGAAAAAATTCAAAATTTTAATGATGTTTCGGAAAGATTACTACAAATTAATATGCATTCGGCCATCACTATAATTCGTTTCTGCTGTTTCGGCCCTAAATTAATTTATTTCCTTCGCGCTTCTTATTTATGGAAACACCCTCATCTTTTACATCAATTTTAAACGTGGCCATGGACGACCGAGCTTGGGCTCAGGCTACTCTTCCTATCCGTATGGGTGGCCTCGGCGTCCGCAAAATTTCTAGTATTAGTTTACCAGCCTTTATATCCTCGGTTCACGGCCGGCACTGAGAAATTAATCAGGAATATCCTTTCTCCCTCACTGATTGATTTCAATGTGCCGTGCTTCGTCGAGGCTATAGATGCCTGGAGACTCACTTGCCCGAATTCTAATCCACCCGACGGACCATCATCCCAAAGACGGTGGGAGCAAAGCCGCTCTGCAGGAAAACCTGATTGCAACATTTACTGCCCCTGCGAAGCGAGCGTGCTTGCTGGCTGTGGGAGAGTGGGAGTCGGGTCTCTGGCTTCACGCACTACCGTCGTCGAACATCGGCACCTTGCTCGACGATAATACTTTCCGCCTTGCTGTTGCCTTACGTCTAGGCGCTTCCTGCTGTTCTCCTCATCGCTGCCACTGCGGCGAAGTTGTCAACAGCCTCGGACACCACGGTCTGTCATGCAGCCGAAGTGCGGGTCGCATAGCGCGACACGCGAATATCAACGACATCATCAGACGCGCTCTTGTCACCGTCAGCGTTCCAGCCGTATTGGAACCCCATGGCCTGGCACGCGACGATGGCAAGAGACCGGACGGCATGTCGTTATTTCCTTGGAAGATGGGAAGGCCTTTAGTATGGGACGCTACTTGTGTCGATACTCTTGCGCCTTCACATCTTCCTAGCTCGTCTTGTCGTGCTGGTGTTGCCGTTGCGGCTGCGGAGAACCTCAAGCGGCGGAAATATAACAACCTTGTTGGAAGTTATATTTTCGAACCGATTGGGGTTGAAACTCTTGGATCGTGGAGTCCGAGTGCTCACAAGTTGTTTAAAGATCTGTCGAAACGTCTAGTTGACACTTCGCGTGACCCAAAGGCTGGCTTTTATCTTGGACAGAGGATAAGCATTGCCATACAGCGTGGCAATGCCGCCAGTCTTTTGGGCACATTACCAGTCGACAGCGATGTGGAAGAGTTTTTTGACGCCATATTTTAGATAGTGTATTTTAGCGTAGGGTTTTATTTTTTTTATTTACTGTAATTATAGTTATTAAGTTAGATAAGTGTAGATAATTAATTAATTTATAATTTTGGAGGTAGGCGGAACAGAGAGTAAAGTCCCGCAAACCTCCGTTGAAAAGGGAGGATCCTCCGACCAGACAGGTGTTATAGTCTGGTGGGCGACTGCCCAATAGATGATTTCGGGCTGTCGTATATGTCCAAATCGCGCGGAGAACTTTGATTGCGCGATGCAGGATTTCGTACTTTCTTCGTAGTTCTTATGTGGCGCCATAGATGTCGCTACATCACTCCCCTCCGGAGATCGGAGATCGATGGTTCTTGATGCGCGCCAGGCCAGCGTAGGTTGGTTCCAGTGGGCCGGAACCGATGCCGCATAGTTCTCGGTGAGTCGGAACTGTCTGCGGTGATGCCCCAGTGAGTCGGGGTGTTGCTATCCCTGTGAGTCGGGATAATGCCCCAGTGAGTCGGGGTGATGATGTCCCAGTGAGTCGGGATGATGCCCCAGTGAGTCGGGGTGGTGCTGTCCCAGTGAGTCGGGATGATGCTGCAGGCTCCAGTGAGCCGGAGTAGTGCTGCTGGCTCCAGTGAGTCGGAGCGGTGCTGTGCGACGTAGGGCTTGACTGCTGGCGTCGACCAGGAGAGGTTCTTCATAGCTCTTCATGTGACTGGCCGAAGGTGCGGTGTGCTAAGCCAAGGTCGCTGATGAGGCTGAAGGTGATCAGGTATGACCAGGTAGGCATGCTGGTGGTCAGGATACCCTCTATAGCCGTGGGTGCTGGCTGTATGGCTCGCCGCTCGAAAGCTTGAGGAAGTGATGATGACGTCACGAAGTAGTAGCTGCACGAAGGCTGCGCTGACATTCTTTGTCGAGGGTCACCAGTTTGGAGGTAGGCGGAACAGAGTGTAAAGTCCCGCAAACCTCCGTTGAAAAGGGAGGATCCTCCGACAAAGACAGGTGTTATAGTCTGGTGGGCGACTGCCCAATAGATGATTTCGGGCTGTCGTATATGTTCAAATCGCGCGGAGAACTTTGATTGCGCGATGCAGGATTTCGTACTTTCTTCGTAGTTCTTATGTGGCGCCATAGATGTCGCTACAAATAGTGTGTACATATGTTTTAAATTACTTAAATAAAGAATAGAATAGAATAAAATGATCCTATGCAAGGTGTAAGGGACAGCCCTCAACAAACTTTAAGGGCTTGCTCAGTAGACGAAACTGGAAACTGAAAAAAACCGCCTCACCATACAAAATTATTAACTTGATTGGACAGTTTGTAAGGAGAGGCTAAATTTTTTTTTCGTTTCCTGAAAAAAATTTTTATGGTGGGTTGTTGAGTTTCGTCTACTGAGCAAGCCCTTAAAGTTTGTGGAGGGTTGTCCTTTACACCATTTATACATAATGTCACCAACTTTAAACTGAAATATCTTTAATACACGAATTCTATTAATATTAAAATTATTTAGAAATTTATTCTGTATACTTTTCTATATTTTTCATCATAAGACGCTAAAAAAATATGCCAGCAAAATTTTGTTCGGGACTTCGCCATGGTTTTTGCCTCGCCTTTGCTGCTGTTGAGAACAAGATCTTCTCATCAATGCGCAGCCACTAATTCTATCACTATTGGGGCTGGTTTAATCCCATGTTAATGCTCAAAGAGATTTAAAGAGATACAATGCTCTTATCATCAATTCGGCTGTTTAACTGCAAAAAAGAATTCATTTTAAATCTTCTATACGACAATTAGATAAGACTATAAATCCTGTTGGATGCAGCATTGGTACTTCTCCTCCAGCCGTTTGCTCACTGTTAAGCGTCTAAACTTCTTGAAGGTCTTTCTCACTTTGTGACAATATTTGACCTGCGTCCGAAATCTTTATGTCCAGACGTTGCTTGACTTGCAACATGTCTATGCTCAGTTTATTAGGTCCCTAATATGAAATGCCAGTCGTGGTTGGCTGTCAAATAGAAAAGTCACACAGGAGTACATCAGTAATGGTGCCCCGTTGTCACAGATCAGCAGCCTGGTGGCGTCGCGCGGCGAGGCGACCGGCGGCGCGGCTGTGCAGCGTGTGGGCGCTGCGGTCTGCTGCGCCGTGGAGCGCTTCGTGGCCGTGGGGGAGACCATCGCCGACGACAACCCCGACGTGCGCCACTCCATGGTGCTCGCCTGCAAGGAGGCGAGGGCCGCAGGTCAGTCACCTACTTACGACTGGTAATAAAGTCGACAAATTATCTTGATCGTACTTTACGCGCTCGTATTAAGATAAATGTTCATTAGTGCGTTCTGTACACATTATACTTTGAAAACGTAGGTGAAGTGAGCTAGAAGTGTGCTGTCACTTCATATCTTTGATGGAATGACGCTGCACTCGTCATCGTTGTCACAGTAACGTTTTAACACAACATAACCACACAGAATACCTACAATCATATATTCAAGTGGAGGTTCTACTATCTCACTGAGAAAAATCTGGTTTAAGCGGCAGATTTCCAACAAACAATTTAACTCATCGAATATAAATTCGTTAACGTGGATTAATAACTACAAACGCAATAGTAAATATCACCGTTAACGGTATTTTCCATACTAATGTATGAAACTTTTCACGTAGGGTTTACCACCACATAAATAAACTCGGCAATGTTGAAATACAGTAAGTGTAATAAACCAAATATTAACTCTGTATAATTTAAACAGAGGCAATATGCTGATGCTATTATAAAATTCAAATTAAATTGTTCTTTCGTTTTATTAACCTCTAAAACGAGCACATAAATTTCCATGAAAATTGAACGACTTTTCGGATAGTTTTCATACGGCTGGTGCCATTTTACCGAAATAGTTTCTCAGATATTTAATTAAAGCTAAGAAGTCCTTTAATAATGACGTCACCCATCGTGGTGAACTTAAACTTGGGTATACAATCAAGTTGTTAATGTGTTTAAACTAGGCAAACACCGCAACTGAACTTGAGGCGTCAAATTACTTGGCTATGTACGATAAACAAATGTTGAAAATTAAATGCTGGTAAATTATAATAATTACTCGCGCAAATATGTAAAGTGCTGGAAGCACAAAGTCCCAAGAGCTCTAGAAAGCTGCGAAAATACATAATTTGAAATATTAATTTAATAACGTAAAATATACAAATGAGAAGCGGTAGGATTAAATCCACGCTCACATATTACCATTCAGAGGGTTTTAATCAAGCTTGCGTGACCTATAAATCTCTCCGATATCTCTATTGTGTATTTAAGGGGCCGCCTATATATTCGACTGAATGGATATGCACAGTTAAATGTTAGGAAATAGTTCATGAAGGTAGGGGATTGAATTACGCTGCGAGAAAAAGTGGATTTATGTCGGCTCGCGATTGGCTCCTTAATTTAAAGTTTCTCTGGTACATTTCACTCGGGTCGCGACCGTCCCATTGTCCCTGCTGACGGGAATGCCAATTATTCCTGAATAATGAATCAATCTAAATGCTCAGATTTATTCAAATATGTATATCTTTTCTCGGCGCAATGCAGATTAAATTATTTAAGTAATTCATCGCTATTTTCGCTTTGGAAGAATTACCCGTTCTCAATGCATAAAATATTCTGATCTCACTAATATAAGACGAAAGTTCGTTTGATACACAAATTTTCGCTTTTTTAGTCGGCACGTTTGGTGCAGTGGTGGAGCGATTCGCTGCTGCGCTGAGAGTCATGAGTCCGATTCCCGCGTGGATCAAATATTTTGTATGACCTGCAGACATTTGTTTCTCTTCTAGGTGTCTTGTGTACGTGAGTTTATTGTGAATGCACACACGGTACAGAATTAATTACTAGTGTAAGGTAAAGACGTATTAAAAACATATATACATATAGTGGGTAGGTATGTACATGCATCATGTGCATGGGTGTGTTTATATGTGTTACTCCTTCACATTCACACAGATAAACAGATTTCAATGAAATTTGGCACACGAATTAACCATGTTCTAGAATAGAACTAGAATTGATATAATTTTCTACTTTCACGCAAGCGAAGCCGCTGGAAGAAGCTAGAGTCTTTCACAAAATCGTGCTGCGTTTTTCCGTTTAAACGTGTAGCAGATAATGCGGGAATCAGGGCTACCCTTTCTAACAGCCCTCATAAATTTGTGTCAACAACCTGACCCGAATTTTAATGCTTGAACGTTATTACCGGATCCAGCATGCCAACAAACAAAAGATGCAAACAATGGCCGCCCTGTCCCTCTGCCCTTCAGCCCGCGCACTACGGAGGCACCGATATACTTCGTAGCTTACCGTATTTTAATAAAGGTGTTATTCTCTATGAATAATAATAATAATATAATAATAATATTCCACAACTATCACACAGCGCCGTCTAGTCCCAAGCTAAGCAGAGCTTGTGTTATGGGTACTAGACAACTGATAAACATACTTATATATTTCTAAAAACATACATATTATAGATAAATTACACCCAGACACAGAACAAATGGTCGTGCTCATCACACAAACATTTGTCCTGGGTGGGAATCAAACCCATGACCTCCGGCATAGCAGTCAGCGTTACTAACCACTAGACCAACAGGCCTGTGAATTTGTGTAGTTTTACCTGATTGCATTCATTATTCTGGATACTAATCTTAAAGGACCTATTTCTTCTTTTTTCATACAAGCAACAGTACGTTATCAAAATAAAAGTTTCATGCCATTGCAAAACCGTGTCACAGACTTCAGGTGGACCCCACGGCCACAACTTGATAACAATCTATGGAACCTCGGTATAAATAACTTTTCTTTTATTTAACCTTTTATTGGGTCACTTTTACGACTCATAAATTATTTATATGCCACTCAAACCTCATTTTGTGAGTGTTTCGTAACATCGTGTTTTATCAAAACATCCGAAATCTGATCTACGGTGGGTAAATTGGATAGGGTTACTGGTTTCAAGAAGCATCCGTAGGGTAAGCAGGTTTTGGAGTACGCGTTGAGATTTAAACTGTTCTAAAATTAAATTAAAGTAAATAGTTCTGGGTAACATTAACTTTTTTTTTGCTTTATTTTTAATAATAATATAAAGAGAAAAGATTTGTATTTTAACCAACTTCCAAAAAACTGGCCAAGTGCGAGTCGGACTCGCCCATGGAGGGTTCCGTAGCAGCAAGTAACATAATATAAAAGTTCTTGTAGTTCGTTGTAACTTTGATCGATGTTTTAATAATAGTGTATTTTTTTAGATTTATGACGTATTAAAAAAAAACTACTTACTAGATCTCGTTCAAACCAATTTTTGTTGGTAGTTTACATGGTAATGTACATCATATATTTTTTTTTTAATTTTATCAGTCTCTTATTTTAGAAGTTACAGGGGGGGGGGGGACACACATTTTACCACTTTGGAAGTGTCTCTCGCGTAAACTATTCAATTTAGAAAAAAATGATATTACAAACCTCAATATCTAGATACCTATATATATATATAGATACCCCACACGTATGGGTTTGATGAAAAAAAAATTTTGAGTTTCAGTTCTAAGTATGAAAATCTTAAAGCGGTTCACAGAATACATCTACTCACTAAGTTTCATCATTATAGCTCTTATAGTTTCGGAAAAAAGTGGCTGTGACATACGGACGGACAGACATACAGACAGACATACAGACATGACGAATCTATAAGGGTTCCGTTTTTTGCCATTTGGCTACGGAACCCTAAAAACGGAGGTTATCAAGCCGTCTGAATATTTGTAGTTTTGTGTGTTATGAACAAACTCAAAAACTACTGGACCGACTTTAAAAATTATTTCACCAGTAGAATGCTACTACTGTATCACTGTGTAACATAGACTTATTTTTGCTACTTCCACAAGTATTACAAAGCAGTATTTCATAATGGAATGTAACATAATCATACAAAGTCTGTGGAAAGTTTTCAAAATAACAAAAGTGATAATTACGTACTCTTACAAATGTTACAAGAGATATTACTTTACGCATGTGAGGTGATAAGAGGACGCAGGAAAAAATATCTCAAATGCAGTAACTCATACAGGCTACATGCCAACACTCCTAGTATTTGGAAAAACTTATTTAGTTTTGAATGTCCACATTGTGGTGACGAAACGACGAAAAGGGCTATCATACGGGGGGTCTACGTAAGACCCCACTTATGATAGCCAACTTTTTCTATTTGTACATTTTCCTTGGGACTTGGAAAACTTTTTGTAATATGCGCAAGTACATACTCTTGCACACATTCACGACCTTATAATCAAGCAACTTGCAAAGCCATCTATCTCCATCGATCGAAATCGTTCTTCCTGTCACCGGCTCTAAGTGATATTTTTACCGATTGAGCCGCATAATTATATTTTCTAAAACTTTCGTAGTTTTATCCCGTTGAGTAGACTTATCGAATGCTAGTCTACCACAACGTTCTCCACGTCTGAAACTCTTTGGAGTAGTCTAACCGCACTTCATTCTGTCTGACACCTCTGACCAGACAAATGACTCAACACCTTGTTTGTTGATTATTGTTCAGTGGTTTTTAAGACAAGGGTGCAAACCGCTGCCTGACCGCAGTAAGTACTGTAGGGACTGCAGGGTAGGTTTGAGATGTAGACTCCTGGCATCTGGAGAATATGAAGAGCATCTTCTGACACAGTATTTCATTACTTATACTTTTAACACTCCTGTAACATGGTCTATCAAAAACTGCCTTAACTCATTATTATAATAATTTTCTTATCAAATTCAAACTTTATTCAAATTTACACAGCCTTTTAAAAGCATTTTCCACCGACCAGGCTTCATGTGAACGAGAATCGTTTTTCATGCCATCTCCTTAAATACGACCTACAGTTCCTCCCAACACCGTATATAGGTACAGCGGAATACAAAACGTACAGCTTTACTTATATTCCCATTGAATAATGGCTTTAGCAATTCACATAAATGATTCCAATATCCTCTCGTAACCCAACCCGTGGACATTGTATTCAATTCAAATTGATATCACGAAAGTCATCAATCATGAATGCCATTGTAATCCAATCTACCCTTATCATGGCCGTTAAATTCCTTAATAATTCGCTTGAGAGGTGCCAGTTTGCGAGTCGCTGATTACAGATTAACACAGTTAGTGTTGTAACGAAAACGAAAAGTTTTCATTAGCCGATGTTGTTTGAGTTTTACGCATATTTTGCTAGGTTATTAAATATCGAAAATATTCCATCGCCCTCGAGCTCAGAGTTATTAAATGTTACTGGAATGGCATAATATCAGAGCTCGTGAAACGATACAGATAAACGCCGATGTAATTACTTACCATTAGGAGCGCCATCAAAATTGTATCGGCCCCCGTGAACATATTTCAGTAACCGAAATATGTCGTTCGTCCACTGGGCTCGGCGAGGGCGTGCGCACTGGGTCAGCTGTAACGAGATTATCCGGGATCGAAACAAATCTAATAAATAACAGGTGTCGACTGTGACCTTCGCCGGCCACTCCCATACTTCTAATAGATACTAATCCTAATGCTGTTCTTGCCCAGCTATTGTTTACCGAAATGGGACACAATCACAGCTATTTTCAGACCAATCACTATTACTAGTGATACGACTTTTTAGTAACTTACGTGGTTAAAGCCTCAGATACAAAAGTTCACGATTCCAACAAATACACAGAATATGTTAAAACCGAAAAAAAATTCAAAAATTCAAATCTTTTTACACCGACTTCGAAAAGGAGGAGGTTCTATGTTCAGCTGAATGTATGTTTTTATTTCACATAAGCCTACATGGGCATTTATAAAAAGTCAGAAGCTAATGCTGTAATGCACGTGCAAGCGACTGATAAAGAGTACCAAGGAATACTATTTTATTATAGGTACGCACTAAAATAATATGGCACAAATTCTCCTTTCCATAATCCGTTCGTTGTGGGCTTTAAGATGGTGCGAATCCTTGCCGAAGTCATCCAAGAAAAGGTGCTCTCCCTCACTCGTACAGAACTCACCTTGTTAACGACTTGGAAGAGACGAGAGCCATTTTAAAGTGAAATAAAATTCGATTCCCAAGTAAATTGAAAATGGGCGCGTAGAGAGAAGTAGAATTTGGCCTATAGGTAACTATAGATAAGTACATTATTACACGACTGCCCAAAAATAGAGTGTTTTTACTGAAAGGTTCTTGTTTATGAGATTTTATTTCTTTAAAGTCCCGAGGGTTATCGTTTTAGGGTTCCATACCTCAAAAGGAAAAAAAACGGAACCCTTGAAGGATCACTTTGTAGTCCGTCTCTCTGTCTACCTGTCTGTCAAGACCCTTTATCTCGGAACGCGAGGAGTTATTGACTTGAAATTACGTCCGTAAGTCCTCTTGTAGCTTTGAAAAATCAAACTTTTGAGTTAACGAAAAACAAAGAGATGTCCGTTTATGTAGCAAAAAACGTGTATTTTGACACTCTCAAGGAAATCAAAATTCATAGGGTACTTCCCGTTGACCTAAAATCCTGAAACTGGGTATGAAGCAAGGTCTCATAGCACAAGTATAGGAAAATAAGCTGAAAACTGTAATTTTGTAGTTACGTCACAAAAAAACGTTTTTTGCGAATCGGAAAAATATTCGTAACGCAATTCGTGAATTGAACTGTTTTTATAGGTAAGTTTGTATGAAACCCTAAGTGCGCAAGTCCGACTCGTACTTGCCCAGTTTTTTAAAAATTTGGAAGGTTATAAAATAAACATGTACAAATATAAACGTAGGTAACATTATAGGTAACTCAACCTAAAAACGGATATTCAAATAACGAGAGCTCGGGATATGCAAAAGCGTGCAAAACCGTGTCCCGTTTAGATAAAAATAAGCTGAAACTGAAGCGGCTATAAACGTTAGCGGGAATACATAGGTACTTAACAAGTCAATATTAAAATAAGTATTTACGATATGTACTAAATGATAAATGATATTTATTTTGTAAATAGGTTTAAAAAACACTTTTACACGTCAATTTTTTTTCGTCAGTTTATGCTAGATGAGGCCGGTGCGGTTTTTAGTCACTACTATATTTAGTGACTAATAAAACCGGCCAAGTGCGAGTCGGACTCGCCCATGAAGGGTTCCGTAGCAGCAAGTAACATAATATAAAAGCTCTTGTAATGTGTTGTAACTTTGATCGATGTTTTAATAATAGTGTATTTTTTTCCATTTATGACGCATTAAAAAAAACTACTTACTAGATTTCGTTCAAACCAATTTTCGTTGGCAGTTTTTATAGTAATGTACATCATATATTTTTTTTAGTTTTATCATTCTCTTATTTTAGAAGTTAGAGGGGGGGGGACACACATTTTACCACTTTGGAAGTGTCTCTCGCGCAAACTATTCAGTTTAGAAAAAAATGATATTAGAAACCTCAGTATCATTTTTGAAGACCTATCCATAGATACCCCACACGCATGGGTTTGATGAAAAAAAAATTTTTGAGTTTCAGTTCTAAGTATGGGGACCCCCAAAATTTATTGCTTTTTGTCTATTTTTGTGTGAAAATCTTAATGCGGTTCACAGAATACATCTACTTACAAAGTTTCAACAGTATAGCTCTTATAGTTTCGGAAAAAAGTGGCTGTGACATACGGACGGACAGACGGACAGACAGACAGACAGACAGACAGACAGACAGACAGACAGACAGACAGACATGACGAATCTATAAGGGTTCCGTTTTTTGCCATTTGGCTACGGAACCCTAAAAACCGCATATACTTCTACATCTACATTAATATTACGAGTATATAGAGGTAAAGTTGGTTTTTTGATTTGTAGAAAGTAATCTCTGGAAGTACTTGCCCGATTGCAAAAATTTTTTCACCGACCGAAAGCTGCTTTATTTCCGAGTAACATAGTCTATATTTTATGAACACGGGTGAAGCCGCGGGCAAAAGCTAGTGTTCAATATTTATTACTTCATAGTTTTTCCAGCTGCTTGGTTCCTGTAGCTTCATCGTCATCATCATTAGCCCTTTTTTTATAATTGATAGGCTCGCGTTTTTTTGCTCACCCTGTCAATCTTTCCTCTGCTGGGACGCAGGCCTCTTTTCTAGGAGAGGGTAGGGTTCGAGCCCGTGCGGAGTACCTTGCGGGCCCAGTGTAAGTTAATGAATATCACATACCTTCGAATGTTTTATTCTAGATCATGCTCGTTTCCTCACAGTGTTGAGAGCAGTGGTGGTGAAATAAATTACACGTACTAATGCACCTGCCTGAGTTTAAACCCACGACGTCCAAGTTTTAAGTCGAGGCTGTTACCCATGGGTCACCACTGCTCGTGACTTACCCTAAGGAAAACATGAAGTTTCGGATGTATATAGTAGTAGCCTATGACACTCAGCGATATTATAATTTTAGTTTCCATCAGTAAAAGAGTTTCTGTAATCGGGAGTCGGGACAGTAGTTCGAAGGGGAAATTCTTTAAGGAACATTCGCATCGTATACTTGTACGTAATCTATCCAAAACACATTGTTTGTTTTGTTTGATTGCCCTACATTTTATTTGAGACTAAGATGACATTGCATCTTAAATTTTATCGTTTTTCAAGTACGAAAATTGGCCTTCTGATATTACCTTTAACATTGATATTAAACATATCTGTATGTGTACACAAATGTGTGTGGGTATTCGCACACGGTGGTGTAGTGACAGCTGGGCGACTATTTACTCCGCGCCCTCACTGGCTGCTGTGATGCCACATTATTAGTATGCTCTTTTAGGGAGGAGTGTTATTACGGAGGCAATTCCCTCCTCCATGCTTGAAAATAAATGAAAACGTTAAAGTCACTCACTTTGTACAGTGTGCTACTTTGTCATGTCGAATTTGAAACGATTGGGAGTGAATGTGATTTTATAATTAACTAGCTTTTGCCCGCAACTTCGCCCGCGTACCTATAATGTAGCCTATGTCACTCACGATAAAGCAGCTTTCTATAGGTAAAAAAATTTCAGCAATCAGACCAGTACCTACTTCCAGAGATTACTTCCTAAAAACAACAAAACAAAAAAGAACTTTACCTTTTTATAAAAATAGTGTAGATAAAAAATGCGGTAAAAACCATCTAACTTGGGTGCCTCTTAAATATTGTAACACTGCAAAGTTTCACTGAAATAAAAAACCTATATCTTCCATTTCTTCAATAATTCTACTAGCTACAATGTTTCTACTCGTATTATAAGCCGTAAATCTGGAGCCACTTTTCTTGCAAGAGCACAGGGACTTTCTGATTCAATGAACCCTCCCCTGAAGCAATTTCAAAGATAATATTTTACACTAGCTGTAGTCGCTCGTGTTTATGGAACAGTAAGCTCCTGGACATTACATTTTAAACAGTTTCAGTTGCTACGTTATGAATAAGAAACCAGTTAAAGCTACAGTTACCAGACGTACGTTTTCAGTTCACATTTATGGCTTTTGGAGCCGTAAGTACCAGAATCGAATGCAATATTCAATGATCTTTAACGTAGGCGGTAAATTCAGACAAATTTACGGTTTGCGCAACAATTACCCAGGTAGGTACGAGCAACTTTTACAGTTACCCTAAACTAACACGCGACGGTCGTAAAGTCATCCCACAAAATGGTACTTTTACCCTTTATTCATGACAGGTAGTCGGTTACTGATATCAAACATTAATGGTGTCATTAAATTTCTTATCACGTCAAGCATTTTAATGAAAGTTCTTTGTTTTAGCTTTGTCCTTCACCTGTATCGGCGAACGACGGAAATATACGAAATGTATTGTGTTCATGTTTAAAGATGCTTTGCCAATGGTGTTCTTTAGTATCATGCCAGTTGAGTCAACAACAGCCAAATAAAGTTTAACTGAAATTTTATTAGGTTTGTTTTTACTTCTCAAATGACATAGCAAACAAATCAATAAAGCTTTTATTAGATAATCATGTAGAATTTCATACAAAGCGAATCAATCTTAAAATCCCAATTCACGTTTCCACACACATCTATACAAGGAGCGTGTACCTAAAGTAAAATAGCGATCGTACCTATACGTTTACGTAAGAAAAAACTGAAGCATCACACTCGTACAAAGGTTCGCACATTTATGGAACTCTACTTCCCTAACCTTTTGCACGGTAGACAAAAGAAAACACAATTTTCTTTTCGTCCCTTCAATCCGTTTTCTTTTTTGGACTCTTAATACAAATTGATACCTTCGCTTATAAAATTAAGTCAGGGATATTCAGTAAAAAGTTTCGCATCGATAAACAAGCCTTTATTTTGCATTTTCTTAAACGTGAAAAACTGCCACTTTTTCAGGAAGGCCAAATGGAATGCACTTCAGTGGTTAGATTTACATCACAGGATAGCCAGTCTCTTGAAGATAAAATCAAACAAAATATGAAACAAATCGATCTGTGCACAGTGGGAGCACTCTTACAGTCTACTCATGCACCTGAGAGCTCACGAAACTACGACTAGTTCATGGATTTAGTCCCCTATTATCATGTAAATCACAATGACAGCACTTAAATCAAAACACCACCGACAACTTAAAATGTCGCACCTCATCGTCATAGAATCAACAAGACGACGCCCAACGCTTGTGATTAAAAGGATAAAGTGACTTTGAAAGATTACTTGACAACATTACTCAAAAGCCTTGTGAGTTAACATTGTAATGTATCACAAAGTAGTTAAAAAGAAAATAAACTTTCACTGGACAGAATATTCAAAGGGTCTCAAAGTGGCAGTTAGAGATGATAACCTATCCAGTTAGGAATTTAGTGGTGACTGAAAACAAAACTTTCAGGATAGAAAATCCTGGGTTGCTCGAAAGAGAGAGAAATGCTGGTTGGGATTGTTCGAAAGAGTTACTGTGGCCCTGGAGCGCAAAGGACATCTAAAGGAACAAAGGCGACGTTTAGTCAGTAAAAGTCTGAAACTACCCTTTCGCTCTAACCAGAGAGGTACTCTGGCGGCGAGGCGTGAGGCAGAGAGACGTTATTTCTCCAAAATTGTTTCCGGTAGCAATGGAGGATGTCTTTAAGGTTCTGGAATGGAAAGGGCTAGGCATTAATATCAATGGCAAGTACATCACTCACCTTCGGTTTGCTGACGACATAGTAGTCATGCCTGAGACTTCGGAGAAGCTCAGTACAATGCTTGGTGACCTCAGTAGAGCTTCCGAAAGAGAGGGACTTAAAATGAACATGGACAAAACCAAAGTAAACAAACCAAACCAAACCAAAGTAACAAAGTAAACAGCCATGTAGCACCCACTCCTGTCAAGATCGGAGACACTACACTGTAAGTTAAGGACGACTCGTTTACCTGGGACAGACGGTCCAGTTGAGTAAGTCTAACTTCGAGAAAGAGATCAATCGACGAATCCGACTGGGCTGGGCAGCATTCGGGAAACTGCGCGGTATCTTCTCGTCCAACATACCACAGTGTTTCAAGACGAAAGTCTATGACCAGTGCGTGTTGTCAGTGATGACATATGGCTCCGAAACGTGGTCGCTTACAATGGGCCTCATCAGAAGACTTAAAGTCACCCAAAGGGCAATGGAAAGGGCTATGCTCGGATTTTCCTTGCGTGATCGAATCAAGAATGAGGATATCCGCAGAAAAACCAAGGTTACAGACTAGCACGAAGAATCACCAAACTTAAGTGGCAATAGGCAGGGCACATTGCTCGCAGAACAGATGGACTTTGGGGCCGAAAGGTTCTAGAATGGCGACCACGTACTGGAAGACGTAGCGTTGGAAGGCGGACCGATGACCTGATAAGGGTTGCGGGAATCCGATGAATGCGAGACGCACAGGACCGTTCATTGTGGCGACACTTGGGGGAGGCCTATGTCCGACAGTGGACGTCTTTCGGCTGAAATAACGATGAATGTGAAACCGAAACAAAAAAGAAAACATTAATCATTTTCCTAATTTACGTTTTTTTCTTAGCTTGATAACTTTTGATGACCTCCATCCATTAAATGTATAACAAAGAAAGGTATTTGCATCTAACAATAGTTGCAATTAAATAAAAAGATAACATTCTATTGCGGACTTTATAACAGAGAAAGAGAAATTCTTTTACTTGAACGATGTTCTTCTTTGGCAAGTATAATCTGAAAATGCAAGTTTTGCCAGCAACAGTTTCAAAGCACGAAACACGATGTACAGAGAAAATACCAAGAATGAATACAACTTCGTGGTTTTAATTTGCGCTTTACCACCTTCATAATAAACACTTTTCATAAATAAACTTTGAGCAATTTTAGAAATTGCTCAGCAGTTGAAATGGTGTGAAAGTTCTACTAAATTCCTGCAATCACATGCCGTTCATATTTCTGAGTTTCGTGGGTATTTCGCCGCTCTAACTTTGTCTGTCGTTGTTCTCATTAAGAGATAATAGTTAAGTAATCTGTATTGACATTTAACTAACTATTGTCTAGCACCATTAACTTTGAAGACAAACTTGGCATGAATCTGAATATCTACTCAGCTATACGTACCTGAAATATTTTCGTGAGCTCCCGTGGGACGTTTATGACGTTTTTACAGTGTCAAAGAGGCTGTAACGATTACGGTACATAACTGTGTAGTCCCAGATGAATCGTAAAAGTAAGTTGTGAAAGCTTTATTGGATAACGGCCTTGCTTACAGCACTTTTAACTTGGAACAGCTAACTTGGCCAAGAAAAGTTTTATATCGCGTTTAACATCATTCTCCCGTCCATTCTTGCTTAGATTCTATTTTTTCACTCAGGGGTGACTTGAAACTCTGTGGGAATATTTCCATGTGACAGCTCCTAACAATGTTTTGCACGCTTCAGTTACTTTACAAAACGCGTTCTAAATGAAAATTGGTTAAATTACTTTGTCACCACTGAAAACTTCTTCAGACATTGCATTTCAATTTCGTCTTTAATTAATTTTGTCCGTCGAGCCGTAAGCCATCTAAACAAAAACATGATTGTGGTATAAGTAGATGGGGCGCGAGCTCAGTGCTCATCTCCCTAAGTGTCAGCGAGTCACTGAACAAAAGTGCGACGTAGCCAACGACGCGTGACTCGCAGATAGAGCCGCCACGCGCCGGCGAGCGCCGCCTGAGACGCCCCCGAGACATAACTTTCGCTCTTTGGAAGTACTGAAAGTGATCCTATCCCTCGACGCAAAAAACACAAAAGATACTTAGTAGTTAAAACTTAAAACGGCAACCGAGACATTGTTTCTGACATATAAAGTTAAATGAAGTCGGAAGGGGTTCAGAGTCCGCGCCTCGCCCTGTCGACTAGAAAGCCATTATGTAGGTCCATTGAGCGCGCACCGAAATATTTCATAAAATTATGACGGACTAAAAATGTCAGCGATCTTTGCAGTTTCAATGTCATTGCTGTCGTTAAAAGATGTAATGCAAACATTGATAAAATTTGATTACCCGTACCTTTTAGTTTTAATCTAACGTCTGTTTGAATAAAAACCATTAAGTTTAATGGTGATGTTCAGCTAGCATATTACTTGGGGCCAGGCTTATCCGAAAGGAGACTCGACCCCGGTATGAAGGCTTGAAGGAACGGAGTGGGTTTTTTAGTCAGTAAGAGTCTGAAACTATCTCCCGCTTCGCCCAAGAGCGGGGGTTGTCACTGGATGATTTTCTCCACCGAAAAAAAAAAAGCTAGCATATTACTAAGAGTAATACTTAATACTCAGGGATGGTATGTGTACATATAGAGATAAAACTTTAGACATAACACTTAAGAAAAGAAAATACACTAACAAGGTACCTACCTAACTCCTACTTTCAGAATTTACTCATTTTTATAGGTACATACGTCTTCCTTTTTATATGGTTTCATTTTTCTCATCATAAGTCTGACTAAGTAACAACAAATACACCTGTGTACAATATGAGTAGGTATACCAATATAAAAACACATTTAACTCTCACTCTGCATTATGGAAACAACCGACTTGGCTGATACAAATAAATAAGCTAATGGATCATAGTCAGGATTACTAGCATTACTAACAAATATACGCGGCTCGTAAATCACAGTTATATGCCGCTAATGGTATTACGCTAAGTAACAAATAGGAGGCCGGTATCGACGGGACTAAACACAGACATGGTTTTAACAAAAGCCGCTTCTTAAGTACGATTATTGGCATAAATCTGCCATAAATGTGACGTCACGGGCGCGTTGAGAACTCAGACACGCATCAGCATAATGCCGTGATAATGCGCCCCTTGAGTGCGGCCTGGATCCGCACCCTGTGGATTATGGCCAGAGGCTCCACGCCCAAATAACATCTTTTATGCTTGCCTGGCTATCTTTTGTGAGAAATTGCGATTCCGCTGTATTTTATAAGTACGAATATTCAAAGAATGGCTGACAATCACAGCTTTGTCAGAGCCTAGACGCCTGGATTAGAATTTTTCTTTTGCTATTGTGACATGTCTGAAATTCATAAAGTATTTCAGTCGAATCAGAATCGTTTGGATAAATAAATCGTTGATAAATGATATTTAAATAGTATGTAAACCAAGTCCAATTAAATTCAGGTATTACAAGAGAACACAATGTTACAGTGATCAGTAACACGATAAAGGACTACGAAAAATGTAAAACACTGTGTTCATATTTAAATTTTCAGTGATTAACCGTTCTTTCGTGAAATAACCGGAATAATACTGTTTTAGTGTAATTATAAGCTGGTTTACTTACGCCATAACACAAAATACTCGTAAATTGGCAACGTTAAATAGCAAAATGTATTTTCATCAAAATTCGGTAAAATTAAATTGAAGGTCTCCGTCTGCCCTGTCAATTCTACCGAGTGGTTCATTTAAAATGTCATTCCAAAGTGTCACATCTTGTAAGAAAGATCTTTGTTCGTTCTCGTTTATTTGGGAATTCATTATGTAAATATATAACATTTAACATAATAAACGCACGCCCTGTATATTCAGAATTCGCTACTGAATCCATTTGAGCTGTTTTTATTATAAAACTAGCTGTGCCCGCGACTTCGTTCGCGTGGACTACAGGATTTTGAATTTATCTTTTCTAAAATAAAAGTACCTAGCCTAAGTTACTCCTTATTACATCAGCTACCTGCCAATAAAAGTCCCGTCAAAATCGGTCCAGCTATTTCAGAGATTAACCGGAACAAACAGATAGACAAAAATTAAAAAAAAAAAATATTGTGGCGTATATACCGTATATATATAATCATATGCATGTAGTAAAAAGCGAGTATTTCAATATTACAAACAGACACTCCAATTTTATTTGTATGTATAGATAGGTATTTTTTATCCTAAAATAATTGAAAATTATTGGAGGGTAAAAAATAAAATTATTAATACACAACAACAACAACATTTTTTTTTTAACTTTTTATAAATATATATATATATGTAGTATATATATGTAATGAAATGACCTCCTTGGAAATGACATTTCATTTTTTTAATTTTTAAGCTGTGGATACGGGGTGACGTATCATTCAATGACAGATGATGTTTAGATTAATTTTGTGCATTTTATTGTTATAAAAACTTGTAGAGAGATAATTAAAGGGATATAATTGAGGAGGCGATATTAGTGAACTTTAATGTCGTTTCTTTGTTTTCAGGTGAGATAAAAGTGTAATTTTAGTTAAACGATAATTTATTACATAATACTGTAAAAGCATCTTGAATAAAACAAATCTTTGTTTTCAGAGAAACAATTTGTGGTTTATTTCGAAAATCCTCAATAATATACCTTATAAAACGACATTTTTGTTAACTAAAAGAAGATGGACCGGCTGCAATTTGAGTTTACGATGATAGCTTCAAATGATGGCAAATCAAATGTATTAGCCATAACCTCAATATCTACAGAAGAAGGAAAATGTTATGTTTTACCTGATGAGCTGAAGCCGGTGATTCATCATACATATATTGTCAAAATGAATACTTTCTCAAAAATAAAAAATAGTATAAAAAAAAGATATCAAAGTAGAAAAATATGGATAAAATTGGATGAAGATCTTAAGAAAACATATAGAGATGAGGAAGGTAATATGCAATTTTTAGATCAATATTTAGAAGAAATGAGCACAAAACAACCAATAGACATAAACGACAATTTCCAACATATCTTGGAAAAATTAATAGAAACTACTACAAAGAAAGAAAATCAACATAACCTAAAACATATTTCAGAGAAATTTATTATTGAAAAATTCACAAGCAAGAACCCTAATGCAATGCAATGGATTGAGAATTTTGAAAAGGAGTGTGAGCGCTTTAATATATCAAAAGATGAAACAAAAATAGATATATTGAGATTATTTTTAGAAAAATCTTGTTTGGATTGGTATAGCTCGATGGCCATAAAACTAACAATAAAGGCTGAATGGAATGAATGGAAAAACAAATTTTTAGAAACTTTTAAAAACCGAGGATGGGACATAGTTACATATGCTCTCGCATTTAGATATAAAGAAGGACTACTAATTGATTACGCTATTAGAAAAGAAAGGCTAATGCTAGGCATAAACAAATCGATAGACTCCAAAACAATGATAGATCTTATTGCAACAGGTTTACCTGGGTTTATCTTAAATAGGTTAAACAGAGATGAACTCAATGACACTACTGATTTGTTCAATGAGATAAGAAAATATGAAGGTATGATGTACAAGAAAAACTCAAGTACAATAAAGAGTTGTACATTCCTTTATAAAAATAAAACTAATGAGAAGAAGCCATGTAACACTTGTGAATCTTTGAACAAAGGAATTAGATATCATCCGGAAGAGTCATGTTGGTTCAAGAAAAAAAAAAAAGAAACTGAAAAAGTTTTTAAACCCAGAAATGTAAATAACAACTCCATTATTGAAGTAGATATAAATACTGAGAAAAAAAACGAGTAAGTACACCATTAATCAAAATCAAGCTCTTATTAGAAAATAAACTAGAAGTGAGCGGCATTTATGATTCAGGCTCACAGATCTCTTTAATAAATTCAAGACTGATTAAAATAAAAGAAAAAAAGGACAATGAGAATATAGCATATATGAAAACGGTTAATGGTGTGAAAAAAACAGATGGCTTGATAACAATAAAAATAAAAATATTTGATTTAGAAGAAGAGGTGGATGTATACATAGTAGAAAATGAATATTTTGATGACTTTATAATCGGATTGGATATGATAAAGAAATTCAAACTAACCCAAAACGAGGACTTGCGGATAGAACAAAAGATAAGAACAAATAAAATAGATGAAATGTCTAAAGATAACAGAAATGAAGAAAAGAATATAAAAACATTAGCAATAAATTTTAATGAACATATAGAAACAGAAGAGTTTGTAAGTATGACAGACCATTTAGATAATGAAAAGAAAATTGAGATCGAGAAAATAATACAGGAATATAAAACAATTTTTGCAAAGGACAAGTATGATATAGGAACAGTTAGAGATTATGAAGCTCACATAGATTTACTAGTAAATAGATACTGTAGTAAAAGACCATACAGATGTACAATAGAAGATAAATTAGAAATTGAAAAGCAAATATCCATGTTACTAAAGAATAATTTAATAGAAGAATCCTACAGTCCTTTCGCTGCTCCAGTGACATTGGCATTTAAAAAGGGTGAAAATAGGAAATCCCGCTTGTGTATAGATTTCAGAGAACTAAATAAAATTGTTGTTCCACAAGCTCAACCTTTTCCGTTAATAGATGATTTGATTGTTAAAACTAGAAATTGTAAGTATTTTACTACACTGGATATAAATTCAGCATTCTGGGCGATACCATTACGGGTGGAAGATAGATATAAAACAGGATTTGTCACACAAGATGGCCACTTCCAGTGGACCTGCCTTCCCTTTGGCTTGAAAACATCACCAGCAATTTTCCAGAGAATTTTAAGCAATATTCTAAGAAAGCACAATCTCACAGGATACTCCGTAAACTATATTGATGATATTCTGATATACTCGAACACCTTTGAAGAACATATAAAACACATAAGAAATGTATTAGAGGCAATAATACAAGAAGGCTTTAGATTGAAGTTTACGAAATGTAACTTTGCTTCAGACTCAGTAAAGTACCTCGGCCATGTAATTCAGAACAATTCGGTAAGACCACTAAAAGACAATTTGATCTCGATAAGACATTTTCCAACTCCTAAGACACAAAAGAATGTCAGACAATTTTTGGGAAAAATTAACTTCTACCATGAATACATACCAAGAAGTGCAATTATTTTAGACCCATTACATAATTTATTAAGAAAAAATGAAAAGTTTGTGTGGTCAGAGAAGTGTGAAGAATCATTTAATCAAATAAAAAGATATTTATGTTCTCAACCTGTGTTGGAAATATTCGACAAAGACTTACCAATAAAGATCTTTACAGATGCATCTTTAGAGGGTATCGGGGCAATATTAAAACAGACTCAACCAGACGGTAAAGACAAACCGGTGGCATATTTTTCAAAAAAACTAAACGAATCTCAAAAACGAAAAAAGGCCATATATTTGGAATGTATTGCTATGAAAGAAGCAGTAAAATACTGGCAACACTGGCTAATTGGAAAACATTTCACTATTTACTCAGACCACAAACCTCTAGAGAACATGAATATTAAATGCAGGACAGATGAAGAATTGGGTGACCTCACATATTACCTATCTCAATATGACTTCACAGTAAAATATATACCTGGTAAAGAAAATATAGAAGCAGACTGTTTGAGCCGAAACCCTGTATTAGAATCAGAAGATAACAAGGAGGAACTATTAAAAATAGTTAATTTAATACAAATAAAAGATATAGTTGAAGACCAAGAAAAAAATGAAACAATAAAAGAAAAGAAACAAAATCTACTACATAAAAATAAAATCTATTATAAAAAAATAAAGAAACTTGAAAAGATTATACTCTCAGAAGAATTTAGTAAAAAAATTATAAAAAAGGTGCATGAAGATTTATGCCATATTGGAATCAGACAATTACAGAAAAAAATAAGTCCACTATATACAGCTAAAAACCTAACAAAAAATATCATAAATATTTGTAAAACATGCGAAATATGCATAAAAAATAAATCAAGATGTCAAGGAAAATTTGGGTTAATGTCACAACTGGGACCAGCAACAAAACCATTTGAGATAATGTCAATGGATACTATAGGTGGCTTTGGAGGATCTAGGTCAACAAAAAAATACTTACACCTTTTAGTAGACCACTACACAAGATATGCGTTTATTGTGACTTCAAAAACACAGAACGCAAGTGACTTTATAAAACTAACAAAGAAAGTACTCGAGACAGATGAGATTGGAATAATTCTGACAGACCAATATCCAGGCATCAATTCAAAAGAATTTAAACAGTATTTGCAGGAGAATAACATCAAACTAATATTTACAGCTGTGAATACGCCATTTTCGAACGGCTTGAACGAAAGATTAAACCAAACAATAGTAAATAAAATAAGATGTAAAATAAATGAGAAAAATAATAAGAGAACATGGACAACAGTAGCAAGAGAATGTGTACAGAAATATAATGAAACAGACCATTCAGTTACAGGTTTTGCACCAAAATATTTACTGGATGGTACTAATGTCAGTATTTTACCAAATGAAATTAAAACAATAGAAAAGGAAGACAAGTGGATTGCTGATAGAAGATTAGCATTAGAGAATACAATAAAATCTCACAAGTACAACAAGAAAATATTTGATAGAAATAGGAAAATACAAGAGTTCGAGATAGGAGACAGTGTATATGTAGAAAATGGAAATAGACTGAACAGGAAAAAATTAGACGAATTAAAAATAGGCCCTTTCAAGATAATAGAGAAAATATCGAACTCCATTTATAAGATTGACACTGGCAACAGAAAAACAGAATCAACTTTATTCCACATAACAAAATTACAACCTGTTACGGCAGAAGATGAAGTAGAAGAAAACGAATAGGTATAAAGATAGCTTGCAGGTGCATTGTTTGTATTATATTATTTAGAATTTTCGTTCCTATGGGGGGGAGATGTAATGAAATGACCTCCTTGGAAATGACATTTCATTTTTTTAATTTTTAAGCTGTGGATACGGGGTGACGTATCATTCAATGACAGATGATGTTTAGATTAATTTTGTGCATTTTATTGTTATAAAAACTTGTAGAGAGATAATTAAAGGGATATAATTGAGGAGGCGATATTAGTGAACTTTAATGTCGTTTCTTTGTTTTCAGGTGAGATAAAAGTGTAATTTTAGTTAAACGATAATTTATTACATAATACTGTAAAAGCATCTTGAATAAAACAAATCTTTGTTTTCAGAGAAACAATTTGTGGTTTATTTCGAAAATCCTCAATAATATACCTTATATATATTATATTAAATATATATGTATGTGTATTTTATCTATAATTATGTATACTTTTTACTCTTGTTTTAATACCATAATTTTCTTTTTGTGCACCTACCATGTAGTCTCTTCACCACCCTAGGTTGACTGGTAGAGAATGCCTAAGGCATTCAGTCCGCCTATGTACTTTGTGTTGCATGAAGATTAAATAAATTAATAAGTCTTGATTGCGTTACTAGAGTGTTTATATGTGCCTGCGTAGATACCAATACCAATGGGCTTCCAATGTATTGCGTTGATGTCCATTCTATTTACCTACTATTAGAATAGCTAATTTCTTTAAAAACTCTACCTAATGGCATTTAAATACAATTTAATTACTTCAATTATGATTGTAACTTAATTTTTAAGTGGAGTGTATAATAGCATTATTCCAGTTAGATACATGTTGTATATTATGTACTTATTAGTAGAAGATACCTACACAGGTAGGTACACAGTCAACTTTTATTTTACGACTGTTCTAAACTGTATACAGGAGTATTATTAAGAATATTTCTAGATGCTCATTTTTCCGACCCAAGTTTCAATTCGTACGCCGGCAAAGTTTACAAACCGTATAAATATAGAGCAGTGACGCTCGTTCAAAAATTTATAGCCACATTTGGCTCTAGTTTGGTTCAATATCTCTCTTATTTGCGTTTCAATGCCAACTGTCGACCTTTGTGGAGCTGCCAACGACTTCCGGTCTGCTTTTTGACGAATGCCCATTTTTCCTTATGAACTTCGGGAATGGGGTAACTTCGCCACGATAAGCTATTTCTTAAGTTTATGAAGGGCGGTTAAGTTTTCAAAAGCACGCAATGTTTTGTCATTTAAAGCGAGTGCTAAACTGTTATCAGGAAAGACATTAATCTGGGTAATGTCTGCCGTTTCCGTGGGCAGGTATCTATTAACGCGCCCGGCAGCATTTATAGCTTGCGGGAAAACGTTATTTTTCAATGAACAGACACTTTGATACATGTTCGGTTTTTTAATTGTTGGAACTTACGTATAAAGAATGATTTTTTCAAACCTCTTTAATGTAAAATCTAGGTTATAGAATGCTAAACGTTAACTATAAAATATGTATGGGTTTATCTACAGTTTGGCCATTTATTAACGCGTCGCATTTAATAATGCGTCTTTTCTTCTTAACAACAATTAATTTTAAAATCACTCACTAAATAAACCCAAACTGAGCGTGACACAACAAGCTGAACTGAAGCAGCTTCCAGCAGTCTGAAAACACGTTATACAAATAGCTTAGATTTAGATCTAGTCACACTTCCTTACGTTCGTGAACACAAGAGCTAGTATCGCGCAGCACACCCGGGTAAGACAACGGCGGGCCACGTTCAGAACCACTTAATTCTGGAACAAACGGCTCTAAGAGAAATTACCCTCGGCTGAGATAAACTCGTCTTTCGGCCCTCTGCTAAATTAGGTACTTCCACAAGAGTATGTATTTTAAGATAAAAATACTCTAACCATCAGAATATTTAAGTGTTACTTAGGAGTAAAATAAAAACCGAAAGGAGTCCTTTACGGGTAGCTTTATTACTCAACTAATTCTCTCATACTCAACACACTATTAAGAATTTGCTCCATACTTTTTGACAAAGACCATCCCTACCAAATACATATGTACATAAGCAAGATTAGACATCACTCTCGGTAATTTGATTGTCATTCAACCCGTGCGGATACGCTCCACTCGCTTACCGCTATATTTGAAAAATGACAGTCTCAGTCCCGGGAGTAAACAGTCACCGTTAATAAATAAAGGACAGAAACCGAGGAGTTTATCCCTTAATTGAACAATCACACCAGTCAGCCATCACTGCTTTAGCAGGATAATAAAAATACAGAATAATAATCAAACTTTTTACAAAAAATATTTACTTTCCACCTCCTGTTTCAACCAAAAGACCAAAGAAAAATCCTCCACTACACACATTTTCAATCAAACCATTAACTGTGAAAAACCCTTTTAAACAGCAGGTAAGTGCCTAATAGCAATATTGAAAGTATAGTAAAATCTGTGAACGTATATATCGGGTCAGCTGAATGCAATCCTGTTTCAGCGTAACCGTGACCTACCTCGCTACCAATAGGATATTCCATCGCTGTTTATAAGTTATTGGAAATTCTCCGCAGACAGCTTTCCTTGTAAATGAACTTGACACAGATAGCATCTGATAGTTCACTGGCTTATATTTTAGCCGCGATAGATAACTTACGATTTCTAGACGATAGATGGAAATATTAAATTCGTTTGATCAACACTTCTGACAATGTCGATTGAGACGACGAGAGTTAACAACAGCTACGTAATCTCAACAAGATCACGAGTAACAAAAACATCTCGGAATAACAGACAGTTTCCAAAGATCTGTCTATAAAGAACTTGAGTTGATGTAAAATACATCAACTCCAATTCAACACTCTCATTTGAACTAAAAATACAGACGTAAAAGCTGAGTCGAAAAGAAAACAAATCGCCGGTGTGTACCACGGGGCACGGGATATTGCAAAAACCTAAAGGGGCACAACACATAAATCTTGACAGACAAGGCCGAGAATAGAAAATCCGGCATTCGCTTCAGTACCGCGCTATATTAAAGTGCAACTCCCGTTTTCTGGGTCGCAGGGGGCTGAACTGAAGAGTACACGCACTCATTACGAAAATGTATCGTACATGTTGTATGCTGCCATTGTTCTCGCGGTGCTATGAAATATTGATTTGATATTTCCTTTTTTTTGCGAAGTATGTTATATTTTTTTCAAGAAGGCTTTGATGCCAGCATTGAATACGAAATACGATTATGTTACAGGTCTGCTTCCTAAGTTATTCTTTGAAAGGTTTAAACAATCTATTCTGACAGGACAGTTGAAGAGAAAGCCCGCCTCAGTTTAAAGCAGCTAGTCGCATGAACTCACTAATCCGCCCAACAATGAGCTACGGACCACACAAATCCACATACATCAGTAAAACAATTCGCTGAGAGGCGGCGCGGTGCGGGCGCCGGCGTCGTGCGGAGGAGCATCAGCCGCAGGACGCAACAGGCCAGCAGGCCTAAGCCCGGGATTACCGCCCTCAGGGGCTTCACGCTGCAAATTGAATGAACGCAAACATTCTCATCGTATAGATACTAAACACACAAAATAAATGCAATTACTTTAAGACGAAGTTAAAGGAAGCCGGTCGGTGCTGCGTCATAGTCACGTTATCACTCAATTTTGTGCAGGCTAGTTTTAGTTCTGAAACTCGTGAGCAATGAAAACGCTGAAGCAATGGAAACTAGTAGTGTTTGTGACACAATTTGTGAAAAACATAAGAGAACATCATTGTAAATCGTGATTGAAATAGACACAAACCGTCATAAACACTTCAAAAAACATTTTATTAAGCGCCCGAGAGTGTTCAATGAAATAAACTAGACTGAAACAATGTTGAATCTAGAGAAATGAATGGAGTAGATGAACACAGCTAAGCTTGATACTTCAGAAACGCAATAAATAATAAAATAAATCCGTTGTGTAACATGTTTATAATCTAAATGTCGGGCAGCTTTCACCCGAAAATATGCTGATGATACCTGTTTTATTAGACGAATAAAAAGTGGCGTGTGTTGACATGTTTACAGCTCCGAGCTCGCGCTAGTTTCAAGACAAATAAGTTATAGACATTGCTATCGTAAATACTTTCAAACAAGTTCATAAAATTATACGGAACACATATATTTCTGAGATAAAAGAAATTGTGTGTTCAGCTAGGTCAAAGACTGAAAAGTAAGCGACAAGAGTGTTTATTTCATGTTTTTATAATTCATTGAGCTGTTTTAATACAACAAAGAAATGGTTGTGCCATCATAAATTGATAGTATTCTTAGAACTAAAGACAAAGTCTTTTTATCTCTGACGTCTGAACCAAAATCTACCATTCACATTAATAAAAATTATTTAGGTACCGAACCAACTACAATGTTACCCCAAATAATGCGGAAACTACACTATTTTTCTAAGGAAAATAAATCATTTTCAAAGAAAAATCACTACAATAAACGTCTACGCAAGTTGTCTGAACATCATCAGTATTGATGACAGTGTTGCTAACAAGAAATATTCATGGCCATTATTTATCCTGAATATATTGAACGGATCGCGAAGGTCCCCATTAATATAGGTAGGTCCCCATCAGGTCGATCACCGTATACGGCATACGTGAACGCTTCGTCATTTTCCGGAAATGTGGAGCCGGCCGCCGGAAATTCATCGGAGGCTAGCAATTGGGAGTCCCGTTCGAAAATTTTCAGGAAACTAGCGAAATATCTAGCTGAGCCTAATAGCCTTTTATTGAAGTAATAAGTTCGTTAGTCGGGATTATTCAGCAATATGAAATAGACGCAATCGTTTCAAACGAAAATTAAACCATCCAATTTTATGCCATGTCCAAACCGTTTCGGAATACGCTCGCCAAAGTTAATTTTCAAATAGTACGTACCTTTTGATGGCGCTAGTTTTATCGCTTTTAATCTGCTTTTCATGTTTTATTCATGAAAGCGACTATTTACTTCACAAATATTTAAGTTAGATCTTTGTCTTTAAAATTCAAGATCTTTGTTTCTAGGCTTTTTAAATATTATATTTGCAGTTGGAGCTCTCTCTAAACTGTCAAGGTTGTTCTAGCTGTGCTCAAATTCGTGTAGTGACGCTCGTTCTCTTCGGTCCACACTCCCCGAATTTGAGCTCCACTCGTGCTCAGCTCAAGCCCCCATGAGCAACCTTCAATATTTTTTTAGAGGAGAAAATATTTCTGTTGTGATGTCATGAGACAAGGAAACCGTCACGCAAAGTGTAAGCTGATTTCTAAGATGATGTTGAAATTAAAGTAATATTGTATTATCCGTATGCTCGTGGCTAAAATAAAAGTCGAACTGGTCGCTCATTTCCGAAGTTAAGCAACGCTTACCGAGGTCGGCCTTTAGATGGGTGACCATCTTGTCATACCGAGATTTCTCCGTGTCTCAGAAAGCACGTTAAGCCGTTGGTCCTGACTGTCATTTGTAGATCAGAGACAGTCGTTACTGATAGTCAGAAATCTGTGACCAGTCTTGCCAAAGAATATACCCAACTAATGGGTTGAGAAGGTCAAATAGGTATTCGCACCATGTCATATTGCTACTGGTATTCAGCTACATCTGGTTAGACTGGAAACCGGCACCAACATATCTGGGAAAAGGCAAGGCAGAGTGACTGATTGTATTATTAATTTATTATATCAGGGTTCATGCTATCACCATATAGTCCAATAATATTCAGTTATCTTTATTACATCACCCAATATTCCGATTTCATTTTACTTTTAAATAAGATAGCTTCCCTGGCTCGGCTCACGTAAAACATTCAGTCCAATCTCCTCGTAACGAGCTCTGGTATACAGACCACTCTACGGAATCATCCCAGGACTTCTCTTAGGGTAATATTTCATAGCTAAACTTAGCAGTTTATCGCCTTCTGAAATAACATAGGTACCTATTGGAAAATGTTCGCACATTTTCTTGATACGATGTTATAATTTATATCTACGTCAAAGTCAATGGCTCGAAAACAGTAATAGGTACGTGCAATATATTCTACCAAAACTGCACGAAACTCGTACGTACCTAGACAATGGATACTCCTAAATAATACAGTTTAAGTAGTTGTGACTACCGAGTGTTGCGAGTCGCATGGCGGTTCCCAGCTAACTTAGACGTAGGCTTGTGGACGACGAGCAATGGGTAGCTCACTGTCCGGCCGTAGAGTAAGGACCGAACCAGAGCCGTCGACAGAATGAAACGTTCCACGCGCGCCTCAAAGTGATGTCAGGCAAACCGTAGGTACCTAGTAGGACCGGAGCCCGCTAAAGCCGCGGGAATTTTTGAGTTACCGTGACCATGGAACGCAAAGATCAACTGAAGGACACAGGTGGGGTTTAGTCAGTTAAAAGACTGACACGCCCTGTCACTCCACGCGATTAACCACCCCAAAAAAGGAGTGGCTTCATGATTATTTCGTCACTGCGTCTGCTATATATCCAATAAATCTGAAAAGACATGCAATGCACTAATGATCGCCGTCAATTAAGCAGATACATCGGCAAATTGCTAACTCATTTAACTCGTTAGTAGAATGGAGGCTCCGCTACACCTCACAACTCCCCTGTATCTAGCTAATATGTATCAACATTCCACTACGATATTCAAGGAAACTTAATTATACTTTTTTTTTGTTTAACACTGATTGCGGTGAACTTTTTTAGGTCAAATGACATTAAAAATAGTTTATCGCGATAACCTACTTCCAATGGTGTAATATTTACGGAAAATACTGAAAGTTTCAGCTCGTTCTTACAGACTATTAAAACTACAGCTACTACGGTGCGCTAGTTTTAAAACAATACCTTTGTTATGACACTGTTCGCATAATTTATTAGCTTTCCGGTTTAAAAATATTCTTCGCTGTAAAAATGATAGTTGGGTTTACATTTTACAAGAGAATGTCGTCTGGAGCCGCATCACGTTGACAAAGCGCGCGGCCACAAAAGAATCACGCTCCACGTTGTCCTCTGCTCACGATATTATGCGGTTTCCGTAACTTCACACCATAATGATGTTAGTCTAATTGTACGAGCCCGACACACAAACATCGTGGTTGTACCAACTCCGTGCTCACATAACTTAATTTCAACATTGTTGCATGACACAGTTACAATTTATTTAAGTGGCACGCAGTGGGGTTAAGAGGACTATTATATTTAAGCTATTTTTCACGTAACACTGAAGTCTTGGCAGTAACTGAACATAACTTAACAAAATTGTACAGTTTATTTTTAATGTGCGGCAAAATTCAAGACAAAGCCTAAAAGAGTAAATCACACAAGAAAATGTAAAGAAAACATTACCGGCGTACAAAGGCGTTTAAACTTAAATTTCCCTAACAAACAAAACTAAGTTCTTAATGGCTTAACAGTGGGGTCGTGTCGGAGTAAAATCATGCAGCGAACTAGTGATTTCCGCGGCACGTCATTTTCAATTACATTAGCTAGTTTAGTTTGGAGGCAGTGGGTTGCCGCTACTTCAGCCGGCAGAAAGTCAGCGTGGTCATCACTTAGTCGGTATCGATCGGCTGCCGTCGGCGTCCGTCGAGCCGCCTCATTCATGCACGGCCACTCGCTGATGCAACTCGATACATAAAAGTCATTAAACACGGTTTGATCTGTTTCCGTTACAAAATACATTAACCTTTAATAGTCCATTATTTTAAATGATGCGATATGAATCAAATATATCAGGTTACGTATTTTTATTTCGAGACTGAACTGTGAATAGCTGCAGTAATGTTTTACTTCCACCACCGGGTGTTGGGTTCCGTTCTGGGAAGAGCAGCTAGCTACTTCAATTGACCCACTGCATTAGTTGATAGTCCTAATTTTTTTAATTCACGATGACTAGAATTTTATTTTACCGAAAAGGAGAGGATTCCTACATGATTTAGCTTTTTTTTTACACAAACCTCATATAATCTCCTCTCAACCTAATATTATAAATTGTGTCATATAAGCCAGGTGTAGGTACACATGCGCCACGTTTCGTTCCACCTCCACACAGATGGGTTTAATGAGGATTTGATATTACCTTTGCTTCTCATATTATACTTAGAACAAGCTTTTAAAATGAAAACTCAACCCTACAAAATAAGATATTTTTAAATAAAGAATCTTTTACCGAGCACACAGGTAAATTATAGCACTAATTTTCCTTCGACTCTGTTGCACGGAATATTCCCAATACACTGGCTTATTTGCGTAATAAATAAATTGAAGTAGTTCGCATATAAAAAATATATTGGCAAACTAGTGTGGACGTTGATTTGCAACAACATTGCAATTTGTTCGTCGGAAAACGTCAATAATTTCCCGGGAGGCTCCGGGCGGCGGCGGGACCGTCACTATACGCTATTTATTGCGCGGATTCTACAACAATTACCCACTATTTTTAGTAGTTCTATACTCAACGGGAACTTTAATAACACCGTGGGTTACAGCACTTATTATGAGTCTGGTTTATGGAAGGCGTGAAACTGTTTCATAACCGCAATCCGCTTTAAATTTACATTTCACTGATTGTGATTTACTGTTTATTCGTTTATCTACGCTGTATTTTCAGCAAGGAAATCTGGTAGATATATCTTTTAGCGCTTAATTAGCCAACAACCTATTAATATTTATTGCCAAATTACTTCTAATAGAATTCTTTATGAGGGGAATTTATTGTTCCAGAAACACAACAGTCGAACACACATAGTACCCAAGTATACACATAGATACAACAATCAAGTGATTTAGTTGTGCAATTAATCCTCGCAGTCATCTTGAATCGACATCCGACTGCTGGTGATTAATAGCCAATCGCGCAGTTCCGTCTGTTCAGCGCGTCATCAGCAGGGTTATAAGAAGCTTTCTTTCATATTCCCCTTTTGTCTTTTGTGCGTAAAAAACGACTAAATGTCTTTTAATGATATTTTGATTGTTGCGCAACTTTGTATTGTAAGAAATAAGACGTTTACCTACCATTTAGAATCAACATAGAAACTTAACAAGAAAAGGAAATTAAAAGTCTATCTTTGTAAACCGTCCTCAGACGACCATGAAGGGAAAGAATGAATGGAAACGATTTACATTTATCTACGAAAAGTCTTGGAGATTAAAGTAGGTGGCTTACTGCTTGCGGAATAGCATTTGGGACACGAACAAGAACTTCTCGATAAGAGACATTCAACAACACTGTACGTCGCCAGGCAAGTTTTAGTTCGAAGAAAAACACATTTACGTGCCCGGAAACATTACGTAAGGAGCCATACAAGTTAAGTAGCCGTATTTTACTACAAAATAAGTTAATGGTCACGCTACCACGATTGTACTTTGCTATGGAGGCAAAATAAATTGTTCAAACGGCTTGCAAAGTTTAACTGGATAAGTTTTCCTTGCATTACTCCCGAGACAGAAGCGTCTCCAGCCGCCAGACGTTGTTTGTGAAATAGTGTTTCCTCTAACTCGGGAGTATGCAAGCAATGTTTTCCAAAGTCAATACCCAGCTATCAAGGGCAATGCGGCGGGTAATTGACGACGTATCGGTGCGTCCCAACTTGTAGCGTTCCTTATCGAGTGGACAAGTTTATTATTTCGGTAAAAAAACAACCCTTCCACAAGCCACCACTAATAAAATACCGCTTCAGTTGAGCCTTTCACGAGTTGAAATGTTCTGTTTGTGTACATTCGTTACGTTTGTGATTGCAATCCTACTTTTCTCTTTTATTCGCAAAGCCAGAGCGTCTATTGCGGGCGTAATCCGATATTGCTACAATAAAACTGCAAAATCGTGTCAGAGAAGTGAAATTAATGTCCTCACGAGCGCAGCTGAAAGAGAAATTAAAAAGAGACCTGGATAAAATACCTGCTGAGAAATGATGGTATTAAGTGTTACTGTTACTAAGTAGCCTTGCGGATTGTCCGAAAGAGTTACTGTGGCCCTCGCAAAGAGCAACTGAAGGTTTTAGTCAATATAACACCTACATTCGCTCTCACTTTAAAGCGAGAGAAGTCGCTTGATGATTTCCCAAGGTATATAGCCTTAACAGGAACAGTTATGTGGAACAGTAAACATGTCATATATGAAGGTAATCCCTATTTGTAGAGCTGAAACCGATAACGAGAGGCAAGCGAGCTGTGGAGCGGAGTAGCCGCCCGCGTGGAGGGTGAAGATGACCGGGATGACCTCTGTGTTATTGTGTATTGGACAGTTTTTATTATCATTCTTTTATGGTTTTCTGTGGCTCACACTTATCTGTTAGCAAACTAAACACTCAGTTTTTTTCTCAATCTTATACATGATACATTCTTAGTAGATATTTAGTTAGGGAACTATACTTGGGTTCTTTAGAAAACGGTTAAAAATGAACAAAAATCTTTACATCGAGTAAATAATATTTCGACTAGAACTCACTAAATATTATTATTTTTAGTTTGTAAACATACCTTTTAAGTTATAAGATAATAATATTGGAAATCTATTCTCGAATAAAAAGCCTATTTTACTTGAAGCAAAGGTTCCTATTTAACTATGAACTTTTGCTTCATCCACTTCAATAATAAATGTGGTGTGTTGCCTTTGGCGTAAATATTTGTGCCGCAAATTCTCGCATATACGTGAACATGTACGTGTATCTGTGCTACGTCCACATTACGTGAACATGTACGTGTACCTGTGCTACGTCCACATTACGTGAACATGTACGTGTACCTGTGCTACGTCCACATTACGTGAACATGTACGTGTACCTGTGCTACGTCCACATTACGTGGACATGTACGTGTACCTGTGCTACGTCCACATTACGTGAACATGTACGTGTACCTGTGCTACGTCCACATTACGTGAACATGTACGTGTACCTGTGCTACGTCCACATTACGTGGACATGTACGTGTACCTGTGCTACGTCCACATTACGTGGACATGTACGTGTACCTGTGCTACGTCCACATTACGTGAACATGTACGTGTACCTGTGCTACGTCCACATTACGTGAACATGTACGTGTACCTGTGCTACGTCCACATTACGTGAACATGTACGTGTACCTGTGCTACGTCCACATTACGTGGACATGTACGTGTACCTGTGCTACGTCCACATTACGTGGACATGTACGTGTACCTGTGCTACGTCCAAATTACGTGAACATGTACGTGTAGCTGTGCTACGTCCACATTACGTGAACATGTACGTATACCTGTGCTACATCCACATTACGTGAACATGTACGTGTACCTGTGCTGCATCCACATTACGTGAACATGTACGTGTACCTGTGCTACGTCCATATTACGGACATAAGGGCGTCAACACAAACATATATTAGCCTACGTGGTTTTTATTTACATTTAAAGAACATGTAGCTTTTAGACATAACTAGCAGCTGCCAGCGGCTTCACTCGCGTGATAGTAGAAAATTATCCCAAGGGAATATATTTTTCTGGGATAAAGTTTCCTATACACCGCTAAATTTTAATCGTTTTAATCCCGTGGAGGGTCGATCCGGTACATGAAACACTTTCGTTTTGTAAAGATAAAATAAAAAAATAAAATACCTTTTTTTCAAAACTCGTATTAATTTGCGCACGTACGAAATTAATTTCTTTAAGAAAACGTCAGCTGAGCGGGTTCAGTGACCTGTAGTTAGTAGTCGGCGTTGCGTACAAACTATGTAAAACAAAGACGTGTGAATAAATCGTAGGAGTTTTATAACAGTAAATTATTATGGTGGGATTATTGATTTTGCATAGTTATGTGAAAGTTGATAAACCCTGAATGAAAAAAAAAATTCATAAAAAACAACTCATTATCAACAATAGTTGAAGAAATATGTACCTGCAGTAATCTGCAAAAGATAATTTATTATATTTCATAATGCCCTTACCTACATGTGACAGTTCAATTTAGAAAAAACACACAAAAATGTACGGTGAACAAAAAACTACTAAATGTAGTTTTTTGTGTTCATTTTCCTCATTTCCACGAAAGAAAACTATACTTTCGTGGAAATGAGGAAAACCTGTTATTATAACTCAAACAGTGTGTTTCTGAGAGTGACCACAAAGTGGACATATGCATAATGGAGCAGGTGGCGGATGGCGGCGGTCCGGCTCCGCGGCCGCGCCCGCTCGCCGCCGTAATGCGAAACCGGCTGCTAATCATAACCACACGTGTCGCCCACTACTTGCGGCTCCTTCATACTAATGTTAACGAAATTCAAACAGCTTTCCGTGCTCAGTTTAATCTCTGTTTGGTCAGCAGATCACATAACTACAGATTTGTAATGAAAATGTGAGAACGGCCATAACGGGTTTAATATTCTAAATTAATAGGTGAATCTAGGGTTAGTACCTGCTGAACTAACAGGCAGAGCCAGGCCACGGATTACAGGCTTAACTGCCTTCTAGCAAAGTTAACTAATACCCTAAAGTTGTAAAATACTGTAACTATTCGCCCCTTGGCGCTGATTACCGCTCACCTTAACGATCTAATCCTTAGAATAAGCCTGGTTTTACATTACTAACTACGCTAACTATCTTGCAGATAACCGTGGTTACAGCATCGTAGATTCACTAATGATATTGACTTACTTTTTCAGATAAAAATCTTTAAAAACCACCACACTAAAATGACAAATTCGAGTGACAAACCTGTGCAATAATTTGGTAGCCTCTACTTGGGAGATGAATTTCATAAGATGTAGTGATATTCATATGAACTGCGGGACAGGCGGGAGTAGTGACCGTCACACTCGAGCGAGCAGCAAGGAATATATTTTGTATCTCCGGAAAACTCTGGATATAAACTGTAGCTACGAGTAAGTTATGGTTGCCAGGTGTTCCAATTTTTCCGAGACGTTCCGTATTTCAGAAGCTTTCTAGATGGAGAAAATGTTCTATCGGTAAAATAACTAGGTATTTTAGCTCTTGTCATCGCCGGGGTGCCAGCTGTTTTAGAACCCAATGGCTTGGCACGTGACGATGGGAAGAGGCCAGATGGGATGACTATAATGCCTTGGAAATTGGGTAGGCCTTTGGTGTGGGATGCAACATGTGTCGATACCCTTGCGCCATCCCATCTTCTGAGTACGGCGGGCTGTGCTGGGGCGGCTGCTGCAGGTGCAGAAAACCTCAAACGGCGTAAATATAATAACCTCATTGGAAGTTATGTGTTTGAGCCGTTTGGGGTTGAAACTCTAGGGCCATGGGGTCCGAGCGCTCATCGAGTTGTCCGAGATATCAGCAAACAGTTGGTCGACTCTTCGCGTGACCAGAGGGCTGGACTGTTCTTCAGTCAACGAATCAGCATTGCCATCCAGCGTGGCAATGCTGCCAGCGTTCTGGGCACTTTTCCCACTGACATCGATGTGGACGAATTTTTTGATGCCCTCTAAGTTTTTCCCCGTTTTTCAGCCTTTTTTACTCGTTTGTATATATTGTTATTTTAAGTTTGTATATATAGTGATTATTTATTAGATTAATTGATATTATATTAAAATGATGGTATTTTAGTGTCATTTTAAAACACGTATTTTAAAGAGAATATTCTGCTTGAAATAGCTTTCCGTATTTTATAGTTCAAGTTCTGTTTAAGCGATTCAGTAGTTTAAAAACCTACAAGAAGTCGTCGTATAATTAACAGAGCTCTATATCGTTTTAAGTGGTGATCTCGAAATGTGTCGTACAGGCGCTTGAGAGGTGACGTGATGGGTCGTCGGCGAGGCGTCGCGCCGCTGCGGCGTCGGCGCCCGTCACAAACACAGCCTTCACAACAACTAACACTAGCTTTTATCCGTTGAATACATTCGATTCGAATAAATTCCGATAAAGGACCAGTAAACCTGTTTGTTCGTCGTCACAGCGGTTACACAACTGTTTGTGCATATCACGGAAGAAATTTTGCAAACAACCTAAATGTTCACCTATTCTTTTACAAACATTCAAAGCTTTGATCCTGAATAAATATTACCGAATAAGTTATTCGTTTGGAACTGCCACTCATTAATCATTGTATCGTGGCTGCCTCGGGAAGTACAAAACGTTATCTTTGCTTTATAGGCGGCTGTGAGCTTTAATGACTTTCTTAATGTTCTAGGAAGGAAGATAAACACCAACTGTTTCAAGTGTTTATCTTCGCTTAATAGTTGTTGGTACTCTTTTGGGCGTAGTACGCACCTAACTACCTAATTCAGTATATTACTTCTGCCGGAATTGCTATATCTATATTTACTTACAACCATGCCGAACCTACAGATTTCGCTGTCTTTAAAACGACACTTTATTTGAACACTCACAATTGGCACGTTTGAGCATTAACGACCGACAAAATACACTTCCCGCAACTACATTAAATAACATTTAATTTGATTAAAACTTGGTGAACACAGTCTCGGAACTGAACTACCTCTTAGTACTTTATATTATAAAGAAAAGGGATTAGGGTGAACTTTAAAAGAAAGGGCCCGAGCTTATTCCGGCGGCGGGCGGGCTCCGGGCGCGCTACATCTCTCGGGTTTTATTACTTCGTAGTCTTCTACCCAAAGACAATTCCGCTCCGCCTCCTTAGAATAAGGTAATCAAAAGGAACACACTAATTGGAAATAAAAATACATTGTTTTCAGCTTTTTTCTCTTCAATTTCAGCACTTGTGATTGTAAAAAAATTACGTAATATCCGCAGTCTGGGGACCGATTTGGAACCAAGTTATGTTCAATTTATAAATTGCTTTCAGGAGCGTCGACTGCTAAACGAGCTAATATCAACAGATTAAACCTAATTAGGTACATAAAATGTCTTTATTTTACGGAGACAAAAGAATGGAGAGAGGTGTTAAAATATAGAAATTCAAATGAAGCTATTTACATAACTTGTTACTCCAACGTCAGATTTATTATATTTATATTTTGGATCCCAGCATTGTCCTTACTTTACAAGTAGATAAATTATGGAAGTAATTTAAAGTCGAGAAGATCTGGACGCAAAATGAAACAAATTTAAAAAAACTCGCGTAATATAATTTAAATCTTTTATTTTTGTGTTTTGGAGCGAAGCAGATGTTTAGGCAGCGACTTTTAGGCTCTCGGCTCTCTTAAGACCCTCGCCACGGCTTGGGTCTAAATACCGCCTGGTCGCCACATTACACACTTATATCATAATGTACTATTAAGTGTTTTTTGTAAAACTGTATTTTATTAATACCATCTCTTCAATATCCTTAGGGATGTAAGGTATGCCCGATGAAATTCCAATTTCTATAGATACTTATTATAAAAATGTATAAGGCTCATGAAGTTAAATTACAGATTACGTAAGGTTCATCTTAAGTGTATCAGCAATTTTTCCTATGAGTTTTAAACTGTACCATTTGATTATCATATCGTGACTATTGTGAGACTTACCTTATAGTTGAGTCGCTTTTGGAATAATATAACGACTCCTATGTACGTGTTCTATCAACTTTTCATAATACAATTGGACATAAATCCACCATTCCACATTGGAAACGTTTTGAGAATGGCCTCACTTTTTTTGCTTACGAAACCCTCAAAATACGGTTATCGAGTTGTGTGTATATAAATATTGGCCACTTTAAAAGGCAACTTTATTTTAACAGAAGAATTCAATCTGCCAACAAAAATGGGTTGGAGTGAGTGAAAATTTCCGATAAACTCGATGCATCAGATACTGACATTTATTAACGACTGTAGTCAATCGAATCCTGTTTTATATACCAACATAAAGAAAATTTGTTTACACGCAAATGAAAGGATGCGGTAAAATATACAATTGCTAAAAAAAGTTATGGCACGGCAACATTAAACACGCTACGCGTATTACGCACAGCACACGTTTTAATTGTTAAACATGAAATTAATGTAATCAGTGCTTATAAAGTAAGTTAGTAGTGTAACATGTAGTACGTGGGTGCGGACAGGCGATGGGGAAGGGGGTAGCGGTGGGGGGCTCATTACCGTTGCACTCTGCATCCAGCTCATTAACATAAGGCATATTGCCTCACGCTAACGAGGGTCCTCGTTCACCAACAACCCAGCTGCTCTTTCGCTGCGAAACTCACCGGATAATTACTGCGGCTAGCACTTATCTATTGTTGGTGGTAACTCTGCTGGCGACTGCAATTTGCGCCGTCGAACCTCCAGCGCGGCCTCAAAGTTTCGTCTGTCAGTACAAAAAGTATTCTGCCTCCTTCGAGTTTCCGACATATTTTTTTCCTTGTTGTTTATTTATTCTGGAGACACATAGAAACGAATGTGATAAAGGCGAAAAATGTTCACGTGCACGTATCGTTTGTACACATTTGTAGTAACAGATATTCGTGCAAAGATTTTGGATACAGTTACATGAGCCGTTCTATTTTCTATATTGTGTCGGACATATTGTGTGTTTTCTTGGCTTAGTAGGCGCGTTGTTTCAAGGAAATAAAGAAGCATTAAATGTTATTACATACGTAAGAGGCAGGGGATGTAAGGAGATTTTAAAACAAAACACGTTCACGCTGCCGTATGATGGTGTCGTATGAGTGCTCGCGCCACACAGCGCTTCGTTCACATAAAACCTTCTTGCTTTAAACTAAATGCCTCTCACGACCCCGGGGGTTTCTTTCATATAACGCCAACGTTTTCATTGAGACTCTTTCAGAGTCGAAAAGGTGTTTAAAAGTACTTCTTTAAATTTATGTAAGAGCGGTCGTAAATTTTGCGTAGCGCAATGTACACAAGAGGTAGTTTCAGAACGTCTTGTGTATATTCCTGATAAACTTGCATTGTTCTTGCGGACCTACATTAAAATTTTTTTATTATGTTCATTTTAAACCATTTGATTTAACAAATAACAAAGGTCAAAAGCTAGCTAACGGTTCAAATTTCTCGTTTCCTATTGAGAATAACACTAGGTACTTATTTATATCATATTACATTATTAATACCTATAAGAGTAGATCCATCAACATAGTGACAATTAAGTACACAACAAAAATTTAGCTCAAAATAAAAAAAAATCAATGCATTTGCGCACTCTACAGTGTTGTCACATCACATGTCCACAAAAGTCAGTCTTGAAATTAGCCAGAGTAATCTGCAATTCTACATCATATAAAATCATTGCAAAAAACAAGAAAATCACACTCATATTATAAATTACATACGAAAATTTGATTGTCTGTTTGTATGTTTTTTAACTTCATAACGCTCAAAGAGCAAAACGGATGTTAAAGTTTGGTACACAAGTAGACCATGTTCTAGAAGAGCACATACATTATATAGAATATCAGTTCCCATGAAATAATTTTCTACTACCACGCGGGCGAGGGTGCCAGAAGATGGAACGGTTAATAGATGTTTATCTAGCAGCGAAGCCATGTGTGCAAAAGGAGCTATTAACAAAAAGTTGCCGCAGTCTTAATGCATAGATACTTAACTGAAACTAGCTAAAGCTACCTCGTATATCGCTTTGGCGAGTGATAAGCCTAATCTCAAATTCTCTGGTGCTTAGCTAGTTTCTGAATTTCCGTCAACATTTTTATAGAAGACTTTAGAAGCTTTTTATTAATAAACAGTAGGTTACTATGTCACATTGTGTAATAAAAACCTTTTGCCAGTACAATGTCTTTTTATTTGTTTATTAACAATAATTCAATTCGGCTGAATAACCATTAATGTAATTCAATCAATTGTAGATAACACATTGTAATAAATGGCAACAACATTCACTTTGTGTCGAACACAATTCGTTTACGAAACATGTTTATTTGTTTTCGTATTATGTAGCCTGTCGATAATGATATTTTTTCTCATGTAAATAAAAGAGAAATAATACATTACTTAGATAGGTACATTGTATCTGATAGCTATATCTACTGTATCCTAAAATGAGTGGCGAAGAGCGTGCGCCGCGCCGCGCTCTCGACCGCCCCGACGAACAAAAGAATGAATACATACACAGGTGCTTGCTAAGCGCTTTTTCCTTTTCATACCTCCGTCGAAAATGGCATTCACCGCCTCTCAGACACATCTAGTGGATGAATGCAGCTCTCTTAAAAGCCCCAAGCTATACAACTCGAACTTGATCATCAGTATGCCTCCTCAACAGTTTACAGCCTAGTTCGGCAGTAGATGCAAAATTAAGCACAATTGTAACTGTTTTAGTGTTAATCTAAATTGTTTATAGACAAATTGTGTAAACATGTATTTTTCTGGTGTAATAAATTATTATTATTATTATTAATATACTACAGCTGTCTTACATTTCCTACAATGTTTACACTTAGTAACATCGCTACACCTACAAAAAGTTACACCGGTAAACTTTCAAAGTTCGCAATTATCTGTTCATATATCATCGCGAGGTTCGTGTAATGACGGCTTCGCACGAAACGAAAGTTAAAACTACATTAAATAAATTTCATATTTGCCTCAACTGTGTAACGGCACACGCGACTGCTAAGTAAAGTTTATGAGATACTGTATCACCGCCTTCATTTTTAAATGAGAACACAGCGTCATAATTTATATATAAAGGTCTGAAGTTAATCTCGCTTTTGTTTCTAATTTGTTACAAGTTCCACGTTCCTAACCAAGTCTCCTTGGAGACAAATTAAAAAACTCAGCCACTCTTAGCACAAAAGCTGCATAATTAAAAAAGGGTAGAGCCTCGTTAATCTTCAGGCGGTGAGAACAAAATGCGAGCGTCATTAGTGCCAGCTTTCAGCCGCTCATTCAAGCCATCCATCAATATCTATAAGCCTATTACGTACTTGATATGTGAAGCCTTGAACCACTCACAGAAAGCTATCATTAAAACAAGTTTCACAAAATTTTACTCTGAAATATCCTAACAGTCCCAAATTGAATGTTATGCTCTACGCAAGCACAGAAATTTACCTTTGCATGTTTAATTAAATCGTCAATGCGACGTAATAATATGTTATTACGTCGTATTGACGATTTACAAACAAGTCACAACAACGTCGCTGTTCACCGCACCGCCCCGCATCACACGCGAGCGATCGTATTTGTGTTCACGAATCGTCTCGTATATTATGATATTCAGCCCGAAACACAAATCGTCAAGAGGCGTTTGAGATTTTCTCTAAGTGCGTCTAATCCAACACTCGAGTGAGCTGGCAAGTACGCCAAGATTAATCACAAGGATGTTGGTAAGCCGTACCTGTGGGGCTGCGGGCTGCGCCGTGGGCTCGGCCGGGTGAAGGCGCCGAGAGCATGGCCTTGTCCCACTATGGCGGTCGTCTATATTTAGCTCGCTCCCTCATCCCGCGCCGCAGCGTCCCGCCTCCGACACCCGTCAATGGTGCTATTTAGAGCGAAAGTGCCTCTTTACATGAGATAAGAAAAAATAATAGTTACTGAAAGGTATCGGAAGTCATATCGATATCGCTCCGAGTTATTGGCATCGATGTGTAGATAGGTGTGCTAACGATACTGATCGCGGGTTATTACGTAGAGCAAATAGAGGGCATCGTTCCCCAGATTTTGGCATCCAGCTTTTATTTATGTTATTCAAACCAACAAGGTAATTACTTAACTAGGGATCATTTGACCAAGATAAGCCTTAAATAGAAGTTGATATTGTATTGAATAAGTTAACAGGTTCAGATTAATTTAGATTGTAATTAAAGGGCAAAAGGGCACAGTGTGAAATTAAAGGGTGCGTTCGTTGGAGGCTCGGAGCGGCCGAGGGCTGGCCGACAACAGCCGACTGCGAGCCGCCAGCGCCGCGCGTGAGGAGTCAATCATGAAGCATTACCGAGGCTGCCTCAAAGGTAATGTTATCATCTCGCGTAAACGTGTATTTTAAACATGTGCGTAATTTACCTGATTTTAATATGAGAATGAGATCAAAAGACTGTTTGTTTTCAACAAATTCAACGATAAATTGAACCATTAATGAATAAGCTCAGCCATGCTTAAATAAAATTGTATCGAAAGCAAAGAGTATTTATAATTGAAAACAGATTTGAGCTCAAAATTTATATAACAGCACAATCCATGAACAACAATACACATAATATATTCTACCTTAAAAAAAGACTATTCTGTACAACCGAACCGCCTTCCTAAACTTAGATCTTAAATAGGGCGCACTATTCTATGTAATTTTCTCCTAGATCTATAAATCAACTGACACCTCACGGCGTTTGGCCGCACTTTGTATTCAGACTGAAATACTGAAACTACTTAACATAAACTATACCGCTAAAGTTAGGTGTATTTTCAGCTAATTCCGCCGAAACACTTGGCTGCAAGAATTACAGTTCTAAATCAATTTATTCGGATCTTTTGTAGCTTCGTAGAAAGTTCGTGGATTCGTAGCGAGTTTGCAGGTCCGTAGCAAGTTAGCTGATCTTTTCGTAGCACGTTCGTAGGTCAATCCGTAGCAAGTCCGTAATTCTGTAGCACGTTCGTAGGTCTGTAGCAATTTCGCAGTTCCGTCCGCGTCAGTGGCAATTTCGTAGATAGTAATCTCAAAGGTACAATAAATTGTCACTTCAAAGTTTTATTTAATTTGTCATCTTTTACAAAGCATCACATATTTATTTATAAATGTTAATGTAAATAGAAAAGTTCTTTCTTAGGTCTAGAATTTTTGGGGTCATATCATTAACATAACATTTACCTACTTGATATGTCTCTAAGTAGACTTTTTTTTAGGTGTGAAATCATCTAATGACATCTCCCGCCCTTAGGTGGAGCGCGAGGGTGTTTCAGACTTTTACTGTCTAAAACCCACTCCTGTTCCTTCCATTCCTTTCGGTTCTCTTTCGCACAAACTACGCGCTGTCGACGACTTGGGCTCGATCCGGACGGTTACCGGACGGTCGGGCTACCATTCAGCTACTCATTACTCGCCGTCCGCAAGCCTGCGCCAACGGCGGCTTGGAATCGAATCAGAATTCCGGCTGCTGGGGCGTGAGGACCGTTGCCTACGCATGCGGCCTCCTCCTTTGTTAGCGTAACTGCTTCGCATGAGGAGGCGGCCGCCTGCACTCCTCCTCGCTCCAGTTTCGATCGCTGCCCCCACGATGACACGTGCTCTGCCCTGGTGGTCCCTAAGTAGACCTTAAAAGTTTAACTGTTATCAAAACGAATAAACGTCCCTGTTAGATACCATAGAACCAAGCAACGACGACAAGTTTCGGCAAATTATTAGTTCGTGCCACCGACCGACACAATCCTACATACCTATATAGACATATGCCGGAATCGCCAACTTTGGTTAACTTTCGTCATTATTTATAAGTACGAAAGCTAGTAGTAAACGGACAGTTTAATTATACACGGGTCTATTAATTTGTTTGCTTTTGTTAACTGATTAGAGTACAACAATGGGATAAAAGTGAACTTTATAATTAAAATCAGTTGTTCAGAAGATATCGACCGTAGTCCGTTTTAGTGATCTTAGAATATACAAGTACTCGTAGTACATGACCATAACCATCGGAATGTAACTTTTAGGTGATGATAAATTTAGTAAAGGTAAAAACACACACTTATAGACTTGTAAATATTTCAAATTTAGGGATTAAATAAAATAAAACCTATAAGACTTTCTGTTGACCTAGAATCGCGGAAAACATTATTTCTTTTTTTACGATTATAACTTAAGTTTGTATAGAACTTTCGGTGCGCGAGTCCAACTAGCACTTGACCGGTTTAAAAAAAAATCTGGTAACCCGGCACTTAACCGGTTTTTTTATAACAATGATAATGACATTTAAATATACATCTGGCCTACTTTTCCCCACTGCGTGGCAATGGCCTATCTCTCGTTTTTTCACAATTCAGTATTTTGGTGCAGGTCAGTTCTTTCAGTAGCAGCCCAGCTCGTCCCGCAACCTTCACCGGTTGATTCTCTTCTAATATTTCCGTTTATCTGCCGCAATGTCGTCTGACGTTTAATGGAACCCATTCGGTGGCCATTTGTCATCCGACGTGCGGTAGACATGTTCGAGCAACAAAAATAGTTATTTAAAAAACGAAAACATGCAGTTGTCTATATCCAAAATCATTTTCCAGCCAGAAACGTGGTTAAAAAGTTGACTACCAGCAAATAAACGAGAAACTGGCAATACAGAGGTGGGATGGACAATGGGCAATATTCACCGGTTCACTGGCGCGGTGGGGCCGAGGCGGGAACTGAATCGAAACCTCATATTACCACCTACACTTCAGATAACCAAACAGATAGGTATACGGAATCATACGACTGTAAACATATCCGTGAATATTGATTTTGGATGTTCAATGCTCATCCTTATATACACTCTGTGAGGAGGGTCGTATGTTAATAATAATAATAATTAATAATAATTTTATTAACACACACACAAGTTAGTAAGAAAATAAAGAAATCAACAATTAGAGTAAGACAGACAGTACACAATAGAAGTGGCCGTGGGCCCCAAACTAGGCGTAGCCTGTATCTTGGTGGCCCAGGTGATTATCAGATTTTTGCGACAGTACAATTTTGCAAGGAAATAACAGATAGAAATTAATACAATATAAAGTAACAGAGTAACAACAAGAATCAAGAAAGAAATGCAGAATTACAAACAGATGAAATCAAATTAAATTTAAAATATTACATTACATTAAAAATTCAGTTAAACTACATGAAATTGAAAAAAAAAAAAAAATCTAATCAAATTATAAAGAAAAAAAAAACTATAAAATCAATGTCAAAATCAAACAAACAAAAAAAAATAAAAAATTATTAAATTGACAAAATAAAATAAATGAAAGTCAATTAATAAATAAAAATAAAAATCAAATAAAACTATAATTACATGTCAGAACTTTGAAAATAAGAACTATTTATCTAAGAAGTAAGTGGCAAATGTGTCAGTGTGAGTGTTTAGCCGAAGTAAGTATTGTATTGGTGTTTGTGTATTTGTGTGTGTTCAGATATTGATCATTTCAATGGACAAATTAAATTTTCGGTTTGGTCATACGTTAGGTCTTGCAACCATCTCTTTAACACTTTCTTGGCTTCAAATGTATTCCCAGGGACCCGTATAGATTTATTAATCGTGTTGAAGACTCTAGTTGGGAGAAAAAGTGAAAACCGAGTGGCAAATATTGTTCTAACTCTTGGGATCGGCTTGTGTGCTTTCTATTTATAGCTTTTTCAAATGTGTGATCATTTAATGAGCTATTAGCGATTTTGATCCAATTATGAGAACTTTTTAATTTAAAGTGCTGATAAATGGCACAATATCTAGTGTGTTAAATTGTTAATATTGTTTACGCATTTTAAGATTTTTTTTTAGTATTGGTATGTTCGCGCTTCACTATCGCATCTAATGGTAAGCGACGATGTGATGTGAATGATACAGTACGCTTGCATAGAAATAACCTGTAGCCCGAAGTAATCTGTATTAGAAAACAGACAATATATATTTTTTTTTTTTTGTAAAAAGTTTTTTTATTTTACACTTTTTAGTTATGGTACCTACCACCACTAAAAAGTACCTCTCAGCCAAACTTAAATACCTTATAGCCAGAGAGCATCTCATAACGATTCTAATAATCCCAAACACGGTTAGATTACATTAATTTACCTTCTGGCTTCGTCATCAGATCAGTCCGATACATCCCCTCTCCCTTTTCCTTCAGCCAGCCATCGACTACACGAATAAACAAAGCAATTTTACTTGTTACGACAGTTCTGCTGTGATCCTATGAGGAGTTCTGTGCCATATCTTCGAAGTTCATGATCAGATCATAACAATATTTCAATGGGACCAACTTGGAAGCATAACCTTTCAATCAAAAAAAATAATTTTCAAAAAAGATAAGATATCGGTGAACATACATAAAAAAAAACATATATATTCAGCCGAACATAGGACCTCCTCCTTTTCGAAGTCGGTTAAAAATAAATGCCAACCCTCTTTAGATATGTGACTCGCAAAATTCAGATGAAACCAATCACTCAATGGTAAACAAGTTGCAATATACCTTATTCGATGCTGGCTGTCAAACATTCAAGTGAATTCTTAAACACAGTCGTCAGCGGCAGGTCGCTCCACCTGCCCTCTCGCACCCCCCCCCCACACGCCCCTCTACGGCTGTCAGGCTCGCTCCCGCGCCCCGTCACCGTCGCCGCGATGAACACTTTCCGCTTCTTTGTACACTCAGTAACCATGTAGCGGATGCTATACGCTACCTGTCTTCCTGACTCCCCAACCAATCTTCATAAAGTATTCCTCAATCATTCCACCCCCAAGACTCTTTAATATGGAAGATGTTGTAAAACCTTCCTAAAAAAAAGTACACAGCTTATGTGCATATGAATTTTCTTAAGAAATTGGTTTGCTTTCTCAAGGGGAAGAAATCTCATTTACGCAATATTATACTCACAATTATTAGTTGTTTGGCGACGAAACGATACTCCGAGCCCTCGTTAGCAAATAAATAACAAGATGTTAAATAAATAGGTTGCTTATTTCAGCCGTAATAGGCGTTTAACTTAGCCCTCGGCCTCATTCCAGACAGCCTGAGGATTCATTGCCAAGTTTCAGTCAATAACGGCGTCTGACTCCATAAAGATTTTCCATATAGTTTTCTGGAGTATTTAAACTATTTTTATTTTTGAAATAGGTATCGTGGTGAATACGGCATATGGTGATATGATGACATATGGCTCTGAAACGTGGTCGCTCATAATGGACTTCATCAAAAGTCTTAACGTCACCCAAATGGCAATGGAAAGGGCTATGCCCGGAGTTTGAAGATATCCGCAGGAGAACCATGGTTGCGGCATAGCACGAAGAACCGGCAAACTAAAGTGGCAATGGGCAGGGCACATTGCTCGCAGGACAGATGAATGTTGGGGCCGAAAGGTTCTGGAGTGGCGACCGCATACCGGAAGACGCCGCGTTGGAAGGCCTCCTACAAGGTAGACCTGGTAAAGGTTGCGTTAACCCGATGCGAGACGCATAGGAACGTTCATTGTGGCGACCTTTAAGGGAGGCCTATGTCCAGCATTGGACGTCTTTCGGCTGAAATGATGATGATGATGATGATCGTGGTGAAAGCTGTTATATCGGTTCCATGAATGTATGTTTGCCGCGTAACACAAGCTCGTGTATCATTCGATTCCTTTACAAAGCACGTTCGCAAAACGAATTCTTGCATTGTGTGGAGCTTTCAAACTCCAAAGAATTAAGCAAAACAAAGAAAAATGAATTTCTCGTTTTTCAAATTGAATCCTCTTAACCAAATTGATATCGTAATAAAAGAGTCCGTCCATTACGGAGTGTCGTCGAGGTAATTTGCTGTAACTCACCTTCCACAATGTCTTCCCTGAGAGCTAGCTACTCATAATTAAATTAAGTCTTGCTCTTTTCTTGACGTTCTACTCATTCCGCGTTTAATTTGTTCGTTTAATAAAGTCTGATTGTACTGACTAGCGAGGAGAGTCGCAACTCGCAGAAAATTTACACTAATGAAAGATATTAAAAACACGTAATAATAGGGGTGTGCGCATAATAACAGCTTGGAAAAGCCCATTTGCTAAACCCCTTATGGACTCCCTTATCAACCGCTACATTGGGCAGTCGTAATGGGTAATTTAAATAATCACGCTTGCCAGATCTACTCGTTATCTCAGTAGCTATTATGAGCACTCGGGAATCCCCATCAGTAGCGGAAATGTACACGATTCGGCTAAGTTATATGTATAGTTCTTATAGCAAAGTTGCAAACCACGTGAAACACCACAGCAGGGTATTTATCCGGTTGATACAACATCTCTGTCGCCTTTCCGTAAACCCTGAGAGGAGATAGGTCTGTATGGTACGACATGGTGCCGTATTTTATTTGTCACGTCTTCAAATAGCTTGTTAAATTCGTCCTGGTACTCCGGAGCCTACATAAACAACAGATGTCCCACGTCCCCGTGCCGAATACAAATGAAATAAATCCAGAGAATTGTACAGGCTCTAAGGCTTTACCATGACGGATATTCAATATAGGTACATATTACTGAACATACTCGTAAGCATCTTAGAAGGAATTGGATGCAATACGACAAACATGTAGTCGAAATCCGAAAACCTATTTCAGCGCTTGTATAATAAATAGAGTTAGAACCGCAGCGCTTAGAGCAACGCAATCAAAATCCATAGTGTAGCTGTCAATCGGATTAATATCGATGGTTAACCGATGTTTACAGATGAGCGATGATTAAGGCTCGATTCGCACTAATCAACACAGTTATTGATTGACTATTATCCATTCTGTGCCAGGCTTGATTGGCATACTAGTTAAGCATTTAGTAACAGTTTAACTAATATAATAGTTTCAGTATCGAGCACCAAAAATACGCTAGTATACATTTTGCCTTGTTTACGTTGAAATTCAATTTTCTGCTCTGGGCGAAGCGGGAGAGAGTGTCAGATTTTTACTGACTAAAACCCACAGTGTTTCTTCTACAGGCCTTTGCGCTCTAGAGCCACGGTATCTCTTTAAAAAATTCCCGTGGCCCCAGTGAGCATCGGTCCTGCTGGGCCTCCACGGTTTAGCTGACATCTCATTATTTACCGCAGCCCGCGCAAGAAAGAAAACCCACAGCCCTGGCGCAGGCGTCGGCCCTAACTGAGTCCCTACTTTTTTGTCTCTTTGAGGCGCGCTTAGAACTCAACAGCTGTAGCACGATTCTGCTTCCGTCTGAAATTTAGCATCTAACTATCACTATATTTTCTAGTTCTGATACCCTCAGAGCTTTAAAGCACACTGTCAGATTATATACCTATATTAGCGCTGAAAACTCGCTCACCCGCTTATGTTTCATATTTGAAGCCGTAAAAAGCATTTGTCCTGGTTCATAAAGTAATGCGCATTATCAAAACCGTAAAAAAGCCGTTACGTGATTTAGAAGAACAACGCGATCCTACACCACGGACAGACAAATAAAGCGGCTTTATTTTTAACTAGCTTTTGCCCGCGGCTTTGTCCGCGTACATAATAATATATCACCTTTGTCACTCAGGAATAAAGCAGCTTTCTATCGGTAAAAAAAATTTCGCAATCGGACCAGTACTTTCAGAGATTAAGTAGCTCCTACAAATTAAAAGTCATATAAACTAAATTTATCTCTGTATAATATGAAATATTAAGCAAAGACTAGCCGGTGCCTGCGAGTTGGTCCGCGTCATAAAATAACACAATGCCATTTCGTCACAATTTCAAGGCATTTAGGCGGAACCTAATTATGTTTATAAAATAAACGTAGCGTCGGTTTCTCCTTAATCCTTAGATACCTGATTATCTATGAGTGAAAGTTCTGTTCCGTCCAGCTGTTTCTAAGATTAGCTTGAGCTAACAGGCAGACAGACGGAGGGATAGAATGATAAAATCTTTAAAAAAATCAGTTTTATTATCGGCATCGAGTATCCTTCAAATGCATTTATTAAAAAATGTTATTTTGATATCACAAACAGACACTTCAATTTTATTTATAGAAAGAAAAGTATCTATTTATTTTGGCGCACAAAATATTGTAGATAACAAAAACTTAAGACAAACAAAAAACAAAAAAATAATTAAATAGTAACATTGTATGTCTCACGTTAGCGCCAAAAAAGGTCCAGTTCAGCGAAAACACCAGACAACCAACTTATTAAATACGTAAATGGATTTGTTCAGCCAAGATAGGTACAGATGTCATAAATTAACCGATCTTGTCGTCCACCTATGGCCACCATACACTTAATGGCCCATGTATCCACAGTCAGCACTTTACAACCATATATACGTACTATACCTCGTACAATACGTTCCCTTTTGGTATTGCTGTCTCGTAAACTTGTCAGCCACGTAACAGAGTGGTTCTGTATGCATGCCTGAACACCGACTACGTAGCTAACGGGGTACAATCACTTAATATACTCTCCTAAGCCGTGATGACGGCCTATTTGCATATACAATTACATACATATTCACTGAAATATTAATTCTGTTCACCTTGATAGTTTTTATCAGGAATTGAAGACGAATTTCCAACGATGTGCGTGTGTGACAAAGTTAGGATCTTTATTTATTGGAATCAATTGATTTCCGACCGAAATTGAATTGCGTCGGAAATCGCGGCGTCTTGATGGGAAAATACATCCCGCTCTGTTACCTCCACCAGATTGCTCCTACATCCTTATAATCTTTTATAATGACAAACCTGCAATAGAAAAAAAGAAGGATGCTGTGACCTCATCGGAAATAGATCAATGGCTCTATCATCTCATCTATCAGGTTACGTGTGTTTTTTAAGGTCCTGTCATCCAATGAATTCTCCTACTGTAAGCTGTAGCGAGCGAGGGGGCATGTCAGACTTTTACTGACTAAAACCACACCTGTGTCTTTCAGTTGCCTTTTGCGTTTTAAGACCACGAGTTTCCTTTTCAGAAAATCTCCACGGCCCAAGCGGGCATCGGCCATATACCCCTACAGTATGTTGACATCTGTCTATTTTTTGTTGTGCTAATAATTGCTAGGGTTTTCTAAAATCGCCATGCTCGATACACTCCCTCGCCTCTTATGGCACTCACGGAAGTAATGGGATGGTGTTATTCTTTACGTCCGACACCATACCGTAAACAGCATGGTTATTATAACCATAAAAAGGTTCGTTTATTTTCAGAACCGTACATTTACAGAGTACTATTTTCAGAAACTCCAAAAATATCTCTTGCTACATGAAGCTACTTCGGTAATGTACCTACATTTTTTAGAAATTGCTGAAGGCTGTATCTGTAACTTAAATAAAACAGAAAGTTGGCCGTGCGCCATTTATTTAACTTAATGTTATACAAAACCCACCTGCATACGTTGTGTGAAACTATTTTATTTTTAAACAGAAGAATAGGTATTTATTGCCTACTAAAACTTTTTATACACAACATAAAAGAAAACTCTTTTCGTATATTAAGATTTAATATATAATAATATGAAATGTTTATATTTTGAATTTATCTAGTCTTTTTGCAGTTTCGTATTTCTTTCCCAATTGTTTTTTAAACACCATCTAGGTACGTATTGTTTAGAAAATTTTCGAAACAGACAGATTACCTAATGCTATCTACATTACCAACAGCTACAAGTAGTTCCTAAAAGCATATTTAGAAACAGCAAATACCATTTACCGCATATACTTCAACTGTCGGAATAGGCAGGTGACGTTGGTACACGACACATTTGATTTATGTGGCTCAGCCGTGATTTGCACATGGCGCTATATGGCTCGATGTGCGACCACAGGAAATTGAAAGCTATCCGTAAACCAAGCCATTCCGAAACCTCTATTCGAGCCACCGGGCCGTGGTTGGCCATAAATTATTACTAAAGGAACGTAATATCGGGCTCTAGTAAAGAAAATTGCCTTGAAAAACCATTCACAATTTCTACATACAAGAAACAAACAAAAAGACAGTATTTATTTTAAGGTCAACATCTAATGACTTCGCGGAAGGGCGTGTCAGACTTTTACTGACTAAAACCACACCTGTATTTCTTCTTTATCCTCGCGTTCCAGGACCATGGGTGTCGTTTCCAATGGTCAACCCATAGCCGCAGCAGGCATCGGCCCTGCTGGACCTCTACGGTTTTGCTGACATATCTTTAAGGCGCGCGTGGAACACTATGCGGTTACTGGACAACCGGACGGCGAGCTACCCATTGCTTGTAAACAAAAAAACAGCTGCAACATATAAAGCTCCACAATCCACAAACAGCTATAAGATCTGAAATAGACTTTATTTAATTACAAGGCACCCTATACATGCGAAACCTTCTCGCTTTTTTCCACAAAAGTTCACACAATGTGGGAAAAGAAGCAAACTAACTTCCTCCTCTGATGCTGATAAAATGATTTGATTTCTCTGCCTTTTGGCTATTGAATAAAAAACCGGCCAAGAGCGTGTCGGGCCACGCTCAGTGTAGGGTTCCGTAGTTTCCCGTCCGTCACAATAAGTGTTCCCACTTATGAGTTTAAAAAAAGGCTATTTGTTACGTTGACATACTAAGTACGGAACTCTAATAAATACGGAACCCTAAAAACGGGCCCACAAAGGACGGTGATCACTAAAACAGTATGCAAGTAGTAGAAATTTCAGCGATTGTGCACTCATAAAATTACGAATATTTTTAAGAAGCAATGATTTTTTTACCACGGTAGGTCATGAAAGCACGGAAAATCTTAACATCGACTTTTAAAAAGATGACGTCATTACGCAACGCCATCTATCGAACCACTTATGAACTAGTTTTTACCTTAACATTTTGATAGATGGCGTTAAAAAAATGAATTTTAGTTTTGTTCTAAATTGCCTTAGCATGTTCCTGATAGAAGTTTTATGTAGTTATAAGATAATACCGCCAATTCCAAGGAGAGACCAACCGAACAATTCGATAATACCCGACCCCATCAACTCAGGAAAAATCCTAACAGCGCGAACGCAAAATAGCCCAAAGTACAGTGCCATCTCTCGGGGAATTGGGTTACTAAATAATACATAGGTACCAGAAGAAGTTTTCGGTGGTAATTTTGGATTGCGAGAACCTAATAAAATATGTAAACGAAATTTAAAAAAAAAGCTTGCATATACGATAAAACTACAAACTTAGTCCAGAAATTATTTTGGACAACCTTTTTCTCTTTTTTGACCAAAAATTTTCTTTCCATAAAGTTCAAAATGATTTTCCTAGAAAGTCCTTATAAAGTTCTACTTTTCAGATTTTTTTCATATTTTCTAGACTTATGGTTCAAAAGTTAGAGGGGGGGGACACATTGTTTTTTTACTTTTGGAGCGATTATTTCCGAAATTATTGACATTATCAAAAAATGATTTTAGTAAACCCCTATTCATTTTTAAATACCTATCCAACAATATATCACACGTTGGGGTTGAAATTAATTATTACCCTTATAAAACATTTTTTTCCAATTTTTATTTTACCACTTTGTCGGCGTGATTGATATACATACCTATTGGTACCAAATTTCAGCTTTCTAGTGCTAACGGTCACAGAGATTAAGCGAGGACGGACAGACGGACAGACAGATATGGCGAATCTATAAGGGTTCCTAGTTGACTACGGAACCCTAAAAATAATTTGTTTCCCAATTCTTACCGAATAGAAAAATATGACTTTAATCAACAAAGCAATAATTTTTATCTTTTTTCTGGTTTTAAATTTCTCATTTCAAGGGATCATATAAACAATTCTCCGCAGTTTATATCCATACCTACAGCAGGCCTCTCCCGCGTAAATTCAGCCTCTGCGATCCAACACCCGAGGATATAAAATATGAAGTTATTGTCAAACCCAACAGCGAACCCTTACATACCCTTTCAAGCTTTTCGTGCTTTAAGATCCTTTAATAACAACTAACACGAGGTTTGAACTGGTGCAAAGACTAGTCTGCCAATCTACATCAGTTTTGACTGACAGTTTGTGCCCAGGGGGATAACATGCATATTTATTCATAACTAGCTGTCGTCCGCGGTTTCTCCATCTATTTCCATTCAAAATTGGCTTATATTTTTTTTTATTCCCAACAGTTTTTCACTATTTTATTTCCTTTTAAACCACCTCGGCATTAAGGCAATCAAAACGATCTTTATAAGATGTAAGTTGGTTATTCAACAAATATCTCGGATCTATTTTACCAATCTCTGCAAGCTTTGAGGATTACATAACTAAATTTTAAAGGAATTGACTCTTTACGTTGTGTGATTGTGCGGGGAAAGTCTCACGGTGTGAAGGATATCGATACGCCATCGGAAGTCGGAAGGCGTAGTAAAAGGCCGCTTTGAGCGAACCAATATGTTTTGCGACGAAAAATAAATCTTCCAGCGCGCCCTGCGCCGCACAAACTGACAGCCGTAACTTGTGTGACTACTACAGAACTGACAATGTTATCCCCAATACGTACACGACATATGTTGTGAGCCTGTGTGTGATTAGAATCTGTCTCACAGTAAGTGTATTATACAAGTATTTACGAGAGTGTGACGTGGCACCAAGTTTCAGCATTATGACCATGGCCGACGAAATAATTAGCACTGGCAGGCATTTTTAACTTCACATATACTCGTATCACTGACGTGTTTCATTTTAACACCTAAGTAACCTTCCTGATATTCACAATTTCATCAGAAGCTTCAAAGTAAACGACACCTCTGAAAATGGCCCCAGTGCCAACATTTTTCAGCATAAAATATTCTTTGCATAATATTATTGGTAATATGGTGTCGTCATTGGCTAGATAAAGCGAAAGTAATGTGCTGTGCGTGTTGCTCCTCCAAGGTAGAATGTACCTCGCCGTGGGAACTACGTGAAGCTTCGCGATTCTAATAAAGATCACGTTTCTTCCCACACAGTTGCTTACAACATTGTTGGTTTTTCCATGTCATGTACCTCGCACTTCAACAAAACAATAATAATAATAATATAATAATAATAATAATATTCCACAACTATCACACAACGCCGTCTAGTCCCAAACTAAGCAGAGCTTGTGTTATGAGTACTAGACAACTGATAAACATACTTATATATTTCTAAATACATACTTATTATAGATAAATTACACCCAGACACAGAACAAATGATCGTGCTCATCACACAAACATTTGTCCTGGGTGGGAATCGAACCCACGACCTCCAGCATAGCAGTCAGGACCACTAACCACTAAACCAACAGGGCAGTCAAATAATATTTTTTTAATTGTCGTATAATATAATATAGTAATATTTATAATAATGTTACTATATTATATTATACGACACTGCTCCCGATATCGATGGAATACTATCTTGCTCATATAAAAATAAACCGTGGAAATCATATTTTGAAAAGAATCATCTCCTGTCATGTGGTGCAGTGAAGAAGACATGTCACGCGGTGATGATATTTATACATTTAAAAATGTAATTTATATGTATTTTTTTTTAATAATAAATTAGCTGTGAATATTAGAAATTAAAGAGGAAAAGCAAGAAATAAGTCTTTCTTTTTCTTCTGTATAATGTGCTCTTTTCCCCTTTTAACCCCTCGTTACCTCAAAGAACGGTTTCAATTCCTTTGTGACCCCCAGATGAAAGTTCTTAGGTTATCGGATAACTTGAAACTTAAAATGCCAATGCATCCAAGTATTTTCCTGGATAAGTCATTTACTGTTCAGGCCGCTCGTCTATGGAATGCATTGCCTGTGGAAATAAAGCGTGCGCAAACACTGCCTGCATTTAAAAGGCTTATGAAGGATCATTACTTGACTCTGTGATCTTGTCTTCATTCTTTACTTACTCTCTTGCTTATATATATTTTGTATGTAGTATTTATTAAGTTTTGTTACTTTTATATTTGCACCAAGTGCAACCCAATTTTGTGTCCAGGCAATCTCTGTCCAGTCAAAATTGCCTGGAAGAAATCGCCTAGTGCGATAAGGCCGCCAATTGTGTGTTTTTTATTATATGGTTTCTTTTTGTTAATTTATAATCTTGATATGCAATAAAGTATATAGATAAATAAATAATAAAGACTATACTATGTCGTTGGTTCTTCGAACTATAAACCGATTGGTTTACAGTGTTTATCACTGAAAGATTTTCACTGAACGTAGGCCTTCTGGACGCACTGATGACGAAACCGGAAAATAGATAAGGGAACACTGTAAAACGACAGTACATCCTAGCCGTGTTTGAGTTTATTAGAATTGGCATAAGATGCATTCTGGTTTTAAATCGTTTTGATGGTTATTTTCTATAGAACTTGGACACTATTGAGGCTTAGCTATAGATTAAATAGCACGACTAAATATTATAAATAAATTTTCATTTCATAAGTCGGTGTTGAATAACGATAAACCAGAAACACTTCTCTAAAAGTTTCTTTTAACTATTGAATAATTGGTACATTTTAATCTAGTGTTAACTCGAGAAACTAGTAATGAGCTGTAAGGCTTAAGTCTTGAGTAATGTACAACTAATGTAGGAATGACAGTTTCAGCGTGTTTCTAATCCTACGTGACGGGGTATCATGTTACGGAGATCGCATTAGCAGTCGAAACATTGCGCCGAGTCACTCCAAGTATTGCTACCTATGGATATAGTTATATATACATAGTACGAGTACATGTATATCTACGACACGCGGCCAACCGACGCTAGACGACGCTGAACGTCACACGTCGGTTCCGGAATACAAATGCTGTGGCTGCGAATAAAGTTTACTCATTTATTTAACTCAATAGTTCTCACGGGCCGAATAAAGCCAACATTTTAGTAAAAGTGATGAATTTGAAAGGCTACCTACCGTAACTTTCATCATTTTACTGCCTGGCAGCTCGCCAACGTCATAGAACGCATCAAAGATTCAATGAACTCAAACAGTCACTGCCTCTACTGAACTTCTTATTAATCTCTCCCAATTTTTATCGAAAAAATCGTCCGTTTCCCACCAGCTGACTACTATTAAATATAATGCAAGCTTGTAACATCTTTATTTTCTGAACTGACAGTTCTATCATTAATATCTTTTTCTTCTACCGATATTTTCAACAGTTTTGCTGATGCTTGCCAAAAAGGTGCCAAGTCGCTATGTGTTCTTCGAAGTGTCATCGAAGAATTGCAATTACTCAATATCTCACGTGCTTCAACTATATATTTTCACATTTCAAAACTCTTTCGATAATGCTCTTAGCTGCGGTGAAAACTGTACTAAATTCCACTCACGAGCTCCTGAGACCGGTGGAAACTTTGTTTAATCCTCTGAGTAGATAGTTGCATGGTCGACTTTCAACTTTTATGTGCTGTAATGTGTAACTTCTTAATAGAGTTTTGCATGCCTTTTTTTAATGTGAGAAATTATCAAATAACTTCTTCCGATCTGGCAGACTTTAACTGAGTAAAACCCACCTGAGTTCCTTTAGTTGCCCATTGCGTTCCTGGGCCACATCACTCTTATGAACAATCCCGCAACACCTCCTTTGAATGGCTGAGCTCTCATGTGTAACAACTTTGCTGAGACGTCCGTCATGCTTTATATAATTTATACTGCATTCTAACTTGCACATAACGAGATACATTATGTAACGCACGTAAGAACAAGAGAGCAGCATAGTACGTTGTTCTTTAGTCTTCTACGGGTTCAAAAAAAACATATTTGCTCTTGTACAAGTAATGCCTGCAGACAACGTGCCTGAGAGATTATTCTTATCGTTCAGTGCAAAAAATGTAATGGAGGCATTATATTGTCAATTCTGTCAGGCAATTTAAAAAAAAAGTGTAATAAAATATGATTACTCAATTTAAAACCCTTGAAAGTTACATACTAGTGTACCAATAATCTTAAAATAAAAGATAATAGAGAAACTTAAAAATTATAAACGATTTTAAAATTTTCTATTTAAAGAAAATCGTTACAACTACACTTTCCAAAAATAAATAGAATTTTACCTAAACCAAGCTGAATTACTTCGCAAAATAAAGTCAAAGGAACAACATGAAAAGGAAATTCTACTGACTACTGAAGAAAAAATGTAAAATGCATTCGAGTCATACCTATGTGTTAATAACGGAAACGGTTCAATTGTGTTGATGATTATTTCCAATTTAACGAAACCTGAAGAATCATTAAAATAATAGCCGCATGAGTTGATTTCCGCAGGTTTGCCGACGATGAGCATTGGGTAGCTCATCATCCGACCGCCCGGTAAGGACCGAACCGAGTGATGGCGCGTAGTGTTCCACATGCCAACAAAACCGTAAGGGCCCAATAAGGCTCACTGGGGCCACGGAAATTTTGGGAAAGGATATCGTGGTCCTGGAATGCAAAGGGCAATTGAAGGATACAGGTGGGTTTTAGTCAGTAAAAGTCTGGCACGCCCTCTCGCCCCGTCCTAGTGCAGTAAAAGAAATTTGATGATTTCCCTCCTCAAAAAACGGGTCTATCTCAATGCTTAGGCAATGCTTGCTGAAGCCAGTCTTTGATAGGTGACCATCTTGACATACCTACTGAACGTCAGGCCTGGTTGTCATTTGTAGACCTTTGCCAATCGTCATGGATAGTCAGAAGCCAGGAAATCTGACAGCAGTTTTGTAAAAGGGTGACTGTCGCAGTCGCTCCTTTTAACATAGTGAATCATATAGTATTCAGTTGAATTTGGTTGGACGGACACACAACATATTTGTAAAGACTTGGTAGACTGAATAGACACAAGAAATTAATGAAAAAAAGTTTGAACAGTTTTTATTTGATATTTTTGTAAGCAGAAAAAGAACACATGGGATAGTTTATGTTTGGATATTACAGACATAACTTTAAATTAAGTAACACACATTAAATATTAGTTACATTAATTGACTTTTGAAAACAGAAATCACTTCATGGAACAGTTCAAAGTCTAGCCCTTCCAACACACTGACTACAAAACCGATACTAATATTTGTATTACAAAACGGATTTAACACAATAGCGGCTCACCGCTTACGCAAGCTAGCAAGGTAATAAACCATTACGCGCGTGGGAATAACGCACGAATGTGTTTAATATTTTTTATCGGACAATTTATGACGACAGCGGCACGTCATTACTTACGCTACGTTCGCGCCATAATTCTGCAGGACACAAATGGCGGCGGGCCACAAATGCGGATTTGTTCAGTCGCAGTATCCGCACCGGCCACAGCTGCGGGACTAATGCCCGAGCCGCAGAGACACGTGACGAGTTTTAGAAAACGCTGATCATTTGGGATTTGATATGATTCGCGTTTGTCCACAATTGATTTATTGTCAAAAAATACGAACGGAGGACAAAACATTTCGTTGATATTTTAGTAAATTGAACTGTACGGTGACGCTTGCCCAGCAATAATATCGCGTGACACTCACCGCTTGAGCTCCAGTCGAAACATCCCATTCACATAATTTGTCAAAATGTCCGAATTGATCGTATGCGCCCCGGAGACCAATGACTAGCCTGACAAGCGGAACTGATACAGAAGCTGACAGATTAATGAGCTCTCCAGAGTACGGAAGCGGATAGGTGTCACACCTCATAATCATTCGTCTGACCGACGCTGACGGCTGCGGGCTCGTTTATTTGACACAATGAATTAAACTACGAAACTATTTAATAATCTCATAAGTCCCTCGTCACTAAGGACTCTACTCAAGTACACAGGGAAACTTCATTTGTAATGTATTCATTTCAGTTAATAGGAAATTAATTATTCAGTTTCGAATGAGTACTGATTGGTAGTAGGGAGATGAACCTATTAAGGATTAAAAGCATTTAATTTTCAACGGTTCAATAGTTTCAGTTCCTACACAGATTGAGGTACACATATACCTACTTGTCCATAAATTAAGGTAGGCGCCAAATAAGTTTGCAATAACGGTCATTGACCCTCCTACGTTTATTGTAGAAAAGTCGTAAAACGGTCTTGAATCATGTGACGTGATCCTTTACATTTTGTAGAAATGAAAAACAATTCATTGTTTATTTTACGGGTACCTACGCAGAAATAAGGTTTACCAATATGCCAAGGTACCTCCATTATTGCAACAGATGACTACCATAAAAATTCAGATTTAAACAATTTTAGATATTTAAATTGTTTAAAAACACTGGACAAACACACACATACATTAAAAAGGCTGGTGAAGAAATTGATTATAATTCATTCAGACTGAAATGTTTACATCACATAAAATTTTGCCAACTTTTAACAACAATTTTAATATAGTATTATTTTATGAGTTGTATTTGCTATTATGACAAAATCATTTCCCCGCAACACAAGTAGAGTAGGCAGACGAGTCATAACTGTGTATTAAGTCAAGTCTGAACAGATTAACGGTTTACGAGCAAATTTATGTTTATGGCTTCTTCGGCTCCATTTTATAAACACCAACCTACTGAAACCGCTGAAACTAAATGTAGGCAAACCACGGGCTGTTCGTAACTAGCCATATATTATAAACTTGGCTAATTGTTCTACTCTTTTGTGTGAAACATTCTTGTTGAATATTCGGACGAACTTTTCACAATTTGGTTTACTTGATTAATTAGACAGGAGTTTATTATACAAAAATGTTCAAGAACTATACTTTGATGACTAGTTTCCTTACATAACACATGTACATTATCAGCCTTACAATGTTTCCACTGCTGGGACTCATGCCTCTCATGCCTCCTCTCAAGGAGAGGAAATGGGCAGAAATCCGCCACGTGGGCCTATTGGTGGATGTCATATGTCAGGACATACCGATTTCTTCGCGATATTTTCCTTCACCGATTTGAGAGCAGTGATGATGAAATAAATTACACAAAGTAAAGCGCTTGCCTGGGTTTGAATCCTCGACACACAACTCGTAAGTCGGGACCACTAGGCCGCCATTGCTCCTCTTAGTAGCGTTTGTGCTTTTTAGGGCTATTTGCCATTAGGTTAATTTTCTTCCTCTATCACTGAACAAGAACAATGTAGTTTCTCAGACAAAGTAAACAAGCAGACAAGTCCAACACATAGCTGCTACAATCCTGGAGTGTTGTGGCAACATTCCTGGGCATGGCTTCCACAAGCTCCAAGTATAAATGATAAATAAATGATAAATGATATTTATTTTGTAAATAGGTTTAAAAAACACTTTTACACGTCAATTTTTTTTTTCGTCATTTTATGCTAGATGAGGCCGGTGTTTTCTATCTGACTACCCTGAGAAGAAACACCGAAACAAACTCAGGGGTCAAGGTCGCTTTTAAAGTCCATACAGTAAATATGTAATGGTCAAATCACATGAGAACCATGCAGATTTGTCTGAGATGGTCTTTTGAAGAAAGAACCATACAGATTTGAGTGGACCTGTCCAATCAGTGTAAGCATTTGTCAGTATTCGAAAAGCTCAACTTAGGACTACTAAGGAGCTCTACGACTTGACAAACAATACCAAAGAAAGGACATTTGGGTAGGCCGCAGAAAACACTCAAATTGCCAGACATACGGTAAAATTACTGAAAAGAAAAGAAAAAGCAATCAACATAGTCCTCACATTTACAATAATATAAGCAAATTGATAATTTACAAAATATTTAGAAAAGTAAATATTTATGTCAAAGAAAAATACTAAAATACTTTAAGTACTTAAAATGTATACATGTCATTTTGTAAAATAAAAATAATCTCCAATGTCAAATTGTAAAAAAAAAAAAAAACAAATAAAATAAAAGGAAAAAGCACATTTGAAAATAAAAATAATTAAAAAAAATACAAAAGAAGAAAAATAAAAATGACAACAGTTGTAGTAGGTACTGGAGCAGGTCAATCCCAAGCCTTTTCGTCCTGAATATAGTCTTTTACAGTGTAAAAAGCCTTTTGACAAAGTTTACGTTTTACAAATGATTTGAACTTATTAAGGCTTAGTTGTTGAATATGATTAGGAAGTTTATTATAGAAGTGTATACATTGGCATCTAAATGAGCCCCCTATTTTTTTGAGCCTGGTTGCAGGAACTACAAATTTATGTTTGTTTCTTGTATTAAAATTATGAATATCACTGTATTTTTTAAACATATTTTTATGGGCATACATAATATTCTCGTAAATATACTGTGAAGGCACAGTCATTACATTTATTTCTTTAAATTTATCTCTGAGGGAGTATCTGGGACTTAATTTATAAATTGATCGAATAGCCCTTTTCTGTAAAACGAAAATTGTCTGTATATCGGCGGCATTTCCCCATAATAGAATACCGTACGACATGACACTATGAAAATAACTAAAGTAAACTAAACGGGCTGTCTCTAAATCAGTTAAATTTCGAATTTGTCTTACAGCATATGCTGCTGAACTAAGTTTTTTCGACAATTTGTCTATATGTGGGCCCCACTGAAGCTTAGCGTCTAGAGTAATGCCCAAGAACACTGTAGTATCTTCAGGACTCAACTCTTTAAAATGCATTCGAGTCATACCTATGTGTTAATAACGGAAACGGTTCATTTGTGTTGATGATTATTTCCAATTTAACGAAACCTGAAGAATCATTAAAATAATAGCCGCATGAGTTGATTTCCGCAGGTTTGCGGACGATGAGCATTGGGTAGCTCAGCATCCGACCGTCCGGTAAGGACCGAACCGAGTGATGGCGCGTAGTGTTCCACATGCCAACAAAACCGTAAGCCCAATAAGGCTCACTGGGGCCACGGAAATTTTGGAAAAGGATATCGTGGTCCTGGAATGCAAAGGGCAATTGAAGGATACAGGTGGGTTTTAGTCAGTAAAAGTCTAGCACGCCCTCTCGCCCCGCCCTAGTGCAGTAAAAGAAATTTGATGATTTCCCTCCTCAAAAAAACGGGTCTATCTCAATGCTTAGGCAATGCTTGCTGAAGCCAGTCTTTGATAGGTGACCATCTTGACATACCTACTGAACGTCAGGCCTGGTTGTCATTTGTAGACCTTTGCCAATCGTCATGGATAGTCAGAAGCCAGGAAATCTGACAGCAGTTTTGTAAAAGGGTGACTGTCGCAGTCGCTCCTTTTAACATAGTGAATCATATAGTATTCAGTTGAATTTGGTTGGACGGACACACAACATACTTGTAAAGACTTGGTAGACTGAATAGACACAAGAAATTAATGAAAAAAAGTTTGAACAGTTTTTATTTGATATTTTTGTAAGCAGAAAAAGAACACATGGGATAGTTTATGTTTGGATATTACAGACATAACTTTAAATTAAGTAACACACATTAAATATTAGTTACATTAATTGACTTTTGAAAACAGAAATCACCTCATGGAACAGTTCAAAGTCTAGCCCTTCCAACACACTGACTTCAAAACCGATACTAATATTTGTATTACAAAACGGATTTAACACAATAGCGGCTCACCGCTTACGCAAGCTAGCAAGGTAATAAACCATTACGCGCGTGGGAATAACGCACGAATGTGTTTAATATTTTTTATCGGACAATTTATGACGACAGCGGCACGTCATTACTTACGGTCTACGTTCGCGCCATAATTCTGCAGGACACAAATGGCGGCGGGCCACAAATGCGGATTTGTTCAGTCGCAGTATCCGCACCGGCCACAGCTGCGGGACTAATGCCCGAGCCGCAGAGACACGTGACGAGTTTTAGAAAACGCTGATCATTTGGGATTTGATATGATTCGCGTTTGTCCACAATTGATTTATTGTCAAAAAATACGAACGGAGGACAAAACATTTCGTTGATATTTTAGTAAATTGAACTGTACGGTGACGCTTGCCCAGCAATAATATCGCGTGACACTCACCGCTTGAGCTCCAGTCGAAACATCCCATTCACATAATTTGTCAAAATGTCCGAATTGATCGTATGCGCCCCGGAGACCAATGACAAGCCTGACAAGCGGAACTGATACAGAAGCTGACAGATTAATGAGCTCTCCAGAGTACGGAAGCGGATAGGTGTCACACCTCATAATCATTCGTCTGACCGACGCTGACGGTTGCGGGCTCGTTTATTTGACACAATGAATTAAACTACGAAACTATTTAATAATCTCATAAGTCCCTCGTCACTAAGGACTCTACTCAAGTACACAGGGAAACTTCATTTGTAATATATTCATTTCAATTAATAGGAAATTAATTATTCAGTTTCGAATGAATACTTATTGGTAGTAGGGAGATGAACCTATTAAGGATTAAAAGCATTTAATTTCCAACGGTTCAATAGTTTCAGTTCCTACACAGATTGAGGTACACATATACCTACTTATCCATAAATTAAGGTAGGCGCCAAATAAGTTTGCAATAACGGTCATTGACCCTCCTACGTTTATTGTAAAAAAGTCGTAAAACGGTCTTGAATCATGTGACGTGGTCCTTTACATTTTGTAGAAATGAAAATCAATTCATTGTTTATTTTACGGGTACCTACGCAGAAATAAGGTTTACCAATATGCCAAGGTACCTCCATTATTGCAACAGATGACTACCATAAAAATTCAGATTTAAACAATTTTAGAATTTAAATTGTTTAAAAACACTGGACAAACACACACATACATTAAAAAGGCTGGTGAAGAAATTGATTATAATTTATTCAGACTGAAAAGTTTACATCACATAAAATTTTGCCAAGTTTTAACAACAATTTTAATATAGTATTATTTTATGAGTTGTATTTGCTATTATGACAAAATCATTTCCCCGCAACACAAGTAGAGTAGGCAGACGAGTCATAACTGTGTATTAAGTCAAGTCTGAACAGATTAACGGTTTACGAGCAAATTTATGTTTATGGCTTCTTCGGCTCCATTTTATAAACACCAACCTACTGAAACCGCTGAAACTAAATGTAGGCAAACCACGGGCTGTTCGTAACTAGCCATATATTATAAACTTAGCTAATTGTTCTACTCTTTTGTGTGAAACATTCTTGTTAAATATTCGGACGAACTTTTCATGATTTTTATGTTTACTTGATTAATTAGACAGGAGTTGGTTATACAAAAATGTTCAAGAACTATACTTTGATGACTAGTTTCCTTACATAACACATTTCCACTGCTGGGACTCATGCCTCTCATGCCTCCTCTCAAGGAGAGAAAATGGGCAGAAATCCGCCACGTGGGCCTATTGGTGGATGTCATATGTCAGGACATACCGATTTCTTCGCGATATTTTCCTTCACCGATTTGAGAGCAGTGATGATGAAATAAATTACACAAAGTAAAGCGTTGCCTGGGTTAGAATCCTCGACACACAACTCGTAAGTCGGGACCACTGGGCCGCCATTGTTCCTCTTAGTAGCGTTTGTGCTTTTTAGGGCTATTTGCCATTAGTTTAATTTTCTTCCTCTATCACTGAACAAGAACAATGTAGTTTCTCAGACAAACTAAACAAGCAGACAAGTCCAACACATAGCTGCTACAATCTTGGAGTGTTGTGGCAACATTCCAGGGCATGGCTTGCACAAGCTCCAAGTATATACTAGTACTACCACCAATGTTATATATGTATAATGTATATATATATTATATACAACAACCAAACAAACAGCATCCTGAAAACTGTAGCTGAGAGCTTCGTCTCTCCGATTGTTCAGAAGTTTGTAGGGAAACTGATTGTTACTAAGACTAGACAAGAAGTTATTTCTTTGTATTGTTGTACACTGTATGGAAATCTGACCCGAAATATTATTATTAAGTATATGATCTAATTTAGATATTAACTTTTTCTAACTGACTGTCTACTCTCCCAACCAACTCACCGTCGCAGGTCTGCTGGAAAAAATTACATTTGAAACGAGCAGCACCTTTGTGCTCTTCTTTGTATTTAAGTGTTTCGGTTTAAAGTGTTTGTGTGTACATAAATAAACATTGAAAGAATCAGTGCTATGAAACTTATAAATTTTAATGATCATTATGTGGAAGAAAATTGCTGTTAAACATAAAATATTTACCGGAGTAAGATTGATATTAATTTAAATTGGTTCAATGAAATATATATTCTAATTTATTGATACCAAAAATAAAAATGTAGATATTTTATCATAATTTCTTACGTAAGAAGACCAATATAGTATGACATAGTCATTTGTAGCTCTTTTCACACTAGCGACACAATTTTCTCAATAGCTTCCTGTCCCGAACATTTTCGGGTTTTTCATAAGTGTTATGAAGATTTAACGACTTGTCTGCTTTATCCTTAACCCCGAAACGGAGGCGCCAAGCCAAACAGTCATAAAACATACGGAATGGTTACACGATAGTCCTCATAGTTATACGATGTTTCACAGATAGCAGTTATTACGATATCAGGAAGTTATAGTAAAGCTATGCCTTATTTAATCAACATAAATTAACTTATTTGTCTAGATAGTGTGTTAACGTTTGTTTAAATCAAACATTCGCGGGTTTGATGAGGACCAAGCCCTGGTTGTTGTGATCTACGTCCGCCTCTAAGCAACATTGATGGGCTTATGCCCGGCAGGGTCATAAAAAGAAAAAAGATAAAATAAAAAAAGCATAAGTTACCGTGGCCCTAAAATGCAAAGTGCAACTGAAGGAACACCGGTGGGTTTAGTCAGTTAACGTCTGACTTTCCCTGTCGCTCCAACTAGAGTGGGAGAAGTAATTTGATGAATACAGACCGAAAAAAAACGGAACTAATTTGGATGGATAGTCTTAAGTTTTTGCATCATCGTACGTGTGCTTTATTATACTACATGAAACTAAATTATCAGGCACAACTACCTACCTCTCTTGGGAATCCAACCGCGTATCATCTAATATATGTCGATATCTTATCAGCAATACTACAGTATAACTAGAACCTGCTCTTCATATTAAGTGCACACTAATAGCTCGTATATTAAACATATGTAAGATAATAACTTAATTAGATTTCGAGTCACGAACTCATAATGCGTAGGGCGGATAAACTCGGAGCGGCCATCGCGCATCGCAATTAGACCACCGCTAATTCTGTTAAATACCGCAATTGACACAATTACTAATTAAGATTTAACACTTAGCATTGTTCCTGAGATAACGACGATGGTAGTTATCATTTATGAACACGCAATGCTGTTTATAATTGTTTAATTCAGTTGTGAAATTTAATAAAATATTATTAAACTATTTACATTGTTTTTCATTTGGCATTGCTGGCAATGCTGCCGCATTCAGAAGCACTTTTCCCATTGACAGCGACGTGAATGAAATTTTTTATAACTTGGGTAGCTATCAAAAATTTCAATAATCCTTTTTATATTTTGTATATGTCTCCTCTTATTTTAAGTTTGTATATATTAGTATGTCGTAGCTATATCGTAGAATTGACCATTTCATAATATGGCCAAGGTTTGGTTAGTTTTGAACAGATTTTAACAATAGATTAAAATCCTCGATTAATAAAAAACAAAATATCAATTTAGTTATTCGAGGTAGAGTCGAGCCGGAGGACTTGTCCTGGAATATGCTGGTACTACTTTGTAAATCAACTTTTCATTATTTTTTGTAATGCTCCCATTCCCTAGCAAAATGAATAATTGCCAGTTAGTGATGGTTTCGTCTCTGGATTCCTGCCTACACAAAGTAACATAAAATGGCCAATCATCATGCCATTTCTCTCCGATTGAAGTTAGTCAACGACATTGTATTAATACCAAATTAAATCTATTTCTGTTATTCAAATTAGCAAATGGCCTACTCCGGTGCCCCACAGGCTGAATAGATGAAATCAATATCTTTAGTCAAACCACACTATTTTTTATTCCGATTGGACTTAAATTAGCTGAAAAGGTACATTAGTATAACACAATTCAAATAAATCTCACATTTCAGCTTCAATAAATCGACTGACGATGTAAAAGCATTACTACTTAATTATTACTTTTTAGGTGAGGAGTAAATGACTTCTCCCGCTCTGGTTGGAGTAATAAATAGTGTTAGATTTTTACTGACTAAAACCACTTCCTCTGGTAGCCCTTTGCGTCTAATGGCCGGGGTAACTGAGTCGAACAATCCCGTAGCCCTGACAAGCATCCAGCCTCATCATCATCATTTCAGCCGAAAGACGTCCACTGTTGGACATGGCCTCCCCCAAGTGTCGCCGTAATGACCGGTGCTGTGCGTCTCGCATCCATCGGATTCCCGCGACCCTCACCGGGTCATCGGTCCACCTTGTAGTCATTCCAGAACCTTTCGTCCCCAACGACCATCTGTTCTGCAAGCAATGTGCCCTGCCCACTGCTACTGAAGTTTGGCGATTCTTCGGGCTATGTCTGGTATCCACCCTAACGGGCCCCATTATGCTGACATCTCTCAGCCCAGGCGCGCGTGGAACACGATGTGCTGTAGACTCGGGCCTGGTCCATATTTGATGGTGAGCTACGTATTAGTCGCTGTCCCCAAGCTCGCGCCTATGGCGGCGGCCTGAGGATTGTCTCCACCTTTTTCACTTGCATTACTGCTGCGCAGAAAGAGTTGACTACTTCCTATTCCTTCTTGCTGTGGACCATGGCCTGGACCAATACCGATCGCGAGAGATTCCCCTAGCCGATTGCCTCTACGTGGACTCGACGGTGCTCCTCCTAATAGCGGACCAGATCTCTACCAGATGCTCCACCGTGTCCTACGGAAGGCAATACTAAGAGCTATTTCTAGATTGAGATAAATAAAGTTACATTCAACAAAGCTTCTTTTCTTTTTCTTGTCACCTTTTGAACTTTCATGTAAAGCTACGAGATACTCATTAATATTAAACAACGAGATACTCATTGTAACATACTTTAAGCAAATTGTGCAATGAAAGGTTCATAAAATACTACGAGTATATCGAAAAAGGTTCCCCCGGGGCGTTCATTGTGTAGCTCTAACAAGGCCCATAGTAGTGGAATACAAAGAAGTTTTCAGTCCATTGTTTCGTGAAAGTACAGCAATCGAACAGGCTGAAATGGTCGCCATCAATTAATTAAATCGATATGCACCGGCGACCGCCGCTTATAAATAAATGGGGCAATACGGTTACACTGCAACACAATTAGCCAGCAATTATTGTCCGTTCAAAATTATTGTGACACTGCAATACTTCAGTTAGTATTTTACAATGTTTTTCCTTTAAATTCGTTTAAAACATATTTATAAGTCAACATAATGACCATTTTTTCTTAGAATGCACTTTATATTTGATTGCAAGAAGCATCTAGATTCTAGTCATTATTGATGCTTCTCAGCTACAACTTAAAAGAGAAGATTGCACTGTTCAAGATGGCTTTATCATCGATTCGTTTTATTACCAAGCGTATCGATTTTGTTTACTAATCTGATGTGTGGATCATAACTTCTGATTCATTAGCGGAGCCGTTGAACGTCACTTGAAACAAGCTGGTGACATATAAATACCACCGTGACCTTTTTACCCTTTAATCCTTATTACCCCCGACGCGGCGACGACGGTAGGAAATATTTATATTTTTGTAGTTAACTAGCCCGCGCCTTAATCGAAAATTATCCCGAGAGAACGTACCGCTGAGTAATCCTCTGTTCTAATCGCGGGCTTTGCCTACCTGAGTTGCAAATTTCGTCCAAATCCGTTTAGCCGTTGAGGCGTGATTGATTATCATCAAACATCCAAATATATAGACTTTCTTAAATAATTCAGTAGATTTGTTTATAAACCGTGTTTTGTTTTTCTTGAATTTTCCTAATTAAAAGCATTGGACTCACAAGTACCCAAATGAGCATTCTCAGACTACTGTTAGCCGTAGATAAATTGGAGTATAGTTTAATAAAAGGGTACTTAAATTGCTGAACAACGACAGTTCGAGCCATACCTATATACCCATTGTGCACTTATTCTTTTAAATGTTTGTCCTGTATTTTTGTTTATTTGGTGTACAATAAAGATTATAATAAATAATAATAAATATATTGTGTTGTTTTCTTACCGCATTTTCGATATTTCATCAGAAAGAACATCCGTTGAGCGTAAAAAAAACAAACAACTTATTATTTTATAACATTTTGTCTAGTTAATTGGGCTTGATGTAGCTAAGAGGTACTCGTCAGAGAGATACTAAGAATTAAATACTACTACACTAGCTACTGCCACCGGTATCGCTAGCGTATTATCTTATCAGCCTTTAAAATTCCAACTGCTATATTAAAAGCCTCCATCCAGGCTGAGTTTTAATCTACTATGTCTTTGTATTTTGTCTTTCCGTATGCCAAGCTTCATTCAAATTCGTTTAGTCTTTAAGGCGTGTTAGATTAACAAACAGCCAAATATAAGAGATTTCTGGTCAAAAAATCTTAACCTTTTCAAATACAAGTAGAACAAATAGAAAGATAGGTAGATATAAGTTACGCTATATCTTTTCTTTAATGAGGGTTAAAAAAACATTTATCACAAACTCTAATATCGCTTACATCGAATCACTATGCACATCGTTAGTAAGACCATTAAAATCTCATCGTAGGTACACAGAGTGTCGCCATTAGCTCAACAAGACGGTAGTTAAGAAGTATGTTAGGTATATGCAGCTATGTTAAAAAATAACAGCTGAAACCGTGTGAAAGCATGCAGCATGACGTCGAGTGTCCGCGCGTCAGGCCGAGTTTCAAACAGCCCACCACTATGGGGCAGCTAGCACGGACCAATATTTCGACTAGGTAACCATTTTGCCCCAAATTACAAATGGCTACTCTACCGAATTAACAACTTTTTCACTCACTCAGTTTTTATGGCTTACACGCTTACTAGATGCACCTGTGGCTTTTTCAATTTTTTGTTGGGTTTTATTAAGTATGAAAGCTTACTGTTACATCAATTATTCATATTTTCTTCATCGTCTTATTCAATTATATTATATTTTGTATCATAAAATAATTACATAACGGCTCTAGCATTTTTGGTCAACAGATCCATGATTTTTGCCTCTCATTTACTAGTGTGAGGACAACATCAATTTTACCAGATGAAAAAAATTGGCAGGCCAGTAGCTACCACCAGCATTTATTTAAGGTGGAATCAAACGCTTCGTTTTCCGTGTCTTTCGTTCGGCATCTTTCTCTCGAAATAAACATGGATGAAAGAAAAATGAAGCACGCACTCGAGTGAACATTCTTTCGAGTGAAACGTCTAATTCCGCCTTTACCACCCTTGCTGCTACTTACCTACTCACAAGAATAAGTTCTCAGGAAGAATAGATTATAATTACGAGCTCTTAATTATAAATAACTACATAAACTTACAAAAACTAACCAATTTTACCGACATATTATACTAAACAGTACAGCGAACTTCGAATCATGTAGGTCGAATCGTGTTATAATAGTTATGCCCGAGAGAGTTATCAACTGGCGCTGGCCAGGCAGGGCAGCGGCGGCGGTGGTCAATTTAACAATAAGCGGCGTGTTGACACGCAATTAACTCTGCACCCGGCGGACAAACCTTGCGTGCCAATGTAGCACGTTAAAAATCACAGGCAGAACTTTGCTTTTAACTGGCAAACAACGCCGTCCCTAACACAACGGCATTTTAGTGTTGAAGCAAAATTCCATGTGTTCAAATTTTACGGTTTTTTTTTTTTTTTTTTGTACATATAAATCGTTAGTTTAGCTTTTTATTTAAACAGAAACGGTACGTTGTTGTTCTAACTAACAGTAAAATAAGAGTACATATTTGAATCATAAATCTCTTTCACGACTCTTAAATTCTCGCGTTAGCAATCGTTAATAGGGTATCTATATCTAGCTTACTGCTCCACAAAAGTTGCCAACTTGGTCGTAAGGAGTTGGCTAACTTGATGGACTTTACTTAGCTCTCAGCCCTCAGGCCGCGAGCCAGTGACCTATTACAGTAGCGCTCTGTGACCGATGAGTCGGTGACCAATACGTTATGCTATGCCGCAACTATTTCATCGAAGTGACGACCGCGCACGTGATACCCTACTGCGGGTTATATTTCACAGAAAAATAATTACAGGTAATGTGAACTTCACATTTTGTACGGTGATTTCCCTTAGTAACTGTTAACGTTTTACAGGTTGTGATTCGTACTACCGGGCCACATCCATTTATGAAAAGAGATCTGGATTTTCTCTTATCATTTGAGAACTAAATAAGGGCAATTCACACATTTTAAGCAGAGGTAAACCATTGGCATGTTTGAACATTTCAATCTTGAAAATAAATATGTACTTATTACTTCCAAACAAAACGTGCCGAAATAGAATTAACTCACAACCTTCGCATGAAAGCAAAAAAAGTATTAAAATGTTATTTTTGGAGGAGGTATTTAAAGTAACAAGCACGACCCAAATAGACTGAGCGCAACTTCAGCGCAGAAGTGTCAAAGACGTAATAAATCGTAGGACGCACGCTGTAGGTGCGGAATCTCTCGGATCCACATTTGGCGCCGCTTTATTAATCTCATTGCCGCTTCAATCGGCCATGAGCGATTTCCACAGAATTTGTGTTTTGAACGAGTTTCGCTCTGTAACCAGTTTTTCTGCAAATGCTAATGTCTTCATTTAGAAAACGATATCCACATGATATCGTTTTCCGATATCGGTAGACTAACCGAGCGCCCATGAAAACTCGGTTGTTTTTTTAGCCGGTGGGAATACTAGAATAGTTGGTATTTTTTACTGATGATCATTAATAATAATAAAATAAATAATAATAATAAGGGGGAACTAACCTGACTGCGTACCGTGGTCGGATGCTCTCTCTGTTTCAGGTGCTTGAGCCAGCTGTCAACGTTTCGGCCCAAAGACTATCGGATCAGGTGCGGGTCATCCAGCGTAACCGTATGTTGGATGACGCCGTACTTGATAGACTGCGCCTAGAATCACGGAATGGCCGTGTCTCACCTATTTCACCACCGGCCGCGGTGCAACGTCAACCCATTGTTTCACCGCGACCCGACCATGTTGGTGAGGATGATGATGACGGGGCTATATCCGTGAGTACCCAGTGCAATGCACGTTTGAGGAGCGCTTTGGAGGATGCATTCCGGGAGTACCGCTCTATACCACCAGAGCTTAGACCTCGTCTACCTCGTTTGCCTATGCATAGGAAAAATAGGGCGTTGGTGTGTGCTCTGGATTCGCAGCTATCAAATTGTTTTGATAGCAGCGAAGACCTTACCGATACCCACTCGATCTTGTACTGTGCGGCTGCAGCGGCGTGTCGTGTAGCTCACGTCAAAATTCCAAATAATGACAGAGCTACACGACCAGCTAAACCAGCTTGGCAGTGCAGGATCGAGCGACGTATCGGTGAGGCTAGAGCACTCATCGGCAAACTTATCTGATTCAGGGAGGGCAACACTCGCCCTAGAGTGATGCGCTTTGTGAGGCGGGCGTTCTCGGGGACAGATATTAGTCCTCGAGATTATCTACCCCGTATCACAGAGCGTATCGACTTCCTGAAGCAGAAAGTCTATGCATGGGCAAACCGTATTCGACGGTACAAGCGACGAGTGGAGCGGTACACCCAGAATCACACGTTCCAAAGCAACGAAAGGTGGGTTTACAGGGCTTGGGAGCGACCGGATCAAAGTGTGATTGATACGCGCCTGCCGGATGATGATGCCATGTATTCATTTTGGCGCAGCATCTGGTCGGTGCCTGTCAATCACACTGAGGGTGATTGGACACGGGAGATCGAGCGAGTGTGCGAACTTATACCAGAAATGGGGGCAATTAACATCAGCCCCCAAGATGTAGCTCGTGCAGTCCGTCCGTTGCCAAACTGGAAATCTCCAGGGCCGGACGGGCTGTACAACTTTTGGCTTAAATGGTTTCAAAGTTCGCACGCTCGCTTGGCATCCCAATTCCAATCTGCCTTAGAGTCAGGGTCGCTGCCCCAGTTCCTGACGACAGGAATAACCCACCTGCTCCATAAATCGGGTAGTACTGCGGAACCCAAAAATTATAGACCGATCACGTGTTTGCCGACGGTCTATAAAGTTCTTACATCCATCCTGAGAGCTAAAATTAATAATCATATTGAGACTAATTCCATCATGTCTGCTTCTCAGAATGGATGTAGGAACGGGTCCCGTGGTACTAAGGAGCTGCTCCTCATTGATGTTGCCATTAGCCAACAGGTTCGTCGTTCTCGAAGAGATCTGTCGACATGTTGGATAGATTATAAGAAGGCCTATGACTCAGTGCCGCATACATGGCTCATGAGGGTGCTGGAGCTGTATAAAGTTGATGCAACTCTTCGCGCCTTCCTGATGTCATGTATGGGGCAGTGGAGGACGGTCCTTCACTATCCAGGGTGTCGACGGGTTTCGGAGAACAGCGAACCGTTAAGGATCGAGCGTGGCATATTCCAGGGTGACAGTCTGAGTCCACTGTGGTTTTGCCTAGCCTTGAACCCTCTCAGCACACTGCTGAAGGGTTCGGGTTTAGGCTACCGGTTGAGAAGAGAGGGTCAGGTCATATCTCACCTTCTTTACATGGATGATCTGAAACTTTTTGCTTCCAACAACTTGCAACTGATGGAGCTACTGAAGGTAACTGAAACCTTCAGTAGTGCCATCAGGATGGAATTTGGTTTGGACAAATGTGCAGTCATGCATGTAAAGCGAGGGGAGATTATGGAATCCGTGGGAACCCAACTCTCGGATTCCATACACCTTAGATCCCTCTGCTCAACCGAAACTTACAAGTATTTGGGTATGTCGGAAGCGTTGGGCATCAATGCTGCTGACGTGAAACAATCGTTGAGGGAGCGCTTCTTTGGCCGCCTGAATAAAGTACTAAACAGTCTTTTATCAGGCGGGAATAAGGTGCGCGCCTTCAACGGTTGGGTCATGCCGGTTTTGATGTACTCTTTCGGCATACTCAAATGGACTCAGACGGAACTCGACGCCCTGGACAGGAGGGTCCGCACTCTGCTTACCGCAAACCGGATGCATCACCCACGATCATCGGTGATGAGGCTGTATATCCCGCGGAAGTGTGGGGGTCGTGGCTTCTTAAATGCCAAGACCCTGCACAACCGTGAGGTATGCAGTCTCAGGGAATACTTTCTGGAAACCGACGTGGGGATGCACCGAGATGTAGTGGCGGTGGACAAAGGCCTCACCCCGCTCTCCTTGGCCAACGAGAACTGGCGCAAACCTATAGTAATGGATACTAATGAACGCAAGGAAGTATGGAAGGGCAAGGAGCTTCACGGGCGCTTTTACCGGGCCTTACATGGGCCCGATGTAGATCTTTTAGCGTCCGTATCCTGGCTGCGCTTTGGTGATCTCTTTGGGGAAACCGAAGGTTTTGTCTTTGCAATTATGGATGAAGTTATGATGACGAACAACTACCGGAAATATATTGTGAAGGACGGCACGGTTGACATCTGTCGGGCATGCCACCGGCCCGGAGAATCAATCCGACACATTATTTCTGGGTGTTCTCATTTAGCTAACGGAGATTATTTGCACAGACACAACCTTGTAGCCAGGATTATCCATCAGCAACTTGCTCTTAAATACAATCTTGTTGAATCAGAAGTACCGTACTATAGGTATGTGCCCGACCCAGTTCTCGAGAATGGCAGCGTCACATTGTATTGGGATCGATCTATCATCACTGACAGGACTATTGTTGCCAATAAACCTGACATAGTGGTGATAGATCGGCTAGAGCGTCGCACAATGATTGTTGATATAGCGGTCCCTCATGACGAGAACCTCGTGAAAGCTGAGAAGGATAAACAAACTAAATATCTTGACTTGGCTCGCGAGGTTGTCGACATGTGGGAAGTGGATAGAGCAATCATTGTGCCGATAGTCGTGACGGCCAATGGCTTAATAGCCAAGAGCCTCGATCAACATCTGCGGAGGCTCTCGTTAGGCAGTTGGATCAAGGGCTTGATCCAGAAGGCAGTACTCCTAGACACGGCGCGTATTGTCCGGAGGTTCCTCTCTCAGGAGCCCTGACCACCGGTAGCTTGGACCCTGTTCCCGATGCCGGTGGGCTACTATTTTTTGTATTTTTAAATGTTTTTTTTTAATATCCTTTTTATAAGAAATATTTAAAAATATAATTAATATGTATAAATATAAATAAATGAAATAATAATAATAATAATAATAAATCGTTTATTTATAACATAGGGCTCACTTAAACAATAAAGTTGATTAAATACTATAAAGAACACAGTTGCTTATTTGCCTGAACTAGGGTGAACCTGTGCTTCAGGCTAGACAGTGCTTGAATACAAAGAAAATAAATTAACACTAAATATGACTAATATAAGAACTAACTAAATCTACAGATATTGAGAGATATGGCGTGTTTTATTTACAAACAGTAAGTAGGTCTTCAGTCTCAGTATAAGATATGCTTAGGAAATATTGAAGAATCATCTTTTTACAGTTATACTTATTTAAATTGTAGATACTTAATTTTCTATTTAATTTATTGTATAGAAATGGACCTAAAAAAGTAAAAAATCTTTTTACAAATACATATTTTGAGGATGCATTAGAATCGCAAACAATATCATTCCGTCTCTTATTAGTAATTTCGGTGTTGTAGGAAAGCATGGTGTGCTGTTTTAATACTAAGTGCATAATGAAAAGCTGGCGAACTGTAAGCACGTTGCAAGATTTGTATAGCTGATCTGTAGGATAGAGAAAGGGAAGGGAATTGGCTACTTTTAAAATTGCTCTCTGAGCTCTTTCAAGAGGCAGTAGGTGAGTTTTAAGTGCTCCACCCCAGGAAGTGATACAGTATTGGATTACAGATTGACCTAGTGCTAAATAAATTTGCGTCACCAATTTTGAATCTGCGATCGCTCGCAATTTCTTAAAAACATAGATTAATTTGCGCAATCTTTTTACTAGATTTTCAATGTGTGGTCTAAAAGAGAGCGTTTCGTCTATTGTAACCCCGAGATATTTAATGTCACGTGTTTTAAAGATACAGGGACAATCACACATGCTGGATGATCGGAATCCACAATTATGGGCATATAGATGAGAGTTAGCAGTTTTAGATTGAGGCTTGCGCATGCAAAAGTGGATATATTTTGTCTTGTCAGCATTCAATGTTAGTAAATTGCTTTGAAGCCAATTAGTCACAGTGTTGAAACCCAATTGAGCGTATTCGTACAATTCGCTACTAGTTTTAGCGGAAAATATTAGGGCCGTGTCGTCGGCGTATGAAACAATTTTGCCTTGTTTAATATTTAGATTACATAAATCGTTTATATAGATCAAAAATAGGGTAGGGGCCAGGATACTTCCCTGGGGAACACCATATTCAGAACTTTTTTTCTCATCACTCGTAATATTGTCTATTTTGACACATTGATATCGATCATCTAAGTAGTCAGCAAAAAGTTTTAGCGGTGTTCCTCTTATTCCTATAGCCTCTAATTTGTTTATTAGCAAAGGAACCGATACAGTGTCAAAAGCCTTCGCTAGATCAAGGAACACCCCCAGGGTCTGTTGACCTTTGCCGAGTTCTTCAGAGACGTAATCAGTCAGGTTGTGCACTGCATCAGCTGTAGATAATTTGGCTCTAAAACCAAATTGCGCCGAGGATAATAGTTTGTTTTTTTCCAAATAGTTCACTAGTCTACTGTTTAATATTTTTTCTAGTATTTTTGAAATTGAAGAAAGTATCGATATTGGCCTATAATTATTTACTAAATCTTTGCTTCCGGATTTAAAAACAGGGATTATAACTGCTTTTTTCAGAAATCTAGGGAAAATTCCTTTGGAAAAACAGATACGAAATATATGCGTCAAAGGTGGAACAAGGATATGCTTACAAAGTTTAAGGATCTTATTACTAATATTATCCCATCCTACTGCAGAATCATCTTTTAGTCCACAAATGATTCGAGTAACTTCGTCTTCGTCAGTATCCAGCAAGCCAAAAGAATTAAGGGCACACCTGTTTTTTAAGTCAAGCAAAGGTCTTTGGACACAGTCATGTGTTGGAATCTGTTCAGCAAGAGTTTTCCCAACATTTACAAAAAAGTTATTAACATGGTTAGCTGATGAAAGAGGTGAGGGATTAATAAGCAGTAAACTCGAATTAGATTCACGCTTTTTTGCCATATAAGTGACATTTTTAATATGTTTCCAAAGTTGCTTACAGTTGTTTCCTGCTTTATTTAATTCATTTTTATCGTAGTTATTTTTCAAGTTTTTTAGGAGGTTATTACAAAAATTCCTGTATCTTTTATAGGTGATTTGAATGATGAGATTGTCAGAGTTTTTCTTAGCTTTCTGATGAAGTCTATCTCTCTGTCTTATACATCGAATCAAGCCCGGAGTAATCCAAGGCTTAATGTTATATAGTTTCTTGTTTACGGAAGAAATAGTTGTGTTACGTAATATTGCAAATTGAACATGTTTTATTAAGTACGATAAAGCAAAATTAGCGTCAGCAGTATTGTAAACTGGGTTAAAGTCAAGATTGCGTAAATCATTTTCGAGTTTATTTGTGTTTAATTGCGTTTTGGTCCGACGTCGATTTTGCTTAGGCAGCGCCAGGTTTAGGTGCAGTAGGACAGCGTGATGGTCTGTAATTGTCGAGTTAGCAACAAGTGTAATGTAAGATAAGCTGGATTTAATCATCATATGATCAAGGCAGGAACCGCTTTGATGAGTAGGCAAAGAGTGAGCGGGAAGAAAACCATGGAATGAGCAGATATTTAGATAGTCTTGGGTCCCTGCATCGCAGTTATCAGAGTTTATATTTATATTAATATCACCCGTTAGTATAATATTCTTATAGGAGCACAATGATTGAAAAATTTGGTTTAAGGAAGCGTGAAAAGTATCTAAGTTTCTAACAGAAGGTGATCTATACATAGCAATGATTGCTGTGGTTGTACCAACTTTGATGATCAAGCAAATACTCATACAGTCCTTTAGAGAAACTTCTTCGACTGTGACCTCTATAGTTTCCTTGCAATAAACAACCACACCGTCATTTTGGTTGTTGTTTATTGTGGTATAAAATAAGTTATACCCAGGTATTTCTGGGAGGTTGGCCTGACGATCACACAACCAGGACTCAGTTAGTACCAATATATCACACTCAAAGTTTAGTCTATGAAGAAGAAGGTTAAAGCTATCTATATTTTTATAAATACTGCGAATATTTTGGGTTAGTATGGTTAATGACTTTTGAGTGTCGGAAAAATATTGTCTGCACTCCTCAACCTTACATTGCTTTGAAACAGTTACAAATGTATCATCTATATCAGTTAGTAAATTACTATCCATAAAAGAAAAAAATATATAAACAATAAATTAAGTCTAAAATATAAATTTATATGTGACGCTCTTAGGCGCCTTCATAGTCGATCGAATTAATGTACCTGTTTTCGGCAGATTTTTTAGCAGGGCACTCTGGATCTCCCGTCTTGTGGTTGGCAGGTTTTTTGAAACGCAAACATGTTGCGCACTTTGGCGTCTCGGCTTTTTTTGTGCAGTCTTGGGTTGTGTGCCCTTCTTGACCGCAATGTCCACATGTAGGGTCAGCGAGTTTGCACGTCTTGGCCGCATGCCCGTACTGCTGGCACTTGTAACATCTCGTTACCAGAGTGAAGTCTCGTACCGGGCATGACGTCCAATTGATAAATAATCTATCCTGCGTGATGAGTGTTCTCCGAATTGAAGCTGGAACTTCTATTATATAGTTACAGTTCTCTGCATCCTTCCTGCCAGATTTATGGCTAAGTTTGATCGAGGACAAAAATGCATCTCTGGTCATAGACGGAGACTTGTCAGCCAAATTTTGGTCATAAATACATTTGAAAACCTCTTTTTCAGCCATTACAGCCGGGACTCCTATAACTATAATGCGTGGTTTGCGCTTTTGGGGGTCGTCGACGGTGAGCCCTGAAGAAGCTAGTTGGACTGTCTGCTTAAGTTTGTCAAGATCCTCTTTTGTCTCTGTACTTATGATAAGTCCTCCTTTTCCAATTTTACGAACACCTCTAACTTTTAGTTTCATATCACCAGGGCAAACGATTTTCTGGACGATGTTCTTGGTTTCGTCACTGGTCTTTGTGTTGTCGCGGGGATAAATCGCCACTGAGCTAAAAGTATTAGGACGAACAAAACTGTTGGACCCTTTCTTCACCATATCTGCAAAAGATGAAGTAGCGGATTCCTGCTTTCCACACGATTCTTTTATCGCCCGGTTCATTTCCAACACACAATCTCTTAGGTCTCGGTCTTCACTTAAAATTTTCAGGGAGTTATGGGTCTTCACGGCATTATATTTTAGCGATTGGTATTGGACAGCCAGTTGAGAAACACCATAACCAACTTTTCGGCAGAGATTGCTTATTTTTAGCTTCTGATCGGAGTTTAATTTTCCATCAGAAGAAATAGCGCATACCTCGTTTAAGTGCTGTTCAATGAAACTCAACCAGTTCTGAATTTCAGGGGTCGAAACTATCTCCAATTTCTCCTCTTCCTGGGCTCGTTCACGACTTGGTTGCTGGGGCTGCGTCGGTGTAGGTGTTGGAGGAGGGCTGCGTCGCGTTATCCCGCTCCGATTGAAGGGGCTGCTATCCATATTTTAGATTATAATAATCCAATTATTTCATTTTAAACTAATCAGCACATACAAAGTGTGCACTAAAACACGCCAGTACACTAAAAACTAGGTCACTATTTACGCAAATGTTAATTTATTTAAATATTTAATGCATTGATGAGCACGTCTGAAAGCGTTGAGTGCGTCGGAATCAAAACCAAAAACCATTGATTTTATGTTGTATATTTTGACTACTTACTTTGGTTATGTTATGGCCAGTGTTGACGGTACGGTTTGTGCAGTAATTGAGAGATTGACTGCACTGCGTATCACAGGTTCGATCTCTCAAGGAAGAAATATTTGTACAGCCTACAGATAGATGTTCCGAGTCTAGCTGATGTATACGAGATTACATGAACGCATAAGTTATTCCTAGGGCATATCCTAGAACCAAAAATTTGAAGACATAATATATGACATCCACCAATCTGTACTGATCCCACATTGTAAATTACGACACCTATTTTCTTTTAAGGCAGATTGTGTTTATGCAATAATACATTACTATGAGTTTGAAATAATGTATGTATAAAAAGAAAAGATTGGTGTTCAAAACTGCCCGTTGGATCGATTAGTTTAGTACCTCTACTTATTCATAAAAATCAAAAATATAGTGAACTAGCTGTTTCAACTTTTTTTTAAAGTTTCATTCGTGTTTTTGGTTAGAGTAGTAACCAAACCACGTCGTAGCGTGATGTTGTACAGCCTAACCTTCCTCGATAAATGCTAGGCTAACCAAAATTAAAAGACTTTTTCAATATTTCCTGAGATTATAGCGTTCAAACAGACAAACTTTTCAATATTTTCCTTTTTCATTTTATATTGCAATCCATATAACAGCAAAAATGTTTTTTTTGACCCACATTATAGTGTGTAATGTTACTGATTACAGTCGCGGTGGTATTTGGACCCGAGCCGTGGCGAGGGTCTTAAGAGAGCCGAGAACGGTAATCATTAATTACTCACGTGTATCATACTATACGATGTTTAAAAATAACAGTAAAACTAGTAGATAACTTTTTTTGTGGCATGGCGGTAAAAATCTGTTTTCATATGCGCGCGCATATTTTTTTATTTACCCCCAGGGGAAGGCTAAGGTATTTTAATCATACTGCCTAGTCTTACGTTTATGTTTTTTGCGTGAAAAGTTTTTACTATAATGTCTTTTGTAGTGACAATGGAATGCGTATGTAACATTTTCTAATGATTTTGTACTATTTAATTTTAGGTAATGAATACAGCCACTGAATTACACTCGAATAAATCAAGCCAAAATCCGCCCGCATCTTAAAATGGCGGCCATAGGCCACAAAAAAAAAACAATTTTTATGTGAATGTACGATTTATTTACTAATTTTTTTTTATTAAATAAATTCGTTTGTACCTACAAGTTATTAAAATGGTCAAAATTGCATGAAATATGTAAGTAAGACACTAATTTATACCATTGAACGCAATAACTTATGCGAAATCTTTTAGTACTCAAAATTTATTTTGTGAACAAAGAGGTTGAACAAAAAGGTTTTAACTACATTATAGCACGAGTGCGTAATGGTAATCAAAATGTCACAGTTTGGTAACAAGCGCTTTATATACCTAAGTGCAGTGCAATAAGAGTCACTTTCTGAGCAAGTGTGTTGAAATAGTACATTGTTACACTAGGGGTGAAAGTTACTCATTTCGTCCCGAGAAGGAGTTGGCGGGCGAGCGAAGCGAGGTCGCCAATTCGAGGGGTTAAATGGGTTACTTTCACCCCGAGGTAAACACTGTGCTTTTCATTACGAATACGAGGAAACTAAAAGTAAAATAAAAAGTTTGTAAAACCTGAGTCGTCGTACCTATGATTTTAAAGTAGGTATCTTTCTTCTGATTTAGGCGGTAAAAGGTATTCCACTACTGCTTTAGCCTCTTCTCTTATGAAATTAGGCGTTAATCACTATTTAAATCTCATAAACATGACGTGTTAATACAAATCTCTGTTGTACGAAAATGTAAACAAAACTCGAAAAAACCAACGACTGATTGCCACTTTCCCGCCATTTTGTTTTTTTTATTTTCTGTGGCCGGCCAGCTATTCAGCCTCATTAATGAAAAATTAGAAATTAATTGTAATGAATAAACAAATAAATCATTTTAAATATAATATTATTTAATTAATATTTATCTTTAAGTTATTTCAATTTTATATCGCGCTGTGATTGACTGGCTGTATGGAAAATTGGAACATGGTTCAATAGAAATGTGAAGATAGAACTAGTTTCTTTTTTAATAATTTGACAGCTGTCAGTTGTAAAGTAAAACTCCCTAGGGATGAAAAGTATCACTTTCAGCCCGCTCCTCAGGCAATTTCAGACCTACTTTCAGAGTATGAGTAATGAAAAATACATTTAAAAAGTTTCTAATTAAATGCTCTAAAAAGAAGAAAATTAGTGAAAATACATCTATGTACGTACATATTAGTAACCTTAGGTACAAAAGCTACTATGAGCAGCGCAGTAGTTCACAATGCAGAAAACACTAGCCAAGAGTCTGTCTAATAAGTTAAACGACTTGTTGATTAAGAAATAGAGATCATTGTTTACTAACAGAAGAACCTTGTGAAAAGTGTCAAATATAAATATTTTTTAAATGATTAAATATTATACAAAATTCCCAAGTCGGTTGACTTATTAGACAGACTATATCACATATTTTATATATATTTGTTGGTGTAATAAAAATTATTATTATTATATTTTCTTCTATCAATTTTGTCCCACGTAGCGTAGCATAGCGTAGCCGACCGTAGCACAACGTAGCGCTAAGTTCTACGTCACGTAACACACCTTCCGCCATATTGTAAACCCTTCCTCATAAAATGGACACGGTATGATGATCATAGCTTTTTAGTCAAGAGTGGCCAACCCAAAATACATTTCCATACAAGATCGTATGGAAATGTATTTTGGTGATTACGTGATTATGTCCCTATTACAGATATTTGTCTAGATATTTCTTAATACACCATATTTTGTGGAAATTATCTTTTTTTTTTGTTGGTGTGAAAAGCATCCAATAATATATCATTTAGCATGGTATGCCCCGCTCTTGGGCGGAGCGGGAGGGTGTGTCAGACTTTTACCGACTAAAATCCCACTCCTGTTCCTTCGTTGCCTTTTATATCAGGGCTGAGTCTTCCTTTCAGAAGCAGACCCTTGGCCCCAGTAGGCTTCGACCCTGCTGGACCCCTACCGTTTGCTAACATCTCCTTGACGCGAAAATAATTTCGAAATTTTTTACTCATTTTTAGGGTTCCGTACCTCAAAAGGAAAAAAACGGAACCCTTATAGGGTCACTTTGTTGTTCGTCCGTCTGTTTGTCTGTCAAGACCCTTTATCTCCAGAACGCGTGGAGGTATCGAGTTGAAATTAAAACCATATAATATACTCAGGTTCTGCGGTCCCTTCAAGCTGTGAAAATCAATCTTCTAAGTTAACGAATAAAAAAGATACGGCTTTTTATGTCGCAAAAAAAACGTATATTTTGATACTCTCAAAAATCGAAATTCATAGGGTACTTTCCGTTGACCCAGAATCTTGAAATTTAGCACAAAGCAAGGTCTTATAGCACAGGTCTAGGAATAAATCTGAAAACAGCAAATTTGTTGATACCTACGTACCAAAAAAATAATAATTTTGGAATTCGGAAAAATCTTCCAGACTCCATTCGGGAATTGTAGTTTGCACTGAACCCTCAGTGCGCGAGTACGACTCGCACTTGCCCAGTTTTTGATTGATAAAACACGTATTTCCTGGAACAAGTTTTGTTGATTATTCGACTAAATGACAAATTACCAAATGCCAACAGATAAATCAGTGTTCTCTCGTTTTCGCATTGTCTCTGTATCAAGGATGGATGAAACTACAAGCTTTTAAACAAAGTTATATAGAAATGGCTCGGGAAGAGCTCTCTTAAAGTCTGTGATCAAGAGTCACGATTACTACCATTTCCTATAAATAACGCAATCATTTATTGTATAATTTATCGATAAAATAAACTTTGCCTTTTTGCATTGTATATTACCGTCAATCATCGCTGCAGCAATGGCGGAACCCATAACGTACAAACAATATTCTGAAGGCGGATCAATACAATAAAGAAAACCCTATCTCTGAACGAAAGCTTAGGCACGTTATTACTTTTTGAAATAGCCTTTCAAATCGGAAATGGTTGCAATAACATGGGCGATTTGTTCGCTGGATAAGAAAATAAGTAAACTTTTTAGATAGCCCAGGAGTTGGTGACTACCTTCATTACCTTGGGAATACCGTGGGGTCTGCCGGAGCTGCGCTGGTCCACTACATCGGCTCTGAGCCACGACTTACGAGCTACATGTGAGCTACACGAGCAACACACATGCTACAAGCAGGCCACACATTTCATTGCACTTTATTGCTGACTCCAACAAACCTGGCCTCACGTTTACTCCCCGATTTAGGTAAAGAACTCAATCTACTTTTAATTAAAATCTTATTTCAAAACTTTAAACTAGTCGTTTTCCATATTACTACACTTTTTCATTAAAATCATAATGTTCATCCAAGTTAGTTCCTTAGTTTACAGCTCGAGTTTACATTTTAATCTCGGAACAAAGCAGTAAATTATGCGACCGCTGTAACATCGGGGCTAAATTGCTACACTGAAAGCACTAAATACTAATATATTACGCAAATTGCTCATTAAAAACAACAATGGAGCACCTGCGTTTTGTGACTGTGTAGTACAATACAACACATCACAAACGGGTAACGCTACAAGAGCACTGCTAATTAGTGCGCCAATGCTATGTGAGCGAAACGTTTGCATATCGTTATCTGAATAGCAGTAAAAGTAAACAAATGTAAATAATCTTAACAATTTCAGTATTTATAATATTAATAATAACCTTTATTGACAATCAGATTCTTAACATAGTAGTCCTGTGTCTAGTACATGATTGATTGTGCAAAAAAAGTAAATTTAAATTCCTGTGTACTGTATCGACATCGGTAATTTCTCTAATTATTATAAATCGTTCACTGACTTGATTTTCAGCATAGGCCTCGGCCTCCCCAACAACTTTCCAGATCGATCAGTCCCTTGCTTTGCTCATCCATGTCTGTTTTGCCACCTTTTTAATATCGTCTTCCCATCTACGACGCTGCCCACCTTTTATACTCTTGTTGTGCTTAGGACAGCATTCTGTGTCATCTTTTTTTTATTATTATTGATGGCTCGCGTTTGACCACTATGTCACCTGATGGTAAGCTATGATGTGGCCGACGATGGTGCACGCTTGCCTAGAAGCAATCTATTCACTCTTGATTTAAAGAACCCTAGGTTATAGCTATCAGGAAACACAGACTCCGGCAGGGAATTTCACTCCTTAGCTGTACGCATAATGATTGTGTTCCCAAAACGCTTTGGGAACACTCAACGTTTGGGTGGGATGTCCACCATGTCTATATGTCATATCTTTTGCCCATTTATCTTTGGGTACTTTTAAAAAAATATTAAAAAACATTTTAGTGTTTCCTTGTGTATAATGTTCTTTGTCACAAAAGCGGGAGGTCGAACAGAAATATTGACGTCAATTAACCTTTGCTTCGAAGCTGTAAATAGAGGCAAGCACGTATTTTGTTGATGGCAGGTAGTGATCAATAAAATGATAACAATCACACGCAACGTTTTGTCGCAACAATTCAATATAGGTACATGGATAGTTATTATGAGTAGGAATAAGGGAGTAACCATTTAGACTTATTTTACGACACTGATGCTACTTTTTTTACTTTAGTTTATTGTTAGGTACGTAGAGATGTGTCTCTTATTTTTGTAATTTTTTCATCTGGCATCAGCCCCCCTAGCCAAATTACAACCGTTTCGTTTCGATTCTCTTGTGTCAAACGTCTCGACTTTTCCAGTTCCACGCCTCCGATTCTTTTGTTCTGACAACGTGACTGAGCGTTGAGATGACGTCAGAACAAAGGAATTGGAGGCGTGGCCAACTCAAGGCGTTCGACACAAGGGAATAGAAAAGAAACGGTGTTACTTGACTGGGGGGGCTGGTCCTTGCCGGTGCCATAAATGAGCAATGCTTGTAATAATCCGGTATTGTAAAGTTACTCACCATAATTCACAGTTGACCAGAGAGGGTCACGGAAGCGAATACCTTAGTGGACACCAATTCAATTTGCCCAACTTAAGTGCTCATCCTGGGGTATTTAGTTTGGCAAATTGCACGATTTTCCCGCCGATCGTCTGAGCTCGTTAGTCGTCGACAAGCTATACCGCATACGTCTTTTCATACCTACTCACAAAATGACCATCTGTTTACTCATTTATTTTATTATTTATGTACTAGGCAGCGATCCCGGCAGACGTTTTCCTGACCGAAAACTGCGTCCTACCGGGTTCTATTGTACTTTCAAACAATCCAGGGAATAGATCCTTGTATTTACACACAAAAAATCGATCAAGCCGTTTAGAACGAGTTATCAGTTAGGTGACAAACACACGGACAGAAGAATGAACACATGGACACAGTAATAGAAAATACATTATAAAAATAAGTACGAATATAATAAGTATAAAAGTAGACCTGCGAAAGGAGTCTATGAGTACGTACACCCCGCCATTTCCGCTCGAGAACTCATTACAAATAATTTAACACGTAATAAGCTGGTCGGGAATTTAATACGTTGAAATGGATGCCGCCTCCCTATCTCCGTTGCCAAGACACACTTATAAATTACATAAACTTAATAAATTGATAACTGCTCTGTATATAAGCTTTCCAATTAATTTCGTTGCGAATCCATTTTGTTCTTTGAAGAAATATGAAAAGAAATAAATATCGCAGGTATTGTGAAGATCTTTTGACTTTTATATTATTGTGATTTTTGGAGTCCCAAATATTTTTCTCACCATTCATTATTCGAGTTTCCTGAAAATCGATATAGCTATTCATGTTTGACGACTTTGTTTTGTTATCTTCGGCATTCACGACGTCACTCTCATTTTATTTTTACACATTTTAAATATTGACTTAAAGAAAGGTATAGACAACATTATTTTTAGTTTATGAATATAGTTTGTTCAGAATCAGTAACAGAATGGATTCCATCAATTTTTATAACATTTTATATTCTTTCCCAAAAATATTTTAAAAAGTTACAAGTTGAACACCACCGACACAAAGTACAAAACAGTTACAAAACAACCCCTCAGTCGCCTGGATGGCCTGGTGACTGTATTTTTGCTGACATAACAAGCATATTTAACTTTGTGATTTTTCATGATACGGTTTTGAAATTTTGTTCTTACATAGACTCTTTACATAAAAATACTAGCCAGTTTCAGGTTTTGTATATACTAAAACTATATAAATATACAATTATATAGTTTCCTGCAGAGATTAACTTCAAGCAATAAGCTAGGTGGTCGAGTTGAGACTTCAATTCATATTCTACTGTCGGATCGAAATCGAAGCGATTTCAATAGAAAATTAGAGTACAAGCCGAGGACGCGCGACGGTGCAACTTTTGATATTGCGACTGCAGTTCGGCAGTTCCTTTAGAAATATAGTAATATTGTAGTATTTCCTAAAGCTTACTTAAGTATTTAGGTAGGCACTGTAACTGCTAAATATAGATCTATAATACTCTTGGTATTTTCGATCTGTATTTAGCATCAAATGATCGAAAGGAGTTCCGTAATACTTACTTTCATCTTTAACCACCGATAAATATGTATATAAGTCGATGTCTTTGACCAACTTGTTAATAAATGATCACACTTTATGACAGTGGTTATAGACTTTCACATTTGGACCAAAAAAAGCATTAATCCCATGGCAGATAGCCCTTTTGAAATTAAAGTAGAATTTCACAAAGCTCAATACAGAAACCCTTCGTAAGAAAACATAAATAGTTTGATTAGTCCACACATTTATAGGCAGTATTGTTTGGTGCAGGTCGTGCGATCGAGCGCGTGTGCGCAGGCGCAGACGGCGCGGGCATGGTGTCGGCGGCGCGCGCGCTGCTGGCCGCCGTCACCAGGGTGCTGCTGCTGGCTGACATGGTGGTGGTGCGGCAGCTGCTCTTGGCTAAGGATAAGGTAACTCTCACCTACTAATACGAGTATAATAAAAAGAGAGGAATTTGATGAGATTGTATAGGTTACCTACCTAATATCTGGAATAAAATGTATATTTTAAACAATATGTGTTACTGACACTTATGCTTCAGAATCATCCCACTGCTGAAATTGCCCTAACCTCATCAGGGCGTTTCAGAGACCATTTTCACCATTTTTTATAATGTAACCAAACATAAAATCAAACATAGTAAAGCATATCAAACAATAGAATGACACCGATGATAACTTTATAATCCGTTATCTAATTGTACGTAGATTTATATTAACTTACTAATCCAAGGGTAAGCGATTAATGGACAAAGTTATATGGAAATGCTAGGCAACCCGAATTACTCGTAGATCAACGTACCTCGGCTCCGTGCCGAAGTTAGTCCTTGACCTATATGTCGGGGACGGTAATACCGACAAGTACAGAATACAGATATATATTTGTATTTGTAAATACAACGTCCCATAACTTCCTCTGCCTCAGAGACTCAGTCGAAGCGGCGCACTGCACGAATGTGTAGCGAATGCGGTTAAACTGTTTTGTATCCCACGTGGCAGGTATCTATTACAGTATTGTGAAACTTTGTGAGACAACTTCGACTGTGCCGTCCATAGTTTGTTGGCTAGGAGTATTGGGACGTTCTTCTTTCGTATCAACAAACAATCATTAATAAAGTGTGAAGGAGGCAAGGGAAAGCAAAATGTGTCTAGTACGCCACGGTCATGACTACGTGACAGACTTAAAAAACAATCAATCTTACTAGGATTATTTTTATGATTTGTTTTTTTTTTAAGGATGAAATCACCAAGTAGCCCATTGGCGCTGAGAGGACGCTTTTGCTTTTTAACCTCAAAAGGTCACTTTTAAGGTCAAAATAACCAAAAAGTGTAAATACTATACGTATTTACAATGTTTTTTAAGGGTATAGCGACTGTCGATAGAAAAAGAAAGAATATCCGACTGTTATCGCGTCCGCGCGTGATGGCTCTTTGTTCTTTGCGTTCATTGTGTTTGTTATTGCGTGTGTGCGGCAGGTGGCACGAACCCTGGACCGGTTGGAGTCGGTGTCGAACTTCGCGGAGTTTGTGCGAGCTTTTACGGAGTTCGGCGGAGGCATGGTGGAGCTGGCAAGGCTGACGGCGGAGCGGCGGGCCGACCTGCGCGACGAGAGAAGACGAGCGCAAGTCGCCGCGGCCAGGAACGTCCTCGAGCGCTCCACCCTTATGCTCCTTACCTCCTCCAAGGTAACGCCCTTTATCTATATAATAGAAATTTTAAATATGTCGGTGAAGTCATTTAGTCCAGTCAATATCGACACAAAAAAGCACAAACATCGCAAACGCGCTTGTAACTACGATTTTTTTATATGTTGTTTTAGAGTAGTTTAGACCCAAGTTTGCAACCCTTAAAACCCTGTGCTACTCCCATGGTGCTCGAAAAACTGCGAAATTTTGGCACTTTTTTTAGTTTTTTCAAAAAATCTACTCGAAGAAAGCGTTTTTCAAGATCTTTGTTCATAACATTAATAAAGATAAATAAATTTACAACAACTTTGCGAAAATTTGTCCATTGGTTGTGCTACTCCCATGGTAGCACAGGGTTTTCAGGGTTGCAAACCTGGGTGTAAACTGCTCTCAAGGAACCTAACAATATATAAAAAAAAATTGTAGATACATGCGCGTTTGCGATGTGCGATGTCGATTTTGACTAGACTAAATAGTACGGAAGCTTGAGAACGAACGAACGAGCTAAGTGACAAGTGACACATTGTCACTTTGACAGAATCCGGGCTAACATTGCAGCAGCAAACAGATAAAAGTGCCGACCGCAGAGGTCCGAGGCTCTTTAACCTCTTTCCTCTGTCGGCAGCCGTGCGAACAACGTCGGTTGGAATAGCCTTAGGGGCGCTATGGCGAAGTCCCAAAAATTATTTAACCAAAAAAAAAAGTTTTATTGAAAGCCCGAAATAGCAAAAAAAACAGACTTCCGAAAAAAAACTTTTTTTTTTAAATTAACTCCCAAAAAAATTTTTTAACCAAAAAACAATTTTTTTGGTTTTCTGTGATGCTCATAGTGCCCCTACTCTAACTCCTAAAACTCCGCCCCTAAGACGACCCACTGACCGTTGTGTGATCTGGAATAGTTTGTTAATTGCTCGTTACCCAGTCCGCCCTCAAAACAGAGTCTCGGACAGAGCTTCAATGGTGATTGGTATCCTACGCCGACATGTAGATTAACAACCGCAAACGTTTATTGAATCAACGGCACGTTTATCAATTAAAGGTACGGCAGACGACAGGGGACTTGTTTAAAAAAAAATCATAGCTCATTTACGAAAACTCGTTAGCAACTCTCGTTTAAAGGTCAAGGAAATTACACGTCCAATCTAAATGCAGCGACCGAAATAGGTTAATTGTTCCTTTTTTGGATAAAGAACGTTCTAATTAAAACTTTAAAACAAATGACGACCCGGTTGCGTAGTGTTTGAGTGAACGGCTGCTGCGCTGCGTGTCGCGGGTCCGATTCCAGGGGCCCAAGTCTGCTATTTTATAAATTCGCCATTCCAACACGATCACATTGTCATTTTGCTAAAAGTTCGTAATCTGCTAATTCATAATGATCGATCATTGATCGGTCAGTGGTATCGTAATAGAGTTGTTGTATGTTAAAACCAATAACTGCACAATAACGTTCTAATGGTAGAATACTGATCAAATAAACTGTCAAAGTTTTAGCAGATTACCGCATACGTCAAATATTCATTTGTCAATATGTACCAGATTACTATTCTGTGCCACTTCTTTCAATGGAGTGTCAGTGATTGACCATTGGAAAGTCATAATGACGCCATTATATTAGTAGATTACCAAACTTGTCAAAATCGACAATTATGACATCAATGATAGACCATTCTGACACTATTGTAATAGCAGACTTGAGGCCCTGGACGGAACAAATATTTACACAGATAGTTCTTCCGGGTTACCGCACCCACGACACAGGGGTAGTTCTTAAAGTGGGGCAACATTTATTTGTTATCTACAGTAATATAATAAAGGGGTAAAGTTTGTTTTTTTTGTTTGTAGGAGGTAATCTCTGAAAACACTGGTCCTATTGCTAAAATTTTTTCACCAATGGAAAGCTGCTTTATTCCTGAGTGACATAGGATATATTTATTGCCCGTGCGAAGCCGGGACGGGCCGCTAGTTTAAAATAAAACAACTAATCATTTACGAAAGCTCGTTAGCACATTTAAAGAAAATACACGTTCAATTTAAATGCAGCCACGGAAGTAGGTTAATTGTGTCTTTTTGACGTAATTAAAACATCTAGTAATTAAAACTTTGGACCAAGCTTTATATTGCCATTTTCTTCTGTGACCATCATTAATGTCAATTTCGTCCTCTGTACACTCGTGTAACACAACGGATACAGCTATCATAGAAATATAAAAAATAATTTATCAGGCACTCTTACGCAACGTCACTTGCCAAATGTGTTAATTTCAACATTAGGCGACCCAGAACCATAGTAACTTTATTATTAAATTAATTATACGCATCGGTAAGGTAAACGGCAACAGTTACCTTCGCACGTGTGTCCTCAGTAGCAATAACTCTCCATCAAGAGCACCCTAAACCTGAGAAATCAGATTATACTCGTGTAGACGATCATTGAATTGAAAAGCCCTTAATAAAACACCTTGATGTACCGAGGGCACGTTATTAATACCATTGTACAGTAATAAATTTTCAATCCGCATGTCCAGTAAGTCCCGTGGCTCGCGTAAATTAGCTCTGTCGCTTGACCGCCGCTCCTATCAATTATGTAGGTTCCAAACCCAATACAGCCCAGGAAAATAATACTTGGTTTGCGAGAAAATTCTAGTAAAGATTTCTCACGGATTACTTTGCTTCACGTATTAACAATACTGTGTGAAAAGACCATTGTGAAATCATGCGGAATTTTGACCATTGTGAAAACAGATTTTTGTAGCCTGCAACAACAGTAAATAACCTTTTCATTACTCATACTCTGAAAGTAGGTCTGAAGTTGCCTGAGGAGCGGGCTACGAGTTTTACTTTACAACTGACAGCTGTCAAATTATTAAAAAAAAAACTAATTCTATCTTCACATTTCTATTGAACCATGTTCCAATTTTCCATACAGCCAGTCAATCACAGCGCGGTATAAAATTGAAATAACTTAAAGACAAGTATTAATTAAATAATGTCTATTTTAAGTGATTTATTTGTTCAACTATTTCTTTAAAATACTGTATTTTTAAAAGATTACAATTAATTTCTATTTTTTCATTAATGAGGCTGAATAGCTGGCCGGCCGCAGAAAAAAAAAACAAAATGGCGGGAAAGTGGCAGTCGTTGGATTTTCGAGTTTTGTTTACATTCCCGTACAACAGAGATTTGTATAACACGTTATGTTTATCAGATTAAAATAGTGATTTAACGCCTAATTTCATAAGAGAAGAGGCTAAAGCAGTAGTGGAATACCTTTTACCGCCTAAATCAGAAGAAAGATACCTACTTAAAATCATAGGTACGACGATTCAGGTTTTACAAACTTTTTATTTTATTTTTAGTTTCCTCGTATTCGTAATGAAAAGCACAGTGTTCACCCCTAGGGTAACAATGTACTATTTCAGTACACTTACTCGAAAACCCGCTCTTATCGCACCGTTTTTAGACACGCAATAGACTATTTTCCGCACCAGGACAGAAAAATACGCGAGGCTGAGCGCGCGTCGAGCCCCACAAGTCGTCGGTCAACCCCCCCGTTTATTAATTTCTTCGTAAGTGTATTGAAAGAAGTCATTTGATACACGTGCAAATTTGTCACTGCAGCCCTCAGCTCCATAACACATTCGCCTATGGCTCGTGCGAATTCGCAATGTCAAACTTTCTGGACTTGTGTCAAAATGTGCTATTTCGTAGCCCGCAACAACAGTAAATAACCTTTTTTTCACACACAACGTTGCAACAAACTTTCCTAATGCTTCAATAATGAATATTCTGTCGAGAAACCCTCACTAGGATTTATTTCGCATATTTGCCTCTGTCTTATTTCCCTGGGCTAAATTCAGAACCGGTTTGTTTGTGACATCATAGTTTATGGACGTTCATTTCTCATAGGTACCATTCTATAGTCAAAACTGTTTAAGACAATGCCAGATAACCAGCTCCAATTTATGGCTAAATTATGGTTTAGTTTCGTCAGCAGTCAGCGGGTCAGTCGAGAGCCTGTCTGATTTATTTGATGGGTTTTGCTAACATGTCTGATGTGTTGATGTTTGGGACACTGTGATATACATCTTTATTTATTGTAGGTGTCTCACAATGTTTTTCATCATCGTTTTAAGAGCAGCGTTGATGAAATAAATTACACAAACGCCTGTCTGGGATTGAACTCGTCCGTTACCATTGAGCCATCACTGTTCTCCTAAGATAATTGGCATGTTACGACACGCCGATTTTCACATTTTGTTTGTTCCTCGGAACAAAAAATAATTTAAGGCTTGTAACATAACTTCCACCAACCCGCACTGTCGTGGTGGTTTATGGCCTATTCCCTCTCCTAAACAGGGAAACCTGTGGGAACATAGTAACTATAATAATATATAAGACACAGACTGTGGGCTTCAAACTGGTAAATATAGAGTCTATTTGGATAAAGATTGAAAGTTTAACAAGTGTAGGTAATCTAAAATGTCAGTTTAAAGTCCACAAGAGTACTATTAAAATCGTCAGTACTTAAGTATAAAGAAGATAAATTTAAGAATGGCCTCCATGCTCCACGCTCTTGACCGAACTTACTGAAAGTAAACACGACCGGCAACTTTTATATTCTTGGGCCTTGGGACTTACGAAATGAAATATCTAAGTGCCCAGATAACGTGCAGTTGTGAGAGTCGTTTTATAAGGAGGATCTGTCTTTGTCCAAGGCACATTTATATACAGGTCACTTGCCAAACTGAACAACACGGCTAAAGTGCCCGCCATAATCTAATGGTCTCATTTATTATGAAATGGGTCTAAGCCCCAGGTTTACTCCGAGATCCGTATCATATTAACTGTTTTTGAAACTGTTCAATTTCAATCAAGTACGCGAGGAGGAATATTGCCTGGACGTTAGGTGGGTACACAGTAATGAGTAGCGTTTAAACAAAGGCGTAGCTTGCTATATGTTGCTAGTGTCAAGTGTGTCATGAGTAGGGTGAGTGAACAATCGCAGTCAGCTGTGTGATGGCAAAGCTAGCAATTTGTCAGCGCTTCCGAGCGCGTGCGGCACGCCGCCGATGCCTCCCCCGGCCGTTCACATGACATATTTTACAAGACTTTTCATTTTTCCACTGGTCTATTTTAGATGTTGACATCGATAAAGATCTTTTTTCAATTTTACTTTATTGTACACTTTCCTGTTGTGGCAATTTAATCGTTTCAGAACGTAATATAACAGCACGATGAAGTATTTTCCTTGTTTATTATATATATTTTGAATTATATTAGAATAATTTAGCGTTAAGTACACAAGTTTGCAACACCTATGTCGTTACCGTCGCCTTCTGCCAACCAGCACTGTGTGCCAGAAGTATGCACAAACTTCGAGCCGTGATCGTATACCTACATACCTCCTGCTCCGCAAAGTTATTAGTATAAGGAGTGTGAACTATTCTAATATATAAACTATTCGACGGGTTTGCACGATAAAAGTGTTGATTTATTTTTCGTCTGTATAGTTTTTCTCTCCATACTAAATTAAATTACGCTGCATATAGCATTACTAGTATAAGCTTTGTGTGTTCAGTAATATGTAGAATTTCTTCATTAAACGTTGCTTAAAAAAACAAGCATCTTATAATGTTTATGTGCCTACTATTGTGTTCATATATGGATGAATATTATTCATAGAAAACTAACTGCAAAAATGTAGGCCGCCACAATAACGAGTGACAGCGCGATTTTAGTGCTGTTAGCTCTAAACGATTGTGTGATCGGCATACAGATAGCGCAGCTCGTAGGGGGCCTAGGGGGGCCTATTAGTGCCTGCCGCACCGGACAGGGCCACCCCTGGACGATGTAATTAAGTGAGCTTTAACTTTTCTAAATTCTGTTTATACGAGTACTAAACGAAATAATCGAGAGAGACATTTGCGTTATATTTCTGTCTAAACTTGGAACTGAACACTACGTTTTATTTTGTAATAGGAAATAATCCAATAACTGTTCCGCCCGGAGTGAGAGCTCATGTCAGACTTTTACTGACTAAAACCACACCTTTGTCCTTCAGTTGCCCTTTGCGTCACGGCTTTCTTTTTTGAAATCCCCCGTGGCCCTAGAAGGCCCTACTGGGACCGTGCGGTTTTGTTGACATCTTTTTTTAGCTCTTTATTTTTTATGTTGTTGTATATTGTGTTGCTTGCGCCGAATAAATGCTATTATATTCTATTCTATTCTATTCTTTTTGAAGCGCGGGGAACACTGCGCGCCTCCGTCGCGTCTATGACTCGGGCTCTGTCCTTACCAGACGGCCGGACGGCCAGCTACCCATTGCTCGCCACCTTCTGTGTTTTAGGGTTCTATACCTTAAAAGGAAAAAATGGAACCCTTATAGGATCACTGTGTTGTCAGTGTCTGTCAAGACCCTTTATCTCGGGTACTCGTCTAGGTATCGAGTTAAAATTAATACCATGTACTCAGGTCTGCGGTCCCTTGAATCTGTGAAAATTAAAACTTCTGAGTTAAGGAAAAAAAAGATACGGTCGTCGTATGTCGCAAAAAACGTATATTTCGACACTCTGAAGGGAAACAAAATTTATAGGGTACTTCCGGTTGACCTAGAATCCTGAAATTTAGCATGAAGTAAGGTTCCATAGCACAAGAATAGGAAAAAAACTGAAAACTGTAAATTTGTAGTTATGTCACAAAAAAAATCTACGTAACTCAATTCGGGTATTAAACTGTTTTCATAGGTGTGTACGTACGGATCCCTCTATGCGTGAGTCCGACTCGCACTTTCCTGATTTTTTAAGATAGTATTAATTGAAAAGTTGCAATGCTAACTGATGGGTTTCCATTCTTAGTCAAGATGAGTTTTCCACCGCAGTCGCGTTCTTTTGCTAAATATTTGTTCTACTACACAGAAAACCCTGGGGATCTCGACCAACGCGTTAGTCCGTAAGAACGGCAATTCTTTTCTGGTGCTCATTATAATTTAATAGCTTTTGCCCGCGCGGCTTCGCTCCCGCTCTTCCCTACTCCACCCTACTCTACCCCACCCTATCCTACTCTACCCTACTCTACCCTACTCTAACCTACTCTACCCTACTCTAACCTACTCTACCTCTTTTCATAAATTATAGAAAAAGCAACAAATAAAGAGTTTGCACTTATAATATTTTTGGATTTTATATAGAAATAATTATAGGAGTAGACTAAGCAAGTACAATATAGTCAAATAAGGAAAAAAAAAAAAGTATAAATAAAAAACAAGTAAGTATAAATAATAAAATGTGTATCCGATATGGGAGCACCACGACTGTAATGAAAAATATTATTGTTAACAAATAATTAAACATTTCAAACAAAGGCGTGGACCATCATGTCTGCGGTGTAATCTTAAGATAAAAAAAAAAACCTACTCTACCCTGCTCTACCCTACTCTACCCTACCCTATCCTACCCTATCGTACTCTACCCTACTCTACACTACTCTACCCTACTCTACCCTACCCTACCCTACTCTACCCTACCCTACCCTACTCTACCCTACTCTACCCTACCCTATCCTACTCCACCCTACTCTACCCTACTCTACACTATTTTACTCTACACTACCCTACTCTACCCTACTATACCCTACTAAACTTCACATAAACCATCTACTAAATAGTCCGAACAAAGCCTAAACATTTGGTTTGGTTCTCTCTCACTCAAGAACGGGGTCACCTATGAACCCGTTCTTGAGTTATAAAATTACAACGAAAAGTGGCATTGATTTTTATATATATATAGATATATAATATATATTATTAATATAATATAGATATATTTGGGTAAACCAAAGCCCTTCTGACTTCATTTTTTATTCAGTTGAACGGAGAGTTTTTCCGTGGTTTTCCCACACTTATCGCCGTATATTGGACTATGACTCTGAATTGCCAACAGTTACATAAAACAGGCAATGAGTTTATTTTTAACCGCACCGAGTCTTCATAATAAAACCAGACTTTGTCCTATGCCACTTGGGGTCGGCGTAACATTTTTTCTTCCATTCTGTCCTGGCAACCGTCACGCTATCATAGATTCTATCTATCATCTCTCTGCCCCGAACTTGTCATACTAAGCAAATGTTTATCACCCACAGACTTGTATGAGGCATCCAACGAGCGCGTCGGCGCGGGAGAACAGGGACACGGTGTTCTGTCAGATGAGGAGAGCCATGGACCTGATCCACTACGTGGTGAGAGACGGCCTGCCAGGACATGAGGAGCCCAGCACGCATGAGGTTTGATGTCACACTCCTGTAATATTCTTCAACCTTAATCCTGACTTTTAAGCCATGTCGCTGAAACACCAATCAGGTCAATAGATGAAAACTAGCTAGCGAAGAATACACAAATAATCGTGAACATAAGTTATGCAAATCCAAAATTTCCATTCGTTTCGTTTTCATTATTTTTAACTGATCTAACAAGAATTCAGTATTTAAACTGACCTTTCTATAACAAGGTATTGGACAATGAAAATTCTGTTTCCCCAAAACATTTTATGGCTTCTAGTAATTGATACCGGTATGTTCATGAAAAGTTTGACAATATATTCGATCCATCCTTTAGAAATCCTACAGCGACTCAATACCTCGGAGAAGCTTTCATGAGAATATAGGTAGATAGGGACATAAATTGCGTGGCGTTCGGGCAACAACAATAGATGCAGTAAATAATGTCCACAATGCGTGACTTCGAACACCGAGTAGTCTGCGTCGTGTGTCCCGCTCTCCCGCAGGAATGGGCTCGATTTACGAATGTATGCTTATGGTTGAATTAATTTCGTTTACGACCGTTTTACCACTTTATTGCTTAATCACAATACCCATAGGTAATATGCTATCGTTCAATATTAATAGAACAAGAGTAGTCTTTGTTCCACACTGAATACTGGAAAAGATATTGTCTTTGTTGTTGATTTGATATTCTTTTCGGATCCATGTAATCCTAAAGTAGGGTTTTTGGTTATTTCGTACGTGATGTTGTTATAAACCATCCTTTTACCGGCCGACGTTTTTCACTCTCTGTCTTTTTCCTGTGGGTAAAAATTTTCATGGCGTTTAAATGTTCATCATCAACGATATGTAACCAGGACCATCTCCGACACTGGATACGAAACAGACGTTCCAATTCAATCAAATCAGGTCAGATCGGGTCTTTGTCTTTCTGACACGAAACTACTGCACGTGATGCACTGCACATACTACCTATTATACAAATCCTAGCTTTATTTAGGCACTTTAGTAACAGTATACGAATGTTTCGATAAAAAGGATTTAATGTTCCGTCCCATATATCAGGGCAATTCTCTATCCAGTCGAAAAAAGTAGCCCATATCCTTTTCCGACACATAAGCTTCCTTTAAGCAAAGTATCTACATCAATCGATGTGGAACAACATATAGACAATTTTGTCGGTACAGAAATCAAATTCCTGCCGTCTTCTTACTTGTTGTCAAAAGAAAGAATTGTCCGCGTGTATAAAAAACCTAACGCAGTAGTTTGCTATACAATAACGACCAGTATCTTTGTGAATGCAAAAGTCGGATTATGAAAATAAGGTTGAAGCTAACTTTTAATAAAGTATAGCATCACTAAAAAACTTTTCTTTTGTAAGAAATTTATCCTTGAACTTAATACTCCCGACAGAAAGCCGCATCGACCTGAAATAGATTCGGACAGCTATATTTGAAACATTTCACGAAGAATTGACAGATTTTCACAGATAACCGAGTTTTTGTGTGAACGCAGAAAACGAACAAAAAGCTGCAGTGAAAAATCAGAATATCTAAATTTCATACAGCAAGCTGAGTTTAAACTGAAATCGAGGTATAAATCCAGCTGCATTTTTTATTTATGATTATAAAGCTTTTGAAGCTGTGTAAGCCAAGAAACCATTAGCTAAGGCGCCACTAGTGCAAACATTTGCCGCCTAGACCATGTCACCGAACAAGTTGAGCGAGAGATGCGCGCCACTAAGCACGTTCCGGAGGGTAGAACACACGATATAGGAAATTGTTGTCACACATTACCGTCAAATGGATCATGCGATTTGCTAAAATCTGGTTGAAGTTAACGTGAAATAAACGAACAATGAGGCATGCTGGAATGCACCATAGTTTTGTGCTAACTTTGATAATAATACGTACAAATGCAATCTGCAGATATATAGATAGGTATCTACCTATCTATAGGTATGTAGGTACTTACCTAAGATTGACAATTTTTCGAACTGTAAGAGATACGTAGGTTATAAAGTCCCTAAAGCTAGGTTTAGTGTGTGTGTGTTGCCCTACGACATAGATACAACTCTACTCCTGTTATATTACATAACTAGAGAGGCTTCCGTAGACTGCGACACGCCGGCTGCCGGACTCCGGAACACACATGTACCTGCAAACTAACAGGGAAAGTGTCGGTAAACTTTGGCCAGCTGATTACAGATACAAATCTACCGTATAATACGAATTACGGAATATTACACAAAGATTTCAGTATTATATGGGCGTTTGAGAACTCCCTTATGTTTATATTTAGACTAGCTGTACCCGCGCGGCTTCGCTCCCGCTCTTCCCTACTTCAGCCTACTATACCCTACTCTACCCTACTATATCCTACTCTACCCTACTATATCCTAGTCTACCCTACTCTACCTTACTCTACCCTACTCTACCCTACTCTACCCTACTCTACCCTACTCTACCCTACCCTACTCTACTCTACCCTACTCTACCCTCCTCTACCTTACTCTACCCTACTCTACCCTACTCTACCCTACTCTACCCTACTCTACCCTACTCTACCCTACTCTACCCTACTCTACCCTACTCTACCCTACTCTACCCTACCCTACTCTAATCTACCCTACCCTACTCTACCCTACACTACCCTAATTTTCATTTTTTTTTCCATAAGAACCTTCTCCTCATAATAACGAACACACCAAAAAAAAAATTAGCGAAATCGGTCCAGGCGTTGTTGAGTTATGCGCTTACCAACACATTTTGCGATTCATTTTTATATTATAGATTACCGTAAAACATGGCAACTTTGCCCATAAATTTAAAAAATAAATGCTTAATTAATGATATTTTGGAAAATTTTAATAAATTGATTATTGTTTCGGTGCCACATAATACTATATGCTCATGTCTCGATACACAAAACTAAAAATAGTAAAAAAAAAGCATATTTATTAGTGAAAATAACAATTATAGGTGTTGGGAAAAAAATCATATACATTTGGTAACTTTGCCCACATTACAGATCTCCGTTACTATGGACTATATCACTATTCGAAAAGGACTGAATGAAAATACTGAGCAATGCAATAATGTATTAAATTATACGCCAAATATTCACATTCCTTGACCCTTAAAAATGAGTGGGCAAAGTCAAAAAGCCTTCTAGAACATTTTTCGTACAAAATGGCGATTGTTCAAGGGTTGTCACCATTGACAATACTTAACTATTTAATAATTTTTAGTGTGGAATATTATAATATATTATAATGATAAATTAAAAATAATATAACATCATTTTTTACATAATATGCTTTATTTCTAAAGTGTTCAAAAACTAAAAAATAATTTAAAAAAAAACTAAAAAGTATGTACCTATCTCGGTCTTTGTTTTTATATGAAAATAACAAATAACACTAAAATTTGTAATTAGTTTTACAGAAAAATTATATTGCATAGTTAATATTGCGATGAGTCATCGCAATTTTAACTATGCAATATAATTTTTAGTAATTTTAAGTACCTATAAATATTAGGTACTTACTTATCTTTTATGTTATTGTTATATAATATAATCAACATTTAGCGTAAATTAATTTGGATACATATCTACACTGACGGACAAATAAACTGCAACAAAGTTCAGGATTAGGTACTAGTATGAAAAGTTTTTAGATTAAACTAAATGAAAATGTCGAGACTACCCATTATTAAAAAAAAATGTAAATTTATAAACAGAACTGCAGTAAAAGATAAAATTATAGCCGGGAAAATAAAATTTAACTAACTTTCATAGTACTTATATTAAAAGTTATTGCGTCTTGAACTTGATGCGATTTATTAGTCCGTCAGTGTATTCATAACTATCCGCATAGAAAAAAAACTGATAAAACAATAGACCATGTACACATTCAACGTCCCATCTAAGTCTCATCTAAATACATATAGTTTTTAAGAACCTAAAACCAATCAACAAAAAACTTTAAAAACACAGTCAGAATTTGGAAGATACGAGCCCTCGTATCTTCTAAATCCCGACTGTGTTTTTAAACTTTATATGTTTACCAACATTATTAACTGTTCATCAAATCCGAACCCTCCTTTTTTTACTAGGTTAAAAAATGTACCTCGGGTGACAACCCTAGTGAAAAAGAAACGTTGGGCAATGTTGTCAACGATATTCAAAAAATATGCTTGTGACTTTGCCCACCGTTATATTTTATGATTATACGACGCATTTAGCGAAGAAAACTAGTCTATATTATTCATTTCCAATGTAATAACGGATGTATAAAAATTACTTACCTGCGATAACTCCAAGTAGCACTTCTCGAAAAAGTTTTTTTAAAAGATTTTGCCCGCAAAAAAACACTCTAACTTCAACGACGTCTGACAGACAACTGAAGTAACATCTGTGACAGCGCGTCACACAGTGTTGCCAGAAAAATGATGAATTTTTTACCAAAGACAAAATGTTCTTACTAACTATAGACAAATTTGGTATGTATTAAGTTTTTAAAAAAATACACAACTGGGCAAAGTCAAATGTCGAGGGCAAAGTTGCCATGTTTTACGGTACTTTATTTTTCGTTCGTATTTTATACATGTTTATTTTTCGAAAGGATATGAATAAATGTTACAAATACGATTGAGATCACTTTTTTCTGTACTGGACCATACCTTCTGGTAACTTTGGTTTTGCACACAATATTAATTAGTTTGCCAGCAATAATTTTTGTACACTGTTACTTATTAGGATATACAGTGTACGTAGATGATGGTTTTGCGAGTCTTTGGGTCGTTTTACACTCTGTATTTGAGAAACTACGACACGATCGAATCGAAAAGTAATTTAAAAACGATAATACCGATGGTATATCGGACAAACGGGGCCGTAGCCGGCGATACAGATCAACGCTATCGCGATGGCGATGGTTCCTCTCTCGATATGGTACACTTATGTATTTGAACTAACATGACCGATAATACAGCTGTTTCTTAGAATTTCTGTATATGAAATTCTTGATATTATTACGCTAAAACTTTTTACAAAAAAAAAAACCGACTTCAATGTTATAAAACACTAAAAAGTATAAAATAACTTTAATTTCGGAAGTCGGTGTTTCTATAATAGTTTTGTCACTTCGTTATTTAACATCGACTTCCGAAATTAAAGTTATTTTATACTTTTCAGTGTTTTTTAACATTGAAGTCGGTTATCTTTTTTTTGTAAAAAGATTTTTATTTTACACTTTTTAGTTATGGTACCGCCACTAAAAGGTACCCCTTAGACAAACTTAAATAACTTATAGCCACAGTGCATCTCATAACGATTCTAATAATCCCAAACACGGTGAGATTACATTAATTTAATTTTTTTCCTTCTGGCTTCATCATCAGATCAGTTCGACCCCTCCCCCCCTCTTTTCTGACAGTCAGTCATCGACTACACGTATAAACAAAGCAACTTTACTTGTAACCACAGTTCTGCTGTGATTCTATGAGGAGTTCTGTTCCATATATTCGAAGTTCATGATCAGATCATAACAATATTTCTATGGGAACAACTTGGAAGCATAACCTTTCAATTAAAAAAATAATTTTCAAAATCGGTCCACAATTGACCGAGATCTCGGTGAACATACATTAAAAAAAAGTTAAAAAAAAAGAAACATACTTTCAGCCTTACATAGAACCTCCTCCTTTTCGAAGACGGTTAAAAATACTACATTTGTTCATTTACAGTTACTCACGGTAGGTTTTTTGTTAAGTTCCATTACACCTAAGTTGATGAACATATCATCAATTTTACGGTACCTACTTATAATTATAGCAACATTTTTATTATATATAATACCTAAGTAATGTGATCATGGGTTCGATCCCCAGTTTTTTTACTCTTCCGAAAGCTTGTAAACACCTTTCACTAACCATCTGCAAGTTCGTGCAAATATTGTAGTTCTAATATCAGGATAACCTTAAATCGAGAGTATACAAATTAGATTATCTCGATTTGAGTTGCTCACTTTCTGTTATGGTTTGAAAATAGCCCAAATAGGTAAGTGTCCATTCTTCTAAATAATGTTACTGAAACTTTCAGCCTATCACAACCACAGCAGAGCGAAGCATGGACTCTAACACTTGTTTATTTATAGAAATTGAGATTGTACTACTCCTTCCACTGATGTTTTCTGTCTGTCAGTTGCTCTGTGACACTGTCTGATGCGTATTTTTCATACATAAACACTCTTTATTTTCTTTTCTTGTAGATGAAACCTTTCTCGGATAGTCATGAACAGGTATCAATTTATTGAAAGCAGGTAGTCGAGTGCATTCATTTTTATGTAAGAAATTATTGTTATTGTACATAATAAGCACTAGATTGTTCTCTTGTATGCTTTACTTTTAATAATGTATTGTGAATAATTTATATGTTTAGTTCCTCTGCAATTTGCTTCCTCATACTTTTTATACCTATTGTTAAAAGATCTATCCATAGTTTTCAATCTTATTTAAGTGTTTTATTTTTTAATTACTTTAGACATTATTCAATTTAGTAAGTGGAATAATGTCTTCGATTGCTATCGATATCTACTGTTCGATTTATATATTTCAGGACTTATTAATATTTGGACTTGAGGAAGCATTCAGTTCTTTAAACGTTTTTATAGTATTAATAAGTAAAGAGCACCTGTACTTATATTACAAACGTAGCTATAGATACTAACGATTTAAAAGTTCTTTTTTACTCGTCACATAATTCTGCTAACGATCACGCTCCAAACAGCTTAGCTATAAAGGCCTTGCTAAGCTTCCCGCTACGTTACTAACTTTATAGGTACGTACTCACATCTACTAACTTTCAGCGATTAGGTCAGTATCCAAACTAAGTATCTGCCTACTACTTAGAGCTCGACGGTGGTGAGTATTACTTCTGTAAAGCCTGCATATACATATCATTATGAAGTAGGTATGTGACGTAGACCTTAAAACTGATAGTCATTTGCGCTTATTAGATCATAACATAGCACTATTATCTTTCACTAAACATTTTTTAATTTTTCACTTTTATCGAAAGCTAACAATTTCTTTAAATTAGGTATTTAGTTGTCCCGTGATAGATAAGTGTAAGGTAGGAATATGCTATTTTCAAATATTCTGACAATTTCCCTAAATATTTAGTGTTTTATACTGAAATGTAGTAAACGTATAGGCTGCGCAATGGGAGGCGGGCACGGCGCTGGGCGCGCTGCGCGGGCTGACGGCGCAGGTACGCACGGCGCGCGCGCGCGGCGGCGCCGACCTGCCACGGCGCCGCTCGCTCGCCGCCACGCTGCGCGCGCTCGTCGAGCGCACGCACGACTTCACCGACTCCGCCTACACCTCGCACGACCACCGCCAGCGGATACTAGCCCTCGCCGAAAGAATAGCTTATGAATTAGAGAGATTAGTAGCCGTGGCTGTATCGTTGGTAAGCTACCACTGTCACTTCTAATGATCATCTTGTATAAAGATTTTATTAAGTGTGCATAATTCAGGAAGAGCAAGGTGCCAACGGTACAGCGACGGCGCTGGAGAGCGCGTGCACAGGTGCGGCCAGCGCCGCGTCGGAGCTGGAGCGCGCGCTCGTGGCGGCGGCGCGTGACCAGGCGCGCGACCTCGCCCCCCTCGCGGACGAGGCGAAGAGACTCGCCTCTGACCTAGCATATATAGGTAAACAAGCAGGTATAGAGTATTATCCTAACTAACAATTTTAACGAACTGCATGTTTTCTTATTTGCTTTTTCACCAAACATTTGATGGCTCTATTTAAATTCTGTTTTATGGATATTCGTAAACTAAATCTATGACAGCAACATAGCATTTTTTTCTTGCAGCTAGTTCCTGTGGTGAGAGAGAATCTGAGAGACTGCACAATATAGCCAGCCGGCTACATGAACAATTAGATCACATTATAGAGGTAGTTAACGCTTCTATCTTAAAAAAAGTGGGCACAACTGTCTAGAATTACCTTACCTATAAGTAAATGTCTTTATTTAATCAACAGGTTTGCAAATTACTCAGGCATATAGCTTTGTCGGAGACTCTGCAAGTAAGCGCAAAGTTTGCGGAAATAAACCTTAGGATATACGGCCCGCAAGTGGTGACAGCGGCGCGCACGCTGGCGGCGCACCCGGGCAGCGGCGCGGCGCGCGAGAACCTCGACGTGTTCGTGGACATGTGGGCGTGGCTGCTGGCCGACGCGGCGCGCCTGGCGCGCGAGCTGCTCGACCTCACGGACGACCGCCCCGACAAGCAGCAGTACAGCAGCTTGCCCAGGCCGGGAGTAAGTGCACACACACGACACACACTTGATCTGACCATGATAACGCTACTACCATACAAGGTTAATTGTAAAACACTGGCAACCTCTCAGTAGCCAGATTCAGGTAAAATCAAACAAGCCAAATATCGTTGAAGTTTTATAGTCGTTCGATCGAAGTCCTATCCAAAAGCGGTATTCACGATCTATCGACGTATTTCCAGTTACATTAATAAGTATTCTACCAGGATAATGTAATACAGATTTTAAATTTCAAACGACTTTAGGCACGGAAATGGTCTAAACGACTAAATCGCTACGATATCGTTACGGTTTTCATTACGTGAATCGAGCTACAGGACTATGTTACTAACATCATAAACAACAACTTTTGTTCCATAACTTTTACAAATTTATTATAATTTAGTTCATCAGATTTTCATACAAAAATAAAAATAGTGAAATTGAACGTTCTAAATATTACCAAGTCAATGCGAAGCAAGCTTCGAAGCGATGATAGTACAATAGCGGAGGGGAGCGGGGATGCGCTTCGTCGCATCATACAGACGTAGGTAGTTATCCTAGGTCACAAAATATATAGCTACAGAAGTCAATCTACATACAAAGCGCGCTCAAGCAACGCACACAAGGACACCGCTCACAGACACGATGTCTCGGTCGTGTCTCGGATCACTCGTCGAACAATTCCAGCTTAAACGCTCATTAGTGTGCGTCCACCGAGCGTAGGTATAAAAAGTGAAGTACTTACATACATGAGATTGTCTTCTGTACCTATCTATTTTGTGCCTAGGTATAGCGCAATACAGAGTTGAAATATGTCAGATAGAACAACGAAATCTTGAAGGTTTATTTTTGATAAATGAATTATGTTTTGTAAAAAGTGATAGAACAAAAGTTGTTGTTTATGATGTTAGTAACACAGTCCTGCCAGATTGTTAGTGTTCCACAAATAACCCTGTATACAGTGACCCTGAATCATTCTCGTGCTCTCATAATGTAAGAACTTAAACCCAAATGTGTGATCAATGTCCACTTTCCACGTTATATTAACACCAATTAATTCATAGAAACACGGGACGACAAGTAAACCTCTGAAAGCAGTAAGGCTGGATTCTGACGAACAAGCGAAGATCGCAAAGTCTGGATTAGAAATGAAAATGATGTCTTCTGAAATGGATGCCGAGACTGAAAAATGGCAAGGCGCAGCAGCCGACGAAAACAACGACATTGTGAAGAGGTAGGACCTCATTACTGATGCCACTCATGTGAATGCACTATCTAAAACAAATTTTACCATATAAGTTTCATTTATATACTCGTATCTACAGAAAGAATGCGTTTATATACTACTTTATGATAGGTCATTTTATATTCTGTATTCTCATTCATATTTCATAACTTTGGACTCAACACGTCGTTCAAAACTTTCAGGGCAAAAAATATGTCTTCCATGGCCTTCGCTATGTACCAATTCACAAAAGGTGAAGGCCGTCTAAACACTACTCAAGACCTCTTCACACAAGCGGAATATTTCGCCGAGGAAGCCAATAGACTTTATAAAATTGTGCGACAGTTTTCTTATCAGGTAAACCAAAAACAGCATGCAAAAAATGTATAGTTAAATGGTATATGTATGTATCTATCATATAAAATATATTTTAAGGTACCCGCGGGAGCAACAAAAAAAGAACTTCTAGAGCATCTTGATAAGGTTCCAACGTATGTGCAACAGCTACAGTTCACTGTGAAAGAGCCGACGGTTGGGCGCGCAGCCACCTTCAGCAAAGTAGACAACGTCATTCAGGAGACCAAACATCTTATGAACGTTATTAGTAAAGTCGTCACGACATGTTTCGATTGCGCGAACAAGGTGACCGCTCATTCCTTAAATCTATTTGACTATAAAATAACATTTTTCAATTTCTTTTTCGAGCAACACATCGCACATTTTGACAGTATAGTAAATTTTCTAGGAAATGTAAAGATTTTAGTGCATTGGAACATAATGTTCCTTAGGTACCTTTGCCGTGGGAGGCCCGTGTGGGAGTGGTTAAAAGGCACCAGAGTGTTGCACCTGTTAAGTACTTTACAGATTATATTTCATTCGTGATTGTTAGAGTTTCGGGAAAACGGTGGAACAGTGTGATTAAAATTACGAGGTTTATTCTTGATTGTAATTTATACCTTTAAGATATTGTAGCTTTTGCCAAATTTAACCAGTAAAAATTAATCCAAAAACAACAAGAATAAATCTCATTAGTTTATTAGAATATTAGTTTTATACGTATAGTAATAGAGCAGTTTAAATATGACGAACCCCACTTTTATTTACTTTTTATTATTGTATTTATTTTATATATCTGTTTTTCTGCCTTCCTCCATGCACCGGGTGGTTCCGTCCACGCCAGGGTCTTATTCCGCTGGACAAAGCGATAAACAAAACTTCAGCACAGGCGAGGGACGACTCGGTCTGTCACTATTGTAGCACCTGCATACTACGAGTAGTCATCTTCACGTATCATACCGTGTTCCTCTGTATACGTAGTTTACTACCTTCCAAAAATAAATATGTTAATCACTATCATGCCCGTACGAAAAAAAATCCTTCATGAATACATATTTATGCTAATAATGATCTACCTCTTTTATACAAGAATTTTGTGCCAGCTAGGATCTGTGCTCTTCGGGGAAAGCTAAACACATTCCCTCGTACGATAGTCCCTCTTCGCTATGTGTACTTATGAACTTCACATCTTTTTATTTGTGTCCAGCCTTATTCAATCAATTTTTATTATGTTTTTATTTATGCTTTATCCTTATATAATTTACTTTCATTATGTTTATGTTGTTATTTTGATAAATTTATTTTCAGTATTCCCTATGTATGCCTGAGAGAGTTCCTATGCATTGGAAGCCAAATTTACAAAAAGCATCCACGTATAAGAGTGAAAATAGTGTACTGAATGGTTGAAGTAGGTATTTGTGGATTCAGAATTGTGGTTTTGTTTAACATTTCAGTTTGTACCCAATGCAGATCATTAACAGACTGATCATTTACTAACCGTGGATTTAGTGTAGCTTTGTTTGGTGTAATACATAGCTATTCTTAATGTTGTTGGTGTGATGTTGCAATTGATAATCTTATTATTAGATTAGCATCTGTGTGGTATTTTAATTAATTATTCACTTTAAGTTTATGACCCAAATATAAACTTTCAGTGTGACAGTTTTTTTTTCTCTTTTAAGTAATTTTGCTACAATTTATCTAATGTCAATTAAAACCAATACACTCGGTCTCTAAAGTTGTCAATATACTGCAAAAGGTTTATTCATTTTAAATATGTACAAGATTTCAATTAATCGTGGTCCTAAAAAATCTACTTATCTATTGCATATGACCGCAAATTGATTCGCGAGCATGGTGTTTCTTGTCATTTTGAGAATTGTGTATTCCTTTAGAATTTTCATCAACTTCCTTCTTTACCCTTTCCCTCATTTTACTTGAGGTCAGCGCCATACGTGTTCTTTTTTCACTCTCCTCGGTACGTCGTCACCCATCCAGTCCCTTTTCATTCAAATTATTATTACCTCGTACAATATATCCATCTTTTCCTCTACCTCCTTATAACTCTTATTTATTAAAATTTATATTCATGGCTCTTTTGGTCACATGCGTTTCATATCTCCTCATAACAAATGCTCTTATCGAGACAAACCATTTCCTTTCAAACTCCCTCTAATATACCTACCTACTCATTTCCTTTAGATCAGTGTGAACTCAGAATTTAACTTTGAGACCTATAAAAAGCATATTTATTCAGAAAATAAAAATAATACTGAAGATATCTGAAAATATGCGAGTAGCAAGCCTGATCATGTGGAAGGGGACTTTTCGAGATGAAAATTTCCTTTCTTTCTTTAGAAAACACTTGCAATTCTGCTAACTAGTGAGTTGTGGCATACAGTACAACCTGGACTTCACGGGTCTGACGGCGGGAGGCGCGGCGGCGGGCGGGCGAGTGGCGCGCGACGAGGAGGGCGGCGGCGGCATGAGCGGCGACGCCAAGCCCGGCGGCAGCAGCTCCGACACGGCCATGTGACAGTACGGCATGGGCCGGCGCGGCAAGGGCGACGCGCGCCGGACCAGGGTCAGCTTCCTCTTGTTTTAAAGACAAACGTCTTGGAACAACTCGTCGCCTGACGTCGGAAGTACCGACACTGCGCTGACAATCATAAAGCTGTCCTGCAATGCCTTTATTAAATCGGATGGCCGGATGTATCAAGTAAGATTGATTAGTGAGGAAACTTTACACTATCAAAAGTGTTCTAAGAAATAATAAAACACTCTTGATGGAGTCAATGATAGCTTAGGTTATGTCTGCAACTTATGAATTTCAAGATAGGGACTAGGAAGTTAGAGTATTAAAAGAAAGAGCGTCTTAAGCAGAAATAGGAAATGATTTATAAGACAAAATGAGGTGTATAGACAACGAACGGCATTCCTACAGCTTTATGGATTTCTACGCGCTGCCGGTACTAGGGACCACATGAAATGGTATCTAACTGTGAAACAATGCCTAAACCACCGCAGTTAGATGTTATTCCGTGTGGTGCTTGAACTCCGACAACCATTGCTAACAAATGGTTATAACTCGCATCACTAAGCGGTTATTGAATCGTTTGTAGCATTTTAAGTATTAATAAGATGGACAGTACGATATACAAAGTAAGTTTCTGCAAAGCACTTGCGACACACAAAGCGTCTTCTCAACTCAACTCTAACATTTACTCTTAAGGCTAGATCGCAAGCGTGCGGACGCTACGCATTTGGCTGTGGATCGAAAGTAATAAGTATAGGTATTGTAAGATAAAATACTTTGTTACTATAATCAGGGCCTTCAATGTTAACACCACAATATTTACTAAACATAATTTTTCTCAAACGTAGTATTCAGTGCTATTAACTTATTGATAGAGTAGAAAGGCATACACAGACAGTTGCAATCATAAATATGAACTATGCCTCGGATAGAAACAATTTGTGATCAATAAAAAAGAAGAGTGAAATCGTACAATAAATATAATACTTGTTACACTTTCATAATGTTACACATTGTTACAATTAATACGTAAACAACACAGAGAAGCCTATTTTTTTAAGTTTCCCTCTTTAAGCCTGTTATAATAAGTACTTCTAATCCTTAAACTTTTATCTCTATGTAATATATACTGGTCCTCCACTATTGTTTACACCTACGCTCCACTTCTCTGCACCCTTCGCACTGTCCGTGTCCTGTTGCACTTTGTTTTGCGTTCTTTGTCTGCACGGCCGCTTCCTCACTTTCATTTGGCATCAGTGGCGACATTTATATCAGAACATGCTACTTTACCACATTATACTTCAGAACGACACAGTGTTACTCTTGCATTCGATGTTATCGCATTCCTAGTATTTCTCCTTCAACGACTTCGTGTACATACATTAGAGTACGGTCATATTGACATTGTTCGTGCAGGCTGCGCGTGCGCCTGTGTACATTGCATGATTGTGAAACGAAACAAATAGCTGTGTGTTGCATGTGTGTACCGTGGTTAATGGATGTCGTACGTCATCTTTCCGACGGGGAGGATGTTTAATGTTAAGATGAGGGAAATTGACTCTGGTAGTTGCCCCAGCAACTCCCACGTCGCCCATAAACGCAGTGTTATATAGACCCTCAGCCATTGAGCCGCTGAGCCGCGTCGGCGCAGAACGCGGGCACTGTTCCACGACGCTCGTGCATGTGCAATGTGACTGCAGAGCTGGCAGCGCATGAAGCCGCATCGCCCGGCATGCCTGCATCGTCGCTCATCAACTATGTGTTACAGCAATAATGAACATATCACTTTATAGGTCATAGTTTCAATTGCCCACAGACGTTCGACTAAGTCGTTAAGTAGTCTTTAAGAGCTTTATTGTTAATAGAGAAATATGAGCGTGCCTACATGATCTACGGTCTGTTCAGTAATTTATAGGTCATGAAATAAAAACCAATTAATACCTGTTGGAATGCACAAAAACTTGGGAATCCGTTTACTTAAATTATTGCAATTTGTAGCTTTCATAATTGAATATTAGCTAACTTTCGAAGACCTCATGAATGAATAGTAGCTACTTAAAGGTAGGTACCTATATGCATTCGATAATATAATTGCTCTATCGAAAAGGGCTACTATTAAGTACTTAATATGTATTTAACGCAATATTACGTATGGATGCACTCACGTAAAAAACTGGACATACGAACTAGTCGGCGATGGTCTTAAGGGGTTCTGCCCGAGTTGACCAGCACTGACAACCTGCGCGAGCCAGCGCTTGCAAGCGCCAGCTTCCTACGTAAAATACCTACTAATGTAGTCTTTGTACGTGAATGCACCCTTTGCAAGTAGTTAACCAGCCGCAAGTTAGTATCCTCACTGTACCGCTAGCGTACGCTTCGCCGCCGCTGTGACCGTGTCGCACTCCGTGCCTCCGCCGGCAGCGGTGCCTGTCTTCTGTGCTCGTCCTCACTCTATACCGGTCTATATAACACTTCGCTTACTTCATACATACTTTTAGCATTTACTCTTCTACTAACTACGTGAACAATGTTGGCTTTCGTATTATCTAGTTATATCTAACGAAGTTGTTATCTAATATGATACTGAGACTAGGTACTTTAACTAATCTTTAATCTTGTTTATTGCCTTCTTAGTTACTTTATAGTACTTACCTAATGTATTAATCTAGAATAGGTACTAATAATTACATATAATTAAGTCAGTTTCAATTGTAATACGAAATGATTAGATTAGTTACCACAATATTATAACTACTTAATGTAAAGAGCTTGATAAAGCTTTATAAAGAAAGTGTTGTGAATCGAACTTGTGGCCACGTAACGTTAGAAACAAAGATTAGCATAATCTGCTTTGACTGTTAATAACAAATAAGTTTATTAAGGTTTTTCACTAAGTTTAGTGGAGTGACGTGTTTATCGATTCATGGGCTGTAATTAATTACCTAATCAATACCAACATTTGCTTTTATACAAATTATAAGATAATATATAAAGGTTGCGAATGCTCTAGGCAGGGCTGTTAAGATATTTAAATTAAAGTTATTGCTAAATGCGTATAGCAGAGTCGCCTGTCATTTTGTATGGTCATGAATGAATTGTGCCAAAACAATTCTGAATGAAACATTTACACCTTGTTGTAAATTATTAAAAAAAAAAAACACTTGCTAAGGGACTACTGTAGGCACTCATCATTACGAACAATTTCACTATGTACCTTCCTACCAAACAACCCTAAGTCAGCTGTTGCTCCCTACATTTTGTCGAGTTACGAGAATATAAATGAGGTTCCACGATTTCAGTTAAGACACGTAGTTGTTCATAATGTTGAGTACCATGACCCACTGTGGTCTTCAATTATTTCAATGAAACCTTGAAGATACGCAAAAGAACACACCCTAGAGCGTTAACTTGAAAGCCCAGGGTCGAACGTTCATCGGTCCACGTGCGAGGGCCCCGCACGAGCGCGTCGCCGCGCGCCGCCAGCCGCCGCCTCGCTACGTTAACAGTCACTGCTTACATCACGGTCATTTCATGGTATAAAGTTAACGAATACATGGTATAATTTATGAAGCATAGTATCATTGGAGTACATACGTATATTGTAGGTCGTGAATACAATAGCTGTGCCATTGTGCCTCCTCGCTTAGACTTTAGCGTTTAGCTAATTACTAATTAGCACCGTTACCGAAATATTCCACGAGAGTTCTTTAATTTATCATAAAATAATAGTGAACTACACAATAATTAACGGTCATCACGATAACGATATCATAAATTTATCGGTTAGTGTATAAGTAGAGTTTAACGATACAGTGATTTGTGATATTACAAGATACTTATCGAGATTTAGTACAACGTCCTTTAATTTCAACGTTTTTATAGTAATATTAACTTTAGTAACACGAAAGAACACCAAAATAGTAACCATTAATACTAAATAATTATGTATTAAGATTTATAGACAAGGTAGGTAAATAAATAGATCGGAACCTCAACGGAGGAAACCGTAGCAAGAGATTCTTCTAATTAGATACGGTAGGATACACGCTGACTTTGAGATTGGCTATGGCTATATGCGAATCATCAAGACATTGGTTTCAAGCGCGATACAATTAGATAATAGTGATCGAATGGCCTGACATTTAACCTGTTTGATCTACCTCGACGCTGAGCAATCTAAAGCAAGGAGACAATTTAGGTATAAGGGAACATTATGAAATACTATTTGCATCACAAATATCGTTACCTAGGTACGTTAGTTGTACCTACATCCTTAGGAGTGGCTATATTTTCGAGCGGACAGAACTGCAGTTTCATATCCTATAGTCTTATGTTCTAAAAGAGAAAGTTAGCTAGACCTAAAAATTTGTTTGCGATTTTTCGGTAAACGTCCGACTAAGATTTTTTTTTATTATGGTGCCAAAGGTCCATTCACGATTATTAACGACTTTTGTTAACTCAGTAAATCGAAAAAGTATGATAAGATCGATTGTTCAAAATCAAATATAGCCAAGGCCATAAGACCTGTAAGTTTAGTGCTACAATAAAAAAAAAAACTTGAGTCAGAAGTTTACCAGAATTTAGCAAATATTTTGTCTACTGCAACTTTCACATTTGGACAAGTGATGTCTTTTAAATCAAAACTTCTAAACTAATATTTTTAGAGGTAAAATCGTTTGTTTGTTTGTAGGGGGTAATCTCTGGAAATATAGATTAGCTACATTTATTTTCAATTTAAAACTTCAATAAAAACACAACAAGATATTGAAAATTATTTTTTTGATTGAAAGGTTATGCTTCCAAGTTGGTCCCATAGAAATATTGTTATGAACTGATCATGAACTTCAAAGATATGGTACGGAACTCCAGATAGGATCACAGCATCTGTCGTAGCAAGTAAAATCTAAAAAACGTTTAGTCGATGACTGACTGAAAGAAAGGAGGGAGGGGATAGATCGAACTGATGTGATGGTGAAGCCGGAATGTAGGTACCGGAACTCTATAATAAATTAATGTAACCTAACCATGTTTAGGATTATTAGAAAAGTCGGTATTAAATAACAAAGAGACACCGACTTCCGAAATTAAAGTCATTTTGCACTTTTTAGTGTTTTTTTTACATTGAAGTCGGTTGTATTTTTTTTTAATGTATATTATTCTGTAAATAAACACGTATTATGACCGCCAATTATATAAATTTATATTATAATCAGACATCACACATTAAAAAAATCTTAAGAAAATTTAAATTTCAAAGGTTACATTCGTAACTCAATCTACATTACTGGGCTATTTGTCATTCAGCAGTTCCATTGTGTGCCTTCGCACCACCAGTCATTTTTCTTTTAACATTGTAGTAAATCTACCAATTTACGTTAATTTCGATATTTCGATTCCTATTGATTTCGAAGAGTTCCGTGGTGTATCTTTGAATTCAATGGTTCAAATAATTGGAACCACTTTGGAAATATACTGAACCCAACACAGATTTTCATTCATAAACTGGTGTGGGTTACTCAGAGGCGTGACGTTTGCGCTAATTCGACAACACATATTACCGAAACGCATGCGTTTCCTGGTTTTAATTGAACTACATTTCATATCATGGTGAGCCATTGAATGGTAGTGTTATTTCCAGGCGGACGAAGTCGCGGGCAGAGGCTAGTATTTAAAGATATCTAATAAAAACTGAGCTTCCGAAAGTTGAATGCCTAATTCATTATCACAGTTATGTGCATACCGCGCGAAAACAATAAATAAACTGCAATAATATGTAAAATAACCAGATCTAATTAATTAAATAAATAATAATCCATATCCCTACACTTATTAATACGTCTTATATCACACATATGATGTGCAAACGTACTTAGGTATAATAACCATATAATATATTTTCTATTATTCTCTTACATGTAATGTGTATATTGATTACCCAGAAGGAGTTAAACCCCGATAAAATGGATAGGTATTGTAAATAAATTAATTTTGATAGAACTAAATTCAAGAAAGAGATTTCTTAGTTAAAACACGTATCGTCGAATATTTTAAATCAAATTAATGTTAATTTGTGTGTAAAGATTGTATTGTCGATAAACTGTTGTGATTGTTATAATATATTTGAAGTTGCATTTTCATTATTATAAGTAGAAATATATTTTCCATAGTGCTGCCAAAGATATTTAATAATATATCTAGATGTAGTAACGTTGTTTACATAACAGAATATTTTGAGGTTGTTCGTGAATTTATGGATTGTATTTTGATGTGGTCGACGAATGTAATAACACTGTGTACGTGATCTATTACATCACCAAATAAAAAGAGAATTCATACGAGACTCTGTTTCATTGATTCCCCGCTCCCCTCAGCGCTAAGGTCAGTGTAAATATATTCAATAAAACAATTTATTCCTATATATTACGTATTTATTTATATTTATTCAAAGGTACAATATATTACATCGTCTGAACTCCCTTCCTCTCCCAACACTCATCACAAGTCCATCGTAATGACTAAGCAAATGATCTGTATGGTAGTGGGTCGAAACCCTACACAAAATACAAAATTAAGCATAATCTTATCACCTAAAGTACTAAATTTAACGCGGAAGTCAATACTGTAGTGAAGGAAATAATACAAATTTATTTAAACATCGCATGCTGATTAAATAAAGATTATGCATGTCCATAAATTACGTGTCATTTAGTAACATAACCTGATAATATATATTTTGCTCGTAAAATAATAATGACTAAACAAAATATTTACATAACCTAAATTAGGTCAGCTAACTGGTAAACGGTATACTGTTATAAAGAGTCTTAAGAAGATATTAAAACAACAGTGACTTTATAGCATGTATTGAAAACGACCAAGAATTATAATTGTAAGTTTGACAATATAATGAGTACAGATTTTGTTTTTAATACTAGACTGTTCCATGTGTTCCACAATTACTGTTGGTGAGAGATCCGTACATCATTCCCTTATCCGTTACTATAAAGAAACGCTAACAACTAGCTAGAGCTAGATTCTATTTCACAACTGAACTATGAGCATATTTTAATATCACTAAGCACAATATAACTTTGTAGTTATAACAAACGCCGTGCGAGTCAAACCTCCGACAGGTCTATGAATGCACCGGTCGAGCCGAAACCGTCAAACACTTGATAATGATGATATAGAAGTAAAAAATATTTCTTATCTAATTCACTTTAAAATTTAGAATGGTGTATGTATTACTTAATGCGAACTTTTAGAGTAACTACGGTATTCTCTCTCTACTTATAAATATAACAGAAAATAAAAGCAGTAAACATACTTCACAATTATTATTATTTTGTAATTTTATTATGCTATATTTATCAGTAAAGATAAAGATTAGTGCCTATGTAAACTTTACCCAGATATTGAGCTGAATCGATCACGTTTCTGATTGAGTTGTCTATCTAATCAAATCTAGTGTTGCTCAACATATATTACAATATAATAAATACGGTAAATCATGAAACATTCGTCTTCGATTAAAGCATACCGTTATTATAAGCTATTTGGCATCTTTATGGACGTAAATGTCTACTCATTGTCTATAGTTCCTGCCTACCCTCGTGGGACACAGACGTGACTTGATGTATGCCTACTTGTAAGCATTCATATTGTTTGTGCTAATTCCAATGCTGCTAGCAGCTAAACAGTTTCAAACACCAAAAACAATAATAAATAACTATAATCATATAAAATATGTATGTTTTTCAAAATCCTTTGGAAACACAGAAATATAAAATTAGGCCCCACTTATCATAATAAATGCTTTGTCATGGAAAAGTCTTATAAATAAAATACATACAAAAGTAATCTCACACAATGTAGACTTGTGGTAAATTTCGTATTAACTTCCTCAACGCTCATCAGTTACAATGTTATTATATCCTGTAGTCTTCATTAATCGTTGTTTCATTATGCTAACTCCATACAACTATAAGTTACTAAATAGTTAAGTGCGCCGTGTGTGGACTATGGTCCTTTTATATAACTATTCCAGTTGCGACACTCTTAAAAGACCAATCTGCAAATGACGTAAAAAATCTCAATACGTGACGTAAAATTTAAGAATATAGTAAATTACAATATTTTTGGCAAACATCAAAACATTTTCATGTAAGGCTCAGTGGCGCACACTCTTACTAACGGTGTTAATGCTTTATGCTTTATTAACTTGGTTCTCTATTTATTAGATTACCAATAATTATGAATCGATTTAATTAGAAGTAAAGAAGTAAAAAGACGTGTAATGTTGAATATCAGAAACAGAACAGTCACCAAAAGAGTGATTTAGTCACAGAAAAACAGCAATATACAAAGTACATGTTTGAAGTACAGTAATTAGTGAGACAAACTCTTAATGTGAACACACATTGCTCGACATTTGACAAAAAGCAATTTTCACTTGACAAATACTTGTGTTTATGACAGTACAGTTACTCGTCACAACACTGAAAATGGCACTATATAACCCAGACTTAGGTTAACAAATAAAAACAAATATGCAACAAATCTCGCAACCCGAAGACATTATTAGATTTTAAATACAAATCAATCATGAAATCTGTTCCTTAAACAATTTAAAGTACGACATGTACACCTGTACAATCCCAACAAACTAACGACTTGTCAATTCTAGATATCAGAAAATTTTTAGTATCTATTTTAAAAGGAGAATAGAGTTTAAATACTATTACCCAATTAATTTTTAAACACTAAGAGACACCTTAATGAATTTCCAAATAACAGCGCACTGTTAGTCGACAAGGTCGACAGTACAATCTATAATATTTAGAAATTTGTCAATGTGTCTCCAAGTATTAGTAAAAAAGGGTAGACAAGTATTACAGAAGAATACACAGTAATCATAGAAGGAAATGAATTTCATCGAGTAAATTGGTATTAAACAGAAGACCGCCAGGATGCGGTCGGATTCTCATTTTGTTATATGCTATAGAAAATCATCGATCGAAGCTACTCGGGTAATTCGGTACTGACGATTAATTAAAGGCAGAACGCCAAGGCATGTCGTTATTTTAAATTTTAAAACGCGATATTTAGGAATCAAACTTCTATTTGTACTCGGAGCTCATTACTGTCGATAAAAATGTAAGCTGTCGACCGAGGGAACCGATTCTCGATCGATGAGTGGCGCCGCCGCGCCGCGAGTTAGTCACGCGCAAGGAACGGTGGGTGCGAGGCCGGCGAGACTGCGCTCGACTTTAAAACAAACCTTTCTTTTTCTTGTCCTTCTTATCCTTGCCGTCAACCGTCCTGGAATACAAAAACGCAGATGTTAGATCCAAAACACTACAGTAAACTACGCCGCAAAAAAGTCGCATACAAAATATCGACTTTATCGTCGGTGTATCGCGACGTCCGTCATCTCGATCAGTTATGCGAAATTGTGCCAAAAGTATAGTACTCCCAAATTTCGTTAGCTATGTATCAGCCGCATATAATACGAAGCTAGAGCTGGCTCCGTATTACATGCGATACTTCAACCCAGTTGACAAATCTCTCCACATTACAATTTAATTTCAATTCAATTGAAAAAATCCAAAAAACGAATAGTCGAACACAGGACGAACAAGATAAAGTTGTACTAGATGATTGTGGCTACAAAGACATATACATAAGTACCTTCGGATTAAAAACCTTTAAATTGATCTGTAAATAACGTCTCACTACTGAAACTCGATCCGCTAAAACCGGGAACTTCTTAAGACTGCCTGTTATATGACAAGTCTTCTGGTGTATAGCGCCTTCGTATACATATATTCTTTTTCGAGGCTGCCCGCGCAATTAAAATTATAACAATGGGAAAACCATTGTTTTAATTTAGCTCTAGTGGACCGTAAGTTGTAATTTGTAACGCGTAGTTACTTAGTTCGTAATTTAGTAAGCCCTGATTCCTATTCTTAAATCTGCGACGTGGCAACGCCAGGACGTGGCCGGCGCCAGGTGTAGTGGTGGTCGCCGGAGATTGCGGCGCTGTACGCCACACACCGCAGGTGCCGAGGCTAAAGAGGCGAAGCTTCACAAGGCATAGAGAGGCAAAGCTCAATCCTCCGAGCGGCGATAATGCGAGCCAAGTTGGAGGAACGCTACGTATGGCTGGGGACTCTGATCAGAGAGCCGTGGGGACTAGTGATGCAAAAGAATCAGTCGTTTAAGGCCTTTAAAAATTACTCGACTTAAGTCTGAAAAGAAAACTAGAGTTTCCAGTCTTTACTAATAAGACTGGAAACTTTAAAGTCTTTTAACTAAAGGACTAAAAGACTTAAACGACTCGAGTCGTTTATAAACGGGCGCGCCTAAGTCGCGCTTCATATTCAATACAGCTTCAGCTGTTTAAAATCTGATTGGGTAGGTAATAAATAATGTCTAAATTAAAACAATGAAGTAGGTGCATAATCACACATTTATTGACACCGTTAGGTATTTTTGATTTAAATTAAATTATTATTTTAACTTTCTTTAATTTCAGCATCTTAAAAATCTTTTTTCATACTTACTCAGCGTCGTTTTCTTTGTCGTTGTAGGGTTTTTTAACAACGCAATATTATATTTAATTTATAATAATTGTATTATTTATTTTGTCAGTTTCATCACAATACTCCCGACTCCCAAGGCGTTAAGGCGTGAGTCCTTTTAGTTGTATTAACCCTTTTCAAGTTACGACTTAAACGACTGAGTCTCTTGCATCACTAGTGGGCACGCCCCGCGCAGACGCGCTCGCGGAGGGTGTGGTGAGCACTCTGTTCCCTGCGTGAGGAGAACATCCTCCCCCTCCCATAGCTCCGCCACCTGCGGTGTCCGATGTGGACCACGACGGCAATGCTCCAAAGGAGGCGAGGTAGAAACCGTACCGCCACTCTCAGTAGCTGAATGTAAAAAATACGCCCCCAGGACTCGCCTGGGAAAACCTGGGCCTTGGCCAGCTCTTCAGTGTAGGTATGGCGAGGGATCAGTACTCACTTCATTAGAAGACGGGAAACTGGTCCCCATCGGAGAGCCGGGTAGCGTTGTGGAATCTCTGTCTTCGTACTGCTCGACGAGGTGGGCAAGCTGTTTGAAAGAGTAATTGCATCATCGTGCAACTGGTACGAGTGGGGCCGGATCCTGTGGACAGCCAGTTGGGCTTCCGCAAGGGGCGCTCCACGGTGGCCGCCATCATGCGCGTGTGAGCCCTCACAACTGCGGCCGCCGGGAACCCGAACTCCGAGCCAGCGTAGGCGTGGGCTTACGGGCGACGAGCAATGGGTAGTTCGTCGTCCGGCCGTCCGGTAACCGTCCGGACCGAGCCTGAGTCGCTATCGGTGGATAGCGAGAACGCTAAGCATCAAGCTCATTGCCACGCGCACCTCAAAGAGATGTCAGTTAAACTGTAGTGTCCTAGCAAGGCCGAATCCCACTTCGGCCATGGGTAAAAGGAAAGCCCCTAAAGCCTCTAAAGGGAACCTCCGGGTTTTGGAACGCAAGGCAAAGAAGGAACATAGGAGTGGATTTTATTTAGTAAACTAAACACGCCCTGTAGCTGCGCCCTAGAGCGAGAGAAATCATTGGATGATTTCAAGTCACGGTGCACTGTGGTGACCCAGTCGCCACTGAAGTCGGTACGAGTACAAGACAAGAGATAGACGTACTCCTTGCTGTTGGCTTCGAGCGAGCGGCGGCGCAGGTCGTCGAGCGACAGGCCGGTGTCGCGCTCCCAGGCGGCGCGCTCGGCCTGCAGCGCGCGCGCCCGCTCGTCCAGCTCGCGCGCCTGCGCCTCCAGCGCGCGCCGCGTGAGGAGGTAAGATGGCAAGACAAGAGATAGACGTACTCCTTGCTGTTGGCTTCGAGCGAGCGGCGGCGCAGGTCGTCGAGCGACAGGCCGGTGTCGCGCTCCCAGGCGGCGCGCTCGGCCTGCAGCGCGCGCGCCCGCTCGTCCAGCTCGCGCGCCTGCGCCTCCAGCGCCCGCCGCGTGAGGAGGTAAGATGGCAAGACAAGAGATAGACGTACTCCTTGCTGTTGGCTTCGAGCGAGCGGCGGCGCAGGTCGTCGAGCGACAGGCCGGTGTCGCGCTCCCAGGCGGCGCGCTCGGCCTGCAGCGCGCGCGCCCGCTCGTCCAGCTCGCGCGCCTGCGCCTCCAGCGCCCGCCGCGTGAGGAGGTAAGATGGCAAGACAAGAGATAGACGTACTCCTTGCTGTTGGCTTCGAGCGAGCGGCGGCGCAGGTCGTCGAGCGACAGGCCGGTGTCGCGCTCCCAGGCGGCGCGCTCGGCCTGCAGCGCGCGCGCCCGCTCGTCCAGCTCGCGCGCCTGCGCCTCCAGCGCGCGCCGCGTGAGGAGGTAAGATGGCAAGACAAGAGATAGACGTACTCCTTGCTGTTGGCTTCGAGCGAGCGGCGGCGCAGGTCGTCGAGCGACAGGCCGGTGTCGCGCTCCCAGGCGGCGCGCTCGGCCTGCAGCGCGCGCGCCCGCTCGTCCAGCTCGCGCGCCTGCGCCTCCAGCGCGCGCCGCGTGAGGAGGTAAGATGGCAAGACAAGAGATAGACGTACTCCTTGCTGTTGGCTTCGAGCGAGCGGCGGCGCAGGTCGTCGAGCGACAGGCCGGTGTCGCGCTCCCAGGCGGCGCGCTCGGCCTGCAGCGCGCGCGCCCGCTCGTCCAGCTCGCGCGCCTGCGCCTCCAGCGCGCGCCGCGTGAGGAGGTAAGATGGCAAGACAAGAGATAGACGTACTCCTTGCTGTTGGCTTCGAGCGAGCGGCGGCGCAGGTCGTCGAGCGACAGGCCGGTGTCGCGCTCCCAGGCGGCGCGCTCGGCCTGCAGCGCGCGCGCCCGCTCGTCCAGCTCGCGCGCCTGCGCCTCCAGCGCGCGCCGCGTGAGGAGGTAAGATGGCAAGACAAGAGATAGACGTACTCCTTGCTGTTGGCTTCGAGCGAGCGGCGGCGCAGGTCGTCGAGCGACAGGCCGGTGTCGCGCTCCCAGGCGGCGCGCTCGGCCTGCAGCGCGCGCGCCCGCTCGTCCAGCTCGCGCGCCTGCGCCTCCAGCGCGCGCCGCGTGAGGAGGTAAGATGGCAAGACAAGAGATAGACGTACTCCTTGCTGTTGGCTTCGAGCGAGCGGCGGCGCAGGTCGTCGAGCGACAGGCCGGTGTCGCGCTCCCAGGCGGCGCGCTCGGCCTGCAGCGCGCGCGCCCGCTCGTCCAGCTCGCGCGCCTGCGCCTCCAGCGCGCGCCGCGTGAGGAGGTAAGATGGCAAGACAAGAGATAGACGTACTCCTTGCTGTTGGCTTCGAGCGAGCGGCGGCGCAGGTCGTCGAGCGACAGGCCGGTGTCGCGCTCCCAGGCGGCGCGCTCGGCCTGCAGCGCGCGCGCCCGCTCGTCCAGCTCGCGCGCCTGCGCCTCCAGCGCGCGCCGCGTGAGGAGGTAAGATGGCAAGACAAGAGATAGACGTACTCCTTGCTGTTGGCTTCGAGCGAGCGGCGGCGCAGGTCGTCGAGCGACAGGCCGGTGTCGCGCTCCCAGGCGGCGCGCTCGGCCTGCAGCGCGCGCGCCCGCTCGTCCAGCTCGCGCGCCTGCGCCTCCAGCGCGCGCCGCGTGAGGAGGTAAGATGGCAAGACAAGAGATAGACGTACTCCTTGCTGTTGGCTTCGAGCGAGCGGCGGCGCAGGTCGTCGAGCGACAGGCCGGTGTCGCGCTCCCAGGCGGCGCGCTCGGCCTGCAGCGCGCGCGCCCGCTCGTCCAGCTCGCGCGCCTGCGCCTCCAGCGCCCGCCGCGTGAGGAGGTAAGATGGCAAGACAAGAGATAGACGTACTCCTTGCTGTTGGCTTCGAGCGAGCGGCGGCGCAGGTCGTCGAGCGACAGGCCGGTGTCGCGCTCCCAGGCGGCGCGCTCGGCCTGCAGCGCGCGCGCCCGCTCGTCCAGCTCGCGCGCCTGCGCCTCCAGCGCGCGCCGCGTGAGGAGGTAAGATGGCAAGACAAGAGATAGACGTACTCCTTGCTGTTGGCTTCGAGCGAGCGGCGGCGCAGGTCGTCGAGCGACAGGCCGGTGTCGCGCTCCCAGGCGGCGCGCTCGGCCTGCAGCGCGCGCGCCCGCTCGTCCAGCTCGCGCGCCTGCGCCTCCAGCGCGCGCCGCGTGAGGAGGTAAGATGGCAAGACAAGAGATAGACGTACTCCTTGCTGTTGGCTTCGAGCGAGCGGCGGCGCAGGTCGTCGAGCGACAGGCCGGTGTCGCGCTCCCAGGCGGCGCGCTCGGCCTGCAGCGCGCGCGCCCGCTCGTCCAGCTCGCGCGCCTGCGCCTCCAGCGCGCGCCGCGTGAGGAGGTAAGATGGCAAGACAAGAGATAGACGTACTCCTTGCTGTTGGCTTCGAGCGAGCGGCGGCGCAGGTCGTCGAGCGACAGGCCGGTGTCGCGCTCCCAGGCGGCGCGCTCGGCCTGCAGCGCGCGCGCCCGCTCGTCCAGCTCGCGCGCCTGCGCCTCCAGCGCGCGCCGCGTGAGGAGGTAAGATGGCAAGACAAGAGATAGACGTACTCCTTGCTGTTGGCTTCGAGCGAGCGGCGGCGCAGGTCGTCGAGCGACAGGCCGGTGTCGCGCTCCCAGGCGGCGCGCTCGGCCTGCAGCGCGCGCGCCCGCTCGTCCAGCTCGCGCGCCTGCGCCTCCAGCGCGCGCCGCGTGAGGAGGTAAGATGGCAAGACAAGAGATAGACGTACTCCTTGCTGTTGGCTTCGAGCGAGCGGCGGCGCAGGTCGTCGAGCGACAGGCCGGTGTCGCGCTCCCAGGCGGCGCGCTCGGCCTGCAGCGCGCGCGCCCGCTCGTCCAGCTCGCGCGCCTGCGCCTCCAGCGCGCGCCGCGTGAGGAGGTAAGATGGCAAGACAAGAGATAGACGTACTCCTTGCTGTTGGCTTCGAGCGAGCGGCGGCGCAGGTCGTCGAGCGACAGGCCGGTGTCGCGCTCCCAGGCGGCGCGCTCGGCCTGCAGCGCGCGCGCCCGCTCGTCCAGCTCGCGCGCCTGCGCCTCCAGCGCGCGCCGCGTGAGGAGGTAAGATGGCAAGACAAGAGATAGACGTACTCCTTGCTGTTGGCTTCGAGCGAGCGGCGGCGCAGGTCGTCGAGCGACAGGCCGGTGTCGCGCTCCCAGGCGGCGCGCTCGGCCTGCAGCGCGCGCGCCCGCTCGTCCAGCTCGCGCGCCTGCGCCTCCAGCGCGCGCCGCGTGAGGAGGTAAGATGGCAAGACAAGAGATAGACGTACTCCTTGCTGTTGGCTTCGAGCGAGCGGCGGCGCAGGTCGTCGAGCGACAGGCCGGTGTCGCGCTCCCAGGCGGCGCGCTCGGCCTGCAGCGCGCGCGCCCGCTCGTCCAGCTCGCGCGCCTGCGCCTCCAGCGCGCGCCGCGTGAGGAGGTAAGATGGCAAGACAAGAGATAGACGTACTCCTTGCTGTTGGCTTCGAGCGAGCGGCGGCGCAGGTCGTCGAGCGACAGGCCGGTGTCGCGCTCCCAGGCGGCGCGCTCGGCCTGCAGCGCGCGCGCCCGCTCGTCCAGCTCGCGCGCCTGCGCCTCCAGCGCGCGCCGCGTGAGGAGGTAAGATGGCAAGACAAGAGATAGACGTACTCCTTGCTGTTGGCTTCGAGCGAGCGGCGGCGCAGGTCGTCGAGCGACAGGCCGGTGTCGCGCTCCCAGGCGGCGCGCTCGGCCTGCAGCGCGCGCGCCCGCTCGTCCAGCTCGCGCGCCTGCGCCTCCAGCGCGCGCCGCGTGAGGAGGTAAGATGGCAAGACAAGAGATAGACGTACTCCTTGCTGTTGGCTTCGAGCGAGCGGCGGCGCAGGTCGTCGAGCGACAGGCCGGTGTCGCGCTCCCAGGCGGCGCGCTCGGCCTGCAGCGCGCGCGCCCGCTCGTCCAGCTCGCGCGCCTGCGCCTCCAGCGCGCGCCGCGTGAGGAGGTAAGATGGCAAGACAAGAGATAGACGTACTCCTTGCTGTTGGCTTCGAGCGAGCGGCGGCGCAGGTCGTCGAGCGACAGGCCGGTGTCGCGCTCCCAGGCGGCGCGCTCGGCCTGCAGCGCGCGCGCCCGCTCGTCCAGCTCGCGCGCCTGCGCCTCCAGCGCGCGCCGCGTGAGGAGGTAAGATGGCAAGACAAGAGATAGACGTACTCCTTGCTGTTGGCTTCGAGCGAGCGGCGGCGCAGGTCGTCGAGCGACAGGCCGGTGTCGCGCTCCCAGGCGGCGCGCTCGGCCTGCAGCGCGCGCGCCCGCTCGTCCAGCTCGCGCGCCTGCGCCTCCAGCGCGCGCCGCGTGAGGAGGTAAGATGGCAAGACAAGAGATAGACGTACTCCTTGCTGTTGGCTTCGAGCGAGCGGCGGCGCAGGTCGTCGAGCGACAGGCCGGTGTCGCGCTCCCAGGCGGCGCGCTCGGCCTGCAGCGCGCGCGCCCGCTCGTCCAGCTCGCGCGCCTGCGCCTCCAGCGCGCGCCGCGTGAGGAGGTAAGATGGCAAGACAAGAGATAGACGTACTCCTTGCTGTTGGCTTCGAGCGAGCGGCGGCGCAGGTCGTCGAGCGACAGGCCGGTGTCGCGCTCCCAGGCGGCGCGCTCGGCCTGCAGCGCGCGCGCCCGCTCGTCCAGCTCGCGCGCCTGCGCCTCCAGCGCGCGCCGCGTGAGGAGGTAAGATGGCAAGACAAGAGATAGACGTACTCCTTGCTGTTGGCTTCGAGCGAGCGGCGGCGCAGGTCGTCGAGCGACAGGCCGGTGTCGCGCTCCCAGGCGGCGCGCTCGGCCTGCAGCGCGCGCGCCCGCTCGTCCAGCTCGCGCGCCTGCGCCTCCAGCGCGCGCCGCGTGAGGAGGTAAGATGGCAAGACAAGAGATAGACGTACTCCTTGCTGTTGGCTTCGAGCGAGCGGCGGCGCAGGTCGTCGAGCGACAGGCCGGTGTCGCGCTCCCAGGCGGCGCGCTCGGCCTGCAGCGCGCGCGCCCGCTCGTCCAGCTCGCGCGCCTGCGCCTCCAGCGCGCGCCGCGTGAGGAGGTAAGATGGCAAGACAAGAGATAGACGTACTCCTTGCTGTTGGCTTCGAGCGAGCGGCGGCGCAGGTCGTCGAGCGACAGGCCGGTGTCGCGCTCCCAGGCGGCGCGCTCGGCCTGCAGCGCGCGCGCCCGCTCGTCCAGCTCGCGCGCCTGCGCCTCCAGCGCGCGCCGCGTGAGGAGGTAAGATGGCAAGACAAGAGATAGACGTACTCCTTGCTGTTGGCTTCGAGCGAGCGGCGGCGCAGGTCGTCGAGCGACAGGCCGGTGTCGCGCTCCCAGGCGGCGCGCTCGGCCTGCAGCGCGCGCGCCCGCTCGTCCAGCTCGCGCGCCTGCGCCTCCAGCGCGCGCCGCGTGGCTTCGTGCCGCCGCGCCAGCTCCGCCTCCGACTCCTTCAGCTTGGCGCGCTTCTCGCGCACCTTCATCTCGAACACCTGCCAAAAGCACACGCATACTACTTATATCTACTTTCATGAGTATTTTTCATGATTTTTGAAACAGGACAGTAACTTTTAATTCTTTATTGTACACTATAATAACTTATAAATTAAGTGTATAATAAACTTAACTCAAAGTTGAGTTTACTTTCAGCAAACTATTGAGTGATAGAGAGAGATTACAAAGAGGGTAGGATCCAGTGTACAATTTTAAAATTACAAATAATAACATTTTAAGATATTCTGAACCGTATTCACAGATTTTGTAAAAAAAAAAAATCAGTTGGAAAAAAAAAAGAATAAATTATACCTCGATAGGTATAATTTCATGTAGGCATTAAAAGACTAAAGAAATAGTCCCACATTTAAGGTATGAGTATGTACTGTGTTAAGAAAACATTCATTAATATTATGACGATTGTATCACTGCTTACCATCAGGTGGAATCTCAGTCAAGCATTAATTTATATCAATTAAAAAAACTTTATTTTAAACATAAAAGTTTAAAATAATTAAACTCGTTAAAAAATAAAAAGCCTGTTTTGACATTTGATAAAGACCCTAGAATGTAACTGGGAATTAAACTGAAAGAAACAATAATAATTAATTACATAGTGTTTTAATGAAACCACATAATGTCAATAATAAAAATACAAGTATCAAAACAGGCCTTTTATTTTTTGACACGTAACTTAATATTAATACTTGAAAATGCCGTCTTAGGTAGTAGGTTTGCTTTAATTTTATAATGTAAAACAATTATAAAATTAAAACAAACTTACTACCTAATACGGCATCTTTACCCCAGTACGAATTTACTTTTACTTTGTAGTGACATTGATGACTCACTATTTTCTTAACGCGAATAGAGTATGAAATGATTTAAATGACATTTATTTTGCAAATAGGATTTAATAAACACTTTTACACGTAAATTTTTTCGTCAATTTAAACTAGATTAGGACGGTGTTTCTTACCTAGCTGAGTACCCTGAGAAGAAACACCAAAACAAACTCATTGAGTCAAAGTCTCTTAAAGTCCATACAGCAAACATATAATAGTAAAATCTATGAAAACCATGCCGATTGGAGTCTGAGATGGTCTTTTGAGGAAAGAAGCACACGGTTCTGAGTGGACCTGTACAGTCAGTTCAAGAATTTGTCAGTATTCGTGGCAGAAGTCGCCAAAAACTTTACCCAGTTTTTTTTCCCTTTTTTTACTCAATTTGGACGGAAAAATCAACTTGAAATATTCTTTATTCCTAAACAACCAACAGATGCTTCAATGTTGTATTTTATAATATATAGCAATGGTTAATAATTCATGGCATTTCTCGGAAGATGATTTATTCCACTGAAAAGGAAGTTTCCTTTCAAGTGCAAATTACTGCTGCTGATTATTGATTAAAATAACAACAAAATTATTCTATAACCAAGTTATGTTATAATTAGAATTACGGGGCGACATCGTCATGTTGACGATTCGGCCCCTAAATAAAGATAAAAAAAAAACTTTTGAACCCGTGCTTTATATGACATTAAATACATAACTTCACTCTTTTTTGTACTGAGTATGCAAATAATTAAATGAATAAATATTAACATGTTTTGGACGCCTAATGGCTAAGCATAGAGAACCAACAAAAATGTAATATCTCACACTCATGTGTATCTGTAACCTATGTTTACAAATAAATAAATCTGAATCATGAGCAAGTAGCAGCCGATTAGGCACGCCACAACTATGGCGGTAAGTCCGGGGTCTTTGAGGCGTGGCTGGAAAGACGTCACGCCGTCCATAACTTCCGTATGACGCAGGTCCTTATCGGACATGGCACGTTTGGGAGGTTCCTGCACCGGAAGTGACGCCCGGGTGTCACCACTGTACGGAATGCCCGGAGGACACGATGGAGCACACAGTCGAGGTGTGCCCTGCTTGGGCGGGGCATCGCCGTGCCCTCGTGGGAGCGATCGGCGGCGGAGACCTCTCGCGCCGGGCCTTGGTTCATGACGCAGGTCCTTATCGGACATGGTTCGTTCGGGAGTTTCCTGCACCGGATTCGTGCGGAGTTGAGGCCATGGTCCGGAGCGAGGAGGAGTGGCAGGCGGTCGCCGACTTCTGCGAAGCAGTAATGCTCGCAAAGAAGGAGGCCGAACGCATCAGGCAACGGCGCTCTCGCCGCCGCCGCCGGGATTCCAATCCCGATTTACGGTCACCGTAGGCGCGGGGTTGCGGACAGTGAGCAATGGGTAGCTCGCTGTCCGACCGCCCGGTAACTGTTCGGACCAAGTCCAAGTCGTCGACGGCGCGCACTGTTCCCGCGCGCCTCAAGGAGTTGTCAGCAACAGCAGGGGCCCAACCGGGTCGAAACCTACTAAGGCCAGGGTTATCCGAAAGGGACCTCGAGCCCCGGTATGAAGGCTAGAAGGAACGGGTTGGGTTTTTAGTCAGTAAGAGTCTGACACTATCTCCCGCTCCGCCAAAGAGCGGGGGTTGTCATTGGATGATTTTCCCCACCATAAAATAAGCCATAATCTTATTGAATGGATATTATTTAAAATCCTCGTTAATGCATCTTTGAGCTCCTAAACACTTCGTTCTTTTTATTGACTTCGTTTTTAGATAGAACTCACAAAACAAATCGAGAGAAGTTATAGCAGGGCTCCAGGGAGAGAACTTGTTGGACCGTAGTTGAAAAATTCATGATCTCTAGTTACTTTTTTCTTTTGGCCATCTACAAAGTCTTCGAACATCATTATCCCGAATATAACGCTTAAACTATACGTCCATAAAGATAGCATTTATAACCGTATTTTTTGAGAAACACCAACTTCAAGAAGCTTTTCCTAGAATTGGAGGTAATTCACGCTAACCAATCTATTCTGCTACATTTCCCAAATTAATAGATTATAAATATTTTTTTCTCTCGCTTATTTGATTCTTAATAAAATATGAACCAAACTGTTGTCAAGTGATGTCTTATTTAAAAGAAATTACTGACCTGCTCCATCTCACTTTCCATTTTCTTCATCTTAAGATCATGTTCTCGCTTTTCTTCCTCCATTTGAGCCAAAGGATTCCTGAGAACAAATAGCGACATTGAAATCTATCTAAATGACTACCTACACTCAACTCAATAGGAAGTATAAGAAAATACTCTATAAATAAAAATCAGAAGAAAAGAATGATCACAAAAAAAAAAAACATGCAAAACCGGGCCGACAAGAAAGTAGCCGCGCCAAAAAAGTATGTCTGCCATAATATTCATATCATAACATATTCATATCATGCCTATCGTTATATTACATGAATAGGTATGTACTTAAAAAGACAAAGGAGGGCAAAGCATAACGTGAAATGTGGGACGCCATGTCCAGTCACGTTTAAACAACGGCCAATTCGCCTAGTAGTCCAATTTGTCAATTGGGTTCAATTAACGAGAACAATTTCTTTGTTTGTACAATCAAATAAAAATCAAACGATATAATTACGAAGTTATTTCCGATCTTCTAAATTAGTATATTATTAAGCTAGCAAAATTAAAGCAAAAGCATGCTTGCCACCAAATCCCAAATCTACATACTACACATTTAGATATGTACTGCTTGTAAGCTTAAACCTTTACCTAAGTACCCTGGACGCGGAATTGACTTATGGGTCTACGACACTTTGTACTGTCAGATTTATGAAAGTTGAAGCTTACAGGCATTACGTAACAAAGCATTGGATTAAGGAAGATTCATTCAGTTTCAATAACATTAACACCTTTTGATTTCAAATTATTTCGGGTGATTAGTATATAGTATTACCAAAAACTGAATGTCTGGGAAAAGATGGGCTAAAACAAAATAACACCGTGCTATGTGTACAAGTTGCAGTTATGAAAATACGTCGACGCGACGGGACTTACCAAACGGTCATGAAACTGTTCATCAATCCTTGCGGGCATAAACTGAACCAACACAACCAGAGTTAACGACACACGGCTGTGCCCGCAAGCACTTCACAGTGGCATCAGTAACAACACACAACGATTACACAAATAAGCGAAAACAAGACATTAACAAAAGGCGACTAAATATTGCATCAAATAGTTGTCTGTTCCAAACGCAATATGTATTTATGTGCCGTTTAAGTTACTTAAAAAAAGACAAGGTATTTGCTTTTTAGATTCTGTCTGATGTAAGCTTTCATTACGGTCGAAAGACAGTTTACAAGACATTCATGTACCTATTACACAAATTAATGCTGAGAAATCAGTGTGCAGCCGAGTGTAACACACGCAAATTAGTTGCAGTCATCACTATTTGAACACAACGAATATAATGAGGAATAAATTGTTATTAATGCCACTGTGTAAGCTCGTGAACTGCAAGTTATTATGATATATGATATTTATCATGGTTATTTAAAAAAAAAAACAACAGCGCTCCTAGTAAGAGTCTTTGAAGTTGATATTTTTTTTTAAATCCATGAATTATATAGATTATGATAGAGATTAACAATTAATATTTCATTTCTGCATGCCCAAGCACAGAACGTTCAATAATTAAAGAATATCAATGCAGAGCTATTCAATAAAATCTAAAGTATTAAAAATAAAATAAAACTCTGTAGCACACAACTGTGACAGTACGTAGAAGAATGTTAAAGGTGACCAGACATGCAGCAATGAATAATCAATCTATTAAATCTCTCAATTAATGTTTCAAGTGTTAGTCAAATGTTATAGTACTCCATGGAATTCCAAAAATAAGTCTGGTCACCTTAAATGCGGTGACAGCAGTAATAAAATAAACAAATGTTAGAGTATTGTTACACAGATGTTCCAGCAACCCTGTCCACTTAGGTTGTTAGCACTAATCATGCCTGTTTCAAAATATTATTGGAAAGATCTACTGAGACCAGAGAAACAGGTAAAACTTGATTCAAAAAGTTACGTTTTTAGCACAAATTTGATGAGTTTTCGACATGAAGTGGAATGAGCGACAGATAGGTTAGCAACTTTGGTCTTACTTGTTAGAGTTGATCCTGTGCGGCTTGCCGTCGTGCGAGAGGCCGGCTAGCTTGCGGCACCGGTAGTTCTCGTAGTGTACTGAGCTGGTCACGTCCTTCAGATCCTGAAGATGCGTCCTAATTACCATGTTGCGCAGCGCCAAGAAGTCGCAATGTTCCAGGTTCTCAACTGTAAACATGATCACAATATGTTTCTAATGGGGTGAACTACAATATTTTTTAAGACAAAATGATAGACATGATTAAACCATAAAGTGGGGCCCAGATACAAATATTAAAGAAAAGGCATCGCGGCTAACAAAATAAATGTGAGAGGAAATGAATAAAATCAACATTATCCACTTTGGCTGGATCCAAGCAGCTATAAGTCACAAGGGAAGCCCTTTGCTCAGCACTGGGATGACTCAGGCTAACCGTAAATGAGCCAGTTTTGACAGTAATGTAAAGTGAATTTTGAAACACTTTCCTGTTAAAACTAAGCAGGAAAACAGATAGTGTTGGTCGTGTGTGTGGTGGTGGTCTTGGGTGTGGTTATTGGTCGTGTGTATGGTATTGGTCGTATGAGTGGAGTGTCGGTGTGGTGTTGGTGTCGTGTGCGGCTGCTCACCCTCGGCGACGCCCCAGGGGTACTTGCGGCCGCGCACGCGCTTGGAGTCGCACTCGATGACGGTGTTGGCGCCCACCACGGCGAAGGGCACGCGCGTGCGCAGTGAGCGTGTCGCTTCTGCCGCGTCACCCTCCTCGCCCGTGCTCTCCGGGAAGTCGTAAATCTTGATCTTGTGCTGACTTATTTCTTTCATTATCTGTAAAAAGTGATATATACCTAAGTATTTGAGAAAACAAAATCTTCAGCAAGCAAGACATTATATAAGAATTATGTATTTTTATTTTTGTATAGTTCTATGTTTTACTTGGGAACGAGGATTAACTACATACGCGATTTCGTTTCGTCCTACTAACCTGTTCTTTGAAATCTTTGCACTCCTCCGGGGTCATGGTGTCGGCCTTGGCGATGACCGGTATGATGTTGACCTTGTCGCCGAGTCGCTGCATGAACTCGACGTCTAGTGGCTTGAGCCCGTGGCCGCTGGGCGCGATGAAGTACAGGCAGCAATGCACGCGCGTATCGGGCGGAGCCGCCTTGCGCGTCACGCGGGACTCCGCGTTCAGGAACTCTTCATACTTCGATTCAACGAAGTCGATGATAGGTTGCCAACTACAATCATAAAAACGATTTTTATTAGCGTTCAAGTTTAAAAGAATGTTTCTCTTATCCCTAATAACGAAATTCATCTACCTACTTTACTATTTAGCTAAAAAAACAAGTGATCATTATTATTTGTTTAGTGAACGTCTTCGAACAATATTCGCGTGTTGGGTGTTAATTAACGACAATATTATTGCACGCAGTGTAATCGAAAGGATGTTTTAAATCACGCACCAATTGCTGTTGTCGACTGCGTCGCCGAAGCCCGGCGTGTCGACGATGGTGAGCGTGAGGTTGACGCCGTTCTCCTTGAGGATGACCACGCTGGTTTCCACGCCCACCGTCTTCTTGACGCGCAGCGAGGGGCCCGGGTGCTTGTCGTGGTCGTAAACGTCCGTCAGGAACAATGAGTTTATTAACGTTGACTTGCCCAAACCTGTTTCACCTAAAAATAAACGCCATCATTAGCAATCTTAATTTCCAAGAAGGCTGCAAATTGGCGCAGTGACTAATGTGCACATTTCGAATTTTACTTCCTTTGGGTTGGGTGCGTTTGGAACTTTTCTTTGAAGAGATATTTATATTAGAAGATAGAATAAAGTTTAAGAAAAAAATATGAATTAGAGTACCTATTTACTCGTATTATAAATGATCTTACCAACAACCATTAATGTGAATTCAAATCCTTTCTTCACTGCCTTTCTGTATACTTGGTTTGGTAGATTTGCGAATCCAACATATCCATCTAATTCTTTGGTTTTTGGCTTTTCTAATTTAGGTAATTCGGGTTTAGGTGCGACTGGTGGGTGGTCAGGTTTCTGAAAATTTTAGAAAACATTATGTAGTTACAATTTGACATATAAAGCTGCCTATAATAATAACAACATATCCTCGAACGAATACCAACATTGTTATTGCGTGAAGTGTCGGCTTTTATTGAGCACTGTCACGTTATGAGATATTAATCGTCACTGATTCTTGCAAATTATCACATACTAGCGTAGTTAAATACTTTCACGTATGCACATGAAACTAGGAAGGTAGTGCATGTATATTTAAAAACTACAATTTTAGTTTTAGTTTGTAAACGTACGATATTACACACATATTATCAAAATTCTCAATGAAAATAATAAAGGAAAAGAAAAACATCAAGTCGAATACGGCAGGTATTCGACTAATATTTTGAGCATCGCCATAGACCTATTCGACGTGAAACAAGCGAAATGGAACGGTTTGTAAGACAGGAAGAGGAAACATTAACGCGTGCTCGATGATCATTGTTCATTTGTCAGCTCAGCGTGCTTGTCGAATGTTTGTTCAAGTGCACGGATCGTTGTCAGCAGTGACGTGCCGTAAACACTTCGACCACGGTATTCGACACTGTCTCGAACCGCAGTAGTGGTGTCGCAATAGTGGTGGTAGCCGCTCTTGATAGAGAAAGAGTTTGCCGCCTCCGCGACCGGGAGAATCGGCGCAAGTTGAGGATTTGATCGTCAATATAACTCGTCAAACCGCCGTGATTTTGTTATAAAAAAAAACAAGATGAAAATATCACCTCGAAACACTCGTCTGTGGAGGTCGTGCCTAGAACTTGTGCTTACCTTGATAATGTTTTCTGTGCTCCTCAGCGGGGGTGCTGTGGTGGGCACCGGCGGCGCGGGCGTGGGCGGCGGTGCGGAGCTTGGGGGCTTGTTGGCGTCTACGGACACACTGTTGCTGAGCTTGCTCAGCGTGCCGTTGGACTCGTGGTGGTTGTTCTCCAGCTGGTCGGGGAGCGTGGCGGCGCGCTTGGCCAGCGCGTCCTTCAGCGCGGACGGCGGCGCGGGCGGCGCCCCCGGCGGAGGGCCCGTCGCGCTCACGCCGCCGCCACTCACAGAGTCCGACTTGAAGAACAATTCGCGTTTACTTTGTAACTGGAAACAAACAGAATTGTCTATAAATATCACAATAAATATAATGTCTTACTTAAGGGGTTTTTATTCTAATAAAATCATTACATTTATAATCTCAAGGCATTTCTGAAAGGGAAATCGTGAACCTAGAACGAAAAAAAGCGTGTTAAAAACAACTGAAGGACACAGGAGAGAGTTGTAGTCAGTAAAAGTATGACGCATCCTCTCGCTGTAAGTAACCTAGAAGTCATTGGATGAAATCCCACCTCAATATTTTTGGCCTACCTAAACGTAAAATCCTATTCCTAATGATAGAATGTAAGATTTCAATTCCTGACATAAATAAAATCCTGGATCAGTAACGTCATTATAATGGTCCTTGTTTATACCTTGTTAGGTAAACGATCTATGCAAGGAAAATATCTGTATAAACTACTATCGTGTCATGACAGTAGCAGGTACAGTCTGCCGCACATCGGGTAACACTTTGACCTTGAGTTGGCCTAGCGTTAATCGTAATACGGAATTTTAGCTGATTAAGAGGCCAGGTCACTGTATACTGGTTTAGTTATCACAAAACCGACGTGCTCCTACGGTAGAAACATGTTGCCTTTATAACCGTGTGCACGAACGCAGGATTCCCATCAAATAGAGCTCAGTAATGAGATTCCCGCTGCGTAGCCATAAATTCACAGTTAAATAATGAAGAGAGTTTGTATGTATCGCAAAATCGTCGCTGTAAATAGAGACGGCATGTATAGCTGAGCGAGACGGTCTAGCCGGCTCCTCGGCTCCATGCGAGTCAGATGACTCACCAGTTCCAAGGTAACGCTACTGGACAATGAAGCAAAATATACCTATAAGGCATAATTAAGTAGCTACAGTTGCATTATATCGGATGCTACTATGTACCTACCTAAGATAAACTAAGCAAACTGAAAAGCGAACACCGTAGAACAATAATATGAAGATTGACATACCTACTTTTCTCAATGTCATTATTTGTAAAGATAATGACAAAGTGCAATAACGAGTTATTTTCTCTGTATTATAAAACAAACAAGTACGCGCGTCGCGCATGAAGCGAGCACGCATCGTTGCGTGGATCGAGTACCTACACCTCGTCGTACCGGTCGCACCAATAACTAGCAATTACGTAGGTGCGAAGAATGAAAGCGGTGACTCACGCACTGCAAGGTACATACTTAAGACTTCACATAAACACCACAAAATTGGCCCTGAACAAATTTCAGCTGACCAGCCAACCGAACAAATTACCAAGCCAGAAGCGGCAGCGGCGTGGGTGTCAGGGGCCCTTGCCTATAGTCTCGAGGCCTGAATCCAAACTACGAGGAAGCCAATGCTATGCATCAACAGCTGTATGGTTGTGTTGAAGAAACTGTACTAGGTATGGAGTTCTATGGAATATCTTCAGAATTTTGACAACATCGACTTCAAACAACATAAACATCGTTAAATAAGTATAATATTTTCAATATATTGACTATTGGAATCGTCTATTCAACCAGTATAAGAAGTAATAATAGATTCTGATTTAAATCTAATTTCACAAATAACAAATCTAGTTTTTTTGTGCTGGTAGCTATTACTCTGCAAGCTGCCCTAATAACGAATAAATAAATCTAGTAATGTGAAACTGTTGCACAAACCGGTACCCTAATTTGGTTGTTTTTTTTTTTTAATTATTTTCTTATTTATGGATATTTTGATTGACTTGCGTTTGCGCAAAAAGCTATGAAAAAAATATTCAATCCAAAACCCGACCCATGAATATAATATAATCTATGGACAAGCCAGAAGTGCCAGAGAGCAACACAAAATGTAACTTGGGCGCGTCTGGGAGGCATAAAGTATATTATTTATTCTAAACTAAACGATATGGGTATTGCCTATGTCAATAAGATCATAAAACAATGATTCAGGCCTCAATAGACATTTTGAAGACCTCCAAGACTACAAGATGGTTAATAAGGGCTCTTTGGACCGGGACCGCGGTCCCAAAATACTACTAAACAAAATTAATTAAAAAAGAACCCCAAGAGAGTTGCTTTGTTCAATCACACACGTGATAAGATTATTCTGTTTTACGAACATACGCTCGCCATCAAATATTTAAAAATAATATACCCGCATGGACGTTTGCATAAATGCAAAACGAACAAGAAAGTGGATATGCAAACACGTACCTATGCAGTTTTGCGAAGTGCGACGACCGTAATGCGTCTGTGACGGTTGATTCTAATAATATCTGCAAACGATGTTCCAGACTCACAACACCCTAACTATACCCCAGTTAACCTTAAACTTAGAGCGATATCGTTTAATCAGTTGCTTCAATTTACCCTTCTCAAGTTTCTGCCACATTTATGAAAACACTGACTTTTGAATATCCTGCTTAAATAAAGTTGAATATTTTTAACCATTATATTTGGAACAGTGACCCAGATCGGAGAATACAGATATGTCTCCGACATCTGGTGGTTACAGTCGTGCAGCAGAAGCAGCATCGGTACGCGCCGCATCAAACACTGTATCATTTCACCATCTCACATGACAAGACACCAAAACTGTGCCATGATTTTTATCAATGACGACATTAAATTCACTTTACAAAGCGACAGAACAGCGATGGCACACTGAATGCCTTCAACGCTTCAGCACTAAGTACCATCCGGCGCGTGTTTACCACAGCACGGACATTGTACCTACTGTAACGTAAATCGAACGGCCTAAACATCGAAAGGAATTTGTTTGTTTGTAGTGAAAGCACGTATAAACAACCATACCCAACGCTGAAACAAGAGTAGATACAACTCGTGAAATAATTTGAATCGATAAAGAGGTAGGTACTTACATCATCACTGACTATTTCTATTTCCTTAATTATTTTCTTGTTCTTGCGTTTCTTGAAACTCAGTCTATTCGTAAACGTGTTAAACATTTTACTGATACACTAAATAATAACAATACCGTTATCGATATCGATCAATATCAGGTAGGAGCACCGTCACACTTATCAGCTGCTTCACTTGGTAAATATAAACTTGACAATGTTCGTTGTAATAATATTCCATATTATTATTGAAAATGCAAAAACACTGTTCAAAGCCAATAGGGATAAATTTTATAATGACTTATCCATGTGGAAACTAACCAGTAACTAGCCAGTACAGGCTTCACGGTAGTCGTTTACTAAACTGAGAACAATTTATAATTTATTGTTTGTGCGAGGCAGCCTCGCTGACACACTGAAGCTGAAAATGTCGCTGACTAATATTGACTAGAGATTTGGTTATTGTTTAACGTACCTAAAGCCGCTATGCGTATAATTACTGGTAAAGTATGTCGTTTAAGATACTTCACTCATTCGCTAGTTTAAAATCAAATCACAGTCAATCTTTCGAAATGGTTCGCAGCTAATTATCTCTTATTAAATGCGAATAAAACTAAATGTATAAAGTTTTCACTACCGAATGTCCCTCAATTTGGCGTCAGTCTAATTCTTGACAGCAAAAAACTTAATGTTATTACGGAAACTGGGTATAACTATCGATTTTAAATTGCAATGGGGCGCGCAAATTAAAACTCTCTCGGAAAGATTAAGCTCAAGCATGGGCTTCTACCATATTTCGTTTTTGATAAAAAAAATACAGTATTCTGTTTTTGCAGTGTTTGGTAGCAACTATGTATCGAGTCAGCCTTCTCGGCACGCTTCGCTGAGGTATTCAATACTACAATAAAAATCACAGCTCCATTTTACCGAGATATCGCCTATTTCAATGATTCTACTAAGGTACCCACTGTCCAGTAGAGACATCTCGAAGAAATTCGAGAAGAAGTTGATATATGAACTTAATTGTTTTGTATATGAAATTAATTGAATAGCAACAACGCTGCACCTATTGCACTCTGGTCGGAACTTCAAGCATCGATAAAGGCGAATACTTACGGAAAAATAAATTAAATAAGTTCAAAAGATCAATCAATCCTTTGTGACGATCCTTATAACATGTTATCTTAATTAATTGCAACCGTTTAACATTCAGCTACAATTTTCCATTCGTTGTAATAATTCTAATCTTTGTTTGCTAAGCATGTACGTGTTTGTATGTTAACACTAAGAAACAGAGGAATTGGAACGGTGTCTTTAGTCTCGCGCGTAGAATAACAAGTAGTTTCATCTGGCAGCTCTGTGGCTCGACAAAGAAGGCGGCATGGGTACGTCCGCGGCCGATAAAAAAAAGTCTGTCTCTCAGACACTTCTAGTATAATTGCAATGCTTTGCTCGCAGTCGCGTCGGCCCGCCGCGGCCGCGGAGACATGACTCGTTCGCCGTGCAATCACGATGACTCTTCCTGGCTGTGTAGTCTGAGTCATTACCGCCACGTCTATCGTTTACACGACTCCAAGAAAGTAATATAGGTGCTACAAAATAGAGCTATTACTAAAAGATCAATTTATAGCTGCTCTTTAACTCTTTTCTCTTTTCTCTGCTCTTTTTAACTTTTTAGTTGCGTCGACTACAAGAGCTGCCGTCCCACTACATGCTTATTGAGGACGTATTGCGCACATATTAATAATGTGTAATATGTATAATGTGTAGTTCTAAACAAAAGTGTCGGTTCATTAAGCGTGAATAGACACGGCTGCGGTCAATGTGCACAGGTGTGTGCACGACTGCTTGTACCTCCCCATCCCGCCGGATATTGCCTGTTCAAACTTCATACTCTATGCACCTATATTAGCTTGATGATGGACTGGAAACTAACACATAAATAATATCGATTGTTATTAAGACAAATATCTATTGAATTACTCACCCGACATAGTATGAAATGTAGCTGCTGTTAGACAGATAACATTGACGGTACAAGCTTATCAGTTCGCGTTAATTAAACAAGGCACTATCGGTGGTATTTATTAAGTTGGATATCAAAGGTTTATTGTATCATGTCGTAGCAGATGTCTATCCACTATTTTGCGCTTTGTATTCATATCGATCTCGAAGTCGTCGGTCAATTTCGTTCTCAATAATTTCACCTAACTAACGAGCTAGCTGCTCTTCGACTAAACTTGGACTAGACTTGGCGTTTCTATCAACACCAGCGACTGCGGGTCAGACAAATATAACAGGGTCATCGACCGTCCATGCCATACGAGGACTGATTCAAAGCACATCAATTCAATCAATGACAACTGAACACCGTGAGAATCGTGAATACAATCACATGTGTACTTGAATTTATTACGCAATAAAATAGATCGCTTGCAAACCTACGCTCCATAGACATTTCGATATTATTATCTCCAAATGTACTGATTGTTAGATAAAACATAAGTGGGTGGAGGATCCCAGAGTGTATGCAAACCGGAGTCGACACAAACTATACGAGCGCATTGAGACATGCACGGAATACGCATAATAATGCATGAAGACATAATAAGTTCAATTTAGTAAACTGAATATGCTAGCTATACTGGTTTTGTTACCACTGACGTGTGACCGACTGTACGCATGGTGCCATTTTATTCTGGTAAGAATCTGGATAAAACAGTAATTCATTATGTCTAAAATAAAATATAACTTAAATACTATCACGGACTTTTTTAAGCTTTTATAACTATTTATGACTAATTATTTCACCTTATTGCGTCAATGTCTTGAATTCTGGATCTCGAACCAATTTGGTCGCCGCAAGCCCCTCTTGATCGACTCGTGTTGACCAAATTACTTAGATGACCAATCAGTGTCCTGATTGGTCACTTGCAAAACACTTTTATTATTGGCACTTCACTTGCAAAATAGACTGTAATCATCTATCAATGAAAGAAACAAAAAATTTAATTTTGGTTCTCCAGTTCAGATTTAGTGACGATCTAAGACGCGAAAATAAAGTTTCTTTGCTGCATCTATAGCGCCACATTCGATGATACGAACTTAGTAAGGTACCCTAGATCGCGATATAAGGGTTAGGTATCCCCGTAGGAAACCGACAACAACCCTCAGGCAGTAACCCACCAGACACAACGACAGAAGATCTTTAATATTTTCTACACCGGATGGAAAAGCATTCTACCCTTTCCCGACGTATAAACGTCCATGTGAAGTTAGGTCCTACATTTCTACACAGACATTTATCCGGTATCAGTGTTTCTACAGTATATCGACATAGTACGTAAATAGAAATTTTCCGAATAAACCCAGTGAATGGAGTAAGGACAAAGAAACGGCTAATAAAAACTATGAGAACCAAGAACAAAGTCAGTAAGTGGGTCTTTCGATAAGAAAAACTAACATGCACATCTATCGTTCCACACTGAAGAGCGATATTACAATGTGCAATCAAATTGTAGGTTGCATACATGTAATCAAGAACGAATTGTAATCATATAGAAAGTAGATGAACACTTAGGATCGTGGTTCGAAAGTCGATGCTTTCATTGAACTACGAGTGAATGCAAAGGGTACCAAATTCAAACTATTATACTTAGTAAAAAATCTTATTATTTTACAAGTTTCGTTTTCTGAAACAAAGCAGAATGCACTCTTAGTAGCTGGATACTGAATTATTCATGTAAGGTAAAGACGAAGACAGGCCCGGCAAGTATCTCTTATTATAAATACGCTATACACGTAGATACAGTGGGCTTCATGATTGTGACACCAAACCCAGTAAAAGCTGGCCGCTTTATCCAATGAAATTCTGTACTGCTGCACTAGACCACCTCAAGGTTAAATTGTAACTACAGAAGTGTGGCCCACAGTACTATGTAGTGTATTTTAGAATAAAAATTAATTCACATAATTTTTAATCATTTCTAATTTTCAAGTCCTTGGTTTTCATTTATTAAGTGCACGATACTTGTTTTATTGCTCGATTTCCCCTATAAGAATTACAAAATAATGGCAATTGAAAACCATTGCTCATACTCGTTTAAAAAGTTGTAATCTCGGATTGGGTGTTACAATAACTAGGTACGCACAGTTTTATCCACGCAATTAAGGTAGACAATCATCATGTTTTGGTCTAATTAAGCATTGTACGCCACTGGCCATGAATTTTTTAATTGAGGTTAAATTAATTGTCACTTGAATTAACTTTGTGAACTTGCGCATATGCATAAATGGGTTATTACGCGGATATTAACCAATTAAGGTACATTGTTAATGCCTGCCAGGGCTGCGGGATTGTTCGAATGAGTTACCGTAGTAGAGGATACGGTTAAGAACGACCTTCCCCGGTTTGTTTAATGGATGAAACGTATTTTATGATAAATTTTGTATATTAAAGAATATAACGCGGGTGGGTTGCCTGAGAAATTCCTGGCCAAACAATTTTTATTTTTATTTTTTGAAAAAGGCACTTGTGTGTTTAACAAATAAATTTAATACTAACCGAAAGAGTGAAGCCTTTAAAACATAAAAATGTTGGGTTGCCTATTTGTTTCCTGGCATAACTAAGGGCTGCCAGGTATAAACAGGTATGTATAAACAGGTGTGTTTATTTTGATATACAACAAATTCTATATCAAAATAAACGCTGTTTCATTACGAATACGATATTATAGTGTTGTCTGCAAAAAAATCTGGTATGAATAACCGTTGTGCATTTTTCTAAAAAAAAAAGTAAATTTTCAATTTTTAGTTAATAATAGTCTGGCCAGGAATTTCTTAGGCAACCCACCCGCGTTATATTATTTAATACACTAAATTTATCATAAAATAAGTTTCATCCATTAAACAGACCGGTGAAGGTCGTTCTTAATCGGATCTTAGACTACGGGACCCTAGAACGCAAAGGGCAAAACACAGGTTGGATAGTTTTAGTTAGTGAAAGATTGACCATCCCTGTCGCTCCACCTAGAAGCCGGGAAGAATTATTAGACGATTTCCCACTGAAAAAAAAATTACAAAACTAGAATTATTATCTGTTTTTACAAATATGAGGAAAGTTTTGGGAAGACTAAAAAAAAAATATTGGATGTAAGAAATAATGGTCGCTAGAAAATAAGTAACTTTGAACTAAGATGACGTTTTTTTTCAGCTTTCAGAAATCATATCGAGCCGTCCTAATGATGATAAAGAGTACGCATAATATGCTGCGTCTGATCTATCAAATCGGTAAAAAGAAAATGACTTGATTATTAACAAGGATAATAATAATTATTTCGATCAGTTTTGTATAAGTCCACAAACGCCCTAACTGTGAGATTTCGAATGTCTGTCCGTCCATCAGATACTACTGATAATAAAATATCGACTTGTTTGAAATGAATTTAGTTATATACCCTGATGTACAGTACACGTACAGGGTATAAAATTATAAACTTGATTGAACAGTTTGTATTGAGAAGAGGGCGATTTTTTTTTAATTCCTGAAAAGAAAACTTGTAAATGTTGATCTTATTATCTACTTAGCAGCGCCCCTTAAAGTTTGCGGAGATCTGTCTCATACAGCATGTATAATTAGTAACAATTATAAAAGCGTCGTCGCGTCGGAAAATCGCTTTATTTATCACTATAATAGTACTTAAGTACTATTTATAGGCTGTTTTTGTGTCAGGGGTTGTTAAAGTTTAATTTTTATTTTACTTTAATTTTTTTTTTATAGTTTATATATAGGTACTAGGTACTTATTATTACTGCAATCCCTATGATTGGCACTACCTAACCTGTATCCACGAATATATCTTAACGATTGTACGAATGAAAGTAGCTAAGAATATCTCACCTATTTATTATCTTTTCTGTCTCATCATCAGATCCTGATCATTATTTATTTATGGCCATTTCAATGAGCCCAAACATGATACCTTTGCTGTAAGTGTGGAGTTGGGTATCCTGGAGATTCCAGGAAAAGCTGCAGAATACTACTTACACAAAGGCCTACTACCTATGTGATCAGTTCAACGAGCCCAAACGCGATACATCTGCTGTTAGTGAGGACTTGACAACAAGGTTCAGGTTAGCATGTTCTTGAAATGACAGAATAAATACGAAGTTACGAACAGTTCAAACTTGTGAAAGTTGCTCACATCCCTTTATCAATTAGAGAAAATAAAGATACAATTTCATTGCGTGGAAAATCAGCAGATCTAATTTGTATGTACCAGAAGCCCCAACCTAATCGATACATATAACTTAATGCCGATGGATTCATAAAATATAAAAATTTTATCTAGGTGTACATTTCATCCCCTAAATCCATGCTGTAGCGGAGCTTTTGTGAAAAATCGAAGTTTGAGCGATATTTGTACGAAAATAACGCGATAGGAAAAATCTGATCCCAGAACTCAATACTAACAATTTCGGCAACAAATAAATAATGAAATCTTGTACAACCCTCAAAAAACTTACTTAATAAATTAGTCGCACAAGTAAGTCGCCTAATTAATCCAGTACATAACACCATCGCATCAGAAATTAATAAGAGAAACCTAAAATAATATCATAAAGAGAAGAAATTGACGTCTGTTACATTTATATGTTTGTGAAGAGATTGCTGGTGCGATCACGGAAACTGTTTCAATGATAGAAAATTAATCAAATGCTGTGTGTGAATGGCTTGTTTACTTTTTATCCCAGAAACTGAACAATTCCTGTAGAAAGATCACAAAAGCTAACCCACTGATAACAGCAAAAAAAAATTCGTAATTTATAAATTTCAACACTACGGAGTAATATACTGCTGCTGCAAGGTTTTTAGCAATCTGTTGATGGTTTGCTGCAAAGGTGAAACTAACAGGACCTGGTAGAACAAGGGAATTCTATTTATAATTGCTCCACTCGACCCTCTGATATCGATTATGCAGAAGAGCAACTACCTCTGAATAAAATTAAACATTCAAGCGCGAATGCGCCTGCTAGTAGTTTCTTACAGACAGAACTGGGCCTCCTTACTTACTATTCATGTTAGATAAATAGTGCAAACAAACTGTCGATGCTGAATTCGAATTTAGTCACTAGACACGAGAACAATTTTCGCACATACAACAATTATTTTTTTACCATCTACTGTTTTTTTTAAAGTTTTGATAAGACTATGTGGTTTTGCCTTGCACAAATTATTAGGTACTCGCAATGTTGTAGAAAAACAGGCCACATCATTGTATACTTCTAAATTTACCTAACGGTATAGGTATCTAGTTACGCGTAGGTATGGATGAAACAAAACTAAGATACCGAGTGCGATTGTGACTTATTGTGCTTTTGACGAGTCATCGACCCGGGAACCGACGAGGATTAGGAAATCGTTACTTGGATCTGTTCTGCATGAAGAAACGGGACGTCAATCAAATAATAATTGACAACTAGACAGCTGTGTTATAAACGGTTCCAATGGGTGGCATAAGAGTTGCATTTCTGTTCCTAAAGTTCAATCAAGTGACTCCCTTATCAACAGCAATATATTTATACTTAGACGGTGAAAGTTTAAATTGTGGCGACAATATGGAAGTACTGAGTGATAGCGCTCTAAAGGCACGTCTGTTACTACTAGATCACTCAAGGAATTTCCTATTGTTAAAGTAAAGACATTGTTATTGTTTTATTCACCTCTGCTTTCCTGCGTAATGACAAGTTCCTCCAGATATCACGTGGACTCGTCCATCCAACTTTAGCTTTATCAATTCCACTATCTCCTACGCTACTAGAGCATCTTGTTAGTTTAGTTTGGTGTCCGTTGCCAGCAGTTAGTGCTCGGTTTTCCATTTTGTACACATCCAAATACTCCTCAACGGTTGAAGGTGGTAAAAAAACGACGCCACACTGTCGATACGCTCACAAGTTTTATACTCTAAGCTCACAAGCTTGTCTGTCACGTAGTACATTTAGTAAAAACCACTCGAACTATACAAGAAACACAAAATCTTAAAAGACTCTTTCATTTAGTTTCACACAATGTGAGTTTTGTTGTGTTGATGCACTGGCCGTATCGATTTAACACTATTGTTCGTCTGTTGTCAATATAAACACAGAGCAAAACCGCTCGTATAGCGTAAAAAAAAAACAACGAAAACTTTAAATAAATGATCACGGTATAAACGTCAGTAGATAGTATTCGAACAAATATTAACTGTTGTAGTTAATACGAGGCACTGTTCACGACTGTGTCAGTTTGAGGTTAAGTTACAAGCGATGCGATACCGGCTGCCGGTTGGCGCGCCACACCAGCGCACGGTTCGGGTCTGTCCCACACGGGGCGAATCTCGGAACGGGGGCGAATACTATTTTATACCTGAGCTTTTTGTTACCTTGATGTTTATACGTAAATACTGCTATCATAACAAAATGTTTAATCAACTTTTCATTCTTCTACAACTACTTATCGCCTTAGAAATGTATTTTATTGTTTTGTATATGAACTTGTTTTAGTTAAGAATCACAAAATTATAAACACAATTTTGTGATCAAGTCTTTTTCACCCCTAAAACTTTTTACCTACACATGTTTATTTTTGCCAAAAGCGGCTGCTATTTAACTATGTAGATACTTACCAAATTAAATACAAAAGTAAATGCCTAAAAGGGCTTAAAATATAACAACGCGTGTGGAAGGGCCTCCTTAAACTCAGGTACCTCTGAGTTAATTATGACTATACAAGCTGTGTGCCCGATACGATTACCCACCGTTAACTTCTCAGGAGCCTTGGAGATAGATGCTTTTCAAAAATGATGGTAAAAAAAGGAAACTTAAGAACAGTTACCCAAGTACAACTACCACGTTCAAATAAAACTTTCAAACCCTATGAAACCATTTTTGGAATTGTTAGTGTAAAATTTAACAAAATCCTTTCATAGAAGTTGTCCGTCAGTAAATTAATGTAAAAAAAGAACGAAAGTAGATCTATACGTATGTATACATAAACGCAAAAGGATCCAGCCCGTCCGTCACACTTATGGGCACCAAAGACACACAAAGGCAACGGAGCAACAGTTCCAAAGAGGGTAAAATAAACAATCGATTAAACGCAAAATGGTTCTTAAAACGATTGGTACAAAGTTGAGAACTTAATATAGTTACTCAGTGGTGCTTAGCTTTTTGTGCACTGGCCTTCACAATGCAAGAGAACATGCCCGAACCGCTTATGGCGCGGTTAGTATAAATTTCAAGCCAATTTCGTTTCATAAAACGAAGTTGTATTGTAGATTGTAATTATTAAAACCATACAGGAATAAAACCTAAGCAAGAGTGTGTAGATAATAGAACTCCAAAAATAGGACAATTTGAGTGAAATTTACTCGAGTTCTCGGTGAACTAGACGCGATAACGTCTTACTGATAATAATTCCAAGAAATTGGACTTGAGAAAACGGTTTGATAAAGAAACCTTTACAAATATCCGGCAATAGTGTATGAATAACTAACTCATGTGGCTGTTTAAGTATATATATATTTTTTTTCATCATTTTCAATATCCATATTACAGCGAAGGAATTTGATAGAAACAAGAAGGAAAAAAATATCCTCCGAAAAATGTTCCAGTATTTTAAGGTCAGGGTGCGCGTGCGACCCTGAAACGGTTATGTCTGTTTAGTGAATTCGACACATGCGAGCAGAATGCCCGCCACTGCTCGAGGTTATTTTTAACCCTGTAGACACGGGGTCAGTCACCCGCTCACCCCTCCCGCACTCCGAACCAGTCCTATCACATGAGGAACTGCGTGGGAATAGGCTGCCAGCATGTCCTTACCCAAGACAGAAAAACATAAAACGGCAAAAACAGATGGGATGGGTCACGAGTAAGTACTCACGATCACCATTCGACGATGAATCACGAGCAAAACTTTCTTCATCAGCGAACTGCAATAAAACTATTTATTTGGACTAAATCTATGTAAATAATTCATACAGAAAGAGAAAACCTTGAACAAAGCTTTTTTTTTTAATATATGTATTAAGTGCTTGGAGAAGTGTAAGATTGGGCATACCTCATACTTAAGTTATTATTTCATTAAGCGAAAAAACTCTTTTAAATAAAGATATAAAAAAAGTACGGCAGAATTTAAAGTACAAAGCAACCACTAATTTTAATAAATATATATATCGATAGCATGTAGCGTAGAAGAATCGGCCAAATCATTTTTTCTTATTAATCAAGTTACGGTTTTTCTGTTTAATTTACAAGTTTGACATGAATTCTTGATTTTTTGCAAAATATTTATTAAAATTTGTATCAAATCAGCATTATCCCGATTTATTTGGGGTCGCTGTAGCATGTCTTCTTCTTTCATATTTCTCATTAAGTTCTTAACACAGTAATTACAAAAAGGCCAAAAAACGATGGATTAGAGTAAAAAAGTAATTACATCTTATCCATCGTTCTTTGGCCTTTTTACTCAAAACTTTTTTTACGTCCTTTGCCTTATTCATTCATTCCTCTACAGAAGATGCCCAATACTCATATCGTGGCAAAAGATAATTGCCTGTGGCCTGTCAATAAGTTTAAACCTGAGTACTTATTTAAAAAAAAAAACCTCGACCAGGTTGCAAAGTAATCAAAACACAATAACCCTAATTGATCACTTTACACATTTAAACAACTTGTACTTACATACATATTGGTGTATGTACTTAATACCAAGAGTACGATTTAACAATGGGTAGCAACCTGTGATGCATCAACTGTTGCATGCAATTCATAGATTTATTGACGATCGATTGTGTAAATATTATTATAATCATATTCGCCATTGACACAATCAATCATCAATACAGCCATGAACTGCAACTGTTGATGCGTTACAGGAGTATGACATGACGTACCACACGTTCTTATGGCTCCGAGGATTTAAGAAAAAAAGACAATTTAATTTTTGACCGTCTCTAATCCATTACATCCACAATATCCATGTGATAGAAATAAAAAAATATTTCAATGACGCGACACAGACAGTCAAATACAACAAAAAGTAACACAATTAAACCATTATGTACCAAATATTTTTTTATGACTGGTCTGTTTTAGAATGAACACACAAGCTCTGTTGTATTCATACATCCACTTAAAAGCAGAACTACCAACCAACCCTCCAATGAAGTTGATACAGGACTGTTTTATGTAATACAACACCTGACACGGTTATGTATCTATGTGGTTATGGTATCGATATGTCTCAATGTAAACAAACTAGTTTCAGGCTAAGTGCTGCACGTTACTTGCATCATTCGATAAATGCATATACGAGTAAGTATCGCTATTTAGCTCAGCTAAGAAGAATTTTAAGTAACAACAAATACTCGATTATTCCAGTAAGAAGTGGCAATGACGACAACGATAACCATCAAAATCCAATATTAGTTTGAGAGGGCTGTACGGACTAAAATAACACATCCCTTTCTCGGGGTGCGTTAACTACGATTAGGGGAAACGTTGAGGGTGCACATGAAAAACGGCAAGGGGGCTCTGGGACTCACCGTTGCCGTGTCGGTAAGGGTGACGGTAGCAGAGGTGGGCCCATTCGCTGTTGCAGTAAGTGTCGGCCCGGCGGACACCTGATTGTTGGCATTTTGTTCAATGATACGTTGTCGTAGTGCTAATCTTTCGAGGCTGGCCAGACGATGGGATCCGCCAGTACCCTCTCTGTCTCTTTCCCTGAGTCCAGTAGTGCTGCCCGCGCTAAAAGACCCGCTATATTTGGGTAATGTAGGCGGTGGAACAGGTCTGGCTGTACCACTGCGACCAAGCAGGGAGCCACTGGAAGTATAAGCATAACTGCTTGGAGTTCCAAGTGTAGCAGTACGCGGCGCGGCACCGATTCCATTTAGGGCACCGGTGTTCCCATTGACGGCTCCACCATTCACCGTCGTCGTGCTGCCGTTCATCTCCTTAAAGTACTTTCCGTCATGCGAGTATTACAAAATCACACACTGAGTCACTGACTGCGTACTACGTTACGATCGCGAATTAGTGCGGCGCTGTACCGTGCGTTCAAGCCGGGTGCCCGACGGAGGCGGTTTGACAGCTCGGCAGCGGCGGCGGACGAGGCGCGCGGGCGGGCACGGCGCGGCGCCCCGCACGCGACGCCTCCGTCGTCGCGGCTTGCCAGCGCTGCCGACCCCACTACATCTCAAGATTATTGCCACACGACCGCCAGACCAGAGGGTTGAAAATGCATTGTTACCCGCTCTCTGTCAAGGTCAACGCATACATATTTTTGTGTACAGTTTATCGGTCAGTGCAAACACAACTGCAAACTACTCGCAGTAGTTTTCATTGAATTATTAATAAATAAAACGAAATGATAAGTGTAAAAGAGATCATTCCTAATGGCGTGCGTCAAACAGTTCGTTTGTCTGTCAAAGTGTCAATGTACTTCATGCTATTTCATCTTCATAAAATTTGTCATTCAGTCGATTTTCACATTTTCAAAAAAGAAAACTGCCTAGTACTTATTAATACATACTAAAGTAATAACTATGTACCTACCTATTAAGTAGGCATCGCACATTCTAAGGAATTTTGAGAGGCAATTATTGTGTATTATTAATGATTTCGTTGTTGTGCATAACCAGAACCACTTGTTGACTTCTCTTTTGTTCGGTGAAGAGCGCGTTACGGCTAACTTGATGATATTAAAACTGCTGAAACTTTGTCATAAGTACATACATATCTACCTACTTTTTAAGAAACACACTATAACTTAAAAGACAAGAAATAAAACCAGTAAGCACCGCGTACTTTCTCTTGCAACGGGACCAGAGCCAAATGTCACTTTCAACAAGAATGTAACGAAAAACTTGTATCTACGAAATGACTGATTTTCCTGACAGTGGGCGACTTGGAATAAATTGTAAGCTAACAAGACAGGAAGTGACGCTTGTTCATCGGCCTGGATCCAAGAACCATTGAGGCGACTATAAGCGGAAGTACGTTTAAGGTACGAAGAATGCTTGTGTTATGTAGGTATCCTCATAGTTTATTCGTCAGACATTGGCCGTCCATTCCACATCGGAATTGTAATTATAAAAAGTTTGAAAAAAAAAAAGTCAATTTCGAATGGCACTGTGGCACATTGTTTCGCTCGTCAAAAAGAAAAAAAGATGTTTTTAATCACATGGAATCAACAATTCAGCAATGTGTAGAGAACACGTGTTAGTCGCATGTGGTAGTGGATCCAGTCAAGCCATCGACCGCAGCACCGCGCATGCGCGTCCTCACCCCAGTCCAGCGACCGTCTCTCCTTGCACAACCCCTCGGTGCATGCTACACTAACGTGCTTCCTCGCATAGAGTACGTATCCTTTCTGAATGACTATACTATTGCATCAAACCATTCAACAAATGCGAATAATAACGAAGGGTTCTAATTTATTAACCATGTTGACACAATGCAAATTTTGTATGAGATATTTGCTAAAACCTAATCAAAAGAGATTCCTCTCTTTTGATTAGGTTTGGATTGTTTACTTTTAATGGAATTGGGAATCATAATATGCCAGGATTTTAAAGAGCAGTATGGTACCTTATTGTATAGTCCTAGTCCTAAAGTAAACAAATAAGCGCCATCTGACGAATAAGCTTGACGTATTAACATGCATATTACCGCTATCGCTAGTCGCGGTTTGAAGGCGGGTGAATATAAACATTGCACACACATGGCGTGAGTATTACTCGGTTAATCACCAGGTGGCGGCGTGGTTTTAATACTTCATCTTCCTTTTGCAAGAATATTTTGGCATGAAAACAGGTTTTGGGATGGATACTCGATGTTCAAGTTAATGATTTGTCATCAGCGTTAATTTAAAATTAACTAGAGTAACATTTTAATTTGAAACAATAGAAATTCATTAGATACAAACAGACATTCTGAACTCTGAAAGCAACATAACTATAACCAATCACGAAGAAATAGAGCTGATCAAACTCGTAAAGAAATTAAAACACATGTTAATTGCATGTATAGTTCGACATGAATCACGACACGACACATCGTAATGCTTTATAGAAACCGTATACATTAAACATCAGAAAAATTACAGTATGCGAGTGGTGTAAGCAGGTAAATAAAGTACGTTTATTTACTAAAACGAAATGCGTTTCTCATTGAAACATACGGGTTCGCAAGGAAAGTATTCACTCGTATGTTGAACCATAAAGGAAAACTGTTGAATGATATAAAAAAGATGCCTTGTACACATAGCCGAAATTAAACACACCGCACACGTAAACATATCTCAGATAATCAAACAAACTTCGTTACTTTTTTTCGAGAAAGTTATATATAGCATTAGAAAGATAGCCATCTATACCCTTCATAATACGACCATTTGCCTTATATGCGGTGATGTGCAGTCATGTTCAATGTGCACTTATGTGATGCGGTCTGAATTGGTGCAGTCTGTTTAGTAACAAACCTACAGCTAAATCAAAACATATGACGACGGACTCGCCATCCATGCTGCCACAATTTATTAAGTAATTTATGTTGAAACTCACCAATGATTGTGATGTTTCTCTTACACAAACAATGCAATGCTTCAATTCACAAATATGATTGGAAGTTACATACTCGATTTGTTTGTGTGTTACTAAAAAAGAATGTTGTCAATGCTCTGTTTATGGTAGCCGTCTGTAGAGTTTTAGATTAAATATTCAGTCTAAGCAATTCATAGTTTGGTATGGACTGGTAAACTAGTCCCAAATATTGGATGTTCACGAGCAACACAAGTGATGTAGTATTATTAGCCTTAATTACTTTTCATAAAGGTAAAGAGTTGCCTACTATTTAACCTGACAAAGGGTTGCTTTAAAATTCTCTATCTTCAATGATGTTTCAAAATTAAAACCAAAACGGATATATAGATTGCTCCAAAGGCAAGCGTTTTGCCATCGTCGGCCACATCATCGCTTACCATCAGGTGAGATAGTGGTCAAACGCGAGCCAATCCATCATAAAAAAAAACAGACAATCTTAAAATATAAATTAAACCTACCTCTTCTTAAGAAAAAAAATCCAGTGGTGGCGTGGTTGGAAGACTTGCAAATCTAGAGTATGCCAACGATACCAGTACATCTACATCAAGCGAAGAAGTCACGGCAAATCTACTAAAACTAAGCGTCCACTGCGTCGGGATCGGACCGCACGGAGTGAACGGATTCGTTGCTGGATCGGAAATTGCCGATGCAAAATCCGAATGAAGTAGACGCACCCCATCGGTATTTTGTAAATACCGACGGCTCGTACATTGCGTACGCTCCGATTCCGACACAGTGGACGCTAAGCTTAAAGCGTAAAGACAGAGGTGGAGAGCGCTAAAGATCAATCATGTCAAGCCAAAGTCATAATTTTTGATAAACCGTGTTCGAACTCTTCTAATAATATATGCAACATCAATTTCATCATAAATTTTGAGTTGACGATCATCAGTAAGGTTTTGAGGAAATACAATTCCTCTAATTCTTAAAAAAACAACTCATTAAAAAATGAACTGAACAGCCGTTTTTTCTTCTTTTGTCTAACTCGTTTCTTTGACTGAAACTTGGCAAAAAGGTGGATGGTGTTGAAAACTTTAACTAATTGCCAAAGGTCACCCAAGTGAACTGACTGTGTAACCGGTGTTAACTGGACAGACGTACAGACAGACAAGACGCTTCTACAAGGGTTTTATTTTTGATATTTGGCTATGGATCCCTAAAAAAGTCACCCATATCGGTCTACACCTTTTTGAATAGTCGTATTACGTAACTCAGTGCTGGCTTGCTTAGCACTGCAGATAAGAAGCCTGGCAAGTCAATAATACAATCATGTAGACATTAGGCGTGATAAAACTATTGAGGTTGGTAATTATCCAGTGCGCTTGACAGTCATTAGTAAACAGATAAGGCTGCATGCCTCAGTCGTCTCACAAGAAAAAAATGAGGTTAAACAAATGATTTAATTGCAAATTTAAATAACCCATGACAAATACACGTTGTACGAGTATTATTATGGTATTTGGTGTGGATATCAGAATGCCCTTACTGCTTCATCACCAAAACTATGTACACGTGAGCCAAATATTCATTGGGACCAGTCGATTCAGCCTAAATACGATAATTCTGCATTAAAGTGAACGCATACTTATCTGAACCAAAAACGTCAAACGAACGAAAAGAATTTTAGAATTATTTATAAGAAATTCTATGAAATCCCAAACTTAACCGTGTCGCATCGTTCGAATCTGGAAGGACCCCAGAATAAAAAATTCTAAAATACTTTTCTTTTGATTCGTTCGACGCGTTCAGCTCGGATAAATGTGCGTTCACCTTTAGTCATTGAGAATTAGTTTAGTCCAAAGACTTTTCTGTCAGCAATATCAATATCAGGTAAAACTTTTACACATGCCACATCACTAAAGGATAGAAAAATAGATCAGAAGAAAAACATATGAATTGCCATTGTATGGTTATGATTCCGACACCCATCAGAAACGTGTAATTAGATTGTTTAGTCCGATTGCCAAGTCAATCTAGGTCATCAAGGTCCCTTAAGTACGGACTGAATAAATTAACCGACTTGGTACGAGATCCCACAACTTTTTAAGGCAATAAAACTGAGTTGGGTGCCTTGGTTTTTCTACAAGTTATGTGTTTGATGGCATCTCATTTCTTTTTGTAGATTCTTTTATATTATAAATATTATGTATACAGGAACTCTGATTCACTCACTGTAATGTAACTTTGTAATCCTATATATTTAAATGGGATTTCGAAGTTATTTATGCAGTTGGTGTACTTATCTAGAAAACTTATAGAAATTGCAAAATATTTTAGTTTTTCATTTAATTTTTTTTTTTAATTGATATAAACTAGTGCTTGACTGCGATCCCACCTGATGGTAAGCAGTGATGCAATATCTGATGGTGAGGCGCTATAGTTTATTAAAAGCCTATTCACTCTAGCTTTGAAGACACCCAAATTATAGTCGGACGGGAAGACCGCAGCAGGCAAATTGTTCCAGTCCTTCGACTTACGTGGTATAAACGACGAGGCGAAACAGTCCGGACCGTAGAGGTTTCAACAACGTAAGGGTGGATATTCGCCGTACGTCGGGTTGTCCGATGGTAGAATTGAGATGGCGGAATCAAGTCATGCAATTCCCGCGCACACTCTCCAAAATGCATCCTGTAAAACACCGAAAGGCTGGCTACCCTACGCCTGTGCTCAAGGCTTTGAAAGTTGGATTAAATCTGGATCACCAATTAGCCTCTTCGCACGCCTTTCCACCGAGTCCAAAGCTGTCAGGTGGCATTTTGCAGCACCAGCCCATATGTGGCTGCAGTACACACGAACGGACCTGTGCTTAGTATAACATTTAAAACTGTCCCGGTATGAAGTACCGCCGGACCTTTGCAAGAACACCGAGTTTTCTAGCAGCTACCTTGGCATTTTTTTATTATGATTATTAATAGGCTTTGGACTCAATGAACCGCCCAAAATTCAGATCTGAGGAAATTTTAACTCCTAAAAGCTGAAAACGGTCGGTACACTCCAGGAGGGATACATTCCGGAAAGCAGGAGCTAACGTGAACGGGCTCCTTTTGGCGGTGAACAGACACGCTTGTGTTTTGACGGCGTTGAATCCTACCAGATTGGCTTCACACTTCTTGGAGACTGCCTGAAGTGAGATATTTACTGATTGATTTATTTATTCGTTAGCTCTACCATAGCCTCTCTTTGGGACCGGATTAGCTCCTTACTAGCCCGAGCACTAGGCAGGTTTCTCTCTACAACTGTGCTATCATCTGCATACCCATAGATACCAGGCACCAGCAGACCGTTGATATGTAGCAGGAAGAGAGTTACAGAGAGAATAGACCCCTGAGTAACTCCAGCATTAGTCGTGATGTGCTCTGATGAGCATCCGTCGACAACAACTCGGAAAGACCGTTTACTCAAGAAGTCTTTTACCCAGTTAATCAGACCAGGGGAAATACCATACGCTAGTAGCTTCCTCAAAAGGCTAACTTGCCATACCCTGTCGAAGGCCTTCGAGACGTCTAAGGTAACGGCAATTGCTTCCCCATTCTTTTCGAGGGCCTCGCCCCACAAGTGGGTGGCATACATTAGTAGGTAGTAGACCGATTGCGGCGAAACCCGTACTGTCGGTCACTGACGAGATCTTTACCTTCCAGATAGGCCATGAGGCGCAAGTTCAATACACGCTCCATAATCTTGCAGAGTATGGAGGTTACCAAAATCGGCCGATAGTTGGCAGGATCGGCATGACTGCCCTTTTTGGGCACGGGTTGCACGTTGGCAAGCTTCTAGGACTTGGGCACTATACCAGTCCTAAATGAGAGGCGATACAAGCGCGTCAATACAGGAGACAACTCGGGCGCACAAGCCTTGATAACAATCGCTGGTATGCCATCTGGTCAGGGCCGTGCCGACCCCAGCCAGCGCCTGTGTGCGAAACCTAAAGAGCGCCTCTGTTTTTTGTTATTTTTTTTCGATTTGTATATGTATACATTTTTTTTTCAATTTATATTGTTTGTTATACAGTTTTATGTGTAAGTTTTTGTCTCCATAGATAAAAGTGGTTCGTTTCCGCTTGGTAGTATATGTATACATTTTTTTTCAATTTATATTGTTTGTTATACAGTTTTATGTGTAAGTTTTTGTCTCCATAGATAAAAGTGGTTCGTTTCCGCTTGGTAATTGCAGCGGAAAATGAAATCGGAACATTAAAAAACAAAATGTTGTTTTGGCGCGGAACCCTAATTATTTTTCTAAAATAAGAGAAGCCTAAGTTACTCTTTATCATATAACTATCTACCAGTGAAAATTTCGTCATAAACGGTCCAGCCATTTCGGAGATTAAACGGAACAAACGGAGAGATGGATAAACAAAAGTTCAAAAAAATTGTTTTTATTATAAGTACCTATCGAATATATATTTAGTATTTTTTTGTCTATACATAGACACATATAAATAAAATTCTATCTCTCTATATAGATAAGATATTTAGATAATATTTGTTAAATAATGTTATTAGGAAAAAGTCGGCTGTCGTTAGCTGACTGTTTTCTATTAATACTGATTTAACTACATATAAAAAGGCTATAATTTACAAATAACGCAAAAAGTCTCTAAAATATGAAATAATATAAACTTAGGTAAGTCTAAGTATATTATTTCTATTTTTTCCGCTAGTCTTTTTGCGAAATCATATTATAATTCTATAAATCACTTGGTCCTAAAAAAAAAATTGAACCGTAATTAGATTTATTATATGCGGAAAGTGAGGACGCCGTGTCGTATTTCCAGCCACTTCTCGGGGAGGGGACTTACCAGCACTGGGCTGCGACAGTTGCAGACAGGCGCCATTCCACCACGAGATCCTGCCGGTGTTGCTACTCTATGCGTAAATCATGCATGCGTGCAAGGACTGTTCAGCCATGAGATCCCATGGTGGCAAGCCGGCAAGGAGGCTCAAGGAGAGTTGAAACGCCGAGAGATGTCGTGCGGTGTTCTGCAGGGATCGGTTCTAGGACCACCCTTGTGGAACACCGGGTAGGACTACGTGCTGCGCGGCGACTTCCCTGACGAGGTCAGCGTGGTCTGCCACGCAGACGACACGCTGGTTCTAGCGCAGGGAGAATCGTCCCAGGCGGCGGCCAATCTAGCGACACGCGGGATTGCGATAGTCGTTGATAGGATCCAGCAGTTGGGACTCGAGGTGGCGCTGCACAAGTCCGAAGCTATGTGTTTCCACGGCCCTCGGAACGCGCCACCATCGGGTTCCCAATTAACGGTAGAAGGAGTTCACATCGGCGTCGAGTCGACGATGAAGTACCTGAGACTCGTCCTCGTCAGCTGGTGGAACTCCGTGGAGCATTTCCGACGTCTGGCTCCCAAATTAAACCGGTCTGGGGCTGCTCTCAAGCGGCTCCTGCCTAACCTTGGGGGTCCAGACGCCTCCTGCCGGAGGCTCTACGCATGAATCGTTCAGTCCATGGCCCTTAATGGGGCGCCAGTGTGGTCGCTGTCGCTGCGTCAGCAACCGAAGGCCCAGCTGAACTCATGCCAAAGGGTCATGGCAATATGGATGGTGCGAGGATACTGCACGGTTTCTCGCAAAGCGGCGAGCCTCCTTGCTGGCTTGCTACCATGAGATTTGGAGGCAACAGTCCTTGCACACATGCACGATTTGCACGTGGAGATGCAATGCCGGGGCGAAAGTCCGCTGCCGCGACAAGACGCGGCATGGCGGACAGAGCTCCGGTGGGATCTCACAGTGAAATGGCTAGAAAGACCTCACGGCGTCCTCACCTTCTGCATGACGCAGGTTCTCACCGGACATGGTAAGTTCGGGAGGTTCCTGCACCGGATTCGTGCAGAAGTGACGTCAGGGTGTCGCCACTGTGTTGTCCCGCTTGGGCAGAACATCGCCTTCCCCTCGTGACTCTCTCGCGCCGTGCCTTGGTACAGGCCATGGTCCAAAGCGAGGAGGAGTGGCAGGCGGTCGCCTCCTTCTGCGAAGCAGTAATGCTAGCTAAGGAGGAGGCCGACCGCATCAGGCAACGGCACTCACAGCGCCCCAGCCACCGCCGGGATTCCGATCTCGACTTCCAGCCACCGTAGGCGCGGGCTTGCGGACGGCGAGCAATGGATAGCTCGCTGTCCGACCGTCCGGTAACTGTCCAGACCGAGCCAAAGTCGTCGACGGCGCGCACTGTTCCCGCGCGCCTCAAGGAGTTGTCAGCAGCAGCAGGGGCCCAGCCAGGTCGAAGTCTACCAGGGTTATCCGAAAGGGAAGCTCGACCCCGGTACGAAAGGCAAGAAGGAACAGGGTTTTTTTAGTCAGTAAGAGTCTGACACTATTTCCCGCTCCGCCCAAGGCCGGGGGATGTCATTTGGATGATTTTTCAAAAATTTAACACATCGCGTGATTACGAATGAAGTACTTACTCTCAACTCTAGCGTACCCGAACTGAATTGAACGTCACTCACGAGTCTCTGAGTGACATTTAATTCGGTTTAGGAGAAATGTTATCTTATCTTGTTTCCGGCACTTAATTTTCGCGAGAAATTACGTGGAAGTAGTTATGCTACAAATACACACCACCGGGCGTGCCGCTAAGCTAAACAGGCACGTGCGATCGCACTAACAAGCAATGTTTCTAAAACAAACCCCAGCACACAAAGCAATATTACAACTCCAACAATTCGGTGAAGTCGGACTCAATTAGAAATAGAACAAACCATACAAATACAACAAAACGACTGTCGATCGACACGCCTATATATGGAAACAGAGTGGCAAAAGCTTGCTTTGAAAATAAATGATATTCAACTAAGGGTGTTTTTAATATCGTGCGGTTTTTTTACGCATGCGGGATTGCCCCGCACGCGTAACCCCCACAAATGTCCATTTCACAGAAGTACCTATTTATTGTAATGCGTCAAATACGCACGCGTAACGCGTTTTGCATTTCGAAACTTTCTGCATGCGGGGCAAGGCAATTCTGCATACGTGATGAAATCCGCACAATATTAAAAACATCCTCAGGCTCTTTTTCCAATATGAGGTAACGATGAGATTTATTTCAAAATTCAAAAAAACTCTCTAAACTGTTATGGGTTTATACAGCTGAAAATCACAGGTTCCGTAACAAAATGGTAAAATGCAGCAATTTTGTCCGCCTGTCTATCTACTGACGCTTTTATCTTGAAAATACATAGTTGTTGATTAGGAAAAAATGAAAAAAAAAAAAACTTTCTTTGCAATGAAGCTTAGCGGTAAGTATAATTTAAAATAAACAAACATGTAATAATATATGTATTTGATTCCTATGTAAATACATATATACGGAACCCTGTATAACGAGCGTGTCACAGTCTTTGCTGGATTTTATACAGGAGTCGATACCTTTTCTTCCGTTGTAGGATAACCTTTGGATAGATTTTTAAGGGAGTAAACCGAGAACCCCATATTCGAGCACTTTTATGCTTCTACCAAAGACCGCTATGTTTGCGCAATCACTAATTCCATTCCAACCTAGAGGTAATAGGTATACGAATTTATAAATTAACTACTTACATACATTTATAATGCAAATGATGAATTACTTGTTTAGTATATAGAATAATCCTACGCAAGTAATCTATACATCTATACATATAAATAAAATTGGAGTGTCTGTATGTAATACTGAAATAACCGCTTTTTACTACATGCATATGAATATATATAGGTACGGTAAATAAACCAAAAAAAATATTTTTTACACGTTTTGTCTGTATGTCTGTCTGTTTGTTCCGGCTAATCTCTGAAATGGCTGGACCGATTTTAACGGGACTTTTATTGGCAGGTAGCTGATGTAAAAAGGAGTAACTTAGGCTGCTTTTATTTTTTTTTTAATCTTTTATTTTAGAAAAAATAAATTCAAAATCCTGTAGACCACGCGAACGAAGTCGCGGGCACAGCTAGTATTATAATATGAGCGGTGTTTTGTATTATCAAAGCAACGACCCACGATCAGGAACTGATGAACAATATTCTAACATAAAGCTCGAGGGTGTATCGATCATTGCTCGGGTGCACATTGGAGCCATAATATAAACATTATAATGAAATTAAAAAAGAATGCTCTAAGTCCTACATAGACTACGAATTGCATAGTCTAGCTATATGCATGACGTTGTATGAAATGAAAACTAATGCTTAAGTTGGCAACATTATCGGCATCTTCCTATGGCGATGCAGTCAATAAGTCAATTTATTAATGATTCCTAAATTGAACCATTCTGGAATCAGTGGTCCCTATGCCCGCCATACAGGCTAGGTTATACCTGACAGGTTTGCCTGTACAGGTGACTTGTACTGGTAAACCGAAGCGTGTATGTTGCACAATTGTGCAGGTTTCTATACAAGCTTACCTGATAAGTAAAGTATGCAGGTAAAGCTGTCATGTATACCCTAGGGTGTATGGCTACCTTTAGAACTGATTTATACGTTTCCAGAGCTTCGTTATCTGTAGACCTATCCTCCTTTGCGAATTGGGCATCTTGCTTCTTGGACTTGCTCTTTGAACATTTTATTTTTTTGATGTTTCGTAACCGCTGTCATTTTGTACTTTTGACATTAAGCGGCTAAGTCTTCGTGAGTAAGCAAGCATGTATTTTGCAAAAGAGTAAATAGTCTAGTCAAATTAGGTCATTTTTTAATAAAGATTGGAATAAATTCTCTGGAGAGGCAAAAACGTTTCTGATGGTATTGTATGAGTGAAAAATAGAGTATAAAAAAAAAAATCATTTGGCACCCCTACGGAAGGGGGTGAAAACTGTTTATTGCTCATAATTAACCAGAGAATATAGGTGTGCTCACCATTTTTTTTTATGGTATATTAAACCTCAACCTACATTATTGCATTTTAATTATTTTAATTCGACCAACGCAGCATTAGAAAAAAATAAAAATGTTATTTTTGGCCATTGCGGCATTGGGGAAAATTGTGTAGTTTTGTAAACTGAGGAAAGTGTTATACATTTCGACCTAAGTACATGATTGATTTTGCACCCCAGTGCGACGTATGGAAATTAGTTTTTCACGTTTTTTTGCTTCTGTACTTCGGGGGAAATTTAAGTAGTTATGAAAATAATCACAATTACATTAATTTGGTTTCCTTTATATTTACACCCTATAAAAAATTAGCAATTTTTTAAGGAACATACGTTTTTCTAGTGTTGTCTTAATTGCCAAAGAACTATTACGCCATGGAAGTGACAAGCGCGCGACACGGAATAATAAACTGACAAGAAGAGATAAGCGTAGTCATTACCTAGGAGTGTTGTGGGATGTATTTTACGAGGAAGGAGTACTTTCTGATTGTAAATGCTCTGTTAGTAAGTGTAAGTAAAAAAACCTAATTTTGTTTAAATGAAAAAAAAAAACAGTTAAAAAAAACGGTCTATGTTTAAACAAAAAAAAACGAGAGTGTCCTGCAAGCATGTCCTTTATTTATCTTCTATACATACATATAAATGAAATTGGAGTATCTGTTTGTAATATTTAAAGTAACTATTTTTTACTACATGCATACATATATACGGTACGTAGAGTTTGACCATCGAAAGAAGACAACGAATTATTAATCAAACGTTATGTATGGCAGCATTTAAAAAAATTAAGAATTGTCAAAATTGTTTTCCTGCATCTTATTATACTCATTTTGCTTAAAATAATGCCATAAACAATCACTAGTTCGATGGAAAGGCTACTATTTAATATAATGGACAAATTTAAAGACGCAAAAAGTGAATTAAATTAAAACATGCAGATAAAATGCGACGGTTGGATACAATAATATCATTTCTAGGTTAGTTTTTTAATTACTATTATAAAAACTTGATACTTTTTGACTATTTAATAATTTTAATTTTACTCACACGGTGTATTATACTTTTCAGGAGGTTTCGGCAATGAGTAGACGAAACTCCTAATAATGAAAACAGTAAAGGACATGGAAAGTTGTATATTTCGTATGCGCGCTATCTAGCAAAGTAGCGGCGGACATTTGAACGATATTATATTCCATACATAATGACATCAATCGTCCATCCAAATTAATAAAATGGATAACACACAATTTGTTTTATTCAAATTTAAAGATTCCAGGGAAGTGTCCATTGAAAGGCCCACTGGCTCCACAAATGATTGGACCTGTGCTTTGTATAACATTCGAGTTGGCCTGGTATAAAGCGCCGTCAGTGCCGGATTAAACCGACCCGGAGTCTATTGCTAATTCGACCAAGGGTAGCGTTGAAAATTCCGGAAAGAAACAATTGTTTCTTTCAATGAAAAAAACAAATTGTGTTTTTTTTCCGTTATTTCACATGTTGCATTGAAATTTTGCGGAAAAAATCGTTTGGGAACAAAATAGAAATCTTTCGAATGTTTTATTCATTGTTTCGGTTAAGCCTCCCCCAAGTGTCACCATAATGATCGGTGCCCACTGTTGGACACAAGCCTCTCCCAAGTATCGCCATTTAGGGCTTTAATGACTGCTTTCCACTGTTGGACATAGGCCTCCCCCTCGCTATAATGACCCATGCCCACTGATGGACATAAGCCTCCCCCGAGTGTCGCCATTAGGCGCTAAAATGACTGATGCCCATTGTTGGACATAAGTCTTCCCTCGCTATAATGACCTATGCCCACTGTTGGGCATAAGCCTCCCCTAGTGTCACCACGTAGGCGTTATAATAACTGATGCCTACTGTTGGACATACATAGGCCTCCTCTCGCGATAATGACCTATGCCCACTGTTGGGCATAAGCTACCGCCAAGTGTCACCACCTAGGCGCTATAATGATTGATGCCCACTGTTGGACATAGGTCTCCTCTTGCTATAATGACCTATGCCCACTGTTGGGCATAAACCTCCCCAAGAGTCGCCATTTTGGCACTATAATGATTGATGCCCACTGTTGGACATAGGCCTCCCCTTACTATAATGAGCTAGGCCCACAGTTGGGCATAAGACTCCCCAAGTGTCGCCATTTAGGCGCTATAATAATCGATGCCCACTGTTGGACATAAGCCTCCCCCAAATATCACCGTTTAGGCGTTATAATGACTGATGCCCACTGTTGGACATAAGTCTCCCCTCGCTATAATGACCTGTGACCAGTAATGGACATAAGCTTCCCCCAAGTTTCACCATTTAGGCGTTATAATGACTGAAGCCCACTGTTGGACATAAGCCTCCCCCAAGTATCGCCATTTAGGCGTTATAATGACTGCTGTCCACTGTTGGACATAGGCCTCATAAACAAGTGCGCCTCACCATCAGATTGCATCATCTAGTTTATATTAATTTAAAAAAAAAAGTATGCATTTGAAAAAAACAAACATGAAGTTTTCGGTTCTTTTCATATTTTTCCGTTTTTTCGGTTTTATTGGAAAAATACATGAAATTTATAATTTATAAATTTCTTGAAAGTTTCGAATGTTACATTGAATAAAACAACAGTATTTGAAAGAAACGGGAATATACCCTGTTTTTTTCAACGCTAACCAAGGGGCCCCCTACCACTACCGTTATAATGATAGTATCCCCTCGCTACAATGACTCGTATCCACTGTTGGACATAAGCCTCCCCCAAGAATCACCATTTAGGCGCTATAAGGATTGCTGCCCACTGTTGGACATAGGCCTCATAAACTAGTGCGCCTCACCATCAGATTGCGTCATCTAGTTTATATTAATTTAAAAAAAAAGTACGCATTTGAAAAAAACAAACATGAAGATTTCGGTTCTTTTCATATTTTTCCGTTTTTAGGGTTCCGTAGTCAACTAGGAACCCTTATAGTTTCGCCATGTTTGTCTGTCCGTCTGTCTGTCTGTCCGTCTGTCCGTCCTCGCTTAATCTCTGTGACCGTTAGCACTAGAGAGCTGAAATTTGGTACCAATATGCATATCAATCACGCCGACAAAGTGGTAAAATAAAAATTGGAAAAAAATGTTTTATTAGGGTAGCCCCCCTATATGTAAAGTGGGAAGTGATTTTTTTTTAATTTCAACCCTAACGTGTGATATATCGTTGGATAGGTATTTAAAAATGAATAGGGGTTTACTAAAATAATTTTTTGATAATGTCAATAATTTCGGAAATAATCGCTCCAAAAGTAAAAAACAACGTGTCCCACCCCCTCTAAGTTTTGAACCATAAGTTTAGAAAATATGAAAAAAATCTGAAAAGTAGAACTTTATAAGGACTTTCTAGGAAAATCATTTTGAACTTGATGGAAAGAACAGTTTTTGTACAAAAAGACAAAAAGGTTCTACAAAATAATTTCTGGACTAAGTTTGTAGTATAATCGTATATGCAAGCATTTTTTAAACTCATAAGTGGGTACACTTATTGTGACGGACGGGAAACTACGGAACCCTACACTGAGCGTGGCCCGACACGCTCTTGGCCGGTTTTTTTTCGGTTTTATTGGAAAAATACATGAAGTTTATAATTTATAAATTTCTTGAAAGTTTCGAATGTTACATTGAATAAAACAACAGTATTTGAAAGAAACGGGAATATTCCCTGTTTTTTTCAACGCTAACCAAGGGGCCCCCTACCACTAATCAATTAATTTAGTAGTAAGATACTAATTAATTTAGTACTTTTGGAAAACCTAGATGATGATCGTTTTTTGCATACCCCGAATGATTAGAATTTTGCTTAGGACATTTAGGTTTTCTTCTGACAAGTAATACAGAATTAAGGAGTCTTTTCGATGCTGCTGGCGAAGCCTTTGTGAATTTATACAGAAAAGCTGTACAGTTAAGATTTACTTAGGATTACCTAGGATGCAACATTTATTTTTCTTTGAAGTAGTCTGATTTAGCAAATTTTTAAGTGGAGTAATCTTTTTGAGTGATTTTTCTCATCAACACGCCAACATCGATAGTCATCATCAATTCAGCTGAAAGGCTTCCATTGCTATACAAAGGTTTTTCCTATGTCACCACAACGGCCGGTCCAGTTTATCACGCCTCCATCGAATTCACGTGAACCTTACTAAATAAAAGGTTATTCTTACCCTTGTTGCGAGACCTTTCAACGTTACGTCTTCTGGTATCCGGTCGCCATTCCAGAACCTTTTGGCCCCATCGATCATCTATTCTGCGAGCAATATATGTACCCAGTTTACTGCCACTTAAGCTTATCTTCCTCTCCATTGCTCTTTGTGTTACTTAAAACCATCTGATGAGGCGCATTGTGAACGACCACGTTTCAAAGCCAAATGTCACTACGCACAGGCAATGTAACATTCACATAGACTAATTATGTAATTATGTCTAGATATGTAATTCCCTAGAAACCTTGTTTAAGCTTATTCTTAGTAGGGTTATTAAGATTGAGCTTAACCTACACATATTAAAATTAAGTGGTTTTAGCTAGCGCTGCTAGAAGCTGCTGGCTAAAGCTACCCTTTCTAAAATAAGCTTGAACAAGGCTTTTATTTACCAATAAGTCCGTGGATTTTAAGATCACTTGCGTAAAAAGTACGATGATGGGATAAATTCTAAGAGATCTTCTATTCTGTAGTTTGCTTGCAGGATAGTCTGAAGTAAAGTGACTATCTCATCACATCCAAAAAAATCAGCTGTAATTAGGTTTCACGCAGTACCAATGTTTTGACTAGTTTTTTTTATGTTCAAAAATGCGCGGGGCCCCAAAATGGGGGGGGGTCTGTATTATTTGCTACTCTTGCTACATGGCTAATCTGCCACTAAGTGCCATCTAACCTTTGCATGAATGTCGAGTTTCCTAGCAGCTACCGTAGCTTTGTGCTCAATGAACTGCCCAAAGTTTAAGGAAATTTCAACTCCCAAGAGCTGAAGGCGGTCGGATACACTCCAAGGATACATTCTAAAAAGCAGGTGCTAAGGTGATCAGGCTGCTTTTGGCAGTGAACGGACATGCTTGAGTTTTGGCGGCATTGAATATCGCGGCTAAATAAGCAGCACATGTTTAATTGTTAAATAAACATGCATCATATATATATCGCATACTTATTATTTTCATGCATAATCAAACGTATCAACTCTGTTTAAGTGGCGTACAGCTAGGGGGATGACCTTCAATTTTTTTTTAATACGGCCTCTTTATTGTTTTGCCATCTTTCGTTGGTCAGAGTCTACACTAAAATATTTTTTTTTGCAATTTTTATCTGTCTGTCTGTCTGTTTGTCCGGGCTAATCTCTGATATGGCTGGACTAATTTTGACGGGACTTTTTTGGCAAGTAGCTGATGTAATAAGGAGTAACATGAGCTACTTTAATTTTGGAAAAAATATATTCAAAATCCTGTAGTCCACGCAAACAAATTCGCGGGCACAGCTAGTTTCAAATAAATTAGTTGTATTTCGGTTGTCTTTAGAACTATAAATCGTCTGACAGCGCTGATTATTCTACGGCATCGGGTAAGGTAGGAACAATAAAATATTAGTATAAAAAATGTGGATTTTTAAGTATGCGCCGCAATAAGAAACTGGGTAAGGGCGAGTCGGACTCGCACACTGAGGGTTCGGTATCAACTAACTTAAATACAATAAATATCAAGCTTTTGCCAGCAGCAATTATTCCTATACTTATTATATACTTAAGACTTGCTTCGTGCCAAATTTCAGGGCTCTAGGTCAACGGGAAGTACCTTTATGATTCCCTTGAGTGTCGAAATAAATATTTTTTTTTTTGCGACGTATCTTTTTTATGCGTTAACTTAGAAGTTTTTACTTTTACACAGCTTTAATTCATTAAACCCCAAGCGAATTGACAATAAGTGCGTTTGCGCACCTATTGTCTTTCTATTGTGTCTGCAATTTCCACGATTGAAAGGTTAAGGGACCGCAGTCTTGAGTACCTATACGGTTTAAATTTCAACTTGATACTTGCACTTGTTCCCGAGATAAAGGGACTTGACAGACAGACGTACGAACAACAAAGTGATTCTATAAGGATTCCGTTTTTTCCTTTTGAGGTATAGAAAGAAATAAAGATCGACAGAGAATTGATATGATTATCATAATTTCTTGTTAAATAAATACTTAATACAGGGGCAGGTCTAGGTCACGACAAACAATGCAATACACTCCATAATCCATTTTCACAACACAGCTAATAAAATAGAGGAAATTATAGTTACATATTAATTTGTATAGCGCAGGGATCGCTTCTTGCCACAAAAATGATCTAAACGCATATACATGCACGCACTTACTTACTCTCGACCACGCCGCGCGCGCGCCGCGCGACCCCTCGTTCGCCCTCCGAGTGCCACGAGTCGCAGTATGTATTCACGTTAACTCTACATAAACTTCCAGTTATATATTTCTTATTTTTATTACGTGCGAATGTTTTATATATAGAATACATTATATATTAAAAAATCCATGACTACACTAATTTGCCCCGAAGTACAATCTACAAATATTGTAAAATGCTGTTTTCCTAGGGGTGCAAAAGGGTGCAAAAATAACTGGGTGTATAGGATGCTTTAAAAAGCTTATTATGAGTTTGCACCAACTGGCTAAATTTCCCTTGAGCCGCAAAATAAAAATAATGATTTATTAGTGTTTCATACACCTCACACTTTTTTTGTGAAAAGTAATTATACACCAAAGGGGTATCTACATATATCTAAACTTACCACAACGAAATACCTATGAAATTTTTAAATTTTGGGACTTTAATGTTAAAACCTAATATTAAACGATGTTCCGTACATAACAGGAATGGTGCAAACTCAGAGAAGACTTATATTCATGTCTTCTAATGATTCCACAAAAAATTACAACTACACGAATTAGGTCCAATCTTTTTGCTAATTTGACTAGACTAAAATAAGCAATACACATACCAAATGACGACACATTAAAGAGTACAGGCCTACCTCTTCATAATGATTGTACTTTGAAAAAAAAAAAGACGGGTTGCACTCCGGGAGTGCCGGCAGAAGTGAAAACTTGATTATTAACGTTGAGCATGTTTGATATTTTGGAATGGTTAGGGAATAATTTTGCACCAATTGCTTTATCAGTATAAAAGTACTATCATTTATGTGGTAGAATACAATATTCATCTTGCTTTCTACAAGAGAGAGAAAGAGAGAAAGACAGAGAAACATGCGCACGCCGCACGGCTTACAATAGCTTACTATAGAAAAAGTGTCGTTACAACTTTTCGTGAGAATTTTTTCCGTCTAGCCAATACAATATAACTAAAAAATACTATCCTATTTTATGTACATTTTGACAGCACTATTTCAACATCTTCGAAACCATGAAAACGACACTCATGACGAAAAAGTTGATAATTTCTGACATCCGCCATCTTAGATTTACATTTTGACAGCACTATCGGCTTCAACAACCTCGAAAACCATGAAAAAGACACCCATATCGAAAAAGTTGATAATTTATTGCAGCCACCATCTTAGATTTAAATTTTGACAGTACTATCGGTTTCAACACCCTCGAAAACCACGAAAACGACACCCATGAGGAAAAAGTTGATAATTTCTTGCAGCCGCCATCTTGGATTTACATTTTGACAATACTATCGGTTTCAACAGCCTTGAAAACCATGAAAACGACACCCATGACGAAAAATTTAATAATTTTTTGCAGCCGCCATCTTGGATTTATATTTTGACAGTACTATCGGTTTCAACACCCTCGAAAACCATGAAAACGACACCCATGACGGAAAATTTGATAATTTCTTGCAGCCGCCATCTTGGATTTATATTTTGACAGTACCATCGGTTTCAACACCCTCGAAAACCATGAAAACGACACCCATGACGGAAAATTTGATAATTTCTTGCAGCCGCCATCTTGGATTTATATTTTTACAGTACCAACGGTTTCAACACCCTCGAAAACCATGAAAACGACACCCATGACGGAAAAGTTGATAATTTCTTGCAGCCGCCATCTTGGATTTATATTTTGACAGTACCATCGGTTTCAACACCCTCGAAAACCATGAAAACGACACCCATGACGGAAAAGTTAATAATTTCTTGCAGCCGCCATCTTGGACTTATATTTTGACAGTAATATCAGTTTCAACACCCTCGAAAACCACGAAAACGACACCCATGACGAAAAAGTTGATAATTTCTTGCAGCCGCCATCTTGGATTTACATTTTGACAGTACCATCGGTTTCCACGCCCTCGAAAACCATGAAAACGACACCCATGACGGAAAATTTGATAATTTCTTGCAGCCACCATCTTGGATTTATATTTTGACAGTACCATCGGTTTCAACACCCTCGAAAACCACGAAAACGACACCCATGGCGAAAAATTTGATAATTTCTTGCAGCCACCATCTTGGATTTATATTTTGACAGTACTATCGGTTTCAACACCCTCGAAAACCATGAAAACAACACCCATGACGGAAAAATTAATAATTTCTTGCAGCCGCCATCTTGGATTTACATTTTGACAGTATTATCGGTTTCAACACCCTCGAAAACCACGAAAACGACACCCATGACGAAAAATTTGATAATTTCTTGCAGCCGCCATCTTGGATTTATATTTTGACAGTACCATCGGTTTCAACGCCCTCGAAAACCATGAAAACGACACCCATGACGAAAAAGTTGATAATTTCTAGCAGCCGCCATCTTGGATTTATATTTTGACAGTACCATCGGTTTCAACACCCTCGAAAACCATGAAAACGACACCCATGACGAAAAAGTTGATAATTTCTTGCAGCCGCCATCTTGGATTTACATTTTGACAGTACCATCGGTTTCAACACCCTCGAAAACCATGAAAAAGACACCCATGACGAAAAAGTTGATAATTTCTTGCAGCCGCCATCTTGGATTTATATTTTGACAGTACCATCGGTTTCAACACCCTCGAAAACCATGAAAACGACACCCATGATGAAAAAGTTGATAATTTCTTGCAGCTGCCATCTTGGATTTACATTTTGACAGTACCATCGGTTTCCACGCCCTCGAAAACCATGAAAACGACACCCATGACGGAAAATTTGATAATTTCTTGCAGCCGCCATCTTGGATTTACATTTTGACAGTACTATCGGTTTCAACACCCTCGAAAACCATGAAAACGACACCCATGACGAAAAATTTGATAATTTCTTGCAGCCGCCATCTTGGATTTATATTTTGACAGTACCATCGATTTCAACACCCTCGAAAACCATGAAAACGACACCCATGACGAAAAAGTTGATAATTTCTTGCAGCCGCCATCTTGGATTTATATTGTGACAGTAAAAGTGTCGGTACAATTTTTCGTGAGAATTTTTTCCGTCTAGCCCCCTTTCACAACGCGCGATAAGGGATAGCTGTCTACTCTCCATCCGTCTTACGCTTTTTCGATCAGGTCACGTGTCCTGACGCGAGTTTAAGATTTTATACCCATTACAGAAAAAGTGCTCAACGCCGTTACTAAAGAAGTTTTCACTTCAAAAAAGGAACAAAAATATTGTGACCAAAAGAAAGATCATGTCATAAATATGATTTCTTAACGACTGAAATACAGTTCTGACCTAATAACAATAACCTCTCAATGGTACTGCTTAAAGATGGGTTACCTCATTGCCATTATAATGCAACCACGAATAATAGGAGTAATGAAAACCGAACACCTATTATTCGTTATGGAAATAAGTAAAATTGAAAAATACAAGTGAGAATGATGATCAAGGAAACGATCCAAGTTGAATGAAAAGAGAGGATTCAACCGGGATACCCCGGGCGATATACGGATCATTTTGGTACATTATTGCAAACAAATTCGGACGAATAACCACTATAACAACGCTACAGTTATTTTTTTACTGTCCACCTTTCGAAACACGAAAGAACCGATAAGACTAAAAATCCTTCGAAGCGGGCGACAACCTAATAGTTTTTAAGCACTAATAATATCACAAGCGACCTCTTTCCTCTGTACAAATATATCATAATGATAAGAAACATTAATATTGCTACCACAGTCGTATAATTCAGCGTATTTATATTATTTAAAACCGCACAACTCCGACATATGTAGTAGCAATAACTTTAGTTACAGTTTCGCTATAGAACAGGAAACTCCTCCTGTGTATTAGATCATCGTTACTTTAAAATTAGAACTAAGTTTTGCCCTTACCTGGTCTGTAGAGTCCCCACAGGGCTTATAACGAGCCAAGACAGGTCTGTTTCTTGACCTATTCAATGGAGAATCCGACAATGACGTCATTGTAATGCACAGACACACACAGTGCAATAATATTTATTTTTTAAACGGTAAATATAGTGCACATCCATATGCTGTTCAAGAGGAAAACATACTGTTATAATTACAGCAAATATTGTTCCATTACTCACTAACAAACGCGATACCACATTTTTTCGTCGACAAATCACATCCGGAGAGGAGTCGAGTAAAGACCGTGTGGGTGATTCAACCGATTACGACAAACACTTCGCCTAGCTTTGATAAAAGTTAATGTTGTTTCACAAATAAACACACCTTCAGTGACTCAAAATCGTCTACTAGGTTCAGCATCGCGAAAAGGTAAGTTATATGTATATTATTACTAAGTTTAGACTGTTTACAATAAGTAGCACAACCCTACGTGTTGCTGAACTGTTCACAATAAAAATAGTAGCATTATTCGCTTTGGATCATTGGAATGAGCATGGAAATGTTTTTCTTTTGGAACAGAACGCGAAACATAACTTATGGTTTATTTGTAACTATTAATTTTACTTTTAAAATGATTGTTTTCACAAGTAAATCACATCGCAACGACCGCTCTACGAGTATAATTTCGCTAACTGAAACAATAAAACAATATGCGCGTCAAAGACTACGGCCGAGTTCGTCACTGCAATCAGTAGGTGCCAATGTGTTACTGCCCGGTTGACGGTCACCAGAGGGACTTGGTATCGGTGTCATGGTGCTTGCTGCACCCGAGTCGTCGCCTGAGGGCCGAATAGCGGTCGTGAATTCCTACTCGTAATTCAAATGACGCACGGAAAGCATACGTGCCCAGCTAACAAACGGTCCTGGCGACCTAATAATTCAAACTTGATATCACTTTATTGCCAACGATATCAATGCATTTAAATAAATGATTGTTTGGAATGTCAATAGAAGTGAAGTTAACTAGTTTTAATTGAAATATTTTGTAAATAGGAAGTTAATATGAACAGAAATATTTTAAAACTAGTGTAACTGTATAACAAATTGTACTCACCGCTGATTTTGTTGAACAGTTGATAATGCAGCACATGAAACAAATAAATTAGAATTATTAACTGATATTCCACAATATTATTCACTGAGTAGATCTTTATAATTGGTCATGTCATCACAATGGGTTTTTGATCACTTAACATTTTTAGTAATTAAATTATAATCCTATTCCACATACCTAGGCAGGGGAGACAACATGTACCTACGTCCTCGAGACTTTCTGTGCTCATGAAATCAACGTCCATGTAAGATTATTTATATCACCTATTTTGTTTTATTTTATATACAAAAAATAAGAATTGCAGGTGCCAAATAACACGCAACTATGTGTGGCAAAGCGAGACATACTACTTACTCTGTACAGCAAAAGTCAACGCACGATTCAATGAATCACTAGAACTGTATGCTGTATTGTTTTGATTCCCGATTGTTTTCACGACGCTATTGATCAAGATTAAAACAAATGACGCTACCTATTAAATGTTAAAATCAACAACAAATGATTTTTCTTCAACTTCATCTAGCACTCGCATTAGACTCTTTCAATCCCACGCACTGCGTTGCTCGTATCAGCGTGCGTTTGCTTTTAATTTATGCATCTATTCTGAACATTATGGATGCCATGCCACACAAGGTTACTCTTAAATAACTTAAAGTTAAGGGTCCACGCAGGAAAAAGACTTTCGAGGTTTAATATCATCAATAGAATGGGGTAGAACCCATCGGGCTAGAGCAAGGTGTGTCAGGCGTTTACTGACAAAAATGAAAAAATGTAAAAAAAATTGAGTTTAAATCGAATAAACAACTTTGGGAGCTGGGAGCACTTACGATTATATTTAAACAAAAAAAACTGAGCAATTGCGAGTCGGACTCGCGCCCAGAGAGTTCCCTACAAACTTACATTTGTAAAGAATTCAATTCCTGATTGGAGGGGTCTGTACTAGCGTTGAAAAAAACAGGGAATATTCCCGTTTCTTTCAAATACTGTTGTTTTATTCAATGTAACATTCGAAACTTTCAAGAAATTTATAAATTATAAATTTCATGTATTTTTCCAATAAAACCGAAAAAAACGGAAAAATATGAAAAGAACCGAAAACTTCATGTTTGTTTTTTTCAAATGCGTACTTTTTTTTAAAAATTAATATAAACTAGATGACGCAATCTGATGGTGAGGCGCACTAGTTTATGAGGCCTATGTCCAACAGTGGACAGCAATCCTTATAGCGCCTAAATGGTGATTCTTGGGGGAGGCTTATATCTAACAGTGAACACGACTCATTATAGCGAGGGGAGACTTATGTCCAACAGTGGACATCAGTCATTATAACGCCTAAATGGCGAATGACCTGTGTCCAGTGATGGACATAAGCTTCCCCAAGTTTCACCATTTAGGCGTTATAATGACTGATGCCCACTGTTGGACATAAGCCTCCCCCAATACTTGGGGGACGCTTATGCCCAACAGTGGGCATAGGTCATTATCGCGGGAGGAGGCCTATGTCCAACAGTGGACATCAATTTTTATAACGCCTAGGTGGTGACACTAGGGGGAGGCTTATGCCCAACAGTGGGCATAGGTCATTATTGCGAGAGGAGGCCTTTGTCCAACAGTGGGCATCAATTATTATAACGCCTACGTGGTGACACTTGGGGTAGGCTTATGCCCAACAGTGGGCATAGACCATTATCGCGGGAGAAGGCCTATGTCCAACAGTGGGCATCAATTATTATGACGTCTACGTGGTGACACTTGGGGGAGGCTTATGCTCAACAGCGAGCATAGGTCATTATCGCGAGAGGAGGCCTATGTCCAACAGTAGGCATCAATTATTATAAAGCCTACGTGGTGACACTTGGGGGAGGCTTATGCCCAACAGTGGGCATAGGCCGTTATCGCGGGAGAAGGCCTATGTCCAACAGTGGGCATCATTTATTATAACGCCTACGTGGTGACACTAGGGGGAGGCTTATGCCCAACAGTGGGCATAGGTCATTATAGCGAGGGGAGACTTATGTCCAACAATGGGCATCAGTCATTTTAGCGCCTAAATGGCGGCACTTGAGGGAGGCTTATGTCCAACAGCGGGCATAGGTCATTATAGCGAGGGGAGACTTATGTCCAACAATGGCCATCAGTCATTTTAGCGCCTAATGGCGACACTCGGGGGAGGCTTGTGTCCAACAGTGGGCACCGATCATTATAGTGACACTTGGGGGAGGCTTAACCGAAACAATGAATAAAACATTCGAAAGATTTCTATTTTGTTCCCAAACGATTTTTTCCGCAAAATTTCAATGCAACATGTGAAAAAAAACGGAAAAAAAACCACAATTTGTTTTTTTCATTGAAAGAAACGATTGTTTCTTTCCGGAATTTTCAACGCTAGTCTGTACTCGTTTGGGCCCGCTCGGTTTGGGTCCGCGGGATCAATCGACACAGTCCCATTTTGAAGGTGTCGATTGGACCCACCGGCCAATTTTAATATAAGTACAGTCATGAAAGAAAGTCAAATCTTTTAGTTTTATTTTTATGACTTAAAAAACGTACCTATATACCTAAATTATTTATATTACTGAGAATAAATATTTTTGATTTATTCAATTACGTACTTACACTTACGTGCCACATTTGTCTACAAACATTAAAACTACATATTTTAAGTGTACGAGCACTACTAATTTCAAGGTCAAGCATTTGGGCCTTTTACGGATTACCTGCTCGGGTCATCCAATCATAGGCCTGCTTTTTTAATATCTTTAATAAACTTTTACATCTAACTGAATTGCGTTTTATTATATTTTGACTTACCACTTTTGCACTTAACTGTATCCACCAGTAGCTATAAACAATGTATTTTTTATTAAATTTGTATATGGGCCCAATCGACCACCAAAAATACATAAAATAAATTGTGTAGTCGTTTGGGCCCGCGGGACCAACATCGAGCGGGCCCAAACGACTACAGAAGTACAGACCCGTACAACTCTCGAAGTTTAAAAAAAAAAGACGTGTGGCACTCAGGGACTGCCGCGGTAAAGCTATTGCATAGCATTTTTATCAACTTATGCAATTATAATTATTTATTTATTTTATTTATGCAGTATTTTTTTTCCTTTGTTTTTAAGCTATTGCATAGCTTCTATCGCGGGCCTTGAGCGTGGAGGGAGACCGAATTCAGAAATTCCGTAACGAAAATAACCTAACACCCCCCACTCATTTGTTTTTTGAGCGTGGTGACCCATAAGAAAACAAATGAGTGAAAGCAGCTGTCGGCATTTTGGATGGATGGGGTTAAGCAGCTGTTAGCGAGGTCTGGTTTTTGATGGAAGAGGTTAAGCAGCTGTTGGCGAGGTCTGGTTTTGGATGGAAGAGGTTAAGCAGCTGTTGGCGAGGTCTGGTATTGGATGAGTGGGGATAAGCAGCTGTTGGCAAGGTCTCATTTTGGATGGGTGGGGTTAAGCAGCTGTTAGCGAGGTCTGGTTTTGGATGGAAGAGGTTAAGCAGCTGTTGGCGAGGTCTGGTTTTGGATGGAAGAGGTTAAGCAGCTGTTGGCGAGGTCTGGTATTGGATGGGTGGGGATAAGCAGCTGTTGGCAAGGTCTCATTTTGGATGGGTGGGGTTAAGCAGCTGTTAGCGAGGTCTGGTTTTAGATGGGTGGGGTTAAGAAGCTGTCGGTGAGGTCTGTGTTTGGATGGATGGGGTTAAGCAGCTGTAAGCGAGGTCTGGTTTCTGATGGAAGAGGTTAAGCAGCTGTTGGCGAGGTCTGGTTTTGGATGGAAGAGGTTAAGCAGCTGTTGGCGAGGTCTGGTATTGGATGCGTGGGGATAAGCAGCTGTTGGCAAGGTCTCATTTTGGATGGGAGGGGTTAAGCAGCTGTTAGCGAGGTCTGGTTTTGGATGGGTGGGGTTAAGCAGCTGTTGGCGAGGTATAGTTTTGGATGGGTGGGGTTAAGCAGCTGTTGGCGAGGTCTGGTTTTGGATGGGTGGGGTTAAGCAGCTGTCGGCGAGGTCTGGTTTTGGATGGGTGGGGTTAAGCAGCTGTTGGTGAGGTCTATTGCATAAGTTGATAAAAAATGCTATGCAATAGCTTTACCGCGGCAGTCCCCGAGTGCCACACGTCTTTTTTTTTTCTTTGATATTAATTGAAGTTACACTTTCAAACATTGAATTGAATTTTGATTGATTGTTCACTCATTTGTTTTCTTATCGGTCACCACGCTCAAAAAATAAATGAATGAGGTTATTTTCGTTACGGAATTTCTGGATTCGGTCTCCACGCTCAAGGCCCGCGATAGAAGCTATGCAATAGCTTAAAAATTCTTGGCGTAATAACAAATTTTCTGTTTTCTGATTTATTCCTATAATTGTGTTATAAGACCTTGCTTTGTGCAAAATTTTAGGATTCTAGAGTACCTACTCTCTAGAATTTTGGTTACCTTGAACGTCGAAGTATACGTTTTTTGCGACATAAACGGCCATATCTTTTTTTCCGTAAACTTACAAGTTTGATTTTTTTACAGCTTCAAGGGGCCTCAGATTAGAGTACGTACCTATATATTGTTTTAATTTCAACTCGATACCCCCACGCGTTCTCGAGATAAAGGGTCTTGACAGACAGTCAGACGGACGGACGGACAACAAAGTGATCCTATAAGGCTTCCGTATTTTATCCCTTTTGAGGTACGGAACCCTAAAAATGGATTATTTGTTTCATGCAAAATGCAATATTTACGCGATTAAAATATATGGATCGACTGATATTTTTTTCGATTTTCACTTTTTCGAGGTTTGTAATAGTTGTCTGGTCATCAATCATTATCCTCTAATAAATATTGTTTTACAAAAAACCCTGTTTATTTTAATAATGTTTTTTATTCTGATTAGTTCCGAAGTAAAAATAATAAAACAAAAACGTAATTAAACGTCATTTATAAGGTAGAAATAAAACAATAATGATTAAACATATTTTAAGATCTATTAACATGAGGCAAGTGTAGCCTGTGACAAACCGTAAAATCTATACTTATAATAAATCTGTATAAGTGAAAATTCTGTACATTGAAAATATCAAAAAAATAAATGGCAGGGGGTATTACTAGACCGACACCGAACCCAAAAATGTGATTAAAAAAATTTTTGTCTGTCTGTCTATTTGTTCTGGCATCACGCAAAAACTACCGGTTCGATTACGCTGAAACTTGGTATAATTATTCTTTAATATCCTGGGCACCTGGGTACTTTTTATCTCGGAAAAATATATACAATAAAAAACAAACTTAATTTTGCGGTTCGATCCCTAGACCCGATTACTGTACCAACCGAAAATAATAAGTTTGTCGTAGGTTACGTCACCCGCAGTGGAGTTCACTTAGGGGTGCTGCACACGGCTAAGACACTATAATATTTTTAACCGACTTCGAAAAGGAGGAGGTTCTTTGTTCGGCTGAATGTATGTTTTTTTTTTGTTTTACTTTTTTTATGTAATGTTCACCGATATCTCGGTCAATATTGGACCGATTTTGAAAATTCTTTTTTTTGATTGAAAGGTTATGCTTCCAAGTTGGTCCCATAGAAATATTGTGATGATCTGATCATGAACTTCGAAGATATGGAACAGAACTCCTCATAGAATCACAGCAGATCTGTGGTTACAAGTAAAGTTGCTTTGTTTATACGTGTAGTCGATGACTTGTATCGAACGGATCTGATGATGAAAAAAAATTAATTAATGTAATCTAACAGTGTTTGGGATTATTAGAATCGCTATGACATGCACTGTGGCTATAAGTTATTTAAGTTTGTCTGAGGGGTAGTTTTTAGTGGTGGTACCATAACTAAAAAGTCTAAAATAAAAATCTTTTTACAAAAAAAATAAATATAACCGACTTTAATGTTTTAAAACACTGAAAAATCATGCTTATCACAATATAATCATTTGTTCTGGACGGAAATCGAACCCACAACTTCCGGCATAGCAGTCAGGACCACTAACCACTAAACCAACAGGCCAGCCAATTGAAGCGATAATTGACTTACAGCCTAAATAACACCTAGACACAGTCTTGCTGATCACACTAATTACCGCTAGCATTCAAAACTGATGTAGAGAATCCGTACAACACATGGAACATTCATCTTTTGTACCGATACCTAAATGTCGCCCTCGAAAAATAATCAAACAACCTATGATTGAAATTTTCATGTATATCAACTACTTTATTTTTAATTAAAAAAAAATGATTTTTATGTATTTTACTAATAATATCACTTTTTTTTTATTTGTCACACTTTTGTACTGATCGGTTGTCGACAGAAAAGAAGAACGTCTCACGCACTGAACTTGCTCAAAATACAATTCTTGTTTTTCATAATTAACAATAATGTATGGCTTTACAAAAGTTCGTGCAACTAAAAAATAATGTTGCTCTCCTGAAATATACAACACATATTTAACGAATGATAGAGCAGTGGTGTGACGAGAATGGATAAAGTGAAAAGAGTATATTAGAGGAAGTTTGAAAGTGGCGCCAGTGACTGAAAAGTTGAAAGGTAATCGGTTGTCTTGGTATGGTCATGTGAAGAGGAGGGATGAAGCGCATATTACTAAAAGAGTTCTGAGTATACATGTAGATGGATGGAGAGGAAGAGGAAGGCCGAAGAAAAGATGGATGGATTGTGTGAGAAGCGATATGAAAGAAGGGTGACAGGACAGAATGGAAGTAGAAAACGTGTTGTGCCGACCCCAAGTAATATGGGATAAGGGCAGGAAGAAGAAGAAAGAAGAACAAAATGCAAAAGGAGTTTTCTGTGATCTCTCTAAAACCTTTGATTGCCTATGTATCTGAAGGCTACATGATATAGGAAATCAATTACAGCGTATTTTGTAGCTCTGAACTTAGTACCTACTTACTAATCCAAAGATTCATGTTTGAAAAAATTATCTGTTCCACCACTTCTTCAAGCAATCGTCAGATATAGTATTACAGATTAGACAACATACTTACTTTTTGTTTTAATTTTACTTCTGCTTAAAAATCGCGAGTAGTTCGAAAATAAAACCGCTAAACGATCAAAACATCTACAGTTGGCGTGTTGGTATAATTTCTAATCATCATAATAATACTCACACGTGTGTCAAAGATCCCAAATTATTTTATTAGCATTGTTACTTGCAGTCCAAACTAGAGATTCGACCCGGCTTCGCACGGCTGCAATTTCCTACTTTTCCGGTGGATTATTCAAAAAAACAATTCCGTGAAAACTTTGTCCAGCCATTTACAAAAGGAACAAATAAAAAGTCCAATCCGTGCTCAAGGCATGCTCCGTCATACTATTTGTCATGTGGCTAATAACTATACTTTGAAGAAAAGGCTACTTTCCGACAAGATTGCGATTTTCACAGTAAGACACTTCAAGACAACTTTTCGTTAATAATCTTTCATTTATCCGAAGTCACCACTGACCTCTCTAAAACTTAAATAGGTCAGTGCAAGTCACAGAAAATAAAGTAGAGCCAGTCAGTTCAAAAAATGTAGTCTTCCGTCATATTTCAAATTAGGAATTAGTAAGTCACAGAAAATAAAGTAGAGCCAGTCAGTTCAAAAAATGTAGTCTTCCGTCATATTTCAAATTAGGAATTAGTAGAACGTGATTTTTATGTGCTTTATATGAAAAGTGGGTTTGTAATAATTTCAAAAGATAAAACTATTTTTGAGTAGGGTGATCGATTTGGCAATTAACTCATCGAATGCCGTAATTAGAGACACACTAGAAAGACAATTGCTTATGTCGAACTGTGTAACTTAAGACATTCAAAAGGTTAAGAGGGTCCTATCATCAACATCGATCATGGTTTAAGAGACGGTTGCTTCATCTAACGCAATCCAATCCGATGTTTGACGAAGACGCAATGAGAAGAAAAAACAAAAAAAAAAAGACGTGTGGCACTCGGGGACTGCCGCGGTAAAGCTATTGCATAGCATTTTTATCAACTTATGCAATTATAATTATTTATTTATTTTATTTATACAGTATTTTTTTTCCTTTGTTTTTTTTTCTTTGATATTAATTGAAGTTACACTTTCACACATTGAATTGAATTTTGATTGATTGTTCACTCATTTGTTTTCTTATCGGTCACCACGCTCAAAAAACAAATGAGTCGGTGTTAGGTTATTTTCGTTACGGAATTTCTGGATTCGGTCTCCACGCTCAAGGCCCGCGATAGAAGCTATGCAATAGCTTAATAAAAACTGAAAAGAAAAATAAACAAGTTTAGTCCACAGTTCATCAACAGTCGGGGTCCACATTAGATAGAATGATCTTAGTCTAGATTATTTTAATGGGTCCCGACTGTTGTGTGTGACTGAAATGGCTGAACTGTGGACTGAACTTGTTTATTTTTCTTTTCAGTTTTTATTTAAAGTAATTTATTACGCAGTCGGGTGTTTAAGCTATTGCATAGCTTCTATCGCGGGCCTTGAGCGTGGAGACCGAATCCAGAAATTCCGTAACGAAAATAACCTAACACCCCCCCCACTCATTTGTTTTTTGAGCGTGGTGACCGATAAGAAAACAAATGAGTGAACAATCAATAGCAGCTGTTGGCGAGGTCTGTGTTTGGATGGGTGGGGTTAAGCAGCTGTTGGCGAGGTCTCGTTTTGGATGGGTGGGGTTAAGCAGCTGTTAGCGAGGTCTGGTTTTGGATGGAAGGGGTTAAGCAGCTGTTGGCGAGGTCTGTGTTTGGACGGGTGGGGGTAAGCAGCTGTTGGCGAGGTCCCCTTTTGGATGGGTGGGGTTAAGCAGCTGTTGGCGAGGTGTAGTTTTGGATGGGTGGGGTTAAGCAGCTGTTGGCGAGGTCTGGTTTTAGATGGATGGGGTTAAGCAGCTGTTGGTGAGGTCTGGTTTTGGATGGGTGGGGTTAAGCAGCTGTTGGCGAGGTCTGGTTTTAGATGGGTGGGGTTAAGCAGCTGTTGGTGAGGTCTGTGTTTGGATGGGTGGGGTTAAGCAGCTGTCGGCGTTTTGGATGGGTGGGGTTAAGCAGCTGTTGGCGAGGTCTGGTTTTGGATGGAAGAGGTTAAGCAGCTGTTGGCGAGGTCTGGTATTGGATGGGTGGGGATAAGCAGCTGTTGGCAAGGTCTCATTTTGGACGGGTGGGGTTAAGCAGCTGTTAGCGAGGTCTGGTTTTGGATGGGTGGGGTTAAGCCGCTGTTGGCGAGGTCTAGTTTTGGATGGGTGGGGTTAAGCAGCTGTTGGCGTGGTCTGGTTTTGGATGGGTGGGGTTAAGCAGCTGTTGGCGAGGTCTGGTTTTAGATGGGTGGGGATAAGCAGCTGTTGGCGAGGTCTATTGCATAAGTTGATAAAAAATGCTATGCAATAGCTTTACCGCGGCAGTCCCCGAGTGCCACACGTCTTTTTTTTTTCTTTGATATTAATTGAAGTTACACTTTCAAACATTGAATTGAATTTTGATTGATTGTTCACTCATTTGTTTTCTTATCGGTCACCACGCTCAAAAAATAAATGAATGAGGTTATTTTCGTTACGGAATTTCTGGATTCGGTCTCCACGCTCAAGGCCCGCGATAGAAGCTATGCAATAGCTTAAAAATTCTTGGCGTAATAACAAATTTTCTGTTTTCTGATTTATTCCTATAATTGTGTTATAAGACCTTGCTTTATGCAAAATTTTAGGATTCTAGAGTACCTACTCTCTAGAATTTTGGTTACCTTGAACGTCGAAGTATACGTTTTTTGCGACATAAACGGCCATATCTTTTTTTCCTTAAACTTACGTCTTTTTTAAACGGTTTTATTTAGCTCACCCCGTTTGTTTTATTTATTTATTATTCTTTGATCAAATTTAGTAATTCAAATTTCACCCTCTTCCTGTCAACCGATTAATCTGAAATTTTGTATACACTTTGGATTTTGGTGACAATACAATTATGTTTATTCATTATCATTATAAATTCAAGATGGCCGCCGCTACAAAATGGCGGATAATTTATGTTTTATTAATCCCATCAATATGGGTATCAAATGAAAGGGCTCAACAAGCAGAATACAATATACTATAAAAAATTGAAATCCAAGATGGCGGCCGCTACAAAATGGCGGATAACGTAGGTTTTATCAATCCCATCAATATGGGTATCAAATGAAAGGGCTCAACAAGCAGAATACAATATACTATAAAAAATTGAAATACAAGATGGCGGCCGCTACAAAATGGCGGATAACGTAGGTTTTATCGATCCCATCAATATGGGTATCAAATGAAAGTGCTCAACCAGTATAATACAATGTACTATATAAAATTAAAATCCAAGATGGCGGCCTCTACAAAATGGCGGATAACTTAGGTTTTATCAATCCCATCAACATGGGTATCAAATGAAAGGTCTCAACAAGTAGAATACAATTTACTATGCAAAATTGAAATCTAAGATGGCCGCCGCTACCAAATGGCTGATAACAATTTTTTATCAATCCCACCAATATGGGTATCAAATAAAAGGGCTTGACAAGAAGAATACAGTGCACTATACAACCTCAATATTTAAGATGGGCGCAGCCACCAAATGGCGTATAATAATAAGATTTAAATTTAGAAATTGAATCTGTAATTTAGGTATCTGATTAATCCAGCCTGAATCCACCACCCAAGTCAAGATTTTGTATCGTGTTGAGGACTGTGTGGCGTTAGGGTGGCTAAAAATGATACGTCGTTAGCGGTACACCACCCAAGTTAAGGTGAAAGGTTAAAACGCGCCGAGAACTGTATGGCATTAGGGTGGATAAAAATGATATGTCGTTAGCGTTTTCCCCTCAAGACTCAGGCGATAATAATAATACGTAATAATAATTATCATATAGAATGCGAAATAAAAACTAAAAACTAGAAAATAAAAATAGGTAAAAAAACTTTTTAAGTTAAACGGTTTTATGTTAAACATACATTGCAATGTTTAAGATAAATGTACTAAAAACCAAAAAATAATAAAATAGATACAGTCGTGGGAATTATAAACATATGCATAGACTAGACTAAAATAAAACCGTGGGGCACGTCAATTGTCTACAATCGTTGATTAAAATGTTAATTAATTTGTAGACAATTGACGTGCCCCACGGTTTTATTTTAGTCTAGTCTATGCATATGTTTATAATTCCCACGACTGTATCTATTTTATTATTTTTTGGTTTTTAGTACATTTATCTTAAACATTGCAATGTATGTTTAACATAAAACCGTTTAACTTAAAAAGTTTTTTTACCTATTTTTATTTATTTTTTAAATTAATTTTTTATTTTACACTTTTTAGTTACTATTATAATATCAATTTTAAACGTAAAATCACCATAAAGTCCAGATACGAGGTTGTAGGAAATTTGAGAAGGCATACCATGTTTAAAAATACGTTAAAAATAGCCAAATTGACCTAAAATAGGAAATAATATGCATTTATCTATGAAAAGTAATGGTTAGGTCAAGATGCCAAAATGGTGTCAATTTGACCTCTGTTATATTTCTTTGTCTACAATGCCAATTTTAAGGTATTTTAAAGAAATAATTTGTTACTATGAATTATCAGTTCATTATGGTCACAAACAAATCTTATGATATTAAAAAAATCTATCAGTATCATAGTTATTTGACAAATTCGAAAAAAATATGGTCAAGTTGCCACAGTTGACGGTACCTCGATTTGGCCGCTCTTAATGACATTGACATTGATTGGTATTCTGTACAGTGCGTTTCACTTAAGAGGTTCCTTTGCCGTAATGTTTGCTCTCCTGTCTGTCTACAGAAAAAAGAAGGGAAAAATCAAGAGTTGCCTACTCTACCAAAATTTTTGCACGAAATATGAAACTTAATCGATTTTAACGGTAGTCGCACTACTTTATGGAGAATAAATGAAGGGAATGGGATTTTATTTAAAAAAAGTAAGTCTAAAAGGAAGTTGTTGGATGGAGAGGTAAGATATTGCGGCGTGGCGTTTTCGGTATTTGAAAGAATTGCAGGATAATCGAAATGGAGCCCAACGTTGTAGGTATGCTATAATCAAAAAACGTGATGAGAAACGTGTGGCACTCGGGGACTGCCGCGGTAAAGCTATTGCATAGTATTTTTATCAACTTATGCAATTATAATTATTTATTTATTTTATTTATGCAGTATTTTTTTTCCTTTTTTTTTTTCTTTGATATTAATTGAAGTTACACTTTCACACATTGAATTGAATTTTGATTGATTGTTCACTCATTTGTTTTCTATCGGTCACCACGCTCAAAAAACAAATGAGTGGGGGGTGTTAGGTTATTTTCGTTACGGAATTTCTAGATTCGGTCTCCACGCTCAAGGCCCGCGATAGAAGCTATGCAATAGCTTAAAATAATTTATAATTTTTAGTTTCCAAAAGAAATTAAAAAAAATTATAAGGCAATTGTTAAAAGTAACGAAATATCAGTATCTCCCTAATATTAAGTAATTTCATTGCTAAAAATATAGCAACACTGTTTTTCCGTATTGCCAACATTACGGCAAAGGAACCTCTAAAGTGAAACGCACTGTTATGTACTTAACCTTTCGAATGTCTTAAGTTACACAGTCCGACATAAGGTAATTGTCTTTCTATTGTGTCTCTAATTACGACATTCAAAGAGTTAAGCCAAGAAAACTAAATGTATGCGGTTTCAAACCTATGAAAGACAGGATACAGATTGCTGCCTCTATGTAAGCAACTAACGCCATAGTGACGAAGACCTTCACACCATTACAAATGATGTTTTAGAAGATTAACTTCAGCGTATAAGCAGCGCCGAGTTTTAATTTTTACAAACTGTATGATAATATCATTAAAATAGGTACCTTACATTACATTTAATATGGTCAAATACCGTACTGTTCATTGTTTGTTTAGTTAACTTAGTATACTTCATAGTTTATAAATACATATAGACATAGATAATCAAGTCATTACAATGTTTTGTATTGGGTACTTTGTGCTCCAGATTGTGGTTAAATAGAGACCTTGACTAATTGATTGATATTATTCTTGATTGAACAACTGGCAGCAAGTTCGCCATGTTGCATGTTACTCCTTGCCCACGAAGGGTTTGGTTACCTCTTCCCTCAAATATGGCAAGGGCGGTTTGGATGATCGTTGCATTATACATACAATACAAGTAACGGGTGCCACTAGTTACTAATCGTCGTCTTGCTGGTCCTTGTTTTATCTTTAAATTTGATTGATTTATTCAATAAAATAAAAAATGTCATTCCTTTTAGTTTTGGTTTTAGTTTGTCATACCGTTAGTTTATCGATAAAATAACGTACGTATTAGTGATTAAAAGGGTCCTATTTCACTCGCCTATCGTCAACATCGAGCATGGTTTAAAAGCTCGTTGCTTCATCTAACGCAATCCAATCCAACACGATGTTTGATGAAGAGGCAATGCAAAAAAATAGAGATTACGCCTGAAAACTCTGTTGGCATTCGGTAAATCCGTGATTTACTCTAATATTTCACAAAACTTGTTCCAGGAAATACGTGTTTTTTATAAACCCTTAAAAGTTTTTCTGAAAAATTGTCATTTTCACATTCAGAACCTCAACTAAATGTGCAAGGCTTCTATTGATGTACTTTTCTATATTTTTAATATAGTAGTACAATATGGAGGGCCAAAGTTCACGTAAAATAGCAGATTTTCAAAGGTCTTTACTAGATTAGTTTTACACTAAGAACATTGCATGAAAGTGTCCCAACAACTTAAGACAGGTGTCATTCGAAGTGTCTAGTTAAATAGAGTATTTTTATTATGGCAACACATCTCTAAAATATGGGGTTTAGGTTTTATAAAACACTAGCTTTTGCCCGCGACTTCGTTCGCGTGGATTAATGACTTACGGCAGAATTTGGGTTTTTCGCTTAGTTATCGCCTTTTCCATGGTCTATCGACTACGTGTGTAAACAAACATTTGATTTTCCGAGTCATATGTATTTTCTAAGAGTATTTAGACACCACGGACAGGCGGTGAAGGAACACATCGTGAGGAAACCTGGACTTATAATTTTAAATTATAAGTTTGAAATCGCCAATCCGCCTAGAGCAAGAGTGGTGACTAATGCTCTAATCTTCTCCATGTGAGAAGAGGCCTTTGCTCAGCAGTGGGCACCAATAGGCTGATGATGTTATAGCGGCAACAGAAATACATCATCTGTAAAAATGTCAACTATCATGGTTCATGAGATAAAGTCTGGTGACAGAAAAAATCCAAAAATCCTCTCTTAGTGCTCTCTTGCTTCACTGGTGTACATACAAAGTTTTAAGTGAATCCGTTAAGAAATAAAAAAGAACAATTTATCCCCCTTTTCTCCCCCTTGGGGGGAAATTTCCAAAAATTCTCTCTTAGTGGTAGCCTACTCCTCCCAACAAACACACAAGCCAAATTTCAGCTCTCTACTGCCAGTAGTTTCGGCTGTGCGTTGTCTTTCAGTCTTTGGGGGCTGAGTCACCCGCGTCCGTAGGAGGATACCCATTGCTAGGCCCTACACGTGGTCCCCGGGTGGTGCTAATCAGGTGACACTAACTGGTGGTAGGTTTCAACCGACGGCTTGTGACCACCCACTGGGCAAAGACGTACCGTCAAGCGGCCTAGCCGTGTTTCGGTACGATGCCCGGTGTAGCCGATTCAGAGGAGTTGGGTCAAAGTGGCAGTTCCAATGCTTGCAGACCAGCCAGACTCGTGCTGGTATTGACGTATCGGGAGACTAGTCGTGGAGGGTAGCGGGATCCGATTCACGGTGCACCGCTGGCCGACCGCAGTTAGTTGGGGGCCCAAGTAATGTGCCAGCCACACATGAAAGGCTGCCCCGCCAACTAGCGAAAAATCCCGGAATGCACCATCGTGCTGGTTGGCGACCAGATGAGAGGGCCCGATGGTCATTTCCGGGGGGGCTCGGGCGTCCCCGCAGTCTCCAGACTAGTACCCCAATGATGCTGTCCTGCCAGTACATGACTGAAGGTTAGCTGCATGGGACTCCATTTTACTTCCTTCTCTTCTCCTACCTCACTCTCAATATGAAAAGCAATAAAAAGAGATTTGTCAAACAGCGGCTGCACTCCCTCTCACTTAAAGTGCACCTCTGCAATATTAGAGGGCTGCACTCCAATCTCGCATCAGTCCATCATCACCTGGAGACTGAATAACCATCTCTCTTTTTTCTTTCGGAGACGCAGATACGAAAACCGTCAGATGTGTCGTACCTGGCTTACCCAGGGTTTACCCTGGAGCACAATTTTAAACCGCACGCTGGAGTGTGTTTGTACGCCCGGGACGACATCTGCTATCGGCGTCTCCGCAACCTTGAAGATTCCAGGTTCTCAACGCTTTGGGCTCTGGTGGACACAGGCATAGATAAAATTATCTATGCTTGTGTCTACCGTTCGCACAGTGGCGATCAGGAGACGACCGGGCTCATACAGTACCTTAGTGAGGCGGCGGATGCGGCTCAGCAGAGGTACCCTTCTGCACAATTGGTGTTACTGGGGGATTTTAATGCACACCATCAGGAGTGGCTCTTCCCATACCAGTGCACAGACCATGCTGGTCGAGAGACGCGAAAGCTTGCGCTAGCGTTAAATCTCACCCAGCTGGTCCAGGGAGCAACAAGGGTGCCGGACGTTGATTCGCACACGGCCAATTGCTTAGACCTTCTGCTGACAACAGATCCAGACCGCTATTCAGTGGCAATATCATCACCGTTAGGTAGTTCCGACCACTGTCTGGTGAAATCTGTATCAGTCTACTCTCCGCCCGATCCCAGCCCTAGAGGCACCAGGCGGGTTTGGCGTTACAGGTCAGCAGATTGGGATGGCATGCGATCTTTCTTCGCATGTTATCCTTGGCAGCCTACTTGCTTTTCTTCGGGAGATCCATCGTCGTGCGCAGATGCTGTGACGGATGTTTTGCGGCGGGGGATGGAGTACTATATTCCATTCTCCGACGTAACCATGTCTGGCCGGGCTCACCCTTGGTTTGGTGCGGAGTGTGGCCGCGCTAACGCGCTCAAGCACGCAGCATATCAGGCATGGGCCGACGCTCGTATGCGCAAGACGAATGACGTAAGCCAGAAGAAGAGAGCCTTCAACAGAGCTGCCAAGTCTTGCAAGAAGGTGATGCGGAGGTCTCGGTTCGACCACATTAGCCGCATCGGGAACAAACTAGCTTCATACCCTGCGGGTAGTAAGGCGTTTTGGTCCCTGGCTAAGTCGGTTGAATCGAACTTCTGCCGCCCCTCACTACCGCCACTGCTGAAACCCGACGGGTCGCTGGCACATACCGCTGAGGAGAAAGCAAATTTGTTTGCTTCACTCTTTGCGGAATCTTCGCGTCTAGACCCAGGTAACGCGCGGCCCCCTGCTCATCCTGATGGTTGCGATGCGAGTATGTCAGATATACGCATCCATCAGAAGGACGTCCGTAGGGTGCTGCGTAACCTTGACGTGAACAAGGCTAGCGGTCCGGACGGGATACCAGCAATTGTTCTGAGAACGTGTGCGCCTGAACTGTCTCCGATCCTGACACGCCTATTTAGGCTTTCATTTGAGGCTGGAAAAGTGCCGATGGCATGGAAGCAAGCTAATGTCCAGCCCGTGCCCAAGAAAGGGAGTCGTGCTGACCCAGCTAACTACCGACCAATCTCAGTAACGTCCATTCTCTGTAAGACTATGGAACGTGTACTCAACACTAAGCTCCTGGCATACCTAGAAGCTAATGATATTCTCAGTGACCGTCAATACGGCTTTCGCCGAAATCGGTCAACTGGAGATCTTCTAGCGTATGCCATCCACATCTGGAGTGAGGCCATCGAGAAGCACGGGGAAGCGCTTGCCGTTTCCCTCGATATTTCGAAGGCTTTCGATAGGGTTTGGCACGAAGGCCTTATTAGTAAGCTTCCTTCTTTCGGTTTACCCGCTGGATTGTGTGCTTGGATCGCAGACTTCCTGAATAACCGGTCCATTCGAGTGGTTATCGATGGCTGCTCGTCTGATCAAATGGCTATTAATGCCGGGGTCCCTCAGGGGTCAGTACTCTCGGCAACATTATTCTTGCTGCACATAAACGATCTGCTTAAGCCCGGTACCTTTGGGTATGCAGACGACAGCACTGTTGCTGAGAGTTACATATCCAGCGCGCGAGCTAGTGGGTCACAGATCCAGTCTCTTCGAGAGGCTATGGTTGAGCGCTTGAACTTGTCCTTGGAGGCAGTCTCCGAATGGGGCGATGCCAATTTGGTCAGGTTCAACGCTGCAAAAACCCAGGCGTGTCTATTTTCCGCTAAAAGGAGCCAATTCAGTCCTGCTCCAACTTTCCGGGGTGTAACCGTGCCGATAACCGACCATCTTGACCTTCTTGGTGTTACGCTGACATCAACACTCAACTTTGGGCCATACATCGAAGCAAAGGCTCAACTGGCTGCAAAAAAGCTGGGAGTTCTCGCAAAGGTCAGACAGTACTTCACGCCGGAACAGCTGCTCAAACTTTATCAAGCGCAAGTTCGATCGTGTATGGAGTATTGCTCTCATCTTTGGGACGGATCTGCCCGATACCAGCTTGATGCACTTGAGGCAATTGAGAGGCGAGCCAGAAGGATAATTGGCGATGATACACTCGTCGAGTCGAGGCTTCAAAGTCTTGAGCATCGACGCAGAGTTGCTAGCCTGTCGGTTTTCTACCGGTTGCATTTCGGGGAGTGTGCGTCGGAATTGCATAACCTAATTCCGCCTAGCCCGTTTCATCATCGGACTACCAGACGTACGGCTATGCGCCACCGGTACATGGTGGATATCCCACCAACACGCACAAAACGTTTTGGGAACACATTCATTGTGCGTGCGGCTAGGGAGTGGAATTCCTTGCCGGAGTCTGTGTTTCCTGATAGCTACAACCCGGGAATCTTTAAGTCGAGAGTGAATAGGTTTCTTTTAGGTAAGCGCGTTCCATCGTCGACCGCATCGTCGCTTTCCATCAGGTGAGATAGCGGTCAAGCGCGAACCTATCAACAATAAAAAAAAAAAAAAAAAAAAGTCAGTAACGGAAGAGTTTTATATATTTATATAGATTATATTATAATCCAATTTTTATACGTTTTTTAAGATTTCAAAATAAAGATAAAAAAAGGTTTAAGATCGAAATCGCCATTTCGTTATTTAAATACTATTTCCACAGGCAACGTCACAAACAGCAACGAAAAAAATAAATATCCATTAAATGATTTACAAAGTTTTCAAGACTTTTTTTAAATTAAATTACTTATATAAATGAAAATAATCTATAATCGATTTGTTTAGGGTTTAGATACTACTTGAAAATCTTGACATGTTTCTGTACCCAAAAATGCTTTTTTTTAAATAAATTACAAACAATTATGATAGCTACATTGTTTACCAATCTATATTTTTAGAAAACCTGAATGTATTATAATATATGTTATGAAAAATATTTCCCATTTTTTAAAACATATTTCTTTTACAAGACATATCAAAATTGTTTACTTTCTTTTTAATAGGTACTATAAATGTAGTATAACTAGTTAAATTATTTAAATTACACTGCGCTACGAAAGAACGTTTTTAATCATATTAAGGAAAATAGATTTGTTAGGCTGGCAACATTAAGCACGACCCCAGCTACGCGCCAAGTTATCTTGCTCGCATTCCGCCCAAAAAGTGCCATAAAACAGTGACTATCTGGAGCCTACTCCTCGTTAACGGGCTAACGGCCCAGTTAATAGATTTGAAAAAAATAGATGTTTATTATAGATTCATGAACAACATTATCAACATTTGATTTTTTCGTGCGATTAGTACTTTTGTCTAAAAAAAATATTACATACAACAATTCACATTCGCAACTTTTCCCTACTCCTTCGAAAAGGCTTGGATCTTTAGAAACGTTTTTACACATAAAAATTGGTGGTTAAATATTCTTCAAAGCGAACATAGCACAATTATGTAAATCAATCAATATTTCGCAAAGAAAATGAATTTAAAAGTCAGCGCTCTGTCCGAGCGCGGCTGGCCGCAAACAAATACACAGATAGTCGTACCGTCGCCTAGACGGGTACGAGAGTTGTGACCATTTAATTTCGGCCAGATGGTTCAAGGGACTATAAGCCTTAAAGTCTATTTAATAAAGTTATCGATACTTATCTCTTGATTAGTTGCCTCAAATTTAAAGTCTTGATTACATTCAATCGGGGAATTTGAACTGTTGTATTGATGATTATAATATTTTGGTACATATATACTTGTTACAGGCAGCGCTAATAACTTACTAAGTGTTTAAATAGTAGGTGTACAGTGTACACGTATAGGTACACGTTCAATGTACCCACGCCTTGCTTGAGGCTGATTTTCATGTGACCGGAAATCATCGGATCTTAGTTGAGCAGATCAGACAAGATAAGGTTTAATTTTACCCATGCTATCAGATAGTCAAGCAGCGTTTTTTAGGGTTCCGTACCTCAAAAGGAAGAAAGGAAGGTCTGTCTGTCCGTTTGTCAAAACTCTTTATGTCGGGAACGCGTGGATGTATCTAGTTGAAATTAACACCATATACTTAGATCTGCGGTCCCTTGAAGCTGTGTAAAAATCAAACTTCTAAATTAACGACAAAAGACACGGTCGTTTATGTCGCAGAAAAAACGTATATTTCGACACTCTCGAGGGAATCAAAATTCATAAGGTATTTACTCTCGTTGACCCAGAATCCTGAAATTTGGCATAAAGCAAGGTCTTATAGCTCAGGTATTTTTTTTGTTCCGTCACAAAAAAAAAAATATTTCACAAAATCCATTTGGGAATTGAATTATTACTATATAGGTAAGTTTGTACGAATCCCTCAGTGCGCGAGTCTGACTCGCACTTGCCCAGTTTTTTTTGTTTGTCGTCGTAGTTGATCAAAATAGGCCATGCATAGTTATCAGAAATATTCCCAAATCAAAAATTCCTTACACGATAAACACGAAATGTCCATTGCTTCCATGGCAGCTGACTATTATTCTTCAAGAATAATAATAGTCTTCTTAATAAAAATACTAAAAAAACTTTATACCCCAGAAAAATAATGAATTTCAGCCTAATGGAAAACAGTTTGTATCACTACACTTTCTTTAAATAAACTGTCCATTTTTAGCAAAAATTTACACATGGCCAACGTGGCAAAGTTGAAGTGCTAGCTTAGTGTACATCAACATACGATAGAGACGTGACTGGATGTTTACGTATGTGGGATAAACAGGAGAGCGTTATGCCGCGGTAACGAAGAGCAGGCGGTGTGCGCGCTCGTCAGCGGAGACTGAGCAGGCGGGCGCGATACTGCGCGTGCAAGTGCACTACAAGCTATTTCAATACATGCAGGGAATTCGCAAGTCGGCGGATTCCAGTCACCCGCGCCGGGTAGCCGCCGTGGTGCGTCGCATGTCTCGTGAGGTCAATCTGCTTAAAGCAGCAGAAACTTTGCTACTAGCCCAGAAAATTTAGAACAATTAAAGGCCATACTGCAAAATAAATGCTAGTGAAGGTTTGACATAAATTATTTATTTATTAAGACTTCATGCAACATAAAAGTACATAGGCGGACTTAATGCCTTAGGCATTCTCTACCAGTCTACCTAGAGTGGCGAAGAGAAAACATGGCAGGTGCATAAAAAAAGTAAAAACAAATAAAAGACTAATACGAAAAAACAAGGGTTCAAAATAATTTACTAATACAACATACCATATACATATACAAAATAAATAAAATACAATATAAGTTAATTCTGTGTGAAAACTCCATACAGAAATAAAATTATGTGCGACAAAGTTGGCTGTCAATTATCCCATTACCGTCTTTACGGGAACTAAGTATTAGGTTCACATAAAGTGTATTCCCTAATAAATTCTGCGGAGTAAAGACAGACCTGCATTAGATTTCGTAATGCATAAACGGAAAGCAAAAAACTAAAAAAAAAAAACATTTACCAAACACAAAGCGAGATTGAAGTTGCGACACCGATTCTGCGAATTGCTTAGACAACTGTATCAGTTTACCTAGCAACAGATTTCTAACAACATTGACGGACAACGAACAACGAAAGACAACTGTCAAAAAATGAGACTGAGAGCCAGAGTAAAAGCTATTTAGCAATTCAAATTCTTAACTTAAAAATCGCCGATTGAAACTTCAATAAACTGAAAAACATGAATGCTGGAAATGGAGTGGTTGCTAAGGTCCTAGAAGAATGGATTGCAGGATTGTTCGAAAGAGTCACTGCGACCATGGAATGCAAATAGCAACTAAAGGAACATGGGTACGTATTTGTTAGTCCGACACTCCTTTACGCTCTACCCAGAGCGAGAGAAATTAATGATTTCCCACCCCAAAAAAGGTAAAAAAAAAATCGTTTCTAAGCCATTCACCATAGATCATTTCCACCACTCGACTTAAATTGACAGCTTAAAATAGCTTGTTATTTATTGATATTAACATCCCCGACAAAATTTTCGAGTGAGGGAGGAAGATTCCTCCAAAAAGACTTATTGGGTGATGGAACACTGGACGTCAGCGATTAGGTCCTAAATAGACGTTGCTTATGCCGTTGTTTATGGTTTAGTCATCACAGACAATAATGTGGAACTCAGCCACTTTAGTGCACCATTACAACTTTTCAAATACGAGGGCAGTCCGATAAGTACTTAGCCTACAAAAGAAAAACGAAAATTTTGGAAAAGTGGCGATTTATTTCTCAACATACTCTCCTTTCAACTCGATACACTTGACCCAGCGATGCTCAACTTCTTTAAACCCTCTGAAAAATACGTTTTCTGGAGGTCTGCAAAAAAGGCCTCCGTGGCGGCGATAACCTCCTCATTCGACTCAAATTTCTGCCCGGCGAGTGACTTTTTCAAGTTTGGGAACAAAAAGAAGTCACAAGGTGCCAAATCTGGAGAATACGGTGGATGGGGCAGCTGTTCGTAGCCTAATCCGACAAATTTTGCCGTGGCGACGGCGGAGGTGTGAGCCGGTGCGTTGTCGTGGTGGAAGAGCACTTTTTTCTTCGCCAAATGGGGCCGTTTTTTCTGAAATTCAAGGTCGAATCGGCCCAATAGTTCGGCATAGTGGAATCCTGTGACCGTTTTGCCCTTCTCCAGGTAGTGGATGTAGATCACACCTTGTGAATCCCAGAAAACAGTGGCCATCACCTTTCCGGCCGATGGGACAGTCTTCGCCTTCTTCGGAGCACATACGCAGGGTAAAGTCCACTGTTTCGACTGTTCCTTGGTCTCTGGTGTGTACTTGTGAATCCATGTTTCGTCAACGGTCACGAAACGACGCAAAAACTCCTTCGGATTGCGCTTAAACAGTGTCAAACACTGCTCTGAAGTGGTCTCACAGATGCGCTTGTTATCCGGAGTGAGCAAACGCGGCACCCATCGAGCCGACAGCTTTCTCATGACCAATATTTCATGCAGGATATGACCCACGCGGTCTTTTCAGATACCTACTGTCTCAGCTATCTCACGCACCTTCAATCGGCGGTCTGCCAACACGAGATCATGGACTTTTGTGACGTTATCCTCCGCGGTAGCCGTTTTTGGGGCACCTGCGCGTGGCTCATCAAAAACTGACGTGCGACCACGTTGAAACTCATTAGACCAATTTTTGACGGTCGCCATTGAAGGCGAAGAGTCACCGTACACAGCATCCAAGCGCTCTTTGATTTCACTGCGCGATTTCCCTTCCAAAAACAAGAATCGAATCACCGATATTGCTCTTTTTCCATTTTTCTAAAATCCGCGGACAAGCCCGCTTCTACACGCGGTTAAAACAAAACTACAAATCCAATATGGCTGAAATTTTGTCAGAAGCCGTCTATAAGGATGTACTACACGATAATAAATTAAATCTCTTACGGTAGTGGCGCAATCGGGTGAGGCTAAGTACTTATCGGACTGCCTGTGTATTGCCTTAGAAAGAGGGAGAGAGTACATATTATATGCGTATGTAAGAAGTAGGTATGTATGTCTAGTTCTTTGGCACTCACTGTAGTCTAAAGGGTTTGTTGTCAATCGATTCCTCATAAGTGCCAAAGTGACATAAGTCATCATCATCATCAGCCTTATTAATGTTCCCACTGCTGGGACTCAGGCCTCCTCTCTAGGAGAGGGAATGGGCCGTAATCACCATGCGGGCCCAGTGCGGGTTGGTAAATGTCACATCTTTTTTTTTGGTGGGTAAAAATCATCCAAATGGCATCCCTGCCCTTGGGCATAGCAGGACATAGTGTCAGACTCTTACTGACTAAAAAACCCACCCCGTTCCTTCTTGCCTTTCGTACCGGAGCCGAGCTTCCTTTTCGTATAACCCTGGCCCCAGTACGCTGCGACCCGGCTTTGCCCCTGCTGCTGCTGACAACTCCTTGAGACGCGCGAGAACAGTGTGCGCCGTCGACGACTTGGGCTTGGTCCGGACAGTTACCGGACGGTCGGACAGCGAGCTACCCATTGCTCGCCGTCCGCAAGCCCGCGCCTACGGTGGCCGGAAATCGGGATCGGAATCCCGGCGCCGGCTGGAGCGCTGAGAGCGCCGTTGCCTGATGCGGTCGGCCTCCTCCTTTGCTAGCATTACTGCTTCGCAGAAGGAGGCGTCCGTCTGCCACTCCTAATATCACATATCTTCGAATTTGTGGTTCTAGGACATGCCGGTTTCCTCACGACCTTTTCCTTCACCGTTTTGAAAGGAGTGGTGATGAAATTAATTGATTTTATAAAAAAAGATTGTGGAGTCTTAATCTACACTAATATAATAAAGAGGTAAAGTTGAAACTACTGGTCCGATTGCAAAAATTATAGCACCAATAGAAAGCTGCTTTATTCCTGAGTGACACAGGCTATATTTTATACACGCGAGTGAAGCTGCGGCCAAAAGCTGGTTAATTATAAAGATTAAATGACTGATATGATTATTAATTTTACTGGTTTAATTTCTGTTTTTTTTGTAAAATATATGATCTTATCTTAGACCGAATGTTCGGCATTTGAACCGAAAGTCGGCCGAATTGTCGAAGTTCGGTTCAAGCCACCGAAATTCTGAAACCGAATGGGAAACGAATTTCGACTTATCCCTAGAATATAGTCATCGGGGTATCAATATAGAGGGCTCTAGAAGATTTAAAAAATGTTACTAACAAAAAATTACTTTTATAAAAAGCAAGACCACAAGGTATATTATTAAAGTTTTGCTTAGTGGCTTATGGCTTAGACGGGCAGGCGGGGCCGAGTGAACCGTGTACTTGCGGAAAGGTGTGGATTACAGCGAGGGCAACATAGTGGTCAGTTTCCGCGTGAGGGCGCATATCCCGGGATGAGGTCACACGCTCCGTGAACACGGTACAATACGTCTGTCCAATAAGAGCATTCTCCACGGTCATGCATAAGAACGTCACATGTATGTTATGTTTCAAAAAAGTAAGTCTTAAGGATCTGATATTAGGTTGGCAAGGCTAAGAACTTAGGAACTTAAAAACCTTATTTGAGCAAGCTGTAGTTGATTTGAATGTTAGTAAAAAAAAACCCGCAAATGCTGATATATGACGTCTTTTCATGGGTTTTTACTAATATTTTCAATTTCAAAATATAAAATTCGGTAGCAGGTTCGTCAAACTCGAGCCTGAAAAAGTGAAAACCAAGGAGATTATGGAGTGTGTGTTGAACTCGCGCCTCATTGCATACCTGGAAGGTAACGATTTTCATTGAGTTCAAAGCCAAGATAGTTGCTAAGTTTGGCGTTTTTACAAGGGTCCGACGGTACATCACACCAAGACGTAATGTTATACAAAGCACAGATCCGATCGTGTGTGGAGTACTGCAGCCACATGGGTTGATACTGCAAAATGCCTTTGCAAAATTTAGCAGCTTTGGCCTCAGTGGAGAAGCGTGCAAAGAGACTGATTGATAATCTTGATTTGGTTACAACCAATCTACAAAGCCTGGAGCACAGACGTAGGATAGCCAGTCTTTCGGTCTTCTAAAGGATGCATTATGGAGAGAGTGTACGCAGGAAGTCAAAGTCATTTATTTCAAATAGACCATTTGCAGGCACTTTTGAGTAGTCGAATGTCGGTCAGTCCAAGAAAAGTGAAGCTAAATTGCACGTTCCAAAGCGTAGGTCTCTATGGAGAAGAACGTGCAAGAAACTCCATGGACACTCTTTTTAAAACATATTATGAGTTACATAGATCTTGGTTACATATTCCTTGTCGCTTCTAATAAATTGGAAAATACATAACTTGACTCCGCCATCACCTTTCTACCATCGACAACCCGACGTACATGTCCACCCTTACATTGTTGACTCGTCTACGGTACGGACTCAGCGTTTTGCCTCATCGTTTATACTACGTATATTGAAGGAAAGACTGGAAAATTTGCCTGCTGCGGTCTTCCCGTCCGATTATAAAATGTACTTAGTTTTTTTCAAGGCTAGAGTGAATAGGCTTTTAATAGATTAGTGCGCTTTACCATAAACCAATGCATCACTGTTTACCATAGGATGGGATTTCAGTCCAGCAGTCTATAATTTTTTTTTCAAAAAACTGGGTCTTTCATTAAAGTAACGTTTAACACTTTTTTAAGCTCTCAATTCAGAAACCGATCCCCAGTGTATAGTGAATTAAATAAAAAAATAATTATGTGAATATTCTCTAATGACTATTCACAGTATCAGAACAAATACCAGTTTCTTTTACAAAAATGTGATAGAAGATCATATTTTTATAAATGAAAACTTCTATTGGTGTCCAGTCTCATTTGCTTGATAGCAGTGCAATGAAATGAAATGTCTGATTTACGTAACTGCAAGTATTCCTGTGTAAAAAATATGCACCGCTTAATTTTAATCGTATTAATTTACGCACGTACGAAATTAATTTGTCCTGTAGTTAATAGTCGGCGTTGCGTACAAACTCCCTACAGGTCAGGTCAGGATTTCGCTCAGCTGACGTTTTTTAAAGAAATTAATTTCGTACATGCGTAAATTAATACGAGTTTTGAAAAAAAGGTACTTTATTTTTTAATTTTATCTTTACAAATCGATAGTGTTTCATGTACCGGGTCGACCCTCCACAGGATTAAATCGATAAAAATTTAACGGTGTATGTTTTGCATTCCGTTTGAAGACCTGATTCTTTTTTATAGTCGGTTAAAAATATATCACATTTTATTAGACAAAAAATTTGTAACAGATTATCTTTCTGTAGGACCTGGGTAACAGATGGACCTTTCTGTTTGGCAAGAACGAAATAATCATACTAAACTTTAGACAAAACAGTTAATTATTACCAGAGTTGGAACAACTAGACCATTATTATTTACCTACAGTACAGTTTGTGGAAACGAGTAACGTAAAATCGACAATACCTTCTGTAAAATCCCGGAATCATTAACATGATGATAAAAAAATATATGCCGCCCTGATGCGACTCTGTGACACAAATCAAAACTAATAAATTTTGCCTTAATTACAATATCAGTTTAGATTACAACTTTTCCTTAAACCCTTTCCTTTCCCTATTCAAAATGTTGGTGCCGGCCAAAATACTATTTTAAATTATTTAAGCTAACTTCAAATAAAAACACTCGGAATTAATACTGAATATTCCCCTTGGACGTTAACTGTAGAATCCTTTATTTAGCTCTAGCTTTAATAAGTTACTTTTATAATTCCTTGGTGAATAGTTTATTATTTGGTAAGTTTGATAATAAACATAATTTAAAAAGATATTTAATAATCATAAATATACAATGTGGAGACTATGATACCAGTATTACTTATTAGTGTTGCTAGTATAATATATACTGGTCCAAAATCTTTAAAAACAACTTACTATGGGCCCAACCCTGAAATCGGAAAACCATAAAAAACAGTAAGTATATTTTGTCGAGTTAAGCAAAAATAAATAATATTCCACAACTATCACACAACGACGTCTACTCTCAAGCTAAGCAGAGCTTGTGTATGAGTACTAGACAACTGATAAACATACTGATATATTTCTAAATACATACATATTAAAGATAAATTACACCCAGACACAGAACAAATGATCATGCTCATCATACAAACATTTGTCCTGGGCGGGAATCGAACCCACAACCTCCGGCATAGCAGTCAGGGCCACTAACTAATAGAACAACAGGCCAGTCAGATGGACTGTCTGTCTGTCAAGACATTATATCGGAAACGCATAGAGGTATCAAGCTGAAATTAAAACCATGTTTGGTTTTATGTTAAAACCATGGTTTTAGAAGAAAATTAGATAAATATTATCATATATTAACAAAAAAAAAAAAACAGCACTGGCACCAAAAGAAATCATACCTAGTTTAATACATAGTTTAATTATACTTCCATTGTTATAGATGATATAATATTTGAATGTCGAGTCGGTAGGATGACTACATTCTTAACAATTAGTGTTTATCCAATGGACAAATCAAATGTTTGAGCAACTTTAAGTTTTTTTTTGTTAAAAACATATCAACGTCAAAAAATTTCACCATAATGTCCCTCTAATAAAAGCCTTTATGCTATTTTCCAACAGAACTCTAACTGCAACTAGCACGGTAGATGAGGACGACATTGAAAAATCATGTATAAGACCAATAGTTATACAAAATTCAAAACACGGTCACCCAATACCTATTGACAATATGGCGAAAAGTATTGATGACAATTCATGTATTTTTTTATTAACAATGTCAAAATACCAATATTATGAAGGCCCATTAAAATATTAACAAAAATAACCATACCTATCATCATAAATTTTAAATTCCCAGGTTTAGCGCACACTCTTCATCCTACACCACAATAAGCTACATAATCTTTGTATTAAAAATGATCACAAACATAACAAAGTATGTATGTCTGTATGATAATATAGTTACGTAAAAGTATTACTAGAAACAATTAAAAACCTTACTAGTGAAACCTAAAACGTATATATATATTATGACTTTTACTCAACTTAATAGTTGTTGATGCGACCTCACAGCGACCCTTACCTGATTTTAAAGTTATTAATCTGCACCCAAACCCACATTGTATATAGGTTCAAAAAACTGTTAGGTAGTTGGATAAAAAACGTTATTGTACTATTTGTATGACTTCATTTTGATACTTGGGTTGTCGACTAATATAAGACTAAAAAAGATATGTTTTTTAAATATTTTATTAAAACTCTTTACAGCATAATTTTTGGGGTTTAGTAGATATTGCTTTCAGCATTCTGAGGCCCTACCACAAGCTCAACAGCAAACGTGATTTATCTGAAGACCTAAACTAAACTGTTAGAGGATAGAGCTATTTATGGTGTATAGCTCCATCCCTCTTTCTCTGTATAATGTCATGGTCCCCTGATATGTATTGGAGCTGTTGCAAACATTTTAGAAACACATACAAAGAATTTTCATCTTCTTCTTTACCCCATGGTTTTTAACTTTTTTGCCTGGCTAAAAATGACATACACATTTTTTTTTTTTTTTTTTTATGGTGGGAAAAAATCATGCATTGACATCCCCCGCCCTTGGGCGGAGCGGGAGATAGTTCCTTCTAGCCTTCATACCGGGGCTCGAGCGCCCTTTCGGATAACCCTGGCCCCAGTAGGCTTCGACCCGGCTGGGTCCCTGCTGTTGCTGACAACTCCTTGAGGCGCGCGGGAACAGTGCGCGCCGTCGACGACTTGGGCTTGGTCCGGACAGTTACCGGACGGCCGGATAGTGAGCTACCCATTGCTCACTGTCCGCAAGCCCGCGTCTACGTTGGCTGGAAATCGGGATCAGAATCCCGGCGACGGCGGCGGCGATAACGCCGTTGCCTGATGCGTTCGGCCTCCTCCTTTGCGAGCATTACTGCTTCGCAGAAGTCGGCGACCGCCTGCCACTCCTCCTCGCTCCGGACCATGGCCTCAACCAAGGCCCGGCGCGACAGGTCTCCGCCGCCGATCGCCCCCACGAGGGCACGGCGATGCTCCGCCCAAGCAGGGCACACCTCGACTATGTGCTCCACCGTGTCCTCCGGGCGTTCCGCACAGTGGCGACACCCGGGCGTCACTTCCGCATGAATCGAGTGCAGGAATCTCCCGAACGAACCATGTCCGGTGAGTACCTGCGTCATGCGGAAGGTAAGGACGCCGTGAGGTCTTTCCAGCCACGCCTCAAAGAGGGGACTTACCGATACACATGAGCTCCCGTCAGCAATATGCAAGTAGGGATGAAAAACATACTCCCAGGATTTTTCTGATAGCCCTGGTATACTTCTTCACTCCTCAGGCACCTCTGTACATGTAAGGCTATTGATTTGGGTGGTTTGTATCATGTAAACCATAGCCCTTGAGTTTTCATATATTTCAATAGTCCTACACCAACTGTGTGCTTTTCTGGGTGCAAATTCACAATAGATACATGTTTGTATTTGAATATATTATCATCAATTGGACAGCATTATGTAAGAACGGATTAAGCGACACTAGAGAGAATTTGAGAAAATAAACGCTGTGCATTATGGACAGCGTTCATTTTCTCAAATTCTCTCTAGTGTTGCTTAATCCGTTCTTACATAACGCTGTCCAATTAGTACTGGGGGTACTAATTGGACAGCGTTATGTATTCATTTATTTTGAAATGTCTAATGGGTTTTCTCCAATTTGGTTTCAAAACCTCATAAATCCTTCCAATATTAAAGACATTGTCTTAATATTGTGTATCGCTTCCTACTTGGAGTTGCAAACTTCACCATGCAACCACAAACACATTTAACATAATTAGAATCAATGTTGCTAATAGAACTAAGTATTGACCAGTATGTCTCAACATATATATTTTTCGCAACTTTCTAAACATTTCGAAATTAACAAATAAATAATAAGATACGTCCTTGATTTAATCTTGATGACATCTATAGAGAAACTTTTTTTTTATACATAAAACAAGCAAAAAACAAATCTTATGAAAACAAAATGTACCAAGTCATATTAAAATTTGTCTTCTGTAGTAGAACATAGTAACTACTGATATTTAAGGACTGATAATTTTAAACAATAATAACAAGTCATCTAGTACCTACTGATAAGTAGTTCTAAGGCGACTGTGATTTTCCCTTTTGTCTACTTTAATAACGATGTAAATCATACATCTATGTCACATAATATTTATTGATTATATTCGTTTTTTTTACATATCTCTATCCATGCCATATTTCTTTAATAAAACATTATATTACTAGGTACATAAACCTTTGAACAGATATTCAGACCATTTACAACAGAAAATGTAAGAAATTGGCGCGAATTAAACGCGTTTGCTTACGTAAAATATCAAGCTAATATTATTTAAAGGTAAAATTGTTTAGTTGTAAAGTAATCTCAAGAAGCATTGACTGATTTCAAAATACTTTTGATAGAAAGCTAGGAACGTATTGCCGAGTGCTCTAAAAAATGATTTACGTTAAGTATATTTGATTTCTACGCAAAAGAAGAAACGGCCAAAAGCTAGATACAAATAAAAAAAAGTTTAATGTTACCTGATCTCTGCATATTGAAAATGCTAAGAATCCAATTTGTTTAAACTAAAAACATTTCTTGAAACACCAATTCAACACACTCTCCAACGAACTGTCAACAATCCTCACATTCCTCACCCGCCCATGGACCGCGTAGAAATTGATTTTTGAATATTGTTGTACGTGTTGCCATAGGTAATATTTGAAACTATTCAAAAGTATAAGTCCTAAAGGACCTATTACACTACGCGTTATTCAGACTCGTTTTGTCTATGGTTCGACGTATCTAGTCTATGGTTCGACATATCGCTATAGGACCTATTACACTGCGCTGAATATCGCGTGCGATATTCCGACTCGTACTATTTTTCATTCACAGAAAGACAGTCTAACCCTTATTACAATACGCGATACGTCGAACCACAGACTAGATCCTTAATAATAGGCGTTAGACTGACTTTATAAGAATGAAAAATAGTACGAGTCGGAATATCGCACACGATATTTAGCGCAGTGTAATAGGCCCATTTCGTATAATATTTAGTTATTTAAAAAATACTTATATTCGATATTTTTTTAAGGTTCGTCTGTTAGTAAATAATGACCAATATCTTTTAATCAACCTTGATTATTGAACCAGTGTTGACTACATCAGATTTAATTAAATCCTAATAATTACCCAAGTCGTTTGACTGTTTAGAGACTATATGAATGAAAAATAGTCGAAATATCGTACGCGATAATCAGCGCAGTGTCCTTGAGCGCTAGGCGTCAGAGTGGGGATCGCTTTGCGCATTCCATACATTGGCGAGCCAATCGTCTTCGTTGTTAGATACATGCAGCAGCGCAGGGAACGAATCACGAGTGACGTCTATGACACGATGGCGTGGTGAGCCAATCACAGACATTCTCCACCCCACTTTATTTAATAATTAATTACAAATGAAGAATGTTACTCAGTATGCAAAATCGCTTGAAACTTCGTCACAGTAAAGCTTTTAAGTTAAAAAATATACTACTTTTTGTTTCATTCCAAAACACCCATTAGTTTAGATTTTACAGGCATCTAAAACTCCCGTAAATATTTAATTTGGCGCGTGGACGCGCCGCCTCTGCATGACGTCACAGAACAATATACTTCCGCGCGCTCAGTACTGCTGGCCTGTTGGTTTAGTCACTAGTGGTTAGTGGTCCTGATTGTTTTGCCGGAGATCGTGGGTTCGATTCCCATCCAGGACAAATATATTTGTGTGATGAGCATGATCATTTGTTCTATGTCTGAATGTAATACGTATTTCTATCTATAAGATGTGTGTGTATTTAGAAATATATATAGTGTTGGGTAAATAGCCGGATAGTTTGAGTTATTATCGATTTTAATCCATAAGTTTCCATTAACAGCCTAGCAATGGATGATAAGCCTGCTATTAATGTATTGTTAAAAAAATAAAAGCTTTTTTTAGTTTAGTGTAAAATCTGTGGGTGTGAACATAAATTGGGTGCGTGTACGCAGTGTGATTCAATGTATTGTAATTCTTTTTATTTATTTTCACTTTTTGTATGTGAAAAAGTGTTAATAATAAAATAAATATATATTTTTTGGGAAATTTTGTTTTGTTAATTTAGAGATCCAATACTATAAAAAACATAATTACTATTGACACATCGCTTTGTGATTTAACCATCTACCTAATTAATTACTTGATTTAACAAAATGGAGTATTAAATTCCATTCTCCGACGTAGCCATGTCTGGCCGAGCTCGCCCTTGGTTTGGTGCGAAGTGTGATCGCACTAACGGGCTCAAGCACGCAGCATATCAGGCATGGGCCGATGCTCGTATGCACAAGACAAATGACGTAAGCCAGAAGAAGAGAGCTTTCAATAGAGCTGCCAATTCTTGCAAGAAAGTGATGCGGAGGTCTCGGTCCGACCACATTAGCCGCATCGGGAACAATCTAGCTTCATACCCTGCGGTTAGTAAGGCGTTTTGGTCCCTGGCTAAGTCGGTTGAATCGAACTTCTGCCGCCCCTCACTACCACCACTGCTGAAACCCGACGGGTCACTGGCACATACCGCTGTAGAGAAAGCAAATTTGTTTGCCTCACTCTTCACGGAATCTTCGCGTCTAGATCCAGGTAACGCGCGGCTCCCTGTTTACCCTGATGGTTGCGATACGAGTATGTCGGATATTCGCTTCCATCAGAAGGATAACCGTGGGGTGCTATGTAACCTTGACATGAACAAGGCTAGCGGTTCAGACAGGATACCAGCAATTGTTCTGAGAACGTGTGCGCCTGAATTGTCTCCGATCCTGACACGCCTCTTTAGGCTTTCAATTTAGGCTGGAAAAGTGCCGATTGCATGGAAGCAAGCTAATGTACAGTCCGTGCCCAAGAAGGGGAGTCGGGTTGACCCAGCTAACTACCGACCAATCTCAGTAACGTCTATTCTCTGTAAGACCATGGAACGTGTACTCAACACTAAGCTCCTGGTATACCTAGAAGCTAATGATATCCTAAGTGACCGTCAATACGGCTTTCGCCGAAATCGGTCAACTGGAGATCTTCTAGCGTATGCCATCCACATCTAGAGTAAGGCCATCGAGAAGCACGGGGAAGCGCTTGCCGTCTCCCTCGATATCTCGAAGGCTTTTGATAGGGTTTGGCACGAAGGCTTTATAAGTAAGCTTCCATCTTTCGGTTTACCCGCTGGATTATGTGCTTAGATCGCAGACTTCCTGAGTAACTGGTCCATCCGAGTGGTTATCGATGGCTGCTCGTCCGGTCAAATGACTATTAATGCCGGGGTCCCTCAGGGGTCAGTACTCTCGGCAACATTATTCTTGCTGCATATAAACGATCTGCTCAAGCCCGGTACCTTTGGGTATGCAGATGACAGCACTGTTGCCGAGAGTTACATATCTAACGCGCGAGCTAGTGGGTCACAGATCCAGTCTCTTCGAGCGCTTGACCTTGTCCTTGGAGACAGTCGCCGAATAGGGCGATGCCAATTTGCAAAGGTCAATGCTGCAAAAACCCAGGCGTGTCTATTTTCCGCTTAAAGAAGCCAATTCAGCGCCGCTCCAACTTTCCGGGGTGTAACCGTGCCGATAACCGACCATCTTAACCTTCTTGGTCACAGTGACATCAACACTCAACTTTGGGCAATACATCGAAGCAAAGGCTCAACTGGCTGCAAAAAAGCTGGGAATCCTCGCAAAGGTCAGACAGTACTTCACGCCGGAACAGCTGCTGAAACTTTATCAAGCTCAAATTCGGTCGTGTATGGAGTATTGCTCTCATCTTTGGGACGGATCTGCCCGATACCAGCTTGATGCACTTGAGGCAATTGAGAGGCGAGCCAGAAAGATAATTGGCGATGATACACTCGTCGAGTCGAGGCTTCAAAGTCTTGAGCTTCGACGTAGAGTCGATAGCCTGTCGGTTTTCTACCGGTTGCATTTCGGAGAGTGTGCGTCGGAATTGCATAACTTAATTCCACCTAGCCCGTTCCATTATCGGACTACCAGACGTACGGCTATGCGCCACCGGTACATGGTGGATATCCCACCTACACGCACAAAACGTTTTGGGAACACATTTATTGTGCGTGCAGCTAGGGAGTGGAATTCCTTGCCGGAGTCTGTGTTTCCTAATAGCTACAACCCGGGAATCTTTAAGTCAAGAGTGAATAGGATTCTTCTAGGTAAGCCCGTTTTATCGTCGATCGCGTCGTCGCTCTCCATCAGGTGAGTTAGCGGTCAAGCGCGAACCTATCAACAATAAAAAAAAAACAAAGCGAGCTAAATATGTGAGTGTATGTACCTATACCTACAAATAAATTTTAACCGATACGTAAAAATGTAAGGTACAATAAGTAAGTTACTTATTAGCTCTTTTCTGTGAATACGACGTAGATAAATTATAGACAATGGAAAATACCCGAGTGGTTAGTTAGTAGGTAACATGCATCCCCGTACCCCCGTTTCTCGTGCTATCTCTTTCTGGCGCTAATATTATTCGTGCCAGAAAGAGATGCATGAACTGCACTACAGCGACGCCAACCGAATCCGGAATTAGTACCTATGTCGACTGATATGTTTCGGAGAAGTACTTTTTCGTGTGTTTTTGGTTTATACTTAAGTATAATCATAAAATAAATAAATAATATTTTTAAATGGGCCAGATTAGTTTTAAATTGCACATTTATTTTCTACAAAGAAAGACGATGAAAATTAAGTCTAATCTGACAGTCCTAAGCCTGAAAACCATGAAGGGAAATTTTCAATCACTAAAATAACATTAACAGCAGGGTTATCATCCGTAATTGCTATTAATGGCTATTAACTGAGTTTTAATCGATTATTCTATTAGCCAAATGATACTAACCGGATTATTATCATTGCCCATCACTAAATATATAAGTATGTTTATCAATTGTCTAATAAGTAACACAAGCTCTGCTTAGCTTGGGACTAGACGGCGTTGTGTGATAGATTATATTATTATTACAGTGGTGTAACCCGCTTGGGCAGAGCATTGCCGTGTTCTTGTGAGGGCTCACGGCGGCGCCGACCTCTCGCGCCGGGGCTTGATACGGGTCATGGTTCGGAGCAAGGAGGAGTCGGCAGGCGGTCGCCTCCTTCTGCGAAGCAGTAATATGTAACTGAGCTGAAGACTAATGGGCCTATCATGTGCACAAACTTCACCAAGCCGGTCTGTACATGGAGCATAAAACTACAGAAAAGATGAAATAGGTTAGAAAGGAAATACTTTCCGATTTGTACTACAACGAGTTGTCTCCTGTATTGACACGCTTATATCGCATCTCGTTTAGGACTGGAATAGTGCCCAAGTCCTGGAAGCTTGCCAACGTGCAACCCGTGCCCAAAAAGGGCAGTCGTGCCGATCCTACCAACTATCGGCCGATTTCGGTAACCTCCATACTCTGCAAGATTATGGAGCGTGTATTGAACTCGCGCCTCATGGCTTACCTAGAAGGTAACGATCTCCTCAGTGACCGACAGTACGGGTTTCGCCACAATCGATCTACTGGGGACCTACTAGTGTATGCCACCCACTTGTGGGGCGAGGCCCTCGAGAAGAATGGGGAAGCAATTGCTGTCTCCTTAGACGTCTCGAAGGCCTTCGACAGGGTATGGCATGCTAGCCTCTTGAGTAAACTTCCAGCATATGGCATTTCTCCTGGTCTGATTAACCGGTAAAAGATTTCCTGAGAGAACGGTCTCTTCGAGTTGTTGTCGATGGATGCTCATCAGAGCCCATGACGACTAATGCCGGAGTTCCTCAGGGGTCAGTGCTCTCTGCAACTCTTTTCCTGCTGCATATTAATGATCTGCTGATGCCCGGTATCTATGGGTATGCAGATGATAGCACAGTTGTAGAGAGATACCTGCCAGGTGATCGGGCTAGTAAAGAGCAAATCCGGTCCGAACGAGAGGCTATGGTAGAGCGTACGAATATCTCGCTTCAGGCAGTCTCCAAGTGGGGCGAAACCAATCTGGTGGGATTCAACGCCGCTAAAACACAGGCGTGTCTGTTCACCCCCAAAAGGAGCCCGTTTACCTCGGCTCCTACTTTTCTGTATGTATCATTGGATTGTACCGACCGCCTTCAGCTCTTGGGTGTCGAAATTTCCTCCGACCTCAAATTTGGGCGGTTCATTGAGTCCAAAGCCAAAGAAGCTGCTAGGAAACTAGGCGTTCTCGCAAAAGTCCGGCGGAACTTCACACCGAGACAGCTTTTAATGTTATACAAAGCACAGGTCCGATCGTGTGTGGAGTACTGCAGCCACATATTGGCTGGTGCTGCAAAGTGCCACCTGGCAGCTTTGGACTCGGTGGAAAGGCGTGCGAAGAGGCTGATTGGTGAACCAGATTTGGTTAAGTCCAATCTTCAAAGCCTTGAGCACAGGCGTAGGGTAGCCAGCCTTTCGGTGTTTTACAGATTGCATTTTTGAGAGTGTGCGTAGGAATTGCATGACTTGATTCCGCCATCTCATTTCTACCATCGGACAAACCGACGCACGGCGAGTATCCACCCTTACGTTGTTGAAACATCTACGGTCCGAACTAAGCGTTTCGCCTCGTCATTTATACCGCGAACTTCGAAGGACTGGAACAGTTTGCCTGCTGCGGTCTTTCCGTCTGATTATAATTTGGGTGTCTTCAAGGCTAGAGTGAATAGGCTCTTAATAAACTAGTGCGCCTCACCATCAACGGTTGCATCACTGCTTACCATCAGGCGGGATCGCAGTCAGGTACTAGTTTATAACAGATAAAAAAAAAAAAAAAACAGAATGGTATATCTGTTCGCTTCACTTCGATGAAAGCTGTTTCAATAGAACACTTGATGTGATGAGATTACACAATAACTCTGTTCCCACAGAATTTTTGGTAAGTCTACATTAAAATGGCTGAAACAAAGCCTGACTCTGTGGCTGAAATAAAAAAATATTTTCTATGTTGGTACATTCTTTGCAAAACGAATATGATATATTCCTTTATTATTATTTTCAGATACCCAAAAAAGACGCCAGGAGTCATCCATCACTTTTAAGTGAAAGTAGTAATATTAGAAAAGGTTATGATGATTCTTGTACATCAACTGAGCGGCCCCCGTTACAGTTATCCCATGAAATTGTAGAAACAGTGCATAAAGGGGTACACAATGTATCTAATAGGCGGCGATTATTTTATGTATGCTTTCCAAAAATATAATAAAATTAAGTTATAGATATTCAGTTCACATTATAAGTATGACTTCTTAATTCTCTAGAGTCTCTTATAGAACTCTAGAACATTCTGAAGATATCACAAATAAATTGTAGAGATAGTACTTTAAGAGAAACAATGTGAGTTCCGCTGAGCCATATGGATGTTTTCTGAAATCCGAATGAGAAAATGAAAAAAATTCTGAAATCTGAAATACGAATGACTTAGAAAAACTAAAGACATTTTGTAAAGTTATTATTTTCTTTGTTCTGTACCCATATGTTACATGTTTCCGAATTAAATTATTAGAATTGAATAGAACACCATTTATTCGACGCAGGTAATACAATAGGCAACAACAAAAAATAATAAAAGAAAGCGAACAGAATTAAAATACAGGTGCGCTGAGTGTGCCCAACCGAAAGGGTGGATTGAAGTAGGCATAAGTATGTCTATTATTGTATATTTCAGGTTGTACACGATGAAAAAGTGAAGGCGTTGGAAACCAACAGCTTATGAAATCCATAATCATGACATTTTTAGATATAAGATTTAGACATCATGGACAAAGAACATCTGAAAAAGTGTTACATAGACAGTTTTAAAAAAAGCTGATTTATGTACATAATTAGATTTTTTTATGCCCATTAAACATTTAGTAAATACTATATTTTTCTATTCTACCATTCCCTTAAACGCAGGTCATAAATGTAGTTGTTTTTTTTTTTTTTATAAAATACACGCTTTTATACGAATTATATGAATCTAAATTTGACTTGAGAAAATCCGTAGACAATAAAGAAACCTACCCCCGGGTTCCATCACCAGACCTTCGTTACTTGCAAGGGCGCAGTAGGGTCGAAGCCTTTAAAGACAGGAGACTATAATTTAAAATGAATATAATTCTCGAATGTACAATAATATCAATGTTGTTTTCAGAGATCGATAACGAAGTGGTCACAGATAACTCTAAACTGAAGTGGTCCGAAGACACGTGTCCCGCATGCCGCACCTCTTGCCCCCGCGCCGCTCCCCGCTTTCCGTTGTGTCACGAGAGCTGCCGAAGATTGCCGAGCGGCCGAGAAGGTGCCCGATCTACGGGGAAGATAAGATTAGTAAAATTGGTATTTGATTTATTAAAAAAAAATACTGAGCCTCCTTAGATATTTCTTTATATAAAAGCTTAGTTTTAATAATATAAAACTTGAACAGTAGGAAACAAAATTATATAAAATTGCATCACCAGTCCGTCTTCTCAGTCGCTTATAATGCCCCTTCTCTATGTATTTTTACAGTAATTAATATATTTAATTCCCGCATGAAATTCAAAACGATGTTTGTTGTCACCCTACATGAATAATTTGTTAACAAAACAGAAAACTTACCTAAGAAATGAAATCCCAAAAACAGGATACCCATCACTATTACAAAACTTTACACAGCAACGTTTAACCATGTTGCACACTATAAACTTAACAAAATATTGTGTTAAAAACTTGTAACAAATAGAAATACAATTTTGACCCTTTGTAAACATCGGCCATATTGTTTATTGATGTCAAATTGAAGCCTCCTGAGTGTTGCCCTTCATAATTTGAAAATTACTACGAATAGCTACTATATCTAAATAAAATCGTCATTAAATACAAGAAAAATGTGTATAAAATTTCAAAAAGCATTATTTTGTAATATTTTTTTTTGTTGCAGTTGATTTTATGTTGCACACCTATCAATATGCATGAACATGGACTATTTAAGGATTACTTGAACAAGACTACCATTATATTTTTAATTTTTTTTCTGATAGGAGGTGAGAAAGGGACACAGAAGTCAACAGAAGATTTATCTCATTGTCATAGTATAAATAATGGAACAGTATGGAAACTAAGCCTAGTTTATAAAATAACTGTTGTAACTTTTAATGTTGTATTATTTTATGAAAAAAATAATAATTCTTTAGTCATCAATCATCATATCAGCCGAAAGACATCCACTGTTGGACATATGCCTCCCCCAAGCATCGCCACAACGAACTTTTAATGTTGTATTATTTAATGAAAAAAAAAAAAAAATCTTTAGTGATCAATCATCATCATCTTCATCATATTAGCCGAAATACATCCACTGTTGGACATATGCCTCCCCCAAGCGTCGCCACAACGACCGGTGATCAATCAAATGAATTGAAATAACTAGTTTACTGTAAATAAAATTGAAATAAGTAATCTATGTATTAATATTGTGTTAAATCTCTCGTGGGGTGATATCATCCGAATTATGTATCCCATAGATATTTGATTTCAAAAAATATTTTTTTGTTTGAAAGGTTATGCTTCCAAGTTGGTCCCATAGAAACATTGTTATGATCTGATCATGAACTTCGAAGATATGGAATAGAACTCGTCATATTATCCATTAGAATCGTTATGAGATACACTGTGGCTATAAAGTATTTAAGTTTGGCTGAGTGGTTTTTAGTGGTGGTACAATAACTAAAAAGTAAAAAATAAAAAAAACTTTTTACGAAAAAAAAATTAAACCGACTTCAATGTTAAAAAACACTGAAAAATACAAAATAACTATAATCTCGGAAATCGGTTTTAAATAACGAAGAGACAAAACTATCTATTATAGAAACACCTTTGCCCAGCAGTGGGACAGTATAGACTATTAAAAAAAACAATTGTCACAAAACAACTTGTAGATCTTTGACTTGTCATTAGGGCGTAACATTTCACAAGTTTTGGCGGGAATGTACCTACGCAAGCCGCGGTTGGAAGACGTTTCGAGTGCTTTTCGAAGCGGACGCGCAGTAGGCACCGCAGGTGATGCGCGGGCAGGTGGGTTGCTACGACGTTTAAAGTAAGATCGTTTATTCTTATTCCAGTGCGGGTGAGAGGTAGTGCTAGACAACCTATACACCATTAAACTTTAATCGTTTTAATCCCGTGGAGGGTCGATCCGGTACATGAAACACTATCGATTTGTAAAGATAAAACTAAAAAATAAAGTACCTTTTTTCAAAACTCGTATTAATTTACGCATGTACGAAATTAATTTCTTTAAGAAAACGTCAGCTGAGCGAGTTCAATGACCTGTAGTTAATAGTCGGCGTTGTGTACAAACTATGTGACCACTAGTCTCGACGCGGCACTCGCTACTGACAGCACCGCGAGATTCCCTTGTTGGTCTCGTCGATGCATATGTTTGTGTGAGTGTGCCGTTTCGAGCGTTTGTAGGCAGTTTTCGTACTGTTTCTTATTTTATACCATGTCATTGTCTTGCTCGGAACCATTTTTGAACTTAATTCTGATGAGAAAAAAGAACACTTCAGAGAGTGTAATATTCCTTCGTAGTCAATCTAGGCTATATAAAATCATTGAGGTATGCACCTTTTTTTCGTAGGTCCTGTATTTCTGGTTCTTATATTTATTAAGTCAATGGAAATGGAAACACGGTATTTTACGGTATTTTTTCAATATACCAATATACACACTCGTCACACTTAGTACGCTCTTTATAGGATATGATGGAAATTATAATAATGAAGAAATGGCACAAATGCCAAAAGACCGTGCCCTAAAATTGGAAAAAAAGTACGCTCTCTAATCTAATCTGTGATCATACTCTCGTCAACTCACTCTCGTGACTTGAGCCATCAATTTAATTTGACGTATATAATTGACGTGCATCATCTCTGATCACAAAAACACAAAATATCAATTATTTACCGTTTTCTATAAAACCGTGATCGAAAATCTCTGTATTTCAGTTGCGAGCTCAACACGAAATTTACACTCAGTAAAGAACAGAGCTACAAGACAGTAATCTCACGCTTTGGATAATACCATTAAATTGTCCTATTTGTTTTTTTTCCGTGATTATGAGTATTTTTTACAAATTAAATCCTGTGACATATAAGTTCGTTCAAAGAATTTTTAACTACAGGGAAATCTATGCTAAAAAAACTGACAAAATAATACTATTACAGGTAATTCTTTCGAAATGTCGATGAAATCAATTATACAGTATAATCCAGTAGGTAATACCATAAAATCATAACAAACTTATTGATTACAGACTGTATCTTATCCCAAAAATATGCTGCTATTATGTACAACTTTAGCATTTTCATTTTGGCCTGTGAAAAATAAAGATACTGCTAAAAATAAAGAAGCAGTGAAGCTTTTACCTGCTTTAGAAGATGCGGATAAATTATTTGACAATGGTTTTTATGAAGAATGCTATAACTTACTGTCAGAGCATCAGGTAAGATCATAGTGTACAGAAACATGTGCCAGTATGAAATTAGACTTATATTATTATTTAACCCATTCATTGCCACTAAAATTTTAAAAACATCACCTGGGTGGCACTTAATATTTTTAATGATTTCAAAAGAAAATACGCAATTAAATGTTTTTTTTTTATTGTTAAAAAAACCCTAAATAAAAAAATAACACCCAAAAATGGTAAACTCAATAAATGCGTTGTTGGCACTAGTAAAAGAATTTAAATCGTAAGTGCCATTGAACACTGTTTGCATTGACGTATAGATAGTATTATGCAATATGTTCTGTAGCGCGTTCAAAAATAACCAGAGTCAAGTAGACTTGCAACCCTGGGTCGTTCATAAATAACTCGAGTAGCTACCCGGATTAACCCAACTAACCCTAACTTTGAGCAGGGTAGGTTGGAGTAAGCGGCAATATGCTTCATATTGACAGTTGAACTCCGTTCCTGTTGAAAAATGCCAGGATAGAGTAATTACCCGATGACGTCATTAGAGTTAACTCTAAACCCAAATTTGAATGCAGCCCTGGCAGAACAAGCAAGCAAGATACGTCAATGTTATATGTACTTGCTGTTGTTTTCTTTATTCATAAAATCTATGTTTCTTTATAATTTAGTATTTGATACTACTCCTACTAATATTATGATTATTTATTAGTAGGAGGATTTATTATACAAAACCATACAAAAAAGATTTTTACTGCTATGCCAATGAACGCACCGTATGCATGCATGTGATTTTATTTTAAAAATACAAATAGCTGTGGAAAAAAAATGATAACATTAAGAATATTGCTAATATCTCTTAATATATCTCTCAATTCACAAATATACAATAAACACCCAATAAAACTTCAGTCATTCTATAATTAAAGCACGACCTTCACAGCACCGACCGCTATTTCCTTACCAAAACAAGAATGACAATCCGAATCAAAAACCAACAGTGTTTCCACATTTAAAAATTATTTCTAGCCGTGAATGTTGCCAAATATTTAAATATTTTTTAAAACATCCTAGAGTACACTCAACGCATATGGTACGTTGGTGGCATGGCGTAGTAATCTCGATTAACGCAAATGGTGCGTTGGTACAGTAAGCACAACGGATCTTGAGCGCTCGGCGTCAGAGTGGGGATCGCTTTGCGCATTCCATACATTGGCGAGCCAATCGTCTTCGTTGTTACATGTTGATACATGCAGCAACGCAGGGAACGAATGAGGAGTGACGTCTATGACGCGATGGCGCAGCGAGCCAATCACTGACACTCCCCGCCCCCGCGTCTCATTTCGCACCACTAAAGAGACCGAATATTTGACTTCTGCGCAATCGCTCAAGAAGATCTGTTGTGCCTACTGTAGCAACGAATGTGTTAACCTGGCATAATTGTGGCGGAAAAAGTTACACTGACATTGAAGTGGGTCACTATGACACTGTTACAATAATGTTACTATTTCACCTAGTACAATAATATTTATAATTTATAAAATGTATTGTTTATACTATAGCTCAATTTTAATCGTTTTAATCCCGTGGAGGGTCGAGTTTTTTTAAGAAAACGTCAGCTAATTGAGTTCAATGACCTGTAGTTAATAGTCGGCGTTGCGTACAAACTACCTACAGGTCATTGAACTCGCTCAGCTGACGTTTTCTTAAAGAAATTAATTTCGTACATGCGTAAATTAATATGAGTTTTGAAAAAAAGGTACTTTATTTTTTAATTTTATCTTTACAAATCGATAGTGTTTCATGTACCGAATCGTTTTAATCCCGTGGAGGGCCACGGGATTAAAACGATTAAAATTTAACGGTGTATAATTGTTTATATTGACTCACAACAAACAAGGTCCTAACATCAATTCACTCATTTTTCAAAATTAACCAAAAAGTTGAATGATAAGTGTTGTGTTTGATTTTTGTTTGATCTGTAATCCGAGATAATATCCTGCCTTGTTTGATGCGGGTGTCGATATAATCAGTAGCAGCAATAAAATACATTAGTGTAAATTAAATTATTTTTATTTTAAACTTTCATTAAGACTATCTATATATTTATTAAAAGACAAACTAACTGATTGACATATCAATGCATAGACGAAACTACCTGAACTAAGAGTTTGAAATTTTGCACTAGCCTTCCTTTTATGAAGTAGGTGAGCACTAAGAGAAAAATTTCCAAAATACACAGGGCATTTCACAAACGGGGTTCCAAAGTTTGTATAGAGATAATTACTTTCACACGGGCGAAGTCATTAGCAGAACAAAAAACGTGGGCTATGTCATTGGCAGAACAAAAAAAAGACGGGTTGCACTCCGGGAGTGCCGGCAGAAGTGAAAACTTGATTATTAACGTTGAGCATGTTTGATATTTTGGAATGGTTAGGGAATAATTTTGCATCAATTGCTTTATCAGTATAAAAGTACTATCATTTATGTGGTAGAATACAATATTCATTTATTGCGCTATCGTACACAAACATGACAATTTATATTACATTAAAAATTTAACACTTTAAAACTATTACAATTATTTTACATTAAAAAGTTTATCTCTCCGAAAAACTACTGAGGTGTCAAGGGACACCCGGATGGAACGAAGTTCCGTTCTGGCTTGCTTTCTATAAGAGAGAGAAAGACAGAGAAACATGCGCACGCCGCACGGCTTACAATAGCTTACTATAGAAAAAGTGTCGTTACAACTTTTCGTGAGAATTTTTTCCGTCTAGCCAATACAATATAACTAAAAAATACTATCCTATTTTATGTACATTTTGACAGCACTATTTCAACATCTTCGAAACCATGAAAACGACACTCATGACGAAAAAGTTGATAATTTCTGACATCCGCCATCTTGGATTTATATTTTGACAGTACTATCGGTTTCAACACCCTCGAAAACCATGAAAACGACACCCATAACGGAAAATTTGATAATTTCTTGCAGCCACCATCTTGGATTTATATTTTGACAGTACTATCGGTTTCAACACCCTCGAAAACCATGAAAACGACACCCATGATGAAAAAGTTGATAATTTCTTGCAGCCACCATCTTGGATTTATATTTTGACAGTACTATCGGTTTCAACACCCTCGAAAACCATGAAAACGACACCCATGACGGAAAAGTTAATAATTTCTTGCAGCCGCCATCTTGGATTTATATTTTGACAGTAATATCGGTTTCAACACCCTCGAAAACCACGAAAACGACACCCATGACGAAAAAGTTGATAATTTCTTGCAGCCGCCATCTTGGATTTACATTTTGACAGTACCATCGGTTTCCATGCCCTCGAAAACCATGAAAACGACACCCATGACGGAAAATTTGATAATTTCTTGCAGCCACCATCTTGGATTTATATTTTGACAGTACCATCGGTTTCAACACCCTCGAAAACCACGAAAACGACACCCATGGCGAAAAAGTTGATAATTTCTTGCAGCCGCCATCTTGGATTTACATTTTGACAGTACCATCGGTTTCCACGCCCTCGAAAACGATGAAAACGACACCCATGACGGAAAATTTGATAATTTCTTGCAGCCGCCACCTTGGATTTACATTTTGACAGTACTATCGGTTTCAACACCCTCGAAAACCACGAAAACGACACCCTTGACGAAAAAGTTGATAATTTCTTGCAGCCGCCATCTTGGATTTACATTTTGATAGTACCATCGATTTCCACGCCCTCGAAAACCATATAAACGACACCCATGACGAAAAATTTGATAATTTCTTGCAGCCGCCATCTTGGATTTATATTTTGACAGTACTATCGGTTTCAACACCCTCGAAAACCACGAAAACGACACCCATGACGAAAAATTTGATAATTTCTTGCAGCCGCCATCTTGGATTTATATTTTGACAGTACTATCGGTTTCAACACCCTCGAAAACCATGAAAACGACACCCATGACGGAAAATTTGATAATTTCTTGCAGCCGCCATCTTGGATTTATATTTTGACAGTACTATCGGTTTCAACACCCTCGAAAACCATGAAAACGACACCCACGACGGAAAATTTGATAATTTCTTGCAGCCACCATCTTGGATTTATATTTTGACAGTACCATCGGTTTCAACACCCTCGAAAACCATGAAAACGACACCCATGACGGAAAATTTGATAATTTCTTGCAGCCACCATCTTGGATTTATATTTTGACAGTACCATCGGTTTCAACACCCTCGAAAACCACGAAAACGACACCCATGGCGAAAAAGTTGATAATTTCTTGCAGCCGCCATCTTGGATTTACATTTTGACAATAGTATCGGTTTCAACACCCTCGAAAACCACGAAAACGACACCCATGACGAAAAAGTTGATAATTTCTTGCAGCCGCCATCTTGGATTTACATTTTGACAGTACTATCGGTTTCCACGCCCTCGAAAACCATGAAAACGACACCCATGACGGAAAATTTGATAATTTCTTGCAGCCACCATCTTGGATTTATATTTTGACAGTACCATCGGTTTCAACACCCACGAAAACGACACCCATGGCGAAAAAGTTGATAATTTCTTGCAGCCGCCATCTTGGATTTACATTTTGACAGTACCATCGGTTTCCACGCCCTCGAAAACCATGAAAACGACACCCATGACGGAAAATTTGATAATTTCTTGCAGCCACCATCTTGGATTTATATTTTGACAGTACTATCGGTTTCAACACCCTCGAAAACCACGAAAACGACACCCATGGCGAAAAAGTTGATAATTTCTTGCAGCCGCCATCTTGGATTTACATTTTGACAGTACCATCGGTTTCCACGCCCTCGAAAACCATGAAAACGACACCCATGATGAAAAAGTTGATAATTTCTTGCAGCCACCATCTTGGATTTATATTTTGACAGTACTATCGGTTTCAACACCCTCGAAAACCACGAAAACGACACCCATGACGAAAAATTTGATAATTTCTTGCAGCCGCCATCTTGGATTTATATTTTGACAGTACCATCGGTTTCAACGCCCTCGAAAACCATGAAAACGACACCCATGACGAAAAAGTTGATAATTTCTAGCAGCCGCCATCTTGGATTTATATTTTGACAGTACCATCGGTTTCAACACCCTCGAAAACCATGAAAACGACACCCATGACGAAAAAGTTGATAATTTCTTGCAGCCGCCATCTTGGATTTACATTTTGACAGTACCATCGGTTTTAACACCCTCGAAAACCATGAAAAAGACACCCATGACGAAAAAGTTGATAATTTCTTGCAGCCGCCATCTTGGATTTATATTTTGACAGTACCATCGGTTTCAACACCCTCGAAAACCATGAAAACGACACCCATGATGAAAAAGTTGATAATTTCTTGCAGCCGCCATCTTGGATTTACATTTTGACAGTACCATCGGTTTCCACGCCCTCGAAAACCATGAAAACGACACCCATGACGGAAAATTTGATAATTTCTTGCAGCCGCCATCTTGGATTTACATTTTGACAGTACTATCGGTTTCAACACCCTCGAAAACCATGAAAACGACACCCATGACGAAAAATTTGATAATTTCTTGCAGCCGCCATCTTGGATTTATATTTTGACAGTACCATCGGTTTCAACACCCTCGAAAACCATGAAAACGACACCCATGACGAAAAAGTTGATAATTTCTTGCAGCCGCCATCTTGGATTTATATTTTGACAGTAAAAGTGTCAGTACAATTTTTCGTGAGAATTTTTTCCGTCTAGCCCCCTTTCACAACGCGCGATAAGGGATAGCTGTCTACTCTCCATCCGTCTTACGCTTTTTCGATCAGGTCACGTGTCCTGACGCGAGTTTAAGATTTTATACCCATTACAGAAAAAGTGCTCAACGCCGCTAAAGAAGTTTTCACTTCAAAAATAATTGTTTCTTTTGACGATACTTTCTTGACTATGAACTATATAGTCTGTATAATAAGTTAAACGACTTGGGTAATTTTTAGGGTAAAATGAAATCTGATGTAGTCAACACTGGTTCAGAAATCAAGGTTGATTATGAGATCTTGGTCCTTGTTTAATAATGGAACCTTATAAAATCCAATTAAAGTATTTTTTTAAAATGATTTAATACTATTAGGGGACTTTTTAACATTAATAAATGCAAAAGATTTTCGTTTAAAATATACCTATTTCAGTCTCTTTAATGATATTCTTATTACAAAATTAGGATACATTTGCAAAGACATAATAGTGTCATATAAGTAATAAAATAAATCTGGATCGTAGGAGAAATCTGATTCTAATTCTAAATATTCTATTCCACTTACTGATTCATCATCACTAACCATGCTACGATCAAGATCTGATGTAGAACTATCATCATCTCAAAAAACAAGTGAATGACAACTAAAATTCCGGTTGCCGACATTAGATTTTTAATTTCCTTAAAAAAAATCCAAGTCGTTTAACTTACTAGACAGACGTATAATCTTTATTTTCCGGATCAGATGCATAAGTTTTTTTTTTTTATTGGGTAAAAATCATCCAATGACATTCTCTGCTCTTGGATGGAATGGGAAATAGTGTCACACTTTTACTGACTAATAAAACCCACCCCGTTCCTTTGGTTGCCTTTCATACCAGGGCCTTCCTTTCAGAAGCAGACCCTTGGCCCCAGTAAGCTTAATCTTCTTTCAAGTATAGATAATATGATTCGACGACGTTCACGTTCCTCCGAGTCCATATTAAATAGATGTCTTAAATTAAAACGTTAAATAAGTAAATCTAAATAAAACGTGGAATAAATATATGGCGCAAAGCCGCAATGTCACTGTTGAGCAGGGTCATAACTACCCGGCCGCAGGTTTACACCCGTGTTGTTTCTTGCGCCGGTGATGCAGGACTAACAAGAGGTGCACAAAGGGGAGGGATGATACTTAGCTGCAGCTACTGAGACAGACTATTGTGCACAGCAACTGTTTCTACTAAAGTTTTCATATACAAAACGTGCAGGGTCATATTGACCCTGCCTTAATGACGCCGAGTTACCTAATTGTAGTGTACCTACATAATTAAAACTATTGTATTTTCAGGACAAAGGCGATGTAGAAGTTCAATGGCGAATATGTCGGGCTTTATATAACATGTCGAAGGAATCAAAGTATGATAAACAATACAAGAATAATCTTGTTGTCCAAGCTTATGATATAATATTTAAAGTGCTGAATGATACTCAAGATGCTCAAAACCATTATGCTGTACACAAGTGGTATGCTTTACTGTTGGATGCAAAAAGTTCATTAGATGGTATAAAAGAACGAATAAAGCAGTTGGAAAATGTTAAGAAGCATCTGGATGTATGTGATTGTCATATGATTACGAGCCCCGATGCAAAATAGTTCGTCTAGTTTGGAAAGTAGTCTTCTTCTTCCTGCCCTTATCCCATATTACTTGGGGTCGGCGCAACACGTTTTCTTCTTCCATTCTGTCCTGTCACCCGTCAAACTATCACTAACTCCCTTTTCTTTCATATCACTTCTCACACAATCTATCCATCTTTTTTCGGCTTTCCTCTCCCTCTCCATCCATCTACATGTATACTCAGAACTCTTTTAGTAATATGCGCTTCATCCCTCCTCTTCACATGACCATACCAAGACAACCGATTACCTTTCAACTTTTCAGTCACTGGCACCACTTTCAAACTTCCTCTAATATACTCATTTCTTACGTTATCTATTCTCGTCACACCACACATCCATCTCAACATTCTCATCTCCGCTACATGCAATCTTTTTTCATCCTTCTTTTTCACAGCCTAACATTTTGATCTATACAGTATAACAGGGCTTATGACGGACTTGTAAATTTTACCCTTCAACTTGAGAAGCATGCGTGGATCACAAGTTGTTCCCGTGACCTGTCGCCATTTCATCCATCCTGCGTTGATCCGACGTGTTACGTCTCGGTCTACCTCACCATCCCCTTGGACGAGTGACCCGGGGTACCGAAAGTCGGAACAGATTGGTATGGGCGTTCCCGCGAGAGCTAAAGGCACAGGGTTGGAGAGACCGCCGAAATCGCAGAACAAGTACTCCGTTTTGGTTCTACTTAATTTCAGGCCAACACTTTCCAGTCTGTGCCACCACACCTCCGATTATTCCCGATGTCCACCACTTGTCTGGCCACCACTGGGGGACAGCGAGACAATTTTAAAACATTATTCTCGTTGTCCACCACTGGGGGACAGCGTCACAACTTTGTAAATTATTTCCATTCGCCACCACTGGTAGACAGCGACACGGATTTTTTAACATTCCCTATGGCCGCCGTTGGGCGACAATGGCACAACTCTTTTGATCCGATTCCCACTGGCCATCAATTTAAATTGTTTAATCTAGAGACCGGTAAGGGATAGCTTAATATACTTACGGATTTGATTTTTAGCAGGGCTAAGGGTAAGACTAATTTAAATATTTATAAATTATATGGTAGCTATATAATAGTCATATTCTTGAATCAACTTTTATTAAATGTTTCACTCAAGTATTAAAAAATGATCCTACTACTTATTATTATATAATATAGCTTTGATTGCTTATTTTTTATTGAAGTGGGTAATTAACCGACTTAATTTCCACAGCTGGTTGACTGGCTACAATTTTTAAAATCGACTAGAGGATTACAATCATAATCACAGTTTTATTATCCTATTCCTCGACGGAGGAATAAAAATTAAATATTATAAATTAATCAATCAATACAATACTCCAAGCAATCAATATTCAATACTCATAGCAATACTTTTTGTAAATATCTTGATGAAGTGAATAGAATCAATAGATAATAATAATAAGCATTAGCAAGAAAATAAAATTTAATTTTAATGAATTACCTATATTTAATTAAATTAACTATATTATACAAAGAAAGAAATATTATGTCATTATTATTACGTAAGCATTAGAATTGGATAAAAGTAATTTCAGCATAAAACCAAATGGTCTCTAGATAAAATAATTTAAATTGATGGCCAGTGGGAATTGGATCAAAAGAATTGTGCCTTTGTCCCCCTACGGCGGCCATAGGGAATGTTAAAAAATACGTGTCGCTGTCCACCAGTGGTGACGAATGGAAATAATTTACAAAGTTGTGACGCTGTCCCCCAGTGGTGGACAACGAGAATAATGTTTTAAAGTTGTCTCGCTGTCCCCCAGTGGTGGCCAGACAAGAGGTGGACATCGGGAATAATCGCCACACCTCCAATCTGTTTTGGACCTCTAGGCCACTCTCGGCAACCAGCACAATGTCGTCGGCAAACAGCATACACCAGGGAGCCTCCTCCTGAATGTCCGACGTCAGAGCGTCCATTATCATCAGGAAGAGGTAAGGGCTGAGAGCCGATCCACGATAGCCGATACAAAAATAATGAAGTTAGAAAAAATCTCACAGAGAAAATTTCACACCAGACGAGCATCGGGGCTCGTATATTTATTAATATTTTTGTTCCACATTTAAATAAACAGTGAAAAATTTTATTCTCAGATGGCGGTTTCACTAAATCCTAGTGATGCAACAACATTGCACATGTTGGGTGAATGGTGCTTTCAGATCACAGAGATGCCCTGGCATCACAGGAAAATAGCTGAAGTTTTATTTGCTTCTCCACCATATTCCAGTTATGAAGATGCTCTTGAATATTTCTTGAAAGCAGAAACAGTACAGCCTAGATTTTACAGTGTAAACTTGTTAAGGCTTGGCAACTGCTATCTAAAACTGAAAAAAGAGGATCAAGCTAAATATTATTTACAATTAGCTGCAAGTTATCCTGCTAAGTCAAATGATGATCACCAAGCAAATACTCAAGCTGCAGACTTGTTAAAAAAGCTCAATTTAAACTGAATAGAAACCTTAATAATATTGATTTTTCATGATGTAGATAAATATAAACAAAAAGACTCAAGCTTTTCATAGCACCAGTCTTATTTACAAAAAAATTTGGAAAATTCTTACATTATTTGGCTCTGGGGTTTACAAAGTTATACCCAAGCTTGTGCTACTGTTTTTATATTTATAGTTGGACTATCATAACCTGAATGGCATGTGTAAGAATGTTGTTAAAGAAATGCTGACCAGGCAAAAGGCTAAAGGTTTTTATGAATAATACTGTGTGTATATTAAGTACTTGAAGAAAAGTACAGTGTTTAACAAAAAAAGTTATCATAAAACGGTCTTGAAACGAATCTCACAACATGTTTATTGAATTTATGCTACATGGAGCAGTATCATCTGATTAAAAATCTGTTTAAAGGTAATCTTAAATACTATTCTTGCTGCATTCACATTTTCTTATCAACATAATCAATAAACATGTTGACTTGTTTCTTGTTTAGTGCTTGCTATTATTTTATAACATCAACTTTGATTAAGGCACTCTGCAAGATTACTGAAGCTTCTGTAAGAATGGCTACCTGCAAGAATTAAATATAGCGTTAAGCTATGGTAGATTGAAAGTGTATCATATAGTAATGGGCCCAGAATCGATCCCTGAGGTACTCCAACTAAGACAGGGTAACTTCTCTAAAGCTTACGTTTAGTACGATGTTAAATTTGCAAGTAAGTTAGTAAACATCGAAACGTCGTAAGAATAATAGGTATATAAACATGTTATGAAATTGTTTTGTGTCAAGAAATGTAACAAGTTTTGGTGTGATTAAAATACTTTCAACTAGTTGCCTGACACTGCAAAAGCAGGTTGATAGGTCCATTGATAGAAAACGAAATTCAATATGTGCATTGATATTTTATAAATGTTTTTCCAGTGGGAATTCATAGTACGTAAGGGTTCAAGAAGCTACTTATTGATCCTGTAATATTATTTTTTTATTGTTTAGTAAGTAGGGATAAAAAAGAAAAATATTTTTGATATGCTATACTATACGATACGACGACAGATAAGCAATAACATTTCAACCCAAGTAGCTGCGATTTTGAGAAAACGCGTCTAAAAATGTATAAACTAAAAACTCATATTATTAAACCCATAGGTACCGCCTAATTCCAAAACCCGATCTAAATGTGTAGTTCTTGGATTATAACTTGGTTTAAGACCAAAGGTAGGTTTTAAATTTGGAATTTCGTCAGCATCACTACGATAAGGTATAGTTATCGGCACGAATATTGAGCGCTCGGCGTCAGAGCGGGGATCGCTTTGCGCATTCCATACATTGGTGAGCCAATCGTCGTCATTGTTATATGCAGCAAGCGCAGGGAACGAATGACGAGTGACGTCTATGACACGATGGCGCGGCGAGCCAGTCACTGACATTCCCCGCCCCCGCGTCTCACGTCGCACCACTAAAGAGACCGAATATCTCAATATTCATGCGGGTAACTATACCAACGTTTTTATTCTAAGGGTACCAACTTCTATAACTAATATATGTATATATTATTATTTAAGGTTAGCTTTGATTTTGTGTGTTTTATGTACCATAAAAATTGTTAAAAATGAATATTAATATGATTGATTTGACGTATTTGGAAGATTTGAATAGTTAAATATTTCAAATACATGGGTCGGTTAGAGGTCGTGGTCCAACCAGCTGGACCACGGGTCTTCGCTAGGGGCAGTTGTCCAATCAATGCGTTAATATTATATTTTCTAGAAGTTTGATGTAATGTGTAAGTTGGTTTGCCTTTTTTCGGCAAAATAATTTTTTATTCATTTTTCTCAAATGTATCATGCCCCTGTCAATTAATAATTATTTATACTTTTTATTTAGCATGTCCCACGGCGGCAAAGGCCTCTCCCATAACTTTCCAAGTGCTCTTTTCGATCGTCATTAGAATATCATTGGTCACTTGCCATTATTATTATTTTACATAACAGTGTCACTGTAAAATAATAATAATCATTAGCAGTTTTTATATCTAAAAAAGACAACAGGCAAACCAACTTACACATGACATCAAACTTCTATATCTGTATGAAATACTGATTACACCAGAGAGATGCAATTCGTTCAAGAATAATTTTAATAATTAAAATAGAGTAATTGTCCAACTAAAAGCATTGATTGGACAACTGCCCCTAGCGAAGACCCGTGGGCCAACTAACTGATTGGACAAAGTATAATTTTAAATTGAAATATAATTTCAATGATTGACACAAACAAGACCCGTAGCTAGGCAACCACACTTTAGACACGCCACAACTCGTGTACTAAAGCTAATACCTTTATCCTAATATGTCATTTTTTTAATAAGACCGTGCTCTGTATTTTACGAGCCACAGTTTCCCTATAAAAATTTATTACAGGTGCTTATTCCGTATCTAAAGATAAAATGGCATAGTTTTTTGTGTTGTTGACACATTATTGCTTGTCTGCGTCCATAAATAATTGTCATTTTTTATAGTAAATCCATACATACTTAATAAAATGGTAACAAAATAAAAACTGTAAAGTGCATTGAATATTTTTTTGAAAAAGTAATTGATCAGTATTCTATTAGCTATACTTATTCGGGTAAGGGTAAGAGATATCTTATGAGAAGAAGATAGATCACATGATATTATTGATCGAATTACATAATCTCGAAACCATGAGCACGAGCGCGGCGGTGCACTAACTAGCTAAGATGTGTTCCAAATGAAAATAGGATCGATTGCCCTGTTGTGTCGTTACAATTTACTGTCAAATCGAGGAACGAAATTTTTAAATTTTAATTAATTTGCGAAAAATTTAATTTATTTACGAAAAAAGTTTAATCAGCATTCAGTTCTTCAATTTTATTCATCTCTGAGTTCTTCAATCTTACCAAAATTGCTTCGATTTGACAGTACGACGTTTGTATAGAAAACACGCGCAGTCCAACACACTGAAACTGCATACACGCGTGTTCATGCAGATCACGCACCTACATGCGTATAACACGCACACACGCGCGTGGGTGCGTGCGGTATGCGACACGCATGTGTGTTGACACTGAAACTGCATCCACGCGCATTCATTCATGCAGATCACGCACCCCGCACGCACGCTACACGTCGACACGCATGGTATGCCACACTGAGTCACGTAGCGTGCGTGATTTTGTATGTAATGAGTGCGTGCCTGCGTGAAATTACAAGACGCACCTACGTGCGTGAGTGCGTAAAAATCCCGCACGATAATGCAGATCTGCACTCCCGCAAGTACGTGCTACGCTCTGTCGTGCGTGGCAGTGAAATAATCGCCTAACTGAGCTAGTCAATACTACAATAAAATCACGGATATCGAATAAAATACTCGACACCGTTCTAAGATGGAGCCTGCTTCACTAATTCCACATACCTATTATTCAGGTGTGCAGACACGTGAGATAGAAAGCTACACTAAATGAACATCACACTTCAACTCCAATCCCTGACTGACTCACAGATACCTAACTAGTATCAGCTATAAAATAGTACTCTGTGACTTTATATAGGTACAGTGTGAGTGAAATAAGTTGGGCCCTAGACATAAACTACCTTATTTTACTTAATGGAGACTTTCCTTTATTTTTAAAAAGAAACAAAATTGCATTCAAAGATTTTCTAAAACTCGCTTGCTCAAACCTACTAAATTAAAAAAAAAACAAACTTCCTAGTTAATTTATTCAACTAATCGCTAGGATTATTATTCTACTAGGAAAACCGAAAGACCAGCAACTCGGCGATGATGCTCAAGGCTTTGGAGCTTCGACTCTACAAGTGCTTCATTGCCGATGATTCTCTTGGCTCGCCTCTCAATCGACTCCAGCGCATCAAGTTGGTATTTGGCAGACCCATCCCAAAGATGAGAACAGTACTCCATACACGATCGAACTTGGACTTGATAAAGATTGAGCAGCTGTTCCGACGTGAAGTACCTTGTCAAGATCCCCAATTTTTTGGCAGCTAGTTGAGCATTTACCTCGATGTATGAGCCGAAATTGAGAGTAGGTACACTGGTACATAGATGAAAAAGTAACTCCAAGAAGCTTAAGGTAGTCTGCTATCGGCATGGTCACACCTCGGAAAGATGGAGCCGGATGGAATTGACTCCGTTTAGCGGAAAAAAGACTCCGTTTAATTGCATTAAACTTGACCACATTGGCGTCACCCAATCGGAGACCGCCTTCAAGGACGAGTTCAAGCGTTCAACCAACCATATCTCTCAGCAACAGTGCTGTCTACATACCGGGTTTAAGTAGGTCATTTATGTGCAGCAAAAACAGTGTTGCCGAGAGCACTGACCCCTGAGAGAGCCCGGCTTAAGCCGGATTAATATCCATTTGACCGGACGAACAGCCATCAATAAACAAACCAGAAAAACGTTTTAAAAATGAGTGATTGGCCTTGTTAAAATCTTCGATAAGAAAATCGTTTAATGGTAATAATAACTCTATGCACATTTCCTTCTTACATGATACGAGGCGGTCTGTGGAAATATTTAAAAATGAAACGTTTACGGTACCACCGGGTGCCCGAATACCTCTGTCGAGTGGTCTAGGCCTATCTGTCGGAGTGATTCATAGTCTACCCCGGTCACCAGGGAGACTGGAAACGTCGAGAGATGTCGTGCGGTGTTCCGCAGGGGTCGGTACTAGGGCCACCCTTGTGGAACATCGGGTACGACTACGTGCTACGTGGCGATTTCTAAAAAATGAATTGAAGAGATATTGCATCAACATTTGTACATGAAAAAAATTAGTGCGCGGTGGATACCGCGAATGCTCAGACCGCTTGACAAGCAGCGACGATTAGGCAATTAGGCATTAGATTTTTTGGAGTTGTGTCAGCCTAATCTAATAATAATAATAATAATAACTTTATTAGCAACTTAAATTACAATTTACAAAGTAACAGTGAAACCACACTAGGCAGGGCCTGAATCGTGGCTATCAAACAAAAACGATTATTCTAATAATAGTAAAATAAATTACATCTACATATCGTTCTCATGAAGTTGAAGTGCAAGTGTGTTGTATGTATATGAGTGAGAAATGTGTAAATAAGTGTTTGAGAGAGTATTATGTGTAATGTGTGTTATGTGTGTCGTGTGTGATAGAATTTAATGAGAGTGTTTAGCTTAGTCTTTAGACAACTTTGCGTAGCAATTCTTCCATCTGATAGTAGTTCATGCCGGTGATTAATTTCCTAACTTTAACTTTGGCTTCACGAGTCGTATTATGCTGGAGCTGATGTTTATTTGCAATTTTATTGTACAAGTATGGAAACATAAACTTCTGTGATCTTCTAGCAAATGAAGTTTTACATTTAGTACTTGTGATTTTAAAGACCCTAAGCTTCAGTATGTCATTGTAACTTGGCGAATTTAAAACTAGCTTATGAGTGGAGATAATTGCATGCATTGCATAGAGCCCTCGCACGCTAAGTAGATCAGCCTCTTTATAAAGATCTTTTGTTGGAAATCTAATAGGCTTCTTTAACATTACTTTTAGAACTGGATAAAATTTGTAATTGCATTGTGATCGTGGACAAAATATGGATTTGTCAGCACCATCCCGAGTCCAAACAAGAGTCGATGCAATGGATAAAAAGGAGGGCAGACCACCGAAGAAATTCAAAGTGGAAAAGTCGGCTTCGAAGTTCATGGCTACTATTTTCTGGGACAGCAAGACAATTTTATTCATTGATAATTATTTGCCTAAAGGAACGACAATAAACAACCTTTACTACGCTAAGTTACTGAGTTTGGCAAGTGAGGCGGTCGTGCAGAAAAGACATGGCAAGTTGGCGCGCGGGGTGCTTTTTCTGCAAGACAACGCGGCCGTCCCACAGCTCGAGTTCCGAGGGATGCCTTAAAATCTACGGGCTTTACAGAAATGACCCACCTTACTATAAATTCTAGATCTGGCTCTCAGTGACTTCTTCCTTTTTTCTTATTTAAAAAAGGAGCTACGAAGACGAAGATTTTTGGACAACGAGATGATGGAGGCTGTCTAAGCCATTTTGGAGACATGTAAAGAATATTTTTTAGTTGTTTAAAGGCATTATATTCACGTTGTGAAAAGTGCATTTTACATTGAAAAATTAAAATATTTAAAACTGTATATTTCTTTCATTAAGTACCTTTTTTTTATGGTCGGAAAAATCATCCAATGACAGCCCCCGCTCCTAGGCGGAGCGGGAGATAGCGTCAGACTCTTACTGACTAAAAGCCCACCTCGTTCCTTCTAGCCTTCATACCGGGGCCTGAGTTCCCTTTCGGATAACCCTGGCCCCAGTAGGCTTCGATCCAGCTGGGCCCCTGCTGTTGCTGACAACTCACACTCACACAACACTGATGCGGTCGGCCTCCTCGGATCCTTTGCGAGCATTACTGCTTCGCAGAAGTCAGCGACCGCCTGCCACTCCTCGCTCCGGACCATGGCCTCAACCAAGGCCCAGCGTGAGAGGTCTCCGCCGCCGATCGCCCCCACGAGGGCACGGCGATGCTCCGCCCAAGCAGGGCACACCTCGACTGTGTGCTCCACCGTGTCCTCCGGGCATTCCGCACAATGGCCGCTTCCGCTTGTGCGCAGCCCCAGTCCGGTTGAGTTTGGGAGCCAGACGTCGGAAATGCTCCCCGAAATTCCACCGGCTGTCGAAGACAAGTCCCAGGTACTTTATCGTCGACCCGACGCCGATGTAAACTCCTCCTACTGTTGATTGGGAACCCGATAGCAGCGCGTTCCGAGGGCCGTAAAAGCACATAGCCTCGGATTTGTGCAGCGCCACCTCGAGTCCCAACTCCTGGATCCTACCAACGACTATCGCAACCCCGCTTCATTAAGTACCTGAGGCCGCGAACTTATCAGCCGCCCCTCGTAGTTAGCCTGTAAGGTACCATCTCGTTTATAAGATCCTTGGGATCACTGTGTTCTCCGTCTGTTTATCTCTTAAGACTCTTTAACTCTAGAACGCTTGGAGGTATCGAGTTAAAATTAAAACCATATACTCAGGTCTGCAGTCTCTTGAAGTTGTGAAAAAACGAAAAAATCAGACTTCTGAGTTAACGAAAAAAAAAGGATACGGCCGTTTATGTCGCAAAAAACGTATATTTCGATATTCGGCTAACCAGAATGAACAAACTTGAAATATAATTATAGTTTATGAAGGACGAAATCTCAACAACAGTACCTATATACTTATATTACACGTATGACTACAAATTCAACTGAACCTAATTTATTTTTGAATACTAATCTATGTATACATAATATCTAGGTAGGTACGTAATACCTCAGTGCTTACGAATGACAGAATGCGATGAAAACTGATACTCAATGATTTGCTGGCATTTCTTGCTGAGTTTTTACAGTATCGAAAAACAGACGTATTCATAATTATTGAATTTGACGGAATTCATTGGTGCCTATTATTTAGACAAAAAAGAAAAAACCGGCCAAGTGCGAGTCGGACTCGCCCATGGAGGGTTCCGTAGAAGCAAGTAACATAATATAAAAGTTCTTGGAGTTCGTTGTAACTTTGATCGATTTTTTAATAATAGTGTATTTTTTAGATTTATGACGTATTAAAAAAAACTACTTACTAGATCTCGTTCAAACCAATTTTCGTTGGTAGTTTACATGGCAATGTACATCATATATTTTTTTTAGATTTATCATTCTCTTATTTTAGAAGTTACAGGGGGAGGGGGACACATTTTACCACTTTGGAAGTGTCTCTCGCGAAAACTATTCAATTTAGAAAAAAATGATATAAGAAACCTCATAATAATACATATACATATAATTTTTGAAGACCTATCCATAGATACCCCACACATATGGGTTTGATGAAAAAAAAATTTTTGAGTTTCAGTTCTAAGTATGGGGACCCCCAAAATTTATTGCTTTTTTTTCTATTTTTGTGTAAAAATCTTTATGCGGTTCACAGAATACATCTACTTACTAAGTTTCAACAGTATAGCTCTTATAGTTTCGGAAAAAAGTGGCTGTGACATATGGACGGACAGACAGACAGACATGACGAATCTATAAGGGTTCCGTTTTTTGCCATTTGGCTACGGAACCCTAAAAATATTAAATAAAATATTTAAAAAAAACAAAAGGAATAAAACATGCAAATTTCGTGTTCATTAGAGCAGTTGTAGGAAAAACCCGGCTTTTCTGGGAGCGTATCTCTCTCTCTCTCTCTCTGTCTGCATGTTTTAGTCTATGATTGTAAAATGGAAAAGCTTTTAAATAAAATAATAAAATTTCTAACATACTATTACGATATTTGAAGCTATTAAATTGCTTGAATAATCAATTATTTTACTTTCATGACTACTGAATTATTATTTACGTCCCAAATTCACTTTCTTTTGAATTTATAAGCGCCGCTCTTACACTGTATGAACGTGAAAATTGCACTCATCAATGTCAAGTCATCAATGTCAATTTGCCTAGAATTCAGTGCAACGGATTCGATTGAATTGAGTGCAAAGATTTTTTATAAATCCTACAATTGAGTGTTCAGCACGCCTAATCTAGTGCGTAGTACTGGGTAGTACATATATATCGATGGGTAGAGTAGAGTAGGGTAGAGTAGGTTAGCGTAGGATAGGGTAGGGTAGAGTAGGGCAGTATGGAAGAGCGGGAGCGACGCCGCGCGGGCAAAAGCATAATCTAAGATAAAGATGTATATTTTATGATACCTACTACAATGGAACTCACAAAGCTTGAAACCAAAACTGGTAGAATTTGAATGCTTACTACTTCAAGAAAATGCGCACGTCGCTATTTTCTAGTCGTATCGTTGTCGTTATAAAATAATTAAAAAAAAGACGTGTGGCACTCGGGGACTGCCGCGGTAAAGCTATTGCATAGCATTTTTATCAACTTATGCAATTATAATTATTTGTTTATTTTATATAAGCAGTATTTTTTTTCCTTTGTTTTTTTTTCTTTGATATTAATTGAAGTTACACTTTCACACATTGAACTGAATTTTGATTGATTGTTCACTCATTTGTTTTCTTATCGGTCACCACGCTCAAAAAACAAATGATTGGGGGGTGTTAGGTTATTTTCGTTACGGAATTTCTGGATTCGGTCTCCACGCTCAAGGCCCGCGATAGAAGCTATGCAATAGCTTAAAACTACCTACTGGTAGAATATATATTTAATGTCTTTGCTACCTACACTTTTCAGAAATGCTCTCGCTTGTCAATTTGAATTTGAATCAATTGAATAAGAAATGACAGGTGTCAAAATTGCGAACTGTTTAACCTGTGGCACGTCTGTAGTCAGATGGCAATATGGCAATTTTAAAAGAAGTTCGTTAGGTATGTGTTATTTTCAATGTCAATGTTTAAAATATTATTTGATTATTACTGCTTTTATTTCATTAATAATAGTTTATTATATTAGAAAACGTATAATCAATATTACAATGTCTATGTGCAATGCAAACGAATTAAGTGATGATGAAGTTTACTTCGGAAAGCTGACTCTGAAAGAATTGAAAAAACACATACTGTGGGATAGACCACAGCAAAAGTAAGTTTTACAGTTAACTGTTTTTTATTGTAAATAATATGTATGCTGATTGGGCTAACTTTTGCTCATAATTTCGTCGGCGCGGAATTCAACTCAGGAACTCAACAAACTCATAGGAAAGTAACGGCCAGCGCATAGCTTTCTATCAGTGAAAAAGTTTATGATCAGAGTTAATACTTTTCAAGATTATTGTCTTACTAACTAATCATAACACTACTGTTTGTCTTTCTAATAATAGTAGTCCTTAACTTCTTAAAGTTCTATCTGGTGGTGGCTAGTGCCAAGCTCCTGATTTTTCAGTATAATATGTAGTAGTTTGAAAGTTGTCGTACCATTAAGTTGTAAATGTAAACTTATCATGATTAGGTATGTAAGAATTGGTAAATACTTTAAGCTATCATAGCATATCATAATATAATAGCCTTCCTAAAACTTATTTCCTAGCAAGAAAAGAAATATTAATAGCATCGAGAGTTGGTAGGTTTGACAAAAACCAGTAGCAGACTGTGTTGAAGCCTTTTTGGGCATACAGACATTGTCGCAGGTGTCTCAATAAACAGATTTTTTTTGGTAGGAAAAAAAATCATTCAATGACAATCCCAGCTCTGAGGTTTAGCGGGAGTCTCTGATTTTTACTGACTTATACCCACTCCTCTTCCTTCTTTGCCTTCGTTGCAGGGCCCCGTAGTTCTTTTTCGCATCACCCATGGCCCCAGTAGGCTTCTTCTTCTTCTCCTTGAGGTGCGCGTGGAACACTATGCGCCGTCGATGACTTGGACGGTTGTGACAAGCCCGCGCCTGCGGTAGCTGGAAATCGGAATCGAAATCCCGGCGACTGGGGCGTGAGGACCGTTCCCTGTGCCTGTACTAAGGCCTGGCGCGAGAGATCACTGCCGAACGCTCCCACGAAGACACGGCGGTGCTCTGCCAAGGCAGGCACACCTCTATCGTCTGTTCCACTCTGTCCTCTGGGGTGGTCCACACAATAATGACAACCGTGGGGCGTGTCTTCCGCACGAATCTAGTGCAGGAACCTCCAGAACTTACCATGTCTGGTGAGGACTTGCGTGCGAAGGGTCAATCAATCATGCGGAAGGTAAGGGCACCATGGGGTCCAGTCACTCCTCAAAGAGAAGACTTAACCGCTACAATAAATTGTGGCATGCCCAATCACATTACCTAGGTAAAGTATGTTATGGACAATAATAATATTTCATACACTGCCAGGATACCCCAGGCATTCTATACATTGCCTAGGCATTTTATAAAATACCTGAACTATACAGATGGCTGGTAACTTAAATATATAAAAATGAATCCCTATTTCTTCTGGTCATGTTATACAACTTAAGAAGGGCTGAACCAATTTAAATTTTAAAAAAAATTGCAATTAGGGTAGGGTAGGTAGATAGGTAGGTGAGGTAAGTAGTGTAGGGTAGGTAAGTAAGTAGGGTAGAGAAGAGATTTTGTCTCTACTTCTATTACCTGTATTTTAGAGGTATGTAGAAAAGGGTGTAAAGTCCCTCAAACCTGCGTTGAAAAGAGAGGATTCTCAGACCAGAAGGGTGTTTTATTTTGTTGCAAATAAAACACCCTGCTCGCTACATGAAATCAAACCTGATGAATTCGAGCTGTTGTTTATGTTCTTATCGCACAGAGAATATGATTATTCCTATTCCTCCCCTTCCATCATAGATATGGCTTTATGAATATAAAAATCCATTGAATTAATTTTCAACAATTTACTCAATAAATCAAAGATTATTATTCTGTGACCAATGTAGGTACTTAGTACTTACTAATTATTATTATATTGTCTACAATATACACATACAATGGTCTGCATAAGACTAAGTGTAGAAACCATACTCAGACATAGACATATTATCTCGTCTTTTGTTAAATTATATATATAGAATAATTAGCTTTTTATGTCTTTTTACTTCTTTTTACTTTTAGAATACATGCTGCGAGTGCCATTAACAGCCCTGAAAAATCTGGAGACCACAACGAAAGTTTGAAAATCTTACAAGCCCATTCACAACCTAACCTAATACCTAAAACTGAAAATTGTAGCCTTGATTTATCTGAACTCAATAGTTCTGGTTGGGATTTGAAAGGTACAGATGATAGTTTTGTTAAAATGGAAAATATGGTGGCAAAACTGTGTGTTTCACCTAAGAACAATGAGAAGACTGAACTAAACAATACATTAGAAGTCATTGAATATATTTTAAATAATCCACCAAGCAGTACTACAGAAAAAAATGAAAAAGTTGATGACTTAAGAGTAAAAGCAGAACTTAAAAATTGGTCTCCCCAGAAAGTTGAAAGTGAAGACAAAAAGTATGAAACTTATAATTCTCCAGAGCCTCCACAGAACACTCCAGTAAAAACAACTCATCAACTTCCTAAGTATGTTGAAGGTCATACAACACCGAGAGATATAAAACTTAAACCTATTTTTAAGACCCCGGCTCAGCCTCTATCACTGAAGAAACCATCAGCAACTTCTTTGAAGAAGACTCCAAGTCGTTCAAATGCTTATCAGCATATTAGCAGCCCAGTGGCTTCTTACATAAAGAACTGTCCAATAGCACCTTTAGTAAAGGATGTGCATCCTAAAAAACCTTTACCTGGGACATCATCTATTCCGAAATTTGTTAAGAATGTGCCACCAGCTAAACCAAGTAACAAGGAAAATATCAACTTGCCTTCAGTTGCATACAAGAGTGCTAAGAAGACCAGAGTGGTGAGTTATTACATTTATTATTTAATTTAAGGTAAAAACTATAGGCCCAAACATGACCTTATTGTCACTATACTCCATTCACTTCAACATTAGACAAAAGAGGTTCACAGGAGCAGGTGTGCACAACATTTATTTTTGGATATAAATTCAAACAATTTTAATAAACAATGGTTTCAAAATAAAATTTTAACATTACCTGGTTAGATAAATTTGATTATTGTAAGGTAAGTACTAAACACTTAGATAGGTAAATGAAATGGTTTTATTTTTAATAACTGTATTTCAAAATGATGTGATGAATGAAAATTTCATATTTTCAACAAGTACAATAAAAATAACAAATACAAAATTAATTTAAGTATAACAGTTGGTATAAAGTTGATTATAATAAATGCAGCATCAATCTTAACTGTAATAAAGGACAATATACATATCTTTTTCTTCCTGCCCTTATCCCATATTACTTGGGGTCGGCGCAACACGTTTTTTTCTTCTATTCTGTCCTGTCTGTCACCCGTAAAACTATCTCTATTTCCTTTTCCTTTCATATCACTCCTCACACAGTCCATCAATTTTTTCTACGACCTTCCTCTCCCTCTCCATCCATCTACATGTGTACAGTCCTTGCACACATGCACGATTTGCGCGCAGAGATGCAATGCCGACGTCTCAGGATCAATCCAGAACCAGAGGGTCATAGCAATAAGGATGGTGCGGGGATACTGCACGGTCTCCCGCGAAGCGGCGAGCCTTCTTGCTGGCCTACCACCGTGGGATCTGGAGGCAATAGTCCTTGCACACATGCACGATTTGCGCGCAGAGATGCAATGCCGGGGCGAAAGTCCGCTGCCGCAAAAGGTCGCGGCATAGCGGACAGAGCTCCGGCGGGATCTCATGGTAAAATGACGTCAGCGACTATCGCAGCCAAGTGCTGGACACGCTATAATTATGGCGGTGAGTCCCCTCTTGGAAGCGGAAAGACCTCAAGGCGTCCTCATCTTCCGCATGACGCAGGTTCTCACCGGATATGGCAAGTTCGGGAGGATCCTGCACCGGATCTGTGCGGAAGTGACGCCCGGGTGTCACCACTGTGCGAAACGCCCGGAGGACACGGTGGAGCACACAGTAGAGGTGTGCCCCGCTTGGGCAGAGCATCGCCGTGCCTTCGTAAGGGCGATCGGCGGCGGCGATCTCTCGCGCCGGGCCTTGGTACAGGCCATGGTCCCGAGCGAGGAGTGGCAGGCGGTTGCCTCCTTCTGCGGAGCAGTAGGTAGCAAAGGAGGAGGCCGACCACATCAGGCAACAGCGGCGCTCACAGCGCCCCAACCAGCGCCGGGATTCTAATCCCGGCTACCGTAGGCGCGGGCTTGCGGACGGCGAGCAATGGGTAGCTCGCTATCCGACCGTCCGGTACCTGTCCGGATCGAGTCCAAGTCGTCGATGTCGCGCACTGTTCCCGCGCGCCTCAAGGAGCTGTCAGCAACAGCAGGTTCCCAGCCGGGTCGAAGCCTACTGGGGCCAGGGTTCTCCGAAAGGGAAGTTCGGTCCCGGTACGATAGACACGCAGGAACGGGGTGGGCTTCAGTCAGTAAGAGTTTGACACTATCTCCCGCTCCGCCCAAGAGCGGGGGTTGTCATTGGATGATTTTCCCTACCATAAAAATAAATCTTCATGTATACTCACAACTCTTTTAGTAGTTCTACTAAAAGAGTAGAGAGAGAGACAAAACAGTTGCCAAATCCCCTAGCAACATGTTTGGAAAGCACAATATACATATTATATTGTAGTTTTATTTCAGAGTGTACCCTAAAATAACCTTTTTTAACTTCTGTCTAAAATAGAGTATAATCTGGTACTGAATTCAACATTTTAAGTTTATTTTGTTTTAGTATTTGGAAGCATGATTAAGTCAAGGAAATCTTATTTATTCAAACTTATTAAGGCAATAAGCCTCAAAATCCACCTAATTTGGTGGTTTCATGTACTATGTAAGGCTGCTATGTCAAGGCTATGTCTTAGACATAGCACATTGGGTTCATAAGCACGGTGACTTTTTTGTCAAAAGTCACGGTGACAAAAGTCACGGTGACAAAAGTCACGGTGACAAAAGTCACGGTGACAAAAGTCACCAGTGTGCGCTATGGCTAAGGAAGAAGCGTCAGGGTAGCCCGCGCAATTTAAACCTTACTCTTTTTTTGCCTAGCGATCACCGTAACACATATGATATTATTGGGTTAGAAAAATCATCAAAATAAGACGAAGTCAGATGGTAGTATGGATGATTAGATTAATAAATATGTGTCACGGTCGAAAAACACATTTTACAACTTGACACAGTTGAATTTTACGGGTAATCCGGCCAGGACTTTCACCTTTTTTACATACAAGCAAGACACTTTTCGAATAGTCAATGCAGTTGGTGATATCAAATCTCAGATAGAGCTTATAATATGCCACCAACTACCGTTATGTTTGTTAATATTTTTGGCGAATACGCTTACGGGCCACCCGGCCCCGAGCTAAGTGTGCGCTTATCGGGTTAAAAAAACATGAATATTCATATTGCTCATCCATCATATTTTCATGAATTCTAAGAGCCATCTACCAACCATTTCTTTCGGCAGAAAATAGTTTTTTTTTACTTCAACCAAAGAAGAAAAATGTGTTCAAATATTAACAAAATATTTTTTTTATTTCATTTTTCTTATACGGAGCTGTTTTAAAAATTTGACCAGAAAATTACGTAATAAGAAACACTAAAAAGTGAAAAATTACTTTCGAAAGTCGTATTTCTGGTTTCTAAATTCTTCTTGGATCCCATCATTAGGCTTGGATTTTGATAAAAATGGACAGTGTACAAAGTGGTAGTGTATCCTTTTTCTTTCAAATACAATTAAGAATTTTCTCAATCAGTTCATAAATGACGGAATTTAGAGGTAAAAAAAAATTAAAAACAATACAACCTTGACAACAATTGAGATGCTGCACTTTTTTTTTGATGCTGGTTAAAATTGTTAAAGCTGTGTTTTCAAGATCAATTTTGTTGTATTAATTTATACTAAGTGTAATTTTTGCTAGTTCATTTTTAAAGGTTCCATACCCAAAGGGAAAAACGGGACCCTAATACTAAGACTCTGCTACCCGTCCGTCTGCCTGTCTGTTCGTCCGTCTGTCTGGCACCAGGCTGTATCTTGTGTACCTTGATTGACAGCCAAGTTTTTTTTATTTCAATTTATGATATCTTTCCCATCGCTTCATGCGTGAGCCTGACTCGCACATGTTGTTTGATTAGATTTATATAGATTCAATCAAATTTTAATTGTGATAACAAACATTAATAAGCTAATTAACATAAAGTAATAACTACCTATCTTATTTACAGATTGATGTGCCAGATGAACAGAAACTACCACAGAGTCATTGGGTTAAGAAAATCACGACAACTTTACCAAGACCATTGGTAATGAAGCATGATCACAGGGAACTGAACATGGCTAAGAAAAAATTGCCTCAGCAAGAAGACAGCTTCGCTGATCTCTCATACCATCAAGCTGAAGTCTCTGTTTGTACACAGAAATCTGCATTCAGTACAAAGAAAAATCATTGACCATATTATTATGACTAATTTGTAACACATCCTTTTTATATGGAATGTTATAGTATGAAATTAATTATTTTGATTATCCTTTCAAAATATATCAGTACTATTTTCGATTGAGTTTCGATTATTCAGCTCTCACTTAGAACTATATTGGGCACATGTGGGCCACGTACGCTGAACTGAGCGCGTCGGTCTAATGTAGTTCCCGCTATAATCTCGCAACCCTGGCAGCCCGCACAATTTTCACACACCCCTCTCTTATTTTTCTACACACTACTCTTCTCTTCTATTAATCTCTCCTTTTCGTAAACCTGCTGGAATATATTTCTTTTGAAATAAGCAGTACCTTAGTACTAATATCACACTAATAGTAGAAAGGTGAGTGAGTTTGTAACTTCTTCGCGCTCGAATGCCTGAATTGATTTGGATTTTTGGCACACAAGTAGACCACGTACAAGCAGTCCTAGGAATAGCCGAGAGTGCTCAATTACAAGGACAATTTTCTCTACTTTCACGTGGGCGGCTTATCTTTTTCTGTATTTAAATGGTAAAATAAGCAAGTAATCTTTTTTTTAATCTGTACTATAATATTTATAAAGTATCGTGTCGTATAATTTAGTCATTTGTATTTTATATATAATAGGTACTCCATAGCAAATAATATGTACCTACTTAAAGTACATACGCAAAATACCTATTATATTTTAATAGGCCAAAATACGTTAGTAAACTGCAGTTATAACGCGTATTTCCCATTCGTTAATTAACGAATATAATAATATTCTATCGTAAACACTAACGATCGAGAATATTTTGTTCCACTCAATTTTGTTTTCCTTTCTGTTCTTATGATGGAGCCTGCTTTGTGTATTGCCTGTGCCGCCCTAATTTTTTCAGCGCAGTCTGTGCCAAATAGTCTCATCTGGTGTTGCTGTCAGTCTAGCATCTTGCACCACTTTATTGACACCAGCAAAAAAATTTATAGAGGACGAGTCCTGATGAAAGATTTTAGCAGCTAATTTTGCTGCATCGCTTATTTCCTCAACAATGACTTTACTGTTGATGTTACCTAAAAGTACCTTGCTCAATGATTTCCCAAGGCAAGTCATGAGTTTCCCAGTAAAGTTTTGGCTGTGACTGATTCTTTTATCTCTTTTGGGAATTGGGTCTGAAAGGGAGGCTGATTAAAGGGGCCACTACTTGTGGAAAGTTTATGGGTGTGGGATATTTTTTAATGGCCACTATTAGTCGAGATTCTTTACCGAGTCCTTTCTGTATAATTCTAGTCCAGTGCAGCGGAGTGCCAGTTCTGGTCGAATAGCTTCGCCAATTTCGGTGCTTTCCTTTCCTTCAGTTCCCAAAGCTTGAAGGAATTCGTTAGGCAGGTTGTCCTCTGAAAATTTCAAATAAAATATATAGATATGTCTATCCGCTTAGTGATAGCGCTAAGTCAATCATATTCATGTGCGGAAAAAAATTTTTTGGGCGTTGTCTATCCGCAGTGTGATAGCGCTTGCCCTATGTTTTGTGAGTTTTGACAATGTCCACCCGCTCGTAGTGGCGCTTAAGTGTCCGTAGCGTATATTTCTCTTATGCACTCACTTTTGACCTTTTGACACAGTGTCCATCCACACGCCTACAAACTACAAATAAGGATAGGATCGATTTTTACGCTATGCTGTGACGTCATAGCTGAGAAACCGAAAAATTGGGCAGGCAGAGCAAAATCAAAAGTAGAACTTTTTAAGATGATATTTATTAATAAATCAGTTGAAAGGGAATCGTTTGTCTTGGTATGGTCATGTGAAAAGGAGGGATGAAACGCATGTTGCTAAAAAAGTTATGAGTTTACATGTGGATGGATGGAGGGAAAGAGGGAGGCCAAAGAAAAGATGGATGGATTGTGTGAGAAGCGATATGAAAGAAAAGGGAGTTAGTGATAGCGTGACGAGTGACAGGACAGAATGGAGGAAAAAACGTGTTGCGCCGACCCCAAATAAAATGAGACTAGGGCAGGAAGATGATGATGATTTATTAATGAATCAACGAAAATGGAAGAAGAACGCGAATTGTTGTGAAACAATGAAAATAAGAAAGAAATCAGTGGGTGTTTTTTTTAAACTAATTATGACTATTATTAATGTGGACGAATTTTTTGATGCCCTATGAGTTTTTCCCGTCTTTCAGCCTTTTTTACACGTTTGTACAAATTATTATTTTAAGTTTGTATTATAGTAATTAACTTAATAATATCTCCCTCCAGTCAATCTTGCAAAAAAAAAATTATAACTTTAACAATATATGTATTTAGCTAATTTAGATTAACCCTAGATAGATAACCTACGTCGAAACGACGTATTCGAATTTAAAAAAATGTTGTAACTCGTTTGTTTTTTGCATCACTAAATTGCCCATTCCTGCCAACTCAGTCGGCTATCGGAGTTTGCAAAACACACCCTTAACACTCGGTTAAGTGCAATGCTTTCGTCGATATTTATCTGCCGTACGTCGAAGCGACGTATGGTTATCTTTAGTGTCAGTTTCTAGACTATTGGGAAAATGTGTTACTTTCTTTTTTGAGAATAAACATACGTTTTTTTTTTTATTACTTTTTTTACTTGTTATAGTCATAATAAAAATAACATAATGACGTCACGAAATTATACAGACGGTTCAGAAATCAGTCAGTTGTTGCATGAAACGAGCCATGAATTGATTCAGGGGTCGGACAGTGAAACTGAAGACAATTTATTAGAAGATAAAGTACAGAGTGATACCGAAGAATAAAGTGAGTGTTCTAGTGGTATACCCATTCGATATTGAAGATGTTTCTGGAAATGATCCTGAAACTCCTGAAAATGCTTCGCCAAGTATGCTGAGTTGTACTATCATGCCACAGTGACAAATTCTTAGAGTAAAACACGACCATCATTGTACAGCTATTAAAGGTAGAACAAGTGGCTAATATTAAGTCCTTGCATGAAATTAGCGTTTTGTCTACAATTGGAATGTTTGCGACATCCACCGTACTCCCCGGACGTTGCTCCAAAGGATTACCATTTTTTCTGGAATTTGGACAACTTCTTACAAGGAAAAAAATTCAACTTCGATGCGACAGTCCAAACCGCCTTCAAAGAGTTTATTGATTCTCGCCCTCATTGGTTTATTTAGTAAAGGGATCAATGAACTACCTATGAGATGGCAAAAGCGCATAGATAACAACGGTGCATACTTTGACTAATTAAATATTTTTACAAAGAAGAAATTACTTTACATTCTTCCTATACCAAACGCCAATTTCATATGTAAGGACCTTATATTATGTGGATATGATGAAACTTATGAAGGAACTCGGCAATACCTTGATGACCCCATGAATGGAGACAAGGCAGCAAATGCTTACTTTGAAGACGAATCTATAAGATTTTTTTTTGTGAAATATTGCCAAAAAGACAAGCCGGACCTTCCACACTACGTGAAAGTATACTTGAGGCAAAGGAAAGAAAATATTATGCCTTTTTTCCATCAAAAATTAGAAGGATGCCAAAAACAATATCTGACCGCTGCAAAAATCTCATTTGTGGAAAGCACAAGTCCAGCGCGTGTTCTAAGTACCTTTGAGGCTAAATTGGATAAAAAGTGTTATTTTCTTAGGTTTTTTTATATTATAGAGATTGTAAAAAGTTAATTTTAAAAAGTATACATAGTAAGTTATACGACTGACGGAGAGTTTCCGAAATGCTTAAGATTGGTAAAGTAAGAAGTGCCTTGTTCTGTTCTTTAATTTTTTTCTAATAAAAATATAAATAAACTCTAATGTTTTTCATTTACTCACAATACAATTATAGTACATAATATATAATATCACATTTATAAACCTAGTATATACATAATCCAATATATGCTCACTCAAACATTCGCACGTCGACTCGACGTATGGTTATCTTTAGTGTACAGTGAAATATGGTTATCTATCTAGGGTTAAACAATAACGTTTTTGCTTCACCTAAATTTAGTAATACAAACCAAAAAATCGTTATTGATACACAAATAAGTTTCTTTGCAAACCGTATATTTTTCAATCTCAATCAATATTTTTGAATTGACTTTCCTATTCTTATTTGGAACGCATAGTAAAAAGTACACGGAAAAATATAAACGCATGCGTGTGCGGCATTTTGGAAAATACATTTTTTTTATATGGCAAAAATAAAATTCGTGAACATATTTCTGAACGAAACACAATCGAGGCAACATAACACACACGAAATTGTTTCCGGTCAAATGTTGCCATGTTTGTGTGGAACCACCAATTGGTAATATAATTATGTGTTTTCTATTATTTGACATTGTAATGTAATTATTTGTATCATTTGTTAACTATTATGTAATTTGAAATATCTGTATATGACTTGTAAGAATCCCTTATCAATAAACTACTATGACTATACCAACATGAAACAGTTCTTTTCTATTTTATGTAATGAGAAATAAATATTGCTGTGTGAACTTAAGTTTGCCTTGAACTGAGGTACTGCGCTTACTTAGAAAAAAAAAAAAATCAGGAGATTTACTGTGAAGATATCTGTAAACAAATATTTTGAAACTTATTCTAATAAACGCAACAACCTCATATTTCAATTTCAAGAATGAGAATAGGATAAATAACATTAATAATAAAACGCGTTTTTGTTGTTTTAATCGTTTGGAAATAATACATTGATTTGTGATGGCAACACTAGTATCCGTTTGGTACTATTTTCCATTCACCAATCAAACCATTGCAATAAGGTGCATTGACCAACCTGCTGCTGCTGCTGAATCTAGCCAGCAGTGAACGAGTCAGTTGGTAGATGTTTGCTTCCGCGTTTGTATCTTTGAAGTAACACCATCGCGATGCAGTCGAAGTTGTTTTGCCACTCATCCAAGTAAAATGGCGTCGCTGTTTATCAATTAGCTTGCTCGATGTGTACATTACTCAGTGATTGTATCCGTGTGAGTCATAAACCAACATAGCAATGACATTTTTATAGCACATAGTGAGAATACGTTTCTAAAACGTTGTGTAGACTGGCAAGTGTGATTTGAGGAACGCAATAATGCGCGAATTCAAAGTGGTCGTGTTGGGCTCGGGTGGGGTCGGAAAAAGTGCTTTGACTGTGCAGTTCGTGTCAGGATGTTTCATGGAGAAATATGACCCCACAATAGAAGACTTCTATAGGAAAGAAATAGAAGTGGACAATTCACCATGTGTTTTAGAAATATTGGATACCGCCGGCACGGAACAATTCGCTTCAATGCGAGATTTGTACATAAAAAATGGACAAGGATTCGTTGTAGTATATTCACTAACGAATCATCAGACGTTTCAAGACATCAAGCCAATGAAGGAATTGATAACGCGTGTGAAAGGATCGGAGCGCGTGCCCATCTTGCTGGTGGGCAACAAGGCCGACCTGGAGCACCAGCGCGAGGTGTCGAACGCTGAGGGCTCGGCGCTCGCGCAGATGTGGGCCTGCCCTTTCGTGGAGGCCTCCGCCAAGAGCCGCACCAACGTCAATGAGATGTTTGCTGAAATCGTGCGTGAAATGAACGTTAGCCCCGAAAAGGAAAAGAAAACTTATTGTTGTTGTACAGTGCTTTAATATTTAGAGTGTAATGTGGCATTTATTTCTCGTAAGACTGCAAAAGCGAGGCAGGACCGTGGCTGCCTCTGCTCGACGGCCGACCACCCCCAGTGGGGAGCTCGGCGACGGCGCGCCGGCCCCGGCCGCTGGGGCGCCGGCGGCCGTGATGCGCGTCATATCACATTGTTAATATCGTTGATACATACCATTGTCCAATCAAGGTGCTTTACTTATATTTTCATACTTTATTACTGGTAGATACTCCCGCAATAATGGTTATAATGTGAACAAATACCTATCCTTATTGGAGCATGAATAGCTACTCAAATGCAAATAAAAACAAGCTTGATTTTGTTCATCATAATATTTTGCAGACACTAGTAATAGCCGTGTCTGAAGCCGAAACATTTATTGTAAAGTAATATTAGTCAACTTTGTATATAATTTCATGAGATTAATGATGTTGAAGGGCAAGGACAATTTAGAAAATTAAAAAGCCATCCAATATGCAATAAACTAATGATTGTGTAGAGTGGTGTGCGAGCATGAGTAAGAACTTACACCTAAGTGATGTCGCAGATTATATTTTATTGTGTAAATTATGTTTATATGAAAAATCAGTAATCAAGGAAAGCAGTATGTTTTGTCAGTTGTGTGATTGTGTTTTAAAGTCTACCAGGATTTGTGATAATACATATAACAAAATACCTATAATAAAAGTTTTAAGTGGGAGATTGAAAAGTGAAGTTTTATTCTTCAGTTAATAAGGTAACCAATCCATTTTGATATTACACAATTTACATGATATATTTTAGTACAAACAGTGACAACAGCTGTGTTTACATTCTTGAGTCAACTAATAAAATAAGTTTTGATAATCTATGCAATTCTATAATAATCAAATTGTTCTGTTATTGGATTAACTAAATGTTGTGTTGGTAGAGTTTTGTACACTAGCCTAATACTATTTATAATAATTATACCAATAGCAATGTGATATTCAATAGAAAGCAAATAAATTGCATTTGCATTTCAGTTTAGTAATTTAATACAAAACAATAATTTTATTTTTACTACAACTATGAGTCCTTTCTCTTGAACATTCCTGAAAATGGTCTGCTTTATTTAATTTTAAGTAGATAGTAGAACAGTTATTGGCAACTAATTGCCCAGTGCATACCGAGTGGGCACTCAACTGTGCAGATCATATCATCCACAACATGGATTGAATTGCACAGTTGGCTGTGTGCAACTAGTACAACATTGCTGCTGATTGTTTACGATCTTACTAAGACGTCATATAAACGGCTTATATGTATACAAATTATGTATGCAACTTTATATTTATCTAGTGAGAAATGATGACAAACAAACATTTAGATTTTAACTCATCAAATGCCGTAATTAGAGACACAATAGAAATACAATTGCTTATGTCGAACTGTGTAACTTAAGACATTCAAAAGGTTAAATGATAATTTTTGTGTCATTGTTGTCAGTTACCACATAAGTACTAAATGATGGTCATAAAATATTAACTTTTCAAGCTCCTGTTTCTTTTTTGTTAATTGGCAATGTGTAAACATTGTAGGTCATATTATCATTGCTGTTCAAATTTAGGGTGAGATTTTACCACTAATACTTAACAAAAGAAAGAAGAAAATCATTTCAATTCTGAACTCAGTCCAAGATGGACCGGTTTGCATTTGATTCTGAAATCTATCTAAAATAATTGTAGGTAAAATTATTTCTTTTATAAAATATTCTTTTGTAAAATGTTCCTAAAACCCACTGAAATACAGTAATTGCTTAATAACTGGTAAAATGGTTGCGTTAAAATGCGATGGTTCCTTGTGGCAATCGCCAAGTGGCATGAGTAAACGACTGGGCACTTGGCACATGCTGTTAGACGCGTGCTGTTAGACAGTAACTAGCCGTTGGACAGTGACGTGTGGTGAGAGCAACCATACTTGTTTCTGCAATAGGCATCTAACTACCTTCTTATTGCTAAAATACTGTAATGCATCATTAATTTTGTCATCAAAGTATTTACATACACTAGTAGAGCTAACAATACCAATATTATTGTATGTTTCATAAAGGCCTTTATCATCATAGGTATGAACCATGTATCAAATTAGGTATAACTATACTTAGTTCAAACATTTGTAACACAAAGAAAAATTAGAATACCGGGTGGGTAGATTCGCGACGATAAATAAAATAAATGGTGTTACATAATCGTAATAAAGAAATAATTTGGAAATACAAATCTGTACCTCAGAGGTAAACAATAGTAACTCCACTTTTTTGAAAAAATGTTTTTTTGCATTGTTAAAATCGTAAGAACCAGTTCTACGTAATGGTATAGGGCTTGATGTCCTAAGACATCTAGGAAGAGAAATATCCAATCGTATATGACAAAAACATTTTGGGTATAGGACTTAAAATGATGATAATACTCAGCTATACGCGCAGTTAATGTCGTTCTAAACTTTATTGTAATTATGTGTAATACATAATAATTCCATCTAATAATTATAAAAAATACAATTGAGTTTGTTTCAATATCTTTAAAGCAACTATGTCAAAAATACATTTAAAGTCTATCCGCGCGTTTTTGCCTCTCCTGTAAAATTTACTTTTTGGCACATACTGTTGTTTACCTCTGAGGTACAGAAATGTCCTTTTGCACGGACATTGAAGGATTAATCGCAAGAACCTAACTTCCTCACTAACTCTTTCTATTTGGATTTAGTTATCGCTGTGACAATACTTAGACGCTCATGACACGGTCCGCTGCGTGACCTCTCAGTACAAAAGTAGGTAGGCCTCGAAGTAGCGAACCAACAATCTCTGTACCTATATAACATTATTTTACCCATAGAAATAAGGTTGCGAAGGTTTACAATTGTCGGACATGTTGTAAACGACCTAAGGATCACCTGAAGACAAAAAAGTGTTTAATAACAAGTATTAATTGGATTGCGTCACTGATATTCGGTAGTGAACTAATTCCTCAGTGCAGACCGTCACAATCTGTGGCTCAAGTGGCACGTTATCGAGTTTAAGGCCATGCTTCGATTGCTTTAGTCTTTTCGTGCGCTACTACTGCTTATGTGCCGTTAGCGGCCCAGATAGGAGCTAATTCGCCCGGACGTTGACGGGAGGGTGTTGTAATATCGTGTTTACTTCCTTGTGCATCGATTCGTTGCGAGCCACTGACTCCATCTTCATCTTTGCTGATGGAACTAAACGGGTCATAAAGTTTTACTTTTATCACTTGACTAACTGCAGTATTGCGTACCAGGTACAGACTCGTCTCTGAACTCAAATAGTTTCTTAAAAGTTAGTGAACGTACCTACTATGCCTTCCAAATGATAATGGGATCGATTGCCATGTTGCGACTCACGATTTACTGTCAAAACGAGGAAAGTAAATTTTAATAATTTTACGAAAAAAATAATTTATTTACGAACTGTGAACGAAAAAAGTTTAATCAGAATCCAGTTCTTCAATTTTACTCATTTCTGAGTTCTACAATTTTGCCAAAATTTCTTGTAATCGATCCTATTCTCATTTGGAACGCATAGTAACTTCGATTGTGGAATCGTTGCTTACTATTTAGTGTGTTACTTTATTTAGGCGGTAAACTAGGCCCATTTTCCCTTAAGATGGATTATCCCTAATGAATAATGATTCGTTAAAACTAATAATAATTTAAAAGTTGTTGGGTTTCCATGATTTACCTACTAAGTGATGACAGCATCGACGGAATATACATTATTTTAAATAGTAATTACAAAAAATGTTTTATTCGTGCAAAACTACGTATTGGTCATCATCATAGTACCTACTTATAATTTAGTGTGATGATTACCAATACGCAGCTTACCAGTTCTACTTAGTTTTGCACGAATACGGTAGGTACTGGTCATCATCATAGTAAATTAGGTCAACTTTACCCAATTGAATGACAACATACATAATTTCCTTTTAAATACTATAATTTTTAATACGAAAATGGCTCTTATTTCAATGGTGTTAAGGTTCACAATAAAGCGTATATAGCATACGTCTGTTTACTTATTTGCATCAGTGCATAATGGCTACAAGATAACCACATAATTTTACCTAATTTAATTGTTTTCTATCTTTATTCATACCTACATATTTTCATTCAAAATAAGTGAAATTAAGTCCTTGGGCTTCGCAAACAGCTGAGGCCATGGCTTCAATAACACCAACCAATCAAGGACATATTCACAAGCAACACAAAATCTGATAGTACTGTATAGGTTTATTCGTTGTTTTCTCGAAATATTTTTTTTTTTTTATAATGGATAGGCTCGCGTTTGACCACAATCTCACCTGATGGTAAGCAATGATGTGGCCGACGATGGAGCACGCTTGCCTAGAAGCAATCTATTCACTCTTGACTTAATTAATTCTTGGGGCTTTTGGAATAATTAATTAAAACTAAATTCTGTTTAATTATAAATAATTATACTTTACAAAGATGCGCAACAAACAGCGGTCCTCTTCATTTCGCATCCAGTCACAGCGTTGCATAGACGAATTCTGTAGCTCTGTAGCAGGATACGTTTCATCGCCACATGATTACGACGCAAGTAATAGATGCTCCGAAAAAATATACTTACAGGTGTAATTGATTGACTTTATATTTTAGTACCGTTTAACGACTCCCTGTGTTCCGCTCGAATCTCAGGCTGGTTCAAAGGGGTTTTTACATTTAATGCAGCTTGAAATAGGTACTGACTGTTTAAAGTATTGCTTCTTTATTACTTTAAGGCAACAGGATTGGATATTTTACCTGGGTATTCTAAGCAGAAATATTTTAAATCCTATCAATCAGCCTTTTACCCTTTAGCGGCTAAAATGAGAAGAGGGAGCTAAGCGTAATGCTGACGCTTGAACCTTGAAGTTTCCGGTATTATAGTTCTTTGTATGTACTTCTATTTGCTGAATTACTGCAGACGGTAAATGTTTATTTTATTCTATCCTTATAAAATGATGTGTAATTATTGAAACGTCGGATTTCTAACGGGTTTTCCTTTACTTTAGTACTAAACTCGTAACAGCTAAACATAGATAATTATGTATTGGATTTCCTTATCCTCGATACGACAGAACCTATTCATTCCATCGCTACTGAAATTATTACATTGTGATATTAGCTCGTTTTGATAGGGATACGTTCCCAACTAGATTGTGACTAGTTACCTATACAGTTTTAGTTACATTGCCAGACGAGTGGCAAGGGCCGCGGGCTGCGTTATTGATTAGGTACATTACACAAAGGGAAATACACAGTGTTTCCCCTCGTCCAGCTTTGATAGCTCCTGAATGTTAATTCAAAATTGGATCATACACTTTTTTATAATGTCAGCCTAGGATATATGTGTTAGAATGTAGATAATTTTTTATTTGAATCAAGGAACTAACTTTTTAGGATCTGTAACGACACTAATGAAGAAGAAATAACAATTCAAGTTAGGCAGAATTATATCACCATGTTATATTTATTGACCCTAATGTATAATTTAATTACAATGACACTATGTAATTATAAAGTGACTCCCTCCACCTGGGCCAAGGAATTTGTTCGCATCGATTAATAGAAAACATATATGATGTAGGTCTAGAACAGGTAGAAGGGACCTCACTTATGTATCTCACTTGTATGAACATTTCAATTTCATCATACTGATGGTGATGCACTTGAGCCTGCTATTCTTTTTAAACATTCAGACAGACAAATGTGATCAAATTACATTGTGACCTCATATTTGTATGCTGTCGTCGATGTATATCTATTACTAGCTGCTGCTAGGAGCTTCGCCCGCACAATTATACCATAGGAACACACTTCTTCCGGAATAAAAATTATCCCATGTGGTATTCCAGGACATGGTCTACCCATGGTGTACCAAGTTTCATCGCAATCCGTTCAGCCGTTTGAGCGTGAAGAAGTAACAAATATCACAAACTTTCGCTTTTATCATATCAGTGTAGGTAGGTACCTACCTACATTCTGTATTTCAAGTAGTTTTTTTTTAATTTCATAATCACATTTTTTTTTGTCTTTGAGAGCGAGCAATAATGCCTCAATTTCTGATTTTAAGCATTTGAATTTAAAGTTTGAACCTTTTAAAATGTGGCATTAAAGTACGATTTGAGACGTTCTTAACTCAAAAGGCTTAGAAACCCGACCTTTGTTTAAACGGTATAAAACAAAGGGCGGGTTTCAAAGCATTTGCACTTTTTTTTGTAGGTATTTTGGGGTAGCAGTAGATTAAATGAAGGTACGCACGGTGTCTATAATTAAGAACCTATTAGTCGTAGGTACCTTTCTATCTACCGTCCTTAGTTTGCATTCTTTCTTAAATATTTTTGATAACATTCCAATTAAAGGATGAGTACGCTTTCTTATCTTGGAAACGTTTTCGAGGAGCATGCAAGGTCCCGCCTGGAATAGCCGCGTGTCGCCGAGTCTCCCGCGCACCTCGCGTGCTGCGCCTGCGCGTGGGGCGGCTATAAATACTCTACATACCATACGCTACGTCCGTTCAATAAAAAATATACTATAACGTTGAGTAACATAATTCAAGTGCTGCAGAAATTAGGACTCCAGCACGTTCCATTGTCGGAATATTGTTAACTAGCTTTTGCCTGCGGCTTCGCCCGCATATATAAAATATAGCCTATGCCACTCAGGAATAAAGCGGCTTTCTACCGGTGAAAAAATTTTAGCAATCGTTCCAGTACTTCCAGAGATTACCTCTTACAAACAAAAAAAACAAACTTTACCTCTTTATAACATTAGTGTAGTTACTGGCACTGGTATAAATAGGTATGCAATTTCGTCGAATAATGAAACTGTTGTTTACTTATACAGGTCGTACTTGTACCTACTTACACATAGAATGGAGCGGTGGCGCGGTGCCCTCTGTTCTCATGGCTTGAACGTTCTCATGGAAACAATCAATGCGGGTGCGGACTCCGAGCTGGGTATTATTACATTGAATGCTTTTAATTTCACATCAAATGAGTGCTTTCATGTTATGAATGGAATTTATCGAATGCGTGCACTCATCTACGACAAATGGTGATAAGTATTCTTTTCAATTTGGTAAGTATGTACATACAAATATTATTATTTTTTTAATTTTATGAACGAAACCTTCAAGTAGGTATCTCATAGTATATCTGAAACGATTCGTCGAAGACTGATTCTAGGTGCACAAGTTGCGCAACATGCGTAGGCAGGAACCGCCTTGACTGAGCTCCAAATATGGTTTGACTTATGCTGGCTGCTCCCAGACGCTATGGCGCAAGTTGCGTCATTGACTAACCTAACATGAGATGATTTAAACAACGTGCCTCTATCAATATGGCGCTTGTTGCCCATCGGTTTGTGTCAGCAAAAATACCAGCGAAGTTTGTCTCCAAATGAAATACTTTCACTAAGGAACGTTGGTCTAGAACTAAGGCAGTGTAACTTTATGGGAAATCATCCAAAGACACCCACGCTCGCGGGTGGAGCGAGAGGGACGGTCAGCAGACTAAATCTCACTTGAGTTCCTTCAGTTGCCCTATGCGTTTCATAGTCACGGTAAACCTATCGATTAATTCCGCAGCCCTCCTTTATCTACTTTTTAAGAACATGAAAACCTTACAGACGGTTTTGGAACTAGTATATAGTTTTGGCTAATAGCTAAGTTGGTATTTATTGCTGTCATCGACTACGCTCCATTGGCCACGTAGTCCTTGGCAAGTTGTGCAAAAGCACCTTGATAGGCATTTCTTGCACCTAGGGCATGCAATTATCGCCGTGTTTAGGTAGACGCTCAGTACCGAATAGTTATGCTTAATTTAACCAGAATAACCTTCTGATTCAAGGTAAGTAGATAAATAAAACTTTTTTTTACACCACCTGCTCGATAATGTTTTATACGTCATACAAACCTCACTTAAAGCAAGTCATTCTATCCCTAGGGAATAATGAGATTTGAATTTAGAACACCAAAAATCGTCAACATTGTGAATTAAAATGTATGTGCATCGCATTAATCCCTCACTATCGTTCGGGATTAAAATCAGCAACCTTCGTTTCGTTCGGAATTCAACATGCCGCCCGCGACTTAAAGACATTGCTTTATGCCCTAGTCACATAAACTACTAAGTATTTTAAACCTTGTAAGACTACCAATGAATTAAAAGTATAAAAGAACCTTATTTGTAACGATCTCTGAACTGATTACTTAGCTGATTAAGTAGGTATATTGATTTAGATTACATTGAATTTTAAATTTTGTATCTTTGATAAACGCGCGGCTTCGTACCTACTACCTCAGTTTACTACTAGTATGATTTCTATTAAGGCTTATAGTCCCTTGAACCATCTGACCGAAATTAAATGGACACAACTCTGGTACCCGCCTAGGCGGCAGTACGCGTATTTGTGCATTTAATTGCGGCTAGCTGCGCCCGGATAGTGCGCGGCTGATCTTTAAATCCATTTTCTTTGCGAAATATTGGTTGATTTACGAATGCTATGTTCACTTTGAAGAATATAAACCACCAATTTTTATGTGCAAAAATGTTTCTAAAGGTCCAAGCTGTTTCAAAGGAGTAGGGAAAAGTTCCGAAATTGCTAAATATTTTTTTTTGACAAAAGTATTAATCGCAAGAAAAAATCAAATGTTGAATGTTAATGTTGTTCATGAATCTAATAAACAGTTTTCTCAAACATTAATCTGGCCGTTACCGAGAGTAGGCTTCAGAAAGTCACTGTTTTATGTCACTTTTCGGGCGCTTGGGCCATAAGATAATTTTACTAAATACCATTTTGTCTTAGGTATATCGATCTTCTTTTTCGTAACGTTCTTGTCTTTAAAGTATGTAAGTAAGCTGGTTTAGTTCTTTGCATTTCAGTCGCAATTATAGCCGAAAAGAGCGAGTTTACTATCAAAATACTTAAGTAATGATTGGAAAGTTGTAACAGAAATGTGTATAACGAAGCCGTCAATATGGCTGAGTTTAGAGTAAGGATGCGGGATGTGCAACACGTGTTACGTGCCCGGCTTCCGCGCCATCGTTACAATAACAAAGTGAGAGACGGCCATTGTCTGGTTGGCCGGTTGGTGGTCCATCACCCGAAATGTAAGTCATCACATGTTGAACAGGTTTTATTCTACTTGATTTTTTTATCGGCATCCAAAATTTTCCTGGCATCAGGCTGAATTTGTTAACGTTTTAATTTAGGTAAGAATCTGTATCTACATATTTGCTTGCACAAGGTAACAATTTTAGGAAACAGCCTATTGTTTTCTTTAAAATTAACAAATTACTCAATTAGGCAATATAAAGTTTTAATAGACTCATTAACTCTTACAATCTTGATGGCCCGCTTGAAACATAATCTGTCAAAATTACACCCGTGTTGTCATACTGAATTCTTGGTAAAACACTAATCAGCTTGCTTAGTTATCTTACTCATTAAAGTTCGTTGAATCCTATTTAAGCATTCTAATGGCAATCCGCGGGTCTTTAAAAATCCTCCAGCAAGACTGCATTATCATTTGTCGTTAAACGTTTTCCTCTAAAAACAAAGGAATTTATTATAGGTATTAAGTACCTATAATAAATTCCTTTGTTTTTCACAAGTTAAATAGTATCTACTTACTTACTTTTACAGCCGACTTCTTTAAAAAGAACGGTCTCTATTTGGCTATACCTACATTATCTATTAATATGTCTAGAAATCCTGAAACTTAACTAAGTACCTACCTATTTGAATACATAATACTCCTAAGGCCTAGTATATTTCAGCGTAGCTTGATTAAATTGATTATAATTTGTTGACGATCAATTGATAATTACATATTTTTTTACCTTATATAGTGCTGAGGACCGAATTAGCTATTTTGAGCGTTGATTTCTAGAGTAATTTTTCATATTGATAATAAACTGTTTATATGATAAGGTTGTTGTCATTCTACATCATCTGATTTATTTTGCACTGGGATTTTTTTTGTATTTATCTTTAGTTACTGCTCTGGACATTGATCTCTTGGAAACAATTTGGTTCTTTCTATAGCTTTCTTTTATAAACCGCATAAAACATGCCCGCTTGTATTAGCGGGCAAAGATTGCAGTCGTTGCAATATCGGTAGAAAACCTATAACATCATATTTTGTAAAAAATATTTGTGAAAAATGGTTTCGTATAGCGTACTAACATTAAGCCCAATAATAACTGAGAAATCGGTTTACAATATAAGAAAGAAACTTTGAATGGATAACCTTCTTTTTTTCCGAAGTCGGTTAAGAAACGAATCCATGCAACGACAAATGAAAAGTAGGTATTGGCGAGTGCGTTATCTGCGACAGAAGTAGGTACTCTTCAGAAGTGAAACCATATCGAATTGAATATCACGAGCAGGCGGTTGCTACGTGTCTAGTTATTATAAGACTTCGCGTGCGTGAATTAGTAGCACTATTGTAACATGCGATGTCGATACGAATAACTACCAAACAAGCCTAGCCAATGTTGTGAAAAAGTGAAACTATTAAATTAGTAAAAGTACAGAAATCTATCACAAATGTTACCCACTCGAGTTACACGACATTCTATACGAGATTACCCAGTCAGAATCTGATTCTGGATTCTTATGGCTATGTAAATTACATTACTGTGTGTTAAAAATTGTTGATGTTTTGTTCGAGCTGGAAGTTATCGTCTAGTAACTTCGCGTGCTCTGGATGGAGCGGGCTGACTGAAACTCACTTTTGATCGTTTAGTCAGTGGCGTAACTATACCATCTTAGGCCCGTGGCAAAATCATTGGATGCGGCCCCATAAAACTTGTCATGATGTAAAACTTGTCTTGATCTGAATAAATCACTGAAGGAATAAATCACAGGCATAAAACGAATCTTTATTATTATAAAATAAATTGCAAGTTCTTTAATACACGAAGACTTTTCTGTTTCGTCTCTGAAGGTGGACGTTCCAATGGCGGTACTATAGTGACTAGCTGGTAAAATGCCACGGAAAATTGATCCTTTTCTTGTGAATGTGTTTAATAAACCATAATAATTTATTTGATTTTGTCTTTAGGTACTTACATGTGTGTAATTTTAATTGAATTTAAATACCCTAATAAAATGTTAGGATACTTCTTTCGTGGTCTCTCAGATCGGGGGCCCCACTGGGCCAGGGGCCCGTAGCATTTTGCCGGCCTTGCCACCCTATAGTTACGCCACTGCGTTTAGTTATCCTATGCATTTCAGGGCCCTGGTAACTCTTTCCAACACTCCCGCAGCCCATGTATTAAGGATAGCAGCGGGGCCCGATCTACTTACACAAAACCATACAACCTGAAGTAGGTTGGAAGGTGGCACATAAAATTCTCAACCTGCCAACTTGGGTGTGGATGGCTAATGGCTAGGTTGAAAGATAGGAATAAGTAAATTTTGCCGCCCCTCATTTTTTGCCGCTCTGGGCAAATGCCTGGCTTGCCCCCCTAATTGGGGTCCTGGCTATCAGCCATTGCCTTCTCCAGTTACAAGCACAACTTGTACCTGTCCATGTCAGCTACTATAGCATAAAATATCTAGTTTTCACTGTCTAAAACTGGAGCGACTAGTGTATATATTATTAAAATCGGTTCTGTTTTAATAACATTATAAGTGGAACATTCTCCTGCCCGGATGTTCCTCTGACTTCCATAAACTGTCACATCTTTATACGAATGTGCATGTTTTGATTAATTTGGTTGATCAAACGGTATGGATTCTTCATAATACTTACTCAAGTTTAGGGCCTATTTTTTTTGTTTCTGGTCTGGAACACTGACTGCATCCCTCACCTAAATCCAATTAGTATGATGTGGTTCAGGTTTACTTTCCTTCCAGCTTAAACGTCTCTGTATGGCGCCATATCCTTCACGGCTACTTTTAAAGACTAGTTCTTTAGGTATACATCAGTATTTACTGCCTCAGCCCTTAATCGTCGGCCTAAACTTGCTTCCTCAAGCACAGTTCTAGCTTTCTAGGTAATGGTGCTATTAGCATGATCAATAACTCAGTTTTGTTCAGGAGTGCCTACTGTATTGTAAACTGATGATTCCTCCAACCTCTCATTGAGAAAATCTTTGCTGTTATCGGATCAAAGCACCTTCAGCTTATTTCCTGTTTGACGCTCTGTCAACTAAACAAAGTCAATAACTTGCCAGAAATTTCTTTAGATCAAAGAGTATAGTAAATATAGCTTTAGTTTTATGGAAGTACATATTATATAAAAGGGCTTCATGTCAAATCGCCGCACTCATCGGTTTGCAGACATGAACTAGACCTAAGATCTTTAGCTCTGCTGTGTTTTCACGGTCGCCGCCCTCGGAACGCGCCGCCATTGAGTTCCCAACTAACGGTAGGAGGAGTTCACATCGGTGTCGGGTCGACGATGAAGTACCTGGGACTCGTCCTCGACAGCCGGTGGAATTTCGTGGAGCATTTCCGACGTCTGGCTCCCAAACTCAACCGGACTGGGGCCGCTCTCAAGCGGCTCCTGCCCAACCTTGGGGGTCCAGACGCCTCCTGCCGGAGGCTCTACGCGGGGATCGTTCGGTCCATGGCCCTCTACGGGGCGCCGGTGTGGGCGCCGTCGCTGCGTAAGCGACCGGCGGCCATTCTGAACGCCTGCCGGAGGGTCATGGCAATTCGGATGGTGCGGGGATACCGCACGATTTCCTGCGAAGCGGCGAGCCTTCTGGCTGGCCTACCACCGTGGGATCTGGAGGCAACAGTCCTTGCACACATGCACGACATGCGCGTGGAGATGCAACGTCGGGGTGAAAGTCCTCTGCCGCGACAGGTCACGGCATGGCGGACAGAGCTCCGGCGGGATCTCATGGTGGAATGGCGTCAGCGACTATCGCAACCCCGTCATGGGCACGCCACAATTATGGCGATAAGTCCCCTCTTTGAGGCGTGGCTGGAAAGACCTCACGGCGTCCTTACCTTCCGCATGACACAGGTCCTCACCGGAAATGGCAAGTTCGGGAGGTTCCTGTTCCGAATTAAAGCGGAAGTGACGCCCGGGTGTCGCCACTGTGCGGAACGCCCGGAGGACACGGTGGAGCACACAATCGCGGTGTGCCCTGCTTGGGCGGAGCATCGCCGTGCCCTCGTGGGGGTGATCGGCGGCGGAGACCTCTCGCGCCGGGCCTTGGTCGAGGCCATGGTCCGGAGCGAGGAGGAGTGGCAGGCGGTCGCCGACTTCTGCGAAGCAGTAATGCTCGCTAAGGAGGAGGCCGACCGCATCAGGCAACGGCGCTCTCGCCGCCGCCGCCGGGATTCCGATCCCGATTTCCAGCCACCGTAGTCGCGGGCTTGCGGACAGTGAGCAATGGGTAGCTCGCTGTCCGGCCGTCCGGTAACCGTCCGGACCAAGCCCAAGTCGTCGACGGCGCGCGCTGTTCCCGCGCGTCTCAAGGAGTTGTCAGCAACAGCAGGGGCCCAGCCGGGTCGAAGCCTACTGGGGCCAGGGTAATCCGAAAGGGCGCTCGAGCCCCGGTATGAAGGCTTGAAGGAACGGGATGGGTTTTTTAGTCAGTAAGAGTCTGACACTATCTCCCGCTCCGCCCAAGAGCGGGGGTTGTCATAAGATGATTTTTCCCATCGAAAAAAAAAAAAAAAAAAAAAAAAAAGATCTTTAGCTCTGCTGCCACCGACTTTCTTAAACGGTTGCTTGGTTTGCTTTCTTAGAATACATTTCTCACTCTCTATTGTTGCTTTGACATCAGAAAAACTCATTCTATATTTTCCCAAACGATTCTTCTCTAGTAATTTAAGTTTTCGTGCCTCCTGGTTTCCCAGTCGGCGATGCTATTATCATCTGATTTAATGCTACTTCCTACAAACGATGCTGTAACTTATTAACCTCAATTAAAATGCCTTTTAGTAAAACTTCACCCTTTATCTTCTGTTTTCATAATTTTGCAGCTAGACTTATTGAACAAAACTAGTAGGTTTTTACTCACAATTCCTCGCATTAAGTTGTTTTTTGCTAGCCCAGGTACAATAATAGGTATACTTAACAGTAACTTTCTTACCATTTGCAAATGGTAGCTATAATATACGTATATAGGGTGACTGTTAATTAGTGTACGATACTTAAACACGTGATTGTGCTCATGATAACCAACAACTTTTACAATGGGAAAAAACTTGAAATCAGTTGTTTGTCTAATGTACTGAACAGCTGATATTTTTTTCGCTATTTCGGCTTTGCTCCCATGATAAAAAATGGTTGTTATCATGAGCACAATGCACGTGTTTGAGTATCGTTCGCTAATTGCCAGTCACCCAATATTTAATGTCTTTGATAGCCATACTTAACGTAACTTCAACCTATTTCTGCTAGTAACCAAAATGCAGGGGCAATTTGGTTTACTGTTAGGGTTCCGTCGACCAAACTAGTTCAGAAAAATAATTATAACAAACTACGAATCTTTATGGAGCTGTCTGCTACAATAGATAGCTAACTTCTGGAACTACTAAGTATGTTATACTGTCGACTTCAGACTTGGAATAGTAAGTGATAAAAAATTGTTAAGGTACTTTAACAACAAGTGAGAGAACTGGAATAATATTATCACTACCATTGCAAACGATTTCTGAGTTCACACAAACCTTCATTTCACCGTCGCGTCGCGTCGACAGCGGTTTTTTCACACAATCTACACAGTTATCTGGGTTATTGAATATACCTACATAATTATTATGATGTTACAAAGCTGATGGACAGTTTTCTGGAGCAAATTAGGAGATAAAAATAAAAAGATTGAATATATCCATTTTATTGTACACAGTTTTTCACAAAAAAATCCTTTTTAACTAATGATTTAAGCAGTTAAGTGTGGTTAGAAAGAAGTAACTAATAAAATATAAACCGTTTTAATGCAGACGAAGATAGGTAAGCTTGCTTTTAATGCACAATCTATATCTACTAATATTATAAAGAGGAAAAGTTTTTTTTTTTGGTTTGTAGTATCTCTGGAAGCTGGAAGATTGGTCCGATTGCAAAAATTTTTTCACCGATAGAAAGCTGTTTTATTCCTGAGTGATATAAGCCATATTTTAAGTACGAGGGCGAAGCCATGGGCAAAAGCTAGTTATACATATTTCAGTACGTAGAATCTTTCTTAATTTGCCCGATTGCAATAAAAGTGGAATAAAATCTTTAAATGTTAAACAATGACATTGTTCTGTAGGAGCTGGTAGCTCGCCCCGAGCGCGCGAGCCAGCCGTCCCCAGTGGGTCAAACATTTTACCTTCGCCAACAGGACACTCGATTGTTCTTTCGATTCAATTGTGTGGAGTCATAGATACATTAACATTAGATAAGGCATCACATTGATTAGCATTTCATGTTATTGGTTCGTTGTAATACTCATTACATAAACTAATAGAACTAGGTATATATGTCTTGATTTGACTTGTTATTGCTAACGGTACTTTTTTAATAACTCACGTTGTTTCTATTTTATGATAATGAAATATTACTCCCATATTCTCACTTCCTCGATTCAGTTGGTTAGGCGAGGTATGTACTCGTACATAATATGATAATATACTCGTATGTAAGTTTATTTTTTATTTTTGAAGCGGTTAATAAAAGGCTTGGAACGAACAGAATTCGGTACCTATAATTGTTATGCTAGACGTTGATATTCTCCCGAGCGGCGGCGGCGGGCCTATTCCACAGATATCCAATCTTTTGACATCAAACACGCAAAAAGTATCTTATGGTTCTCAGAAATAGCGTAACTTTCTATCAGTGAAAAAAATTGTAATTGGATGTCTATTGAAAGGTAACCCAGTTACAGACAGACACTCAGACAGTGTCACTTCTTCATTAATTGATATATCTATCACTTATAATACTTATGTAAATTGTATTAGGTGCTGATAGTCATAATTCTCACTTTACAAAATGTTAAAAGTTTGCCCTCATCGATATTCCGGAACAGAATTTTTTTACAATACTTAACCTTTCTGTTTTGTTTCCAAAGTACGAGTAAGTAACAAAGGGAAGTTGCAGAAATTGTTAAGCTCATTCATAAAACATGTAAAGGGACGCACGTGTCTCGTGGCGCGAGGGGTGAGCCGTGAGGGTCGCTTTGTCACTTGCTTCACTGTTTCTTTCACTATCTACACAATAATAATGATCGTATTACATTTTTCACACTTAATGTCCTTAATGTTACGGTCCTAATCACTATTTCTCTAAAAAGCAAAAAAAGTAACGATCTCGGCTCCCCCACGAGTCACGACTAAGTTTCGGCATTTGGTCCTGTGCCAACTTCCTTGCAGACACCACAAAGTTCAATGTCGGCTTGAATGTACGAAGGAAATCTTTTGTTATTTTACTACGAACACTATCGTACGTACTACAGTGTGGGATGGTTAGGCATGATGACTTGTTTTCAACACTGAAACAAAATTTCCCAAGAATGGCCGCCGTCGGCGCCCGCCGGCAGTCGCTGACAGAGTAAAGTTTTCTAGTAAGTAGCTGTTGTAACAAAGGTCATTGGGAAGTGGGACAACTGTTTTTGCTGTTCTTTATCTGCCGTCGGATCGAGCGAAAGGTATGATCATCACAAGTCACAGCACAACGCTGTTTCCCGGTGAAATCGTGTGTATTCTCACACGAGACTAGCAAAAAATCGCTGGTGTAGCTACAAGCCGTTAATTGTATTGAAATATGCGAGGCGCGTCTCACAACCGCCCGTCATAGTCAAGAATCGGGTGTGTTTATATGGTTGAGTCACGGTTAGTGCGATGGCAAGCCGCCAATGCTCCCGACACTAACACGCAGTAGAGGAGGAACAAACTGCGATCAATGAAAATAATCGATGTTAAACCATGGGCTGCCCTAAATTGTTTAATTATACTCTGAAACAAACAACTGAATTAGATAAATGAGCCCAGTGTTTATTGATGTAAATGTTTGAAAACTTTACCATCTTAACTTATTGAGGATGCCCGAAACAAACCTGCATGACCGAGGCACAGGAAGTGATACAAACGAGGTCAGTAGCTGTGGTTAGTAGGTACGAGTCGAATACGTAAATGGCTATATACTTATAACCAATAGTTTTATCTCTGTCATCTTTTTTTTTGATGAATTGGCACCAGAAGGAGAATTGGAATGACCTAATAAAGGGAGTCAGTGTGTGACAGTTGACAGGAGAGATTGAAAGAAAAAAACGTATTGCGCCGACCCCAAGCAAAATGGGATAAGAGCATGTTGCAGGCATGAGGAGGGTCGAAATGGCTACTCGTGATAGCCAGCAGAAGTTGATATTCCATCATGAAATCATCTTATTTGCAGCAACTGAGCAAACAAGAGTGATATCGATGTTTGAAATATACCTACTTATTTTAGTTATTTATTTAGTCAGAATTGAATTTAATCAACATAAAGTGTAAAACAGTGCTGTAGGTACAATTTTCTAAAAATGTATGTAATTTGAATTTCGAGGGCTACATTGAAGTAATCAGATTAATAGAAAGTGAACGTGGGAGCAGCTGCACTGGCTGCGCAGAGCGGTGCGGGCGCACGGCGCGGGGCTGCGGACTGGTGACGTCATGCCCCTCTCCCCGCCATGCCACCGGCCTTCCCCCGCGGTCATCAATATCAGGCCTCTACTGATGTAACCTTCATTGATCATTGATGAATCACGCCGTCCAACCGTCCGACTACCCTATTTTTATTAGATTACGGAAGAATCCGACACGGTACTGTTTGCAGAAGTTGCGCACAATCATATACATACATTAATGTTAGCGGTACTGTAAATATCTATGTATTGACATCAGCTGTTCTTTAGTGACATGTTTATGTTGATTCTTGAGCCAACAAACATAGGTTTGCCGTTGATACGGTAGAACCATTTGGGCCCTTTTATAGTAAAAACAAACTACATAACCAAGTTCCACACTTACAATATTAAAGGAAAGATTAGATTGCAAATGAACCTTGTAGAAGTTAATAAATAGTTTCAACTCTGTCAACTGAGGCATTGAGGACGGTCGGCAAGGCACACGGAAGAACAGTAATTTGGATCACAATTGTAATTAATTTCAAAGCGGGCGGAGATAAATTATGAAGATGCATTATGGCTGGGATGGGGATGGGATAGTGACGGGCTCACGGCCAATGTCGCCATTTAGATATAGTCGTTGAGCTGTGTTTAGCTTTACAAATCCAATCATCTTCCTGACCTTGTCTCATGTTATTCAGAGTCCATGCAACATGCATTTTTCTTCCAATCTTTCTTCTCTGTCACTGACAGGGATACCCTCTTGGCTTGCGGACAGTGAGCAATGGGTAGCTCGCTGTCCGGCCGTCCGGTAACTGTCCGGACCAAGCCCAAGTCGTCGACGGCGCGCACTGTTCCCGCGCGTCTCAAGGAGTTGTCAGCAACAGCATGGACCCGGCCGGGTCGAAGCCTACTGGGGCCAGGGTTATCCGAAAGGGCCCTCGAACCCCGGTATGAAGGCTAGAAGGAACGGGGTGGGTCTTTTAGTCAGTAAGAGTCTGACACTATCTCCCGCTCCGCCTAAGAGCGGGGGAGGTCATTGGATGATTTTTTCCCACCAAAAAAAAAGCTTATTGGGGCCAGGGTTATCCGAAAGGGAACTCGAGCCCCGGTATGAAGGCTAGAAGGAACAGGGTGGGTCGTTTAGTCAGTAAGAGTCTGACACTATCTCCCGCTGCGTCCAAGAGCGGGGGTTGTCATTGGATGATTTTTCCCACCATAAAAAAAGGGATACCCTCTTCTTTTGTTATTAGGTTTAAGGGAATCTGGAAAGTGGAAACAGAATTAGGCTGAATACCTACAATATGCGTTAATTAATCGACCAATATAATGGTTCCCTTTACGTGGCAAGGTCGCTGGTCAGATTGAAACTTTTTCGATTGACGTTTTCGAAGCTGACTCCAGCTCGTTCGTTCGTTCGTTCGTTCCACTGTTTCTATCCATAACCGTAGATAGAGAGAAGTGTAAGGAACGTCGGAGGGGGGTGTTCCTACAACAGGACAGTTCCTGTTGTAGGAAAAACCTGACTAACAAAAACTGGAACCTGTTGCTGAAATTAGTTCTTTGTTTCAATGTCACGGGCTAATGCGATGGCGGTAAAAAACGGATACAGTTCGTACAGCCCGATTTATCAAGGCGAGGTAAGGCGTAATACAAGAGTGCTTTAACATTTAACGATTTACGTAAGCAAAGGTTTGCTTATCACAGCTGACGGCCGACGACGATGTGACGACACGTTGAAAGCGATTTCAAGAACATTCACGCAAGAGGAAGGTAGATTGCTTGGACCGAATTGTTTCACTTGATTAATAAACAGAATATTGATGGAAAACTATTACCGACAGAACTGACTTGTTAATTCTTAAGAACACTTAGTTGGGCTTTGGGCCTTATTTATAACTAGCTACTGTCAGCGGCTTCGCTCGATAACCAGTTATCTCAAGGGAACATATTCCCGGAATAAAAATGATTGTGCTACTTCAGGACGTGTGTGTGTATCTGTGTGCCAAATTTCATCCAAATCTATTCAGCAGTTTCAGCATGAAGGAGTAACACATATACAATTTTCAACTTTATGATATTACAGTATGTGTGCAAGCCGATTACATGATGATTAAAATTACAATTTTCTATAGACACTTAAAATTAAACATTGCTGTGATTAGCAATGTTTAATTTTAAGTTGCCTAACAGTGTCGAGGTTTTTTTTTTGTAAAATAAAGGGTATCAAAATAAAACTAGGCAGTACTCGTAAGTTTACTTTTCGCAGGTAGTGCATAAAACAATAGAGCGTGAGGGATCCGTAGGTACGAGTGTGTAATTGGTTTTCACCCAATTAACTGCGGTATTAAATGACCTCTCGTCTCAACATTTCAACCGTTGATTTCCAATTAATTCTACGAATAATTAAATACTTATCGATTGCTAATTTGCGGACAGGATTCGTTCATTATTAATGCAATTAATGGACTTGTTCATGGTGTAATATTGTAATATGGAGACGAGTTGAACGTAATGTTGTGTTTGTCAAAAAGCAATCAAGAAGGCTGGAGTGACTGAAGGGCACGAAGGGGGCTGGGGTGACATGTGTTCAATAGGTAAATACATTGTACCACATAAGTATTCGATAGATGGTTCTGTTATCAACGTGATTGCTGTTATGATGAAATCTTTCATACGTATCGGTAAATTCATGATTGTGCTAAATAAAATTTATATCTACTCACGTCACGGACCTTATATAAATCATTTTGATTACCCACAATCGCCAATTTCTCGAATTTTATTCTTTGATTTTTCATGTTGTTTGATTGTTTAATTTGTCATGTTTTTTCGTTTTTTAGGTATATAATATTAAGTAAATATATATCGTATATCACACGGTGATTGCACAGTGGTTGCTTGGCACGATATTTATTTTCTACCTGGTGTTGACTAATGGTAATAATGGCACAAGTTTGTGTTAGAAGAGGCCTCAGCCTTGCAGTGGACGTAGTGGAGCCTTGTGGAGGCTGGAGTACCGTCCCATCACTTGTATTTACATTAATATCTCTTTTCCTATCAATATGCCCAACATTGTAAAGAGCGAGTAATCAGTTTGCTGTGTAACTATACAAAGCTATGTCATGTAGGTACTTAGGTACGGGGTTCTGAGTCGTGAGCTGGTAGATCACTTTCAAAAAACGCATTTAACCTTTCGAATATCGTAATTAGAGATACAGTAGAAAGACGAAGAGAGAGCGAACGCCGGCGTTCGCTTGGGGTTTAATTAATTAATGTATGGGAACATTAATTTGCACAATTTGGTTCTATTTATGTTCCGAAATACCGATAAACAAGGCCTGTTCACCCGGCGGCATCGCCCCATGAGATGGTTATCTGGTGGCCGTACCGAGCTGCGCACAGCCACACACGGGTGTCGCCGCTCCTCCGACAGGCGCGCGCGCCGTTCCCGAGAGCTCGCTCGTATGCGTGTGACTCATTTTGCGCTGATTGGCTCATCCGGTTCTCTGTAGACTTTAACTCTTTAACTAGACATGTGTTTTATTTTATTTTTAACCAGTCAGTTGTGTGGTCGATGCGATAATTTGAAAAGTAATTTACCTAATGACACATTGTGTTATTCATCGCAAAATTGTTAAATTAACCTTTAATGGTTGGTGCAATTAGGAGATTTTGCTAATTATTTTATTAATCTGAAGTAGATTAAGTTTGGACTCGCCTGAAGGCACAGATAACTTTATCTATGTTTGAAGGGCACAGTGATCCGTGGCGCATGCGCCTGCGCATTAACAGACTTCTCTTATTTATTTTTGTTGTAGTCGTCCACATCTCTGCTAAGTGCAAACGCAAATGGTTCTCATCTCGTTTACAAAGATGTTTTGAAACACTTGACTGACTATTTATTGAAGTATCATTATTCTGCACTTCTGGGAAAAGCAGTAAAAGAAACAAGTCGTACTCAGTGCGCAGATGTCACCAAGCGGTGTTCAGTGGTAACTGTTCCACAGTTTAATACTTCTGTTTATTACATAAACAAATGATTACTGACTTACTTCTTTTTTAGTTTATCAGGAAATCGATATTGTATCTAATCAATTAATCACGTTGCCCTAAAATTATCCATTGGGGCCATTTTATGGACCAACTGTTTTAAATTTCTCTGACGTCAAACTTGGACGGTAAATGAATATCTTGAAATCAGCCCAATGTGCTATTTTCTTGCAGTAGTTAAATGTAGGTACAGAGATAAACGGTATCGAATGGCTTTTGCGTAATTCGGCAACAGAGGCCTCAGATACTACAATTATAAAATCTGTTTGATGGAAAAGTAAAAGAGTAGTTGTAGCTCCCTAGTGTCAATCTTGCAGTTTGTTGTATGCCATCAGGTAGCTGCAAATTTAGTAATAAAATATGGCGTAGGCGTATTCCGGCGATCAGCCTACGCGTTGGGATCAGTAAGTGAGCAAGGTGAGTGGTTGACCCGCGGAGCTCCCGCCAGCCCGCTCCAAACCAGTTGCGCTGGCGGCTTGGCTGGCGGGGCGCCCCGTTCTGCGGTCCACATCCAACCAAACAATAAAAACACGGTAAACACTCGGTTACCCGTCAGATATTGTTGTTGACCTAATTAGGCACAGTTATTCTACTCCTTTTTTTTTGAGGTAGGAACTCATCAAATATCACCTTACTCTGTGTGAAAAAGAGGGAGTGTCTAACTTAGTGTTCCTTCAATTGCCCTTTGCGTTCTAAGGCTGCAGTAACTCTTTCGAATAATCCCGCTGAGTTTTGCTACTCTTCAAGTATTAGCCATTAGTTTGGCAAGTATCTACTGAACACTATCCACTTATGCAGGTACAGACTGTATTTCTTATACCTATGGTCTGTAACCAGGCTGGACATCAGTGGTTACAATACAGTCTAGCCTCTTGTACCTAGGTAGCGGTACTATACCTAACCCGTAGGTACTATGTTGGGTGAACTCGAGATCAAAATGTTACTGCTAATGATCGGACGACTTCATCTGATCTTCTACCTATACCTATCAGATCATTAATCATTTTGCACTATAATTAAAACTGCAAGAAATATCTAAGGTAGAACAACAGACTTTTTTTCTTATTGATAGGCTCGCGTTTGACCACCATCTCACCTGATGGTAAACGATGATGTGGTTGACGATGGAGCACGCTTGCCTAGAAGTAACCTATTCACTCTTGACTTAAAGACGCCTAAGTTGTAGCTATCAGGAAACACAGACTCCGGCAGGGAATTTCACGCCTTGGCTGTACGCACAGTAAATGTGTTCCAAAACGCTTCGTGCGTATGGGTGGGATGTCTATAATGTACCAGTAGCGCAACGCCGCACTTCTTGTGGTTCGATGGTGGAGAGCAACTTGGCGGAATTAGATTGTGCAATTCCAGTGCACACTCCCCGAAATGTAAACGATAGAAAACTGACAGACCAGCAACTCGGCGGCGATGCTCAAGGCGACTTCGACTCTCCAAGTGCATCATTGCCGATGATTCTCTTGGCTCGCCTCTCACGCTGGAGTCGATTAAGCTGGTATTTGGCAGACCCATCCAAAGATGAGAACAGTACTCCATACACGATCGAACTTGGGCTTGATAAAATTCAGCAGCTGTTCCGGCGTGAAGTACCGTCTGAATTTTTTGGCAGCCAGTTGAGCCTTTGGCTCGATATATCAGCCGAAATTGAGAGTAGATGACACAGTAACCCTAATAAGTATCGGCACGGTTACACCTCGGAAAGATGGAGCCGGGTGGAAGTGATTCCGTTTAGCGGAAAAAAGACACGTCTGGGTTTAACTTTTAATTAAAAGGCAATAAATTATTATATCTACCTAAATGATGTTGTTTGAATTTCTTAATAGAAGTAAGTATAGTAATGATGAATTATTATTTGGTTCAGACAATTGGGTATTTGCCTGTTTTTGTACAATATTTTATACTAAATAAATAACACTAAAAAGAAATCTTTTTCTGAAAACAGCATCAAAATTGGTTATTAAATGAAGCAGTAATTAGCATACCAAATATCGGTGTGTGGAAGAGTGGGGGCGTGGTGGGATAATCTCGCTATCTTTTTTGAGTATACGCAATCTAATGGCGGTGACGTCACATTTCAGTATATGCTTCCTTAAGGCTTATAGTCCCTTGAACCATCTGATCGAAATTATGTGGACGCAACTCTCGCACTCGCCTAGCCGGCAGTACGCAAATCTGTGCATTTATTTGCGGCCAGCAGCGCCCGGCAAGCGCTTTAAATCCATTTTCTTTGCGAAATATTGATTGATTTAGATATGCAATGTTCACTTTGAAGAATATTTAACCACCAATTTTTATGTGTAAAAATGTTTGTAAAGGTCCAAGCCGTTTCGAAGGAGTAGGGAAAAGTTGCGAAAATGCTAAATAATTTTTAGACAAAAGTATTAATAGCACGAAAAAATCAAATGTTGATGTTGTTCATGAATCTTTAATAAACATATATTTTTTTCAAACCTATTAACCTGGCCGTTACCGAGGAGTAGGCTTCAGAAAGTCACTGTTTTATGGCATTTTTCGGGCGCTTGGGCCTTAAACTGTTACTTAACAGTTTTCCTTTCCATCACTTGAAAGGTTTCTAACTTGATTAATATTTAACGAATTTGAAATTTCTTTCTATTTGCGATTTTTGATACTTTTTGATAAAAACAATAAAAAAATAGAGTCGAGCACGCAATTAAGGTAGTAAATAGGTACTTGTACTATTGCGTTCATTTCTGCCTGATCACCTAAAAATATTTGCGCTTGAATCCTGCGGCGAGGCGCCAAACCAAACTCTTTGAAATTTTACGTTTTGAGTGCAAGCAAAAATAAACTTAGCAGTGGTCAGGCGGAAGTGTCTTTGATGGTACCTTAGTACCTAACAAGCTGGTATACCTACTTAAAATGTTGAACAGTTCTAAACGACAAGAGGTTCACTTCATAACTTTCTAGATTAAGCACAAGTTTGTTTTACTGAAACCCGAAGCAAACAGAAGTTCTGGGACTGAATGAATATATTGTCAGAACATAAGGGACCCTCCATTAATCATGAGTTTATTTAAACCTACCTCCCCTACCTAAAATCATGTGTATTTTTTCGGTAAAGTACTATGTAAAAAACTACATTTTTCGGAATATTATCTTTAGCGGGGAAATCGTTGCCTGGCAACGGTGCGATAAGGTCACGTGCCGTTTTGTTTCGCTTTAGAAATCGAAAGAAAAAATTATACACTACACCTCCCCCCATGAGTAGAGGTTTTTTGGATACCCTCCCCTTGAGCGCCCCACATGGTTAAGGGACCATCCCTAACATGAAATGGAGGTGTAGGTATATTTATATACCAATATTGTATAATTTTACAGGGAGAAAGACATAATTTTATCTCTCTCATTTTCCGTTTAATCGCAATAGATTCGTAGAAACCTATTTACGGGGTAACCGATAAAGTGTTAACAGCTGATTATTCCTTATCTGTTTAGGACATGTTGTCCAGACGATAGTTAATCAATTTCCTAGTCAACATTTCAATGTCCACAATTTCGCAGATAACTACGATTGATGGAGCCGCTCGTTACCGCTGTTATAAATAGTGCCTGGTGTCTAGGTAGGTAGGCTGGTAAACGTTGACGTGTATGATTTTCTCAGTTAATTAGAGATATTATCTGTGTTCCGTTAGTGTCGTCCTGGGTAGCTGGCGGCTAGGAGAGGCGCAGCAATTATCCTGGGCGAGTCGCTGCGCCCGCGCTGCCGCCGCACGCAGCCGCTTGATGCACGACACGAATAATAAACCAAGCCACTTCCTGCCGCCGATAAGCGCTTCATACACACATCACATCACACACGCACAGCACACTGTCACAACACTCATACATACTCGTACTATTATGGCAAGCTAACTACATACATTAGTAGTGACAAATACATAGTTACGTTATATCTGTACATGCATTATGCTCTTTGTATTCAACACATTATTGCTTTGTTCACCACATTTAAAACATTCTTCATACACACTAAACTGCGCATTATGTGCTCATTATAAACGACACAGTAGTATCAGACAAGTGACAACCTCTACATTAAAATCATGAATAAAAAAGAATTGAATATAAATCACGTTCCTAAACTGTATATTCATGGTTCCTTCGTTTTTATTGCTACCTTACTTTAATGTTAATAAATATCCATAATAAGAGTGCTCTGTAGGGAAGTCAGTCATGAAATTAAAATAAACAATGTTACCTATAAAAAGGATTAAATGCTATCGAACACTTTGTGCTTTATCATTTACATCATCAGAATGATAATAGCATAGAAATAATCAAGTAAGTTTAGTTTATTTTATAATAAAAAACCGGCCAACTGCGAGTCGGACTCACCCATGGAGGGTTCCGTAGGAGCAAGTAACATAACATAAAAGTTCTTGTAGTTCGTTGTAACTTTGATCGATGTTTTAATAATAGTGTATTTTTCTAGATTTATGACGTATTAAAAAAAAACTACTTACTAGATCTCGTTCAAACCAATTTTCGTTGGTAGTTTACATGGTAATGTAAATTATATTTTTTTTAGTTTTATCATTCTCTGATTTTAGAAGTTAGAGGGGGGGGGGACACACATTTTACCACTTTGGAAGTGCGTAAACTATTCAATTTAGAAAAAAATGATATTAGAAACCTTAATATCATTTTTGAAGACCTATCCATAGATACCCCACACGTATGGGTTTGATGAAAAAAAAAAAATTGAGTTTCAGTTCTAAGTATGGGGACCCCCAAAATTTATTGCTTTTTTTCTATTTTTGTGTAAAAATCTCATAGCGGTTCACAGAATACATCTACTTACTAAGTTTCAACAGTATAGCTCTTATAGTTTCGGAAAAAAGTGGCTGTGACATACGGACGGACAGACAGACAGACAGACATGACGAATCTATAAGGGTTCCGTTTTTTGCCATTTGGCTACGGAACCCTAAAAATGGTGTTAAAATATAATTTTTATTAGGTATCTGTCTATTAAGTATACGCCTATAGTAGGTAAAACAAAGGAGAACACAGTTGCGGGGGGTCATGCAAGGAAAGTCATGAATAATAACCATTACAATCAAATTCGAAAGTAACTAGGTCATCACATGGATCACTGTGTCTGACATGAGTCACTCCGCTCAAAACATCATCAATATTTCGCATAAGAGTTTAATTTTAAATCGGAGAGGCGACTGATATTGGCCATACGAAATGACAGCGCAGAGGAAACATCGATTAGATAACACGAACATGAGTCAATTTAGTTTAAAGACCATTACGCGGAATCTATCTACATATTACTGTACTATGAGGATGTGATAGTCAACTCGCAGAAAACCCTGAACCTCGGAGCGAATGATCATAGATACTATTATTGTGACGTATGAAACTCTTTATTGAATGTCAGAAGCCCCAAATTCTGAACATCATGTAGCCAAAGCACACCCATTTGGCGTTTCTTATATTGATATTAGATAGATCTGGCTGAGTGTAAATGTGTGTAATAGTTACCGTGGCCCTGGAACGCAAAATGCAACTGAAGGAACACAGTGGTTTTTAGTCAGTAAAATTCTGTCACGCCCTCTCCACTCTACATTCAGAGCGGGAAAAGTTATTTCATGTTTGTTACCCATCTCAATAAAAAGAAAATATACTTACTATAAATCTGAAGATGCATAGGTGGATATTAGTATTCACCCAACATCAAAGATAAGATAAGGATGATAAAAGCAGTGGATTTAATTATATTTACATGTAGTTGTAAAGGCTAACGGCAGATGCTCTAATCCGTGACTGTCTCCATCCAAAATTCTCATCTTCTGTGTAGAACTACTATGAATACTAAGTAGTCGCAAGATGTTGACAATTTGTAACTATGCTGATTTCATCTGATTGGAATGAATGGATGGAAGATTACTAAGCTGTAACACGCTTATTATCTAGTGCATGCTGCTGCATGATTCAATGGGAAACGACTGATTGATGCGATTTATGTAGGAACTGATGATTTGTCAGTAAATGTATATGTTCTATATCAATGTTTACACCCAGGCCGTCGTCGCGCTGATGACACTGATGACGTCTCCTCGATATCGATTATCTTGTCAAGGAAAAAACTTCATATACAAATATAGGTAAGTACATGCATACTTATACATAGGCGAGCATTAAGAGCTCTCTACAATGTCTTCAAACTGAGTATTTTGAAAGTTCAAACGTGATATTTTACTATTCCATTGAACCAGAACATTCCGGTAGCCGAAACAGCGATATATTAATTGTTATTGTTGTTGCTTTTAGACTTAAGTTCCACGTCCGGGTGATGATTAACATTTATCTTTAGAAAGTGACGATGGTCGGTAACTGGTACGTTTGTTTGTACGATAAGTCGGTGTGCTGCTTAATCACCCAGTCTATTTACCTTGGAAGTCCAGTCTCCGACGTCATTACGGTTGAGTTCATTTATGCATTTCACTGAATAAATTAATGACATATTTCCCAGAAGGGTCACCCAGTAAGTTGACGTTGCATTTTACCACCTCTTACTCATAGTCATTGCATTGATTGAGAAACAATTTCACACTTTTTGGTTTTCAGTTTCATTCGAACGACCATTATTATTATTGTTTGTTCTATGTCGTCAATGCTCGTGAACAATCATGTTTTTGAGAAAAACCCAGTTGTAGTATTTAGTGTCAATATTGCCTCATCAGATGTGTTTTTATTTTACCAATGTTTGAAAATAAAATTGACCATCCTTCTAATAGTCGTTAGTTTTCCAATAGGGAAGAGACCGCCGCACCCTACGGCCCTACATTAAAAAGACTTCAAAGGCCGAAATGGGGATATTGTCAAGGAGCTCACATGAACATCCTTTTATGCTACTGACAAGTACTTGATTCCAACAAGTTAGAAGGGTGCCTCACAGAGGCACCACCTCAATTTCGTAATTCATAGAAACACGTTCGATTTTTTCGGCTAATATAATCAAATTAATTTGTATAATCCCCGTCGTGATAACGACCGAAAGACTAATAAAGCGGTAATTAAAGCAGTTCAATAACTAGGTATTAAGGATCTTCCTGAGAAACTCAGACATTGTTTTTTGCTGTCAGTATCTTATCGCAATTGATTCCATATCAGCAGATATTGTTGTTGTGCGCTTAGATATTATCTAGAACGTACCAACAATATAAAAATTTAATTGAGGCTCTAGCTAAAACCCAACGACAGTATGCCATGCTTAGATGTGGTGGTGATTATTATGAATAGATTCATTGTTGTCATGACCGAAGTACGGTTCAAAAGAAACTTAACTGTAAATCCGACTGTTTCAACTTGTGGGAGTATGATAGCGCGGAGTTTCGATTTCCTCGCTGCGATTATGTGGAACCGGCTCTGAATATCGGCTACTAGAACGAAAGTATGATGTGCAGGGAAAAGATGCACCTATCAGCCTTGCATCTTCAATATCCGCTACATTAAGTTCTTGTAAGTATTACACATGAACGGATATTAACTTTACTGGTGCCAATTATGATTAATTTGTAGTTGTTGAGTAAAAAATACTCATCTTCTCAAAATTTCAAGTTTCTTACTCGATTTAAGTGGCTATTGATGTTCGAGCTATCTTAGCATTGCTGTTAAATACGTGTAATACAACGAAATTAGGCGGTTTGATCATCGTAAAGTGAACAATAGTAAGTGCCGTCTGTTGGCACGGGTTCCACGTCATCTGCTCCGCGCCCGCCTGTGCAGCTACACGCCTCTGAAAACAGATGATACATACATCTGTCGCTAAAAACACCATCTCTGTAATCATAGATAATTTTGGTTCCACCATAATTCTAGTCTTATTACAAATTCAATACCAACACAACCGTTTATAAATACATATGTCTTCTGTTAATGGGTTTAGAAGACCTAAATTACATGTTTAAACTTTGATGCCATTTTAAATATATTGCAACTATACTTGTATAGAGATAATGTTAGTACATAAATAGAAACGTTTAATTCAGTTCAAGGTGAAATCAATGACAGTGTAGTTAACTTAAAATGTGTAATAGTTTACAGTAAACCGTTTGATGACAATAGCATTTGGGGTCTAGATGGGTCATCATATCTTCATGAATTGGTAATGTACTGTAAGCATCTATAGTTTGATTACTTGATGTAGGAGCATTCTGAGTTGCGAATTTGGTAATTGTACCAGAGCATAATAAGGGTATGGATGCAAGAACAGGTTTGCCGCAGAGTGGCTGCGGCCGTAACGAGGACGCGATGACACATGTCTAACGGTAATTCGATTTTTACACGGACTGTGCGCGTGCGCACGTGACGCTCAAAAGGAAAACCATAAACAAATGCTGGAAATGATCGGTTGTTTGTATAGAGTATCGGACACAAGGAAGTTACCAAGGGCGTTCTGAACATAAACACTTAGCTAGATACATTTATCTACTCAAACATATCACATTCATGGAAACACTTAGTTGAACTTGTTAAGATACTGTAACAGGCCTATATTCGTGACGTATCCATTTACAAGTTCATGAATGAATTTGGAAATAAACAAGAAGTTGCATATTCAAATCGAGTGTGGCTACCTGCCACACTCGATGCACTGTTCATTTTTAAACGATTATACAACATGTTCAATACCAGTTAACTTCGTGGGCTGTTATGCAAATGGTCAACATATAAAAATACGGTGTTTGTAACTTGATTCCTTTGATGTTAAGACTACAACTACAACATTCACAGTATTAAAAGATATTTCTTTGACGGTGAGTCAGTGTCTTGTGACCTATGTTTAAGAAATATCTACCTCATGATGGTATAAGTACTTATAAGTTGATTTGCATATATAATGAATGATGATGCCGTGTAGCGTGTAAGTGGACGAGTGTGGGTCAGGTTACGGCGCTGCGCGGCGCGGGCGCAGGTCTGGTGGCGACAAACTGTCACGTAACAGGCTCAGCAGTGTCGCAAGTGTTGCGCGGCTGAGCTTACAATAACATTATACATGCGACGAGGGGCGAGGGCTTTCAATTGATATATTTTCGAAACCGGTTCTCGTTTTATAAAGCCGGTTTTTCGAACCTCCTATGTTAAGTAAGCATAAATGAGCAAATCGCTTAATAGATAAATCAAATATCTATAACAGAGCGAGTGATTGAATGTCTGCAGTTCTTATGCCTAGAGTTGCATACTTACATTTTATTTTGGCCCCTCGGCTGTTCGCCCACGGCAAGTTTTTGTTGCGATACAGACGCGCGTTTCGACTGCATTGTTCCATAAGGCCGTCAGTCGCATTGCAATGCTCGACACAAGTGATTCAGTAGCGAACGAGCTAACGATAGCACAGTGTCCTCTAGGTTTGCCATTCTGAAAACAGGCTTTATGTTGTGATGCGAGTGGCGTGATGCGCTGGTGATTTAGCATAAGGTTTACTACTACGCAGTCATTTGTAGCTCAGATCAGTGAGAGATCAGAGCGACAAACTTACTCGATGCGATTTGTGCAATACTATGAATCCATGCCGATTCATCGTCATTAGAATGCGACTGTTTTGGTTGAAATCGGCCTGAAGGAAGGCACACTACCTACGTTGCATCGCATTCTGTATCGCGATTGCGATAATACGACTATATGATGTCATCTAATAATTCATAAAGACTTTGATAGAACTGCTAGAATCGTTCTAAGCACTGTGAGAGAGAAAACTGCTTCTCTCCAGGTGTTCTTCTCATCCTGTCAATGTAAGTAGTTAATAACAGTCGCAATCAGTGACACACATTAGAAAGTAGACAATACGATGCAAGTGGTGTGTTGTGTCGAGATGACAGGTTATAGCGGTCATGAGCACTGCAAGTGTTCGGTGTCGAATGGCGCGGCCGCCGGCTGCTCAGATAAGTATCATAAAAGGCGCATGAGTGGAGCGGGTGTGCCACTTCAGCGAAGCGAAGGCCAGAAGTCAATTTGGGGCGAAGCTGGAGGCTCCTCGACCGTGCAAATGTCACGCGTGCTATCTCACACAATTACGTTACATAACGCACTTGCAGCACAGCACTGAGCACAGTGTGGCAACCATCTACTGCGCTTACGGCTCGATAAGTTTGTTCTCCCGAAATTCTAATTGAATGACGGATAACACCCAACTACAAGAACCCGATTACGTCTCAGTGATCGATTTATTACTGATCGAAATTGTACACGCACTAGTTCTTTATAGCGCCATCATCACAAGCCTAATGTAAATTGATTGACACGCTTTTTAAGCGGGTGTTGGTCGCGTGGCGTGTATTTTGGGCGTAATGGGCACAGGCGTCAGGCGCACTGACGTAAACCAATCCGCGAACGTGGGAACATGGCGGAATCCTTGCGTTTGTTGCTGAATAGTTTCACGGGCCATTCACGATTATCAAAACTATAATACGAATAATTCGTTTGAAAAGGTCTCTGAAAATCTTATATACAGGCGCAAGTTGATTACAATCTACTATGAATGTTTCTATTGCAAAATAAATGAAATATAATGTCATGCTGTAGGTATGTTTTCTTTAATTTAAGTCGCGATACTGTTTATTATCAACAAAGGTCGTCTGAACGAAAACATAAAGAACGTAGAGAGTCATTGTTTTAGAACAAGGTGTGTGAACCCTGAGTTGAAAGTGTGCGTCTGATTGCTCGGATTTCGGAGCGCTCCCCTTGCTGACTGTACTGTATTTTTTTCTTAATATTGCGGTTATGTTTCACAATAAGCAGTTGTGTAGCAGTGATATTGATACTGATTGACAAGTTTCACGTCCTACATCTGTGTGGAGCTGTAACAAGCGAGGTGCGGAGGCGTCGCCAGCCGCTCATTGTCTGAGCGTCTCAACTTGTCTGCGCTCACTCAGACCACTATCTAAGAATATGTCTGAGACTGTATTAATGAGTACCTAAAACAGCTTCTCTGTCTTTCTTTTGTTCAAGATCAGTTCAGAATTCATTAGTCAAGTGTTGTCGATTACGACAGTTTTAATAGAAGAGTTAACTTTCAGCATTACCAATGCACACAAGTATTTTTGAACACAAGCTCTACTGTATCAAAATATATGAGTGTAGGTCCTATTTAAATCCGATTGCGCGACAGCAAAGACAGACCTATGTTTTTAAATGCAGTATTTCATGCAAGGAGCCGTCAGTCAGTCAGAGAGTTCCGGTGGTCACCACACTCGCCACAAGAACATTACCATAATCCGGCATTAGGCTCGGAGCGCACTAAAGGGTTGTCTGAATGGGATACGGTTCATTATGCAATCGAGGTATTTCCTCTTTGTCCGTAATGAGATTGAAAAAATAAGGATACAGGGAGGTACTATACACTCCAGTGGAAACATGGACAGAGAATATTCCTGCGTAAGAGTTTCATTATACTCTTGTGCTTGAAACTTAAAAAAAAAAAAATTTGTTGTAACACTTGCGTTGCGTTGCTTGTAAGCGACTAAATTCTTCTTTGACGTAAGAATATATTATTATTATTTTTTTTTGTAATAAATCGGAAAAATAAGATTTTGTAAACCTCTAAGTTATTTATAATACAAATAATGATTAAATTGCTATTATAGAAGTCATTGAACATTGTTAAGTTCTGTTGATGTTATTTCTTAGTGAGGAAAAACTGTTTTGTGTTTTTCCTTTTAATAGATCTCAGTTATATCACGTAGAGCTTAGCAATATAATTTAAACCATACAGCTACATTAGTTTTGCCTATTTCACGTATAATCTTTACGATCGCGAATGACGCGTAATGACGCAGGTGTAGGGGCAGCATCATAACAGAAGACATACTTGAATCAAACGGATTCATCTGCCGTAGCGGAAGAATGAGCGAAGTTTCAAGTACCTTCGATCTAAATATAAAAGTAGGTTGATGTGTTTGTTTGCATAGACCATGAGGAGATATTTATTTTCATTCGGCAGCGGCCGCAGCATTCACATCTGTTTCTGATGTGCAATATAAATTATTGTTACTCGTATAAGTTTTATATCGTATTGGAACAATTAATCTGTAGTGCTGCAGCGTTTCGGCGGGTGTTGTTAGCTCAGTAACAGAATTAACATAGTGTAGTGTTTGTGAGTGCACAGATGCTCGTTTGGCAGCTCGCAGCTGCGGTATTAGGTCATGTGAAAGTTCATGTGTACGTAGAGTGGCTCGGATAGAAGCGAGCGGGTTCGGGAGTGATGCGTCCTCAGTCCTCCTCTGAACTGGAGTAGTGGGACGGATTAGGATAAGGCGAGTCAATGGCCGGGTCACGTGGCTATTTGCGTTCCACTCCTTTCGCGCCGCCTCGCCGCCTCGCCGCCCCTCTTCTTCCGTTCCCTTGTTTAAACTACCCGCAACCGACTAATTTTGGTCACTAATCTGTTGAACAATAAAGACGTTACAAACACGCTCGAGGGTGGGGTTTTGTTTTCTTTTAGTGAAGCGTTTACTGTGTGTTAAACATGAACAGTCACTGGATGATGCGGGGAACGTATGTTCGAAAAGTCATCCACCAAGACTACCACTCATTTATTGCTATACATCTGTTGTTAATCGTATATTAGGGAGTTAATTGGTTGGTAATAACCTCTTTTAATAATTAAGAAATTGATAAAAATTATACATGTTGTGTTGTTGCTGTGAAGGGAAACGCCCAATCATTATTGAAACCCAGAGCTAGTTAATGAATAGGTAGTTGAACATTCACACATCGAATGATAACTGTTTCATCACAGGGCACAATTATTAGGCCAGTGATATTGTTGGAATTAGGCGATGTTGTACTATGATTAATTAACGCATTTACGAAGCTGTGTGTTGGCGGAGCTCGGCGGGTGCGGCGCCCAAACAAACAGGCCGTCCAAACACTATAGCATATAATACATTTACTATTTACATAGGCTAGGTACGTGGTTATATATCTAACCATACCTATCCTATTAGCAGTGTTGCCAACTCCAAAAGTTCCAAGACACTAGACTCAATAATAATAATAATTCTTATTCAGGTCAAATAAATACATATCCATTTTCAGAATTATAACATAGGACGCAAACAATACGAGTACATTAAAGTAGAATAGAATAACGTCAAAATGAAACCTAATCAAATACATTAAAATTAATTAGACAATGTCAATAAATTACAATAATTAAACATAGCTAAATTAAACTAAATAAGTCGCTTGAGTCTCGAACTGAGTCTACCAGAGGCAGATGCAACAAAAGGCCTGAAAAAATATTTGTAAGTAATTAAATAATAATTAAATATTTCTAATGCAATATTAAAGTATTATTGAATAATTAATTCAATAATAATTTAATATTGCATTAGATAAGTACCTAGTGTATTTATTTTGAGATTGATAAATCATCTACAATAATAAATACACTAGGTATCTGATGCAATATTCTATTATCAGTGTATTTTAGTTACAATACACTGGTAATAGAGTTGGTAGTGTTGAAGTTTGTGTTGATTAAACTTTTGTGCGTGACCGAAAATAAACTATGTAAGTTCATTAACGATCCTTTGTTTCGTTCGTTTACGAATTTCGTTTCGGAGAGAGTCTCCTGTGTAGTAATCTTATTTTTTTCAAAATCAAAATTCTATGCAATCAAAGCGAAGTTTCACGAACGTAGGTCTAATCGCGTACTCCGTAGCGCGCGCATGAGTTCGCGCGACTTTTTTCAAATCTCTTGTTGACATAAAGGTGAATTTGAAAAGTATCTAAACTTTTAGATCAACACCTCGATTTGCTTTGACTCTGAACACGCTTGCAGTGACCTTTATGAGTAGAACATACCTCCCTGTCATCATCATCATTGTCATCATCATCATCATCATATCAGCCGATAGACGTCCACTGTTGGACAAAGGCCTGCCCCGAAGGTCGCCAAAACAAACGCACCTGCATGTCCCGCATCCATCAGATTCCCGCAACCTTCACTAGGTCATCAGTCCACTTTGTAGGAGGCCTTTCAACACTGCGTCTTCCGGTACGGTGCGGTCGCCACTCCAGAACCCGAAAACCGATAGGTACCTCCCTCTATGCTCTACTAATTAGCATCGGAGTGGTTATTATTATGATAGATAATTCTGACTGGTTCTTCAGGCATATTTTATTTTCTTTGCGGTTTGTATCCAATATTTTGTATCTGTACGTATTCATTGCGTCTCATCTCTTTGTGTAAATGCAGTCTCTTTGTCTAAGTGTAAATTATCCTCTTACTAAAGAAGGAAACAACGTGAAAAATCAATTAAAACTGTAGCGCGGAAGGCGCAGTTGATTGGTTTGCCACAACTATGTTGTTATCGTTGACTTGTAACGACATACGATAAGTCAAGCGGTCTACCCAGCAGTTTCCCCAACTATGCTAAGCTCTGCTTCCAGGCTTAAGGGCCTATTTACACCACTCGATATTCAGACAGTCTTAGTCGATGTCGCGTCGTGTCGCCTAGTGTAATAAGGGTCTTATTACGAATGAAAAATAAGACGAATCTGAATATCGTGTGCTGAATAACGCGTAGTGTAACAGGCCCTTTCCCAGATTCAGTAAAATTTTACATTTTACATGGACTGACTACCTATTCTTTCTCCGTTTTAAGTGTCATCGTGAGGAAACTATGTCCTGGAACCAAATATTCGAATCAACAACCCGCACTGGGACTGCATGGTGGGTTACGGCTCATTCCCCAACAGACCAACAGTTGGAGCATTATGACGTTAATTGGCTGCCTATTTCTGCCTCCATAGCTCAGTAACTGGGAAACACAAAACCCTTTGTCAAGAGTGGTGTCAGATTTTCTGCTTCTGTTTACCCATAGTGACATTTTTAATTGACGGTCGGAACTAACAGCTTTATTTTTTGAGATAGGAAATCATTAAATCTTGTTCTCGCGCTGGGTGGAGCGAGAGAGAGTGTCAGATTTTTACTGATCCTTCTTGTATTCAATCAGTTGCGGGCTTGCGGACAATGATCAATTGTTGGCTCATCGTCCGACCGCCCGGTAAGAATTGAACCCAACGGCCCATGATAACTACTGGGGCCAAGAGAATTTCTGAAAGGAATGCCGTGGTCTTATGGAACACAAAGGGTAAAATTGCAAGACGCAGGTGAGTTTTGGTCAATAAAAGTCTGAAACGTCCTCTCGCTCCACCCCAGAGCGGCGGAGCATCTCCGTGCCCTCGTGGGGGCGATCGGCGGCGGAGACCACTCGCGCCGGGCCTTGGTTGAGGCCATGGTCCGGAGTGAGGAGGAGTGGCAGGCGGTCGCCGACTTTTGCGAAGCAGTAATGCTCGCAAAGGAGGAGGCAGACCGCATCAGGCAACCGCGCTCTCGCCGCCGCCGGGATTCCAACCCCGATTTCCAGCCACCGTAGGCGCGGGCTTGCGGACAGTGAGCAATGGGTAGCTCTCTGTCCGACCGTCCGGTAACTTTCCGGACCAAGCCCAAGTCGTCGACGGCGCGCACTGTTCCCGCGCGCCTCAAGGAGTTGTCAGCAACAGCAGGGGTCCAGCCGGGTCGAAGCCTACTGGGGCCAGGGTTATCCGAAAGGAAACTCGAGGCCCGGTATGAAGGCTAGAAGGAACGGGGTGGGTTTTTTAGTCAATAAGAGTCTGACACTATCTCCCGCTCCGCCCAAGAGCAGGGGTTGTCATTAGATGATTTCCCCCCCAAAAAAAACCCCTGAGCAAGAGAAGTCGTTGGATATTAAAACCCGGGACCAACAGCTTATTGTACTTTTCGAGGCACAGAGTAGTTGTGGTTTGTGGTGAGTGGTCACTCATCCACGGGTTGACTCGTGCGTTTTATTTGGCTACGAGTTCCTCGATAAGTATTAAGGGCAAATAAAAAGTAAATGATATGTGCTCTAATCGAAAGATAGTGATTGCCTGAGTGGACTAATAGGGCAACTGAAGATAGTAGAGGTTGATAACCTTCTGTAAAGAGCACGGATAAAGAGTATATCAGGTAAATTACATGACACTATTTTTTATTACTGCGACCTCATTGGATGGCTTGATTTGATAGTAGTTCACATATTTATGTGTTATAGGAATGATAATTTTGGATGGATTGAAAAGTAACCAACTTAGCTGTTTTATTGTGAGCGAAATTACAAATTTTTTCGACAGTTCATAATCTCGCGGGCGAATCTGATGTTAATTAAATAGATACATCAAGCATTTGTGGAAATGACATAACTGAAGCGTTCTTGTTTTTATTTGTTGAAAAGACTGATTCTTTTATTAATTAATTAAATAAATAAACACCTATATCGAATACCTTCGTATTCCAAGAAAGCCAAATGTTGCATGTTTGGTATGGTAGGTATGACTAATTCATTAATGCCATGTTGGCTTCAAAACTTGCAGCGGATGCATGTGTAAATAATTCGGCAGTCCGTAGTCTTTATAATATCTCCTAGCCTAAACATCTTGCAAACTCAAGTACACATTAACTTTCTACAAAAGCTGATTTTGATTGTTTACGTGCCCAAGCTATTTGTCAGAAAGTTTAAATTGTTTTATTACATAGTTAAGGTGTATAAAGAGAAGGAAGAGCCTATTGTGAGGTGACGAAGGTAAATAATAGTCTCAATTTCGTGTGTATGTACAAACTAGGAAGCTTTCACTGACACTGTCACAACGTAGGAGTTGCCGAGATCGCGGGAATCGCGAGAGGTAATGACTTATTGTTTGAGCACAATCGAGTTCATAACAAGGGGTGGCGGACGGGTCCCGTTTGTATGTAGATCATTGGCTTCAGTTTTATATGGTGATAGTGCCGCCTCCAGTCGCCCGCGATCCTGTCCGAGCCGACGCCTGACTGCCACAGTCGGAATGTTGACAGACTAGTTGAAGTCTAGAACAATGCTAGCTTGACTACCCAGTACTGCGCTATGTGGCTACACTACATAAACGGTTGTGTTCCATGAAATGATGAACGTCAGCTTTCTAAAGAATGTGCAGTCATAATGAACCTAAGATGTGTACTTAATTGTATACATATATCTAGTATATGTTGTGTTTCAGACTGAACAAACAGTCTAAATTAGGAACGTCGAAAGCTTGAGCTGTTAAAGATTTTGCCATTACAAAGAACTTCTTTAAGTCCGAACTAGTATGAGGTCTGAAGATTCATGCATCCTGTGAGCCATAAGAATAAAAACCTTGATGAGTCAGCTAAGACTTGAACAAAGTTGACACAAGACTGCACTATAACAACGGACACTTGTAGAGAGAATTCCGACTAGCGGTCAGTAAGTATACGTATACATGTACTTCCATGTGTCCATTTCGATTCCACGGCAAAGATTTTAGTTGCCAGAAACAGTTTTTTTCGAATCATTATTAATTTTCGAATAATCGTGGAACGTAATTGCGGCCGAAACCGAAACGCCGCGTCGATCGAACACCAAAATATTATGCATTTTCGTTTCAAAACACTCTCTGGAGTCGTTTGAATGGCAATAATCGTAATGAACAGCGACATAGATAACATAAATAAGAGTATTTCAACAAGCCCCAACGTGATTGCTTTGTTCGAAAGGATATATCAGTAGGTGATTGTTTCTCAATTAGCATATTGCTTCACTGGCTTGTATAAAAATATGAATATTATTGTGTAGTTGAGCTCCGAATACTTTATATGGGTTTAAGCGGTGAGTGGGCGGCTGTCGGCCGTGAGACGTCGGCTGGCGCGATTAGCAGCGCCGAGTGGCTCCGAGCGGCTCCGAGCGCGACTTGCGACATTATAGCACGCACAACCTGCATAATTACCCATTATAATATCCCTATCAAACACTAGCTGCACAACTACACACGTACTAGCTTGATCCCCACGTTGTCACAGACACAAGCCTCCATGTGACGCCTTCGACCGGCACAGAATGCCGAGGAGCCATGCTAGTGGAAAATTAGCCGTACCTATTCTAGTGTAAAAGGGTGCATCCCGTCGGCCACCTCGCCGTGGACCCAAAAGCTAATAGACGAACTTCAATTTTCAAATTGTACATTCACTTCTGTGAATGCGGTTCGTCATTAAAAAACTGTTTATGTTTGTTTCGGTTACTGATCTGCTACTTGAAAGCAGATGACTCATGTCAATGGCACAGAACGACGCTATGCAGTTAATTAGTTAAACACCATAAACTTTATTTTTGTATTCGTTTTACGGATCCCAAAATTGGTACAATTGGATTTCCCCTTTGAGCAAGTGTGTTCAAAGCTTAATATGGTTGTTATAGAAAATTTGTAAGGAATACATAAATAAGTTTGGAAGCTGTCAGAGCAGTCTCGGTCTTAACTTGTGTAGTGTGGTGCTCTGTCACTACCATATCAGTAGATGAGTGTTAAGAGAAAATACTTTGCAAGTTACTAGAGATTATTCTTGATACATTAGGTATCATTGTACGACGACATGCATCGTGGTGGCGAATGACATGAAAACCTACTAAGGACCAATTACGAAGTTAACGTCGTCGGTTGCGCACTGTGGCAGTGTACGGGTACCAGGGTCTCAGTAGTAAGTAGGAGCGCGTACGAGACGAGTGCATGCGTGCAGTCGTCCCAGATTTGTGATAGCCGCGGCGCGATCCCGACAGTTGAGTATTGTGCGACCCCTGGGGTGAACGCTCTCCTCCGAGTCGTCGACACGGCCGCGATAATTACTGTCGCTCGAGTCTCCGAGCCCGGCCCGCCGCCTGCCTACGCCCCGTGCCCTCCGAACAGCTGCACCTAACGCTAATCGCTAATGTTACTAATTGAAACACTTTTGCTTACCTCGCCTTGACCACGTTGTTTTTGTTCTTGCGAAAGATGAGCAGATGAACTAGAATCAGAATGTCACTTAAAAACTTAAACAAACAGGTTATAGTAAGTAAGCAGGCAGAACAAAATTTAGGCTAACTTTGTTCTATCTAAGAGTACTGGCAATCGCAAAATCAAAAAATACTTGTAATGAAAAATCTAGATGTAATATTTTTCAATTTTGAAAATAAAAACATTGTCGTCTATAAAAAGGTATAGGTACAATTAAACTACGGGTACTGAGAAGTTCTGCTAGAAATAATTTCACGAGTACTTTCTATATCAGAGTACTTACCTAGTTTGTAGAAGAGCACTGCAGTTTGTAACATGAGGTTTAAACCAATTTTGAAGAATTTAACCTGGTTTATTAATTCTAACATTGGTTTTACTCGTTGGCCGCTTTTTCGCCGGCAGATGACGAACATACTGTGGCCTAATTTCCTAGAGTACAATGGATTATTATGCAAACCGCTTGTTGTGCGGAATACCTACGGATTTCAACGCATCTTGTACAGTAAATGCGATCGCTATTAAACATTTTTGTTTATGTATGTCAGAAAGGAGATCAAAAAAGCATTTTGAATTCTAATGTAATCGATAGGCATGAGTGGTAATGTTCAAAGGTTAACAAGGTATTTTAAACAATTCAATATAACGTGACTCCGTACACCCGGCGGACACCCCGGTGACCGGCCCTTCATTGTTTTCAAGGTGAAACGTTAAATATTGAGGCGATTGATCTTTGTACACACGTTAGTAAACAGACGGTCGTCCAATACACATTACGCATGGTGATGTTATGGCGACCAAACTACAGTAGCTGGCAATTTGACGTGGCGTTGAATTATTTTATGTTTACTGTTCCATGTTTAATATAAACATAGGTGGATAATGCCAATTGTTATGCGTAGTGTGTATTTGTGATCTTTGTTGACTGAGTATTGATTATGAAGTCCTCGAGACAAGCGAGAGGAACCTTTGAAAGATAAACAACTCGGTCGGAGAGAAAGAAGAATCCATCAGGTTGTTCCTAATCTCAATTGTGGTACCTACTGTGTCACTATAACACTGAGCTCTCCATTGTAGCTCTGTTGTGTTCTTCTAGGCCACAAAACTGAGATGTAAACTAAGTCGCTGGATTTTTTTAACCGATATTATAAAAGGGGGTTCTGTATTCGGCTTGTAAGTATGCTTGTACCTATGTCTCTAAAACTGACTGTCGATTTGTATGGGGTTCTCGTTACAAGTAGCTATGTAGTTATGTACTTAGTCCTATTTCGACTTTGGTTCTTTCTGACAGAAAAAAAAGATTCCGTGGTTGAAAAAATTAAATTCCGGTGAATCGAGGCAAATTTACAAAGCATTTTATCAGAGAAAATGCATAAGTACCTAGCCACTAGCCACAGCTACCAGTAGCTGCTAAGAGCTGAACATTATTGTGCCAGTACAATAACTGAGTCATGATGTCCATAAACCTTTTTCCCTGATTACGGGATAAGTTCAACATCACAATAACTTATTTTAACTGGTTACATTTAATGAATTTAGGATGATCTCTATAATAGGTACCTTTGTTATAATAAGTATTTTATCTTTGTAATTACCGCATGGATTTAATGGAAATAACTTGGGTTTACAATCACGTTTTCCTTCCTTTACATAATTTAATCATCAGCCTTTTTAATGTTCCCACTGCTGAGATTCAGGCCTCCTCTCTAGGAGAGGGGATGGGCCGTAATCCACCACGCGTGCCCAGTGCGGATTGATGGATGTCACATGTCTTCGAATTTTTGGTTCTAGGACATGCCGGTTTCCTCACGATGTTTTCATTCACCGTTTTGAGAGCAGTGGTAATGAAATAAATTACACAAAGTAATGCGCCTGACAGGGTTTGAACCCGCGACCTACAACTCGTAAGTCGGAGCCATTACCACTCGGCCACCACTGCGCTCTCGACATAATTTAAATGAGTGTAATTTAATTATTGGTCACTTATTAGTATCGTAGGATAGCTTAAGTAGTTACGATTACGATATTTTTGCTAATATAAATATAATTTTCTAAATTACATATATCTTAATCACCATTTTAATGATAGTAGGTACCTATAATAGATGTTGTACTGCTGGATAAGAACGCAACTACTAATGATGTTTACTTATTAATTGCATACGATTAGATAAAAGGATATGTAAGTATATTTTATAATATTCCCAGAATAAAATTAATTCCCATAAAACTTTCCGACATATTTATTTCATCCATTCTATTTAACCTTTTTACGTATCATGGCCACCAATTCTTCAAAGGAAGTTGTAAATAGAGTCGGTCTTCACTCTACACCGGCTACACCGCGGCGTGCACCGGACCGGCAACTGATTCATTATTACAGAGAGCCATCAGACAAAACCCTTCAAAGTAAATGACACAACGTCTCCGGGCCTCGGTCATGATCCTAGCAGATTGTATGTTGAACAATGCGCATGCAAATACCGTTTTTCGTTTCGACATTTTCCGACGAAGTTGAGAAGAGTCGTTTGGCCTGAAAAAGGGCTATTTTCTTTGTTCATCCGCATCGTATTTGCCGGTCCGTCATGTCCACTCACTCAAGGGCTAGTGCTGGCGCAGGGGGATAATGGAACTCACGTCCAGAGGGATTTAAATAATGGGTCGTGGGACGGGCGCGGGCGGCGGGCTCGCGGGCCCCGTCATCCGTCTCCGCTGTTTACGCGTGTCAGTGTAAACTGATGTGAATCCAGTCCGTTACTCGGACATTCAAAATAAAATTGGGAATGTATTTTTCATATACGAATGTGGTTTTTGTATAAAATGAAGCAGCCCATATATTATACGTTATACCACACGATAATGAAAGGCACCAACTTATATCCAAAGTAATAAATGTTTCATATTCATCAAACACTTTCCCTTTTACTCGCAAAGGAGAAGAAATTAATCGAGAGGAAGTCCACACGTTTATTATAAGAATCACGAAAGGCAGCACCACCTACCAACTAAGGTATGGACTACTGGTGAGCCTGTTCACACAGATCGCTGTACCAGCCAAGCAAGCAATGCTCTAGGCGAGTAGCATGAAAGACTGATGTTACCTGACTACATAAATTAGTTCATGACTTATCACAGTTTATTTTTTACCTTTTCCCCAAAACAGTAACAGTTTTGAAACTGTCGTATTGCACTGTCAAAGCTCGTTGGCAGTAGTATCCGTGTTTAATGGTAGTTTGGGGTTCAATTATTGGAAAATCCGTTAGCGCACGGAACTGTTAGGCCTTGATCCATTTGCATCACGTCGCTATGCGTTTATTCAATTACCAATTCAGACTTTGATTTTGAACTGACGTCGGCTGTTAACTGCAAAAAGATGTAATTGTAAGCTTTTTTTATATAAAGTCAATATTCACAATTATTAATAGACATTTATAAACAGCGTGTACCAGTTCTCTATAATACGCGAATAAATTAATACTGCCTTGAATTATTATGCAGAGCTGCGCCGCTACCGTCGATCGTGTACTAAAATTAATCCTGTTCGTCCATATTTGGCGTGTTTGCTTATGCAGTCCCTTTAATTTATTCTTCTTATAGAGTTCCTTTGGAATCGGGAGTGTCCACACTATCCACATAGCAAGTTTATCTACGGTAAACATCTTTTATCGGTGGTCACGATACTTTCACGTCACTTTGGTGGCTTCTTAGGGAACACGAGGCAGTACATACATATGTGTAGAAGTTCGTCCATAAATCAAAACCAATAATGAATTTGTGCTCTACAATAAATATAAGTTAAGAAAACATTTCTTCGCAAACTTCGATAGCTAGTCAATACCGTCGTGACTCAAGAGTTTTCCTCATTATACCTAGTTCATTTAGTAGAACCGAAAATTACTGGAAGTAAGTCTCACAAGTAAAGTCCATCAATATCAAGTTTAGGCAAATACACGCCTGAAGGAACTTCATTATTGCCCTATTGACCTAGATTATCAGTAGCCAGATGAGTGGTCAGTGGCAGTGCGGCCAGTAGCTTGTGCACGAGCGGCCTCGCGAACGTCGTGGCCGCCCGAACGTTGGGGCCGCGCGGACGCCCGTGGCCACCGGGCGCGGCCGCCTGCCCCCGCGCCCGCCGTGTGACGCAAGCGCGCCTGACCATGACATCAGTTCTTCGGCGCCATTGCGCGACACCTATGATGGATCGACCGAGACGACTTCCACTTCAGTGCGACAAAGAAAGCGGATGTGGTGTAGATACGACGCCATCACGTTAGTATGTGTAGTAGCACGGTGCTAGCAAATGAAGAATGAATCATTTTTGACAAGGTTGATTCAGTGACAAACAATGAAATGTCAGCATATACGTTCTTTACTTGGACAATTCATTCAGTAAATCAAAACTAGCGATCTGTTACCATGTTAAAACTTAGTGCCTATTAGAAATATATGGCTAACATTCTAATTAAACTGTCCACTTGTCCAAAGCATACGACGGTGCGGAAAACCGCAAGTTGAATGAGTAATTTTCAAATTCTAGTGAATCTTTGGTGTGTAATCCTAACTTACGTACGAACTCATTGAAATTTTGATTCGATTGCACCGGTTCTTAATAAATTTTCTAATACTTATAATCGAAATAATTCTGAAATGCATAGCTACAGCAATCGGAAGATCTTTGAACCGATGATTCAGAATTATTACGTAAAACAAGATAGGTAACTAGATTAGTTGTTATTATTGTTGAAAATGATTGCGTGTTAATAAGTAGATACGTATAGAAGCTTATCTCTTCATTCGACTTACAAAATCCACGCAAGAGTAAACACGGGAATAAATCCCTCTGGTTTAATTTACTCACTGGTTAGATGCAGGTAAATTAAAACCAGTTTTTGTCCATATCTAATATCAATCAACTCACAAGAGAAGCAGGAAGCATCATTGGATGAAGAAAAAAAACCGGCCAAGAGCGTGTCGGGCCACGCTCAGTGTTGGGTTCCGTAGTTTCCCGTCCGTCACAATAAATGTACCCACTTATGAGTTTAAAAAAATGCTAGCATATACGATTATACTACAAACTTAGTCCAGAAATTATTTTGTAGAACCTTATTGTCTTTTTTGTACAAAAATTGTTCTTTTCATCAAGTTCAAAATGATTTTAAGAAAGACTAGAAAGTCCTTATAAAGTTCTACTTTTCAGATTTTTTTCATATTTTCTAAACTTATGGTTCAAAAGTTAGAGGGGGACACACACACATTGTTTTTTACTTTTGGAGCGATTATTTCCGAAATTATTGACATTATCAAAAAATGATTTTAGTAAACCTCTATTCATTTTTAAATACCTATCCAACAATATATCACATGTTAGGGATGAAATTTAAAAAAAAATCACTTCCCACTTTACATATGGGCTTACTTACTCTAATAAAATATTTTTTTCCAATTTTTATTTTATCACTTTGTCGGCGTGATTGATATACATATTGGTGCCAAATTTCAGCTTTCTAGTGCTAACGGTCACAGAGATTAAGCGAGGACGGACAGACGGACAGACGGACAGACAGACAGACGGACAGACAGACAGACAGACAGACAGACAGACGGACAGACAGACATGGCGAAACTATAAGGGTTCCTAGTTTACTACGGAACCCTAAAAAGTGCTCCATGCTTCACGGTGTTACGATAATTATTGATGAAAATAACAGAATATTCTTGATATTAAAGTTTAACCTCACAATCGGCTTGAGATCAGCTTTTGTAAACTGCTTTGTTATTGCAGTGTAATCGGCCATTTTTAATGAGCATTACAATGATTTCTTTAGCGCAGAATCTAGTGTAATCCCTGCGTAGTTGATCTACTACGCAGCTTAGGTAAGTACAGACGTGGTTGATCGACTACGCAGCGTAGGTGGTTGATCGACTAAGTCACAGTTTTACAATATTCCCTACAGTAGCGCAACGCCTTTGATGTCGCGCGATGCCACCGCCAGTGTAGGTACTTACGCTGTCACATGAAAATATGCTAGGGTTGTCACCAAGTGAGAGATAAAACAGCTCCACCATTTTGAAGGGAACTGAATGACCCTCAACTGCCATGCTCGTAATGTCAAAAAAAGTTGGAACCTAATAAATATGCTCCATGGTAATTCACATTCACAAATTTGAAAAAGTTTTACTACATTATATAGTCTGTCTAATAAGTCAACCGACTTGGGAATTTTGAATAATATTTAATCATTTAAAAAATACTTATATTCGATACTTTTCATAAGGTTCTTCTGTTAGCCGTATTGACTACCTCAGATTTCATTAAATCCTAATAATTACCCAAGTCGTTTAACTTATTAGACAGACTCTACAATGCTATTGCTTCTAAATATAACAAAAGTAATAAATGAGCACAAGCTTTAACTATATTTTCAAATTACAAAAATAATAATAATATTAGTTTCCAAACTAATCAATTTGTGGCGGACTAACCCCCGTTAGGAGACGGTGACGGTAGCGGGCAGTACCCTTCGGCTACCGAGCCCTCGGGACAGTTCAACCCAATTGGCGTACGTTGCTTGTTGCGCTGGTCTTGTACGCCATCACGTACGCCTGAATGCGTATGTCAGCAGGTATCGAAGCGGATCAATGAAACAACGTTTTTTCGACGAAAAGGTTCTTATGGGTTCGGCTAGAAGCTTATTCCATATTCCTTTTCTTGTATTGTTGCCTCTTCGGTGGCTCGTGTTCGACTGACATCGGCCCGAAAAACATCTTTTATACCCCGCAACTTTACGTTCGCGAGAACCATGAATTTTAAACCCAATTTTACTTTCATTTTCACTTCAGTCGAGCCCTTTCGGATGCCATATCTATTTATTCCTTCATAAAACATACAATGAGCATGATCATTTGTTCTGTGTCTGGGTGTAATTTATCTATAATATGTATGTATTTAGAAATATAAGTATGTTTGTCAGTTGTCAAGTACTCATAACACAAGCTCTGCTTAGCTTGGGACTAGACGGCGTTGTGTGATAGTTGTGAAATATTATTAGATATTTATATTATTATTACAATATGCATATCAAAATGTTCGTCATAATGTCTACTATTATACAAAACAATAACCTTTTATATAACTTTACACATAAAAAAGTTTCTAGAACAAAAACTACTAAAAACACAATTTCAGTCATATTACGCAACACAAATTTCTCAATATCTCACCCAATATAATATTACCGATTGACAATCTAACTGCTACAATATCATTTTTAGGGTTCCGTAGTCAACTAGGAACCCTTATAGTTTCGCCATGTCTGTCTGTCTGTCCGTCTGTCTGTCTGTCTGTCTGTCCGTCTGTCCGTCTGTCCGTCTGTCCGTCCTCGCTTAATCTCTGTGACCGTTAGCACTAAAAAGCTGAAATTTGGTACCAATATGTATATCAATCACGCCGACAAAGTGGAATAGGGGTTTACTAAAATCATTTTTTGATAATGTCAATAATTTCGGAAATAATCGCTCCAAAAGTAAAAAACAATGTGTCCCCCCCTCTAACTTTTAAACCATAAGTTTAGAAAATATTAAAAAAATCTGAAAAGTATAAGGACTTTCTTGGAAAATCATTTTGAACTTGATGGAAAGAACAGTTTTTGTACAAAAAAGACAAAAAGGTTGTACAAAATAATTTCTGGACTAAGTTTGTAGTATAATTGTTTAAGCAAGCATTTTTTTTAACTTCGTTTACATATTTTATTATCCTGAACGTATCTTCTTTCAAACAAAAAAAGAATTATTAAAATCGGTTCTCGCAATCCAAAATTACCACCGAAAACTTCTTCTGGTACCTATGTATTAATTAGTAACCCAATTCCCCGAGAGATGGCGCTGTTTGGGCTATTTCGCGTTCGCGCTGTTAGGATTTTTACTGAGTTGATGGGGTCGGGTATTATCGAATTGTTCGGTTGGTCTCTCTTGGCATTGGCGGTATTATCTTATAACTACATAAAACTTCAAAAGCAGTGGTGGCCGAGTGGTAATGGCCCCGACTTACGAGTTGTAGGTCGCGGGTTCGAACCCAGCCAGGCGCATTACTTTGTGTAATTTATTTCATCACCACTGCTCTCAAAACGGTGAAGGAAAACATCGTGAGGAAACCGGCATGTCCTAGAACCAAAAATTCGAAGACATGTGACATTCACCAATCCGCAGTGGGCCCGCGTGGTGGATTACGGCCCATTCCCTCTCCTAGAGAGGAGGCCTGAGTCCCAGTAGTGGGAACATTAAAAAGGCTGATGATGATGATGACATAAAACTTCTATCAGGAACATGCTAAGGCAATTTAGAACAAAACTAAAATTCATTTTTTTAACGCCATCTATCAAAGCGTTAAGGTAAAAACCAGTTCATAAATGGTTCGATAGATGGCGTTGCCTAATGACGTCATGTTTTTAAAAGTCGATGTTAAGATTTTCCATGCTTTCATGACATACCGTGGCAAAAAATCGTTGCTTCTTAAATATATTAGTAATTTTACCGTTGCACAATCGCTGAAATTTCTACTACTTGCAATTTGCATACTGTTTTAGTTATCACCGTCCTATGTGGGCCCGTTTTTAGGGTTCCGTATTTAATTTATTAGAGTTCTGTACTTAGGGTGAGTTGCACCATTTAACTATAACGATAACCAAACCATAACCAGCCGTGAAACGGCCTCCTATTGGTCAATTCGACGATTTGACAACTGTTAATGGCTTTGTTATCGTTATAGTTAAATGGTCAACGTAACAAATAGCCTTTTTTTAAACTCATAAGTGGGAACACTTATTGTGACGCACGGGAAACTACGGAACCCTACACTGAGCGTGGCCCGGCACGCTCTTGGCTGGATTTTTTAGGTAAGTCTTAACTAAAAATAAAGTTAAGGTGAGTATTGGACACACACAAAAAAACTTTTTACAAAAAAAAAAAATAACCGACTTCACTAAAAAAAAACACTAAAACCATCAAAATAATTTTAATTTCGGAAGTCGGTGTTTCTCGATATTGTTTGTTCCTTATTTAATGGTTTTAGTGTTTTTTTTAGTGAAGTCGGTTATTTTTTTTTTTGTTAAAAGTTTTTTATTTCACACTTTTTAGTTGCAATACACTTACAGCCAGAGTACCTTTTTCTCATGACGATTGCAAGCTAGGTTACATTGTTTTATTATGAAGTTCCCGTGTCTACATTCCGGCTCCATCATCATCGTCAGATCAGTTTGATAGTACCTTATAGCCAAAGTGACTCTCATGAGAATTCTAATAAACCTAAACACGGCTAGGATACATTGATTAATTACGGATTTCCAGTGCCTATCTTCCGGCTCCATCATCATTATCAGGTCACTTCGATGATACCATTTTCAACATACCTATTCAGAACCATTCATTTATTTGTATTATCGTAGTCTCATACTATGTTCATTGTGATATTTGTGTGAGTATGAACTTCCGTTGGTCATTTCTGGTCTTCTTCACCAGTTCCACTTCATCAAATGACATTTTTTGACTGTAAATGCGCCTTTGATGAAAATACCAAAAGAACTATATGGTTGCCTATAATATTTGAGGACTTCCTCGATTTCGCCAAGATTCCATCATCAGATCCCAACTTGGTGACTATGGGACCATTTGGGAAGTGTACTCTTTCCAACAAAAAAAGAATTTTTCGAATCGGTTATGCCCGAACATACATAAAAAAAAAATTCAAATATCCGAATTGAGAACCTCCTCCTTTTTTAGAAGTCGGTTAATAAAAATGCGTGTTGTTTTTTTATTGGTAGATTTAAATAAAACGTTTTTTAGGGTTCCGTAGCCAAATGGCAAAAAACGGAACCCTTATAGATTCGTCATGTCTGTCTGTCTGTCTGTCTGTCTGTCCGTCCGTATGTCACAGCCACTTTTTTCCGAAACTATAAGAGCTATACTGTTAAAACTTTGTAAGTAGATGTATTATGTGAACCGCATTAAGATTTTCATACAAAAATAGAAAAAAAGCAATAAATTTTGGGGGTCCCCATACTTAGAACTGAAACTCAAAAAATTTTTTTTCATCAAACCCATGCGTGTGGGGTATCTATGAATAGGTCTTCAAAAATGATACTGAGGTTTCTAAAATCATTTTTTTCTAAACTGAATAGTTTTCGCGAGAGACACTTCCAAAGTGGTAAAATGTGTGTCCCCCCCCCTCTAACTTATAAAATAAGAGAATGATAAAACTAAAAAAAATATATGATGTACATTACTATAAAAAAAACTTCCAACGAAAATTGGTTTGAACGAGATCTAGTTAGTAGTTTTTTTTTTAATGCGTCATAAATCGAAAAAAATACAGTATTATTAAAACATCGATCAAAGTTACAACACATTACAAGAACTTTTATATTATGTTACTTGCTGCTACGGAACCCTTCATGGGCGAGTCCGACTCGCACTTGGCCGGTTTTTTTTTAGTATTATTCATACACACAGTAAAATAAACAACTATTATTAATAATAAAATACCACGTCAGGGTTACTCTATTCTCTTTATTTATTAATCCAAACATCTTTTTTTTCGGGAGATAAAAGGAAATACTTATCCATTAAAAAAACATACATTATTTACCTACCTACTAGTGATTTTATACCTTTCAGAGTTTCTAGGTACTTAATCTAAAAAAAGTTGTCTCTGGATGCGTTATTGACAATAATCGCGCAATTATTGTTAAAAACAACACAATTTATCCTACTCGTCATATTAAATATATGCACTAGAACTGGGTGTGTTGTTTTTAACAATAATTGCGCGATTATTGTTAAAAAAACACACCGTCCGTTCGTCACTGTGGCACAGTCGCGACTGTGTATAATCTATGGTCGCGACTGTCTACATGTCGAACGCATGCCTTGAACGAGGCGCGTAGGTATAGCTCGCGCTTCGTCCGTTTGTATGAAGTTGGAATACTGTATGATATTATTACCGTGTCTAAATCCTATCCTATCCAATTTCTATAATTTATTTACAATAGGGATGCACAGACTTATTGAGACTGTGGGCCACTTAGCCAAAGATGTACTAATGGCGGGCTACCAGCAAAAACTAATAATAAAATATTGCCTAAAATTTAATTTAAAAAAAATATATTGATTAGAAGCGTGGCACTGCATTAATCTGCATTGTGTTCACAATCTTTTTTATATTTGGCTCAAATTTACTGCTACACGTAAAATTGCTTCCAAACTTTCATATAATATAATATAATATTCCACAACTATCACACAATGCTGTCTAGTTCCAAGCTAAGCAGAGCTTGTGTTATGGGTACTATACAACTGATAAACATACTTATATATTTCTAAATACATACATATTATAGATATGCAAGGCGGTTTCGATTTTTGTTTTGTTATTATCTAATACCGAAAAAGTTTGTTCACAATAAGAGGAACCAAATAAGTTGGCACATTTCAGGGCATTTGTCAGCAACTCTTTGTACATGGCTTTATCAATGCAGCGGTATAAGTTCAGCAAGTCTCCTCTGTAACAATCGCCAAACTTAGGTGGCAGTGGGCATGGCAAATTGCTTGCAGAACAGATGATGGTCTATTGCTGAAAGGTTCTGGAGTGGCGAGCGCGTACTGGAAGACGCAGCATTGGAAGGCCTCCTGCAAGGTAGACCTATGAAGGTCGTGGGAATGCGATAGATGCGAGATGCACCGTGGTCGTTATAGCGTCGCTTAAGGAGGCCTGTGTCAGTAATGGACGTCTCTATGCTGAAATAATGATGTTGAGCTACTAGGGGTAACGTCAATTATCCTCCATTTAGGCTCATAGGAGCCTCGAGCCAAAAGCTCAACTGAATACCAAAAAAATGGAGATCTTAACAAAGGTGAGACGTCGAAACCGCTGCTCAAACTTATCAAACGCAAGTTCGATCTTGTATGGCAATCTACTCTCATCTTTAGGATCATCACCAGCCTTTTTAATGTTCCAGAGGGAATGGACCGTAATTTACCACGCGGGCACAGTGCGTGTTGGTGAATGTCACACGTCTTCGAAGTTTTGGTTCTAGGACATGCCAGTTTCCTCACGATGTTTTCCTTCACCGTTTTGAGAGCAGTGGCGATGAAATAAATTACACAAAGTAATGCGCCTGGCGGGGTTCGAACCCGCGACCGCGAACTCGTAAATCGGGGCCGTAAGCACTCGGCCACCACTTCTCTTATCTCATCTTGAGGATAGGTCTGCCAAATACGAGTTTGATGCATTAGAGTCGACTGAGAATACCCAAGAAGATCATCGGCAATGATGATCTTGTCGTATCAAGACTCCAAAGTCTTGAGCATCGACGCCGAGTTGGTAGCCTGTCGGTTTTCTATCTTTTACATTTCAATTTATACTCCTCGTACATTGAAATTGAACGTATTTTAATTCCACCAAGCCCGTGTCATCATCGGACCACTAGACAAACATGGTACATGGTCGACATCCAAACCACAATAACAAAACGTTTTGGGTTCAGCTAAGAAGTGAAATTCGCTGCTGGAGTCTGAGTGTTTCCTGATAGCTGCAACCTAGAGGTATTTAAGTCAAGAGCATAGTCAAGAGTAAATGGGTTACTTCTAGGCAAACGTGATCCAACGTCGGCCACATCGTCACTTATCATTAAGTGAGATAGTGGTCAAAAGCTACCCGATCCATAATAGAATATCTAGTCTAGACGAAAGAGTTCGTAATAGATCTCAGTACAAACTTGCCTACAGTGTTTGCAATAATCCGATGACATTCAACAACGAATAGTTTATTAGTTACTGCGAATAACAGTGAAGTTCTTCACTTATAACTTTATTAATAGTACAAATGGTGTCACCGGCGATAAAGTTATGTAACGACAATTTCCATGTTGATATAGAGATCGTCGGTAGCACACCAGTTTAAATAGTGTTATCAAAGACTAGCCCAACATATCGTGTAAGGCAATTGACCCTAATATCGGATGACATCGCATTATCGCCACTCGACATTACTGGCCCACATGCTACGAATATTAGATATTCTCAATGATTTGCGATCTATTCCAGCTTCCTTTATTGTCTCTAACTGAGCATTCCTTTGTTTATTACATCGTCTTGATACTGTCGTACTTGCTCATGTTATTATACAGCAACGTAAATGTAAGCTGTAAGTAGCATGTAACTGCTGTAAGTCCTGTTATCTTCCGTGTACTAATGTTCGTAATTAGACGGAGATGTAAAAAGCGTTTAAAGATAAGTGTGCTGCATAAACTGACTTGTTATTTCTGATAGGTAGTGTTTTTTTTTAAGAAGTTTTTTTTTTAAGTGCATTTATTAGTACCTATACATATACTGGAGTTTGTTAGTTTCAGAATTGGAGTGTTGTTGGAGATGCATCGAGGACGGAAGCTCTGACGAGCGGTTATCAGCGGCCTGTGGCCGTATCACAGGAAATGTGGTCAGCCTCTGTGCCACCAGCGTTCACTGCTCATTTCATAAACAAATGACGGCGACGATTTAATGCACCAGTAATTTGTGTTTTAATGTTGTTTTTTTGCGGTTTAGTTGATTCACGATATTTACGAAATCATGATGCCTATTGGGCAAGTAATTATTTCTTTTAATTGATTTTCCCTGTTTGTGCTTTATGGAATCCAATTTTATACCTATCTGTGCACAAAACAAAACAATTTAAAATGACAAGGGTATGAACTAGTGTTACCAGGTGTCACGATTTACGCGGGAAGTCTCGATTTTCAGGATTCTGGTGACATGTTCCGATTAACCTTTGATCTGGACGCCAAAGGTTCCGATTCTTCACAAATTTCATTGGTCTGTTAGATCGCTAATTTAAACGGGTAAAACGTCATCAAACAAAAATATATCAACAGCGTACATAAATGACTAAAGTACGCATTACTTATATTATAAGTCTCGTACTTTGTAGGATGTTGAAAAGAAGTCTTAGCCTTTCAGAGATGCGAGTGCAATTTTTATTTTATTTTGAGGAAGCGGCCTCATTTAGTTTTGCTGCCCCCACTCCCCAATAGGCTTGTTTTTTGTGGCAATTAAAGCAGCTGTCCCGATTTGAATACTAATATCCCGATTATTTTCATCTGTTATCTCGAATTTTCATTTAGTGGACCTGACAACACTGCATTAGTAAGAACATACCAAGATGGCTGCACTGTCATTCTACCGCAGCCTAAATACAGCGAAGGAAACCTTCAACTTTCCATATATCGAGTTGATGAATATAATATCTACGATTGGTTTGTTTAGCCGGTTGAACTCTATTCAACTTATACAATGGGTTGCATAAACAAACAAAAGATCTTGATGCCAAGCTACTCTGATTATCTCGATTTCAAAACTGCGTCACGTAATGATTTAGTACTTTTAAGATTGTGCCGTACAGTCGGTTCTATTTCGATTCGCTTCGTCGACTATTAGAGCTGAGCATCAAACACTAACGAGGGGTCAGAGGTTGCCTCTACGTATATGATTTATAATGATCGTGGAGCGAGTAAACACGGCTGGCGGCTTATCGGCGTCCCGCGTCGGTTCTTCACCCCTGCGGCCCTGTGCGGGCTGTGGAGTGGCAGTGGCGTGGCTGTGACCCTCCACCTGCCTCACAAAGTTAAGCGGCATCCTCCACGTCCGCGGTGATTACAACTGCCATAGTGTTCGACACTATTGATTTAAGTTATTCATGGTCTTCCAAAATTACCTCACTCATTCACGTGACAATTTCCTTTTCAGAACAGAACGTGAATTGTGGGGTAACACAAAGAAAAATGAAATGTGCGACGCCATGCCGTGTCGGTATGAATAATTATGAACGGTATATCATAAATGTATATTGGAAATCCTACAAAAACTCTTGGAGCCGGTGCTGGTGCCGTGTCATTCAGTGATTAATTTACGTCCGTGTTACTGCACGCTTTAAAATAATTCGACGAAAACGTCAAAAAAACTAAGGAACCTCTAATGTCCGAAACGAATCATAATTACGACGACACGTTCGTAATTTACACAATAAAGTGAACGAAGATTGATATATGTACCTACAGTTTGCAGTACAATAACAGCTAAACATTGATTTACTGCTGTAATATTTGCACCACAGTGAACCTTTTATCACTGCAATGATTAATGCTTCCATGGCATGTGCGACACTGATATTAGTTGCACATTAATGAGCAGGATGCGTCGTCATTGTTTCATATCATATAATAAATATTGTGTCATTTCTATGCAAATGAAGGGTAACGACCTGAACGAGATTTCAAAAATCTCAAGCAGGTATTAACACGAACATCGGTAAAGGTACCTCCGTCGTGTGGTGACAAGTAGAATACATACAAGCAACGGTTCAATCAATAACAATATCGAGTAGTCACGATGTTGAAGGTTTTTTTAAGAATATGCGCACCGGATGGCCCCGCACCAGTGTCGGACGTGCGCAGGTTCGCAAACACGGATAGAATCACGGTTGTCATCAGTAATGTCCTAGTGCTGTACTGTGCTGCTGATGAACACACCACACTGGAATTGTACTATACTGCCAAGTGCTTCACCTACTTCTAACTCTTTTGTGTTCTCTAAAAAAATTACACAATATTATACAGATGTCTCGTAATTCCGATGCTCTTACTCACACATACCTACATCTCAATCTTCTTAGGTATTTCTGATACCTACTCGTTCTTTTTAGTCGTATTGAATTATAAATGCACATTTTTTGGAATGTTAAAAGTATATTTCCAATTTAAGTTGCCTTTGCCTTCATGCCTCAATTTTTATTGTCTTTATGTGGGCAGATTAGAATTGGAATGCATTATTCATTGTTGGTGCGGTTATTGGCAGACGAGGTTATAGACGATTTGTTTCGAATGCGTAAGCGCATCGGTGGCCTGGCCGCGGCTGCCCGCGCGCCTGCGCAGCTCGCCGCGCGCCGGGCGTGGACGCGGCAGCGGGTGAATGAATCAACCGGCCCGGGCCGTGCGTGACGTCACCACGAAGGCGCGTCCTTCTCATCCTTCTATCACGTTCCATCACATTGTTGATCATATTGTTAAGAATCCAACGCTCCGGTGGTAGAAGGCTCAAGGACAAAGGCTTATAAATTGTTTTATTGAGCGATACAATATGCAATAACAATGTAATTCCATTTTGGGTGAAGTTAAAATGTTGAATGGGGACAAAAAAACCTACTGTTGAATTTGTTACAAATAAATATTAGAATCTTTTTTGGTAGGTATTGTTTAAATAATATTTTCTAACGTGAACGGCAAACGAAGAGAGGTACCTGCGCCCACCATAAAGTATAAAGGAGATTTACATATTACTGGTGATGCAAATACAACAACCAAACCAGAAACAAAGGTGTTACAACATGATGCCGTAATATACCTAGATCATTTTAACAGCACCTCATGGTGCTAATTTTTCAACGCGCCAATAAATATCAGGTTACGTTAGCATACCTGCTATAATTATGATTAGATCATTGATAACAATAATAAAATCACCTACTGCGTGAGCTATTATGAATCATTATACTGGTACCTTCGTATATGTGCAGTTAAACTAGAATAGGTAGGTAGGCATGTGCTTTGGTGACCTTTGTCTTTTTGAATTACCAAGCGTCGTAATGATTTGTGCGAAGGTTTGTCTCCGTCGGGTCACAGGTAAGGTTACTCCTCTTACACCGCATCATCTTGTACCTTCGGTAAAAACCGGCCAAGTGCGAGTCGGACTCGCCCATGAAGGGTTCCGTAGCAGCAAGTAACATAATATAAAAGTTCTTGTTGTTCGTTGTAACTTTGATCGATGTTTTAATAGTAGTGTATTTTTTTTTAGATTTATGACAGTTGTAAAATATTATATATTTTTTTAATATATTTATTTATCTCAGGACCCTGAGGTCCTGGACCTTTGGAAGGCATACGAGGAGCCGAAACCAACTCGCAGATGCCCTTTTAGACGCTGTTAATGGAACGTGGTACCAACCGTTGATTATCCCTGTATGCGCATGCTAGTGCATCCAAGGACAACCCCCGGTTGAAGGGAAACTATTGCAACATGTGGAAAATAATTTATGGCTATGGATTTTGGAGTCTTAACTGGACTGGTTACCTATGGCTCCTGCCTGAACAATGTTTTTAATTTCCATTTATTATTTTATTATATTATTATTATAATAGTCTTTCGAGTGACAAAAAAAATGGAGCTTAACACCCTTCTAACTTCTTCTCTTTAACTGTTCAATTCAGGTCGTCAAATATTATGGATCGCGTTCAGAGTTGTGGTGCAGGAGATCAATTTTAAGATTGTTTCTTTTTTTTGCATTCAGAATGGTCTTGTAATGGCAAAGTTGCTATTGGCGTATCCAGAGTTATTCTGTATTTTAGCGTCCATCTTAGAATTTCGAATCCTAGGGTAGACGTTAAGCCCCGCGTCTGTGAAAGTTATTCTCCTATCCATAACATAAACTATCTACGTAGTTACTTTTGGCATGTTCTCAACAAGTTTTTTTTTAAATATTTATTTATAGTAGATACAGGATAAAGCACAGGATAAAGTAGCGTACATAAAATTATGTCAGTAACTTTTCGTATAATATTTTTAGGAACACTTACAAAACTATACTAGTAACATTGCTCACTAAAATGAAACTAATTTAAGCATCTGTACATGCAACTGTCCCCACTTCCCGCTATCGGAGAGACCAGCAGCTGTGCAGACACGTCCAGTGCCGGCTTATTAGCTATCAGCCTTAATATGATTTTGGTGCACCTTCAAATCCTTCGCATCAGGGATGCTAGAGATGCAGGAGCTCTGTATAATTACTTCAGCAAACATGCCCGATGCGCTACAGAACCGTGGGAGCCACAGCACCCTGAAGGCGTTATTATACTGTTTGCGAAGAACGTTGTAGGCCCTCTGCGTATGTCCAACCTATGCACCATGTGTAAAGACTAGCAAAACACCTTGAACATAGTCAGTTTCACTTCTCTAGTACATCGTGTAAAACTACGGGCCAGCATAGAGTTGATCTCATCGGATCGATAATGCTCTTCGCTTCCTCTCAATATATTTTAGTTGTTAAGCAGGGTCCAATTGTCGACTTCCCTGACTGGGTCAGAGTGGTTTGCTACGCAGACGACACGCTGGTTCTAGCGCAGGGAGAGTCATACCAGGCGGCGGTCGCTCTAGCGACACGCGGGGTTGCGATGGTCGTTGATAGGATCCCGGAGTTGGGACTCGAGGTGGCGCTTCACAAATCCGAGGCTATGTGTTTCCACGGTCGCCGCCCTCGGAACGCGCCGCCATCGAGTTCCCAACTAACGGTAGGAGGAGTTCACATCGGTGTCGGGTCGACAATGAAGTACCTGGGACTCGTCCTCGACAGCCGGTGGAATTTCGTGGAGCATTTCCGACGTCTGGTTCCCAAACTCAACCGGGATGGGGCTGCGCTCAAGCGGCTCCTGCCCAACCTTGGGGGTCCAGATGCCTCCTGCTGGAGGCTCTACGCGGGGATCGTTCGGTCCATGGCCCTCTACGGGGCGCCGGTGTGGGACGCAACCGGCGGCCATGCTGAACTCCTGCCGGAGGGTTATGGCAATAAGGATGGTGCGGGGATACTGCACGGTCTCCCGCGACGCGGCGAGCCTTGTGGCTGGCCTACCACCGTGGGATCTGGAGGCAACAGTCCTTGCACACATGCACGATATGCACGTGGAGATGCAATGCCGGGGCGAAAGTCCGCTGCCGCGACAGGTCATGGCATAGCGGACAGAGCTCCGACGGGATCTCATGGTGAAATGGCGTCAGCGACTATCGCAACCCAGTGCTGGGCACGCCACAATCATGGCGGTAAGTCCCCTCTTTGAGGCGTGGCTGGAAAGGCCTCACGGCGTCCTAACCTTCCGCATGACGCAGATCCTCACCGGACATGGTTCGTTCGGGAGGTTCCTGCACCGGATTCGTGCGGAAGTGACGCCCGGGTGTCGCCACTGTGCGGAACGCCCGGAGGACACGGTGGAGCACACAGTCGAGGTGTGCTTGGCCGGAACATCGCCGTGCCCTCGTGGGGGCGATCGGCGGCGGAGACCTCTCGCTCCGGGCCTTGGTTGAGGCCATGCTACGGAGCGAGGAGTGGCAGGCGGTCATCGACTTCTGCGAAGCAGTAATGCTCGCAAAGGAGGAGGCCGAACGCGAGGCGTTCTCGCCGCCGCCGCCGCCTCCCGGATTCTGCTCCCGGCCGTCCGGTAACTATCCGGACAAAGCCCAAGTCGTTGACGGCGCGCACGGATCCCGCGCGCCTCAAGGACTTGTCAGCAACAGCAGGGGCCCAGCCGGGTCGAAGCCTAGTGGGGCCAGGGTTATCCGAAAGGGCGCTCGAGCCCCGGTATGAAGGCTTGAAGGAACGGGATGGGTTTTTTAGTCAGTAAGAGTCTGACATTATCTCCCGCTCCGCCCAAGAGCGAGGCTTGTCATTGGATGATTTTTCCCATCGAAAAAAAAGGGTCCAATTGTGCCCCTGTTGCTGCACCTTTAGTTAACAGATTCGGTTATCCGATGGTTTCTCTAAATCGGAATTGTGCGGATTGTTAATATTTAAAATCATGGTACAGGACGTAAATGAGCCACGCTTCAATCTATAATAATCAGCAATATACAGCATTATTTGTAAAACACTGGAACTCTCAGGACTGTGTCATTACGAGTAACATCATAAACATAAACTTTTAATCTATGACTTTAAAAAAAATATCATATTTTAGTTCATCACATTTTCATTCAAAAATAAAAATATTTAAATAGAACGTTCTAAATATTACGAAGTCTATGTGAAGCAAGCGATAGTACAATAGCGGAGGGGAGCGGGGACCGGGAGTGCTTGATACGCTTGCGTCACGCGACTCACGTCCGTCATACAGACGTAGGTAGGTGGGTATAGCAAAATACAGAGTTGAAATGTGTTAGATAGAACAACGAAATCTTGAAGGTTTGTTTTTGGTCAATTAATTATGTTATGTAAACAGTCCTAGAACAAAAGTTGTTTTTCATGATGTTAGTAATACAGTCCCGTAAGGTTGTTAGAGTTACAATAGTAAGACAATAGATACGCTTGGGCTTACTTTAATGAATTAACAAATAACCCCCTTTAAGTAAAAGCGAAATACCACTCACTGATTAATCACGAAATTTCAGAAACTATAACACCTATAAACTTAAATTATAGCAGGTCCAAAGTTTGTATGGAGAAACCAAGTTTGACGTGGGCGAAGCCGCTGGCAGAAGCTATAGATCCATATTGACATCGTGGCGCATTTGTGTTTCAGTGCGCTGAGTGCGAGTTGTGTTTCCGTTAACGTGACCGAAACGTTTGCCGCGTTTAGCTCTCTGATTGGTAAAGAACTTGGAGCGGGCCAACCGAAGCGCCGAACGTCACAAACGTGTCGATTGCGTTAACGTAAAATAAACTCACACTAGGCACTCTGAACACAGCTGAAGCGCAAACATTTCCAGGGTGATCTGTATCAGTGAGTTGCACAAGTGATCCATCCACACATAATTGTACGATTTCCAAAAGCCTTGGACGTTTAATCATGGAGTGATAACATCGTTAATGAAAACTGACCTCTCTACGTCCGACCCAGTTATTAATTGCTCGCAACGAAATGAGTTATTCTTATTTTTTTCTGCAGTTCTAGTAGTTAACAATTGTACACAATAATTGTAACAAGAATTTCTCACGGATAAATGTCAAATTATTCTTAACCTGTCATCATTATTATGGTGTGTTCTTTAAATAATGTATTCTGGGTAGCCGTTTTTTGACGTGGGAAATCATCACCTCCTCTTACTCTATGTGGAGCGGGAGGGAATGTCAGACTTTTACTGACCCACAAAGCTCATTCAGTTGCCCTTTTTGTGAGGGCTACGGTAACTCCATTGAACAATCCGACACCTTGGCAGACATCGGCTTCATTGGGTTGTTCCTTACCGGAAGGCCAGACGGTGAGCTACCCATATTTCGCCGTCCGCAAGTCTGCGTCTACAATGGATCCTAAGCAGCCTGGAAGATATTAAATACTCTGTTGGGTATTGACTGGATAAGTCATCGGTATTGCCTGAGAAAGTTCTGTAACTCTGGAATATAAAATGGCAACTGAAGAAACACGGGTAGATTTTAGTCAGTAAAAGTCGTCTTTTCCCAACCGAAAAAAGGGCACTGTCTCTATATATATTATTATAATATCATTGGTTTATAATATTAATGATGATGATGCGTCCCATTTATTATTAAAACCAACCATAAACGTGTCTATTCTCGGTTATTGTGGTCTAATTATAACTAGATTATAGGCAACTATAATATTGTACATAATTGTTACGTCATTATGGACCTAAATACACTGACATTATGTCGATTATAGAGTTCCCTTTGTGTAGGTTTATGGAAACTTAATAATAATATTTATGGAGCTATGCTATTGTTTAGGTACATTATGTGATAAATATATGTAGTTATACCGTGTAGCCACCACAGATCCCATAATGCTTTATGGATCATATCAATGACGATGCGTAGTGTACCTACCATGCGCGCCTCAACGAGATGTCAGCAATCCGTAGGGGCCCGTCAGGGTCGAAGCCTACTGGGGCCATGGCTTGTGCCAAAGAGAACCCCGGGGCCCTGGGACGAAGGCAAAGAAGGAACAGGAGTGGGTTTTGGTCAGCAAAAGTCTGACACGCTATCCCGCTAAAAAAAAAGAAAAAACCGGCCAAGTGCGAGTCGGACTCGCCCATGAAGGGTTCCGTAGCAGCAAGTAACATAATATAAAAGTTCTTGTAATGTGTTGTAACTTTGATCGATGTTTTAATAATACTGTATTTTTTTCGATTTATGACGCATTAAAAAAAAACTACTAACTAGATCTCGTTCAAACCAATTTTCGTTGGAAGTTTTTATAGTAATGTACATCATATATTTTTTTTAGTTTTATCATTCTCTTATTTTAGAAGTTAGAGGGGGGGGGGGACACACATTTTACCACTTTGGAAGTGTCTCTCGCGAAAACTATTCAGTTTAGAAAAAATTGATTTTAGAAACCTCAGTATCATTTTTGAAGACCTATTCATAAATACCCCACACGCATGGGTTTGATGAAAAAAAAATTTTTGAGTTTCAGTTCTAAGTATGGGGACCCCAAAAATTTATTGCTTTTTTTCTATTTTTGTATGAAAATCTTAATGCGGTTCACATAATACATCTACTTACAAAGTTTCAACAGTATAGCTCTTATAGTTTCGGAAAAAAGTGGCTGTGACATACGGACGGACAGACAGACAGACAGACAGACAGACAGACAGACATGACGAATCTATAAGGGTTCCGTTTTTTGCCATTTGGCTACGGAACCCTAAAAAACGTTTTATTTAAATCTACCAATAAAAAAACAACACGCATTTTTATTAACCGACTTCTAAAAAAGGAGGAGGTTCTCAATTCGGATATTTGAATTTTTTTTTATGTATGTTCGGGCATAACCGATTCGAAAAATTCTTTTTTTGTTGGAAAGAGTACACTTCCCAAATGGTCCCATAGTCACCAAGTTGGGATCTGATGATGGAATCTTGGCGAAATCGAGGAAGTCCTCAAATATTATAGGCAACCATATAGTTCTTTTGGTATTTTCATCAAAGGCGCATTTACAGTCAAAAAATGTCATTTGATGAAGTGGAACTGGTGAAGAAGACCAGAAATGGCCAACGGAAGTTCATACTCACACAAATATCACAATGAACATAGTATGAGACTACGATAATACAAATAAATGAATGGTTCTGAATAGGTATGTTGAAAATGGTATCATCGAAGTGACCTGATAATGATGATGGAGCCGGAAGATAGGCACTGGAAATCCGTAATTAATCAATGTATCCTAGCCGTGTTTAGGTTTATTAGAATTCTCATGAGAGTCACTTTGGCTATAAGGTACTATCAAACTGATCTGACGATGATGATGGAGCCGGAATGTAGACACGGGAACTTCATAATAAAACAATGTAACCTAGCTTGCAATCGTCATGAGAAAAAGGTACTCTGGCTGTAAGTGTATTGCAACTAAAAAGTGTGAAATAAAAAACTTTTAACAAAAAAAAATAACCGACTTCACTAAAAAAAAACACTAAAACCATTAAATAAGGAACAAACAATATCGAGAAACACCGACTTCCGAAATTAAAATTATTTTGATGGTTTTAGTGTTTTTTTTAGTGAAGTCGGTTATTTTTTTTTTTTGTAAAAAGTTTTTTTGTGTGTGTCCAATACTCACCTTAACTTTATTTTTAGTTAAGACTTACCTAAAAAATCCAGCCAAGAGCGTGCCGGGCCACGCTCAGTGTAGGGTTCCGTAGTTTCCCGTGCGTCACAATAAGTGTTCCCACTTATGAGTTTAAAAAACCGGCCAAGTGCGAGTCGGACTCGCCCATGAAGGGTTCCGTAGCAGCAAGTAACATAATATAAAAGTTCTTGTAATGTGTTGTAACTTTGATCGATGTTTTAATAATAGTGTATTTTTTTCGATTTATGACGCATTAAAATAAAACTACTTACTAGATTTCGTTCAAACCAATTTTCGTTGGCAGTTTTTATAGTAATGTACATCATATATTTTTTTTAGTTTTATCATTCTCTTATTTTAGAAGTTAGAGGGGGGGGGACACACATTTTACCACTTTGGAAGTGTCTCTCGCGCAAACTATTCAGTTTAGAAAAAAATGATATTAGAAACCTCAGTATCATTTTTGAAGACCTATCCATAGATACCCCACACGCATGGGTTTGATGAAAAAAAAATTTTTGATTTTCAGTTCTAAGTATGGGGACCCCCAAAATTTATTGCTTTTTTTCTATTGTTGTGTGAAAATCTTAATGCGGTTCACAGAATACATCTACTTACAAAGTTTCAACAGTATAGCTCTTATAGTTTCGGAAAAAAGTGGCTGTGACATACGGACGGACAGACAGACAGACAGACAGACAGACAGACAGACAGACAGACAGACAGACAGACAGACAGACATGACGAATCTATAAGGGTTCCGTTTTTTGCCATTTGGCTACGGAACCCTAAAAAAAAAACACTTTATTGAGATTCCTGTGACGATGTCTGTCTGTATGCCCAAAAAGGCTTAAACACGGTCTGCTACTGGCTTGCGTCAAACCTACCAACTCTCAATGCCACTAAAACCTAATTCCTAACTTTATCTTAACGAAACACTCCCATCCCATCACACAGAATAATCGCACACTCTTGTTTTCAGCAAGTTTTTGGATACTTGGGAAACCATGTAAATGGAAAACCTCTTCATGTGTTCTGTCGTGGGTCCCTTGAGCTCCCATTAATACAACATTATTTTTAGTTTATGCGAAACCTGAATATAGTAATTTGTTCAGGATCAGTAACTCAATAGACTCCAATCATTTTTACATCATGTTATATTTTTTCCCAAAAATATTTGAAAAGGTCACAAGTTGAACATCACCGACACTACAACACAGATCAAGGCAGGTTATAGCGGGCAGCAAAAAGCTGGGTGCAAGTACAAAACAATACGTCAGTCGCCTGGATGTCCCGGTGACTATGTATTTTTGCTGATATAACAAGCTTATAACTTTGTTATTCTTTATGATACAGTTATGAAATTTTGTATATAGATTCTTTAAGTACATAAAAATACTAGACACGCAAATATTACGATCATATCACAAAGGCGAAAGTTTTTAAGTATGACATGTGTACTTATATTTTTTAATCCTTTACGCAAAAAACGTTTTGAATGGATTTGAGTAATATTTGGCATACGGGTAGACCTTATCCTGGAATGTCACATGGGATACATTTAATTCCGGGAGTATGATAATCCCCTGGTAGGAGCTAGTATCATTACAAACTAACCACTTTAAAGTTTAACTCTTTGTTAGATTTAAAACAATAAACAATGCTACGGTTATCAAATGAGAAGACACAGTTTTAAGCTATTGCATAGCTTCTCTCGCGGGCCTTGAGCGTGAAGACCGAATCCAGAAATTCCGTAACGAAAATAACCTAAATGAGTGGTGCTTTGTTTTTTTTTCTTTGATATTAATTGAAGTTACACTTTCACTCATTGAATTGAATTTTGATTGATTGTTCACACATTTGTTTTCTTATCGGTCACCACGCTCAAAAAACAAATGAGTGGGGGGTGTTAGGCTATTTTCGTTACGGAATTTCTGGATTCGGTCTCCACGCTCAAGGCCCGTGATAGAAGCTATGCAATAGCTTAAAAATACTGCATAAATAAAATAAATAAATAATTATATTTGCATAAGTTGATAAAAATGCTATGCAATAGCTTTACCGCGGCGGTCCCCGAGTGTCATACGACTTTTTTTTTTAATTAGCCATAAGGTAGTTTGTATGTTTTTGTTTTCTGTACTGGGCGATGTGGTCACTAAGCGACAAAGCCCTTTAATAAAAAAAGACACAGTTTTACTTGCACTAGGCTAGATCAATAGTTGTCGTAGTTGGATAGAATTTGGTGGAACGTGTGTTACGATGGATGTGCAATATTGTCAGTAAACTCATCTCGGTAAGGTCACACGTGGCGGCCGGCGCGCGCCGACTGTGGGCAGGCTGCCAGCTACAGGGGACGATACAATACACCCTCTTTTTTCCTTGTTTGTTTACACTGCATGTATTGTTGTGTTGGTAGTAGGGAAAGATATTACGAATAAGTGTACTGAGAACTGTAGGTAATTAATATCTACCTAAATTCAAAGTCGTTTTGAAGGAAACTTCCTCTACTCCAGTTGACTCAGTCGCCATGATTACGGAAAACATACCTAAGTATACCTATTTCAGATACATTTCAGCATTGAATCTTTTAGACACAGGTATACATTTTAGAAGCGCTATGTATGGCACAATTAGGGCCCTTACTCCAATTTAGTGCCACAAAACAGTGACTTTCTGAAGCCTACTCCTGGGTAACAGCTGGATTAATAGATTTAAAATATATATATATAAGTATATTTATTATAGATTCCTATACTACATTATCAATATAAGATTTTTTAGGGTTCCGTAGTCAACTAGGAACCCTTATAGTTTCGCCATGTCTGTCTGTCCGTCCGTCCGTGGATAATTTTTGTGAGAGTTAGCACCAGAAAGCTGAAATTTGGTACCATTATGCATCAATCACGCTGACAAAATGGTAAAATAAAAATTGGGAAAAAATGTTTTATTAGGGTACCAAACACGCAAAGTGGGAAGTGATTTTTTTTTCATTTCAACCCTAGCCTGTGGTATATTCTTGGATAGGTATTTAAAAATGAATAAGGGTTTACTACAATAATTTTTTGATCGCTCCAAAAGTAAAAAAAACAATGTTTCCCCTTCTCTCTAACTTTTGAACCATAAGTATAAAAAATATGAAAAAAATTTCAAAAGTAGAGCTTTAAAAATACTTTCTAGAAAAAATATTTTGAACTTGATCGGATGAACAGTTTTTGAAAAGTTGAACAAATTATTTTCTGATCTAAGTTTGCAATTTAACCGTATATGGAAGCTTTTTTTCTAACTTAATTTACATATTTTATTATCCTGAACGTGTTTTCTTTCAACCAAAAAAAGAATTATTAAAGTCGGTTCACGCAATCCAAAATTACCATCGAAAACCCAACATTCATAACCCGTCTAGTTTGTATAAATTAGTAACCCAATTTCCCGAGAGATGGCAGTGTACTTTGGGCTATTTCGCGCTGTTAAGATTTTTCCTGGGGTCGGGTCATTGTCGAATTGTTCGGTTGGTCTCTCGTTGGCATTGGTGGTATTTGTTCTTGCTCGTTGTCTATCGTTCATTGTTATTAATAAGAATATTTGGTACTATTTGGAAATTGTAATTGTGTTTAAGTAACTTAAGTGGGGATACCTACTTACGTTACTTAGGGATCGTTCGGTCCATGGCCCTCTACGGGGCGCCGGTGTGGGCGCCGTCGCCGAAAGCGCAACCGGCGGCCATGCTGAACGCCTGCTAGAGGGTTATGGCAATAAGGATGGTGCGGGGATACTGCACGGTCTCCCGCGAAGCGACGGGCCTTCTAGCTGGCCTACCACCGTGGAATCTGGAGGCAACAGTCCTTGCACACATGCACGACATGCGCCTGGAGATGCAACGCCGGGGTGAAAGTCCGCTGCCGCGACAGGTCACGGCATGGCGGACAGAGTTCCGGCGGGATCTCATGGTGAAATGGCGTAAACGACTATCGCAACCCAGTGCTGGGCACGCCACAATCATGGCGGTAAGTCCCCTCTTTGAGGCGTGGCTGGAAAGACCTCATGGCGTCCTTACCTTCCGCATGACGCAGGTCCTCACCGGACATGGTTCGTTCGGGAGGTTCAGTCGAGATGTGCCCCGCTTGGGCGGAACATCGCCGTGCCCTCGTGGGGGCGATCGGCGGCGGAGACCTCTCACTCCGGGCCTTGGTTGAGGCCATGGTCCGGAGCGAGGAGGAGTGGCAGGCGGTCGCCGACTTCTGCGAAGCAGTAATGCTCGCAAAGGAGGAGGCCGAACGCATCAGGCAACGGCGTTATCGCCGCTGCCGCCGCCGCCGGGATTCTGATCCCGATTTCCGGCGACGGAAGGCGCGGGCTTGCGGACAGTGAGCAATGGGTAGCTTGCTGTCCGGCCGTCCGGTAACTATCCGGACCAAGCCCAAGTCGTCGACGGCGCGCACTGTTCCCGCGCGCCTCAAGGAGTTGTCAGCAACAGCAGGGACCCAGCTAGGTCGAAGCCTACTGGGGCCAGGGTTATCCGAAAGGGAGCTCGAGCCCCGGTATGAATAGAAGGAACGGGGTGGATCTTTTAGTCAGTAAGAGTCTGACACTATCTCCCGCTCCGCCCAAGAGCGGGGGATGTCATTAGATGATTTTTTCCTACCATAAAAAAAGGTATTGTGGTGAAATTAAAAACATATTCTCAAGTCTATGGTCCCTTGAAGTTGAGAAAAAATCAAACTTCTAAGTTAACAAAAAAAAAAGACACGGCCGTTTATGTTGCAAAAAAAATTGTATTTCGACACCCTCAAGGGAATCAAAATTCATAGGGTACTTCCCGTTGACCTAATATATATTATATTAAATATATATGTATGTGTATTTTATCTATAATTAAGTATAATTTTTAATCTTGTTTTAATACCAAAATTTTCTTTTTGTGCGCCTACCATATTGTCTCTTCACTACCCTAGGTTGACTGGTAGAGAATGCCTAAGGCATTAAGTCCGCATATGTACTTTGTGTTGCATGAGGATTGAATAAATAAATAATATAATCCTGAAATTTAGCATGAAGTAAGGTCTTATAGCACAAGTATAGAGAAAGATTAGAAATCTGTTAATTTGTAGTTGCGTCACAAAAAAAAAACTTTATTATAACTATTTAACTTTCTTTGCGATTCGGAAAATCTTCGTAAATCAATTCGGGAATTAGACAATTTTCATTGGTTCGCGTTGGAATCTGAGGCCCCTTGAAGCTGTGAAAAAAAAACGTTTCTTCGTAACTCAAATCGGGAATTAAACTGTTTTCATGTGTAAAGTACGGAACCCTCAGTGCGCGAGTCCGACTCACTTTTTTTTTAGTTGACTTCCTACAGATATATTTAGTCATAAGAAACAATTAGTTATTGTTACTTAAACAATTAATAAAATGATTCTTGGCATTTGTTCAGTCAATATACTTGCTGTTTCAGGGAGAGGGATGTAAAATAAAATGGACCAGTATACCTCCTGGCAACATCCAGAATCATAATCTGCATGCTTTTCTGAGTCCAAAACTATTCACAGAAGGCGGTCCTCATATTTTGCACACTCAACTCCCTTTGGCGCCTCTTCTATCAATTTCTTAGCAAGTTTAGGCTCCCCTCTAGACCCGCGCAGGGGTTGAGTTTCGAAGAACTCTTGCTTAATAAAGTTCTTCCTAACATTATAGAACTTTTCTATGAATTCTTGTTTGTATATTTTAGATGGCATTGTCTCTCCCTCACGGCAATTTAAGTATGGATTGGGTTTTTTCTATTTATTTTGGAATTATATATATTGTGGGAATTGTAGGCAAAGAACCATAAGACATGATATGCAGAACCTAAATTAATTAGTATACGACATGGATACGGGCTTAAGGTAGGAGTATGTCGATGGTGGTACAAAATATTCTAATAATGAACACTTTTCCCATATCACTGCATTGCCATGAGACAAAGAATACTTTTATACCCTTCAAAACATAAATATAAGGTACATAATACTTTAGGATCTTTGCAAAGGATGTGGTCAATTAGTAAGACAGCAACGAATGACTGCCTAGCAATGATCTGAGTATTTGTTCTCGGTTCGATTCCCTTTCCATGCAGCCAACCACGACCCCATGGGAACTTGTATTACTATACTCGTACAACTAATATCATAAGCAAAATGGGTGCATCTGATTACTGGTTCTTTATTTTTTTATAATGTATACCATACAATTTTATAATCTCGCTAGATTTATTATAAACTGACGTTGTTTGGAATACTAGTTACATTATCAATTAGTTATTTAAATTATAGTCACTGTGTTATTGTTGGTTAATGGTGAAGGAGGATATTCCCTCTTCTTTAAAAGAAATACAAAATCTGGTAGACATGCTTGTTAAGTTTCGTGTCTATATAGCACTACAGTGTGACCTAGGTACGTATATATGTATAGGCCCTAAACACAAAATTGCGTTGCGACGTCGCAACGTAAAATTCTGCGTGTTTGCACGACGCATCACAAGAACTTGCGAATTGATTCATATTGCACGTTGTATAGTCACCTGAAATAATACTTTGCCGCACGAAAACAGTTTTTTGTTCAACCCTTAATCCAAAGTTTAACCCTCAAACACAATTGTAATAAAAATGTAAATAAGTAATAAACTATTTATTAACTAGAGTGTCTATTACGAGTACCTATAGCGTTTCTCTATCAGTTTTCGCGACGTTTTCCTGGTGTATAAATACAATTTATGCCGGCAACATAAACACGTAGTGGCGACATATCGGCTGATAGGGGACTGTGTATCACCCACTGTTTATGTGGACACTGCATTTATTTTTTGAACCTTTTGTTTTAGAAAAAGTTGTATGTTTACCTTTAGCATTTTTTTACATGAAAAGTCATCAAATGTCTGATTCAAGTGCTTGAGAGCTCTGCGTGTCATACATTTACTGACTGAAACCGATGTGATCTTTCAGTTGCCGTTTGTGACAGCCACGGCAACTCTATTGATCAATTCCACAGTCCTAGCAAATGAGAGCGATTCTGAATTGAGAAGATAAAGGCCACATGTCAACAGGTTTTCAGTAAACAGTATAATTTGAGAAATAGCTTCGAAAACTGGGGGTGTGTTTGTAGTCTCTCTTTCAAAATACCGTGGAAGTTTATAAGCGATTTTGCGCCGTTTGATATTGCGCAACACCCATGACATATCCCTTTTCTAGACTTGGTATTCTTTTTTTCTGGTCTACAAATGTACTCACCATGTAATTCCGTCCCACTAGTAATATAATTGTGAAAGTTTGAATTTCTGGACGTTTAGCAGTTTGGACTTTTGTTAACAACAGCTAAGGTACACGCCGAGAATAGTTTAAGAGAGGTCATGTTATGGCTATCTACTAATCTGCTTGCTCTAAATGTAGAAAAAACAAAATATATTCGTTTTCATCTCCCCAACAACTCGACACCTTCAGTGGAAACCGCAACGCTTATTGTCCACAATTGTGCCAAATCATCAATTACTTGTCCTTGCATATCAAGAATGTTTGCAGTATAAGATACCTTGGCGTATTAGTTGGTGAACGATTGGATTGGCGCCCACGGTGGAGACCAAGAGGATGAGTCAGAAAGTTGGTTTTAAGAATCTTCGTCGTTCTGCTGATCGGTCGATATTGTACACAGTCAATCTTGCACTATGTCAATCAATATTGGGTTATTGTATTCCGGCGTGGGGTGGGACTTACAAAGCTCTATTTTTTAAAATAGAAAGAGCCCAAAGGTCTATCCTTAAGATCATACATTGCAAACCACGTGACTATTCTACCATCGAATTATACAAGGAATGCCATGTATTAACAGCGCGACAGCTGTTTATTCCACGCACGATGCTCCAGCGGCATTCACTGCTTCCCCTAAATGAAGAGGTTTTAAGGAAACGTAGTGGTGTACTTGTTTGCCCCTCTGTGCGATGTAGAACAGCTTTCGCACAGCGACAGTTCAGGGCATTGAGTTCCAGGCTTTCCAATGAAGTCAACAAAAAGTCAATAAGCTCAAGTTTAAAAAATAAATTATTAAATTGGTTAAAGTTATTAGACTACAATGAGTCAGAAAAACTTATTGAAATAACTAAATGATGTAAGCTTAATTTTTATCTTTTTTGTGATCCTCTTCTTTATTTAAAAAAAATGTACTAACCTAGAAAACATATGCTCGAACAGAATAGGATAATACATTCTACAACAGACTGCACTAACTCTACTACTAAAACGGTGGACCGCCGACTACCCAAGATAAGTGCTCAGTTTGGGAGTCGTTGACTCACTTTTTGGAACTTACCAGTGTAAGGTGATGTTATCTTGTAGTTGTGTTTTGTGTACTTTTTAGAAAAAAAAATACTGCTGTAACACCTGAACGGGTTTTGTTGTCATTTATGGCCTTGTGGGCGGGGCAGGAGTGCCTCAAAATATGATCATGCTCATAATTGTCAAAACCAATAGCAAATTTGCGATCTATGTGTGTGTAGTCTGTTAGTTGCGTTATGCGCTTTCGTATTGGTTTATTGCCTGTAGTGGAGTTAAAGGGGATTAGGCGCACAATGTCACATTCGCAAAATGACATACTGAAGCAAAATGCCACATTCGTAAAATGACATTTCGCAATATGCCACACTAGCAAAATGCCACATTAGCAAAATGCCACATTCGCAAAATGACTTTTCTCAAAATGCCACATTAGCAAAATGCCACATTATCAAAATGCCACATTCTCAAAATGTCACATTCTCAAACTGACAATTTCTAAAAAAATATCTAATAATTATCGCATAATATGCGATTTTCGTAAATTAAAATAAAATGTTGTTAAAATTACTGATTTACTTCTTGCACTGGACTTTTTAATGAATGAATAAAAAATAATACCAATTAATTTTTTCCAGTATTTGATCTCATTTATACATTTTTATTTATTTTAACATAAAATAAAAATGTAAACTAAAGTAATAAAATTTTGGCCAGGTGGCCGATATAAATATTGTCATTACACTGATGTTATTTACTCTGTGAATAAACTAATTAGTTTTTTATTCCAAATTCGCTCATTTTTAATAAGTTTTTTTAACTAACTAAAGTATTCCGTGATATATATAATAAATTCAATCAGTGTATGATTCAATCAATGTATCTTGCGTGCTATACTTGTAATCAAGCAGTTATTAAGTTTTAGCCAGATGGCTTTTCATAAAAACATGCTAACATCCAAATAAAAAATTCTGAGTTCGAAGTGACATTTTGGCATTATGCGAAAGTGGCATTTTGCGAAAAGTCATTTTGCGAATGTGGCATTTTGCGAAGATGGCATTTTGCTAATGTGACGTTTTGCGATATGGCATTTTGAGAATATGGCATTTTGAGAATGTGGCATTTTGCGAATGTGGCATTTTGCGTCAATATGTCATTTTGCGAATGTGGCATTGTGCGCCTAATCCGTTAAAGGGTGGGAGACAAGCGGCGACACTCGTTGTAGTACAAATCGGAAAGTATTTCCTTTCTAACCTTTTTCATCTTTTCTGTGGTATCTATACATATATAAATTTCGACTATCATGCGTGAGTGTGCTAATCAAAGTCATCAATAAATCATTTAACATTTTCGAGCCTCCCAGTCAATCGTGATGACACATGGATGATATGAACTGGCTCCTCGGCTGTAAATCTAACACGTCTTCTTCATAAGTGGGTTGGATTCATCATTGCCGTCTTAAAATTAACAATTATTACAACAATTGTGAATCATCTGCTTTGTTGCTTCATTGGAATTGATATATCTTTTGTTGTAGATGAACAAGAAAGCAAACGTACTGTGATATTAGATGAGTACAGTGGCCTTAGTGGGACTTTTTTTACTTAGTGGATTGCGTTAAAGTAAAGGTCAATTTGTACTAACGGGGTTACCATGACGTTCAAAAAAGATTGTTTTAATCTTGTTTCAGTGTGTGTAAGAGATAGCGCTAGACAACATGTATAGCTCTGTCTTTTACCCAAACTGAAACAAGATATTAACAATCTTACATTTAACGTCATGATCTAGGTCTAGAACTGCATAAGCGCCGTCTGGTGTCAATAACGGAGCACCTTTTCTTTCTACACGATTTGACATAAGCATTCGCTTAAGTAAACGTGATTGATTGACTACGTTATAAAACTCGAAATAGACCCTCAGATTTTAAGGTAGCTTTTATATACTTGTCACAAGTTGCCTCTGCCCGCGATCCTATTTCTTTGCTTCGTTGTTTTTCACAAGAATCGATACCCCACTTAATATTTTCCTGTTTCACCATTCGGAGTCATCGTCAGCATGTCTGTTATCTCATTATCGTACTGATTAGCTGACCGTGCTGCGCGTGCGCAAACACCATGATTTACATAATACGGACCTTGGCCTTGGCGGCCTGGCTGCGTCATCCGTCATGCCATCACTCGGTGGCACGCGAAATACAACATAGTCAGTGCAGACCATACTACCTGTTTTGTTTATAATTGACCGTTAGTATTAGCGAGACATCACGAGTCTTTGAACTAAAAAATTTCAGAAGGATTCTTGCAATATTCTGTTTTAAATTAAATATATTATTATATTGTCTGTGTCTCCTGTTTTAATTCTATATGATTCTAGATGATTGTGTATCATCATAATAATATTTATAACATCTAATTTCAATTAGATATTAGAAATATGTTCATAAAAAGCAGTTTGTGCATGTTGCGTTAACCTGTAATTAATTTTTGCATTTGTAAGTGTACCCTAGTCATTAAGTTCGAAATGTATTGATATAGTGTAAAAAATTGTTGGTTAAGTTATATAAAAAAAATATTGTCCATATTGTGTTCCTAACAGAGTACGACCGCGATACGAATGTGAACCTTCCAGAATACAAATACAAAATACTTATTGCAGTATGAAAACTGTTGTTAATACGTAAGCTGATTCTACATAATAAGCTACAGTTTCCACGTCACTTTTAAAGAAAGTACTAATGAATGCATTTTTCAATGGACGCGACGCCAGCCAAAATGTATGACATATGCATGCCAAGCCCCGTTAGTGATTTACATTCGGAGACAGTTTCTGTCTACCCGACTTTATTAATGTCGTTGCATATTTGCAGTAGAAAGCCATTTGAAAAGGAAATCTGCGGAAATGCTGGCACTTTGGAAAATCAATAGCCGTGGATGCTACTTGTAGGTACTACGTGGCTAGTCCTAGGGTACACCAGAGTAAATCCTTCAGATTTGGTTCAACTATGGTACAGTGACGGTGTACGGCGATGAAAACATCTCAGGCCCGAGACACTTGAGCACGCCACAATTATCGCGGTAAGTCCCCTCTTTGAGGCTTGGCTGGAAAGACCTCACGGCGTCCTTACCTTCCGTGTGACGCAGGTCCTCACCGGACATGGCACGTTCGCGAGGTTCCTGCACTGGATTCGAGCGGAAGAGACGCCCGGGTGTCGCCACTGTGTGGAACGCCCGGAGGACACGGTGGAGCACACAGTCGAGGTGTGCCCTGCTTGGGCGGAGCATCGCCGTGCCCTCGTGGGGGCGATCGGCGGCGGAGACCTCTCGCGCCGGGCCTTGGTTGAGGCCATGGTCCGGAGGAGTGGCAGGCGGTCGCCGACTTTTGCGAAGCAGTAATGCTCGCAAAGGTGCAGGCCGACCGCATCAGGCAATGGCGTTCTCGCCGCCGCCGCCGAATTCTGATCCCGATTTCCGGCCACCGAAGGCGCGGGCTTGCGGACTGTGAGCAATGGGTAGCTCGCTGTCCGGCCGTCCGGTAACGGTCCGGACCAAGCCCAAGTCGTCGACGGCGCGCACTGTTCCCGCGCGCCTCAAGGATTTGTCAGCTACAGCAGAGACCCAGCCGGGTCGAAGCCTACTGGGGCCAGGGTTATCCGAAAGGGAACTCGAGCCCCGGTATGAAGGCTAGAAGGAACGGGGTGGGTCTTTTAGTCTGTAAGAGTCTGACACTATCTCCCGCTCCGCCCAAGAGCGGGGGATGTCATTGGATGTTTTTCTCACCATAAAAAAAAGGCCCAAGACACTGGATGATAGGAATCATCATCATCATCATCATCATTTCAGCCGATAGACGTCCACTGTTGGACATAGGCCTCCCCCAAGCGTCGCCACAACGAACGATCATGTGCGTCCCGCATCCATCGGATTCCCGCTACCTTCACCAGGTCGTCAGTCCACCTTGTAGGAGGCCTTCCAACGCTGCGTATTCCGGTACGCGGTCGCCACTCCAGAACCTTTCGGCCCCAACAGCCATCTGTTCTGCGAGCAATGTGCCCTGCCCATTGCCACTTAAGTTTCGCGATTCTTTGTGCTATGTCGGCAACCTTGGTTCTCCTGCGGATATCTTCATTCCTGATTCGATCACGCAAGGAAACCCCAAGCATAGCCCTTTCCATTGCTCTTTGGGTGACTTTAAGCCTTCTGATGAGGCCCATTGTGAGCGACCACGTTTCGGATCCATATGTCATCACTGGCAACACGCACTGGTCATAGACCGGATGATAGGAATAAGAAAACATAAATAAAAATATAGTTTGTCCATTCAATACTTTTGTATTACCCTAAAAGAAATTTAATAAAATAAAATTTAAAAGTTATTTAACTTTTAAAGTTTAATTTTATTAAATTTCCTTTTGGGTGGCCCCTTATTGTTCAACCGCTCCCCCGCCGTAATTTTAATACATTATCGTATCAGGCTGGGCGCAGGTCGTCCCCTACGAGTCGCCGGTCAACCCCCGTTTATTCATTTCAGTGAGTGTAATGAAAGGTAAATAAAAAAAATATGGACGCGCATATGAAAACAGATTTTTACCGCCACAAAAGTTTACTAGTTTTACAGTTATTTTCTTCACAAGTGTATTGAAAAACGTCGTATGAGACACGTGAGTAATTAGTGATTACCGTTCTCGGCACTCTTAACACCCCCGCCAGGGCTCGGGTCGGGACGGGCGATAATACCGCCTCGTCTTCTCGTTCAACACTAACACTCTTGAATTCTGATTGTCTGTAAGGGATGGCAATTTCTCTTTTTTTTTTTTAAATTTAGTTTGTGAACAAGAGAATTGGCACCTAAACTTACATACTACGCGTTCCAAATGAGAATAGGACCGATTCCTATGTTTTGACGTCTCGTCGAACTGGCAAATCGAAGAAATTTTGGCAAAATTGATGAACTTGGAGATGAGTATAATTGAAGAACTGGATTCTGATTAAACTTTTTTCCTTCACAGTTCATAAATAAATTAAATTTATCGTGACGTCACAACATGGCGGGCGATCCTATTCTCATTTGGAACGCATTGTACCTACCTTGTTATACAGTGTGAGGTCTCATATAACGTAATTGTACAAAACCTCTATATTATCGTGGGTACATCTGTATTACTTAACGGTTCCACACGCTCAGCGCTGCTATTATATACATAGGTGCCTCTACGCATGTTCATTTTCGAACAAAAACAAGCGAACTGCATGGAACAGCCGCGGGCGAGATGTGCCGCTAGTTTTTTTTTTGTTTTATAAGCAAACTTTTAATTAACATGCAAGGTCTGTCAAAGCTCATAATAATCGGGAATGGGGAATGTGCAAGCACGCTGTGCACGGAAGTGCGTCGTCACTCGCTGCTCGCTGCGATGTACTCCACTCGCTGTTTCAAAAGCCTCGCATTGCACATTACCGCTCGCGCTGTTTAAAACACAAGCTTGTCAAACAAGTTTGCTAATTAGTTTTTTGCAATCATACATTTGCTTGCAATTATTCATATTTAGATTCGTTAGTGGGTCAGTGGATTTTAGATATTTAAATGTTGTAGGAAATATGAATGAATATTATTGTGAGAATTTGTTGTTTTATTGTTTTAACCTTTCCCGTAGTGTAGGTTACAAGAAAAAATAGTCATGCTTAGAAAACAGTCATTTACCGGTTTAAACATTGAAGTTGATGTAGATTCGCGAAAATGCCTAGGCACTTTGCCTTGTCAAACTTTGAAGAAATATAGATAGCTGGGAACTGCTAAAGCCTAATTTGAGTTTGTGCTAGTCTCGAGGAGTTCACTGAAACTTCGATCGGCGCTAAACCGGCGGATCTCATTCTCACCGGCCGGGAAAAAAGTCGCACAACCGTGAAAAATATTATCACATAATTTAAGCGATTTTATTAAAATCTAGACCTGAAGTTACTGATTTTTTGATCAAAGAACTGCCGGTACAAAATCATGTTTGCTATTTCTTTTGTATTTCCTTAGAATATGACACTGATAAAAACGTGACACGGTGGGGTAGAGTCATGCATCACATGGTTTGGCTTATTCATTTCCAAGTATAGCAAACTAACACAAATTGATAACGCCACCTACTTACTGCTTTAAGAAATCAATACATTAATTTGATTCCAGCCACCTGTTTTCATGTAACGGTAGAAACTCACGTAATTTCTGTGCAGTCGTAGGAATAAGTTTTTGCAACCGTTTTTTCGTCGTTGTCGATTTCATTTGCGGATTCCTGTCAATCAAAGTATTGGTTGACTGTGGAGTCACGTACATTGAACCGACGCGAAGTCAGCGTATAACTTTGTGGATACATACTGTACTATAACAACTATCTATTTATTTGTGTATTTTTCCTTTAAATTGAGTTTATTTTGTTGTCTAATGTAATAAGCACGATTCATTGTGATGAGGAAAATTGTCATTTTACCGATGAGTGATGGAGCCCCAGTTTAGATAATAGGTATGTAGGTGAGTGGTACAACAACTTTATTGCTAAAACTGCTAACAATACAGCGGCGACTGCAATTTTAAACTACTTAAAAAAAGATGGAATTTCTCAATTCGGTGGTATATTTTAATGTTTGTTACCTCAGAACTTCGTCATTTATGAACCGATTTGGAAAATTATTTTTCCTTAAAGAATAATTTGCTCGTCGAAATTCCAGTGTTTTAAGAAGATCACGTTTTGCCGGTGTTAAGGGTGGTCGCTCACAATGGGCCTCATCGGAAGACAAAGTCACCCAAAAGGCAATGGAGAGAACTAATACGTTAGATACGCGTTTCTTTACGTGACTGAATCAGTAATGAAGATATTCGCAAGAGAACCAAGGTTACCTTCCTAGCCCAAACTTAACTGGCAGTGGGTGGTACTGATAGGAACAAGATGCCTCTGTTTACCTAACAGTGGAAGTCTTCCCACTGAAGTGATGATGATATGAAATGAAAGCATATTAGGGTTATATAAGAGCTGGTTCACATTAGGTCGGACCGACAGTTTTATCGGGCCGACAAAACTAACAGAGCCGACCCTTAAATAATATTGGCGTACTGGCAGGTATAGCGCCGTTCACGTTGGTCGGCGCGAAGCGGTGGAGCCACCCGCCCGCGACCCTTTCACCCGCTTATTCCCCGCTCTAAGCACTCGCGCGAGCAGTTTTTGAATAATTGGATGCACCCAATATTTCCTTTTTCTTTTTTTCTGCCTTCTATTTAAATACCACATTACAATTAAAACGTCGTCTTCGTCCATCATTTACAAAAGCCAACTCACGACCGACTGCTTTGTGACGATCCGGGCAGTAAAACGACCGTGCCGACGGTGGTGTTCACATTAGGTCGGGTCGGCAGCGTCTAGTGTGAACAGCAACAACCGACAGTCGTTCAACGGTAAACTGTCGGTCCGACCTAATGTGAACCGGCTCTAAGGATTACTCCTATTTTCTTCAAAATCCATTTTTAAAAGCTTTTATTTAGTTTCACCTATAGATTTCACCTGTACCAATGTTTGTCTGTAATCGAAAATGTTTGTCTGTAATCGAATTTTGCAAATTAAATTTGATCCACTTCCTGGTTACCAATTGAGCTGAAATTTTGCATGCATGTGTAAATCAGATGACAATGCAAAATTATTATGTCATGGAATAATTTGATGATGGAACTGATCTGGTTGTGGCCACAGGAAATCGGTAATTAAACGACACAACTCCATCGAGTTTGGGCTCGTATGATTCGGCTTGACGAGTAGGTACTTTGTTGCCAGATGGTAATCAGGGTCTGATGATGGAACTGGAAGATGGCCATAGGAACTCAATAAAATAACCGTGTTTGAACTTTTTGGAATGGTTTTGATGAGTATTAATTATATCTAAAATTAGGTATAAAAAGTTGTTACGAAAAAAATGATTTTCATTGAAAACTTGTAAGTGCTCGAAGCCAGTTCTATTATATGAAAATAAAACAAAATTATCTTATACTACACTATATTTGTTTAAAAAAAAATGGTAAAAAAGGAAAATGTTGCAACAGCAATACATAGGTTTAATTAAATTAAGTGTAGTATTTTTTTATTATTAATTGTATTACTTTTATAGACAGGACTAACTTTTTTTAAATATTAAACTCTTTGTTGTAAGCAAAGTTTGCATTCTCTGGGGAAAATAGCCGACCTCGATCTTTTAGGAAAGACACATAAGCTGTAGATATGGTATTTGGTAGCTAAAAAGACCTGTCGTCAAAAGTCACGTAAACGAAAGACCCTGTCGGCGAAACGTCCATAGTTAAAAGATCCTGCCAAGGGGAAACGGAAATAAATGAATCGTCCTGTCTGCTAACAGTTCAATGACGAATCGGTCGTCGGTGAACGGTTGTGCAACCATCCATGTGCCTTGAAATACGATGGTGCCTAGCCGGAATAAGGTACCATCGAATTGATCTGACAATGACGCTGGAAGGTAGGCACGTTTTTTTTTTCCGGTGGGAAAATCATCCAATGACATCCCCGCTCTGGGGCGGAGCGGGAGATAGTGTCAGACACTTACTGACTAAAAACCCACCCCGTTCCTTTGTGCCTTCATACTGGGGCTGAGCTATCTTTCGAAACTAACCCTGGCCCCAGTAGGCTTCGACCCAGCTGGGCCCCTGCTGTTGCTGACAACTCTTTGAGGCGCGCGGGAACAGTGTGCGCCGTCGACGACTTGGGCTCGGTCTGGACAGTTACCGGATGGTTGGCCTAGGGTGGCCGAAAATCGGGGTCGGAATCCCGGCGGCGGCGAGCGGCGGCTCCTCCTTTGCTAGCATTACTGCTTCGCAGAAGGAGGCGACCGCCTGCTACACACGACCATGGCCTGGACCGAGGCCCGGCGCGAGACGTAAGATAGGCACGTGAACTCCGCGATAAAACAATATATTCTAGCCGTGTTACGGCTTATTAGAATTGTCATGAGACGAACTACTCTGGCTACAAGTTACTATCGAACTGATCTGATGATGAAGTCGGAGAGTTGGCACGGGAACTCTGTTATTAATCCACGTAACCATTATTGGAATTGTGATTAGATGCACTTTGACTATACGTAAATGGTTTTTATCAATAGATTGAAGGTAAGTTTATTTGAGTTTCACATCTATACATCTTCTATACATCTATACATATAAACAAAATTAGAGTGTCTGTTTGTAATATTGAAATAACTGCTTTTTACTACATGCTTAAGAATATATATACCTACGGTACATACACCAATATAATATTTTTTACAATTTTTGTCTGTCTATCTGTTTGTTCGGGCTAATCTACTTTTATTATAGAAAAAATAAATTCAAAATCCTGTAGTCCACCTGAACGAAGTCGTGGGCACAGCTAGTCAAAAATATTTCCAAAACTATGTAGTCAGGTACGTTAACCTACATAAGCTGCACTAGGGTAAACTGTTTGAAAATAAAATTGTGGAACTACGTACAGAGGAAGTATTTCGATTGCCGGCAGAAGTACAGAACATTTACAATTATATTTCACTGCAGCAGTTTGAAGCGGCCGCTTGTAAAAAGCAAAGCGTTTAATTAAAGGCTTTTAACAGTTTTAACTGAAGCGAATGTACTCGTTGGTACGTTTTATTTGCTCGTATACAGACTTTGTTTATACCTACCTATTTCTTTTAAAACCATTATTTTGTCCTATATTTAGATAAAGGCCACTTCGTAAACTGTTGAAGAACCGTTCCACCCACTAATGCACTACAATATGACGACTTTGCCGCTTAAGTCTCTATAAATTGGACCTTAGTGTATTTGCCGTGGGACTAAGACTGTTTGACAATGACCTGAGTATTAATTACTTAGAATCCTTTCGGGAATTCTACTGTGGAGTTCAGAAGTAAAAAAAAGACGTGTGGCACTCGGGGACTGCCGCGGTAAAGCTATTGCATAGCATTTTTATTAACTTATGCAATTATAATTATTTATTTATTTATGCAGTATTTTTTTTCCTTTGTTTTTTTTTCTTTGATATTAATTGAAGTTACACTTTCACACATTGAATTGAATTTTGATTGATTGTTCACTCATTTGTTTTCTTATCGGTCACCACGCTCAAAAAACAAATGAGTGGGGGGTGTTAGGTTATTTTCGTTACAGAATTTCTGGATTCGGTCTCCACGCTCAAGGCCCGCGATTGAAGCTATGCAATAGCTTAATAACAGTTCTTGATATCCTCATAGCATCCTAACGACTGGATGAAATCTAACCATTTATCTAGTTCGGTCGGTGCATGACGGCTATGTAACAACAGTTTGCTTGCTATAGTATATTGGAGGGGTATCACTAAATAATATCTAAAACTTTTTTTTGTGAGAGCACTTTTTTTATGCAGAGGGACAAAAAGACCTCGTTATATTTTTTTTGTTTTCGACTTATTGGTTCTCTTTTACGTTTGTACATAGCCGGGTCAGTTCTATCAAACATTTTAAATATTTTATTACTCATTGGGAACACGAACAATGTATCTCAGTTTTATCGCATGTGGTTTTAAATATGCCTTTATCGTTTATGGCCAATGGGCAATGGTCACAATGCTCTCTTAGTCATAACGCAACGAATTCAATAAATGCTTGTGACATGATTCACCGATGCACGTCGCCGGTGCATACCTCGCTTTCCGTGTGGACTTATTTAAATGTTGTTTTCAATAAGATACCTACAAATAGGTGTATTTAATAGAAAAAAAAAAACACATTTCTGAACGTATCTTCACAAACTTTTAATAAAATAGTCACGTGTGAAGCGCCTTGTACGTTTACTTAGCAATGTGTGGTCGACCATCAACTCTGTGTTTAATGAAATCTAGGAACCTGACGAATTAATTTGCGGTTCTGTAACAGATGTCCCCTCCTCATCCATGGTAGACAGTTTCCATAGAGTTACATAGAAACAGTGGTACTGCAGTCTATCATTACTGTTGGGCTGTGCGGTATGCATTCGCCTTCGGAGTTGTTCCTTTATCATATTGTCGCAAGAACGAACGATAGAGAACAATAGGTGTCAGTTTGGCAAGAGTCCCGCCGGCGGCGCGCGGCGACGCGACGACGACGCGACGACGTGCCGGAGGCGTGTGGGAAAGTGTCCACATGCACAGGCAATTCCCCGGGAGCCTTCAAAAGCCCGAGTTTGTCGAGCTGTACGACAGAACAATAGTTTCAACCATTTAGGATTTCGGTTACATTGCTTCGTGCTCGACACTTGCGAGTGCTATTTCGTGGCGGGAATCGATTCTCTTTTGCCTTGATCTGGGTTACACGGGATTGTTGTTGTTTACGAAGAAAACCCTCTTCAGGTTGTTTTGGAAACGGTTTTATCTTCTAGGGATTTCGTAGTTATAATTTGGATGTAGATTATTTACCTGAAGTCGAAATGATAAAATTAGGTAAAAAGAACGCTTAATAGTTTTTACTCCTTAGGTTTTTAGGACTTTGGGATGTTAGTGCATGGATCAGCCAGATACAAAATAAAAGAGTAATTAAAAGAATAATTAAACCACTATTATAAAGTTATTAATACCTATGTACAAAGTAAATATATGAAAATAAATATATTCGACATCTAATTAAATTATGGTACATTCCCTCGGTATCGGTTTCAGCATGAGGCAAACTGTTGCAAATAAGTTGCTCATAGCCTGGTCTTGGTACTCTGTGGAGCCGTCAATCGTCAGGTAAGGCACGAACGATGGAGCCAGAGCGTGGGTCTCATCGCCATGCCCCTTCAGAAGGATCGAACCGTGCGGGCTGTTCAAGCATTCCCATATTTCTTGTACATTTACATCATGCTGGTTACCACACTGGAAAAGAAAAATAAATAGGTAAATGACCGGTAGCAGGGATCAGAATATTGGGCTGCGAAATGGATGACAAAAAATTCCATGTTGTGATGGATGCGGGAAACGACGAGAAGTGAGACATTACTTGGGAGAAGTTTGAAAGTGACGCCAGTGGCTGAAACGTTGAAAGGGTATCTTTTGTACCTATGGTATGGTCATGTAATGAGAAGGGATAAAATGCATGTTACTAAAATAGTTATGACTTATGACGTATACACGTGGATGAATGGGGAGAAAGCGGCAGGTCAAAGAAAAGATGGATGAATTTTGAGAGGAGTGACATAAAAGAAACGAGAGTCAGTGATAGCCTGACGGTTAACAGGACAGAATGGAAGAAAGACACGTGTTGCAGCGATGCGAAATAACAAGGGACGAAGATAGGACGATGATATTATGCTCTTGTGGCCTGGTAGTGTGCATTTTATCGAGACAAAAAGCTTAAAAACAGCTAATGTCAGTAAAAGGTTTTACAAATTAAATCAATGCTTCCAAAGATTTCCTTATATACACGAACAACGCAATTTTACATCTTCATACTCGTAATATTCAAGGCTAGAAGCCTGGCCACTCAGGCTTGTAGAAAAACCATATAGAGGAAGGAGCTACAAGCAAATTGTTTTACAAACATGCAATTTTCCGTTCTTATTTTCCTATTAGTTTGAGCAAGTAGGAGAGCCTGGAGTGCGCTGCTTCTTTAAACAATGCACTCATCTTGTAGAAAAACTAACATAAAGGTAAGTAGTACTCGGGCCGAAGCGTTCGGAATGGCACTAAACTTTAAACTGGAAACAAACTTGTAGTCTTTTATGGTAGTACCTTTTGACCAGTTGTTCTGACTTGACAGAAACAACTCAGAGTCACACACGTCATTATCTGATTTACCTGTTTTGTGGGAATTATATTTAACTACGCAGAAACTGGTCTAGGTGAGCTTATTTTAGGTCTACGTCTTTGTACTGTCAATTATATCATGTTCATGCATGTCTTGTTTAAAGAAACTGGTATTTTATTATTTTAAGTGTTCACTTAAAATGAGAACCAGGCTCTGACTATGTTATTTATGTCCTCGCTTTTACTTCGCCTATAAGTGTGTTAGACTTATCTTAAAAAGCCTAAGTTCCCTTAGGGTTTTGATTATATTAAGTGGTTATGTATCTATGGTATATTGTAGGTATGGTACGTTTTTTAAGTGGGAAGTAATCTAACTTCTCTCGTTCTGGGTGGAGCGAGAAAGGGTGTCCCACAATTTTACTAAAACCCACCTGTGTTCCTTAAATTATCCTTTGCGATCCAGGGCCGCAGTAAGTCTTTTGAAAAAAATCCTAAAATTAACGTATTGTCACACTAATACGAGTATTATAAAGGTGATGTTGTATGTAAGTTTTTTACTCCTTTACCTCTTTATCCAAATCCGTTCGCAATATGAACTATTGCTGAACGGATTTGGATGAAATTTTGCCTACGTGTAAACCTTGTTCTGGACTGGCACTGAGGGACTTTTATTCCGGGAATATGTTCTCCGATGACGCAAGTGAAGTCGTTGGCAGAAACTCAAGAATTCAAAATATATCTACGTTCTGTAACCTACCCAACACTGGCCTCGTGTCTTGAACCTGCCCCAAAGCTGACAATTTTCCCGTCAAGAAAACTTACCCAATGGAAAACAAAGATGAAGTACTGATAGCCAGTACGATAGGAGGTGTTCTGCATGAGGCAGGTGTTGAAGCTGACCGAGCGGGTGACGTTGCGCACCAGGTCGATGGCGCACGCCTGCACCGTGTTGCCGAAGCACTCCGGGGCGCCGTGCTGGCAGCTGAACTTGTAGCCGCCGACTACACGACGAGTCTGGAAAATTTATAGATATATTATTTGTATAAAAACCTTATTTTTAGTATAAGCAAAACCTGAAACACGTGTCTAGTATTTTAACCGACTTCGAAAAGGGTGCTATGTTCGGATGAATGTATGTTTTTTTTTGTATTACATACAAGTTTACCGATATCGCGGTCAATTGTGAACCGATTTAGAAAATTATTTTTTAAATTGAAAGGTTATGCTTCCAAGTTGGTCCTAAAGAAGGATATAGAATACATATTTAATTGAATATTGTTATGACCTGATCATGAACTTCGAAGATATAGAACAGAACTCCTCCTAAGATCACAGCAGAATTGTCGTAACAAGTAAAATTGCTCGGTTTATACGAAAAGGGAGGGGGGGATGTATCGAACTGATCTGATTTATTTATTTAAAGCTTTATGCACAAAAAAACTGTACAAAGGCGGACTTAATGCCTTAGGCATTATCTGCCAGTCGACCTTAGGGTGGTGCAGAAACATAACATGGCAGGTGCAACTTAATAAATAGACAAAACAGAAGAGAAACTAATATATACAATATTAAATACATACTTAGATACATACATATAAATAAACAATACTGTAGTGAAAAAACAAATCCAACACATTAGCGCGGTGATGATTCTACCAACATCTTGCGAATATGCTCACGTGCCTTCACCTTAAAAGAAAATCGGCTTGTTGCCATCCTGATATTCAGAGGGAGCGCATTCCAAAGAGATAATGCCTGGACGAAAAAGGAAGAGTGGATAAGCCCAGAGCGGTGTGAGGGGCATCGTAGAAGACGATTATTAGTAGAGCGAAGATTTTAATTGTGCCCAGAGCAAAGGCTGAGGGGTACTTTTTAGTGGTGGTACCATAACCAAAAAGTGAAAAATAAAAAAAAATTTACAAAAAAAAAATTAAACCGACTTCATAGTAAAAAACACTGTAAAGTACAAAATAACTTTGATTTCGAAAGTCGGTGTCAAATAACGAAGAGGCAAAACTATGTTTTATAGAAATACCGTACCCCGACCGTAGATCTCTTACAGTCCAGAAGTCAGAAAATCTGGTTATCGTGCATTACCCAATTGCTGGGTTGTGGAAGTCAGATAGGTTTTTTTTTTCGTGGTGGGAAAATCATCTAATGACATCCCAGGCTCTTAGGCGGAGCGGGAGATAGTGTCAGACTCTTACTGACTAAAAACACACTCCTGTTCCTTCTTTGACTTCGTACCGGGGCTTGAGCTATCTTTCGAATTAACCCTGGCCCCAGTAGGCTTCGACCCAGCTGGGCCCCTACTGTTGCTAACAGCTCCTTGAGGCGCGCGGGAACAGTGACGCCGTCGAAAGTCAGTTAGGTTCTCACTCCTTGGTAAAATACTAGTATCAGCTGCATCAGGTTTGACTGGCAACAGGACCCAACAAAGTTGGGAAAAGGCTGATATAGGCTGACAGACAGATGTATTTACCCCCTTTAGTGCATGGTTTAAATAACTAAAACGTCCATGTAAATATTGATATCTAAAGGTTTTTATGTAAGTACATCAGATTATTCCTATTTCTGTTACCGTTATGGCAGCAAAATTGAAAACTGTTGTTTTATCACATTAGTATTATAAAGCCGAAAGTTTGTATGTTCGTTACTTCTTCACGCTCGGTTATATATATTTATGGGTTTTCCAAAGATTCCAACATTGCGTGCAAGGTAACTGTTCCAACGCTTGTGTAACGTTCGACAGCGGCTCCTATTACAAGAATCAAGTAATTTGTCTCCCTGACTAGACTAACACACGACGTGGGGCTCTACGACAGGGTTAAGAGAACTAATAGACGTATATTACGTTTCCAAGTGTAATTTTAAATCGTTTATAGTAATTTTCATACCATAAGGGTCAGCGCAGACAGAGAGGCATAATTCTCGCGCGGTCTCGGGTATTTTCTGACGGATGGCGTATGTCGAAGATATGCTTCCCACGTATCCTCGAGGACATGCCAGCATTTTTTGTCAGGTTTAAGCAAATATGCACTTTATTTCAATAATTTTGCTTTAATAAAATCCTCTCCGCTGCGCTGCTCTCTGTCTGCGCTGATCCTAAGTTGTAATACGTATGTGTCTACATGTCCACACAACTTCATAGATAAGCGCAGGCACAGTAGCAGGCAGGCAGGAAATCATATTTTTAATTAGACTTTTATTCAACGTTAAACTTGCTTTTACTGACCACTGTAACGACCATTTTAGACATCATCACGCCTTAAAACGAGGAGTATTCGCCTATCGTCAACATGGAGTATGGTATTAAAGCTTGTTGCTTCATCTAACGCATTCCAAAGCGGTGTTTGACGAAGGCAATGTGAAAAACCGGCTAAGTGCGAGTCGGACTCGCCCATGGAGGGTTCCGTAGCAGCAAGTAACATGGTATAAAAGTTCTTGTAGTTTGTTGTAACTTTGATAGATGTTTTAATAATAGTGTATTTTTTTAGATTTATGACGTATTAAAAAAAACTAGTTACTAGATCTCATTCAAACCAATTTTCTTTGGTAGTTTGCATGGTAATGTACATCATATATTTTTTTTAGTTTTATCATTCTCTTATTTTAGAAGTTACAGGGGGGGGGACACATTTTACCACTTTGGATGTGTCTCTCGCGTAAACTACTACAGTTAGAAAAAAATTATACTAGAAACCTCAATATCATTTTTGAAGACCTATCCATAGATACCCCACACGTATAATGGGTATGACGAAAAAAAAAATTTTGAGTTTCAGTTCTAAGTATGGGGACCCCCAAAAGTTATTGCTTTTTTTCTATTTTTATGTAAAAATCTTAATGCGGTTCACAGAATACATCTACTTACTAAGTTTCAACAGTATAGCTCTTATAGTTTCTGAAAAAAGTGGCTGTGACATACGGACGGACAGACAGACAGACAGACAGACAGACATGACGAATCTATAAGGGTTCCGTTTTTGGCCACTTGGCTACGGAACCCTAACTCTGTTAGCATCCGGTAATTTCGTGATTTACTCGAGTGTTTTACAAAACGTGTTATTTTTAAACCCTTAAAGGTTTTTGAAAAAAATTGTAATCATTCAAAATCTTGATTAAATTTGCAAGACTTCTATTGTTATATTTTTCTGACTTTTTTAATTTTTGAGTAAATTATGAAGTGTCTAATTTCATGCAAAATAGCAGATTTTCAGAAGTCTTTACTGGATTAGTTGTGCAGAATTTTATAAATTGTTTCTAATAGAAGCCTACATAATATCCACAAGATACTGTGGGGGTCCCTTCTTTTCGCATAATATTCTTTTTTCTAATAAACTTTGGCATAACGATTTTGGCATAATTTGTTTTGCCATAATAATACTTTGCCATATTTTTTTTGGCATACAGTTTATGTTGGCATAATTATTTTGAAGGCTAATTTGTTTTGGCATAAATTTAATTCGCATAACGTTACAAGGCCTAATGACTATTAGCATAATAATATTTAGGCATACAATTAATACAAATAACGAAAACAAATTTAGTGTAGTGAGAACTGAATCGCTGCAAAACCGACTCTGCGTAGTCTTGTTTGCCTTACCCTTTGAGTGTAATTTAAAATCGCGTAGGCGCGTGAGGCCGCCGAAGGGCCGCAGTGCCAGAGCCGTGACAGAAACTATGCCTGCTGCATGCTGCATGCTCGCTTGAATGCTGCATGCTTAATTGCATGCTTGTTTGCATGCTGCATGCCTGCTCACATGCCTGGTGTTTGCTTTTTTACATGTTGCATGCTTGCTTGCATGCTGCATGCCTGCTCACATGCCTGGTGTTTGCTTGTTTACATGTTGCATGCTTGCTGCATGCATGGTATATGCTGATTTGCATGCTTCTTACAGTGAAAAAAAAGCCTACAAAATTGTTCAAAACAAATATATTATGTATTACCTGCTTCAGGAGATATGGATTAAATTTATGCATTAGAATGTTATGCTTAGTAAAGTAATGCTTAAGAATGTTATGCTTAATAAATTTATGCTTTAGAATTTTATGCTTAATCATTATTATGATAAGAGAAATAATGCTTAAAAAAATTATGCGTAAGCTGTTATGCGTAAATAATATTATGCGAACATATAATTAGGACAAACAAAAGTATGCCAAGTTATATTAGGTCTTAAAATTTTATACAAATGGATAGGGAACCGATACTGTGTTTCTAAAATATCTAATGAAAAATGTGTCGTAACGTCATAATCGCGTAAGAGCGTTTGTATGAAAAACAGTGAAAAAGTATGACGAATTGCATGCCCTTATGAATATTTGTGATGTTAAGATAACACAGGCCGACATACGGGTACGCTGATTTGAGCCTATCACGCCAAAATTTTCTACAAAATTAAAAAACCTTAAAATATTTTGTACTAGAGCTAAGAAGACGATATTTTCTAAATTGCATTAAAACTATCTCTTTAAAATACTTGATACAGCGATAGATAACATTTTAGTTTAATATCATGTTTATTTCATTCGGACTCGCTCACAAAAATCCACAAAAACAAAACTACAAAACGCAGTTTTCATGAAAAAAGAAAACTATTTTATTAACAAAATAAAAACTAACGATTGTCTAACATAGATTATACTCCATTGTTTTTTTAGGGTTCCGTACCTCAAAAGGAAAAATACGGAACCCTTTTAAGACCACTTCGTTGTCTGTCTGTCTGTCTATCTGTCTGCCTGTCAAGACCTTTAATCTCGAGAACGCGTGAAGGTATTGAGTTAAAATTAAAACCATATACCTAAGTCTGCGATCCCTTGAAGCTTTGAAATAATCAAACCTCAAAAAACTGTAAATTTGTAGTCACATCACAAAAAAAAAAAAAATATTCGCGATTTGGAAAAATCTTCGTAACTCGTTTCGGGAATTGAACTGTTTTCATAGGTATGTTTGTACTGAACCCTCAGTGCGTGAGGTCGACTCGTACTTGGCCGGTTTTTTTTATGAACAACTCAATTTTGTAGTGTAATTTTCTATTATTTATAGTCTCTGTAAATATTTTCTCAATATTTTTGGCAGTTTTTATGAAAAATAACAGACACACTTATCCCGAAAACCTGACGTGCTGGAAAAAAACCAAGCACAGATTCGTAATTAGCACACCCCATTTACTACTTATAGGGTACCTATCAAATTTGAAACACTTTTTTAAAGAAAAAAAAAATGTAGGCCTGTGATTAAAACTGCGTACAGTTGACAACAGAAAAAGTTATACATTAATTCGTATTTTTTTTTGTTTTTTTTTATTAATTCGTTTTTTTGATAATGAAGTGGTAATTTACAATACTTTTTAACGACACGGTTGGCGCAGTGGTAGACTGTTGTACAATGTGTCGCTTGTTCATTTCCCATAAGGAAAACAATATTTGTTTGGCGTTCAGGTATTATTTGCTTCGGGTCTGTGAGTTGGTGCATGTGATTGTATGTTTATAAACGTACCTACCCATGACGTAGGAGAAACTCCAAAGTGGGGCAGTTTAAAAAAAAAAACTAATTTTAACGATATTAATGTAGGTTACAAATAAACAGCTTGTTTCCAAGCGACACAAATACTTAATGTGTATATTTCGTGTGAGAAGTAATGCCTAGGCAACGACCCACGGCGTGTTTTATATAAATTAAAAATATCGCATTAACCATAATGATACTGAAGTTTCACGTACCTTGGCGTGTCCGTAGGGTATTAAACGTATGTCTAAATGTGAGCCTAGCCTTTCCATGGCGGGCTTTAACTGGTATACGAAGAAATTCACACTGAATGGACATAGAGTCTCATAATACACTTTTATTTCTACTTTGTCCTTGAGTTGGGTTGCTTCTGAAGAGACCTGAAATTTTATTTGAAATCTGTTTAGTCGAAAAATCGAAAAATTCTATAGTACTTATAGGTTCAGCACGGCAAATATCTTGACCACTCCCAACTTCGAACAATTGGCTGCGAAATAAATGATTAGTAGGGAATCACATGGCGAATGCGTATTTTTTCAAATAATAGGTATGCTCAATAATTCGAAACGCCTGGTTCAGAGCGGCCAAAATATTTTGACCGTACTGTAACTAGTGACCAGCCTCTTATTCGTATAGATACATGTTAAAATATTGAGATGCTATATCGAATGGTCGTAGACGTAACATAAAGTGGCGTAGCTAAGTCGTGGGCGAAGTGGGCCCTCGCCACGGCCTAGCACCCAAGGGGGCCTCGCACAAGCGAGGGCTCTTTAAGAACGAGGGTTTTTTTATAATTGATAGGCTCGCGTTTGATCACTGTTTGACCTGATGGTTAGCGACGATGTGATCGAACACCGGGTTGCGACAGGCGCTGTCTTGTTTTTGAATTTATGAAAGAAAAAGCCTCTCTGATGTGCCTTCGCACATGTCCAAATTAGTCCACGCTACGCCTCTGGTAATTGCTATCATTCTGTATCATACACGTAGTAAGTATTTCTGAATAAATTAATATCAATTTGGGTCTTACAAGCTCAAATAGGATTGATAAATAGTTCACCGACAACTTACACAGAGAACCCAGATAGATAACCAATGTATGCTTATGGCTCCTTATCCCAAATAATTTTAGAACAAAATAGAATAAACTTTATTGTATACCAAAATTTACTGTAAAAATTGGCAGTAAAATAGATAATGTTGGTTACACTCACATTTGAAGGTTTATTTCTGTGCGCGATGTTGTCACGTGTTTTATTTGAGTGTCCTAAAACCAATTCTCATTTTATTATTTCCAAACTTCACAAGATTGCAAACTTTAAAAGATATCGTTGAAATATTTTCTTACCGGTATTCGAGGGGTCACATATTGCAATTCCGATAAATAAATAAAGTAACACTACCCTGTAATCAGTCATTGTACACCGTTCAATCACTGGTCTTTACTGAAGCTCACAGCTCTTTTCTAAGAAAATAACGATGCCTTGGTGACGAAATGATAGTCGTATCAAATAGCCTATGACCATTAAGTAGTGATAATATAGCTCATGTAATGAATGACTTTTATCTCTTAGTTACTTAAACTCCGTAATAATTGTCTTTTATCTAAGAACGTATGTGTCTTCGCCCTCATATCTGAAACTTCCTCAAACATTCGTTTTGAGGCTATCGCTTGTTAACTTGTTGCAATTCGCTCCGGTCATTTGTTCGTGAACTTAAAGTCTTTCAAGATAAACATGGTTGCATTGTGACTGTTAAAATTTAAACGAACATTCACTGGTTTTGTGCTACTAATATTATACTACTTTGTCAAGAAAGTACCGGAAAAAGATCAATAATACACAAAATTTCTGTTATTCATCCAAATTTATTTAATCACCTTCAAAGTGTGCCCCTTCAGAAACGATACACTTACGCCAACGAATAATCCAATCATCAAAACACTTTTTTAAACGCTTTTTCCGAAATTGAGTTCAGTTCTCGCCGCGAATTCTCCTTTATGTCTTCTACAGATTGAAAACGGGTGCCACGAAGTGGTAATTTGAGTTAAGGAAAAAAACCGGCCAAGAGCGTGTCGGGCCACGCTCAGTATAGGGTTCCGTAGTTTCCCGTCCGTCACAATAAGTGTTCCCACTTATGAGTTTAAAAAGAGGCTATTTGTTACGTTGACATACTAAGTACGGAACTCTAATAAATACGGAACCCTAAAAACGGGCCCACAAAGGACGGTGATAACTAAAACAGTATGCAAGTAGCAGAAATTTCAGCGATTGTGCACTCGTAAAATTGCGAATATATTTTAGAAGCAACGATTTTTTACCTCGGTAGGTCATGAAAGCACGGAAAATCTTAACATCGACTTTTAAAAAGATGACGTCTTTTTTTGTTTGAAAGAAGATACGTTCAGGATAATAAAATATTTAAACGAAGCTGCGAAGTTAAAAAAAATGCTTGCATATACGATTATACTACAAACTTAGTCCAGAAGTTATTTTGTACAACTTTTTTGTCTAATTTGTACAAAAACTGTTCTTTCCATCAAGTTCAAAATGATTTTCCTAGAAAGTCCTTATAAAGTTCTACTTTTCAGATTTTTTCATATTTTCTAAACTTATGGTTCAAAAGTTAGGGGAGGGGGACACACATTGTTTTTTACCTTTGGAGCGATTATTTCCGAAATTATTGAACATTATCAAAAAATGATTTTAGTAAACCGCTATTCATTTTTAAATACCTACCCAACAATATATCACACGTTAGGGTTGAACATAAAAAAAAAATCACTTCCCACTTTACATATAGGGGGGCTGCCCTAATAAAACATTTTTTTCCATTTTTTATTTTACCACTTTGTCGGCGTGATTGATATACATATTGGTACCAAATTTCAGCTTTCTAGTGCTAACGATCACAGAGATTAAGCGAGGACGGACAGACAGACAGACGGACAGACAGACAGGGCGAAACTATAAGGGTTCCCAGTTGACTACGGAACCCTAAAAAGATAGAAGTCGGCTATAGAATATGGTGGCTGCTTGATGGTATTTGTTGAGTGTTTGGTCAAAAATTCGTTCACAATGATGGCCTTGTGCGAAGGCGTATTATCGTGCACTTGATTAACTTGAAAGCATAACCTTTCAATCAAAAAAAGAATTTTCAAAATCGGTCCACAATTGACCGAGATATCGGTGAACATACATAAAAAAAAACATACATTCAGCCGAACATAGAAACTCCTCCTTTTCGAAGTCGGTTAAAAACAGTACTGTATTTAATATAAATAACAGATGCAACTCAAATTCCGCGCCAAAATGGAAAACAGTTGTGCCAATCTAGCAACAACAAAAAAATCTAAAATTTGAATTTGGAACCATAAACAAAGTCCCGATATTTTTTTGACTGAATGTACTTTAAAATACATACTACACTCAACTTCAACCTGAAGTTTCAGATTTCAATGAAATATTTCTTCTATATTGTAAGAGAAAGTAAATATTACACTAAAATGTATATTATTTTTTTTCTTTCCAAGTTTCAATTTGGAGCGTGGCTAATTCATTCAAATATATAGGGTTTTGGCGTATTTATGTGAAATTATTTTGCTATTTCTAATAAACTAACACACAGTGAGGTTAATGAAACCATAATTGCGGTGATTGCTTTGCATAAAGTGAGAATGGAACCTGCAACTTTTAAAACGCTCCTGAAGCTTGGTATCATTTGTGCATGTTAGTTTATCGTACCATATCTAGCACTAGCACAGCATATGCACCAATACTTCTCTTGTTGACGAAATTGTGGAAGGGGTCACTAATAATAATACCTACACTACGTTGAGTAAATTAGACTATCGAAATCATCCTATGATTTTCGCGCTCTTGGACGGACTTTTACTGATTAAAACTAAAACCCACTCCTATGTTTCTTCTTTGCCTTACGTTCCAGGGCCTCGGGTTTTCATTTCAGAAACGAACCCATGACCCTAGTAGGCTTCGGCACTGCTGGGCCCCAACATTTTTGCTGACATCTCCTTGAACGCGCGCGTTGAACACTACGCGTCGTCGACGACTCAGTCTTTGTCTAGCCGGACGGTCGCCTGACGGCCGGACGGTGAGCTACTCAATGTTTGCTTTCCGCAAGCCCATGCCCACAGGGGCTGGAAATCGGGGTAGGGGTCCTTCTTCATGGTGACACCCGGGCGTTTCTTTCGCATGAATCAGGTGACGAACCTGCCTCGGGATACTGTTAAAATCCATAGCTGATACTCTGTTACAATTACAACAGTGCATTCAAGAAAAGAGTATAATATTCTGACACTTTCTTCACATTAAGATATTCTTATGTTGGTATATTCCGATTTTGGCCTGTAAATGCCGCAGTCGATCATCATCGTCGTGTTAGTCTTTATAAATATGTTATCTATCAGTGGAATATAAATAGTCCGCCAAAGTTATTCCTCGTTATTTTCTTGATAATTATCATGAAGAGTCGGCAGAGGTGTAGTACGATGCCTCAAAATCACTATACCCAGTTTTTCAGCTAGCTCTTGTGCCTCGAAAAAGAAGTTGTGACCTTCAGCATTTTCCCGTTTATGACAGTGTTCAGAGTTCAGTGGCAACCCCTGGGCGTCGCTTACGCACGAATCTGGTACAGGTACCTCCCGAACTTACCATGTCCGGTGAGAACCTGCGTCATGCGGAAGCTCAGGACGCCGTGAGGTCTTTCCAGCCACGCATCAAAGAGGAGACTTATCGCCATATAATTTGACATATACGATTTTGGGGGGGTCATGTCCCCTGTGACCCCGGGCCTTCGAACCGCGTATGGCCGCATGTTGTGAAGACTCATCCACAGACAATGAATGCTGTCAGGGTCAGAATTAGTTGAAATCCCTCATTAAACAAAATATCTTATCTCGTAAAATGGTGATACCCACTAGAACGCTGTCGCGCATCATCAAAGAAGATCCGATACACAGAGCTTACTGGTCATAAGGGGCACACCTTAAACCAATCGCTAAAATCGAAGAGATTGGGAGGATCAAAACTTTTACTTGTTTGTTACGCTGATGTACACAGGGATATTTATATTTTTCACAAACAAGGAATATTATTGAGTGTATGCTCGTAGCTCCAAAGAAGTATCTTAGCTGGTCTGCAGTCTTGCGCAGTCATCATGCGGCATCAGAAGGGGGTGTTCTATCACGGAGTGACAAAGAGCCATGTATAATAACGAAGGGATCACCCTGCGGCTCACGATGCCTAAGGCGTCTCCTGTTCCTTCCTGTTCGCTCTGGATCATGCCCTCAACAAGGGCGACGTAAGAGGTCTTCGCCGCCAATTGCCTCCACGAGAACACGGTGGTGCTCTGCCGTTGTGTCTTCCGGGAGGTCCGCACAATGGTGACTCTGACCTCCCGGATTTGCCATGTCTGGTGAGGATCTGTGTCACGTGGTAGGTGAGGACGCAGTGCTGGGCTACAAATTGTGGTCTGTGTTAGAGGATATGGCCTGCTCTAATGTCTTAACGTAACAATAATTTAGGATTGTTAATTTTTTATACGATCAGCTGTGGACAACTTTCCAACCGACACAGTGTGTAAAGCGATAGACGCGTGGCCTGAACGCTTTTAACCGTTGGTGAACGGTAGGCATTTTGAGAAGAAGTATTTATTTCTTGTTTAGATTCTCTATAATATATATAAAATTATTCTAAGAATTATTCGTTTTTTTCGTTTTTCTAAAGATATAATTTTTTATTTGTAACAGAATTTTTGGCCTTACTAGGCAAACATAAAACAAGTTTTTAATAAAAATCATTTATTCATAGCAAGCTTTTATAGCACAATATACCTGTATAATTAATACTCGACAAGACGAATCATACGAGCCAAAACTCGATAGGGTTGTGTCGTTTAATTACCAAGCCCCTATAGCCACCTTCAGGTTCCATCATCAGATCAACTCCATGTCATTATAATTTTGCATTGTCATCTGAATTACACATGCATGCAAAATTTCAGCACAATCGGTGACCGAGAAGTGGTTCAAAAGACATGGCCGGATCCTGCCCAAAAAATCAATTATATGGTACATTAATTATTTATTATATGAAAATTACTTCTAAAATAAATAAAAATAAGTCGCAACAATCACATTTCTCTAGAATCGGCGAAGAAAAAATCCAAATAAGTATGATAATTGTTTTTGAGTCGTTTTGTTTCATTGCAATCATGGAGGATGAGGATAAATCAAGGATAAATCGATACAAATTGCATTTACGTTTAGATACACGCATAAGACAGACAGTGTTTCTATCTGTAGTAGTACGCCTGAAGGTCAGACTACAAATATAAAACACTTGTAAATATCACAATTGTATTGCAGAAGTTAAAAAAGTTAACTGGACACCACTTTTCGAGCTGCCGCGCGTTTTGATGGTACTCACGGTAGGTACACATTATAAATCGGCAATATTTTCAAAAGCGTCCCAAACGTCCTAAAATTATTTTGACGTTTCTGCGCTCTTTAAACTAAACTGTCAAAACAAAGTGTATGTGTCAGTCTTGCGTTGCTTGGATCTTTCAACATATTACTGTTTTGCGTTTTCGTAACTGTATTTGATTTTTAAACTTGGCCCCATGCTATCCTTTATCTGACTTTCCTTTACGCTTTAAATATTAATATTCTGCTGTGCATATTGGATTGGTTTGTTTACGATTTGGATTCTGACCACAGATTCTGACGCTCACGAAGTCAATGTGCCTGAACTGAACTGTGGCCTCTAATCGAATATTGTAAGAACTTTAACACCATAATTACAAAATACATTGGCTGATATACATAGACAGGTTGAAGAACTACAGGAAAATGAATCTGGATTGCCTGAAATACCTTCAATTCCACCAGTTGCTAATCAAGCAAATTTAACGGCACCAGCCTCATTCCTTTATAACATATCTTCGAAGTTAACTTGTTCTTCTTTTAGAGATTTTAGAGAGGATGAAAACATTGAATGTGTCTTGTCTTGAGTAACTATTGTAGTGATGATGTGTTAAAACATTAAGAAATAAATATATTTAAGCAAATGTCTGTACTTACATAATTATATGACTAAATAAAAATTCAAGTGTTATGTTTTAGTGTTTTATTGCAGGTACAATTATATATTTTTTGCTAATTCACTTGAATATCCAAAAAAATATCTAATAGACGACGAGCTCTTCTTCGATATTAAGTACGTTTTACTTGGTATTTTGATTTTTGACTCATTCTTCACTAGCCTCTATGAATATGATATCTCTATCACTGATAGTGTTTCGTACATTTTCATAAAATTAAAGGCGTTCTCATACTAACTCACTGTCACTTATTGTAGATCATTGTTGTGTTGATGTCAATCATTGCTATTCAAAATGATTAGGCGGTTTTTTGAAATCTTATCGTCTTAGCTCGTTCACTGATCATAAAACTTAAACTACTGTAAAGCCGTACCGTACCCTTAAGCTTTAATGCGACGTAGCGGTTTTTTTAGGGTTTCGTAGTCAACTAGGAACCCTTATAGTTTCGCCATGTCTGTCTGTCTGTCTGTCCGTCTGTCCGTCCTCGCTTAATCTCTGTGACCGTTAGCACTAGAAAGCTGAAATTTGGTACCAATATGTATATCAATCACGCCGACAAAGAGGTAAAATAAAAATTGGAAAAAAATGTTTTATTAGGGTAGCCCCCCTATATGTAAAGTGGGAAGTGATTTTTTTTTAAATTTCAACCCTAACGTGTGATATATTGTTGGATAGGTATTTAAAAATGAATAGGGGTTTACTAAAATCATTTTTTGATAATGTCAATAATTTCGGAAATAATCGCTCCAAAAGTAAAAAACAATGTGTGTCCCCCTCTAACTTTTAAACCATAAGTTTAGAAAATATGAAAAAAAAACTGAAAAGTATAAGGACTTTCTTGGAAAATCATTTTGAACTTGATGGAAAGAACAGTTTTTGTACAAAAAAGACAAAAAGGTTGTACAAAATAATTTCTGGACTAAGTTTGTAGTATAATCGTTTAAGCAAGCATTTTTTTTAACTTCGTTTACATATTTTATTATCCTGAACGTATCTTCTTTCAAACAAAAAAAGAATTATTAAAATCGGTTCCCGCAATCCAAAATTACCACCGAAAACTTCTTCTGGCACTATGTATTAATTAGTAACCCAATTCCCCGAGAGATGGCGCTGTTTGCGCTATTTCGCGTTCGCGCTGTTAGGATTTTTCCTGAGTTGATGGGGTCGGGTATTATCGAATTGTTCGGTTGGTCTCTCTTGGCATTGGCGGTATTATCTTATAACTACATAAAACTTCCATCAGGAACATGCTAAGGCAATTTAGAACAAAACCAAAATTCATTTTTTTAACGCCATCTATCAAAATGTTAAGGTAAAAACCAGTTCATAAATGGTTCGATAGATGGCTTTGCGTAATGACGTCATGTTTTTAAAAGTCGATGTTAAGATTTTCCGTGCTTTCATGACATACCGTGGCAAAAAATCGTTCCTTCTTAAATATATTCGTAATTTTACGAGTGCACAATCGCTGAAATTTTTACTACTTGCAATTTGCATACTGTTTTAGTTATCACCGTCCTTTGTGGGCCCGTTTTTAGGGTTCCGTATTTAATTTATTAGAGTTCCGTACTTAGGGTGAGTTGCACCATTTAACTATAACGATAACCAAACCATAACCAGCCGTGAAACGGCCTCCTATTGGTCAATTCGACGATTTGATAACTGTTAACTGCTTTGTTATCATTATAGTTAAATGGTGCAACTCACCCTCAGTATGTCAACGTAACAAATAGCCTTTTTTAAACTCATAAGTGGTACACTTATTGTGACGGACGGGAAACTACGGAACCCTACACTGAGCGTGGCCCGACACGCTCTTGGCCGGTTTTTTATGTACATGAATATTTTTAGTTTGGGCACAGCTCCCTAGATACTAATTCCGGCCATGTCATTTAATTTGCAAGATTTGATTACAGACAAACATCGGGATAGGTGAAACTAAATAAAAGCTTGTAAAAATGCAACACTTAAAGTAGGTATCGTTTATTATTCATAAATTAACTCATACGACTTGCGCGCACTCTGGTGGTGGCGTCTTGAACGTTGAGCACACTTCTTTCATGAAATTGTTGTCGTCCTTTTGAACTCCATTGATCATGATGTAGGGAACGAATTTGAAGCCAACCATTGCGCTTTCGTCTCCATAGTTTTTGAGAAGTGCATTACCCCTGGGGCCTTTTGCGCATTGCTTTATCCACTCTGGGTCTACGTTCAGTTCCTTTCCACACTGAAAATAATGTGCATGTACGAACGAATAACCATTTTATTTATTAGAATCATAGTGGGTAAAGGTTATTAAAAACAAGATGGATTTACATTATCTTGTAGCTATGATTAACTACTTAGAAAAATTTGTCTGATCTCAATTTGATGGACTTGACCAATGAATTCCCGACACCAGAAATTACATGGATGCATTCATAATTTATATGTAAACTCATAGAGACAAGAAACCTCGGAATAACTACATGCAGGCCAAATAAATATTGGTTCCGTTTGAGGTGCGGGAATCGAACCCGAGGCAATCGCTCAATCACTGCGCCAGTTGACCACATCTTGTTTATCAAGCATCAAATTCTGTGTTAATTTTTAAGTCTTCAATCGTACCGCATCAGCAGCTTCATCGTCAGATCCTCTATTGTTTCGTGAGGCCTCCATCATGCAGGAGTTGAAGAAGACTGCCTTGGTCATGTTACCCAGGTAGTCGATGGCGCAGGCGTGCAGTTTGTTGCCGTAGCACTCGTTAGGCCCGTGCTGGCACACGAACTCATAAACGCCGTTGCCCTTGTCAATTGTCTGTGAGAAAAAAGAAATGGCAAAGTTCAAATCACCACACCAATATCATGACTGAAATTTTGTAAAAACTACTTATCAATCTTTTATCTTTATGTGTTAAAACTGTTTATCCGTTCGTTTGGAAAAGTGCGCATTGTAACTTGTGTATATTATTGTAAAGTTTTATCAAAATCTGTGGCGATGTCACGACATGCGATGTGATACATGCGCGATGAACAGAAATCGTTCAATTTAACTTCATGAACTTTCGCGTTTACAATAGTGTATATAATAAACGCGGTGCGCGGACAGCCATATCACAAATATTGGTTGCAAAGTATTATGTTTATGAATTCGCAGCATTCACAATTTGTTAAATACATGTGCATTTGTCATTGCAGATCAGTCTGCCTCTACTGCAATGGCAAACTTCGCCCATTTACATTAAAATGATTGATTTTATTTTCAACCTAAATATTGCCTTTAATTATCAATCACGAGAAACCAAGAGATGTCCACTGCTGGGCATAGCCTCTCTCAACCGTCTCCACATCCACTCACAAAGACATTGTCCAAACATAATATTCTAACTGCACCTTTTTTTATCTATACTCTTATTTTGGTTATTGATGTGTTATCGATGTACATTATATCGATGTATATTCTCATCGTTTTTTCCTGTTTGTTTTTTTTTATCCTAACCAGAATGAATACGTCAGAACTTGCAGTAAAACAGGCTGAGGAATGCGCAGTATTTCCTCCTTTTGAATGGTGACCGGCCATATGATGGTTACCGAATTACAGTGAACCCACTTTATACACCGTTTAGTTATTTTCTTGTTTTTATAATTATTGTAAAATTGAAACATTTTTCAGTTTGTTTTGTCCTATTGCAAGACAAAGGCCCTCTTTATTGCCTGCCTCCTAGTTTAGGGCAACAAATTCTTAGTATTTGTTTGCTGGTATGCGTAATAAATAAATTCAAGAGGTCCGTCCATATTTTACAAAGCGTTCTTAAGTAGTAAACTTACATATATGCTACATATCTGTCATGGATCGAGTGCGAACACCAAACGCCAATAGATGGATATATTACTAATTTTAAGATGTGACATCATTTAATGACTGGATGGATATATTTTGACAGTTGTGCTTATAAGAACAGTTTTGTCAGTATCTACATTAAACAGACACGCGGTCGATAGTAAGTAGGTAATTATTTAATGGCTTGATAGCGCGTAATCACGTGATCACACACACACACATTCACGAGTATGGAACTTGGCTAAAAAGAATATATTTATAGGTATAATAGAAATAATAGTCTTTTGTTTAGTTTAGTTTTACCTGCGCATTTCCGTAGGGATATAGATGCAAGTCCAGGTATGAAGCCAGTTTCTCCACTGTTGGTTTGAAACTCATCGTATCAAAGTTCCTGCAATCCGGGCACAGACACTCGTAATATAATTTGATATCAACCTTTTCTGGTGCCAGTGCCTGTATCTACAACAAATCGGACTCGTTAATCGACATGATGGTTAAACAAGTAGATAATATAGTAAACGAAAAATATGAACCTTATTATCCATAAGATACAAATCTGCTTTCAAATTCTGCATCGGATTAACCCCGTCATCTATTAAGTTTGAAAATATATCTGGAAACGAAATAGAAATGTATGAAAGGGATATAAAATGATAAATAATAAGCAAATTAATATTGCAGTGTTACGTACCATCATCCTGTGTTCTAACGGTGAATAATGTTAAACTGAATAAAAAAATATGTCTGTTGTATAAAAACATTGTTATTCACTGTTGAAAGAAGTACAAGTTAGTGTCGGAGCGGCCGACCCGAGGCGCAGTACACTAACGATAAGGTGTCAACTGTAGCCATTTATATTATGTACGTTTCTTTACAGTCTAATGGAGAACTCATTAACACTATAATTTGTATAAAATGACAATTGTAAAAGCATAGTTTTTTTGTACGAAATTCTTCGTATTCGTATATTTTTATCGAATTTTAGATAAAAATATACGATATATGTGTTAGCAAAATTTATTTGGCAGTTATTACTCGATTTTAGTTCTCTATGACCGTTGTAACATTTACAAATTATGATAAGTAAGTTAATACGTCATACAATTTGTTGATACTGTGCTTAACAACCATATTTTGTACGCAGACACTAGATTGATTGTTTCAATTTTTTTTTTGTCAAACATTGTTTCGTATTTGCAGAACGATACTCATATCTCAAATTCAAGATACAGATTTTATTTCTTCAATCTTTAAAAGTAGTTAAAATAAAATTCACGCGGTGTGCTACACTCAGCACTTGAAGTCGCACAAACCAAAGGAATTCACGTCTTCGTTCATCATCGCCGTGACTGTGTTTTGGTTTCTCATATACCTATTTCCTTTTCGGTAATTACAAACATAACAGTATTTTGAAAGCCACTAAAAAGAATGCGCATTCAAGAGACACACACACACACATGCACATCAAACTCGTAACGCCGCTGGGTTAGGTAGGTCAGACACGAGAACAGAATTCAATGAGACACTAAAAAAATGTTCGCATCCAATTTGTTGCTATTGTATGCCATTTTACATGTTGTGGCCAGAAGGCAAGATAGCCCGTTTGTGAGGGCATTGGTGGACCGCACATTGTCGTGATTTATAATTAAGTACTAAAATATGATAAGAATATTTGTTACTAACCTCATAGGCACAAAATAGATAGGTACAGAAGTCAATCTAGGTACATACAAAGCGCGCTCGAGCATATAAACGCGGAAAGTAAAACCTTGTTTTATATTATGTAAAGATTATTATATAGCAAGGAAATTCCACTTACATAGTTAGGTAGGCACTAACTTTGCCTAGTAATTTTATCAGTTTGTTATTTTAGCCGCTAATTATAGATATAATTAGGTACCTGCGAAGTAAAATTCCAGAAATTGCATTTTTATATTTAAGAGGTTACCTCTACTAGTAAAGTGTAAGCTTAGATAGGCAGGGGCACGGTGTTGTTCGAAAGTTACTGTGGCCTTTTTTATGAGGAGGGAAATCCTCCATTAATAACATAACCCAACTACGGTCTTCAGTAGCCCACAGTTTCCCTTCCAGATTTGTCCCCGTGTGCCGAAGCCCTACTGGGCATCGGCGCCAACTGGGGGAGCGCAGGTGTGCAAGCGGAGTTATTTGATGATTTTCCACCTCAAAATAAAAAGTTTTAATATATATAAAGTTTTAATTAATATCCCCATCGCCGTATCTCTACGTTGACGTCGTGGTGGGGCTTGTGCGCTCCAATAAACCCTAGGTTTGTGTCGGTAGAGTTTGCTTTGCCGTAACATGCCTAGGGTGAGGGGCCAGACCAAGAGAGATACAATTCACAACAGGGCAGTTTTGTGGCGAACTGTTGGGCATTAGCGAACCCACGGACTCGATCTCTCGTTAGGTTAGGTTAGAGCTGTGACCAACCGCGCATGAGTCGTCGAGAATATTAGAAATATTGTTATTTTAATACAGGCAAAGCCAAATGGCATGTTTTGCCATTTACGCTGTAAAAAAGTGCGAAATACAATTCGCTTAAATTTCTTTTTGTTTTTAAAAAAAAAGAAAGACGTAGGAACCTAGATAAATATTGTCTATAACCGAATATCATCATAATATGTTGGAAATATGTCCAACTGCAAATAAGCGTGGTATTACGTTTGTATGGAAATTCATCCGTTGTCGGCCCCTTAAGTAGCAATATCTAATTGTTTGTTGATTAATTATTTCTATAGGAAGTCAACTAAAAAAAAAGTGAGTCGGACTCGCGCACTGAGGGTTCTGTACAATTTTACACATGAAAACAGTTCAATTCCCAAATTGAGTTATGAGGATTTTTCCGAATCACAAGAATAGTTTTTTTTTGTGACGTAATGACAAATTTACAGTTTTAGAATGTTACCTATATTAGTGCTATGAGACCTTACTGCATGCCTTTTGGAATTCTAGCTCAATGGGAAGTACCCTATAAACTATGAATCTCTTAGGGGTGTCGAAATACACGCTTTTTTGCGACATAAACGGCCGTATCTTTTTTTTTTCGTTAACTTAGAAGCTTGATTTTTTCACAGCTTCAAGGGACCGCAGATTTGAGGATATGATTTTAATTTCAACGCGATCCTATGAAAACTGTTCAATTCCCGAATTGATTTACGAAGATTTATCCGAATCGCAAAGAAAGTTTTTTTTTGCGACGTAACTACAAATTTACAGTTTTCATATTTTTTTCTATATATACTCGTGCTATAAGACTTTGCTTCATGCTAAATTTCAGGATTCTAGGCCAACAGGAAGTTATCGCCGCCGCCGCCGTCGCCGGGATCCTGATCCCGATTTCCGGCCACCGTAGGCGCGGGCTTGCGGACAGTGAGCAATGGGTAGCTCGCTGTCCGGCCGTCCGGTAACTGTCCGGACCAAGCCCAAGTCGTCGACGGCGCGCACTGTTCCCGCGCGCCTCAAGGAGTTGTCAGCAACAGCAGGGACCCAGCCGGGTCGAAGCCTACTGGGGCCAGGGTTATCCGAAAGGGCACTCGAGCCCCGGTATGAAGGCTAGAAGGAACGGGGTGGGTCTTTTAGTCAGTAAGAGTCTGACACTATCTCCCGCTCCGCCCAAGAGCGGGGGATGTCAATGCATGATTTTTTCCCACCATAAAAAAAAAAAAAAAAAAAGGCCAACAGGAAGTACCCTATGAATTTTGATTCCTTTGAGGGTCTCAAAATACACTTTTTTTCGCAACTGTCAACCCAAAAATGTTTGATTTTTTCTCAGCTTCAAGGGACCATAGACTTGAGAATAAACTTTTAATTTCACCGCAATACCTCCACTCGTTCCCAAGATAAAGGGTCTTGACAGACAAACAGGCAGGCAGAAAAGTAACTTTTAAGTATTCAATATTTTTTTTATCAACAATTCATGTTTTATTTTTAACTTTACCGTTTATTTAGGGTTCCGTAGTGCAAAAGAAAAAAACGGAACCCTTGTAGGATCACTTTGTTGTCCGTCTGTCTGTCTGTCGGCCTGTCTGTTTGTCAAGATCTTTTATTTACTTTTTCTGTATATATAATACAGAAGTATACATGTGTGAACATTAGAGCTGTTGTCACATTGCTTCATTTTTATGTAAATCGTTACGTAATGAAATTCAAATAATAGTGGTTTTAAAAGAATTTTCAGTAAAGAAAAACGCTAGAATAAGGAAAAGAGACTATCCGTCTGTGAGGAGATTAGTTACACTAATGCAAATCTTCACAAAATAACAAACGAATATCTTTCCGTTATTATTATTTTCAGACATTTAGCACAGAATATTTAGTCTCCATGCAAGTTGAATGAATGAACAGGTAGTCTTCATGAAGATATAGATCTTTTAAATCTTTTCATTCATCAAGCATGTCCCGGTCCTTTGTGTGTTGAAGCTGCATCTGTTCGTGAAACTATGTTACAATTCAATTTTGTCTAAAGTAGTAGCAAAAAGTAATATGTGAGGTAGGTAACAAAGAGCCGACAGCCGCGATGCTGCGAGGCTATTGTGGCAGACTGCAGACTGCACACTGCTGAATGTACTCCGCACCGTCTGCCCTTCAGACGCTCATATAATGACGAAAATTTATAAATATGTATCTACACCTAGCTAGCACTACGTCAGCTCTTTCTTTTTTTGCACAGCAAACAATTCTTAAGACAGTTTGTCTGTTGTTTTAGCAGGTTAGACAACTTTAACATTATGGCAGTATCATTTATATTAACTGATACTATAGCTTTTGCCAGCGGCTTAGCCCGCGTACATAAAATATAGCCTATGTCACTCAGAAATAAAGCAGCTTTCTAACGGTGAAAAATTTTTAGCAATCGGACCAGTGGGTACTTTCAGAGATTACCTCCTACAAAAAAACAAACTTTACCTCTTTATTATATTAATATAGATTAACGACTAAATTTGATGATGTATATATGTTCATTGGTCTCCTGCCAGGGCTGCCTGATTGTTCGATAAAGTTACCATGGCCCTGAAACGGAAAAAGCTCTACAAGGAACACAGGTGGATTTTATTCACCTGTGTTCCTTGAAAGTCTGACATTTCCTCTCGCTCCACGGGCGCGGAAGGAGTTTTTTGATAATTTCCCACCTGAAAAAAAAAAATGTTTATGGATCTGATGTTTTTTGTGAGTTTTACCAATATAAGAACCCAAACCTATAGAGGTCTTACGGTAGGTACAACCAAACCAATGGTCAAATTCCTATGAAATCAAAGACTTATAAGTCAAAAATTACAGAACTACTGAATGCCCAAACTCGACCAAATTGAAAAAATATTTATTTGCAATTTTTCATCAGTGTCAGGTGGGTTTTAGGAATGGAATGAAAATTTCGGATCTGGGCAGCGAGATGAAAACTTGTCTGTTGTGCAAACGAACAACGGATGGCATCGTTCGTTCATCAAATAAAATGCGAGCGAGAGCAGTAGCCGGTGACCCCGGCCCGGACTGCAAACACACGGCTAATTGCAACAGAACCCAGTTTGATAACTACGTGAAAATTTAATCCTTCCGCTTACAATATTTTTTTACTCTCATTATTAATCCTTCGTTAAGTCTGGGAAAATTGAATTTGTTTTATCCTTTAGGTTTGTTTTTCATACCGTTCAGAATGTTTGTAGGTTTTTCCGTAAGTATAAGTAAGTATTCATTTAGATACCTTTTTATTTTTTTATTAATTTAATTTTCAATGTATGTATACCTAAAATATTTCACTATAATTACAGTAAAACTGACAAAAAATAATTAAAACCCTTATTAAAACTAACCATAAAAACAAACTAAAATATGGCGACAACAAATTAGACCATATCGCTGTCGACTGATGGTATTGCAACGCTATATTGTAATGCTTATCCGGATCCCCTATTGAATTCCGAACGAAACGAAGGTTGCTAAGGTTTAATTTCGAACGTTAGTGAGGGATCTATCTAATTAACTCCCTAGAATGAGAAACCTGAGTGATGTAAGAAATGCAAGCCGCCCAAGACAAAAACAGCATTATCCCCGTATTGGATACTCTCTCTTTGAGATAAAACAACCTTCGTTTCGTTCGGAATTCAACATGGCCGCCCGCAATTTTAAGACACTGCTTTATCCCCTAGTCACATAATCTACTATTATTATGCACTTACTCTTATTAATCTAATAAATAATCACTAGGTATATATATACAAACTTAAAATAATAATATGTACAAACGAGTAAAAAAGGCTGACAAACGGCGAAAACTCAGAGGGCATCAAAAAATTTGTCCACATCGATGTCAATGGGAGAAGTGCCCAGAACGCTGGCAGCATTGCCACGCTGGATGGCAATGCAGTAGGGTAGAGAAGGGTAGAGTAGGGTAGAGTAGGGTAGACTAGGGTAGACTAAGGTAGACTAGGGTAGACTAGGGTAGACTAGGGTAGACTAGGGTAGACTAGGGTAGACTAGGGTAGACTAGGGTAGAGTAGGATAGAGTAGGGAAGAGCGGGAGATATTGCAACTGGGGCTGTGTAGAAAAAAATCTGTAAAAAACATGTACTTATTTTTTAGGGTTCCGCACCTCAGAAGAAAGATACGGAACCCTTATAGGATCACTTTGTTGTCCGTCTGTCTGTCTGTCTGTCTGTCAAGACCCTTTATCTCGAGAACGTGTGCAGGTATCGAGTTGAAATTAAAACCATAAACACAGGTCTGCGGTCCCTTCAAGCTGTGAAAAAATCAAACTTCTAAGTTAAAGAACAAAAAACACGCTTTTAGCACGCACTTAAAATTACAAAATAATTTGGACATTTAGTTTGATGACTCAAGAGTTTTCCCTTTGCCAATTCTTCATTAGATCGCAGGTAAACAAACAATTTCAGTTCGTGACGAACGATAAATAATTACGTATGCGAAATGGTTATAAGTAGGTAATCATCTTTATTAAATATTTATGATTTATTATGAAAGAAAGCATGGAGCGTTTATGTAATCTTTACTCTTTTTGGACAATTTTTTTTCGTATTTCTGACAGCAAACCCTTTCTTTTGATACCCATATCATGGGGGTGGATTTTAAACAGCCAGTCCGCCATCTTGGGGAGGCCGCCATATTGGATTTGTAATGACGTTTCTTAGCTAGTCATTTATTGTCATCAGAACTCAGAGTGTGTGCAAAATTTCATCCTAATCGAAGACCGGGAAGTGGGTCAAATTAAGATTCCAAGATTTTCTTACATACATAGTTAGTTACAAGTGAAGCTAATAAAAGCGTGTTAAAAAAAGATACGGTCGTTTAAGTCGCAAAAAAACGTATATTTTGATACTCTCAAAGATCAAAATTCATAGGATATTTCCCGTTGACCCAGAATCCTGAAATTTGGCACAAAGCAAGGTCGTATAGCATAAGTATAGGGAAAAATCTAAAAACAGTAAATTCGTTGTTAACAAAGTAAAAAAAAAAAAATTTTGCTGTTCGGAAAAATCTTTGAAACTCTATTCGGGAATTGTAGTTTGCCCGGAACCCTCAGTGCGCGAGTCCGACTCGCACTTGCCCAGTTTTTTTATATATATAGATTAGCTTTTGCCCGCGCAGCTTCGCTCCCGCTCTTCCCTACTCCACCCTACTATACCCTACTCTACCCTACTCTACCCTACTCTACCCTACTCTACCCTACTCTACCCTACTCTACCCAACTCTACCCTACTCTATCCTACTCTACCCTACCAAACTTCACATAAACCATCTACTAAATAGTCCGAACAAAGCCTAAACATTTGGTTTGGATAGGTGAGCCTGTTCTTGAGTTATAAAATTACAACGAAAAGTGGCATTGATTTTTATATACATAGATATAGTTATCGGCACGAATATTGAGCGCTGCCTTCAAGTTGCGCAGAAGTCAAATATTCGGTCTCTTTAGTGGTGCGACGTGAGACGCGAGGGCGGGGAATGTCAGTGATTGGCTCGCCGTGCCATCGTGTCATAGTCGTCACTCGTGATTCGTTCCCTGCGCTTGCTGCATGCATCTAACAACGACGACGATTGGCTCGCCAATGTATGGAATGCGCAAAGCGATCCTCACTCTGACGCCGAGCGCTCAATATTCGTGCCGATAACCATAGATGTGTGTTATGTAGGAATAAAGAGAATGAGGTTGTATCTAGTCACTGGGTAAAGGAACGACCAATCTTTGGCTTGCACTAAGGAGTGGAATTCTCTGCCGGAGTCTGTTTTTCCTGATAGCTACAACCTAGGGGTCTTTAAATAAAAAAGGAATTTATAATAAAAAATATATATATAGGAAATATATTAATAAAATACCAAATAATATCAAAAATTTGAACTTGGCACATTTTAAACGAAAACTTAATGATTTTTTAATTGAAAAATGCTAACTACTATACCATTGACGAATTCCTTCTTGACAAAATGTTATAAACTGACAATTATGTATTGACTAATTAATAATATTTTGACTGTATGGATTGTAAATTGAAAACTTGATTGTATTTTTAATATTTGTAATAATGATTAATTGTATTGTAACTTAAATCTTGACATTAATTGTTTTGAATATTATATCAATTTTAAATTTTCATATTGTTAAATAGTGTATGCCCAATGGGCAGCTTTTTGAGTTACCATAAATTAACTGTAAGACCTGTTGTATCACCAAAAAGCACACTAATAAATACCTTGACTTTGATTTTGAATAGGTTACTTTTAAGCGTGCACCACCGTCGACCACATCCAAACGCTCATTAGTGTGCGTCCACTGAGCGTAGGTATAAAAAGTGAAGTACATATACATATAGTACATATTGTCTTCTGTACCTATCTATTTTGTGTCATAGGTTTGTTTTGTCTGTTTACAAAATAAATTATTATTATTTATTTATTTATCTCAGGACCCTGAGGTCCTGGGTCTTTGGAAGGCATACGAGGAGCCGAAACCAATTTGCAGAGGCCCTTTTAGACGTTTTGAATGGAATGTGGTACAAAGCGGTGATTATCCCTTTATGCACTGTGCTAGTGCATCCAAGGAAAACCCCCGATTGAAAGGAGAAAACTAATATAAGGCTATGGTTTTTGTAGTCTTAAGTGGACTGGTTACCAGGGATTATGTTATTGTTCAGGCAGGGGCCTGAACAATGTTTTTAAATTCCATCGATAAAAAAGCAGGGGGTGACTTGCACACTCAACAAATGGGCCCCCAAAACGGTCGCTAGCACGAAGTGACGTAGTAAAAAGAGGACAACATACCCTGATGTGCTTGAGGAGTGGAGAGGTATACCACGGCTATCAGGACAATCCCGGAAATACGGTCAAGATCCTTACCAGCACATAATTTCCTGTAGGTAAGTCGTCAATTAAAAAAAATCACACGGAGACTAAAAAAGAGCGTGCAGAAGCTACAAAAGTCGATTTCCAAAACCATGTAGGTACCGATTCCAAACTTTACCTTTGAATGTAGTTCATGATCTAATATGTTTCATTTCAACACGCTAGAAAATAGGTGCTCACACTGACAGCACTTCTATAGCAAAATCACTGTTGAAGAGGAACAAAAGCATATTTTCTTATTTTGTGTACAAGAACGCACTGGTTTATCCTAACTATAAAAAGCAAACTGGAATGGAAATTTAATAATTAAAGTCCTTTTATATTAGATACTTAAAAATATATACGGTACAGGTAAGGCAATGTCTTATTTTCTGAAAAAAAAAATTAAGTTCTAAAATGTTCTGTAGTTTTCATACAAACTTTCTGTTAAGTTTGACATCAAGTCGGCATGGGTTATCGTCCGATACCAATAATATTTATTATTTCAGTTCTAAGCATCAAATAGAAAAAAAATAAAGGATATAAGGTACTTAAAATCGCAAAAAAATTTCGCCCTTAAAGCTTGGGACACCCTACTGTATAGTATCGTAAAAAATCTAGCAAATCATGCATAATCCAGACACGGTATTTGTCGCTTCACAGTGAGGTAAAACTGCGATAGTTATGTGCGCTCCTACCTCGTACTACACCCGTATCGCTTCTTATTTGCCTTTGATGAGATTTCTCTTCAGACCCTCCAGGCTGATTACAGACAGGCTAATAACACCATTTAACATCTAACGGGATTCATATAAATGTAGATTAACACTAGAAGTCATTATTTGTATTTCAAATAATGGCTTGCTAGTGTAATAAAGAGGTAAAGTTTGTTTTTTGTTTTTTTGTTTGTAGGAGGTAATCTCTGGAAGTACTTTTCCTATTGCTAAAATTTTTTCACCGTTAGAAAGCTGTTTTATTCCTGACTGCCATAGGCTATATTTTATGTAAGCGGGCGAAGCCGCTGGCAAAAGCTAGTTTGAAATATTCTGTTGTTCTGTATTGTTGTTGTTTGTGTGTTGTTCTGTTGTTGTTGTTTTGTTTTGTTATTGTTCTGTTGTTGTGTTTGTGTGTTTGTTGTTGTGCAAGCGGTATAGCCGTAAAAGAATATTATAGGTATTTGCAATAAGCTTATATTGCTAGAAAGCAAGCAGTCTTTAATACTAATAGCTATATAATAGTTATTTATTTCGAAAGATTTTACAGGGCGGGCTTCCATGGTAGCCAATTAACGAGCTGCGATTGATAAATATCGCATATTTTAAAATAATCCGGTCGATGGTTTAAATTCGAAAGGGGCGGCCAAGTTTATAAATCGTATATTTTACTTGTGAACGCGGTTGGTTTCAGCTTTCAGTGAGCTGCTCACTCCAGGACGGCGGCGGTGGCGATTCAACAAGTTGAGCCTAATAAAAACTCTGTTCGGGCTTCGGAGCCTTCATCTATCGAAAGCTTTAATTCTTTCTACCTCAATTTCAAATCCTAAGAATTTTCATTTGAACTAGAACTGGGAACGGTGGAATTTAAGTTATAGTAGAGAGTCATCATTCATCATCATTTCAGCCGATACACGTCCACTGTTGGACATAGGCCTCCCCCAAGCGTCGCCACATCGAACGTTCCTGTGCGTCCCGCATCCATCGGTTTCCCGCTACCTTCACCAGGTCGTCGGTCCACCTTGTAGGAGGCCTTCCAACACTGCGTCTTCCGGTACGCGGTCGCCACTCCAAAACCTTTCGGCCCCAACGGCCATCTGTTCTGCGAGCAATGTGCCCTGCCCATTGCCACTTAAGTTTGGCAATTCTTTGTGCTATGTCGGCAACCTTAGTTTTCCTGCGGATATCTTCATTTTTTATTCGATCACGCAAGGAAACCCCGAGCATAGCCCTTTCCATTGCTCTTTGGGTGACTTTGAGCCTTCTGATGAGGCCCATTGTGAGCGACCACGTTTCGGAGCCATATGTCATCACTGGCAACACGCACTGGTTAAAGACTTTCGTCTTGAGACACTGTGGTATGTTGGACGAGAAGATACCGCGTAGCTTCCCGAACGCTGCCCAACCGAGTTGGATTCGACGGTTGACCTCTTTCTCGAAGTTAGACCTACCCAACTGGACTGTCTGTCCGAGGTAGACGTAATCGTCCACAACTTCGAGTGTAGAGTCTCCGACCTTGATAGGAGTGGGCGCTACATGGTTGTTAATCATGATTTTGGTTTTATCCATGTTCATTTTAAGACCCACTCTTAGAGAAGCTCTACTGAGGTCATTGAGCATTGTGCTGAGCTCCTCCATAGTCTCCGCCATGACTACTATGTCGTCGGCAAACCGAAGGTGAGTGATGTACTCGCCATTGACATTAATGCCTAGTCCACTCCAGTCCAGAACCTTGAAGACATCCTCCATTGCGGCCGTGAACAGTTTCGGAGAGATGACATCTCCCTGCCTCACACCTCGCTGCAGGAGGATAGGTTTCGAGGTCTGGTCCTGGAGTCGGACTGACATGGTGGCGTTTTCGTACAAACACCTCAGCACTTCGATGTACCGATAGTCAATTTGGCACCTTTGGAGAGATTGCAGCACTGCCCAAGTCTCGATCGAATCAAAAGCTTTCTCGTAGTCCACAAACGCTAGGCAGAGAGGCAGGTTATACTCCTCGGTCTTCTGTATGACCTGCCGTAGCGTATGTATGTGGTCTACGGTGCTGAAACCTTTTCGGAATCCGGCTTGTTCGGGAGGCTGGAAGTCGTCAAACCTACGCGCAAGACGGTTCGTGATGACCCTGGAAAACAGCTTGTAGACATGGCTCAGAAGTGAGATGGGCCTGTAATTCTTCAGCAGGGTTTTATCACCCTTCTTAAAGAAGAGTACCACCACACTTCTGCTCCATGCCTGTGGCGTTTTTCCCTCGAGTATGACGGAATCGAACAACTTCTGAAGGGCCTTTAGGCCCGGTTTTCCACCCGCCTTCAGGAGCTCAGCCGTAATTCCGTCCTCACCCGACGCCTTGTTGTTCTTCAGCTGCTTCAGAGCCATCCTAATCTCGTACAGGCTGACGTCCGGGATATCTTCAGTGTAGTGTCGAGTCAATCTAGCTCTTGGGTCGTTTGCCAGATTTGTAGCGGGTTTGGAGATTGACGTGTATAACTGTCCATAAAATGCCTCGATCTCTCCCAGAAGCTCCGATTTGGCGGATATGACTCTGCCATCTTCGGTCTTCAGTTTCGTGAGTTGGCTCTGCCCAATAGACAGATCCCGTGCAAAAACTTTGGAGCCCTTATTCCGCTCAATCGCGTCCTTAATCCTCTCGGTATTAAATCGGCGAAGGTCGCGTTTCAGAGACTTCGAGATCTGTTTATTGAGCTGCCGGTACGTGCACGCATTATCTGAAGACTGCAAAGTCATTTCACGCCTCTTCTTCATGAGCTCGAGAGTTTGATCCGTGAGCCTCTTGGTCTTACTTGTACGGGTCTTAAAAAACTGAGACCCGACTGTATGGACAGCTTCCACGAACCCATCATTATAATTGTCCACGGAGCTTCCTAGGCACTCGAAACGGTTTTGAAGTTCGAGCTGAAAGCTCTCGGAGTTTTGGATCTGGATCTGCGTAGGACGGAGCGTAGACTTCATCAGTCGAGATCTTTCAAGCTTGACATTGATATTCAATGTGCCTCTTACCATACGGTGATCACTCCCGGTTTTCACCGCATTGATCACAGAGACATCATTGAATATTTGCTTCTTCGTCGACATGATGAAGTCAATCTCATTTTTAGTTATACTATCAGGGCTTTGCCAGGTCCACTTCCTGTGCTTACGCTTTCTGAAGAAGGAGTTCATCATGTAGAGGCCCTCCTTCTCCATAAAACTAGCCAGTAGGTGTCCCCGGCGGTTCCGATGACCAAATCCAAATTGTCCCACTCGCAGCTCATCACCGTCTCGTTTGCCCAGTTTCGCATTAAAGTCCCCCATGACAACGGTGAAGTGAGTCTCAGAATCATGCATGGCTCTGGATATATCCTCATACATAGACTCCACTTCGTCATCGGGGTGTGTCGAGGTCGGGGCGTAAACCTGTATGACCTTCAGCGAATATCTTGATGATATTCTGAGTATCAGGTACGCCACCCTGCTCGACACACTCTCGATTCTCACCACATTGTCCACGAGGGACCTGTGGACGATAAACCCGACACCACCCCGGGACTGCTGATCACCCTCCCGGAAGTAAAGCAGGTTACCGGATTTGAGAATTATCGTGTCCTCCCCCTGTCTTCGGACTTCGGATAATCCCACAATACTCCATCGTAACCCGCTCAACTCTTCCTCCAGTTCAATGATCTTCTCGTCGGACCGGAGTGTACGTACGTTATAGGTTGCCAGGTCCAGTCGTCGACGGTTAAACGTTCCCGCCCGGAGATTCTTAGCACCCCTGACCCCAGGGCTGCGCCCACGCCCGTCCACGTCAACACAACCACTGGAGTCGCCGGGCATTTGGGGCCTGTGCGTATTGTTATGTTGCATTGGGGGGGTTCGGACCATAACCCGCCACGCTGGTCCAGTGCGTGTTGGCGGGTCGCCATAGCCTCATAGTAGAGAGTAGTAGAGTTTGTTTACACCGAAGTGATTACTCGTGGATTGCTTCTTGTTGTTGCTGAAAACATTAACCTCTTTAATATGATGAGTAAGGTAATATGAGGCGAGTGTTAAATGGTAGGTAGTTTCCTCATTAGCAAGAAAAGGCGAAAAAAGGGGAAAGAGGGCATTGATTGTACAGTGAAAAGCTCGCGGCAGGTGGTCGGCGCTCGCTCCGTTTATTTATCTGCACTGAAATGAAAAATTGAAGCGAATGTTGTTGCGCTAAAACTCGACTCACTTTAATACGTGGAAAGCTATATTTCTGAGAAGCTGAGTTTTTATACAGAACGCAGATTGGAGTGATCTCGAAGTTACAAAAAGGAATAACGTCGTAATTGCTCGTTATTTGCGTTTTCCCGTATATTTTGTGGTAATTTTTCAAAGGTACTTACTCATCGGCACAAATTTCCACAAACCGACTATAATGGCTCCAGTAACAATTCCGTTAACGACTGAAGTTGGAACTTTGTAAGTGATATAATTATAACGCAGTATGTTTTTACGCTGTTCCCCAGTTTTCCGGCAGGTGATGGTTCTCACGCTATCCTGACATTAATGTCTCGTCGGAAGGGTCCCTCTCCACGTTAAATATTAATATGGATCGGCCAGCTACCTTCGAGTTATTGACGGAGGCGCACAGAGTATCCCTCCTGTATATATTTTTACTTCAGTGTCGAAAGGCAGACCAATTTTTGCACGTATCTTTATGTATTTATACCTACCTACATGGAAAGTAGGCTACATTTATGTTTTTCACATCTTACTGAATTTTGTAACATGAACCTAAAATCTAATGTGGGATGCCACGCACGTTACAACCACGTGCATAAAAAGAATAAGTACCGATTGTTTAGAAACGATCACGAGGCTAATAAGTAGGTATAATGGGTATTCTATCTATAGAGTGGAATAGAATGCTATAACCGTCTGCTTGAAGCGTAATAAATTAGTTTGTTATAATACATTTTAATACCTAATGCGTTACATTTTAAAAATTATTGTTGGATTTCAATGTATTGATTGGTTAGAATTAATTATGCTAATAGCTCAGCTATTCGCGGAGTAGTGTGCCAGCATAGTATTCGCTTGGCCTCATTTCATTCCATTCTCCGGCAGCGGGTTATCTGAGTCAGGGCAAACAGTGCTCCCTGTTCTCCCAGCCTTTGTTCCAAGCGTAACTATCGCAGTTCATTTATGACCCTTATCTTCCGCAATACAGAATCTTTTTATTTCTCTACTAGCTTTAGCCTGCGGCTTCGCCCGCGTGGCATAAGGTACTTATGGAATCGGGATAAAAGATAGCCTATGTTCTTTTCCATGTCAAAGGCTATATGCATGCCAAATTTCATTCAAATCCGTTCAGCCGTTTTTGCGTGATTAAGTAACAAACATCCAAACATCCACACTTTCACATTCATAATATTAGTTAGGATGTGTAATTCCATAGATAATAAATCTATGTGTCAGTAATACGAAATAATACGAATGTGTTTGTTACACTGCACGCATGCTGTGCGTGTGTGCGTTTTATTAGAATCTAAAAATTTGTGCTAAATTGAGTGCTAGGTGCTGTATATTCGATTTCAGTGCTGGCCTTGTGAAAATAGTGCCAAATCTAGCACTGATAGTGCTAAGTTAGCACCACTTACTCATAGATCAGAACTCCCCTCCCGCACGCGCATATTTTAATTTCGCCATAACTTCAAAACCAAACGTCCAACTTTAATCATTCAAAGACCAAATATTATCTACGTAAACTGTACTTACTGATGAAATAATTTATTTTGATAAGGGTTAATAGCATGAGTAAAATAAATGCGTTTAAATGTAGTCCAAAAAAAATCAAGATTTTTAAATAAAAAAATGGTTGTTGTGCCTCACTCGACATAGATAGGTATAGTGTATCGCGGACTTTTTTGTAGATATTTATAAGATCTACAATTAATAAGAACATTTTATAGTTCTATCTTTTATAGTTTAGGCAGCGTACGTAAAAAAGTAACTTTTCTGGTTGATTTTTTACACCTTGTGTCCGAAAAAACCAAATATCTTACGGAACCCTATTTTTTTCCAAAATAATATTTAGCCTATGTTACTCGTGGATAATGTAGCTTTCCAATGGTGAAAGAATTTTTAAAAACGGCCCAGTAGTTTTTGAGCCTATTCATTACAACCAAACAAACAAAGTTTTCCTCTTTATAATATTAGTGTAGATTCGCGTTGTGTTGCGCATCTTCACGTTATTTACCTATATCGTTTCGGAGAACACTACTGGACCGTGTCCAGTACATACCTACGCGTTTTATTGATCAGATGCTTTTGTAATGAATTTGTATCACGTATTTAATGCTTATAGTCCCTTGAACCATCTGGCCAAAATTACGTGGACGCACCTCTCGCACCCGCCTAGGCGGCAGTACGCAAATCTGTGCATTTATTTGCGGCCAACAGCAGTTAGTTGTGGCGACACTTGGGGGAGGCCTGTGTCCAACAATGGACGTCTATCGGCTGAAATGATGATGATAATATTTATGTTGAGAGAAACTATTTGTTTGTACGTTCCGAGTATTTGTTACTAACATTATAGGTAGCGTATATATTTTATGGTTCGGTTTTTGTAGAAAAATATTAGATAAGCAAATTTTAAAGAGTCTAGTCATGTTCAGTTGTTTGTAGGACACAACAACAACTCATAACAATGAGCATCGTAAGCTACATACATACGTCAATAAAAATAAATACTTAATTAAAATAACCTCAATTTCTGAAATATGAAATGAGATCAAATCTCAGGGATATTAAGCGGAAGCGAGTAAATATAAAATGCACTTCTGCAACCTCTCACCTAATGAGATTTATTTTCAATTAGAACCGGGCCGAGCGCCGATCGCAGCGCCTCTAATGACATGATTTACGTCCAGTCTTATTTATGCCCACCGCCACTGTGCACCCGGGTAATGAAACGAAAACAGAAATTCGACGTGATGAATATACGAGACACAAAATAGATAGGTACCTACAGAAGACAATCTCTTGTATGTACTTCACTTTTATGCCTACGCTCGGCCTGTTTTTTATATTTCTATGGACGCACATTAATGAGCGTATGAGCCGAAACTGTTCGACGAGTGAGCCGAGACGCAACCGAGATATTGTGTCCGTGAGCGGTGTCTATGTGTGCGTTGCTCGAGCACGCTTTGTATGTAGATTGACTTCTGTACCTATCTATTTTGTGTACGAGACGAAGATAGAGCAGAGCGTGTCTATTGTCTGGTACCCAGGTGTGTTACATTTCAACTTACGTCTAAAACTTAAAAATCAACTTCAGTGGGATCTTGAATCGAAATAAATAATTTTTTTGGTACGCCGTTAATGAAACTTATAAGGACCTAGATGCCTGAAATAAATGAATTGAATTAAGGTACCTACTTAATACAAAACAGTGATTAAACTAATAAAGGAGGCGCCAAAGGAAGTTGAGTATGCAAAATATGAAGACCGCCTTCTGTGAGTGGTTTCGAACTCAAAAAAGCATGCAGATTATGATTGTGGATGTTGCCGGGAGGCATATTGGTCCATTTTTTTTTATACCCCTCTCCCTGAAGCAGCAAGTAAATTGACTGAACAAATGCTAAGAATCATTTTATTAATTGATTAATTAACAATATCTAATGGTTTTTATGATTAAATATATCGATAGGAAGTCAACTAAAAAAAAAGTGAGTCGGACTCGCGCATTTCGGTTTCCGTACAAATTTACAAATGAAAACAGTTCAATTCCCAAATTGAGTTACGAAGATTTTTCTGAATCACAAGGATAGTTTTTTTTTGTGACATAATAACAAATTTACAGTTTTCAGAATTTTACTTATATTAGTGCTATGAGACCTTGCTTCATGCCAAATTTCAGAATTCTAGCTAAACGGGAAGTGCCCTATAAATTTTGATTCCCTTAGGGGTGTCGAAATACACGCTTTTTTGCGACATAAACGGCCGTATCTTTTTTTTTCGTTAACTTAGAAGCTTGATTTTTTCACAGCTTCAAGGGACCGCAGATTTGAGGATATGATTTTAATTTCAACGCGATCCTATGAAAACTGTTCAATTTCCGAATTGATTTACGAAAATTAATCCGAATCGCAAAGAAAGTTTTTTTTTTGCGAAGTAACTACAAATTTACAGTTTTCAGATTTTTTTCTATATATACTCATGCTATAAGACTTTGCTTCATGCTAAATTTCAGGATTCTAGGCCAACAGGAAGTATACCCTATGAATTTTGATTCTTTTGAGGGTCTCAAAATACACGTTTTTTCGCAACATAATCGGCCGTATCTTTTTTTATCGTTAACCCAGTGGTTTCATTTTTTCTCAGCTTCAAGGAACTATAGACTTGAGAATAGTCTTTTAATTTCACCGCAATACCTCCACTCGTTTCCGAGATAAAGGGTCTTGACAGACAGACTGGCAGGCCGAAAAGTAAATTTTAAGCGTTCAATATTTTTTTTTTATCAACAATTCATATTTTATTTTTAACTTTACCATTTTCTTAGGGTTCCGTACCTCACAAGGAAAAAGGGGGAACACTTATAGGATCACTTTGTTGTCCGTCTGTCTGTCTGCCTGTCTGTTTGTCAAGACCCTTTATTTAAGACAGACGGACAACACAGTGATCTTATAAAGGTTCCGTTTTTGCCTTGTGCGGTACGGAACCCTAAGAAAATGGTAAAGTAAAAAATAAAACATGAATTGTTGATAAAAAAAATATTGAACACTTAAAATTTACTTTTCGGTCTGCCAGTCTGACTGTCAAGACCCTTTATCTCGGGAACGAGTAGAGGTATTGCGGTGAAATTAAAAAACTATTCTCAAGTCTATGGTCTCTTGAAGCTGAGAAAAAATGAAACTACTGGGTTAGCGAAAAAAAAAGATACGGCCGTTTATGTTGCGAGAAAACGTGTATTTTGAGACCTTCAAAATAATCAAAATTCATAGGGTACTTCCTGTTGGCCTAGAATCCTGAAATTTAGCATGAAGCAAAGTCTTATAGCATGAGTATATATAGAAAAAAATCTGAAAACTGTAAATTTGTAGTTACGTCACAAAAAAAACTTTCTTTGCTATTCGGATAAATCTTCGTAAATCAATTCGGGAATTGAACGGTTTTCATAGGATCGCGTTAACACGTTCACTGCGCCATCATTTTCAAAGAACTTTCAGCTGGTGCTTTGGAGACCTAAAAGATCTCGAAACTAACCTACCCTCTGGTGCGTTTGAGACCTAATCAGTCTCCTAAAGATACAGTTTTGAAAATAATTTATATCTTCCAAAAAAACAATGACATATATTTTGAAGTTTTTGTGGGTGAAAGATAGCCTATTGCTTTATATTTTGCTAGATTCGCATGCAGTTATGACATTTGAATAAACTACAAATACCAAAAAAAAATTTGATATCGATTGTATCTCGTACCGCAACCGAAGATAGTTCAATGTGTGTAGTAAGTAGTGATGAGAATAAAATAATATCTCAGTTGTCGATTGAAAATTTTTATTAATTTCATAAGCAAAGTTTTTTTATTAAAACATGGTAAGCACATTGATTGCTTGCATTGCGCGTAAATGGTAACAATTCGTTTAGTTTTTTTAAAAGCATCAATGCTGTTTAATGTGTGCCGTAATTTTTCGTAACAACCCACAGAACGTCTTTTTTTGTCGCCACGTTGGAAATTATGATCCGTACATCGTCCTTCGGGGAATTTTGTAATAAAATGCATTATATAAGTATTTTTATTATATATATTATAAATAGTATACATCATCAATAAAATGGTATTATCTACAATTCTACACTAATATAATAAAGAGGTCAAGTTTTTTTTTTTGTTTGTAGGAGGTAATCTCTTGAAGTACTGGTCCGATCGCTAAAATTCTTTCACTGTTAGAAAGCTGCTTTATTCCTGAGTGACAGAGGCTATATTTTATTTACGTGGGCGAAGCTGCGGGTAAAAGCACACTAAATCGTTTTCCAGTACATGGGCAGATATATATTATTTTCATTAGTTAGCTGCGTGAGCTCCAACGTAGAAAGAGCCATCGTTTTCTTTTTAGGTACGTCAAATATAAAGCACTCATTGTTTATCAAAAATAATAAACACGTAGTTATATACGCGAGTGTTATTTCCAAAACGTGCAAGCGACCTCCACGTCGATGCTAGGACAACACTAAAACGAGTCACGCAGCGCCCGCGCCGCTCACCCTCACTCTCTTGCGTCTACGAGGCGTACGATTCCACGAGTACCGACATATCTCCTAACGCAAGCAATAAAAATAATTACAGTACTGTGCGTTAGGGACCTAATCCATCTCTAATTTCTTTTTTAATGTCCTTGAATTCAGCTCTAAGTAGGAAGCAAATATGTATATTTGTCCTATTCACATTTAAATAACTTTACACGTTAGACCCTCCCGCAAGGAGTGAAACAACACGATTATTTTCAACGCACAATTCAAAAGTCCTGCAAGAGATCTGATGGATCTCGTAATGCAACGAACGTGTTAAAATTAAAATTATATCCTCAAATCTGCGGTCCCTTGAAGTTGTGAAAAAATCAAACTTCTAAGTTATCGAAAAAAAAAAGATACGACCGTTTATGTCGCAAAAAAGCGTGTATTTCGACACCCCTAAAGGAATCAAAATTTATAGGGCTCTTCCCGTTGAGCCAGAATTCTGAAATTTGGCATGAAGCAAGGTCTCATAGCACTAATATAGGTAAAATTCTGAAAACTGTAAATTTGTCATTATGTCAAAAAAAAAAAAAACTATTCTTGTGATTCGGAAAAATCTTCGTAACTCAATTTGGGAATTGAACTGTTTTCATGTGTAAATTTGTACGGAACCCTAAGTGCGCAAGTCTGACTCAATTTTTTTTAGTTGACTTATTATAGATATATTTAATCATAAGAAACAATTAAATATTATTACTTATATAATTAATAAAAATTATTCTTAGCATTTGTTCAGTCAATTTACTTGCTGCTTCAAGGCGAGGGTATAAAAAAATGGACCAATATGCCTCCTGGCAACATCCAGAATCATAATCTGCATGCTTTTCTGAGTCTGAAACCATTCACAGAAGGTGGTCCTCATATTTTGCATACTTAACTCCCTTTGGCGCCTGCTCTATAAACATTATGTAACATCTTGTATTTATGTGTATATTCATGTTTAGCAAAACAAATAATAATGTATCTTAACAGAAATTACAGAGAGTAATTACTTCTGTTGAGTGTGTTTTCCAAATTATTTTATGCGCCTAAACGGCTTTGTGTAAATGCTGATCACGTATGAGGAGAACGCTATCGAAGCCATTCGTGACATGCCAAGTAGGGATTTCTGGATTAAACTAATATTCTTATTTAAGGGTCATGGGAGTCAACTCGATGGTGTGGGAGATTGTGCAAATCAACAATATGTAAAATGTGCAAATTCTGCGCATCTACAGACTGCTAATAATGACATGTTCAATAAAAACTAGGTTTTAGGACTTGGATACAACATATCTTTATTTGAAAATGTATTCCGCAGAAATGTCAATTTGACGCCAATCAAATCCGCGGTCTGGTAAAACAATTTACCTGTAGGATATGTAAAAAATCTTTGCAATTTACTTAGAAATTCCTGAGAGTCTGTACTCAGCCTAACTGTTTACATTTGGGAATGCCGGTGGTGGAACCGAGACATATTTGTGTGTCTCTGTAGATTAGACGTACAGTTGTAGGCACATTCTGTGTACATAATAGGTCCGACTAGTATATTCAGCATCCGTGTTAAACGATGCTTTTTCGTTCGCACTTATATTTTCAGACTATGTAATAAATAAATCGCTAGCGTGCAGAATTCGTGTAGGCGTTGATGAAACATGTATTAGTTTATTATGTACGAGGGATCAACAACATTTTTCGGCAATTTACTGCTCGTGGCAGATATGAAGGCAATATTTCTGCGCTATCTGTGTGGGGTTCTGTGATTGCACGACTTTTATTGGAATATACATATCCCCTAGCGTAAGAGTTTGTGAACATACAACGATTTGCGTAAATTATGAAAATGATTTTTCCTAGTTCGCTTTTAGATTCTGTCGAGATTTCATAAATTCCGTCATTCAGAGATGGCCTCTGAAAAAAGGTTTACTTCGGAATATTCAGGACAAAGTTGGTAGATGAAAGTCAATAATTTTGAATATTGCTAAAATTACTGCAAGAGGCCTTAGATAAAACATATTTATGCATTTAACGTAATTAAAGACATCAAAGAGCTGAGAAGTCGGTACAAGATTTTTTTGTTATGGCTATATTTCACCATGGCGGCGGCGCGACCAGTCGTCGCTACCAACAACGAAATGTATACAGCTTTATAGAGAGTTGCTCACCTGGTGTCCATTTGGTTGCGCAACCAATTTGGTGACGCGACCAGCTCGGACGTGTGGCAACTCTGGTGGCTAGTTTGGTAGCTTAGGGCTATACTCGTATTTCACCGGGACACCATGGCAACTGACTGCGCGGCCTTGGTGTCCCGGGGAAATATAGCCCTTAGATATTTGGAATAAAGAAGTCTTACTTGTTTGTACTAGACAAAACCTATAAATAATTAATGAATGTCGGTTATTACGATCGCGAAGTCGAAGCCAGATAATAAGTAGCCTATTAGCCCTTCCTTGGGGTTCAAGCTTACCTACTCCTTACCAAATTGTATCAAAATCAGTTCATTAGTTTAATCGTGAAAGCATAACGACAAACAGAGTGATTTTCACATTAATTATGTAGCAGAATGGATATTCGCAATAATTATCCGAGGGTCATTTATCAATCCGTTGTTGTAAACTATTCATTAGATGTCATTAATGATTGTTTAATTTATTTTTGCTACGTTTTTATTGGCATAAAACAGATGTTTTTATTGCCTATTTACAAGCTATTAATACGTTTTTTGGTGACTATTTACATACGACTATCTGTGTGACCATTTAATTCGCCTATAATTATGATTAGATATGAAATTTTATTTTACAAAAATACAGAGAACAAGTTTCAAGATTCTCGTTTTAAAATTAGTAATGACTTTCTTGGGGTAAATAGGCAGAATCGATTTTAAAAATATGACCACACTTTCCCATTAGGTACATCGTATTATATCAAGTGTATGTACAGAAAATAAACATATTTATTTGCCATTGTATCTATAAGTTTGGCAATATTGTAAAACAGTTATGTTATAATTCTAATATAAAGTACCTACATATTACACCTACCTTACTGCCTAAGTACGTAGAAGATAAATCCCAATTAAAAATTCACTTACTAGGCTAGGCTTTTTCTTTAGCTATGAAGTGTACTCCGAACTCTTTAACCTTTAACACATGTACATAGAAGGTATCTGTAGATTGTCGGAAGCACTTGAATTTTTCATGAGTTATCAAAGGCCCGGGGCTAGCACACCTCGTCTGAGTCTCGCCCAACAGCGAGCAAAAAAAAAAGTCTCTGTTTTATGACTATTTTCACCCCCATAAGGAGGGTGCGTAACTAACACAAGGAAATGCTTACGCTCACAAATGGAAGAGGTCGATGAACCGCACCTTTTTCAGGGATTGTCATTAAGTGTGCATTTTTGGCATGCAGTTGCATGGATAGATATTATGTTATTATTAAAACTGAACTTATATATTTTAATAACCAAAAACCGGCCAAGTGCGAGTCGGACTCGTCCATGAAGGATTCCGTAGCAGCAAGTAACATAATATATAAGTTCTTGTAGTTCGTTGTAACTTTGATCAATGTTTTAATAATAGTGTATTTTTTTTAGATTTATGACGTACTAAAAAATACTACTTACTAGATCTCGTTCAAATCAATTTTTCGTTAGCGGTTTGCATGGTAATTTGATCCATGGCGGAATAAACGCGAGTGTTTGTCGGATAATAATATTCCACAACTATCACACAGCGCCGTCTAGCCCCAAGCTAAGCAGAGCTTGTGTTATGGGTACTAGACAACTGATAAACATACTTATACATATATTTCTAAATATAAACATATTATAGATAAATTACACCCAGATACAGAACAAATGATCGTGCTCATCACACAAATATTTGTCCTGGTTGGCATGGTAATGTACATCATAATTTTTTTTTTAGTTTTATCATTCTCTTATTTTAGAAGTTACAGGGAGGGGGACACATTTTACCACTTTGGAAGTGCCTCAAGCGCAAACTATTCACTTTAAATAAATGATACTAGAAACCTCAATATATATTTTTGAAGACCTATCCATTGATACCCTACACGTAAGGGTTCGATGAAAAAAAAATTTTTGAGTTTCAGTTTTAAGTATATTATTAAGTATACTATTTTTATGTGAAAATCTTAATGCGGTTCACAGAATACATCTACTTACTAAGTTTCGACAGTATAACTCTTATAGTTTTGGAAAAAAGTGGCTGTGACATACGGACGGACAGACAGACATGACGAATCCATATGGGTTCCGTTTTTTGCCATTTGGCTACGGAACTCTAAAAAGGATACACCGAAACAAAAAGGGACCTTCACGACTTCATGCCTACTCCGTCAGTTATAGGAGACCATAATCAAAAATATGAAAATAAAACTATTAAAAATTAGTCTTTAAAATTTTTTAAAATCATTGTAAGACATTGATATGTTACTTAGAAATTACTTTTTTTTATTAAACTTATTTTTACTTACCATAGCTGCTACTTTATGTTGAAGGTCGTGGGTTTGATTCTCACCAAGAAAAAAGTTTGTGTGATGAGCATCTTGCTATTTGTTGTGTGTCTGGGTTTAATTTACCTATATATACCTATATGTATTTAGAAATATATAAGTATGTTTATGACTTGTCTAATACTTATAACACAAGCTTTGCTTAGCTTGGGACTAGATGGCGATGTGTGATAGTTGTGGAATACATATTATAATATTATACTAGCTGTTGGCCGCGACTTCGTACGCGTCAATTTCTGTTATTATGATCGCGATTAAGAAGTTTTTAAAAGAATTTATTTTTAGTTCAGTAGTTTAGTAGTACTTCTGCGTAAATGATATTTTTAGTTTTAATGTTCTTGTGGCAGAAGAACATACTGATTTTCTCTGCAACAAGATCTTGACAACGCGACATATGTGAAAAGCAGTCTTGACGTACATTAATCGATTTCATCGTGTTTAGATGTTTGCCCTTGGCCAAAGATAACTTAACGGGAAATTGAATTATTTTTTTTTAAATTAAAATGTAAATCATTTGGAATCATTGGGATGCGAGGTATAAGCATTGTTTGCTGCTGGACCAGTCAAAACTATTGCAACGATCACGTTATTGCGAAGACATATATATAATTATATTTTTATATATTAAGAAACTCCTGTGGGTACTGGACCCGTAGCGACATCTATTGTGCCACATAAAAACTTCGAAGAAAAATACGACATCCTGCATCGCGCAATCAAACTTCTCCGCGCGATTTGAACATATACGACAGCCCGAAATCAACTACCGGGCAGTTGCCCACCAGACTATAACACCTGTCTGGTCGGAGGATCCCCCCTTTTCAACGGAGGTTTGCGGGACTTTACTCTTTATTCTGCACACCTCCAAAGACCTATATCTATATCTCCTGAAAGTAAGTAATTATTTCTCCTGAAAGTATAGTTAAAATTAGGTCGTTAATTTCGTCAACGCTGCTGTTTCTCGTCGCCAATATTGCCCTTTGACACATCCATTGATAATCTTTATTTTCTATTTCGTAAATTTTCGATATTAAATCCTCAATGCTAGTCACTCTTTCTCCTAAGGCGGTTATTACACTGCCACGCACCACGCAGCGTAGTGCGTGAATGCGTGTCTTAACGTTGCTTGTAAGTATCTCCGTTTGTTTAGAAAACACGCACAGTTCAACACACTACAAAATGTATCCACGCGCGTTCGTGCAGATCACACACCTACATTGTATGCCGAGAAACATGCACTCACGCGCGTGGGTGCGGAGCGACACGCAAGGTATGCCACACTAAGTCTCGTTGCACCGTGCGTGATTTTGTATGAAATGAGTGCGCGCCTGCGTGAATTTACAAAACGCACATACGCGCGTGACTCGTGAGTGTAAAAAAAAACCCCGCACGATGATGCAGATCTGCATTCATGCAAGTACGTGCGTAGGTGCGTATTCACAAGCTACGCATCATGGTGCGTGGCAATGTGATAACCGCCTAAATCGCGATCAATTTCCCCATCAAAAACCAACGGCGCCGGTGTAGCAGCCTCTCCTAGGATTCAATTTCCCTCCCCTAATACTGAACATACATTTGCGTAATTTGTTCACATCACTTACTCATGAGCTCAGAAAGTATTTAATTTGCCGTTTGATAAATAACGTGGCTTTTTATCTGTTTCCCACCCCTGGATAGGTACTATTCATTGAAAGCTTTTTGTAGTTTTGGTTGAATTAAAAAATAAATATACATACCTACCTACCTACTTACATATTTTTTAATTCAACCAAATTAACTTTTAAATTTTTGAAGTCGTGAAGAAACGCGACTACACTATATTTATTACTTTTTTCATTAAATAAAGCCAACAAGCTACCTAAATTGTTTTTTGAAATCTCTGTATTATGGTAAAAATGAAAACGCTTTTCTTTTCGTTTCTCCTCTTGACTTAACACCGCAACGGTTTTTTTTGGGTAGAAATACCTATAAATAAAGTAGCTTTATGTATATTAGGCAGGTAATCTATACCTGTGCGAAATCGGAGGGATTTAGACTATAAAATTGAGCAGAATGTATAAAAACAACAATATTTGTCTATTGTTTTCCTATTTTTATTTCAAATTATTAAGCTTATAAATGCGACCTTCTCAAGTAGCACAACACCTACCTACAAGTACAAAACCGTAGAGAATTTAAATTTAGAAGTTAATGATATTGATATTTTTATTTTTCTTCTTTTTGTATTTTTTTAATTATTTTTATTTTCAAATTTGCTTTTTCTTTTTATTTTATTTAATTTTTTACAATTTGACATTGGAGATTATTTTTATTTTACAAATTGACGTGTATACATTTTAAGTACTTAAAGTATTTTTTTTTTCTTTGACATAAATATTTACTTTGCTAAATATTTTGTTAACCATCAATTTCCTTAGATTATTGTAAATGTGAGGACTATGTTGATTGGTTTTTCTTTTCTTTTCAGTAATTTTAACGTATGTCTGGCAATTTGAGTATTTTCTGCGGCCTACCCAAATGTCCTTTCTTTGGTATTGTTCCTCAAGTCGTGGAGCTCCTTAGTAGTCCTAAGTTGAGCTTTTCGAATACTGACAAATGCTTACACTGATTGGACAGGTCCACTCAAATCTGTATGGTTCTTTCTTCAAAAGACCCTCTCAGACAAATCTGCATGGTTCTCATATGATTTGACCATTACATATTTACTGTATGGACTTTAAAAGAGACTTTGACCCCTGAGTTTGTTTCGGTGTTTCTTCTCAGGGTAGTCAGATAGGAAACACCGGCCTCATCTAGCATAAACTGACGAAAAAAAATTGACGTGTAAAAGTGTTTTTCATTACTCATACTCTGAAAGTAGGTCTGAAGTTGCCTGAGGAGCGGGCTGAAAGTGATACTTTTCATCCCTAGGGAGTTTTACTTTACAACTGACAGCTGTCAAATTATTAAAAAAAAAAACTAGTTCTATCTTCACATTTCTATTAAACCATGTTCCAATTTTCCATTCCATAGTCAATCACAGCGCGATATAAAATTGAAATAACTTAAAGACAAGTGTTAATTAAATAATGTTATATTTTAAGTGATTTATTTGTTCAACTATTTCTTTAAAATACTTTATTTTTAAAAGATTACAATTAATTTCTAATTTTTCATTAATGAGGCTGAATAGCTGAACGGCCGCAGAAAAAAAAAAACAAAATGGCAGGAAAGAGGCAATCAGTCGTTGGTTTTTTCGAGTTTTGTTTACATTTCCGTACAACAGAGATTTGTATTAACACGTTATGTTTATCAGATTAAAATACTGATTTAACGCCTAATTTCATAAGAGAAGAGGCTAAAGCAGTAGTGGAATACCTTTTACCGCCTAAATCAGAAGGAAGATACCTACTAAAATCTTACTTACGACGACTCAGGTTTTACAAACTTTTTATTTTATTTTTAGTTTCCTCGTATTCGTAATGAAAAGCACAGTGTTTACCTCGGGTGAAAGTAACCCATTTAACCCCTCGAATTAGCGACCTCGCTGCGCTCGCCCGCCAACTCGTTCTTGGGACGAAATGAGTTACTTTCACCCCTAGTGTAACAATGTACTATTTTAAACCTATTTACAAAATAAATATCATTTATCATTTATCAGTCAGGATTTAAACTCAGTATTATGGTGGGCGCGCTTTATATCCTATGGTTACAGATAAAATCTACTAAAACTTGTTATCGATATGCTCTTAATTTCTTCATGTCTCGCATAGATTTCTATGCGAGACATGAAAAAATTAAGAGGTTTTCTTTCTTTTATTTTGATTTCCAAATAAAATTAAGAATTAATCTATACGTCTATACATATAAATAAAATTGGAGTGTCTATTTTTACATGCATATGAATATAATATATACGGTACATATACCAAATACAATTTTTGTCTGTCTGTTTGTTCCGGCTATTCTCTGAAATGGCTAAACCGATTTTGACAGGACCTTTTTTGGCAGTTAGCTGATGTAATAAGGAGTAACGTAGGCTACTTTTATTAAAAAAAAAAAAACAAAACAAAATCCTGTAGGTAGTCTACGCGAACGAAGTTGCGGACACAACTAGTATTTAATAAATACAGCTTAATACGCCATTAGCAGCAACTTGATTTATTGGATTTTTTAACAACGTAGTAAAGTCTATGAATAAAACACAGCTTTTAATAATGATATTCAGGGAGAATGGTGAATGATTTGATGCTGCAGTGGTTGTAGCGCACGCCCTTGCCGGCCGGCTTCGACGGGCGGGCGACGCTACTGATACCACAAATTGAGATAAAAATTTGGGACACTTCGTTATTCTCACACGTAATATAATTAATATGTAACTAAGATATTTTTTTTTGTAATTATAATGTTATATTTTTACCACTTCCATAACCTGTGAATTCTACACCCACCGCGAGTGCGTCAGCTGACTCTTGGTTCAGTTATCAGTAATTCGAGGTCTATTAAACAAGATGGCTACCGATCGGCGTAAAAAAAATACCAAAAATGCAACGCTATCGCCCGGACTATATGAGACCTTGCTTGATGCCAATTATTAGGTTTCTAGGTGAATGAATGAATTTTGATTCCCTTGAGAATTTCGAAACACGCGTTTTATGTTTGTTTGCGCGTTTGTTTGCGAAATAAACGGCCATATCTTTTTATTGTTAACTAAAACGCGTTCCCGAGATAAAGGGTCTTGACGGACAGACGGACGGACAATAAAGTGATCCTATCAGGATTCCGTTTTTTTGGTACCAAAACTAAAAAGTATCCCTCAGCCAAAATTTCTATAATAGTAAGGTAGGTACCTATAGAATTGAATCATTAAAACATTGCAAAACAATTCCAATTAGTCAAGCCCAGGGCACCGGCTTCATCATCAGACCAGTTCGATATATAAAAATAAAGAAGAGAGGTGCCCTCTTTTTAGGGTTCCGTAGTAAACTAGGACACTTATACTCGTAGTTTCGCCAAGTCTGTCTGTCTGTCCGTCCGTCCGCGGATATTCTCAGTGACCGTTAGCACTAGAAAGCTGAAATTTGGTACCACAATCACGCCGACAAAATGTTTAATGGAAAAAAATGTTTTATTAGGGTACCCCTCCTACACGTAAAGTAAAAAAAAAACACTCCCCGTTTTTTTTTTCTTATGAGCTATTATATTGTTGAATTGATCAGTTGGTCTCTCGTTGGCATAGATGGTATTTGTTCTTGCTCGTTGTCTGTCGTTCATTGTTATTAATAAGAATATTTGGTATAGAGGGAAATTGTAATTGTGTATAAGTACCTAAATAAAATTGTAAGTTTGATTTTTTACTTTTACGGGGAAAAAATTGGTTGATAGTCGTAGTTGTTTAAGGGTTCTGTTATATTGTGATAAATTTGGTTTATTTTTGGAAATTTTAACGAAGACTACCTTAGTAACTGCAATTTTGCAGTATTTAAATGACTAAATGACGCTGGTTATCACTCCATGTTACAACGACTTCTCACTACTCGTGGTGGGACTCAAATACACAATTTTTTAACTAACTTTCCATGCGTAGTTGGAATCTATAACTCTTTCTTTAGTTATCACCGTCCTTGGTGGCCCCGTTTTTAGGGTTCCGTACTTAGTATGTCAACTCAATGTAACAAATAGCCCATTTTTTTAACTCTTAAGTGGGACACTTATTGTGACGGCTGGAAAACTACGGAACCCTACACTAAGCGCGGCTCGACACGCTCTTGGCCGGTTTTTTTAGTCAGTCATCGACTACACTATTTGAATCATCGACTCACGAAATTGCTTTGTTTATCAAAGCAATTTATTTGTTACGATAGCTCTGCTGTGATCCTATGAGGAATTCCGTTCCAAATCTTCGAAGTTCATCATCAGATTATAAAAATATTTTTATGGGACTGACTTGGAAGGATAACCTTTCGGCTTTCAATAAAAAAAAAAATTCAGAATCGGTCCACAATTGACAGAGAAATCGGTGAACATACTACTCTGTCAAGAAAGTACCGGGAAAAGATCAATAATACACAAAATTTTTGTTCTTCATCCAAATTTATTTTATCACCTTCAAAGTATGCCCCTTCAGAAACGATACACTTACGCTAACGAATAATCCAATCACCATTTTTTAAACGCTGTTTCCGAAATTGAGTTAAGTTCTCGCCGCGAATTCTCCTATAGGTCTTCTACAGATCGAAAACGGGTGCCGCGAAGTGGTAATTTGAGTTTAGGAAAAAGATAGAAGTCGGCTAGAGCCATATCTGGCGAATATGGTGGCTGCTCGACGGTATTTGTTGATTGTTTGGTCAAAAATTCGTTCACAATCATGGCCTTGTGCGAAGGCGCATTATCGTGGTGCAAAATCCAAGAATTTTCTTTCCACAAATCTGGCCATTTTCGTCGAATTTGCTCTCTTAAATTCCGAATAACGCTCAAATAATATTCTTTATTTACCGTTTGACCTTTCGTAAGAATTCTGAATACACAACACCGCGATAGTCAAAGAAAACAGTCAACATGACTTTGACTTTTGATCGACTTTGGCGTGGTTTTTTCGGTTTTGGTTCAGTTGGAAGGCGCCACTCCGAAGCTTGTTGACTTGTTTGCATGTCAAACTCGTAAACCCACGTCTCGTTGCCAGTAACAATGCGTTTCATGAATGTTGGGTCGGAATTGACTCGCTCTAGCATGTCCTCAGCGACTCTCATCTGATTGAGTTTTTGTCGAAAATTCAGGTCTTTTGGGACTAGCCGAGCGGCAACATATTTCATACCCAAATGATTAGTTAAAATGGTACGGATCAGTTGCAGAGGTTGATGGCCTACCAGAGCGAGGCAAATCTTCCATCACATCTCGACCGCTTTTCAATGCTTTGTACGACTCATAAGCACGTGTTTTTGATAAAGTCGATTCACGGTAAGCCTTCTGTAACATTTTCAGTGACTCCGAACACGAAATTCCATTGGCGATGCAAAAGTTAAGACAAACTCTTTGTTCGATGTTTTTGTCCATTATGAAATTTGCAATATACACTAGATATGATATAACTAAAAACAGCACTGTATTTAATATAAGTAACAGATGCAACTCAAACTCCGCGCCAGAATGGAAAACAGTTGTGTCAATCTAGCAACAACAAATAAATCTAAAATTTGAATTTGGAACCATAAACAAATCATCCATTCCCGATACTTTTTTACTTTTTTGATCGTACATAAAAAAATACTTTCAGCCGAAAATAGACCCTCCTTTTGAAATCAATTTAAAAAAAGGAATTACTAGAAAACAGATGACTAATTTGTGACTTTGTGACTGAACACATACGAACGAAGCCAGTACAGAAATAAATTGTAAAAAAATCTTTACTGTAGATAGTCCTGTGGAAACCTAAGTAGGTGGTGACATTAACCACGTTGGTAGGACGATAGAGGCGGACCCGCAAGCCGCCAGGTCGACACACTCGGACTGAGTGACTCCGCGCCAATGTCGCAAGGTTGCTCCACTCCAAGGGTCGATTACCTTCGCATAACTACATCAACTAAATCGCACCACTGCATTGCATTAATCTGTTTAATTATCGCTCTGAAAAAATATTGCATCTATTAAACACAATATTTTTTCGGTGTGTTTGAACAGAAGCAAGCTTTCTTATTTTTTTCTCGAATAAATTTAGTCCGATTGAACACGTTCTCTGTGAGGAGATTGAACTCTTTATGACCCATGGATATTTGACCCGAGGTTCTATTTTCTCAGAGACCTAATCCGTGCGATTTAATTTTGTCTTGTGAAGGACGCGGCTGAGTACATCGACATTGTAAATAATATGGCTTTTTATTTACTTATTGTTAATTACATTTAGGTTGATAATATCGCGGGTCTCAAACCATAGGGGCGTATCCACAAAACCCCTACTTTTCAGGAGAGATAAAAAACTTAATAACTTTTCCTGTGATTGAGCCAGCTCGTTGTTTTTTTTGCATGTAGCTATATATTTATACTACAATTAATATAAGATTCTTAATTTTAGGGCATTTCCTCTATAACACTAGTTTTTGGTTGATACGCCTATATAGCATGACGATTATACTGTAAAACTCCATCAAAATACTCCCTGAAATATATGAAATTTATGGACGTAAAATCTTTTTCCTCAAATTGTTAATATTTATACCAATATTTATTATTACTTAATTGGTGACTTAAAATATTGCTATTTAGGAATGAGAACCCATTAAAATTAACGTTATTTACGTAATTTCAAGGAATCATACGCCTATCTGGCTTGTCATAAATATTGAGAGGTGTTTTAACTCAAAGAGGAAGCATAAACCAGTTTTGTTCTACAATTTAAAAAAAGGAAATGATTAATAGGTAATTACATAATATTTTCGTGTTTGAAAAGAAAAATAAGCATTATAAAAATAAAATTTATTCATAAATCTGAACATTATTATTAGAAATGTCTTTAAAATCACCAATATTTGAAATTGAGCTGAAACAAAACAGCTCTCAAAAACGTTGAAGGAAAACATCGTGAGGAAGCCGGCATTAGTGATGTAACGAATGTCTGATTTCTCACATTCGCGAATGTGAATGCGAATATTGACTTTCAAACAAAGTGCGCGCAAAATGTCAGACAGTTTTCACATTTCGTATCAGCCAAATTTAAACCGAACATAACAGAGCCTTAACAGACTGATTGAATGGAGCTTAACACAAAAAGTTTTTCAGGAAATACAGAATCCTGCAGGGAATTCCACTCCTTAGCTATACGCATAATGAGTGTGTTTCCATAACGCTTTGTACGTATGGGTGGAATGTCCACCATGTACCGGTGTCGCAACGTCGTACATCTTGTGGTCCAATGATGGAACCGACTTGGCGGAATTAAATTCTGCAATTCCAATGCACACTCTTCGAAATGTCCGCCGAGTTACTAGCCTGTCGGTTTTTTATTGTTTAAAAAAAACCGACAGGCTAGTAACTCGGCGTCGATGCTCAAGACCATACACGATCGAACTTGTGCTTGATAGAGGTTGTACCGTCTCACCCTCACTAAGATCCCTAATTTTTTGGCAGACAGTTTGGCTTTTGTTTCGATGTAGAAGCCGAAATTGAGGGTAGTCGACAGCGGCACCCCAAGAACCTCTAAGATCTGAGAGAGATCTCGGAGAGACTGGATCTGAGACCCATTAGCTCGCACGCCGGACATGTAACTCTCAACAACAATGCTATCGTCTGCATACCCAAAGGTACTGGCTTTAAGTAGGTTATTTATGTGCAGCAAGAACAGTGTTGCCGAGAGTACCGACCCCTGAAGGACCCTGGCATTAATATCCATTTGACCTGACTAGCAGCTATCAATAACCACTCGGATGGATCGATCTCTCAAGAAGTTTACGATCCAATCACACAGACCAGTGCGCAGTGGTTAGACCAGAGGAAGGAAGCTTAGCAATAAGACTTTCGTTTTAGCTTAGACCCTATCGAAAGCCTTCGAGACATCAAGGGAGACGGCAAGCGCTTCCACATGCTTCTCGATGACCTCGCTTTAGATGTGAATGACATACGCTAGAAAATACCCAATAGAACGATTTCGGCGAAAACCGTATTGCCGGTCAATGAGGATGTCGTTAGTTTCTAGGTATGCCAGAAGTTATCTATTAAACACCCGTTCCATACTCTTACAGAGGATGGACTATAGTTGCAAAACTTCTGAAATATTCGGAATAATTCCGGAATACTTCTGGGAAAGTTTCTTTAAATCGGAATTATTCAAAATGAATTTAATTAAGATTTTTTTTTTTTTTTTGCTGAAAAATTGTATTTTGCATCGATCGTCGATCGCCGCCGCCGCTGCTGCAGCGCTGGCCACAGAGTACCTACTTTGTACGCTGGCGCTGCGACGCGCGCGCGGGCCCGACTGCCACGCAGCCACGAATCGTGCGTGCAGGCGATGGCAGTGCGGGGTGCGGTAAGAGGGGATATGCTCCCGGAGAAGTTTCCCCCCCCCCCCCGCGAGAAAGATTCGTACCCCGCAATCGAATGTTTCCGAATGTTTCCGAATATTTCGCCCGAATATTTCGCCGGATTGCCGGAATAATTCAATCGGAATAAACGTGTTTGTAAGTTAATAATTGTTCAGTGGCACATACGTAAGTAAAATATAAATGTTTATTTTAATATAAATGGGATTGATTAATGTTAGCCTGCGATTAACAGGATTTTTATTCTTTTGTTTTTAGGTAGGTACCTACTTATTTCGAAATCGAATGTTATTTTTATAAATGTCAGTTGTGAATTAAAAAACCAGGTCTAGCATTATTTGATTTGTTTTTTGAAAAAGGGTTAGAGTCTGTCTAATAAGTTAAACGACTTGGGTAATTATTAGGATATAGTGAAATCTGATGTAGTCAACACGGATTCAATAATCAAGGTTGATTAAGAGATAGAGATCATTGTTTAATAACAGAAGAACCTTATAAAAAGTACTGAATGTTTGTATTTTTTAAATGATTAAATATTATACAAAATTCCCAAGTCGGTTGAGAGAGATCTCTGATTCGCGAGTCGCATAGTCAATAAAAACATTACGCGTAAATAGCCCAGTCAATAAATACATTGAATTTGTTGTTTGTGTTTGTTGTTGTTTGTTCTGTTTGTTTTGTTTGTGTGTTTGAACGAAAAATATTAATATTATATTGTAAAAAGGGTGGGGCGCTTTGTGCCATATGTTTCGTAAGAGTCGAATCGAGCACCCCACGCTTTTCCTAAAGTCAATGACCATGACCCCTAAGTATTTGACCTAAAATGTTATCGAAAAAAAATTGATCTGTGTTATTTAGAGAAGTAGCGCTCGCCGGCGCGGTCAAAGCAGCCCTTTGGTGTCCCGGGCGTTTCCCAACATTTTTGCATTTGACCTTGAGTTCAAGGTGATTGACTTTGGTGTCAAGGTCATGCCCTATGGTGTCCCAGGTGTTTTCCAACTTTTTATACATTTGACCTTGGGGTCAAATTCATTGACCTTGAGGTCAAGGTCTGGCCCTTGGGGTCAAAGTCATTGCCTTTGGGTGTCACAGGTGATTCCCAACATTTTAATGAAGTAAAGGTTTAAGTAAAGGTCATTGCCCTTGAGATCAAGGTCATAGAATAAAGGATCATTGTGTTGAAATCTGATCGCCCTAAGCTGGTCAAAATCAAGCTCAAAGGCGTTGATTACCAACAAATATATAGGTGAAGCTAATAAAAGCGTGTTAAAAAAGGAGGTTATGAGTTTGAACCGTATGTATGTATGTTTGTCCGCGGTCATCTCGCATTTGACTGAACCGAATTTGATGCAGTTTTCAGAACAGTATTATTAGTCACTATATGTATATAGGTACTTACGTGACATAAAAAAATGTTGAAACAAAAATGTTTAAGTAAAAAGATAGAACTGACTTCAATGAAGCCGGAGCACTTCAAACCACCACCAAGCGAAGACTTTATTGAAGAGGTGCACTCACAACTATAAACTTAATATATTTCTACCGCTCACAATACAACTAAAGATAATATTTTACAACTTCCAAGCGCGAAATAGGTAGGAAGGTCGATTTTCTTGGTTTTTTTTGACAGTTGAAATATTCCGAAAGTTTCGGAATATTTCGGAATACTTCCGAAGTATTCGACGGGAATGATTCGGAATTTTTCCCGCCAGCATCTATAGGATGGACGTAACGGAGATGGATCGGTAGTTTGGCAGGTCAGCTCGACTGCCCTTCTTGGGCATAGTCTGAACGGCACTTATTCAGTCTCAGAGAGGCGAAATAGGCGGGTCAAGATTAGAGACAATTCAAGTGCACAAGTTTTAAGAACAACTGCTGGTATCCCGTCGAGGTCACTAGCTTTATTCACGTCAAAGTCACGCAGAACTAATATCCGAAATACTCGTTACGCACCCATCTGAAGAAACAGTTAAATTTATTCGAAAAGATTTGTTTTGATTTGAGGTTAACATGTTGTTTCACAATTTGTGATTCTGCATATGTGAAATAAAGTTGTGTGATGGAAAAATATTAAAGTAAATATAAAATCATAAAAGTTGTATTGTCTTTCTAGATCCATTCAATCAACATATTATTTCCTTTTTGTTTGTTAGAAACATTTGCCAAATATTCGCATGTTTTTTGCGAATGCGAATGCAAATATCAAAAAATGTGCGAATATTCGCGAATGCGAATACGAATATAAAAAAATGTACGAATATTCGCAAATGCGAATATTTGTTACATCACTAACGTCTATATAGCTTGACAAAATGATTTCAGGTTAAAGTAAAATAAACAGTCGTATGTTCATACGCCTTTATGGTCCGATACGATTTCCTTGGATCACGATAAAATTGAAAGTCGTACGTGCGTACGTCTCTATGGCACGTCGAAACTGCCCCAATAAGCAATAATATTGCTCTTACGTCAATTATACGGCTATTTGGCCTAAAAATAATTCTAGACTCCCCAGCTTACGGCAAATAATATTTTTTAATTTATGCAAAAAGTAATTAACATTAAATTATAAGAAAAATTCAGTTTATGTGTTGCCTGGAGTAGAATCCAATGGCATTAAAAACGAAAAATCGCATTTTTGCATATACGCCCCTATGGTTTGAGACCCGCGATATGCATAACAATATTGACAAAGAGCATAATCGTCTGACAAAACCCTTTTCCTTTACTTTATATAAATATTTAGATACATAATTATTATACGACATTATTTTTAGTATATGCGAAACCTGAATATAGGTAGTTTGTTCAGAATCAGTAACTGAATCGATTCTAATAGTTTTTACAGCATGTTATATTTTTTCCCAAAAATATTTAAAAAGGTCACAAGTTGGATACCGCCGACATTAAGTACAATATAGGTCACGGCAGGTTATAATAACAGCAGGGTATTAGGCGCCAGCAAATAACTGGGTGCAAGTGCAAAACAACCTCTGAGTTTGCCTGGATGGCCCGGTGACCTTGAATTTTTGCTAACTTAACAAGCTCATAGCTTTGTGATTTTTCATGATATACCTAGTTACGAAATTTTGTATTGTGTATTTGCTAGCGCAAGATAAGTTGGCGCGTGGCCGAAATTGAAAACTAATCGTTTGCCGCCATCTTGACGTTTATGTCATGTGTTAGGAGACGGTGTTATGCTTTGTGTTTTTTATCGTTTCTAAAGTAAATAGTCGTCATTATTATACCAATAGTGATTAAAAATGCTAGTAGGGATATTATCTTGAAAGTCAAACGTGTTTGTGAAGAGAAATGAGAAAATATTGGGCCTACGGTACCATTTTCCAAAATTAGACCCATTTGTCAAATAATTTTTCGGGCGGCCATCACTATAAAATTTCCCTAAATATGCGTACCCGAGCGGTACCTAGCAAAACAACAAAGTTTGTTGAAACTGAACTGCTACTATGTGCTTAAATCGTAATCAACTGACTATCATGACGATATGAATTCTGCAAACTTCATCCATGGAAGAATAAATAGTGCCAAATCTAAAACGGCATTGTATTGTAGTAATGGATAATGCATTATTGTGCCACTACACATAAATAAACAAAGCGTTACTGTAATGCCAGAAGAATGACAATGTATCTCTACAAGAAAATATTTTGAAATAGGATAGGTTAATGGATCTCAAAATGGACAAATTAACAAAAGACTCATCCGATTCTCCTGATAAAGACTAGCTGGATTCTGGTACTAAAAGTGCTCCTAGATATTTAATAAAAGATTTACAAGTTTCTTGACTTTTTTTTATAATAAATTATGCCAATGAAAATTACCTCTAATTCAATTTATTTGTTTACTTTCCTTTAAGTACTTAAATAAATGTAAGTTTATAACTAATCGACGAATTCCAAGAACCAAATCGTATATGAAAAATTATTAATTTATGGAATGAGCTTTTGAAGTTCTGTGTAACTATATAAAAGGTTAGAAGTTAGTGTTCGATTGGTTATTTTAATAACAAAAAGAATATTAGCAAAAAAAAATTGTGGCATATTATACTTCTTAGTACCTACCTATGTACAATAAGATTACGAAATAAAATACATTTCGCCTTCGTTTTCGAAATAATTTTGTTCTTGAGACCCGTCGTAGTTTTATATATATTACAATTTGAGTTACGAAAGATTTTTTTTAATTATATGAGGGAAAAATAGATTAGTTAGGTTGGTAACATTAAGAGAGCCCCCAGCTACGCGCCAAGTTATCTTGAGAGGACTCTACGAGGGTGTTTTAGGTTTGGCATATATTAAAAACTAGCACTTTGACCGCGACTACGTCCGCGCACATCGCCGTTTTAAGAGTTTGGCCCTGTGATTTCTTTATTGCCATTGTAAAGCAAACTTTTAAAGGAAATTGTAGTCTTTTGAATTCGAAAGGAAGATCGTTCGGGATTGATGAAATGCGCGGTACCTATGAACTCGGTTTCTCCTTGGGCAGACCCGGTTAAAATAAAGACCTCAACAATATTGCGGTGCCGCTGGTACAGTTACGTAACTTCGAAGACTTCAAGTTCCTAAGCAAGGTCACGGACGTACCCACATGCAGTGCAAATTAGGGATCATAGCAAAGGTGAGACCTTACTTCACGCCGGAACAGCTGTTTAAATCTTTATCTAGCACAAATTCGATCGAATATGGACTAGGTACTGTTCCCATCTTTGGGATGGGTCTGCCAAATACCAGCTTGATGCGCTGGAGTCGATTGAGAGAATCATCGGTAATGATGCACTTGTTGAGTCGAAGCTCTAAAGCCTTGGGCACCGCCGCTGAGTTGCTAGCCTGTCAGTTTTGTATTGTTTACATTTCGGGGAGTGTAGAATTGGAATTGCAGTCTAACTCCGCTAAGTCCATTTTATTATCGGACCATTAGATGTACGCCGTTGCGCCACCGGTACATGGTAGACATCCCACCCATACGCACAAAGCGTTTTGGGAACACATATATTGTGTGTAAGGCCAAGGGGTGGAATTCCCTGCCGAAGTCTGTGTTTCCTGATAGCTACAACTTAGGGGTCTTTAAATCAAAAGTGAATATGTTACTTTAAGGCAAGCGTGCTCCATCGTCGACCACCATCGCTCTGATGGTGGTCAAACGCGAGCCTATCAATAATAAATAAATAAATAAAAAACATTTATGATATGGAAGGCTGGCTGGATTAATAATGTAGCCACATCTATGGTGCCAAATAAGTACTAACTACCATAAACATACGAAATCGTGCATCGCACAATCAAAGTTCTCCGCGCGATTTGAATATATACGACAGCCCAAAATCAAATATCGGGCAGTTACCCACCAAACATAACAATCGTCTGACCGAAAGATCCTCCTTTTTCAATGCGATACCTACGTCAGTGCGAAAGCCGTATCATCGAAGTTTGTTTCTTTGCGACGCCTTATTAAGTCGACTTTTTGTTACTGCGATGGTTCGTTACATCGAAAAACTTTACTGCGAACGATTTTAAAGCGAAAACATCATACTGCGAAGCCTTGTTCAATGGATGTCTTGTTACTACGATGATAATTATGTTACTTAGGAATACTTAACTTTTAATTTCGTTACGATTTTCAACACCTAACGTTTGTTTTGATATACAAGATACAGGCGCTGCCTAGTTTGGGGACCACCGTATATTACATAACTGTAGCCCGCAAATAGTTACAGACCTATAATAAGTTAAGATTATTTAATTTAAGGTACAATTTGTAACAATGGCTCAATAAATTTATTATTATTATTATTTCGTTTATTTTTACACATAAATTATATTTTTAAATATTCAATAAAAAAATAAAAACAATTTAAAAATATAAAAAATAGTAGCCCACCGGTATCGGGAACAGGGTCCAAGCTACCGGCCGGCGGTCAGGGCCCCAGAGAAAGGAACCTCCTGACTATACGAGCCGTGTCCAGCAATACTGCTTTCTGAATCAAGCCCTTGATCCTGTCGCCTAACGAGAGCCTCCTAAGGTGTTGGTCGAGGCTCTTGGCTATTAAACCATTGGCTGAAACAACTATCGGTATAATGATCGCTGAATCCACTTCCCACATGTCGACAACCTCGCGAGCCAAGTCAATATACTTACTTGATTTGTTTATCTTTCTCGGCTTTCACGAGATTCTCGTCATGCGGAACGGATATGTCAACAATCATTGCACGCCTCTCGCTTCGGTCCACCACCACTATATCAGGCTTACTGGCCACAATAGTCCTGTCAGTGATGATGGGCCGATCCCAGTACAAAGTGATATGACCGTTATCAAGAACTGAGTCGGGCTCATACCTAGTATGGCACTTCCGATTCCACAAGAGAGTATCTCAGAGCAAGTTGCTGATGGATAATCCTGGCTACAAGGTTGTGCCTATGCAAGTACTCTCCGTTAGATAGACGAGAACAACCAGAGATAATGTGAAGGATTGATTCTCCTGGACGGTGATATGCCCGACAGATGTCAACCGTGCCGTCCTTCACAATAAATCTCCGGTAGTTATTCGTCATGATAACTTCGTCCATAATTGCACAGACAAAACCTTTGGTGTCCCCAAAGAGGTCACCGAAACGCAGCCAGGCTACGGACGCCAATTGGTCTACATCGGGCCCATGAAGGGCCCGGAAGAAGCGTCCGTGAAGCTCCTTGCTTTTCCATACTTCCCTGCGATCGTTAGTCAAGTACCATCGGTTTGCGCCAGTTCTCGTTAGCCAGGGAGAGCGGGGTGAGTCCCTTGTCCACTGCTACTACATCTCGATGCATACCCATGTCGGCAGCTAGGAAATATTCCCTGAGACTGCATACCTCGCGGTTGTGTAGGGTCTTAGCATTTAAAAAACCTCGACACCCACATTTCCGCGGGATATACAGCCTCATCACCGACGATCGTGGGTGATGCATTCGGTATGCAGTCAGCAGTGTACGGACCCGCCTATCCAGGGCGTCAAGTTCCGTTTGAGTTCATTTGAGTACGCCGAAAGAGTACATCAATGCCGGCATGACCCAATCGTTGAAGGCGCGCACCTTATTTCCACCTGAGAGAAGGCTATTGAATACCTTTTTCAGGCGTCCAAAGAAACGCTCCTTCAACGATTGCTTCATGTCAGTGATACTGATGCCTAGAGCTTCCGACATACCCAAATACTTATAGGTTTCAGTTGGAGAGAGGGATCTCAGATTTATGGAATCCGTGAGTTGAGTGCTCACGGACTCTACAACCGCTTTACATGCATGACTGCACATTTGTCCACACCAAACTCCATCCTGATGGCACTACTGAAGGTTTCAGTTACCTTCAGTAGCTCCATCAGTTGCAGATTGTTGGGGGCAAAGAGCTTCAAGTCATCCATGTAAAGGAGGTGAGATATAACCTGACCACCTCTCTTCAACCGATAGCCTAGACCTGAATTCTCCAGCAGTGTGCTTAGAGGATTCAAGGCTAGACAAAACCAAAGCGGACTCAAACTATCCTACTACTACTACCCTGGAATATACCTCGCTCGATCCTTACAGGTTCGCTATTCCTCTGGATATTTCTACATCCTGGATAGCGGAGGACCGTACTCCATTGCCTCATACACGACATCAGGAAGGTGCGTAGTGTTGTATCAATTTTATACAATTCCAGCACCCTCATGAGCCATATATGAGGAACAGAGTCAAAGGCCTTTTTATAGTCTATCCAACATGTCGACAGATCCTTTCGGGAACGTCGAACCTGTTGGCTAATGGTCATATCAATGAGGAGCAGCTCCTTAGTACCGCGGGACCCGTTTCTACATCCATTCTGAGAAGCCGACATAATCAAATTTTTATAAATACTTCTCAGTATAGATGTAAGAACTTTATAGACCATCGGCAAACACGTGATCGGTCTATAATTTTTAGGCTCCGCAGTACTACCTGATTTATGGAGCAGGTGGGTTATTCCTGTTGTTAGGAACTGAGGCAGCGACCCTGACTCTAAGGCGGACTGAAACTGGTATGCCAAGCGAGCATGCGATCTTGTAAACCACTGAATCCAGAAATTGTGCAGCCCGTCCGGCCCTGGAGATTTCCATTATTATTATTATTATTGTTTTTAGAATATTTTACATATGTAGTTTAGTTTATAACTTTTTTTTTTCGATGGGAATAATCATCCAATGACAACCCCCGCTCTTGGGCGAAGTGGGAGATAGTGTCAGACTCTTACTGACTAAAAAACCCATCCCGTTCTTTCAAGCCTTTATACCGAGGCTCGAGCGCCCTTTCGGATAATCCTGGCCCCAGTAGTCTTCGACCCGGCTGGGCCCCTGCTGTTGCTAACAACTCCTTGAAGCGCGCGGGAACAGTGCGCGCCGTCGACGACTTGGGCTTGGTTCGAACAGTTACCGGACGGCCGGACAGCGAGCTACCCATTGCTCACTGTGCGCAAGCCCGTGCCTACGGTGGCTGGAAATCGGAATCGGAATCCCGGCGGCGGCGAGAGCGCCGTTGCCTGATGCGGTCGGCCTCCTCCGTTGCGAGCATTACTGCTTCGCAGAAGTCGGCGACCGCCTGCCACTCCTCCTCGCTCCGGACCATGGCCTCAACTAAGGCCCGGCGCGAGAGGTCTCCGCCGCCGGTCAGCCCCACGAAGGCACTGCGATGCTCCACCCAAGCAGGGCACACCTCGATTGTGTGCTCCACCGTGTCCTCCGGGCGTTCCGCACTGTGGCGACACCCGGGCGTCTCTTCCGCTTTAATTCGGAACAGGAACCTCCCGAACTTGCCATTTCCGGTGAGGACCTGTGTCATGCTGAAGGTAAGGACGCCGTGAGGTCTTTCCAGCCACGCCTCAAAGAGGGGACTTACCGCCATGATTGTGGCGTGCCCAGCACTGGGTTGCGATAGTCGCTGACGCCATTCCACCATGAGATCCCGCCGGAGCTCTGTCCGCCATGCCGTGACCTGTCGTGGCAGAGTACTTTCACCCCGGCGTTGCATCTCCACGCGCATATCGTGCATGTGTGCAAGGACTGTTGCCTCCAGATCCCACGGTGGTAGGCCAGCCAGAAGGCTTGCCGCTTCGCGGGAAATCGTGCGGTATCCCCGCACCATCCGAATTGCCATGACCCTCTGGTAGGCGTTCAGAATGGCCGCCGGTCGCTTTTGCAGCGACGGCGCCCACACCGGCGCCCTGTAGAGGGCCATGGACCGAACAATCCCCGCGTAGAGCCTCCGGCAGGAGGCGTCTGGACCCCCAAGGTTGGGCAGGAGCCGCTTGAGAGCGGCCCCAGTCCGGTTGAGTTTGGCATATGTATATAACTTACGTTTTAGTCATTTAAAGCTAGAATGATTTAGACAAACATTGTAATGGTCTACGATATTTACTTAAACACTGATATTCATCACAGATGCTCTTTACTTTTATATTTAAAACATTCTAAAAACAAACGTTTGGTGTTGAAAATCGTAACGAAATTTAAAGTTAAGTATTCCTAAGTAACATAATTATCATCGTAGTAACCAGACATCCATTAGACAAGGCTTCGCAGTATGAGTAAAGTTTTTCGATGTAACGAACCATCGCAGTAACAAAAGTCGCAGTATAGAGATTTCGTTGAAAAGTTTTCGAAGAAACAAACTTCGATGATACGGCTTTCGCACTGACGTAGGTATCCCGCACGTTTTTACAATTAAAACTTATCAAGTTGATATTATTCATGATTTAGAACTGTCAAATATTCTCGCTAGTCACATGGACATTATCCAAATGGTGGCAAATCTCCGTCGGCTGCCGGTGCGCCGTGCAGCCGACGGAGATTTGCCACCGCAGACTGCACGGGAAGAGCCGAGAGCGACTCGATCAACTGACCCCCGATGTGAGTCATCGCAGCCGTGTCTCGAAGTTCAACGTTCGGATCGCATTGCTTATTTTGCGGCGTTGATTCACTACTACCCTCTAATATCCGATGCTCCAAGATATTTTGAATACTGGATTTTAGCGTAGATTCTAAGGATGTTTGCACATTGCACTGTAGCGGCAATCCCATGGGACAACTATCGCACTCATAGCTTGTGAGTCTTGCGGGATATGCACCTCTTCTGAGGTTTACGTTGCACCACCCTGATGAAAGATGCTGCACTTCACTTTTCAACTGGTCTACCTGCTTAACAGTAGCATAATCCTCTTTCATCATGTCGAGATCTTGCCGTAACTTAACAATGTCTTTCAATAGCCTCGTCACATCGACATGGTCGAACAGAACAGGGGGTAGCTTTTCGAGGTCGCGGGCCACGAAGACTGGGATCTCCTGGGAGTCGGTATCGCGGATCAGATAGATGATGTCGTCTATATCACGACCATTTTGCCCCGCCTTCCTCCGCGTTATCTTACGTTTCATTGTCGGTAGGGATTCGAACAGCAACTTCTTTGCCGTTACAATATCACTTTCAGAGAGAGCGCTCGTACAGATTCTGCTTATACTGTCATCGTCCATCACAGATATTTTGTTATGGACGAAGGCTAAAACTTCGTTAATCACCACATTGCAGTTAGCACATTTAACCACTGAGGACATTTTTAAATCCCCGAATTGGCGAAAGTTGGTCAAGGCGCATTGTGAACGACCACATTTCAGAGCCAAATGTCACTACGCACAGGCAATGTAATATTCACATAGACACACAAAATATGTAATTCCCTAAAAACCCTGTTTAAGCTTATTCTTAGTAGGGTTATTAAGATTGAGCTTAACCTACACATATTAAAATTAAGTGGTTTTAGCTAGCGCTGCTAGAAGCTACTGGCTAAAGCTACCCTTTCTAAAATAAGCTTGAACAAGGCTTTTATTCACCAATAACTCCGTGGATTTTAAGATCACTTGCGTAAAAAGTACGATGATGGGATAAATTCTAAGAGATCTTCTATTCTGTAGTTTGCTTGCAGGATAGTCTGAAGTAAAGTGACTATCTCATCACATCCAAAAAAATCAGCTGTATTTAGGTTTCACGCATTACCAATATTTTGACTAGTTTTTTTTTATGTTCAAAAATGCGGGATCCCTGAACGCCCGGGGCCCCAAAATGGGGGTGTCTGTAACATTTGCTACTCTTGCTACATGGCTAATCCGCCACTGAGTGAATGTCGAGTTCCCTAGCAGCTACCGTAGCTTTGTGCTCAATGAACTGGCCAAAGTTTAAGGAAATTACAACTCCCAAGAGCTGAAGGCGGTCGATACACTCCAAGGATACATTCTAAAAAGCAGGTGCCAAGGTGATCAGGCTGCTTTTGGCAGCGAACGGACATGCTTGAGTTTTGGCGGCATTGAATATCGCGGCTAAATAAGCAGCACATGTTTAATTGTTAAATAAACATGCATCATATATATATATCGCATACTTATTATTTTCATGAATAATCAAACGTATCAACTCCGTATAAGTGGCGTACAGCTAGGGTGAACAGCTTCAATTTTTTTTAATACGGCCTCCTTTTTGTTTTGCCATCTTTCGTTGGTCAGAGTCTACACCAAAATAACATTTTTTGCAATTTTTGTCTGTCTGTCTGTTTGTCCAGGCTAATCTCTGATATGGCTGGACTGATTTTGATGGGACTTTTTTTGGCAAGTAGCTGATGTAATAAGGAGTAACATGAGCTACTTTTATTTTAGAAAAAATAAATTCAAAATTCTGTAGTCCACGCGAACAAATTCGCGGGCACAGCTAGTTTCAAATAAATTAGTTGTATTTCGGTTGTCTTTAGAACTATAAACCGCATGACAGCGCTGATTATTCTACGGCATCGGGTAAGGTAGGAACAAAAAAATATTAATATAAAGAATGTGGAGTTTTAAGTGTGCGCCACAAAAAGAAACTGGGTAAGGCGAGTCGGACTTGCACACTGAGGGTTCCGTATCAACTAACTTAAATAAAATAAATATCTAGCTTTTGCCAGTGGCAATTATTCCTATACTTATGCTATAAGACTTGCTTCATGCCTAATTTCAGGGTTCTAAGTCAACGGGAAGTACCTTTATGATTCCCTTGAGTGTCGAAATATAATTTTTTTGTCTATATCTTTTTTATTCGTTAACTTAGAAGTTTTTACTTTTACACAGTTTTAAGAGACCGCAGTCTTGAGTGTTCGGTTTAAATTTCAACTTGATACTTGTACTTGTTCCCGAGATAAAGGGACTTGACAGACAGACGGACGAACAACAAAGTGATTCTATAAGGAAGGAAGGAAGGAGGATCTAGGTTTTCCAAAAGTACTAAATTAATCTATATCTTACTACTAAATTAATTGATTAGTAGTATATTCGATTAGTATATATTCGACCAAGGGGCCCCCGCCCATTGGTCGAATTAGCAATAGACTCCGCGTCAGTTTAATTCGTCACTGACGGCGCTTCATACCAGGACAACATCGAATGTTATACAAAGCACAGGTCCAAACATTTGTGGAGCCAGTGGGTCTTTCAATAAACACTTCCCTGGAATCTTTAAATTTGAATAAAACAAATTGTGTGTTATCGATTTTTTTTATTAATTTGGATGGCCGATTGATGTCATTATGTATGGAATATAATATCGTTCAAATGTCCGCCGCTACTTTGCTAGATAGCGCGCATACGAAATATACAACTTTCCATGTCCTTTACTGTTTTCATTATTAGGAGTTTCGTCTACTCATTGCCGAAACCTCCTGAAAAGTATAATACACCGTGGAGTAATATTACAATTATTAAATAGTCAAAAAGTATCAAGTTTTTATAATAGTAATTAAAAAACTAACCTAGAAATGATATTATTGTATCCAACCGTCGCATATTATCTGCATGTTTTTAATTTAATTCACTTTTTGCGTCTTTAAATTTGTCCATTATATTAAATAGTAGCCTTTCCATCGAACTAGTGATTGTTTATGGCATTATTTTAAGCAAAATGAGTATAATAAGATGCAGGAAAACAATTTTGACAATTCTTAATTTTTTTAAATGCTGCCATACATAACGTTTGATTAATAATTCGTTGTCTTCTTTCGATGGTCAAACTCTATGTACCGTATATATATTCATATGCATGTAGTAAAAAGCAGTTACTTCAATATTACAAACAGATACTCCAATTTTATTTATATGTACGTATAGAAGATAAATAAAGGACATGCTTGCAGGACACTCTCGTTTTTTTTGTTTAAACATAGACGGTTTTTTTAACTGTTTTTTTTTTTATAAAAACAAAACTAGGTTTCTTTACTAACACTTACTAACAGAGCATTTACAATCAGAAAGTACTCCTTCCTCGTAAAATACATCCCACAACACTCCTAAGTAATGACTACGCTTATCTCTTCTTGTCAGTTTATTATTCCGTGTCGCGCGCTTGTCACTTCCATGGCGTAATAGTTCTTTGGCAATTAAGACAACACTAGAAAAACGTATGTTCCTTAAAAAAATGCTATTTTTTTATAGGGTGCAAATATAAAGGAAACCAAATTAATGTAATTGTGATTATTTTCAAAACTACTTAAATTTCCCCCGAAGTACAGAGGCAAAAAAACGTGAAAAACTAATTTCCATACGTCGCACTGGGGTGCAAAATCAATCATGTACTTAGGTCGAAATGTATAACACTTTCCTCAGTTTACAAAACTACACAATTTTCCCCAATGCCGCAATGGCCAAAAATAACATTTTTATTTTTTTCTAATGCTGCGTTGGTCTAATTAAAATAATTAAAATGCAATAATGTAGGTTGAGGTTTAATATACCATAAAAAAAAAATGGTGAGTACACCTATATTCTCTGGTTAGTTATGAGCAATAAACAGTTTTTACCCCCTTCCGTAGGGGTGCCAAATGATTTTTTTTATACTCTATTTTTCACTCATACAGTACCATCAGTAACGTTTTTGCCTCTCCAGAGTATTTAAACCAATCTTTATTAAAAAATGACCTAATTTGACTAGACTATATATTGAGTGCGCTCATGCATGTATCTCGACCCACCGGTGAAAGAGTGTTAATATCTTGCCTACCGTTGACGTCTTTTAGTTCCACCGATATAAACAAACAAAGCCTTTTGAAAACATTAAATTAGCTTTTTTATTGAAAAAGCACACCAACTTGTTTTGCAATTAATTTTATGTTATCGTTTGTACCAATTTTTGCCAATAGATGTCATTGTACGTATATAAATAATATAATTGATACGCTATCATAGGAATAGGCTATCACATGGTTGCGGTATATCAAAAATCTATACGCATAATAAAAAAAGAATTAGATATTTCATACAAACATGGATGAATCCATTTCACCAATACATAAATTATGTTGAAATATTTTTGAGAAAGTATTTAAATGATGTACCTACATTTTTAGTTAAGCAAACGATTAATTGCTATTCACTCAGTTAGGGCTTATTTTTCTAATTTCTAATACCGAGTTGCGAGTAAATTAGGCCACGCAATAAGAATCCAAAAAATCTTGAACACCACCTAAACCGTAATTTGAGGGTAGTTTTGAAAAACGATTAATGGGAATCTTTATTATTTATTTAAATATGCATTCGTACCAAGTTTCAAGTTTATTAATATAAAAAGTTTTGAGTTGATTGGCCCACAAAATTCACATTTCAGAAATTCCCCGCTTTTTACCCCCTTAGAGGCTGAATTTTAGAAAATCCTTTCTTAGTGCTCGCCTCCGTCATAAAAGGAAGCCTTGTGCAAAATTTCGCGGTCCTAGTCCCAGTAGTTTAGGCTGTGCGTTGATATGTCAGTCAGTCAGTTTCTCCTTTTATATATATATAGATAAGGTTGTATAGATTTGTATCCTTTATTTCTATTTTTATAAATCTTCTCTACACTAGAAACTTCTGTGTCGTGGGTGGGTTCACTAACATGCAAAGGAAACATGTATATTGAATATATTATGTGTTTATTTTAACAATATATTTAATTTTCTACCCTTGTTTTCTTAATAACATTTTCTTTTTTTATGTACCTGTCATATTGTCTCTCCACCACCCTTGGTTGACTGATATAGAATGTCTAAGGTATTAAACCCGCGTTTATACCTTTGGGTTGCAAGAATAAATAAGTTGTTGGTAATTTATTAGGCATAATTATTGATCTACTTGTGAAATTGGCCGCTGCTAGGAGATTGAGCTCATGATCTGACCCGTATATGACACTTTGGATTGATAAATATCAAGGTAAAGTAATAGGACTACAGGAGCTAGTCGCAAGTTTTGTAATGCGCAAATAGTACATTATGATATAAGTGTGTAATTTTAGTGATTACCTTCGAGGCGGTATTTAGACCCGAGCCATGGCGAGGATGTTAAACTTAAGAGAGCCGAGAACGGGAATCACTAATTACTCATGTGTATCATACGACGTTTTTTAATACACTTGTGAAGAAAATAACTATAGTAAACTTTTGTGGCGGTAAAAATCTGTTTTCATATGCGCGCCCATTTTTTTTTTTCATTTCCTCCTGGGGGACGACGCGCGCCCATCCTGATACGATAAATGTAATAAAATTATGGCGGAGGAGAGGTTGAACAGAAGGGTTTTAACTACATTATAGCACTAGTGCGTAATGGTAATCAAAATGTCACAGTTTGGTAACAAGTGCCATTATACAGGTTTATTTGTAAAACACTGACAACCTTGCAGGATTGTATTACTAACATCATAAACAACCGGATTATGGCGGAAGAAACGCCCGGGTGTTGCCACTGTGCGGAACGCCCGGAGGACACGGTGGAGCACATAGTCGAGGTGTGTCCTGCTTGGTCGGTGCATCGCCGTGCCCTCGTGGGGGCGATCGGCGGCGGAGATCTCTCGCGCCGGGCCTTGGTTGAGGCCATGGCCCGGAGCGAGGAGGAGTGGCAGGCGGTCGCCGACTTCTGCGAAGCAGTAATGCTCGTCAAGGAGGAGGCCGACCGCATCAGGCAACGGCGTTCTCGCCGCCGCCGCCGCCGCCGGGATTCTGATCCCGAATTCCGGCCACCGTAGGCGCGGGCTTACGGACAGTGAGAATGGGTAGCTCGCTGTCCGGCCGTCCGGTAACTGTCCGGACCGGGCCCAAGTCGTCGACGGCGCGCACTGTTCCCGCGCGCCTCAAGGAGTTGTCAGCAACAGCAGGGACCCAGCCGGGTCGAAGCCTACTGGGGCCAGGGTTAGTTTCGAAAGACAGCTCGAGCCCCGGTATGAAGGCTAGAAGGAACGGGGTGGGTCTTTTAGTCAGTAAGAGTCTGACACTATCTCCCACTCCGCCCAAGAGCGGGGGTTGTCATTGGATGATTTTTTCCCACCATAAAAAAAAACATCATAAACAACAACTTTTGTTTTCATTTACCAAAAACAAAGTTTTAAGATAACATTTTTCTAACAGACTATTTCATTTTCAACTCTGTATTTTGCTATTGTTACATAAGTCTGTAAGACTAGACGCAAGCGCATCAAGTATAATCCCCGCTCCCCTAGCTATTGTACTATAGCTTGCTTCGCATAGATAGTTCAATAAAAATATTTTTAGTTTTGTATGAAAGTCTGATGAACTAAAATATGATTAATTTTTAAAAGTCATAGAACAAAAATTGTTGGTTAGGATTTTAGTAACATAGTCCTGGGAGGTTGCCAGTGCTTTACAAATAACCTTGTCTAAGTGCAGTGCAATAGGTGTCACTATATGAACAAGTGTATTGAATAGTACATTATGATATAAGTGTGTAATGTTAGTGATTACCGTCGAGGCGGTAAGCCATGGCGAGGTTCTTAAGAGAGCCGAGAACGGTAATCACTAATTACTCATGTGTATCATACGACGTTTTTCAATACACTTGTGAAGAAAATAACTGTAAAACTAGTAAACTTTTGTGGCGGTAAAATAGTACCTACATTGTTACACTAGGGGTGAAAGTAACTCATTTCGTGCCGAGAAGGAGTTGGCGGCCGAGCGTAGCGAGGTCGCTAATTCGACGGGTTAAATGGGTTACTTTCACCCCGAGGTAAACACTGTGCTTTTCATTATGAATACGAAGAAACTAAAAATAAAATAAAAAGTTTGTAAAAACTGAGTCGTCGTACCTATGATTTTAAGTAGGTATCTTTCTTCTGATTAAGGCGGTAAAAGGTATTCCACTACTGCTTTAGCCTCTTCTCTTATGAAAGACGTTAAATCACTATTTTAATCTGATAAACATAACGTGTTAATACAAATCTCTGTTGTACGGAAATGGAAACAAAACTCGAAAAAGTCAATGACTGATTGCCACTTTCCCGCCATTTTGTTTTGTTTTTCTGCGGCCGGCCAGCTATCCAGCCTCATTAATGAAAAATTAGAAATTAATTGGAATCTTTTAAAAATAAACTATTAATGGTGGTTGATAATAATTTTAGATAACGTTTTGATGCTAATAGTATTTTATAGAAATAGTTGAACAAATAAATCACTTAAAATATAACATTATTTAGTTAATACGTGTCTTTAAGTTATTTCAATTTTATATCGTGCTGTGATTAATAGAAATGTGAAAATAGAACTAGTTTTTTTTTATAATTTGACAGCTGTCAGTTGTAAAGTAAAACTCCCTAGGGATGAAAAGTATCATTTTCAACCCGCTCCGGCAACTTCAGACCTATTTTCAGAGTATGAGTAATGAAATAGTACATTGTTACCCTAGGAGTGAAAGTAACCTATTTCGGCCCGAGATGAAGTTGGCGGCCGAGCGTAGCGAGGTCGCTAATTCGAGGGACTAAATAGGTTACTTTCACCCCGAGGTAAACACTGTGTTTTTCTTAACGAATACAAGGAAAGTAAAAATAAAATAAAAAGTTTGTAAAACCTGAGTCGTCGTACCTGTGATTCTATGTACTATCTTTCTTCTGATTTAGGCGGTAAAAGGTTCCACTACTGCTTTAGCCTTTTCTCGAAATTAGGCGTTAAACCACTATTTTAATCTAATGAACTTATCGTGTTAATACAAATCTCTGCTATACGGAAATGTAAACAAAACTTAAAAAAAACCATCGACTGATTGCTTCTTTCCTGCCATTTTGTTCTTTTTGTTCTGTGGTCGGCCTGCTATTCAGCCTCATTAATGAAAAATTAGAAATTAATTGTAATCTTTAAGATTAAAATATTTTAAAGAAATATTTGAACAAATAAGTTTTTAAAAATATAATATTATTTAATTAATACTTATCTTTAAGTTATTTCAACTTTATATCGCGCTGTAATTGACTGGCTGTATGGAAAGTTGTAACATGATGGTTCAATAGAAATGTGAAGATAGAGTCTGTCTAATAAGTTTGTAGCGACATCTATGGCGCCACATAAGAACTACGAAGAAAGTACGAAATCCTGCATCGCGCATTCACAGTTCTCCGCGCGATTTGAACATATACGACAGCCCGAAATCATCTATCAGTCTATAACACCTGTCTGGCCGGAGGATCCTTCCTTTTCAACGGAGGTATGCGGGACTTTACTCTCTGTTCCGCCTACCTCCAAACTGGTGACCCTCGACAAAGAACGTCAGCGCAGCCTTCGTGCAGCTACTACTTCGTGACGTCATCATCACTTCCTCAAGCTTTCGAGCAGCGAGCCATACAGCCAGCACCCACGGCTATAGAGGGTACCCTGACCATCAGCATGCCTACCTGGTCATACCTGGTCATCACCTTCAGCCTCATCAGCGACCTTGGCTTGGCACACTGCACCTTCGGCCAGTCACATGAAGAGCTATCAAGAACCTCTCCTGGTCGACGCCAGCAGTCAAGCCCTACGTCGCACAAGCACCGCTCCGACTCACTGGAGCCAGCAGCACTACTCCGACTCACTGGAGCCTGCAGCATCATCCCGACTCACTGGGACAGCACCACCCCGACTCACTGGGGCATCATCCCGACTCACTGGGACAGCACCACCCCGACTCACTGGGGCATCATCCCGACTCACTGGGACATCATCACCCCGACTCACTGGGGCATTATCCCGACTCACTGGGATAGCAAACACCCCGAATCACTGGGGCATCACCGCAGACAGTTCTGACTCACCGAGAACTATGCGGCATCGGTTCCGACCCACTGGAACCAACCTATCACTGGCCTGGCACGCATCATGAAGCATCAAAGAACCATCGATCTCCGATCTCCGGAGGGGAGTGATGTAGCGACATCTGTGGCGCCACATAAGAACTACGAAGAAAGTACGAAATCCTGCATCGCGCATTCACAGTTCTCCGCGCGATTTGAACATATACGACAGCCCGAAATCATCTATCGGGCAGTCGCCCACCAGACTATAACACCTGTCTGGCCGGAGGATCCTCCCTTTTCAAAGGAAGTATGTGGGACTTTACTCTCTGTTCCGCATACCTCCAAAAGTTAAACGACTTGGGTAATAATTAAAAAAAAAAAAAAAAAACTTCTTCTTTCTGCCCTTATCCCATATTACTTGGGGTCGGCGCAACACGTTTTCTTCTTCCATTCTGTCCTGTCACCCGTCAAACTATCATTAACTCCTACTGATTCACTTCAGTAAACAGAAATAGAAAAATATACCTATGTTATTCTTCAGGATAAATGTTTGATAGATGTGTAGTCTCCTCCTTGCGTCGTATTCCTCAATGCTGAGGGTCGTGACCTCCCTGTTTCATCACTTTAACCTTTATGAGTTTAGATGTGTAGTAGGTATGTTCACAGCTACTTTAGTACGATACAAATAATCACGATATTGCTACTAAAAATAATTTTATCGATTAACCTGACAAACGTTTTATCGATACAGTGTTTTAATTTTATAATCAAAATCTATAGATTTTTAATAAATCGCTAAAGTGCTTCTATTTTGCAAGCACTGTGTCTTTGCGTACCTCTTTCTTCTGTATGCAATACGCGCTTTAAATCCTGCAGTCATCTTAAGTAACACTTTGTCATGCTTTTATGCTGTTTTTTAGAGTTGAATCCTTCTAACAATGTTATGAATAAGGTAATAAACCCTGTAAGTTCATACATCATTCAAAAATGATTTCCAGAAATGATTGATGAAATCATTGAAGTGTAAACTTTCGTATTATCTGTCACCTTCACGATCATGCGCCGGGCCCGGTAGATATGATCCACATTTACAGTAGCTAGCCATGATCGAGGTCAGGCTTTCTGGCTTTTATTTCACTTAGTAAAGCTTCTACGTGACTTGACGTACATTCAGCACCAAAAAGGTTTTATCGTAAGCTACCCCTTTCATGTACGTGCAGTCTTCAACTCGTGCTTGAATAAAACGGATGCACTGATTATGAAGTCGCTTCTTACTTATTACTGCAACGTGCTCGCCAGATGTGAAACTTCAAAATCTTAACGGGTTTATTACGAAGATACTCCTTGACTTGAATTAAGTTTTTTATTATTAATAAAAGGAGTGCCTAAGTTGACTAGTGTTACCTATATATTTTGTGCTGGTGTTACGGACTTTGTGCACATTTTTTATTATGGTACATTGTTTTATGCATAAAAATCTCATTTAAGTGTATTGACTTATTCGAAAACTGGCTCTTATCGCACTAAGATTAGGTTCAAAAGGGTATGTTTATCATCCTCGTGTTTTTTTTTTTTTTAATTTATCAAAACAAGGGCTTTTTTCATTCCTATTTTGTCACGGCAATAGTGTTTATGAACGGAACATCATAAATAAATAAGATTATTTACACAATAATGTTATTATCAACAAATTTACAATTAGATATCTGTGTTCTAAATTCAAAAATATTTTTAATTTTTATTTTTAATATTAAGTGGGTAGTCCAGTCAATATCGACACAAAAAAAACATAAACGTCGCAAACGCGCATGTAACTACGATTGTTTTATATGTTTGTTATCTATATGTGTTATCTTTGAAGAAAGATTGACTAAGAAAGTTATTTAGTGTACTGAGATGTTGCTTGCTCCGAAAACTAAAACGTAAAGAGAGACATGACAGCGTGGCGTGCTCTTTTCTAATCTCTTGTAACTGTCAACGTCGCCGCGCTGTCAAGTCGCAGTCCGAGTATTGTAAGTGTCATTCAAGTTGTATGCGGGAAAAGCGCGGGAAACGTCGAATTTGGCAGACGTGAATTTTCTGGCGGTTTTTTAATAAAATTATAGAACTCAAAAGTAGGCGGCAATATTGATGGTGGAAAAGTTCCCGCGTCTCTAACGTGTTGAAATATTTTAACATATTAACATTTGTGGTGGATTGCCAAAATTTTTGTAAACAAAAATCTCAACAATATAAAACTTAAACAAGGAGTGTTCGTGGTGTTTTGTGATAAAGTTAAATGTTTTTGTGGAAATATCGAATTGTCGCGACTTGAAATTTTGGGATTATTTATCTTTTGTGGAAAAGTTTAGTGAATCATACTAGTGTGATCTTCAATCGAAAGTACTATTTGTGTTTGTGTTGTATCTATCTAGTACATATCCATAATGGATAATAAAAAACCCCCTGACCCCCCGATCTTTTTGAATACACTTCGGTGCTATCAGTTTCCCTTCCCGACGATAATGCGCTAAATATTAACATGGACACAGAATCTGCAAACCGAAAAAGATTGGCAAGTCCTCCCCCGTCTACAAACCCCCCAAAACTTTTGAAAAAAGAAACAGGAAGACAAATTTACACGGCTAGGGACAATGCACCCTATGTTGTGCATGTCTCCTTAGGCAATGGCCAGACTTCAGGCACCACCCTTCACAAGGTCAAATTCGGAATGTTTCTTCATGAAAAAAATTTTAGCAATGTTGTACTGGGCAGCGTGAAGCAGCTAGGCAGGAATCGCGTGTCAGTCGAGTTCCAGTCTTACCAGGATGCAAACAGCTTTTTGATCAGCCGTCTTCTCACTCAACACAACTTTATTGCTACCATTCCCCAATTTAACATTACTCGCATGGGTCTCGTCAGGGATGTTCCCACTGAATGGACAGAAGAAGAAATCATTCAGAATATCAAGGTTCCTGCTGGATGTGGTTCTGTTATTAAGGCAAGGAGATTGAACAGGAAGGTAAGTACTCTCGGCGTTACTGAGTGGAAACCCACCCAAACAGTCGTACTCACCTTTGATGGGCAAGTTCTCCCTAGACGCGTCTTCTGTTTCTACTTGGCTCTCTCAGTAGAAAAATATACATACCTACCCCACTATCCAATGTTTCCATTGCTGTCGTTTTGGGCATACGCGTACAGTATGTCGCTCTAAACCACGCTGTTTCAAGTGTAGCGAAGACCACCCAGGGGATGGGTGTCAAGTCCTCCATGAATATGCCATATGCGTCAATTGTTCTGGTAATCACTACGCAAACGACAAAGCTTGCCCTGAACTAGGTCGTCAGAAGGGAATAAAAGCCCTAATGGCAGAAAAATCAATCTCCTACGCGGAGGCAAGTCAGGTTTTCCCCCGGGTTTCCAGATCGTATGCTGAAGTGTCTAGAGCACCGCCCAAACCTAATCCCCCTAGCTCTCCTCAATACCCCAGCCAAATTCCTCAAACTCCCAGATCATACCGGAAAACTGTCTTCCTGAAACCCAAAACTCACTCCCCTCTTTCTCCTAGTTATGATAAGCAGGCTCATCAAGCCCTTATCCAAGATTACTCTTTCTCCCCTTCTCAAAATGGCTGTGCCATCCCTAGGGAAGGTGCAAGTAGTCCCGTCAGCTCAGAGAACATACTTAATATCATCTCCAGTATGTTAATGACAGTATTGTCCAACCCTTCTCAATCCCTACCTGACCACGTTGCCAACAAACTGTCCTCAATTGTACGTTACATTAATAACGTTCCATCCCCAGATATTCCTTCAATGGAACGTCAGGAGCGTTTCACCCAGGAAGACTGACCTACTCTATCTAATCAACAAACACAAACCATCGATCTGCAGCATCGCTGAGACATGGCTTCGTCCTGAGAGCAATTTCAGGATTCCATGGTTCAGTAGTGTGCGTCAAGACAGATCAGATGGATATGGGGGATGTGCTTTGTTCATCAATAACAAAGTTACATTCTCTCCAATTCCTCTACCCTTTTTAGGTGATAACATTAATGTCGTTGCTGTTAAGGCTGAGGATATAAACATTTTTAGTTTTTACATTGCACACCCTCACATTAACGATCTTGATTCAATCAAACATTTGCTGAGTAATGTTCAAGGCCCGTTACTTGTTATGGGTGATTTTAACGGCCATCACTATAGGTGGGGGTCAGATACCTGCGATAACTTTGGCTCAGGTCTGGTGGATTTGTTGGATGAGCTTGACCTGTGTGTGATCAACAATGGCTGTGCCACACGTCGAGGTTTGCTAGGACAGAACAGCAGTTGTGTTGATCTAACATTTTGCTCATCCAACATAGCCAGCCTTTTCAATTGGAAACGTTTGGATATGACTTACGGTAGTGATCACTATCCCATCATGGTTGAAATTCCATCCAAAGCCATCCCCAACAACGTGTCCCCTCCTCTATTAAAATATCAACTAAATTCCGTTGATTGGGATCTATACTCCAAAATTTTAGATTTACGGGTTTCTTCTCTTCCTCCCATTAGCGACGCAAATGCTCAGGAATGCTTTGCAGCATTCTCAGGTACCATATCCGCTACAGCTGACGACTGCTTCCCTTCTAAAAAAACGCCGACCGGTAAAATTCCTTCTCCGCCATGGTGGGATAGAGAATGCTCTGCCTCGATCAAAGCCAGGAATGAGGCCGAAAGAAAGCTCAACGCAGATATGAACCTTGAGAACCTCATTAACTTTCAACATGTGCTGGCTAGATCCAGGAAATTACTCAAAAAAAAGAAAAGAGAAGGTTGGCGGAAGTTCTGCGACTCGCTGAGTCCATCCACTCCCCCTTCAGTCGTGTGGCGCAAACTGAAGTCTTACAGGAATAGCATGCAACCACCCTCTGGTAACATAATCTCTGAAGACCTGGGCCACCGGTTCTTCTCTAAACTAGCCCCAGCTTATGCGCCGGATATGAATGAATGTGTTTTTTTGGATCCTCATATGGCTTCAGACGATCCTCTGGATAAACCATTTACCTTGGCAGAGCTGAAATCGGTCCTCGCTCATGTAAAGGATTCTGCTCCTGGAGTGGATGGATTCCCATACTCCTTTATTTCTAAAGCTGGGGACAAAACCCACCAGTATTATCTGGATCTGGCCAATTATTGTTTTACCTCCGGTTATATTCCTCCTGATTGGAAGGTTCAAGTTATTATCCCTATATTAAAACCTGGAAAAGATCCCAATGATCACTCTTCCTACAGGCCGATTGCTTTATCGTCCATTCTTATGAAACTTTTAGAAAACCTTGTTAAAAACCGTCTAGAATGGTTTGTGGAGAACAAGAGACTGCTGCCAACGACTCAATTTGGCTTTAGGAAAGGATTGGGTTCATCTGATAGTGTGGGAACCCTCACGTCAGAAATCCGTCTGACCCTTAGTAGAAGTGAGTCTGTGGTAGCCGTCTTCTTGGATATTTCTGCTGCCTATGACTCTGTCCTCCTCCCAGTTCTCAGGCAGAAAATGCAACAGCTGAGAATCCCGGCTAGGATATGTCAGATCGTATCCAGTATCTTCTCAGATCGTAGTCTTAAACTAAGGATTCCTGGGGGGGACTCTGAACCAAGGCTCGCTTGGAGGGGTCTTCCCCAGGGATCGGTTCTTAGCCCCCCTTTATATAACATCTATACCTCAGATCTCCCCTCTTGCCTAAATTTCGACTGTAAAATTCTTCAGTATGCTGACAATATTTCTCTATTGGTCTGTGGTAAATCCATCGAGGATGCTGTTCAATCCATGAATGTATCTTTGTCCTCATTAAACCATTGGCTACTTGATCATGGGCTATCTCTAAGCGCTCCAAAGAGCACAGCAGTTGTGTTTACTCGCAGACGTCTTGTACCTCAGGTGGATATCAATATTGACGGCCAAGCTATCCCAGTTAAGGAGAACGCCAGGTTTCTGGGTGTTACCCTGGACTCCAAATTGTCGGGTGTGGATCACATTAACAACAGTGAAAAAATGTGAACGCTCGGTTTCAGTTCTTAGAGCTTTGGCAGGTGTATGGTGGGGTGCTCACCCATATACTTTAAAACTGGTCTACAACGCGATAGTCAGAAGCGTGTTAGATTACTGTAGCTATCTAATGGAGCCATGTAACAAAGAAGCTCTGCGTAGACTAGATTCTGTCCAGTCCAGATGTCTAAGAATTGTAATCGGTGTCATGAAATCCTTCCCCATAAATGCTCTCCAGGTTGAATGCGCAGATCCTCCCCTTGCCCTTCGTAGACAATACTTAGCAGATCGTTTTTTGTCCAAAGTCTTCTCCCTCTCATCCCATCCCCTAATTCCAATTTTGGAGCAAATCTTTCTATCTCTTAATTCCTCTTCCTATTGGAACAATAAAAATATTCCATTGATGAATAGGTACAGGGAGCTTAAACACCTCCTTTCACCTGTTTGTCAATATCCTACTCTCCCTGTCTTTGCCTCCGCCTATGAGGTGGTCCATTTTAAGCCAAAAACCGTTTTGGGACTTGGTATCTCCAAAAACTCGCAGAAAGCAAAAGATGATTTCGATCGGGCTATTAAGAGATACTGGCAGGGTTGGAACTTGTTTTACACGGATGCATCAAAACTTTCGTCAACTGGTTGTACAGGTGTCTCAACATACTTCCAGAATTCTCGAATAGCCCTATTATTCCAATGTCCTCCCGAGGCCTCAGTATTTACAGGGGAATGCATTGGCATCCTAGAAGCCATCAATTTTATTTTAGCTCATAATATTAAAAACTCAGTTATTTTTTCAGATTCTCGTAGTAGCATTCAGGCTCTAGGTCAAAACCAATTAAAATCTAAACTCCACAGCAAAATTGTCATGGATATTTTGAACTTACTGTACATTTGCCAAAACAATAGTTTAAACATTGAGATAGTGTGGGTACCCAGTCACTCAGGTATAGGTGGTAATGAATGTGCAGACTCACTGGCAAAATACGCCACTTCCAACCCAGTGGACCGTAGACACTTCATGCTGCATAGTTATGACTTACGTTCGGACACCAGACTTAAGTTGTACAACTCGTGGTCAGCGCCATGGCAGGTAAGTTCGAAGGTCAAGGGAGCGCATTACGCCAGCATCCAGCCTGACATCCAGCGGAAACCTTGGTTTTTCAAATGTCCCAAACTTTCAAAAAGAACGGTTTCATCCTTGTGCAGACTGAGACTCGGCCACTGCTGTAGTCCAGTATTCCTCCACAAAATTCATGTTCGTGACAGTGCTTTGTGCGAGTGTGGTCTTGATGATGGCTCATTGGATCATATCTTTTTTTCATGCTCTTTAAACTCTCACTCTTTCGACTTGTATCAAACGCTTCCCAAAATTAAAATCCCCCTCCCTATCAACTTCCACTCCCTTTTGACTCTATTCTCTCCTAAACTTGTCCAAATTCTATCAAAATTTATTAACGATAACAACATTAAAATGTAGCCAGCCACTAACATTGTAGATCTACCACAAAGTGCAAAGTTCGACGGTTCACCTTACGTCGGGTGCTACCGTTACCACATGACATTGGCAGAATAGTCGACACCGGCTCAGTTGCCAAAGAAGAAAAAAAAAAAAAAAAAGTCGCTGTCCGTTCCAGTTGTCAGTGCAAAAAAATACATTTAATGTTGCTAATACAGAAAATAATCATAGTGTATGAACATTTTCATAAGAATCGCTAACAGTCGGCCATCCATTATATAACAAATACGACCTCGTATGTGAGAAACAAAATAAATGAATAAGAAATTGGTTTCACACACAATAATGAGCGAAGAAAGAATATAATATTACAATTAAAAATATATCTACGGGTAGACATAGATATCTATTACAGAAGTGAATAAAGATTTAGATTATTCATACAATGGTCGCTGTACCTAGGAACGCCACTAACCTTATATTAATTGTACACGTCATGTAGAAACAAAACTGAACAATTGCCAATTTATCAATTATTATCTATACAAAACTTTAAAAAGAAATATATTGTAATGGCACCTGGAAAAGAAACATTATCATATTAAAACGAATGTAGAAATTAAAACCTTAGATCAGTCGTGCGTCGCTGGTTATATCTGGGAATAAAACTTTATTAATTGTACACAAATTGTTACACGTAGCAACAAAACTAAAGAATTGTCATTCTGTTAATTACGATTTTTCTATCAACATGTCTCTTACAAATAGAGAGCAATGGCACCTGAGAAAGAAATAACGTTTATATTAGCTTAGACATTTTTACCCATAGCTAAACATTGGTATTAAAATGAATGTAGCAAATAAAACAGCAATCGTACATTGATACAGAATAAAACTTATATAATTGTGTGCAATTGTTACACAAAAAACAAAACTAAACAATAGTCAATCTAAAAATTATGATTTGTTTAACATGTTTCATAAAAATAAACAATGGCACCTGAAAGTGCAGATGTATCAGTGACAGCTCATTCTTACAAATCGTTATCTTATTTATTATACAATCTTTCAAAAACAGGCCCCTAAAATGTCCTGCCTCTAATGAAAAACACACAGGCCCCTCAAATGTCCTGCCTCTAATGAAAAACATACAGGCTCCTCAAATGTCCTGCCTCTAATGAAAAACATACAGGCCCCTCAAATGTCCTGCCTCTAATGAAAAACATACAAACTCCTCTAATGTCCTGCCTTTAATGAAAAACATACAGGCCCCTCAAATGTCCTGTCTCTAATTAAAAACATACAGGCCCCTCAAATGTCCTGCCTCTAATGAAAAACATAAACAGGCACCTCAAATGTCCTGCCTCTAATGAAAAACATACAGGCTCCTCTAATGTCCTGCCTTTAATGAAAAACATACAGGCCCTTCAAATGTCCTGTCTCTAATCAAAAACATACAGGCCCCTCAAATGTCCTGTCTCTAAATAAAAAAACAAACAGGCTCCTCAAATGTCCTGCCTGTAATGAAAAATAAACATTAGTAACACACAGGCCCCTAAAGTGTCCTGTCTCTAATAAAAAAAACATAAACAGGCTCTTCAAATGTCCTGTCTCTAAAGTTAACATACAGGTTCCTCAAATGTCCTCCTGTAAATAAAAAACAAACATTAGTAAATAAACAATTGCCTGCTAAAGCCAATATGTTCCTGGTTTGTCCTGAACAGGCTCCTTAATTATCCTGAACAGGCTCCTTAATTGTCCTGAACAGGCGCCTCAATTATTCTGTACAATTTCCGATCAATACTCGGCTACTCAGGCCAGATTCATGATAAGTTTCAAGTAAATGTCACAATGACATCAATGATTACTTTTCACCTGATATTTATGACATCTAAATTGAAATTCGGTCAATGACTGACCAACAATGACCGTTTAAATTTGATATCAGTTATAATCACTGCCCCGTCTAAAACGTAAGGGTATATATTATTTAATTTTCTCTTTCGGCTCTAATTAGTTTTTATTGAAACTCCAAACGATACAATAAATAATCAAAATACATGATCAGTATGATCACGAACAATTAAATAGTTTTATTTCATTCATTAAAAATTACCAACTATGAACTTGCCGTAAAATATTCACATGCCACTTTTAAAATATTCAAGGCAAATACAGTAGAGACTGGTTTCTCTTAACACAAGAATAGATTTCACGTCAATCACTTATTTCATTTTAACATACTTTTAGATGTGGGAAATTAGGTACACTTTTCTAAAAATTCCCTTTGGTAATCAAAATATTCATGGACATATTGTATTAAATAAATATTCTAATGACCCTATCATTCATGAGATAGTTTAATAAAACAAATGCTAATTATGAAGATGTTAACATTATCTTTCATCCTTAGTGAACAAGTTCTTGCTATATATTTATCCACAATAACTCCTAACCACCCCTCTTAATAAGAAATTTATAAAAAAACAATGCCTATAAAAGGCTTACCAACTTTAGCGACACTTGTGCTGCACCTGTGCGTTTGATTTTTCCATGAAAATACCAACTCCCTATAATTCGACCAATACTTATATTATGCAGCGATAGCTTGAAGATCCATTAAAAATCATGACCACTAAGTTGGTACACTAAATTTAGTAATTCAATAATATTATATTCTACAACTTTTACACAACGCCATCTAGTCCCAAACCAAGTAGAGTTTGTGGTAATGGGTGTTAGACAACTGATAAACAATTTGACAGTGCTCTCTGACTTTGAAAGTCATTAAAATAGAATTTACATTACATTTCTTGCACATTCTGCAGGACTAAAGCCCAAGTCAGACCATTGATTCTTGGCAATCGTGTCCTCAGATGCCTCTGCACGAATTGCAACCTCATTCGAATATTTATTACGCGGAAGGTACCTATTGAAAATTAACTTCGAAAGTCATATTCAAAACCAGTCCCATGTATCTGGTCTTATAAAGTTCAGAAGCTATAACAGTTATGGAATTTCAAACTCTAACCCCAAAAACAAGTATTCAAGTTGGGTAAAATTCATGAAACCTGTGTTTGACAGACATTTGTATCCGAATCATTGAAATGCTCCGAAACAGTGATATGCATCATTTGGAACATCGGCTTTTTTTTTTTTTTTTTTTTTTTTTTTTTTTTTTTTTTTTTTTTATGGTGGGAAAAAATCATGCATTGACATCCCCCGCCCTTGGGCGGAGCGGGAGATAGTGTCAGACTCTTACTGACTAAAAGACCCACCCCGTTCCTTCTAGCCTTCATACCGGGGCTCGAGCGCCCTTTCGGATAACCCTGGCCCCAGTAGGCTTCGACCCGGCTGGGTCCCTGCTGTTGCTGACAACTCCTTGAGGCGCGCGGGAACAGTGCGCGCCGTCGACGTCTTGGGCTTGGTCCGGACAGTTATCAGACGGCCGGACAGCGAGCTACCCATTGCTCACTGTCCGCAAGCCCGCGTCTACGTTGGCCGGAAATCGGGATCAGAATCCCGGCGACGGCGGCGGCGATAACGCCGTTGCCTTATGCGTTCGGCCTCCTCCTTTGCGAGCATTACTGCTTCGCAGAAGTCGGCGACCGCCTGCCACTCCTCCTCGCTCCGGACCATGGCCTCAACCAAGGCCCGGCGCGAGAGGTCTCCGCCGCCGATCGCCCCCACGAGGGCACGGCGATGCTCCGCCCAAGCAGGGCACACCTCGACTGTGTGCTCCACCGTGTCCTCCGGGCGTTCCGCACAGTGGCGACACCCGGGCGTCACTTCCGCATGAATCGAGTGCAGGAATCTCCCGAACGAACCATGTCCGGTGAGTACCTGTGTCATGCGGAAGGTAAGGACGCCGTGAGGTCTTTCCAGCCACGCCTCAAAGAGGGGACTTACCGCCATGATTGTGGCGTGCCCATGGAACATCGGCTCAAAAGATACAAACGGAACACTCGAAACATCGGCTCACAAGAAACAAACGGAACATTTGAAACATCGACTCACAGGTCAAGTTGCGTCACACTAAGTTTTATTTAACTTTGATTTGAGAACAATCCAAAGCGGATGTTTCCAGTTCAGGTCGCTAATTATATTAAGTACACTATTTACGTTTTAATTTGAATTTTATAAAAGCTGCTGGTCACCCGAAGTAAAGCGTTTCAGTGTTCCAAACGATGCCTTTAAAACATTACTGATGTTCAATCCTTCGGAACACCAAAATGCCTCGGAATAGTGAGTCGGCTCAGCAAAGAGCTACACACGCCTACCGTGACATGACACTGTTATGTCACCGCTTGTAGGTCAAGGCTAAGTTTTTATCTCAAAGACTCAAACTTTATCCGACTTGCAGTCACAACCTTTCACCAGTGTAGGTATATTTAAAAATAAAAAATAAACTGTGTGTGTCAATTCCCTTGAAAGTACACAGAACATGGTGTGTATTTTTAAACCAAGAGCAAATACAAATTTTAAACTAGTTCCCTAGTTGAACAAGAACTAAAATAATGGGATTCAGCTAATCCTTGGTACCCACATCACTTCAAAAAAATATAAAATAACATTTAATCAACAGCAAAGATGCATTAGGGTAATATTTGGACTCGACAGTTTCGACAGTTGCCAACCATATTTTGATAAATATGTTTTTATTCTACCTTGCTTATTCAGCTATCCGTACTATTTATTATTTGTTTCAAAGGGAGCCAACACAGCGTTGATGCCTATAAGTACTATATGCAAGGCACTTATAATACTAAACAAAATGTGTGCATCAGAATGGCGGGTGTAATTTCCAGATTTTTTGCCTAAATTTATTACAGTTATTTGGTACCTTCTGTGTACCTTTACGTACCTCTTTTGAAAATCTGTGTACCTAAACCCATACAATGATATTTTAAAAATTAGGTACACCCGCCATTCTAATGTCAGAACCGCGGGTGTACTGCTAACCAATATATGTAGCCAAGCGTACTATAAAAGTAAATTTGGTACCTCTTGTGTACCTGCAGATACAAGTATTAAAAAAACGAAATACTGTAACGTTGGCACTGCGCAAAAATTAAAAGATTTTTCTTAGACGGCGTTACTATTTTATAATACTAACTAAAAAGGGTTTCACGCATTTGGTGCATATCTCATCTTGTACACCATGCTCAAATGGTGAACTTAGCAACTGGTGCACTTCGCAAAAGGAGCACTTTTTAAGATGAATGGAGATTTGGAAAAATTGTCTAAAAATTAAAGGATCTTGGGGGTTTGACGCATTTGGTGCACATCTCAACTTGTACACCATGCTCAAATGGTGAACGTAGCAACTGGTGCACTTCTCATATGGCACACTTCGCAACTGGTGCACTTCTCAATTGGTGCACTTCGCAAAAGGAACACTTTTTAAGATGAGTGGAGATTTGGAAAAATTGTCTACAAATGAAAAAATCTTTGGTTTTGCGTAGGTAATTTTCTTAAAAATACAGTACCTATGACCTTCGTAATCATGTAACAAAAAGCTCTAAATCTATGATTGCAGAATGTGTCGTACGGATTAAAATCATGTCTGTAACATAAATGGATCTTTCATTAATACTATTATTTACGTTAAAATGGATTTTTCATTAAAACTATTACTTACCTACGTTAATATACTGTATAGTTAATAGATGTTTTAATTATATACTAGTCTTATTTTTATTACATTGATGATAGTTTTGTAACAAATTATAAGGTCGAGTTAATGCACATGAAATCAATGCGTTATTCTTATTAATCACTAGCTGCTGCCCGCGACATCGTCTGCATGAAGGATCTACAGTACCAAAAATACCTAAGATACCAGCGTCGCTATAGTATTATAAGTAAACAACTTTTAAAATAGCATTAAAATATAAGTTTTTTTGCAAGCGAAGAAGTGAAGAGAGTTATATGGGAATTCTGCTGAGTTCAGTCAAAAGATGTGACTAAAGGAAATAGAGAAAATAATGCAAGATTACATTCCAGGACACAAAAGAATAAAAATACGTACAAAGGTTCATACCTTACTACACTTCCCTATAAACTACGTTGGTAGTTATACTGCCAGGAGCCAAAATGTAAAGAGAGTCAGGACTGGTGACGCGAGAGCAAGCGACGTACAGTTGCCCGTGTGAGAAGCCTACAGTTGCCCTGCAACTTATTGATGGTCATCGCGAAGCAAACATTCACGGGGAACTGTACGCGCTTGGACTGGAACGGGAAGTTGTGAGGTATGAGGGGAATGCGTGGTATACCTAAATACTGCCTCGCCGACGCCACAACCCGTAAGAATTTCCGCCTCAATGGTGTGTCTGTGGAGCGAGATGACTTCAAGGCGGGTCCCGTTACAGAACTTCGGAGGAGATAGGTTCCGAAGAAGCATAATCGGGACACCGACCTTCAGCTTGATGGTATGCGCCGGAAGTCCACTTGCTGATAGGGAGTTCAAAAATTCCACGGGATAATGTGTAGCGTCATCTAGCTCGACAACAGTGTTTATCGAGGTGTAGACCACTTCATTCCCCTCAATTTCTGAGTGAATGCATTCGTTAATTGCTGCAGCCTGATCATTTTGGGCGTCAAAATGGCCCGCTCACACACCCAAAAATTCTGCTGGTGATGATATCCCCGTGCACCCAGTGAATGAGTTTTTCTAAGCTGGATACCACTGCTGACCACCACACCACCACCACTGCTGCTGGTTTTTTCTGCTGGTGATTCTGCTGGTGGTGATGTCCCCGTACACCCAGTGAATGAGTTTTTCTAAGATGGATACCACTCTACTGATAGACTCTAGAAGCAGCACCTGTCCACCTCTCTCTTCTGGTAGAGTGCCTTCGCCAAGACTTAGAAGGACATTGGAGAATTCTTGAGCACGTGCATTGCCGCCGAGCCGAGCTGTCATGTTAAGGCATATAGTCCCTTGAACCATCTGACCGAAATTATGTGAACGCAACTCTCGCACTCGCCTAGGCGGCAGTACGCAAATCTGTGCATTTATTTGCGGCCAGCAGCGCCCGGAAAGCGCTTTAAATCCATTTTCTCTGCGAGATATTGATTGATTTACATATGCAATGTTCACTTTGAAGAATATTTAACCACCAATTTTTATGTGTGAAAATGTTTCTAAAGGTCCAAGCCGTTTCGAAGGAGTAGGGAAAAGTTGCGAAAAGTTGCGAAATTGCTAAATATTTTTTTTTGACAAAAGTATTAATTGCACGAAAAAATCAAATGTTGATATTATTGTTCATGAATCTATAATAAACATATATTTTTTTCAAACCAATTGACCTAGCCGTTACGGAGGAGTAGGCCTCAGAAAATCACTGTTTTATGGCGCTTTTCGGGCGCTTGGCCCTTAATAGTCAAGCGCAGCGTACGAACTCGTGACCACAACGAAGATCGTTTCAACGAAGCATTCACCTCGTCAGCCCTCGATCCCCGCGTCACCACGGGAAGTGTTTGCCGGAAATTGCCACTGAACAGAACTGTGACACCACCTATCAAATGTTTGTTCCTGCGGATGTCCTGCAGGGTTCTGTTCACGACCTCAACTGCCTTCCTATTGGCCATCGTACACTCATCCCATACGATCAGAGAGCAATCCTTGAGCACGTGTCCCTTATCGCTATTACGTGACACACCACAAACAGGCGTTTCGGCCATAAAATCAAAAGAAAAAAAAAGGCGTTTCAGCGCTCTCTAAATCGATGGGAATTTTAAACATGACATTTATTTATTTTTATTATTTATTTATTTATTTATTAGACTTACATACACCTATCATTACAGACGAATCCAATGCGATAGTGTAGTCAAAATTATTAATTACAATTTTAATTTCATAGTTATTAGGTAAATCCAATTCCACTTCAAGCAAATAAATAACACTTTCAAATACATAAATAACAGAAAGGAACAAATCAACCCAGTGCGACAAAGTTGTCAAAATAATAATAATAAATAAACAATAAGAATTTCATGTCAATTTGATTAAATTCATAACATTTACCAAAAAAACAATAATAATAATTAATAAATTAACCAATATAATAAAATTAATATAACATACAATTTCTCGCAAAATGTTAACGTCAATTTCGATGTCAATTTGAATATCAATTTTTATGTCAATTTTAATATAAATTAAAAGTCAATTTCAATGTCAATTTCAATGTCAATTTCAATGTCAATTTCAATGTCAATTTCAATTTCAATGTCACAATAAATTATTATTATATATTTTCATTATAACATAACAAGTGTAACGTAACTTTTGCGAACTCACTCAGTGAACATGAGAATATATCAATTTTATCAGCAACCTGGTTCAGCGTGCGCATTGCCCTCGAGAATGGGACGTTGGCTATCAGCTTGGTGCGACCGCGTGGCAGAGCGAACAAATCTGGCCTTCTACGACGTTGAACGTATCCATCGGGCACGCACAAACACATCTCCTGCAACACACCCGGATTGTTGGTGTGACCCCGGAATACTCCTAATATATATGATACCAACGCTAGATCCCTTCTTGTCTCCAACTTGTTGTATCCCACCATGTCCAAAACGAACAAGGTTGGATACATCAAGGGATAGAGAGGGTATACCCCATACAATCGTAGGTATAGGTATCGCGTATATTTATTTTGTATGCGCTCTAACATGAGAGTGTATTTCGCCTCATGTGGAGCCCATATAGCTGCATTACTCTCCAACTGGCTCCTGATTAGCGCGTCGTACAATGCCGAAATAGCCTTAACGTTGGTGAAACCGGTTGCTCTGCGAAGCACGAATCCCAGTCGCTTGTACGCCTTCTTACAAACGCTCACTATATGTTCCCGGAATCTCAGCTGTGTATCCATACGGACGCCAAGGTCCCGCACTACATTTTCTCTTTTCAGGGGCGTATCGTCCATTTTGTAGCTGTAGTGAAGTGGTGATCTTGCGCGGCTGAATGTCAAAATTGAACATTTCGAAACGTTGAACTGCAGTTTGTTTTTCCGACTCCACTCAACCACATGATCAATGTCCTGCTGAAGGCGGTGACAGTCTTGCTGACATGTGGCAGCCATTCCCGACGACGCTACAGCAATAGCAATTTTGCCTTGCCTCCTGACCTCTGCAAGTATGCCAGTGGTAACAAATGTTTTTCCTGTTCCACCAGGAGCAACCAAGAAAAACATTTTACCCTGGTTTTGCCCAACGCTTTCAAGGACGGTGTCATAAATTTGTTTTTGCTCTGAAGAGAACAAAGTGACATGGTAATTTCGTATGGTGGTCATTTCGCCCGGATCGTAATTTGTCTCAGCGTTATACTCCCGATTTCCACGGTCTTGATGTGGTGATGATTGTGGAGCTGGTAACCTATATTCGATCAGTGGATTGCCGCCGATAGAAATGACCACATCTTGAAGTGAACTGAGACAGGTGTTCAGCACACGTTCATCAGTTACTTCGACTTCGTCTCCAGTAGCACGCCTCAAAGCTCGTAGAAAATCTTCAGACAGATGATGGGGAAACTTCTCCCACAAAGCTACCGGGTTCGTGACTCCACAAAACACCAAGATGACGGCAAACAGATGACGCATGTCACTGACGCTCGCCTCCGCGAGGGTGTCATCCCAATTAGGCAAAAGGCTGCGCGGTAAGTGGGATACTCCACGCCATCAAATGTCCTCAGAAAGGCGAAAGACGTTGGGCCTGGGACAGTGTGAAGTAACAACTACAGAAAATAGCATTCGCCATTATTCGGATGCACAGTATAAACCCCACCCAATGCGGTGTGCTTGAAAATTTCTCATGTATTAAACCTCCTCGTCGACGTCGGTTAAATACACCCCTTTGCTTGTCGTACGTGTAATATGAAGGCACTTCGTCATACGTAAGGGATCTCGCAAACTGGTCGACTTCACAGAGCCTGAAAAATGCCACCATGTAATACTTAACACCGCATTTTTTTTAAATTGTCTTCCTCAAATCAGTACGTCGATTCTGTAAAATTCAAACAATAACTCGCATTTCACTTCGCTATTCGCTCTCACTTCGCATAAGGTTCAAAATGACCTTGATTTTGCATTCTGTAAGCATCACCTAGGCACCTGCGAAGTGAAGTGAGCTCCGAAGCGACCAATACTATACTAGTGACTGCCACACTCAACAAAATGTAAGTTGAGATTTATCGGTTTTTTATTTTACCAGTTTTTGACACAGAATTTTAGCTATTATGATGTTTAAATTAAAATATCTTATTTTATAGAATTTGAGGCAGCTAAATAAGTAAAAGAAAAACCAAAAACTCTAAATTCGTGCCGTGAGACAATATCATTAGTAATCTGTGGACAATATTTTCATTGACTTGACGTTTGACGTTGCATTGTTTTGTTTACGTTTTGTTTGTTTTTTGATCGTTCAGTGCCGATAATAATTGTGAAATAATCATGAAGTAAGTTTATATTTCTGGTTGTAAAGTTCAAGAATAATATTAATTAAAGAAGTGTTTATTTGTTTTCTAATCCAACAATAATGTTTCAGTCCAAATGAGACACGTTGCTCTCACCCATCGTCGGGTCAGGTTGAAACTCTGGTAGAGTTTTTGGAAAGAAACCCTGGCATGGCAAAGGGTTTCTTGAGAACTCAAAATGCCGGAGAGCGAAGTCGACGCCAGTGGGAGGAACTAGCCGTGCGCCTAAATAGTATAGGTGGCACTATTCAAACATACAAACAGTGGACTAAGGTTAGCAGTGCTTTTTTTCACATTTTAGAACCACTTAACATTCCTTAAACCAAACCACTTAAAATGTGCGACGAATCTTGGTTTAAAGTGTGTTCCTTGATTTCATAAAAATCTTATTTTATTTTGACGTTAATTTTAATTCTTGACTATATAATAAGAAAATGGAGATTTTAATGTACCTAGTTTGAATAATACATGTGTATTTAATAACAGCATTTTTTTATAATTGGTCTGATAAAAAAAGCTTTGCTCATGATCAATGATGAACTCAGTTCATAATATATTTGGGTTGATTTGTACTTTTATTTTGTACCTAAGTAGGTATTTGATTTAGGAAAAAAACTTGAATTTAAAGGTACTAGGAACAGAGCTGCCAACTTAAAGGACTTTTATATAAGTTATGTAAATATTTATCTTTTTAGCTTCACGTCACGCAGCTTCAGTTGCTACACCTTCTCGCCGCCCTAGGACAGTTCGTGGTAGTCGAGGTGGTTCTGTGTGTAAGTATAAACTAAAAATAACTATCAAAACTTTACATTTGAAACAAATGACAACGAAACGCTGCTATTTATTTAAGAGTTTTTATTAACGCATCGTAGTAATAGGTGTTCTCTTTTTAGCATCACGTCACACGTCTTCAGTTGCTGCTCCTCCACCGTCACAACGAAGAACGGAATTCTCCACCACCACCAAGAGTTTCTTGAGGGTGGAAGAACAGCAGCTGGAGTTACATAGATCAAATGCACAGATCTTGTAGTCCTTTCTGGAGAGGAGTGCAGACACAGATAAAATTTTAGCTGAAGCTGTGGCAGAAGCCATGAATAGAGATACGGTGTAGCAATATAACTTGACTGCGATGATGCGATTTGATGGAACTTGTTTTTATTTTTATTTTTAGTAGTAGTCGTGTTTTAGTTTTTAAACTAAGATTTTTCAGTCGGATTTTTTTGATATTTAAATTAAACACTTAACAAATACTATCGCAGTTTTATTGAAAGACCCGCCTCACACACCACAGAATACATACAATAAACGACACCACCGATCAATTAATTATGACGTGAACGCCAAATCCTATTTACTATGTTTCGCCTACGTAATTGCCCTAGAGCTAAATCGGCGTTAGATGGCATATCCCTCGTTTGCTTCCTTTGAACTTCAGCAACTGTTTGGAGCTCTTCTAGTCGCTCTTCTTCTGAAATTGTGAATGCCGGCATTCCTGCGCGATTGCACATGTTATGCAAAACACAACATGCAATAACTATTTTTGCAACTACGTCTGGATTATAATTGAGCACTCTGTGTACTAACAAGCACCTAAATCGTCCTTTTAGGAGGCCAATTGTTCTCTCTACTGAATTGCGAGCAATTAAATGACGGTCATTGTAAAAAGCTTCTGGGGAATTATCTTCAGCACCACTAATTGGTGTCATAAGGTAGGCGCGCTGAGCATATCCTGAATCACCTGAAAAAAATAATAGATATCAAATAATTATGTAGTTTTTATACCTAGTAATTAGATTTATTTTCTGAAGTAGGAGGAGAGTCAGGGAGGGATTAACTTACCAAGCAAAACAATGTCTCTAAGTGGGCTTTTATAACACCATAGTTAAAAATGAAGCTATCATGAGTAGTGCCACCATATGTTGGATCCACATTTAAAATATTTAGATCTGCATCTGTTATCTGAAAAAAAAAGAGTATTAAAAAGACTAATTGAATACCTAATGATAATCGACAACAACATTGAAATCCATTTTACCAATTGCACATTTCTTGCATGGTAGCCTTTGCGACAGTAGAAACGTTCTTCATTCTCTGCTGGTTTTTTCATTGCCACCAGAGTGCCATCAATACACCCAAGAGCTGCTGGAAAGCCAAACTTTTTGTAGAACCTGTAATTTACAGTAAACACTAACATGAGTAACTGTCACAAAAAATGTAAAAGTCAAAGGGTCACTTTAATTATAAAATACCTACTAACCTTTCTTTTAACATTTGTCTTTCTTGTATATTTTGAGGAAACCTTATATATTTTTTTACTATTGCCGAATTATTTAGAACTTCCACTACTTCATTTATGCAACAAGATGCTGATGGTTGCGATAAATATGTTCTTATATTTTCTTTAATTATTTTCTGATAACTGCCATTAGCCAAGAATGACAAGGTGCATAATAACTGAAACAATAAATCAATAAAAAAATTAAATACCGACTTAATCTAGATCTAGTAAAAACAAAATAGGAACCAATTTAGTTATTTTCATGCATAATACTCGTAGAATACCAATAACTATTTATAAGTACAGGGTCCTTAGACTAACATGAAAACATATAGCTAGCAGGGAAAAAACCTAAAGGGAATACTCTTTATTATGAAGTGTTTTTCTTATTATGGTTTGCTTGGTTACAAATCTTTCAGCTATAAACTGTGTAAATACTTACAAAATTAACTTAATACTTAGTAAAATGTAGTACTTACTTTTACACGAGTTGAAAGTCCTTTGCCTCGACGTTTTGTGGGCTTTATCAGAGGCAGTAACTAATACTCCAGTTGGTCAATTAGCTCCTTTGACAATCTATACACGCTCACATAGTCGTCATTGCGGGTTAATAAAGATAAACTTCGAATTTTGGTAGATTGTCGAAGCTTTTCTAGTTTATCCAAAGCATGAGCTTCTTCTAATATAGTTTTAAACAAAAACATTCTTGCCATCGTTATCGCTTAAGTAGCTAGGCACTTATGCACTTTAAAACTTTAAAAACTTTATTTAAACACTATTTAACTATGATTTCTTCTATTTTCACTCGTAAAATAGATGCTTATAATTTGACACTTTGAATCGGGTTCGAGTGCGAAGTGAGAGTCGAAGTGACGGGGGAATTACCTTATAGAATGCCACTTTTTACGTCATCTCATACTTTATCTGTCAAAATCTCACGGTCAGTTTAGTTCAACTCGCAAACACGCTCGCAAGAGTAGCGCTAGTGTAGATTCGAATTATCAACCGAGTTTTAGAATGCCAATCAAGAAACTCACCGCGGATTCAGATTCGAAGTTTAGAATGAAGTCTTACAGAATCACACTGCTGCTCAAGATTTTGAGGGTTTTGTTGGAACTTGAATTTGTCAAAACGAACTATAATATGAAAAAAATGCACATTATCATCTATGAATTTTAAGAATAACTAACTACTAACCTCGTCAACATGATCAAATTTGAATTATTAATTTTCAAAAACTGTTAACATGTAACTTGATTTGATTTATATGAAATCTCATAGATGGGGCTGCTTCAAAATTGTCTTTATACTACTAACATTCATTAAACTATAAATGGCGTAGTTTTTATAGTGTAAAGCTAAATAATAGCATGGCTTACTCAAAAACAACATTTAAATATGCGTCGTTAGATTACACGCTGTCACAGAATGCGTGAGAAAAATATAGATTCACAGCTCCTCCCCCGTAGGTGATAGCGTGATAATATGTAGCCTATATGTTGACCCGACCTCTTAGTAATATTTAAGAGGTACCAAAACTTATACAGTACGCTTGGCTACATAAATTGGTTAGCAGTACACCCGCGTTTCTGACATCAGGATGGCGGGTGTGCCTAATTTTTAAAATATCATTGTACGGGTGTAGGTACACAGATTTTCAAGAGAGGCACGTGAAGGTACACAAGAGGTACCAAATTTATTTATACAGTACGCTTGGTTACATATATTGGTTAGCAGTACACCCGTGGTTCTGACATCAGGATGGCGGGTGTACCTAATTTTTAAAATATATTTGTATGGGTTTAGGTACACAAATTTTCAAAAGAGGTACGTAAAGGTACACAGAAGGTACCAAATAACTGTAATAAATTTAGGCAAATCTGAAAATTACACCCGCCATTCTGATGCACACAACAAAATAGGTTCCTACTGAAACTTTCTACACATTCTTTAGTATACTCTGAGTATTAGTTTATTTGGATAGTGATTACATTTTATAATTCGTTGATTTCCTCCTGTGTAATTTCTCGAAAACTATTTCAACTATTTCAATATATTAAACTATGTATTTGGCAACTACTTGTGTTCAAATGGATAATATGTAATTTTATATTCTTCACATTTGTTACCCATGGCAAATCATATAGACGATCACCTAAATAATGTTTTACACATTTCCAATTTGTACCGAAATAAGTTGATGTAGATAACTTTATATATTAAAATTGTGTACAACCTGATATTGATATATTACTCAGGCCCTGCCCCACCACAACTAGTTGATTATATCGAATGATATACCACACATTATTTGTTCGCCGGGTCAGCTGGCTCACTATGTTTACTCAGTACCTACCTACTTCTTCCAATGCTCTTTTTAATTAAAAGCCGTTTCGCGGAAACAAGATAAATGTTCATCTATTAACATTTTCACATCTAGAATTTTGCCAGCAAAGCGATTTATACTCTGGTGATGAAATAAAATGTTATTATTAGGCTTACTATAAACTACTGATTCGCCATTTAATCTGGTTTCAGTTAAGACATGTATAATCACTTTAAACAGTAAAGCCATACACAACACCAGTTCCTGCATATGCGAAATGTAAAGAATCAATATACTAAATTTCATAACTATCATGTAAAATCACAAAGTTATAAACTTGTTATGGTTCCTGGTTGTCTGCTAGAACTACATGGTCACCGGGCCATCCGGGTGACTAAGGGGCCGTTTTGTTCCCGCAACCAGCTATGTGCTGATAGGCTAACGCCCAATATCACCTGCCGTGACCTGTGTTGTACTTAGGGTCGGTGGTGTCCAACTTGTGAACTTTTAAAATATTTTTGGGAAGAAATAACAGTAAAACATGTTGGAATCGATTCCGTTACCAACTCTGAACTATTATAACATGCAACGCTAAGACAACCTCCAGAGGATACCCCTTTCGCGACCAAAAGTTCCCAAGCGCCATGAATGTAATGGCTCCTACGCGCTTCGCTCAACACAGTGTAATTTGATTATCTATTTATTTATTATAATGATCAAGGTGTACACTGTACAGTATACATCACACTCGAATCGACTGAAGCTAGTGCTCGGCACGCCCAAACTAGCGCGTAGCACTTACATAAAATATAATATGCTAGCACCAATTTACTGGCGCAGTGGTTCGGTATGAACCAAATAAATTTACAAAGGATACGAAAAATGAACAATCAGATAATCTACTCAAAATACATGAAACTTACTGTTGCTTACTCATTATTTATTATAAAATAATAATAATGATCTCTGCCGTTGAAAGTACTCTGTGGTTGAAATGCAAATCTAAACATTTTGGCACAACGCATGATTTTCTAGTAATGAAAAAATAATATAAGTTGTAGTGAGATACACACAAAATCTAATAACGCAAATGGTTATAGTAGAGCGAGAATAAGCTGAGCGAGCGCAGCACTATGAAATCACGGTTATTGAATGAGGAAAGATCGTCGCACGCTCACTTTAAAATTATATACATATATTAAGGTTTTAGAAGTTAACCTCTGAAAGCACTGGTCCGATTGCCCCCTTTTTTATTGTTTTCACAGAAACCCGCTTCAATCCTGAGTGATACAGGCCACACTTTATGTACGCGGGCGAAGCCGCAGGCAAAAGCTAGCAGGCAATAAATGTCGGACTATCTGTCAAAAGGCAATTCATATAATATTAATTTACCCAGTTTTAATTTCAGTTAGTGTCAATAACATAGACTGTTCCTTTTAGTTGCATTTAGATTATTAAAATTTCTAAATAAAAGTATCACTGGTCTGCTCATTAACTCAATAAGTAAACTCAGAATGCAGGTTCTGGGTAACAACGACTCCTAATTTGTTAGATTTGTTTGCTACGGTTACTCAACAATGACCCAAAACCTGTCCATAATCCACCTGAACACAGCTCGAGTTGTCCTCTAACAACTCCAGGGTACAGCCCTGGCTAGGCATGTGTGATGTGGCAATACCTCCAGAGTGTAGCCCTTTTTTTATTTTTATGGTGGGAAAAATCATGCATTGACATCCCCCGCCCTTGGGCGGAGCGGGAGATAGTGTCAGACTCTTACTGACTAAAAGACCCACCCCGTTCCTTCTAGCCTTCATACCGGGGCTCGAGCGCCCTTTCGGATAACCCTGGCCCCAGTAGGCTTCGACCCGGCTGGGTCCCTGCTGTTGCTGACAACTCCTTGAGGCGCGCGGGAACAGTGCGCGCCGTCGACGACTTGGGCTTGGTCCGGACAGTTACCGGACGGCCGGACAGTGAGCTACCCATTGCTCACTGTCCGCAAGCCCGCGTCTACGTTGGCCGGAAATCGGGATCAGAATCCCGGCGACGGCGGCGGCGATAACGCCGCTGCCTGATGCGTTCGGCCTCCTCCTTTGCGAGCATTACTGCTTCGCAGAAGTCGGCGACCGCCTGCCACTCCTCCTCGCTCCGGACCATGGCCTCAACCAAGGCCCGGCGAAAGAGGTCTCCGCCGCCGATCGCCCCCACGAGGGCACGGCGATGCTCCGCCCAAGCAGGGTACACCTCGACTGTGTGCTCCACCGTGTCCTCCGGGCGTTCCGCACAGTGGCGACACCCGGGCGTCACTTCCGCATGAATCGAGTGCAGGAAACTCCTAAACGAACCACGTCTGGTGAGTACCTGCGTCATGGGGAAGGTAAGGACGCCGTGAGGTCTTTCCAGCCACGCCTCAAAGAGGGGACTTACCGCCATGATTGTGGCGTGCCCAGCACTGGGTTGCGATAGTCGTTGACGCCATTTCACCATGAGATCCCGGACTTTCACCTCGGCGTTGCATCTCCACGCGCATATCGTGCATGTGTGCAAGGACTGTTGCCTCCAGATCCCACGGTGGTAGGCCAGCCAGAAGGTTCGCCGCTTCGCCGGAGACCGTGCAGTATCCCCGCACCATCCTTATTGCCATGACCCTATGGCAGGCGTTCAGTATGGCCGCCGGTTGCTTTTTCAGAGACGGCGCCCACACCGGCGCCCCGTAGAGGGCCATGGACCGAACGATCCCCACGTAGAGCCTCCGGCAGGAGGCGTCTGGACCCCCAAGGTTGGGCAGGAGTCGCTTGAGCGCAGCCCCAGCCCGGTTGAGTTTGGGAGCCAGACGTCGGAAATACTCCACGAAATTCCACCGGCTGTCGAGGACGAGCCCCAGGTACTTCATCGTCGACCCGACACCGATGTGAACTCCTCCTACCGTTAGTTGGGAACTCAATGGCGGCGCGTTCCGAGCGGTGACCGTAGAAACACATCGCCTCGGATTTGTTAAGCGCCACCTCGAGTCCCAACTCCTGGATCCTATCAACGACCATCGCAACCCCGCGTGTCGCTAGAGCGACCGCCGCCTGGTACAACTCTCCCTGCGCTAGAATCAGCGTGTCGTCTGCGTAGCAAACCACGCTGACCCCGTCAGGGAAGTCGCCGCGGAGCACGTAGTCGTACCCGATGTTTCACAAGGGTGGCCCTAGTACCGACCCCTGCGGAACACCGCACGACATCTCTCGACGTTTCCAGTCTCCCTGGTGACCGGGGTAGACTATAAATCTATCCGACAGATAGGCCTCGACCACTCGACAGAGGTATTCGGGCACCCGGTGGTACCGGAGTGCCCTCCGGATCGTACTCTAGGGCAGAGAGTTGAACGCGTTGGCAATGTCCAAGGACACTGCCACGACACACCTGCCTCGGGACACCGCAGCCCCCGTCGTGAGGGCTCGCACGCGCATGATGGCGTCCACCGTAGAGCGCATCCTGCGAAAGCCGAACTGTCCGTCCGAAAGGTCCGGCCCCACCCGTGTTAGGCGCCTCTTCATGCATGCGCTGAAGAGCCCTCTTAGTCGAGGCCCGAGAGCCTCCATGGCCAGGACCCAGGCCTTTCCAGGCAAGCCGTCGGGTCCTGGGGCGGTGTTTTTGGCACTCAGCCTTCGCACCGCCACTCTCATCTCTACCTCGGTCACCTCTGGAGCATCGTCGTCGTCGTCACTGTTGCGGTCCGCGTCAGACACCGCTGGCGGTGGAGGCGGAGCCATGGGCGGGGGGGAGTGTTCCCCCCGCGCAGGGAACAGAGTGTTCACCGCACCCTCTACGATCTGGAGCCGGAGACTCTGAGTCAGTGGGGGAGCCCAGGGGCGGAGCTTTTCCCGTACCATATTGTACGGGCGCCCCCATGGGTCCGCGTTCAGAGACCCCAGCCACACATTGCGGGCCTCCGGTTTGGCCCGCTTGATCTCCGTTCGGAGGGTGCGTTTTGCCGCTCTGTATCCCTCATACAGCTCCACCTCTCTGGCCTCCGCATCCGGCGGGCGGATGCGGCGCCAGCAGTGTCTGGCGTACCGGCGTCGCGCGTGACTGCATGCGTTGCGCAGTGCAGCAATCTCCGGCGACCACCAGCACACCTGGCGCTTAGCTCGCCCTGGACGGACTCGAGGCAATGCCGCGTCGCAGATTTGCGACATGGCCTCCCGGAACCACTCCGCCTCGACGTCTATGTCGACTGGTCTGTCCGGTGCTTGCACCCAGACCTGTACCGTCGCGGCTTCTAGGAGGAGCTCCCGGTCCATCTGTTTAAGTGCCCACCGCGGACCACAAAGGCTCTGTCGGACCGGCGCGGTCGAGGTTTCGGCGGAGACGTCCAACCGGATGTACCGGTGGTCGGAGTACGTCTCCACTTCCTCCATAACGCGCCAGTCGACGACACGCGGCGATAGAGCGGGGCTGGCGAACGAGATGTCCACCACTGATTCACCCCGCATCCGCACCAACGTGGGGACAGAACCCCGGTTCAGGACGACCAGGCCCAGCTCCAAAGCCCAGTCCTCCACCATCTGACCCCGTGGGTTCGTGTACCGGGAACCCCAAGCCGTATTCCAGGCGTTGAAGTCCCAGCAAACGACCACGGGGAGGGTACCAAACCCAGCGACGACGACATTTAGCTCCATAAGGGAGACTTGGAGTTCGTCGAGAGATCTGTTCGGGGGCAGGTAGACGCCTACCATTGCAATGTCCCCGAACCGTGCTGCCACGCAACCACATCCCCTCGCAACAGCCTCGAGGGGCGGGGTACCGGCGGCGGCCGGCGAGATTAACGTCACCGAGCCGTCAAGGTCCTGAACCCAGTCTCCACGGGGATGGACGTAGTACGGCTCGGAGACGACGGCGACATTTATCGACCAATGCGCCATGCTCTGGAGCAACAGATCCTGAGCGGGGGGGCGCAGTGGTTGATATTCGCCTGGAGGAGACGGAATGGGGCCGTTATTGGCAGTCCATCGTCTCCTCCCGAGCCCTTCTAGGGGGCACTGCCGCGGCGGGTGCGGCGGCGATAGCGGCGGCGGCCAAGGAGGTGGCCGCGGCGGTGAGGACGTCGGCGGGGATGGTCCTACGGGCCTTGTCCTTGTCCTTGGCGGGGGGGTCGCAGGATCTGCCCCAAGCCCGGTGGTTGGCCGGCTTGCCTGCCGCCGCACATGCGTAACAGTGCGGTGGAGCACGGCATTCTGCAGCCTTGTGACCGGGCTGGCCACACTGGTGGCAGCGGTCGCTGCGGTCCACCTCCGCGGCGCAGTGAGCGCCAACGTGGTGCCCCACTTGGCACCGGAAGCACCGCAGAGGTCTGGGCTCCAGCAGTTTAACCTGCGCGGAGACCCAGCCCACCAACAGCCGTCGGCCCTCCCCGGTGATGGTCTTGGCCGCCGCGACGGGGCAGCTAACTGTTACCACTCGCATGCCCGTGCCGTCAGCGCGGATGGTGCCCGCCCGGACCTGATCGGTCGTGCACCCGCCCGCCCTGACGATGGCGGCCACCACCTCGTCCACCTTGACGGAGTCGTCCAAGCCCATGATGCGCATAGCTATGCACTTTGTGGGCCTGGACACTCGGGCCTCTTCCGCATTGAGGGACGCCCTGATCCTTGCGGCCAGGGTATCCGCTGCAGGGCCGCTGGCCGCACCGGGAACCTCAAGGATTCGGGCCCCCGTGAGCGTACGCCTCATACGGAAGCCCCCAGCGGCTCCAAGCTCGCCAAGGTGGGGCAACACCGCCTGCTTCGCCTTTGCCATGACGTCGTCGTACGTCACGCCCTTCTTTTCCACCTCAGGCTGCAGCGTAATGACTACAGCCTCGGAATTCGGGGCGCGAAGTCTCATGGCCCGCTTCTTGCGCTCTTTGCGCCTCGCGTTTTTTGGCCGCCCTGGCCGCCTTGCCCGCCTTCTTCGCAGCACCGACAACCGTCCATGCGGCTCCGGGTTCCTCAGGTGGAGCAGGCAGCCTAGTCGCTGCCGCGGCAGGTGGTTCCGCCTGTTTAGGCACCGCCCCACCCTTCGAGGGAGGAGCCGCTGGCTTCCCCCGCCGCCGCTGCTGCGCAGCCGTCGGGGTTGGCTCTGACGCCGCAGCCTCGTGCCCTGCTTGCCCCGACGGGCCTGCCTTAGGCACAGAAGCCGTGGCCGCAGCAGCGGTGTAAGACGACGCCTTTCGCTGGCCGGAGGCCGCAAGCGGGGGGCGCAACACGATCCCCTCCAGCACGGACAGCTGTTGCTGCATCCGTAGCTGGAACTGTTCCTGCTGCTGCTGCTGCTGTTGCCGGAAGGCAGCCAGCTCCTGCCGCACCAGCACCAGCAGCTGGCTCTTCGGCTCGGGCTGGGTCTGGGGCCGGCTTTGCCCATGCCCTTGCCTGCGCCGCCCATCCGTCGGCTCCTGTGGGCCTGCTCTCGCGAGCTCCGCCTGGATCTCGTCCCGGAGCTCAGCCTGGAGCTCGCTCCGGAGCCTCTCCACCCTCGTTTTGAGGGATGCGTCAAACGCCTCCTTGAGAGACTTGGCATGGCGCCGCATCGTCCTCCCCTTCGAGGTTTTTTTCCCTTTTGCGGCTCATATCCCGCAAAATGGTGACGGCCAGCCCTTGGAAGGACCTGCCCGACTCCCCGTCCCTGTCCACCTCGGCACGCCTCTCGCTGCCAGACGGCTCCGAGAGGTCCCTCCCAAGGGCGGCCGCTCCGGGGTGACGCCCCTCCGCGGCAAGCCTGACGGCTCGCTGAGCGGAGTCTTTGGCCGTCAAACCTCTCCCCTGCCCACGGGCCCGGCCCACGCCACGGCTGCTCGTAGGGACCCAGAGTGTAGCCCTGGTAAGGCACGTGTGGTGTGGCAGTACCTCCAGGGTGTAGCCCTGGCAAGGCACGTGTGGTGTGGTGGTACCTCCAGAGTGTAGCCCTGGCGAGGCACGTGTGGTGTGGCAGTACCTCCAGGGTGTAGCCCTGGCAAGGCACTTGTGATGTGGTGGTACCTCCAGGGTGTAGCCCTGGCAAGGTACGTGGTGGTGTGGTAGTACCTCCAGGGTGTAGCCCTGGCAAGGTACGTGTGGTGTGGTAGTACCTCCAGGGTGTAACCCTGGCAAGGTACAGTAAGGCCGCAAAAGTCCATAGGAACGCTAAAGATTACATTGCTACGAACCGAGCGAGCGCGATACTTCCGTGCGTATGTGTGCGCATGTATGAGTATCCACATTCCACAGATAACACACACTAAGGAACTGTCGTCGCAGTGAGCTTAAAAACATTATTATTTTTCTGTTCTTACCATAGCATTGATAAAATTCGTGCAAATACGTCATGTGCTGGTAGCCGTGTGAACTAAGTGTTGGATTCGCAAATCACGTAACCCGAGTTCAAAGCATGGTCGGTCCGTTGCAGTTATTTCTTACTTTGAAAATTCCCAATCTATATTGATATAGTTGTTTTTTTATATTTCTATGAAAAATACTATTGCATTTTTTGCACTAAATAGTTGCAAATTACGAATGTGATCTGTTAACCACAAGAAGAATCACATTCGTAATTTGCAATTATTTAGTTGTTACATCTTTTCGATGTTATAAGGTGGAAATAAAAAGACGTGTTTAATAAAAATGTTTATTCTTTATATTTACAAATTAAACATTTATGAGAATTGTGACGTCGAATTGTTACCTAGACAAAAAGTTATCTTGTAACCGTTATCTATGTTACGCCTAAGATTGTTTGTTGGAAGTATACCCACTTAGACCATTCATAATATGAATAACGTAACAATGAACGGATATTCAAATTTTAATAAAATAAAATATAGGTAATTGTTTATATCCAGTTATTTATTGAAAAGTGATATATGATTTGGACTTTGTAAACATTTTATTTTTGTGTAACGTCACAATGAATGTATTGAGGTCATAGCTTAATTGTTCATTTTCTTGACGAAAAGAAGATTGAAACCAAACCTCAATTTCTGTTAAAAGAACTTTAGTTCTCACAAGATAATCGTCAATTAGATGAGAAAAATAAATTGAACTATAGTATTATGTTAAAACAGTGCGGGTAGAAGAATAAAAAACGAAATAGACTCATGATTATTGTCAACAAAATTGATAGCGAGTTCACTGCATTCTTAAGATGAGGCGATGGCACAAGTTAAAAGATATAGCTGTTTTAAACGAAAGTAAACACAATATAATACAGTGTTTGTTAACGAATAATCACAGATATGTTAAAATAAAATGGTAGGCCATTTAGTTTAGTTAACATTAAATATTTAGTGCGAAACGTAATCGTTCTTGTTTGTGCCTCTCTGTCAAGTACGGCTTTTTAGCAGGTTTTCTGTGATGCACGCCTTCAGCGTGAAGTGCACGGCGAACAGTATCCATCGAGGTGTCATATAATTCCGCAAAATGTCTCGTTGGTGCGAAACCATTCGTTTCGTATACGTCCACCATATGTCGTCGCTGCGCCTCGCTAATAAGCTTCGGTCTCCCACTTCTCTTTCGACTAGCAAGGCTACCTTCTTCCTCATATCTTTTTAGCCAAAGATTTACAGTATTTTTCTAAAATAAAATAAAAATATATATTAGGCAGCTATACCTACTTCACTTCATTTTCATTATATAAAATGTTAATAATCATAATTATTGAATATAATTTTAAAATAAAACTGCATTTATTAATCCAATAACCAATCCAATAAACCCAACGATTTACGTATTTCTCTTTTAAACCTCATAAAGATACGATGAATGGATTCATAAATGGCATACGTTTTAATTAGAAGATTAATTTGTAATAAAGTTACAATTCATTAATAGCTATTATACTCACATTCAGTCCGGTTTCTTCAGATATTTGTGTTTTATTAAGACCACTTTTATGCAGCCCAATGATAGTCGCCCTCACTTCAATACTAATATTAGCCTGCATTTTGCGAATATTACAATACTGTCAACCTCACGTCACTAACCAACAACTACAACCAAACGACAGTTCATTTCGGTTAAGTTAAAACTCATGTCTACCTCGCAGAAATCTAATTCTTTATTTAGTTTTTTTGTGATCTACCTTTCTAACTCTAAGAAATGTGTGAACAAGTTAAAGAATAATTTAAAATATGTAATGCAAATACATAACTTCCAATCGGGTAAGAACTTACAAAAAGTCAATAATTGCGTGGGATTTGAACTTGCGGCACACTGATTTGCGCTTCAATCTGTGTGCCTATACCACTGGGCCATCTTGACTTATGATAAGTTGATGAAATTGTGAATTTCAATCATTTGTTGGCGAAATTTGAAAATAAAAGGTCGTAAGTCAAACTAAACGTCAAACGAATAAGTTTTAAGAATTCTTATGGACTTTTGCAAGTGATAGTACGTGTGGTGTGGTAGTACCACCAGAGTGTCAGAAGAAACCCATATTGAATAAGCTAAGTACACCATTTCAAACTACACATCACTTTGCCCGCTTAGAAAAAATAGTATAGTTTATCCCAAAAAAATTGTATCGGTGCCTACATAGGTTACGTAGGTACTTTCAAAGCAAAAGTAGAAGATGCAAAGTTAGGGAAAAAAAATCACTTGTGGGCGGGATAAACGAATGCATTTAAATAAACAACTCGTTTATCCCACTTCTGAATTGTTATCTATATGTGTTATCTTTAGAGAAAGATTGACTAAGAAAGTTATTTAGTGTACTGAGATGTTGCTTGCTCCGAAAACTAAAACGTAAAGAGAGACATGACAGCGTGGCGTGCTCTTTTATAATCTCTTGTAACTGTCAACGTCGCCGCGCTGTCAACACAGTCCGTTCCAGTTGTCAGTGCAAAAAAATACATTTAATGTTGCTAATACAGAAAATAATCATAGTGTATGAACATTATCATAAGAATCGCTAACATGTTGTTGGATCCCTTGAGAGTAGTTTACACCCAAGTTTGCAACCCTGAAAACCCTGTGCTACTCCCATGGTGCTCGAAATGCTCGAAATTTTGGCGCTTTTTTTAGTTTTTTCGATAAATCTACCCGAAGAAAGCGTTTTCAAGATCTTTGTTTAAAACAGTAATAAAGATAATTAAATTTGCTACAACTTGAGCGAAACCTGAGTAAAATTTGTCCATTGGTTGCGAAGATACAGTAAGTCAAAGATGAGCAATTTTACCACAGTGCTCTGAAAACTGTAAAATTCTGCCACTTGTTTAAAATTATGGCTTGCAAATGCAAAAGGTTGCTTAGGGTCGTGCACTTGCTTCCTGCAAGTGCAAAACCCCAAGCAACCTTTTTTTTTGCCTTGGCTCAAGTGCTCAAAGTCAAAGTCAAAATTATTTATTGTTGTTTTTTTTTTTGCTCGATCCTATGTTCCTTTTACCAATGTCGAAATTGTAACAACTCTATCCCTATCGTCCTGGATGATTAGGACAAGAATGTTGAAGACCCAACACTATATCCGGACCCATCTCCACTTCCAGAAAACATTATCCCTCCTTCTCGGCTCTCCTCCGCTAGACTTTATGAGACCAGCCCCCCTAGCCAAGTTACAACCGTTTCGCTTGCGCCGAACGCTTCGAGTTGACCTTGCCCCCAATTCTTTTGTTCTGGCCACGTGACTAAGCGTTAAGACGACGTCTTTCCCGTACATTTGAAGCTTTCTACAAGCGTTAACTATTGCAGATTAGCTACTTGGCTAGGGGTACTGGTCTTTCTAAAAGGGCGAATGTCTAAACTGTTTTGATTTACCTATTCAGTGTTTATGTTTATTTGTTTTGAAACCATAAATGATACATACATGTAAGATGACTTTGAACTCTTGGTTTTTTTTTACAAAATATATAACTTACAAGTAACATACATAATTTAGTGCAATGTTTTTATTATTTAACTAGCTGACTCGGTGGACTTCGTACAGCCTAATAGTCAATAAATGTAAGTAGTATATCTTTCGATATACTCGTAGTCAACCGATTGCAATAAAACAAAGCCTAAATAATATACCCCCCGAATAAACGTGCAAGAGTTTCTTACACGACATTTTTTTCATTTTTCGTTTCTTTTGCCTATCTTGCACCTACTTAATTTTTTTTATGAATTTTAGACCCAAAATTCGCCTATTATAATAGTGTATTTTTTTATTCTAGGGAAATAATTAAGTTTAAATTTACAGGAATAATAGTTTATGCTGTTATTACATGCTTTTTGAGTCGCCTAGTAGGTACACAAGAATAAACATGTTAAAACCTACAGACGTTCGACTAGAATTGTGATGGCTTTTTAATTTGGGCAATGTCTTCTTACACGTTTGTTCCGTATGGTGTCCGGACGTAAAGAATAACATCGTCCCATCTCTTCCCATGGGTGTCGTAAGAGGCGATTAAGGGACATTTTGAGACCGTGCGTACTGTTGAGCACGTGGTGGCGGGTAAACCACCAACAAAAGCAATCCCAAGGAGGGTTGCTGTCAGGCTGGCGGCCGAATTTAATAAACTAGCCAAATCCCTTTGCAACATGTTCTTTTTTAGGGTGATTTTCAAAATTTATGTACATTGTGGGACATGAAAACGTCCCCCAGAATATTGTCCAGGCATAACATATTAAACGATCAAATTATTTTTCATTACTCATACTCTGAAAGTAGGTCTGAAGTTGCCTGAGGATCCCTAGGGAGTTTTACTTTACAACTGACAGCGGTCAAATTATTAAAAAAAAAACTAGTTCAATCTTCACATTTCTATTAAACCATGTTCCAATTTTCCATACAGCCACTGCCAGTTGGTTTATTACTTAATACAATAAAGAGGTAAAGTTTGTTTGTTTGTTTTTTTTTGGTTGTAGGAGGTAATCTGTGGAAATGCTGGTCTGATTCATAAAATTTTTTCACCAATAGAAAGCTTCTTGATTCTTGAATGACATAGGCTATATTTTATGTACGCGCGCGAAGCTGCGGGTAAAAGCTAGTTCTTAATAAAAAATGACGATAAATAATAATTAACATTACTATATTTTTTATAATGACGTATTAAAAGTAATTACTAATTTTAAAATATTAATTGAAAATTTTGTCACCAATGGTTTGCTTTCTGTAGGTTAAACATTTTAATAATAAAAACAGAAAGACCAATTTATTTTGAGACTGATTTTGTTATTTAGGAGACTGTTTATGTTAATAAATGATTAAGCTCTGATTTGATTGTTTTAATAGTATTGTGAAATAACCCTAATATTTCCTTTTTGTTATTTTTTTGTAACGTTGTACAATTTTGTAACGATATTCATTTTTGTTTCATTATTGTAACTGTACAAAAATTTTGATAATCACCCTTTAATAGATTGCGCGATAGGGCTAGGGCGTACCCCACAGGCGACGCGCAGGGGCAGCATCCGGCTCCTGTGGGAAATGGACCAGGGTTGTTGCACCACCCTGGGCGGGTACAACGTAAAAAGCAAGCTCGGGAAATAGATTTGAAGGTAAAACGGGAACCGCAAGCCCTAATGAGAACTTTAAACTTAGGGCTGCTGATTCAAAAATAACGCTATTTATTAGGAATGTTGACAAATAGACTACGGAAAAAGACATATAATATGTGATTATACCCATACAAAATAAGACGCAAGAAATAGTACATCTTCAGAAAATTAATATACAATCAGAAAGACCGTATAATGCATTTAAATTGTTTGTCTCAAAATACAAATTAAATAAATTTGGGATGTTGGACTTATCCAAAATATATTGGCATACCCCAAGTCAGAAAGAACTAAACGCATAATTTGTGGGTTAACCCACAAATTATGCATTTAGTTTTGTATTATAGTTTATTTATTTTTTACGGATGTTAAGGCAGTAGTAGTATTTTTCTTATTTTATAATATAAGAATATTTTTATGTTTATGTGTGTAAATAGAGTATAAGGTACAATGGGGTTGACGTATCCGTGTGGAAAAAGCCCTTAAAAAAAAAGATTAAAAAAAAATATTATAAAATTCTTAGATGACCAAAATGGCCTGAGGGTATACATACGGTTTAGACAGTTTATTTACTTTAAGAAAAATACAATGAAAGTAAATAAGCAGCAAACTGTTGTAAATATAAGAAACACATAATGGATTGTGTGTCGGACGTTAAATTATGTACATTCAACTGTAAAAATATATTTCTTTCAGCGGACTGCGTTCGTCAATTATTGCACAAGCCGACGTGATAGCGTTACAGGAGACCTGGCTGCTACCCCACAACGTGCCCTTCCTAGCGACCATTGATAGAGGACTTCGCGTACACTGGGAAATCAGCAGTGGACACCTCTCAAGGTGTTCTGGTCGGAAGACCGGTCGGAGGTGTTGGGCTGTTGTGGAGGAAATCGTTATTTGCGTCGGTATCGGTTATAAATTATGCTAGTGATTTTTTTTTTTTTTCGATGGGAAAAATCATCTTATGACAACCCCCGCTCTTGGGCGGAGCGGGAGGTAGTGTCAGACTCTTACTGACTAAAAAACCCATCCCGTTCCTTCAAGCCTTCATACCGGGGCTCGAGCGCCCTTTCGGATTACCCTGGCCCCAGTAGGCTTCGACCCGGCTGGGCCCCTGCTGTTGCTGACAACTCCTTGAGGCGTGCGGGAACAGTGCGCGCCGTCGACGACTTGGGCTTGGTCCGGACGGTTACCGGACGGCCGGACAGCGAGCTACCCATTGCTCACCGTCCGCAAGCCCGCGCCTACGGTGGCTGGAAATCGGGATCGGAATCCCGGCGGCGAGAGCGCCGTTGCCTGATGCGGTCGGCCTCCTCCTTAGCATTACTGCTTAGCAGAAGTCGGCGACCGCCTGCCACTCCTCCTCGTTGTGCTAGTGATCGTGTCGTGTGTATTAAAATAGCGCAGGGCGAGCGGTCCTTGCTAATATTTAGTGTGTACATGTACATGCCCAATGACTGTGCCGAAAATCTTACTGAGTTTACGAGTTGTTTAGTGAGATCATCTCTGTGATTGAGAGCAGTGAAGTGAAGTCGATCTTTGTGTTGGGAGACTTTAACGCGCACCCAGGGACACGATTCTCACGTGAGTTACTTTTAACCTGTACAGATCAATCATGGTCTTGCGTTTATATAGAACTATTGCCGCAAGACTTGCATACTTTTACTAGCTCTGCCAACGGTTCCCTCCGCCGCTGGCTAGATTACTGTGTTGCCACGGAGGCCGAAAGGCATTTGGTAGAGAGTGCGTCTATTTTGTATGGCGTTTACGTCTCTGACCATATTCTGTTATTAATAGAATGTAACTTTAATCTAATCAAACCCAAAATGATTGAATCCAACATTTACTGTAACAAGGTTGTGTGGGGTGAGAGGGATCTAGAACAGATGAATAAGTATTTTGGTTACTGTAATAGCAACTTAAAACTAATAGATTTTCCTCCAGAATTTTGTAGTTGTGCTGATAATATGTGTCACAATCCTGAACATCAGTTGCTGATAGATAGGTTACATAATAAATCGATTTGTATTTAGAAAAAAGGAGCCGAACTCACTCATGCTGGTTCTGTTATGAAGCGTCATAAAGGAAGCTATGTGGTGGCGTGGAACAAACACGTCCGTGAGGCTCACCGTGATGCCCGACTGTGTTATCAAACGTGGTTGTTGTACAACAAACCTACTTCTGGATTTATTTATGAAAGTATGTGTGCATCACGAAATTTTTTTAAAAATAAATTAAAATATTGTGAAAACAATGAAGAGAAAATTACAATGGGTATGCTGGTATCTTGTCATAAAAGGAAACAATTTAATAAGTTTTGGAAATTAACGAATAAGTTAAAACATAGGTCGGGGATACCGGTGAGCGTCACGGGTGTGAGCGGCCCCACTGATATAGTTAATGCCTTTCAAAAACTTTTTGACGTCAAGTCGCGTTTGTGTGGCTACAGCGAACCGTCATATAGTGGCGCAGGGGCCGCCGTGACCGGGACGCCTACCGTCAGGTTCTCCACTAAAGAAGTCGCGACAAGTATACAGAACATGGTGAGGGAAAGTCCCCGGGTCACGACGGCCTCAGCGTCGAACATCTTAAATAAGCTGGGGTAAACTTATCGCGAGTACTTGCACTGATTTTTAAGTTATGTGTAAGTCATAGTTACTTACCTGTAGAACTTAGCGATGCGATCGTTGTGCCGGCAATGACTGGTGACGCCTCCGATATTTTCAACTATAGACCGATATCGCTTGCTACTATCTGTGCTAAGGTATTAGATAGTCTGCTTGATAAAATTCTAGCTAAACATATCGCTCTCGAGGATGGTCAGTTTGGTTTCAGACCTAACTTGTCAACGGATAGTGCAATTTTATGCCATAAGCAGACTGTCCAATAATATACGGACAGAAAGACTCCTGTTATAACATGTTTCTTGGATTTATCGAAGGCGTTTGACCTGGTAAATTATGACCTGCTTTGGCATAAGCTCACTCATGATACTACCGTCCCGGCTGATGTGAAATCACTGTTTGAATATTGCTACAGTACTCAAAAGAATAAAGTTAGGTGGGCTGAGGCTTATTCTGATATGTATGGGCTGGATTGTGGGGTGAGGCAATGGGGGTTTGAGCTCTCTTCGTCTTTTCAACTTAACATAAACAAACTGATAGGTGAGGTCAGTACCACTAATATTGGTTGTCACGTCGACGGTGTTTGTGTGAACAACATCAGTTACGCTGATGAATTGGTGTTGTTGAGCCCACCTATCGGTGCAATGAGGAGGCTTCTAAAAATTTTTGAAAGTAATGCGGTAGCTCACGGGCTCATATACAATACCAATAAGAGTGAATGGTTTTTTCGGCTGATATCATGATGATGATGAGATTTATTTACGTATAACGTCCAGACTAATGATTATACTATAAACTTTAGAAGGGGCTGCGTGCCAGATGCTATGCGCAGGGAACAGCGGAATATCATGATGCCAATGGTTTGTCACACGCTTTTCACCCACTGCTCAAAGTCTGCGACTTTACTGGTAAGGTTGGTTCGAAATCAAATAAATAATGATTGATGGTTTTGATGTATTTGATAGATTCTATCAAGATAAACTTGAACAATACGAGTAGGGTGTAGGTATTTCTGTCCATTAAGAAATGGAAAATAAATCGGCTATTTTATACTAGAGCTAGAAGGGTCACTAACTTTTTACTCAGTTTTTAGAGACTTAAGTTTTCGTTAGGGTATAATTTTGTGAAATAATTTAAAACTTGATCATTGTTCCATATTAAATTGTATTTAGGAATTGTGGGCCGCAACCAACAAATTCCTCCGTTCTTTAATTTTCTGGTGAATTTCACGTTCGTTACCACAAATGTACCTAATTAAGTCACGTTCAGACTTTAGGATTTGGATGTGAGGAGACTTTTAAAAATGTATCACTAATAATAAACGCAGTCTTTAAAATAAAGAAAATGGATGAAAATACGTAAAAGTAAAAAAAAGTCCAAGATATTGTGTGATAAGAGTTCATGTGGAAAATTAAACGAAGTGACATCATTCAGGTTTCTTATATTTTTCCACAATTTCACATTATATCAAAATCCAGCAACTCTACTAGCGTCGCTCAACCCAACATAAAACAGTCTTACCCGGAAGTCAAAATGCTAACCCATTTCTTTAATAACACAATTTCAATAAGTCACATAAATTGACAAACTAATTAATTAATTATGATTATTTACGTTAATAGAAGATGTTGGTATATAAGCTAAAATATTATAATCAGATGTGATTAACAGTCTATATTTCCAAGGTAATCAATTAATGCAAAGGTTTCAAATAATTAACATTATTATACTGTCTCAATGTCGACGAGCTTGCGCTTCAGGGAGATCGGCAGATCACCCTTCATTAGCGTCTTCATGGACCAGTAGCTTTTCCAGGCGTTCTGGATTCGCCGATCGATCTCCTTTTCCTGTCGGTTTTCGAAAGATACTAACTGGCCCAAGTAGATATACTCATCGACATAATGTATTTCCTGCGCATCTACCTCGACCCTACATTTGATGCTGTTAGTCATCACCTTTGTTTTGGACCGGTTCATTGCAAGTCCCACCTTGAGGCTAGCCGTGCTCAGTTCTTGGAGCATTGATTGTAGCTCCTGAGCCGTGGGGGCAAAAAGGACTATATCGTCGGCAAATCGGAGATTTGTTAGCCTCTTGTTACCGACGTCAATGCCTTTGGTGTACCATGAGGCTGCCAGTGACTTAAATACCTCCTCTAATGTGCTTGTGAACAGTTTGGGAGAGAGCGGGTCACCTTACTTAACACCTCTTTGAATTTTAAAAGATGGTCCTGAGGTATTTAATTTAATGTTTGCGAAACTATTAGAGTAAATGATTTTTAATAAGTCTACGTATTGTTTTTCAAGGTACTGGTTTTCAAGAGAAGCGAAAATTTCATTGTGACGAACACTATCGAAGGCTTTCGCGTAGTCGGCAAAGGCCAGATATAATGGGATATTAAATTCTGTGTATTTTTCTATTACCTGGTTAAGTGTTTGAGGATGGTCAGTTGTGGAGAAGTTAGGGCGAAATCCGGCTTGTTCTGGTGGCTGGTGTTTGTCCAGTTTTTCATCAATTCGGTTATGTATGACTTTGATGAAAGTTTTATAAATATGGGATGTTAGACTTATTGGTCGATAATTACCGATATCACTTTTATCGCCTTTTTTATGCAAAAGGACAATATTTGAATGACACATGGCACTTGGTACTTTTCCTGTTTGGAGTATAGTATTGAACAGGTTAGTTAGGTGGGGAAGCAAAGTTTGAGCGCCGATTTTTAGAGCTTCCGTGGTAATTCCATCCTCCCCAGGACTTCTATTAAAATGCATAGTAGTAAGTGCTTTATGCACTTCATAACCGTTTATTGGGGGAATGGATTCTGAAGTACTGTATTCTGTATTGTATTCTGGTGCAGGATGATCAGAATATAAAGATTTGTAAAATGTTGTGGCTATATCCATTATTCTGTCTCTACTGTACTGTTTTGTTCCATCACTATCTGTTAAACTATTAATCCAAGCTCTTCCGTTTGTGACGCCTTGTTTTAAAATTCTCAAAGATGTGTTCTTTTCTAGAGCAGTTTTAACTAAATTTGTGCTAAAATTCCTTAAATCTTTCCTAATACTTCTTTTAACTTCTCTATCAATTATTCTATATATTATGTGTATCCTGCCCATCCTAACCTACGGTGCTCAGACCTGGTCTCTCACCGAACTACAAAAGTTTCGCCTTGGGGTTTGCCAGAGAGCTGTGGAGCGCAGCATTCTGGGCGTAAAAAGAACAGACCGAATACGAAACGACACGTTGCGCTCCATAACAGGTATCATAGACGTGGGCAAAAAGGCTGCCAGGCTCAAATGGGACTGGGCGGGTCATGTCAGCCGCATGCATAGAGACCGCTGGGCGAGCGTCGCCACACAGTGGGTCCCTACTGAAGTAAAGCGCCGTCGAGGTCGGCCTAGAAAGAGGTGGCGGGATGATCTGGACGCGTACCGTGAGGACTGGTTTGAGACGGCGCAGGAGAAAAAAGTTTGGAAGGACTTGGGGGAGGCCTTTGCCCAGCAGTGGGACAGCAACGGCTAAATTAAAAAAAATACTGTCTCAATGAATTGATAGATGGCGCTATTGTGAGTTGGAACAAATTGTATAGTTATGTAGATCAAGCTTATGTTCCACCAGGTGTCTTGACTAGCCGGTAGATGGCGTTTATGATGACGCTGGGCTACACAATTGTAACACTCGGCCATCCTGTTATTGTCGTGGTCCTCCACGAAGTTGAGCTCCCTCTCCTTTAGCAGCAGTAAAGGCACCAGAATTTTTGGTGATATCTGGAAGAGAAGAACAAGCCCACAGTATATTGAATATTGATATATGTAACAGCATTAATAAATTTTGTTTTGGTAATTTCATCATGTAGATATTTTTTCACAACAATTACAGGATAAATTCTTTATAATATAGGTACCATTTTTAAACAAGTAACAGCTTATTTTTTTATTGTTTAGCATATTCTTCTTTTATATTAAAACTCCAGTTTTAATTCTTTACACTATACCATTTATATCTAATTACTGAGTAGGTTTATTTTTGATGCCACTAAGATTATTTTCATTTTTTTTTAATGAGACAATGAAGTTATATTCAAATTAATTTGCTTTCACACAGATTGTTACATATCTCACATCACTAGGAGTCTCAACATAGCGAGAAATTTCGTGGCTGGCGTGAATATGTTGACATGTCTAAAACCGCAATTTGTCAGGACGGCCATTTTTTTTATAGTGTTTTGACTTCTTCTGATAAATCGAGGAATTACTTTTACGTGAGTGTTTTATGTATACCTACATAAGGTTATTTTAACCCACCTTTCGAATGGTAATAGTATATAGACGAAATTGCTTATAGTTTAGCAAATAATAGATATATCAAATCGTTCACCAACGACTTATCAATTTATTCACCGAGTTGTCAATTTATTCACCACAGTTATCAACTTATTCACCTTCTGACTGGTATTGGATGTATATAATAATTAGTATGTTAAAAAAAATATTTTAGTGAGAAACTGTCATTGTCAATAGATGACAAACAGATTATGAATATAAATAAATGTTGATTTGTTAAAAACTACTCGTACACTTAATTTTTGTTGTACTAACTGAAGAAACAATAAATAGAAATAGCAAAGAAAAGTGCCTTGTACCAAACTTAGATTACATTGCTAGCTGATATATTCTGCCAATAAGTCTTTAGCTAATTAATTATCGAAACGCGGGCCGTGCTGCGGTCTCTCTAACGGTGCCAGATTGACTATTGGTACATCGAAGTGCGGAAGTGTTTCTACAAAAACGCCACCATATCAGTCCGACTTCAGGATCAGACCTCGAAACCTATCCTCTTAAACCAGAGTGTAAACCAGGGAGATGTAATTTCTACGAAACTATTCACGGCAGTATGAAGGATGTCTTCAAGGTTCTGGAGTAGTGAGGCCTGGGCATTAATGTTGATGACGAGTACATCACTTAGATTTGCTGACGACTTAGTATTACGGCTTAGACTCAGGAGGAGCTCAGTACAATACTCGGTAGTCTCAGCAAAGCTTCCGAAAGAGTGGGACAGATAGTTCAGTTGGGTAGTTCTGACTTCAAGAAAGAGGACAACCGTCGAATCCGGTTTGGCTGGGTAGTGTTTGGGAAATTGTGCGGTATCGTCTCGTCCAATATATTTTGTGTAACGTATGAGAATACGCAGTATCTCAAAACGAAAGTCTGTAACCAGTGAGTGTTGCCAGTGATGACATATGGCGCTGAGACGAGGTCGCTCACAATGAGCCTCATCAGAAGGCTTAAAGTCACCCAAACAGAACTGGAAAGGGTCTGTGCTCTAAGTTTCCTTTGGTGATCGCATCAGAAATGAAGATATCTGCAGAAAAACCAAGATTACCGACAAAGCCTAAAAATCGCGTTACTTAAGTGCAGTGAACAGGGCACATTGCTCGTAAAACAGATGATCGATGGGAACGGAAGGTTCTAGAGTAGCGACCACATACCGAGAGACATAGAGTTGGAAGGCCTCCTATAAGGTGGACCGTTGACCTAGTGGGGGTCACGGGAATCTGGTGGATATGTGACGCATAGGACCGGTCGTTATGGTGATACTTGGGAGATGCCTATGTCCAAAAATTATATGGTGCTGTATTAGTAGCTGATGTACTGGCTAATTCGGCTTCGGTGTTATTTGAATTGTTGAGAGCGGCATCTGGTAGCTCACGAACTTAGCAAAGTTTACTTGATTCAATGAATTATTTGGGGTGCCGTCTATAATATGCAGTAGTTGTTTAAATTGTGTGTTTATATATTATAGCAAGCTTTTATAGCGTGGTATAACCTATATAATGAATACTAGAGTCATTTGAGTTCCTATGGCCACCTTCCGGTTCCATCATCAGATCAGCTCTATGTTATAATAATTTTGCATTGTCATTTAATGTATATACGCATGCAAAATTTCAGCTCAATCAGTAACCGGAAAGTGGATCAAATTTTATTTGCAAGATTTGATAACAGACATAAAAATATCGGGACAGGTGAAACTAAATAAAAGCTTGTAAAAACACTTTTTTCTTTTAAAATGTCTATCCAAGAACAGTTATGTTTAAGTTAGCGACTGAAATTGTATTCATATACGTTTAAATATTATTTATTATTAAACTAGCTATACCCGTGACTTTGTTCGGGTGATTGTCGAAAACTAAAATGTATCACTTAGTTATGAGAAAAACTCGAATATTTTTAATACAATTTAGGTGTAAAAGTTGTCAACTAAACAATATTACAAAGTATTTTATAACCGTCTTGTGGTGATAACTATATTTGTTACGTTTAGGATACAAAACTTTAGTTGGCTGCAACTTGATATTGTCTGTGCGATAAAAGAACCGTCGTGGCGTAAAGTGAAAACAACATTAAAGATTTTAAGTAGCAACCCAACCCAGCCATCCGTCAAATGCCAAACGTCATATAATATTGGCACCGGCTTGTTTATTATGTTATTTTATTGTGATTTTTAATTGAAATCTTCAGAAATGTGATAAAAAATTTCACTGAGCTGCAAGGGAAATAATGTTTAATATATTACAGTTTTTCCAAAGATAACAAATGGCAAATCACATCATTATTGATCAAAACAAAGTCACGAATTTGGGAAACATTGGTATGCTGTTTTTTTGGTACGTAACACTTTTATTTTAATGTTTTTAGACTTCCTAGATAAACTCCTGTCCCTGTTATCTCCAAATATATATAAATAAAACGAAAATTCATTTAAACATGACGATATTTATTTATTTTGTTTTGGTCAATATTTTCTATGGCTAGTATAAAGAGTATTGATACTTTAAATTTATAATACGTTTCGACTAACTTAGAATAATTCTTTTCAGGCTTGAGTACGGATACAGTAACTAAAATAAAAAAGAGCAAGTGCGAGTCGGACTCGCGCACTGAGGATTCTGTACAAATTTACCTATGAAATTATTTCCCGAATTGAGTTACGAAGATTTTTCCGAATTACAAACAATTTTTTTTTGTGGCGTATCTACAAATTTACAATTTTCAGATTTTTCCCTGTACTTGTTCTATGAGACCTTGATTTATGCCAAATTTCAGGATTTAAGGTCAACGGGATTCACCCTATGAACTTTGATTCGCTTGATTATAGAAATATACGTTTTTTTGCGATATAAACGGCCGTATCTTTTTTTTTCGTTCACTCTGAAGTCTGATTTTTTCACAACTTCAAAAGACCGCAGACTTGAGCGTATGGTTTTAATTTTAACTCGATACCTCCAAGCGTTAAAAGGTCGTAACAGATAAACAGACGGACAACCAAGTGATCCCAAACATCTTATATACGAGATGGTCCCTTACAGGCTAAATAGATTTTTTACAAAGCAATATTACAAATTCTGAAGTGTACTTTGTTTTCATAGTCATTAAGTTCATATTTTTCATAGATTAGCAAAAGGGAAAAATGTAATGAGGAAGACAACGAGAAAGTGGTAGTGTGTTCCATTTTTACCTTTATACTTAACTAGGGCAAACATAAACTTGCTGTTAGCTACAATATTCCAGTCAGTGATAATAGACCGATCCCAGTCAAAGTGATAGAACCATTTTCATTGGCACTGGGTAAGTGGTCGCTGGTGGAATTCAAATTCAAATTCAAATTTCAAATTCAAAACATTTATTTCAAATAGACCATTTACAGGCACTTTTGAATAGTCAAATGTCGGTCAGTCCAAGAAAAGTGAAGCTAAATTGCACGTTCCAAAGAGTAGGTCTCTATGGAGAAGAACGTGCAAGAAACTCCATGGACACTCTTTTAAATCATATTATGTGTTACATATAATGCTTGGTTACATATTACTTGTTGCTTCTATAATGTGAGCACAATGTCGATAATGAAATAAAAATTTAAAATAATTAAAAGATAGAAACTGAATTAAACCACTGGCAGCTAAGAGATGACCAGTCCCATCTGACGGCACCCGTTCACGAGCATGACGCGTGCATCAGCCCCACTCAGCTCAACCATTTTGAAGGGAACTGAACGACCCAATAACACGTGCCACCAACAGCGAGACATTTGAGTGAGCATGACAAACTCTCAACTGCCATGCTCGTAATGTCAAAAAAAAAAAAAAAAGTTGTAACCTAATAAAAATGCTCCATGGTGCTTCACATTCACAAACTTGGAAAAAGTGCTTCTACATTATACAATGCAATTGTGTCTTTCAAATTAAAAAATAATAATATTAGTTTCCAACTAATCAACTAATTAGTACGCCCTAGTGGTAGTGGAGCTGGACCAGCATTGAGCCAAGCATTTTTATCTTGAATATAATCCTCCAACTTATAATATGCTTGCCTGCATAGTGTGCGTTTAATACAAGATTTAAATTTCGTTTCATTGAGTTCTAATATTTGGGGTGGTATTTTATTATAACATTTCAAACAGTACCCCATGAAAGAAGAGGCCACTTTAGCCAGTCTGAAACCTGGTTGAACTAATTGATCCCTATTTCTTGTAACATAATTATGTCTATCGCCTCTTTTGCTAAAAAGATGAAGATTTTTTCTAACATACATGATGTTTTCATAGATATATTGACAAGGTACCGTCATTATGTTAATATCTTTAAACAGTTCCCTTAAAGAATCGCACCGGTGGAGATTGTAAATAGCTCTGATGGCTCTTTTCTGTAATATAAAGATTGACTCGATGTCTGCAGCCCGTCCCCATAGTAAGATACCGTACGACATGACACTATGAAAATAACTAAAATAGACTAGTCTAGCGGTATCAACATCCGTAAATTGGCGGATTTTTCTAACAGCATATGCAGCCGAGCTAAGCCGTCCTGCAAGAGATGTTAAGTGAGGACCCCATTGTAGCCTAGAGTCAAGCGTAATCCCCAAGAAAACTGTTTTATCAACAAATTCTAGTTTCTCATTGTTCAATACTATGTCGCAATCACTACTTATGACATTTGGTAAGGAAAATCTTATGCATTTAGTTTTTTTCCCATTTAGAACCAGATTATTAGCAGTGAACCAGTTTTGGACCTGCAATAAAGCGTTATTTTCATCGTCAAGATTATTAGTCCTTCTATTTATCTTAAAAATCAAAGAAGTGTCGTCAGCAAACAACACCATATTAAGTTTATTTTTCAACAAATAGGGTAAATCATTAATATAAACTAAAAATAAAAAAGGACCTAAAATTGAACCTTGGGGTACCCCCATTTTCACATTTAATCCCGACGAATTGACACCGTTTATTTGAACTAGTTGCTGTCTGTCATTCAAATACGATTTTAATAAGCTTAACGCTGTTTTGCCTAGTCCGTAATGCTCCAGTTTCAGGAGTAATGTTTCGTGAACCACACAATCAAACGCCTTAGACAGGTCGCAGAAGATGCCTATAGCATCTTGTGCCTCCTCCCACGCATTAAAAATGTGTTTTAGTAAGGAGACACCAGCGTCAGTTGTACAACGTCCTTTGGTGAAACCATACTGTTTATCGTGTAAGATGTTATTGGTGTTAAAATGATTAAGCATTTGATTTAACATCACCTTTTCAAATATCTTGCTAAAAACCGGCAAAACGGACACCGGCCTATAATTATTAGTGTCTTTACTGTCTCCGGATTTAAAAAGTGGTATCACTTTACTATATTTCATTAGATCCGGAAAGACTCCTTGATCTATACACAAATTAAATATTAACGCTAAGTACGGCGCTACAGTCTCAATAATTGAGGTACAAACTTTGATAGACATACCCCATAGATCTTCTGTCAATTTAATCTTGATTTCTTTAAAAGCTTTTATTACTGTTATGGGGTTTATATGTTTAAAGTTAAATTCAGTCGAACAGGCTGCAACGTTCGCCTGCAATAAACCAAAAGCATGCGATGGCGACGAATTTAGGGCTTCAGTAGTTTTAATTGGAATACTGGTAAAGAAATTTACAAATTCTTCTGCAACTAGTTTGTTATCGCTAATAAGACCATGATGAGTCTCCAATGTGTAATCATTATTATTTCTTTTGTTTCTGTTGGTTTCATTATTTATTATATTCCAAACCGTTTTTATTTCTATGAAGAATCTAGGAAATTTCTATGAAGAAATTTCTATGAAGAATCTACCTAGATAGACAGTACCTACAGCAGTTTCTTCACGCTATTTTCCTTTACCAGTTCGTGTTTGTATTTAAATGTTCATCATCATTACAATCGAAAGACGTCCACTGTTCGACATAGGCCTCCCCCAGGTGTCGCCACAATTAACGGTTTGTTACTCATTACGCAAAAACTTATAAACGGATGAATTTAAGGATAAACGTTGCAATAATATAGCTTATAACCTATATTTTTGCTAAGTTTCATCACGTGAGCAAGTTCAATAAATAGGCTACTAATATTATAAATGCGAAAGTTTGTGAAGATGGATGGAGGTAGTCGTATGTATGGATGTGTCGCGCAAAAACTACTAGACAGATGAACTTAATCATAAACATTGCAATAATATAGCACATAAGCTATAACTTTGCAGTTTCATTAGGTGAGCAAATTCAGCCAATCGGATAATTTTTATTATAGGGTGAAGCCGCTGGAAGAAGCTAGTCTAACATAGTTTCAAAATATCAAGATTTAACAGTCGCACTATAATGACGTCACAATGTTGCTTACATAACAAAAACGATATTTATCTACAGCAGCGCCCTCAAATCCCACGATGGTTTACTTTCCGCACAGACTCTATCTCAATATGTCAAGATTTAAACATTTCCTTAAGATGTCCATAACTTGACAACTCAATTTGTTAATTGAGATTGATTGATTTTTTGTTTTGTTTGTTTGTTTGTTATTTGTTAATAAGAAGAAAAAGTAAACTATTTTGTGTATTAGTTGAATTATCAAATAATGAATATTATTTTGGTCACTGTGCATAACTTGATAAAATGATATATCAACAAAAACACGTCAAAATGAGAGATGTCAATATACTACCACAGTAGATTGCTCCAAAATTAAGATACATTTGGACGTGTCAATATTTTCCTATAAAGTCCTAGAGCGTAGAATGCATAGAGCCAATTAAAAAAAAATCATGCAAGTCAACTTGTCAATGTTTTCACGCCAGACACGGTATGTACTCAGACTTAAATGCAGCATAGCTAGATAAATTAATACACAAAACATACGCCCTATAAGTATAACATAGCAGTAAGACTAATATGCTCATAGAATTATCTTAGGAATACTTAACTGTTTTATCACAAAGAACAGTAGGATTAATATTCTCAGAGATCAATATTAAGAATATATATTATATATCTGCTGGATCACACTGTATATAATCAATTAGTTCTTTACACCTACACCTTATTCTCCGTTTCACATAGACTTATGGTAAAAGACATTCACATACATCTATATGATACAGTATAGCAGAATATACACCGCTAGAGGAGACAATTTTTTTTGTTTGGAGTTTGGGCCCACTACAAATTGTGGCGTATGTAGTTTATTCCGGATATATTAGCAAAACTATAACTAACCGGAATACTGTGAAATACGACAGTCAAAACATAATAATATAATAATAATAATAATACTTTATTGACACAAATCCTTACAACATGATAAATATCAGTTAAGTTAAAATAAATAAAGGCGCACAAAAGTTGACACCCTGACTCCTAAACTAGGAATACCTGTGACTTAGGAGCCAGTATTCTACTGCTACTTGGACACTATAAACCCTTTTAAAAGATTTTATAGAGTTGGTAAGCTGATATTGGACTAAAGAAAGTACATATTAAAAAGAATTAAAGAAAAATAAAAGTTAAATTAAATTAAAATTAAAAGTAAAATGACTGTTGAGTTGCTTATGTGTGTGTGATTGAGAATCGTGTTTGTGATGTGTGAGTGTGTGTGGGTATGAGGGTGTGTGGGTTTGAATGTGGTGGTATCGAAAGAGTGTGTTTAAGTGGGAACAAGCCAAGTGTCTTCCACCAGACTAAAGATATCGGTGACTCATGATTGTGTTACGCGTGTTGTGTGTAATGTTGAAAATTATGAGGGACCGATTAGTAGTTTCTCAGTTTGAGCGTAGTTCAGGAGATGCAACATGTTCTGCACCTTAGTTTTTACTTCATGCTTGCATAACCTCACAATTTGTGTGATCTTATTTATATTTCTGTAGACCAGAGAACTCAACACATACAGCTGTCTTCTGGCAAAGGTGGTTCTATGAGTCGGAGTTGGGCAAATTATTCTTTGACCCCGTTTATTTGAATCTGGGAGTGGTACCTGGTTATGCTTCCAGAGAGTGGTTTTAAGCAGAAATAGCTGTCTAACAGTTAAAAGTTTGAGCTCGGTGTACAGCTGATGAGTCGGATGGCGAAAGGGTTTTTGAAGCATAACCTTAAGTACTGCCCTTTGTGCACGCTCCAACTCAAAGAATTTAGTTTTGGCTGATCCACCCCAAGCCAAAATACAATAACCGATGATGGACTGGCAAAGTGCAGAGTAGACCATTTTTAAAGTCTCCAAGTCAGCAGAGTTCCGCAATGACTTGAAGAGGTGAATTGTTTTCCTGACTTTGCTGGAAGTACACTCTATATGCTTGTCCCATTTCAATCCATCATCGATCATCACGCCCAAATATTTGACAGATGTTTGTGAGGGGAGCTGCAAGCAGGAGCAGATGGAGGTGTTCTGACAGGTATGACTGTGAGCTCTAATTGAGTATGTGTTTGGAGGTTTCGTACTAGAATTTATAGAAAACGGAATGTAATTTGTTTTTTGTAGGTTCAGTGTTAGCAGATTTTCGCTTAGCCATTGTATGACACTTCGCAGTGATTTTTCAGCATTGTTTTTCACCTCAGCCCAGCTCCCACCATGTACTACAATGGCTGTGTCGTCGGCATATGTAAAAATATTAGCAGATGGTAGACTGAGGGTGCACAAATCATTAATGTAGATAAGGAAGAGTGTTGGGCCGAGGACACTGCCTTGCGGAACTCCGTATGATATTATCTCATCTGCACTGGTTTGTGCTCCTATCTTCACACAGATTTTACGGTCTATCAAGTAACTTTTGAACAGATCGTGAACAAAATGACTCTCATAATAACCTAAAATCTCACAAGAGCGATTGTCTAATGAGTGGATATTGTCCTTGTTATTTTAAGTCAAAATAGAGCACTGTTCAATAGTATATAGTATAAAACAAAGTCACGTCTGTACTACGTGACAGATTTTGATGTGATTTACACGATTTGATAGACTTATTCATGAATATGGATTAGATGTATATCGAAATATATGTTTAGAAAGAAATATTTCTAAATAGCGCGGCTTTTGCCGGCCATTGACTGTAAACCTAAAATAATAAGGGGCGGCGCTCACTGCCAGCATGGCACATGGCAGGTCGCGCTACGGCATGCCTTGGCATCTCGCGGAATGCCGTGGCATCGTACTGATAGCCCAGCCACTCAGTCAGTCAGTCACATCAATCAGTTTTGCTAATCTCTTTCCGTGCTCGGTCAGTGTGAGAGGCAAAAAAATGTGCGCACAAGTGTGTCTTTTCCTTCCCTTGCCCCCGCGCATCGACCGGACCACATTAACCGAAATGACCACTGCGCAAGTTTCAACCGTATTAATTCAACTAATAGCAATCATAATTCCTAGACACAAAGTCACACATTACGTCTCGCAAAATGCAATGGCGCGCCGCGGCATGCCACAGTATGCCGCGGCGCGTCTTAGCATCGTGGTATGGAAATAAAGTAACATAAATTCTAAACTCTTTGAAATAAGATTCAAATTAACTTGATTTGTAATAAAATCGTTTGCCGTGCCATGCCGGCAGTGGGCGCCGGCCCTAAGGTGATTTGTAAGGAGAAAAAAAAACACATAGGAATGTCATGAAGTATTTATTACTGTTCATCATCATCATTTTCAAAGTCATCTCTTAAAAGCAGTATTTCATCTTCTTCTTCATCAAAAACCGGCCAAGAGCGTGTCGGGTCACGCTCAGTGTAGGGTTCCGTAGTTTCCCGTCCGTCACAATAAGTGTACCCACTGGTGTGGCGGTTTTCCCTATTTGGTCGATAATATATAATAACCCTCGGAAGGAATGGAATGACACCCCTGCCCAAACAAATCAGCAACTCAGCAAGATCACTCACCTTCAACCGTTGAACCGCGTGGTCTGGTCCGAACTTTCTTGAGGCTGTAATCGCTAGGCTGCCGGTGACTTGACGGGTGTCGGTATAGCGGATGAGGGCTCTCGACTCAGCTCAATGCTAGAGGAGAGGTTTCGCGGCGATACTTAGAAAAGAAATCTATAGCGGTGGCTCGATTTGCGATTAGCGTCTGCGATATGCGCCCACGCCCGGTCGCGGTCAGTATAGGACTGGTTTGCGTCGCTTTACTCGCCAGAGGAAGCGAGAGCGAGACAGCCGAACTGAATTGCCAGGTTGAAGCGAGACAACGGTATTCGGCTTTGCGATCCCGCCAATCGCTGACACGCAGAACAATGGCGTCATCATTTCTCCCGGGGTTGAAAATACTAGGGATTTTCGAAAGGAAGGAATATCGGGATAAATAATTGTAAAGGGAAGTGTTTAAACAAAATGCAAGCGAGAGGATATTGATATAATAGATACAAATATAGGAATATATAATATATATATACATAGCGTAATTGCTGCGGAGTTATATTATTGCGAAGGTAGAGGACATAATTTGACAACTGGTCTTTTATAAGTCCCAGTCGCAGTCCGTACTAAAGCGATACGTGCGATACCATCGCTTCCCGGAAATACCTGTTCAACAATGCCCGTAGGCCAACGAAGCGGTGGCGTGTCGTCTTGATGGATAAGATGCCTATTTTCGAAAGGAATGTTAGCGTTCGTTAGTCGACCGCCAACGCGAAGCAAATCATTGCTATCAAGGAATGGATCCAATTTCCGTAAAGAAGGCGAAGGTAAATTACATTTAGATATGTTTTTTATCTCTTCACTAAAATATTGAAGCTGCAGCGCACGTAGAATAGCGAGTTCTGCAGCGTCAAAATGCGAAGCTTCAAGCGGTAGGTCAGGTAACCTTTTTATAAAGCGTAAGACACGCACAACAACTCGCAACAGCTTCTTCCACGATGAAATTCGAAGTGCGAGCTCAAGAAGCGGATGTGATGTAATGTTTACATCAGATAAAGCGGTAAGAGTAACCGAAGATTTCTTTTCAGGTAGGTCTTCAATATTAGAAGCCTCAAAGGGAGCGATAGGCCACTGAGATACAGTGCCACGTGCCCAAGTAGGGCCATTCCACCACAAGGGGTGATCAATTAATTGTGAGGGTAGAAGACCCCGCGAGACGCAGTCACTGGGATTGTCAGTCCCGTTTATATGAAAAAAGCGGTCAGGAGACACATTGTCCTGAATTTTACTCACACGGTTAGCGACAAAGATTTGCCAACGGTGCGGTGAAGAATCCACGACAGTGCGATAGTGGAATCCGAGAAAGCGAAGATTTCCTTTATAGGATAGCGATTATTAAAGGTGGTGTGAACTTGCTTAATAAGTTCAGAAAGGAGAAGAGCTGCACACAATTCAAGCCGTGCTAGTGTTACAGTCTTAAGCGGAGCGACCTTGGATTTGGAACATACCAGATGTATACCGGTGTTCCCATTAGGATATGTTACGTGCAAGTAGATCACGCAACCATAAGCCTTGAGGCTTGCGTCTCCAAAGCCGGGCAGATGCACAATGCATCCAGCGGATATGCCTAAATGGCGCGGTATTTGCAATTTAGATAAAAGCGGTAATTCAGTTTTGAATTCAATAAAGCGGTCTACAATAGACTGAGGCGGTACTTCATCCCAGTCAATCTTAGCGAGCCACAACTCTTGCATTAAAAGTTTGGCGAATACAATAACAGGAGCGACTAAGCCCAACACATCAAATAGGCGAGCAATAGTAGAAAGAATAGCACGCTTGGTGCTCTTAGCAGGCGTAGCAGTAACAGTAAAAGTGAATGCGTCAATTACAGGTAGCCATTTCAAGCCCAGGACCTTGAGCGAGTCACCATTATCATTAAACTCGATAGAAGCTCGGTGCGATTCAGGCAAGCAAGCAAGTAGCTCGGGCGAGTTGCTTGCCCATTTTACAAGGTCAAATCCACCAGACTTAAATAGCGAGATTAATTCATGCGCAAGCAGAATACCTTCCTTGGCAGTGGGCACAGAAGAAGTTAGGTCATCCATGTATACAAGGTGCAGTTTTAAAAGTGCAAAAAAATTCAGGAGGTAATTATTTTAGTGATTCTCGACCCGAATCAATAATAAAATGAGTAGGTATTTTTTTATTTTTTTTTCTTATTTATGGAAATCGGTATGTGTGAACTACCTTTTTTTAAGACGCTGCCAGTCTGATACCTCCCTTATAACCGCGCTTTCACACACACAAACGCACCATTATTTAAACCGCGCTTTCACACACATACACGCAACGTAAAGCACCAATCATCTCCCGCACTGCACACCCTAGCCACGCCCCCGCGCCATCGATCAATCGATCAAGTTTAGTGTAACTGATGCCGCCGACGTGTGCATACACGCGCTTGCAATATTCGCCCACAGCGCCTTCGGTTAACGGTTGCGGTATTTAGTGATGAAAGATGACAGACCAATACTCCAATGTAGAGTTAGTGGAGATAGTCTGCTTGTTTGCTATCAGTGGAAACATCGTAACGTCCATCTCAAAGGGTAATGCTGGCTGCTACGCAAAGACTCCGCGAGTTTCGACGATTCGGCGTTCCCCGGCTTGCTGACGGTCGCGGCAACGAAGGCCTGCTTGTCGCCTTGCAGTAAAATATCCTGGAATACTTCAAGCGAGAGCCACGGGCCAGCACGCGGGATGCTGGTCTACGGTTTGGTTTCCTCACAACGGTCGGCAAGTACGTTACGTGAAAAGGTGATCACTAGTGATTAGTGCTTTCGACACTTTAAAACGAATGTGTTTGTGCTACGAAATTAAAAGAAAATCAGCAACGTCGTGCTAGACTGCTGTCTGTTTGAACAACACCTCCAGGTAACATAAGTACCTGCTTAGGTATTTTATTTTATTAGTAAGTACTTAAAAAGTCATTTGTAAATACGTTGTTAGCCGAATCAATTTGATTACTGTAAATAAGTTGATTTAAAAATTTTAACTACGGTAAAAATACCTACCTAACAGGCAAGATAAATCACTTAAAAACCTACCTATCTACGTAACTAGCACAAATTATCTTGAAGTGTTTTTTGTCGGTCCTCAGCCCTTTAAAAAGTAGGAAGGGAAATTTCACATCCACCAATTTAATCTACAAATAAAAACGAAATTATTACGGAATACTGACCTTGAGAATGACATTACCTACAGACTGCGTCTGGTAGGTACGTTCATGTACCACTGCGTATCTAAATATCGCGCGCGTGCGCTCCATGATACCTACGGACGGAGGCACGGACGCCTTATAAGGTTTATTGATCTCGGCCTAACATTTTATTCATCAGCTGATACGTAAGTACCTATCGAAGCGACGTCAACGTGACTTTTTAAAAGATTTTCACATTGTGATGATGCTTAAAAGTGAGTAATTAAATAGCGAAATTTAAGACATTAATGTACATTATGATCATCGAATTCGATCTACATCTAAGGTTAAATTATTCATTTCGTAAAATAAGTGGGCGGAGCCTCGTACAGGTTGATGCACTCACACACACAGTGACACGGCGTGCGATAAATCGCAACGGGTGATTCTGTTTTTTTTTTAAGAAGTTTATTTAGAGAGTTATTCTGAAAAACGGTGAAAATTAAAAAATAAAAATGACAAGTTTTACTGATTATTGACCAGGCATCGTATTTTTATATGATTATTAATGAGTTTTATTACAACCTCCTGAAATATTGTGCAGTTTTAAAACTGCACCTTGTAGGTCACTAGTAGCGACCTCTGCTGCGCGGGGGAAGCGTGCAATCTCGTCGCAAGCTAATTGGCGGATTGTGCGCATTGCTAGGAACGGACTAGAACGGAGGCCGAAAGCGACTGAATTAAACTGAAAAACCCGAAGCGGTTCATTTTCAAAACGGTACAAGATTTTTTGAAACTTACGATCGTTTTCACATAAGCCTATACGAAGATACATTTGCCGTACGTCGGCCGTAACCGCAATTTCAAATTGGCGAAACCTTAGCAATAGCGTAAATAATTCAGCCTGGAGATTGGGACCTGTATGAAGTAAGTCGTTAAGCGATGTACCTGAATCGGTTTTAGCGCTCGCATCTAACACAATGCGAGTTTTAGTAGTGGTCTTATCAGGGCGCACTACAGCGTGATGCGGAATGAAGTAGCCGTCGGCTAACGCGGATGGAGTATACGGTATCTCCGATAAATATCCTTTTTGTAAATAATCTAATATTATTTCGTCATATGCCTCGCGTAAGGCAGGCAGCGCGACAAACTTTCGCTCGAGTGCGACTAATCGCCTTTGAGCGACAGTTTGCGAATTACCTAAAGTTTTAGGATCTCCCTTAAACGGCAAAGACACAATATATCTACCCGAAGACTTGTCGCGTTTTACGGATTACTGATATAAACGCTCACACTCGCGGTCATTCGGGCTCATATTATGTTTTAAGCTTGGCAACTCCTCGAGTTCCCAAAATTTCGAAATTGAATCGTTTAAATTTTCTTCTAATAACGGACCGAAGGACCAAGTCTTATGACTAGATTCGATGCTAAGTATCTCACCCATAACAACATGACCGAGCGTGGTCTGGAGTGCGTAGGGTGCGAATCGAGCGTCCATTGAATCGCTCGCCGATTGTGATAATGAAGATATACGTTTGCCTCCGAGTAGTAAATGAGGGAACAGCTGTGCACCTAAAATTACGTGTATTTCCCCTGGCAAATACCACAATTCGTCAGCTAATTGCAAGTCTGCAAATTCAGAACAAACTTCGGAATTAATTTCGCGAGTGGGCAAATTATCACTAATTTTATCGATTACTAAACAGTTAAAAGTATACTGAGAATCTGATAAACGCGATTTAATTGTGAGCAAAACGAACCCTAAAACAGGCGTATTAATTGAACCTACAGTTTTAATCGTAGAATTAATGAGCGGCTGAATGTTTAACTTTAATTGTTTAACACAAGAAAGCGTAATTATGTTGTTTTGCGAGGCACTATCGATCAAACATCGAATAGTAAAATGTTTACCTTTTGTAAGTACAAACACTCTTGCGGTAGGTAACGCAATAATGTTATTGACCTGTGACGTAATCAAGTCGGCGCCGTTCATTTTCCCGCGAGGACGTACATCGTATTTAGTCTCAGAGCGGCGAGTTAACTGACCACACGCATGTAAACAAATTGAATTTGCGGCGCACGCCGGTAGCGGTGCCGCCGTCTCGGACGGCGGCGCGGTGGCAGACTGCGCCGACGCGCTGTTCACGTTTGGAGATTAAAACATCAATCAAAGTTACAACGAACTACAAGAACTTTTATATTATGTTACTTGCTGCTACGGAACCCTCCATGGGCGAGTCCGACTCGCACTTGGCCGGTCTTTTTCAAAACTCGTATTAATTTACACATGTACGAAATTAATTTCTGTAAGAAAACGTCCAATGACAATGGAAGTAGTCGGCGTTGCGTACAAACTACCTCTTAGGACAAAATTAAGAACATCATAAACAACAACTTTTGTTCTATGACTTTTAAAACTTTATCATAATTATGTTAGTTCATCAGATTTTCATACAAAACAAAAATATTTAAATTTTAACGTTCTAAATATTACGAAGTTTGGAAGGACTTGGGGGAGGCCTTTGCCCAGCAGTGGGACAGCAACGGCTAGAAAAAAAAAAATATTACGAAGTCTATGCGAAGCAAGCGATAGTACAATAGTGGAGGATAGCTGAACATGAACTTGACCTATTTACGGCAGGGACCGTTCTGGTTACCCATTAAAGGGGTTTTCGATAGGGTTTTTCTAAGCAGTCAATAAAAAATCCATAACATATGGGTAACCCTTTTAAATGGTTCAAAGGATCATTTTGGTTTTTTATAGAAAGGGTTTTCGATAGGGTTTTTCTAAGCAGTTAATCTAAAACCCATACGCTAAAGGTAACCTTTTAAATGGCTTAATGGATTATTTTGGTTTTTCAATGAAATGGTATTCGATAGGGTTTTTCTAAACGGTTAAACAAAAACCCATATGATGTGGGTAACACTTTTGAACAGCTTAAATTAAGTTATTCAAAAGAGTTTCTTGCACTTTCAACTCTTGAAAACGATAACAGCGTAACATTCTAACTTGGAGCATTGTGATATGATTTCTCGATGGTAGGCATACGTTGCAAAATGGCGTAGCGCATGTTATTTTTTAAGCTATTGCATAGTTTCTATCGCGGGCCTTGAGCGTGGAGACCATTAATTTATAAAAACCCAAGAAGCACAGTCTCGAACAAAAGTAACACTCGAAACTGTCACCAAATACTCAAAAATTCTATGTAGGTAGTTATAATCATAACATAAACATATTTTTTGCAAATTCAACCTTATTCGAATTGTTTAAAGTTGTTTTTACAAAGCAGTATACAAAAAGCAATAACATTTTACGACCGAATTTAGCCGGCAGAACAAATCATGGAGTGGAGACGAATATTTATATAGTTTTTATTTTTATTCGATATTGAATTAGATTGTTAAATTGCGTTCTAAACAAATTTATCTGAGCTTAAATATGTTTTGGGTAGGATATGTGTATAAATCAATGAAACAAATATTTACTGGTAAGTAACATTATTTATTTAATTATTTGGTTCAAAGGTGAAACTGTGTAGGTGAATGCAAAATGATATTTATTTTGCAATTAAGTTTAAAAAACACTTTTACACGTAAAATTTTTTTTCGTCAGTTTAACCCCTTGTATGCCGGAACGCAGATCTACGCGAGACACAATGGCTTTTTAATTGAGACACAATTAAAAAGCCATTGTGTCTCGCGTAGATCTATCTCTCTCGATTTCTAATTACGGCATACGAGAGGTTAAGCTAGATGAGGCCGGTGTTTCCTAGCTGACTACCCTGAGAAGAAACTCAGGGGTCAAGTCTCTTTTAAAGTCCATACAGTAAATATGTAATGGTAGGTATTTAGTAGAAGGTAATTAGGTAGCAAAATTGTCAGGGTATAATCTACTAGGAATTCCTCTTAATTAAAACTTAGAAAATATAATTATTTTGAACCGACTTCATAAAAAGGAGAAGGTTCTCAATATGGTTGTATTTTTTTACGTTTATTACCTCAGAATTCCGTCATTTATGAACCGATTTTCAAAACTCTTTTTTTTTGTAAAAAGTTGTACAAAGTCAAAGTAGTTTGTTGGTCAAAAACATGGTAATGTGGATGTTAAATATATTTAACAAGTAAGTTTAAGTTTAATGTTTTATGTTTAATTTGAGCAAAACTTATATTGTGTTCGTATCAATATCTTAAACTTAAGTGTTAGTAAATAAAGTAAAAAAAAACAATTCTAAATATATGTAGTATATACAATCATATAATATAGTATATACATATAACCCATAAATATTTGTTTAAAACTTTATTAGAAATAAGTTCAAAATAATTAAAAAAAATAATTAAACACAATAAAAAAAACCGACTCCACAATTAAGAACAGGAGTTATTTGTATTATACGAACAAAATAATATTAGGCTGGTAAACATGGTTCTTACACTGACAATGCGGTCATTGAAATTTGCCGTATTATACTTGGACCGATGAGTGAAATTTTCGGACAAATTAAGGACGTATTCACCTATTTCGACAAATATCACGGTTTTTCGGGAACCATTATGATGCTCTAGGAATCATAATTATGAGTATATCTTGGTATCAAATAAAAGACAATATATTTATCTCCAGGATGGCATAAAAAAAATATTACGGTCTCATATAAAATTTTCATATAAATACGATTTTACCAACGCACTAATACAAGAAAATTACGAAACACAGAGTCTGAGTAGGAACCCGTAACTTAAATCCAGTAAACATTTTTACTTTAAAAAACATAAAATAATACAGCTTATATAGTCTTCAACACCTATAGCTAATTATTTTGAACCTACATAAATAACTTTATGATTTATGACCAAAATAAAACCACTCTCAATATTTCTTCATACATTTTTCATTGAACGCTCGATGTCTAGCGTCAGTCCGCGCTCAGAAGCGCTTGTGAACGGATGCCTGTATCGCTCTCTTACAAAAAATAAATACGTCTAAAATGTGTGCCGACTCGTATACTGCGACTGCAAAGACGTGCTACTTTTTCGGACCGAAATAAAAGTACAAATATCATACTTATTTTTAAAATTGTTATTATGGAGTAATAATGGACTTACTGATACAGAATGAGTTTTATTCTAAAACAAAGACCAGAAATGGCCAACGGAACTTCATATTTACATAGATATCACAACGTAGATAGTTAAGCGACTATGACAATAAAAATAAATAAATGTTTTTTTTTTTGGAACGAAGTTCCTTATCGCGCGTTGTGAAAGGGGGTTAGACGGAAAAAATTCTCACGAAAAGTTGTACCAACACTTTTTGCTTTTTTTTTTTCTTTTTTTTCCTTCTTTAATATTCGTTCACAATTTTTTTTTAATGTTTTTGGCTTGGAAACTAAATCTTTAATAGAAATTCAAGATGGCGGCTGCAATAGGTTATCAACTTTTTCGATATGGGTGTCTTTTTCATGTTTTTCGAGGGTTTTGAAGCCGACAGTAATGTCAAAATGTGAATCCAAGATGGCGGCTGCAATAAATTATCAACTTTTTCGATATGGGTGTCGTTTTCATGGTTTTCGAGGGTGTTGAAACCGATAGTACTGTCAAAATATAAATCCAAGATGGCGGCTGCAAGAAATTATCAAATTTTTCGTCATGGGTGTCGTTTTCATGGTTTTCGAGGGTGTTGAAACCGATAGTACTGTCAAAATATAAATCAAAGATGGCGGCTGCAAGAAATTATCAAATTTTCCGTCATGAGTGTCGTTTTCATGGTTTTCGAGGGTGTTGAAACCGATAGTACTGTCAAAATATAAATCCAAGATGGCGGCTGCAAGAAATTATCAAATTTTCCGTCATGGTTGACGTTTTCATGGTTTTCGAGGGTGTTGAAACCGATAGTACTGTCAAAATATAAATCCAAGATGGCGGCTGCAAAAAATTATTAAATATTTCGTTATGGGTGTCGTTTTCATGGTTTTCAAGGGTGTTGAAACCGATAGTATTGTCAAAATGTAAATCCAAGATGGCGGCTGCAAGAAATTATCAACTTTTCGTCATGGGTGTCGTTTTCGTGGTTTTCGAGGGTGTTGAAACCGATTGTACTGTCAAAATGTAAATCCAAGATGGCGGCTGCAATAAATTATCAACTTTTTCGATATGGGTGTCTTTTTCATGGTTTTCGAGGTTGTTGAAGCCGATAGTGCTGTCAAAATGTAAATTTAAGATGGCGGCTGTCAGAAATTATCAACTTTTTCGTCATGAGTGTCGTTTTCATGGTTTCGAAGATGTTGAAATAGTGCTGTCAAAATGAACATAAAATAGGATAGTATTTTTTAGTTATATTGTATTGGCTAGACGGAAAAAAATCTCACGAAAAGTTGTAACGACACTTTTTGCTATAGTAAGCTATTGTAAGCCGTGCGGCGTGCGCATGTTTCTCTGTCTGTCTCTCTCTCTCTTATAGAAAACAAGCCAGAACGGAACTTCGTTCCATCCGGGTGTCCCTTGACACGTCAGTAGTTTTTTGTTTATTATTATTATTGATAGGCTCGCGTTTGACCACTATCTCACCTGATGGTAAGTGATGATGTGGCCGACGATGGAGCACGCTTGCCTAGAAGTAACCTATTCACTCTCGGTTCTGAATAGTTATGTTAAAAATGGTACCGTCGAAGTGACCTGATGATGATGATGCAGCCGGAAGATAGGCACCGGAACTCCGTAATTAATCAATGTGTCCTAGCCATGTTTGGGCTTATTAGAATTGTCATGAGATGCACTTTGGCTGTAAGGTACTATCAAACTGATTTGATGATGATGATGGAACCGGAAGTTAGGCACCGGAACTCCGTAATTAATCAATGTATCCTAGCCTTGTTTGGGCTTATTAGAATTGTCATGAGATGCACTTTGGCTGTAAGGTACTATCGAAGTGACCTGATGATGATGGAGCCGGAAGATAGGCACCGGAACTCCGTAGTTAATCAATGTATCCTAGCCGTGTTTGGGCTTATTAGAATTGTCATGAGATGCACTTTGGCTATAAGGTACTATCAAACTGCTCTGATGATGGATAACCCTATAGTAATCCAATCGGGCGTTGAATTTTGTCATGAACCTTGAAACTCGATAAAAATAATTTGTTCGAGCTTAGAATATAGGTTATAATGACACGTATGACATCGTAGTGCAATTCGAGTATAGTACAAAATAAAACAATATCTTCGAGTACCAAGATAAATTAGGACACTTTTCACTACATATTATAAAACAAAGTCCCCCGCCGCGTCTGTCTGTCTGTCTGTTCGCGATAAACTCAAAATTTACTGCACCGATTTTCAAGCAGTTTTCACCACTCGATAGCGTGATTCTTGAGGAAGCTTTAAGTATATAATTTGTTAAGTTTTTGTATGTATTTTTGTGTACATTAACGATATTTGTTGAAGAGGTCGGGAAAAAATAAGCCGTCTGGGAGCTTATAACGAAAACGCTGCCTAAACCCTTTGAGATATAACAAAATAATGTTTCGTGGAATTGTGTATCTTATATAGGTCTACAGGAAAGTCCGCGGTGGCATGTGTCTATCTCTTAAGGTTAACATAATATATCCATTTTACTACTTTTAAAAATTGGCATTCATGAAGTGTTTATTGGAAAGCTATTTACATAATTACGGTATTAATTCTTATCAAAATAAGTTACTTCGCGTTCAAGACTATATTAGTATCTGTAAATTACTTTTTGAATCATTTAAATCGGACGTACCATTAGAAAGCTTTCATAAATTTAATAATTCTCAAAATTAAATTCACGAGTTCACGAGTTCTGCTCTTCAGTAGCTACGCATGACGCGGTCGCTGATCGTCCCCCCGCACCTTTTTGCCTACTGTTTCTTTAGCTAATAAGCCGAACGACAATAACGCACGACTGATGACTGTGTTTTCTTTTGGATGTTGTTGAAAAGTTATAATTGCATTTTTGTTTTGTGTTTGTTTTCTTAACTAACACAACACCAACAATGGTAGTATATGTGAATTAAGGTAGTAAGAACTACGCTGCTCACGCTTATAAAATGGAGGTCCAAAATTTATGGGAAATAACATTAGGTTACGCCACGCGGGCGAAGCCGCGGGCAAAAGCTAGTGTATTTATAAATCAATTTTTCCTGTTGCCATTTTGATATACAAGGAATTAAAGTTGCCACAATATTATGGTATTAAATTAACGATGATTTATTCATCTCCCAGTAACATGCTTTAAAATTATTCAGTCCCATACAATCTTTTCACACAAATACAATACAGAAATTGGCTATGCTACAAATAGGGTCTGGATAGTACACATAACGGCTAAATCCGTTGTATATTTTACCTTATAATTATTAAAAAAAACTTTTTCCAAAAAATATAACCGACTTCACAAAAAAAAAACACTAAAACCATCAAAATAATTTTAATTTCGGAAGTCGGTGTTTCTCGATATTGTTTGTTCCTTATTTAACACTTACTTACAGCCAGAGTACCTTTTTCTCATGACAATTCCAATTAACTCAAACCCTGCTAGGATAAATTTTATTCATTGTTTTATTATGAAGGTTCCGTGTCTACCTTGCGGCTCCATCATTATCATCAGATCAGTTTGATAGTACCTTATAGCAAAAGTGGGGCGCATCTCATGATAATTCTAAATAGCCCAAACACGGGTAGGATACATTGATTAATTACGGAGTCCCGATGCCTATCTTCTAGCTTCATCATCATTATCATCAGATCAGTTTGATAGTACCTTATTGCCAAAGTGCATCTCATGACAATTCTAATAAACCCAAACACGGCTAGGATACATTGATTAATTACGGCGTTCCGGTGCCTAACTTCCGGCTCCATCATCATCAGGTCACTTCGATGATATCATTTTCAACATACCTATCCAGAAACATTCATTTATTTGTATTATCGTAGTCGCATAACTATGTTCATTGTGATATCTGTGTGAGTATGAACTTTCACTGGCCATTTCTGGTCTTCTTCACCAGTTCCACTTCATCAAATGTAATTTTTTGAGTGTAAATGCTTAAGTCTTTGATGAAAATACCAAAAGAACTATACGGTTGCTTATGATATTTGAGGAGTTCCCTCGATTTCGCCAAGATTCCGTCATCAGATCTCGACTTGGTGACTATGGGACCATTTGGGAAGTATACCCTTTCTAACAAAAAAAGAATTTTTCAAATCGGTCGTTAAGCAACGAAGTTATGCGCTTACATACATAAAAAAAATTCAAACGTCCGAATTGAGAACCTCCTCCTTTTTTAGAAGTCGGTTAAAAATACATAAGTTTTCATAGTTTTAACTGTATTTTACGATTATATCGAATATTAAATTGGAAATACCTACTTGCTTCAGACATCGTACGAGTATTTATTGAGTTTGAAGATTTAATTCATGTCGGAGAGGGGTTGTGCGTTGTACCTAATTGTCTGATAAAATTAATCTCAAATACCCATTTGATTTTGTTAAATATAATATTTTTAAAGAAATAAGCCTGGGAAATAATCGTAGGTTTACAAAGAAATTGGTCGTTATTACCCGTAACGATATGGCAACTACTTATTTTTGCTATACGAGTAGTACTCGAAACTGGATAAGCAGGCAATTACATATTGCCATATAGTAATACTGATACTAAAAATCAAACAAGCTTGACTCAATTAATACTTACTAAGAAAAATAAAATAATACCTCAAATATCAAGACATGTTCGGTTAAAGTATAAAATTGAGCGAACAATGGGCTCTATGTGTGCGTGCGCGTAAGGTCGATGTATTGCGACCAAGATACCTAAATTCGAGCGAGTGAATCTTGCTCACGCGTCCTTAAATCAAAATCACATATTACAGTGTATATCTATAATATAAAAATGAATCGCAAAATGTGTTGGTAAGCGCATAACTCAACAACGCCTGGACCGATTTCGCTAATTTTTTTTTGTTGTGTTCGTTATTATGAGGAGAAGGTTCTTATGGAAAAAAAAAATAAAATTAGGGTAGTGTAGGGTAGAGTAGGGTAGTGTAGGGTAGAGTAAGGTAGAGGAGGGTAGAGTAGGGTAGAGTAGAGTAGGGTAGGGTAGAGTAGGGTAGAGTAGGGTAGAGTAGGGTAGAGTAGGGTAGAGTAGGGTAGAGTAGGGTAGAGTAGGGTAGGGTAGAGTAAGGTAGAGGAGGGTAGAGTAGGGTAGAGTAGAGTAGGGTAGAGTAGGGTAGAGTAGGGTAGAGTAGGGTAGGGTAGAGTAGGGTAGAGTAGGGTAGAGTAGGGTATAGTAGGGTAGAGTAGGGTAGAGTAGGGTATAGTAGGGTGGAGTAAGGAAGAGCGGGAGCGAAGCCGCGCGGGCAAAGCTAGTTAAGTCATAAAAACAACAAAAACAATTAAATAAACACTTTTACTTACCGAAAATACGATATCCCATCCTTTTTTAGCGTTTTTGACGTAATATTTTTACAATTTCTTAACGAACACTTCGACATTTTTAACGAGCGTGCAGTGACGCGGGCGATGCGAGACTATTTGAAAAGAGCGCACTTTGTCGAAAGTTGCGCTCTTTTTTCGCGGACGTTTTTGAGACGCTGAGTGTGTATCTTGGGTTTTTTGTATATCAATGGTGGAGACCGAATCCAGAAATTCCGTAACGAAAATAACCTAACTCATTTGTTTTGAGCGTGGTGACCGATAAGAAAACAAATGAGTGATGCTATGCAATAGCTTTACCGCGGCAGTCCCCGAGTGCCACACGTCTTTTTTTCTTTTTATTCTTTTTTTTAAGCTATTGCATAGCTTCTATCGCGGGCCTTGAGCGTGGAGACCGAATCCAGAAATTCCGTAACGAAAATAACCTAACACCCCCCACTCATTTGTTTTTTGAGCGTGGTGACCGATAAGAAAACAAATGAGTGAACAATCAATCAAAATTCAATTCAATGTGTGAAAGTGTAACTTCAATTAATATCAAAGAAAAAAAAACAAAGGAAAAAAAATACTGCATAAATAAAATAAATAAATAATTATAATTGCATAAGTTGATAAAAATGCTATGCAATAGCTTTACCGCGGCAGTCTCCGAGTGCCACACGTCTTTTTTTAATGTTTTTGGCTTGGAAACTAAATCTTTATCTAATAATGGAAATTCAAGATGGCGGCTGCAATAAATTATCAACTTTTCCGTCATGGGTTCGTTTCCATGGTTTTCGAGGCTGTTGAAACCGATGGTACTGTCAAAATATAAATCCAAGATGGCGGCTGCAAGAAATTATCAAATTTTTCATCATGGGTGTCGTTTTCATGGTTTTCGAGGGTGTTGAAACCGATGGTACTGTCAAAATATAAATCCAAGATGACGGCTGCAAGAAATTATCAAATTTTCCGTCATGGGTGTCGTTTTCATGGTTTTCGAGGATGTTGAAACCGATGGTACTGTCAAAATATAAATCCAAGATGGCGGCTGCAAGAAATTATCAACTTTTTCGTCATGGGTGTCGTTTTCATGGTTTTCGAGGGTGTTGAAACCGATTTTACTGTCAAAATGTAAATCCAAGATGGCGGCTGCAACAAATTATCAACTTTCTCGATATGAGTGTCGTTTTCATGGTTTTCGAGGGTGTTGAAACCGATGGTACTGTCAAAATATAAATCCAAGATGGCGGCTGCAAGAAATTATCAAATTTTCCGTCATAGGTGTCGTTTTCATGGTTTTCGAGGGTGTTGAAACCGATGGGTACAGTCAAAATATAAATCCAAGATGGCGGCTGCAAGAAATTATCAAATTTTTCGTCATGGGTGTCGTTTTCATGGTTTTCGAGGGTGTTGAAACCGATAGTACTGTCAAAATGTAAATCCAAGATGGCGGCTGCAAGAAATTATCAACTTCTTCGTCATGGGTGTCGTTTTCATGATTTTCGAGGGTGTTGAAACCGATTTTACTGTCAAAATGTAAATCCAAGATGGCGGCTGCAATAAATTATCAACTTTTTCGATATGGGTGTCTTTTTCATGGTTTTCGAGGTTGCTGAAGCCGATAGTGCTGTCAAAATGTAATTCTCTCAATGTTTTCTCGAAGTTCCTTATCGCGCGTTGTGAAAGGGGGCTAGACGGAAAAAATTCTCACGAAAAGTTGTAACGACACTTTTTGTTGTAGTAAGCTATTGTAAGCCACGCTGTACAGTACTACTATTTATATGATGCATCTTGGATGCATCAAATAATACAAGTAAATGTTGGGTTAATACATCAAACGTCGCTCCCCCCTTCAATCGTCGGCCGTCTGTGCTTGCGTAGGTACATTCAAAAGGTAATTAAGTGACAATTTTGCCTCTCCAATTGCAACCTTAGGTCACAGGTGCTCTATATGTTATATTATTTTATTTTTTATTTTACCCACACTTTGAGGATTGATATTACAACGATAAGACATTTCTTTTTTTTTTGTTTTAAGCCTTACTATCTTAAAAATTTATTTTTACTATATTTTGAGATAGTTTTGTCAAAGTTTTGGGTTTTTTTTTCAGGGCAAAATATGAGGCCGCCATTAAAGAAACAGTTTTGACTTAACACTGAATTTTTGGCCGAAGCCAACTAAATGTAAATGCAATGTGTTTTATAAATTCCAATTGCACCAATTCTTAAGAAGAGAATTTGTAAAGCTATTTTTTTATATTGATAGGCTCGCGTTTGACCACCATCTTATCTGATGGTAAACGATGATGTGGTCGACAATGGAGCATGATTGCCTAGAAGAAACCTATTAGCTCTTGACTTAAAGACCTCTAAGTTGTAGCTATCAGGAAACACAGACTCTGGCAGGGAATTCCACTCCTTGGCTGTACGCATAACGTGTTCCCAAAACGCTTTATGCGTATAAGTGGGATGTCTATCATGTACCGGTGGCGCAACGCCGTACGTTTTGTGGTCCGATGATGAAACTGACTTGGCGGAAATAGATTGTTCAATTCCAATGCACACTTCCCGAAACGTAAACGATAGAAAACCGACAGCCTAGCAACTCGGCGGTGATGCTCAAGGCTTTGGAGCTTTGACTCTACAAGTGCATCATTGCCGATGATTCTCTAGGCTCGCCTCTCAATTGACTTCAGCGCATCAAGCTGGTATTTGGCAGGCCCATCCCAAAGATGAGAACAGTAGTCCAGACACGATCGAACTTGGGCTTGATAAAGATCGAGCAACTGTTCCGGTGTGAAGTACCGACTCACTTTTGCCAAGATCCCCAATTTTTTGGCAGCCAGCTAACCCTTTGGCTTGATGTATGATCCAAAATTAAGAGTAGACGACAACGTTACACCAAAACCTCAAGGTAGTCGGTTATCGGCACGGTCACACCTCGGAAAGATGGAGCAGGGAGGAATTGGCTCCAAAAAAAGACACGCCTGTGTTTTAGTTGCATTGAACTTGACCAAATCGGCATCGCACCAATCGAAGACCGCTTCAAGGACGAGTTCAATCGTTCAGTCATAGCCTCTCGGTATAACTCGATCTGTGACCCATTAGCTCGTGCGTCAGACACATATCTCTCAGCAACAGTGCTGTTGTCTGCATACCCAAAGATAAGTAGGTCATTTATGTGCAGCAAAAACAGTGTTGTCGAGAGCACTGACCCCTGAGGGACCCCGGCGTTAATATCCACTTGATGGGACGAGTAGCCATCAATAACCACTCGAATAGATTGATGCCTCAAGAAATCTGCGATCCAATTACACAGACCAGTGGGTAGACCGAAGGAAGGAAGCTTAGCAATAAGGTTTTCGTGCCAGACCCTATCGAAAGCCTTCGAGATATCAAGGGAGACGGCAACCACTTCCCCATGCTTCTCGATGGCCTAGCTCCAGATGTGAATGGCATAGCTAGAAGGTCCCCAGTAGACCCATTTTGGCGAAAACCGTATTGCCGGTCACTGAGGATGTCGTTAGCTTCTAGGTACGATAGAAGCTTCGTGTTAAGCACCCGTTTCATACTTTTACAGAGGCCGGACGTAACGGAGTTGGGTCGGTAGTTTACCGGGTCAACTCGACTGCTCTTCTTGGGCACAGGCTGCATGTTAGCTTGCTTCCAATTGCAATTGGCACTTTTCCAGTCTCATAAGGGAGGCGAAATATGCTTGTCAAGATCGGAGACAATTCAAGCGGACGAGTTTAAAGCACGACCGCTGGTATCCCGATGGGACCGCTGGCTTTGTTCACATCAAAGTTAGATGATGCGCGTCTGCGCGATCACACTCGGCGCCGAACAATGGACGAGCTTGGCCAGGCGTTGCTATGTCAGAGAATGGAACGTAGTACTCCATCCCCTGTCATGGCATCTGCGCATAATGAAGCATCTTCCGGAGAAAAGGAAGTGGGCTGATATGGCATGCGAAGAAAGACAGCAAGCCATTCCAATCTGCTGACCTGTATCGCCATATCCACCAGGTGCTTCTAGGGCAGGGACCGGGCGGGGAGTAGACAGATACAGACTTAACCAGATAGTGGTCTGAGGTACCTATAAGCGAACATATCGCACAGAGAAGTGGTCTGGATCTGTTGTCAGCAGAAGGTCCAAGCGATTGACTGTGTGTGAATTCACATCTGGCACCCTCGTGCTCGTGCCTCGTGCGTTGTGCTTAGGGAATGCAAAAACCGCCAAAATTACAAACCGGTTTTTTTTTTCGGTTTTTCTAAAAAAACCGGTTAACCGGGTAACCGGTTTTAAAATTAGTTTTTTTGAAATTTATTTTTAAGTGAAAATTTTAATTTTTGTTTGCTTGTGAAATTCTTAATAAATATTTTTAAACTTATCTTGGAACTTATCTAATAAAAAATATATTGTATACCTAATATAAATCCTGTTAAAAATAAAAAACTCTCAACTTCATAAAAACGAATGTCTCAGAATGATGTTTGCATATTATACTAGCTAGAAGTTAATATATACTTCTACTCAAAATATCCACCACTAGCTTTTGCCCGCAGCTTCGCCTGCGTACATAAAATATAGCTTATGTCACTCAGAAACAAAGCAGGTTTCTATCAGTGAAAAAATTTTTGCAATCGGACCAGTACTTCCAGAGTTTACCTCCTACAAACAAAAAAACATAAAAACAAAAAAAAAACTTTACCTCTTTATTATACGAGTATTAGTATTAGTGTAGATGTGCTCCACCGTGTCCTCCGGGCATTCGGCACAATGGTGACACCCGGGCGTCACTTCTGCTTTAATCCGGAACAGGTACCTCCCGAACGTGCCATGTCCGGTGAGGACCTGCGTCATGCGGAAGGTAGGGACGCCGTGAGGTCTTTCCAGCCACGTCTCAAAGAGGGGACTTACCGCCGTAATTGTGGCGTGCCCAGCACTGGGTTGCGATAGTCACTGACGCCATTTCACCGTGAGATCCTGTCGGAGCTCTGTCCGCCATGCCATGACCTGTCGCGGCAGCGGACTTTCACCCCGGCGTTGTATCTCCACGCGCATATCGTGCATGTGTGCAAGGACTGTTGCCTCCAGATCCCACGGTGGTAGGCTAGCAAGAAGGCTCGCCGCTTCGCGGAAAACATACGTTTTGCCATGACCCTCTGGCAGGCGTTCAGCATGGCCGCCGGTCGCGTTTGCAGCGACGTCGCCCACACCGGCGCTCCGTAGAGGGCCATGAACCGAACGATCTCCGCGTAGAGCCTCCGGCAGGAGGCATCTGGACCCCCAAGGTTGGGCAGGAGCCGCTTGAGTGCAGCCCCCGTCGGGTTGAGTTTGGGAGCCAAAGGTCGGAAATGCTCCCCGAAATTCCACCGGCTGTCGAGGACGAGTCCCAGGACTTTATCGTCGACCCGACGCCGATGTGATCTCCTCCTACAGTTAGTTGGGAACCTGATGGTGGTGCGTTCCGAGGGCCGTGAAAGCACATAGCCTCGAATTTGTGTAGCGCCACCTCGAGTCCCAACTCCTGGATCCTACCAACGACTATCGCAACTCCGCGTGTCGCTAGAGCGACCGCCGCCCGGTACGACTCTCACGGGTTGAAGTCTGGGTAGTGCGTGCCTTGTGACCGGAAGCTGAGTCTTACTGAAAAACCCCTAGTATTTTATCAAAAAGAGAGAGGCTTTAAGAGGCTTTGCTATGGCGTTTAGGATAGTATCTTGATACTCTTTAGCTCAAATTAGAGTAGCACATATTCACGAAAATGAACCTTGGTGGTGATGATGTTATGATGAGTAACAACGGTGGGTATTCCATCTGCGAATAATAATTTTGGTGTCCTTACGAGATTTTAATTCTGACCCTGACATTCACTGCCTGTTCTCACAACACGTGGCCGGCCTGGATTTTTAATGATCGTAAACAAAAGAACTGTACAATTGGTGTAGCTATCACTATGGTACATACATATTTATAAACAAACCTACGACTGATATCAAGCTTCAACAGCGTTTTAAAACTATGTTTGCTTAAAAATAGTGTCATTTGAAAGTTATAAAAAAAAACTCGAAAAACCGGTTACTTGAAAAAAAAAACGGTTATTTTAATCATTAAAAATATGCCGAAAAACCGGTTTTTCGGTTTTTTGGGTTAACCGGTTTGCATTCCCTAGTTGTGCTAGTGCTAGCTTTCGCATCTCTCGACCAGCATGGTCTGTAGACCGGTGGACGACAGACCGAAAAGCCACTCTTGGTGGTGGACATTAAAGTCCCCCAGTAACATCAATTGGGCCAATTACAGCTGTGTGAGCCCGGATGTCTCCTGATCTCCGCTGTGCGAGCGGTAGAAACAAGCGTATATTATTTTGTCTAGGCCTATGTCCACCAAAGTCCAAAGCGTCGAGAAACTGGAGTCTGGGTGGTGGAACTGGAGACGCTGATAGCAGATAACGTCCCGGGCGTACATAGTTTGAAATTGTGCTCCAAAGTAAAACACTCGAACAACGCACACATAGACACCGCTCACCGACACGATATCTTGGCTGAATTCAGTTCAATGCGACCTCGAGTGCTATCTAGGGCTTTCAAATACCGGACTTTTTCAATACCGGTATCAATACCGGTATCAATACCGGTATTAGAATATTCAATACCGTGATCACGTGATCACGGTATTGAACTCATTTTTTTTTTACTAGTGCAGTCACTAGTGCTAGTGACTGTAACCCCGTCTCATAGGAACTTTAATTAGGAAATTAATAAAACCATTTAAATACGTATTTTTGTTTTCGAATCAGTGTTTATTCTCTCTTAACCGTTCTAATAAGGTTCTAGTAAGCATGGCGCTGCCGTACTGATTGTTTACCGGCGATTGGCAAATAAGGTTTATTAAAACCATAGATCTGCGTAAGGTTTAGGTTTATTTGACGCTGTAACTTTTTTACGACATTTCTAATAAGTTTAAAACGCAGTTCTCAGGTTCAAGTAAGCATGGCGCTGCCGTACCTATAGTTTACTGCCTGATACATTCGATGCGTACCTATACTGCCCTTAGAGGTCAGCAAGCGTCAAGACTCGTGTCTTACTTATTATTATATGAATATTTCACATGTACTTGTTGTACCAAACTACGAATTAAATGTATAATTTTGAATTGTTTCTTCGAACACGAAAGTAGTTAATAAGTACTAATTAGGCAAAATTACTAATATTTGAAGTTAAAAAAGAAAGCCACATCCAAAGCGCTCAAATATTCAATTTGTACTTTTTAATTGTAGATCTAACGGATAACGTGATTCGTTAAAGTAAAAATGATATTAAACAAAGTGGAAAAGTACACAATTCTAGATGCTTCAATTTGTTGTTAATTCGTAATTCGTCATTAGTTTTTACAAAAAAAAATACGATCGCGTGATTCGTTGAGAATTGAGACAAACCCCATAAAATACAAATATTAATATTATGTACCATGTTGCTCGTCAAGATTACAAACTTATCAAAAATACACAATGACCAAGTTCACATGCACATGTTACCCGGGCGCCTTTGCGATACTGACTAACACAACAATAATGTCGTATAGGGCTTAATACACTACGCGTTTTCAGACCATTTTAGTCTATGGTTCGACGTATCGCGAAGAGTTGGCGCTAAATATAAGTGTGAGAATAATATTACATCGTAATTTATATTATATAATACAACTTCTTGCTACTTATTACAACAAAACACAATAATATATATTAAAGATTATAATACCGTAATCACGGTATTGGCTCGTCAATACCGTGATTGAAAAAAGACCAAAATATATCCGTGATCACGGTATTACGGGATCCCGTAATACAGGTATTGAAAGCCCTAATGCTATCCGTTTGAGATACGCGTCTGTGAACATTTTTGTATAATTTTTGAGTAAAAAAAAGTTATTTTAACTGTTCATTGAACAGTTGTTTAAATTCAATATAAAATGGTGAATTATCATTTTTAAGCTAATACCAGTTGTTTTAGTATTTCTGAGAGTTATGTAGGTATTTAACACTCACAGAATAGTTTGGTAGATAGGTACGTAAACGTCCGTAGGTAAACAATTAAGGGGTGACCAGATGGTTGCAATCCAACGTCCCAACCAAGGTGACCTTGCATGTTTCAATCCATGTAGACTGCAGTTGTAAAACATGACATCCTAAGCACCGAACCCCAAGCGAACGCCGAAATTCGCGAGAACGCGGGCGTTCGCGCGTGATTTCGCGCCATTCGGTTGAACACTAAGATTATTAAAAGTCCAAGTAGATTATTAAAATGTTGAGCGTTTTATTTATTGGGTATGTATCTAAGAATGTAAATAAGAAATTCTTCATAAAGTAGTCTGTAAATTTCGAAAATAAGTAACCGTAACATTTTTCCATATTTATACCTATTTAAATGCTTGGGGTCTCAGGGGTTTGATGCGTGGTTTACATCCATGTAGCCGCAACACAAACCAAACACACAGGTCGGAACGCTAGTTTGCAACCGTCTGGTCAATGTGTTTAAACAGGCATTGTTCGGCGAGCCGGCCGCCCGCGCAGCCGCCTCACTGCCAGCGCACCCAGACGCGCGCATCTCACGAATGTACGAGAACCCTAGCTTGACTGTTGAGCGTAGGTATAAACAGTGGAGTAGGGTAAATACGCTAAATGTCGGCCCCCTTACCGATTTTCTGACTGCGGGTCGCTCCAGCACCATCAGTTTCCAACGAAAGGATAGCTTCTGATGTGGTTTTGGATAGTTTGATGAATCTATTTCATGTTTATAGGCATAAGATCAACATTTCTATTATAAGAAAAAAGTAATAAGGTTTAGATAGAGAGAACAGAAAACCCCTAAACTCGGCCATTCACGGGCTCACGGCCCATGGTCGGTCGCATTTTTTCGCGCGGCTTTACTCCCGCTCTTTCCTACTCCGCCCTACTCTACTCTACCCTACTATACTCTACCCTATTCTACCCTACTCCACCCTACTCTACCCTACCCTACTCTACCCTATTCTACCCTACTCTACCTTACTTTACCCTACTGCACTACGATAATCTACTCTACCCTAATTTTAATATTTTTTCCACAACAACCTTCTCCTCACAATAACAAACACAACAAAAAAGATTTAGCAAAATCGGTCCAGAGCCGTTCACGCGTGATGGCGTGACCAAGGGAAATAGGGATTCATTTTATATACCGCGTGGTGATCACTCATTATCACATCATCATTTTAATTATCACATTAAATTATGCAGTAGGCATTTCAAGTTGTTATTATACCGGTAAAATAATAAAATAAACAATTTTACTAAAATTAAGAAAATGCATCTTTCAAACAAACTAAATAGCGTTATAATTGGTAAAAAATAAATCATCCTTTATTATTAAATATATTAATAATAGTTTACTGACCTGTAAAAGCGGCAACGCCGCGGCGCCGGCGACCACACGCCGTACCTACGCGAGTTACGAATACCTACTTGTCGGCACGCGCGCGTGGTGCGACAGTAGGTACTTACATTAACATTTTGACAACATAGGTACTTTATGATGTTGTTTTATGAAATAATCACAAATTAACTTAGAAAATATACACTTAAATGTTCAATTAGGCATTTTAAATTTTCACATTTTCAAAATGTCCACCATGCTCTGTACACACAAATGACGTCGTCTTACGATATTGTTTCGGACTTTTCTTAGTAGGTCACCATTTGCGGCTAATTTTTTTAAATTGTCGAAGGCACGAATTATTCGAGTTTTTAAATCGTTCAAAGTCGTCACTTCAGTCTATCTTATTCCTATTACAAAAACAAAGCTAACATAAAACAATGTCCACAAAATAATAACAACAATAATATTCACGAAGGGCGCGCGCGCAGATAGTTAACTCGTCAACTATCCCTCAAGTATTTTGGCGGCGGACTAGATAGTCTAGTCAAATTAGCAAAAAGATTGGACCTAATTCGTGTAGTTGTAATTTTTTGTGGATTCATTAGAAGACATGAATATAAGTCTTTGAGTTTGCACCATTCCTGTTATGTACGGAACATCGTTTAATATTAGGTTTTAACATTAAAGTCCCAAAATTTAAAATTTCATAAGTATTTCGTTGTGGTAAGTTTAGATATACGAGGGTCTTTTTCAAAAAAAATGTTCATCAGAAAATTGCGTGTCCTATGACTTTAAGCCTCTATTCTTCAGGCAAATGCAGTTCAAACTCAGTGTTTTAATAAGAAAACGACAAAATATGTTCGAAATGTATTATTAACATATTCAGAAGTACGAAAATCTGTGTAATATTGATTAAATTAATCATTATCAGGAAGATGAAAGATGATTTTTGACGTGTCCCACGCAGGTTTTGTAAAGTTCCGAACGTAAAATATCACTGTTATCCGACCTTTTGTTTAGTAATTTTATGTAATTTGGCAGGATTATATGATCTAAATTGAATAATAAACTTAATTCATAAGGTGCTAGAGTACAAAATTATTTAAAATACACGTTTTATCTTGTCCCTCAAAATAACGTTGATGGAAAATTCCATATACGCTACACTGATTTACTGACTTTGAGTAGAAAATTGAATAAACTAAGAGTATTTTTTTAGTGCTGACAACATTTTAGAACGCAAATGTCCGCCATATTTGTTTTAAATGACAGCAGTTTTGTCTAAAAGCAAGAGTGAGCGGTCGGGCGTCACGGAATCCTGTTCGCATTTTCCACTACGAACTTGATTTTATTAAGTAAGTAATGTTTGTTTGACTTATAACTTTTCATAGCTTATTAGAAAAAAGTGTCTTTAATCTGAATTAAGTGGCATATTTCCTTTAATTGCATTCGAACTGTTGATTTCTTGAGTTTGTTTTTGTGAAGCCATCGTACGTCACGTCCATTACGCTACGTATTGTACTAGTGGAACACCAAATGTGACGTAGTGGAATTTTAAAGCATGGTTTACACATGTCGATATAGTTTTTACAATCAAAACAGTTTAACATAACAAAAAATGTTTTTAAATTGTTGAGAGATTGATTAATTAATTATTTTTAATGAAAAGTAATTGAGTAAAGCATTAAGGTTTAATTTAAATAATTTAATCGATCGAATAATTACAGATTTTTGTAATAATCATTATTTTCGATAATCAAAACGTAAATTAAGCAGTTTTAGACAATTTTTTTTACCAGATTATGGTGTTGACGGCAGCGGAGCGGTCTAAAAGATACAGGGAAAAAATAAAACAGGATCCAGTAAAGCACAAACTTCATAAAAAAGGGAACTCAAAAGACTGAAGAAGCATTTTACTACATCATTTCATTATATTTAATTTTGTTCAGTGTGCTTAGGTGATGATGAGTAAATGTCATTTTTTTTTTCTTAAATGGATCTCATAACCGACTTCTCGATACGCTATAATTTTCATAGTGTAGATTGGTTCGCACAAATAAATAATTTAATTACTTGATGAATGAATCACAACAAAATAATAAGATAACACTAAGAAAATAATAATGACAGCTTCATATTTTTTTTTACGATTTTAAAGACATACGTTATTAAGAATACGTATGTTACGTTACTTAAGAATTCCTCAAAATGTTATTTTGGAGTGTTTTTAATGACTTTTCTTGATTGTAGACGTACGTTTTAAAATTGATTAATTCTAAGTAATGTAAACTGTGCCTTATAATTCCTAAACGTGACGATTTGTTCTATTAACGTCACTTGTCCTACTTTCATGGTGATATTTAGATTTAATTTAAACATGTTCTCATATGATTACTACTGTGATTTAAATTGTTTATAATAATATTATTTAAAAGTTTTATTAAACATAATTTAATATAACACATTTTATAGAAAAGTCCCAAAGTAGAGGCTTGACTGTGCAATGAAACGTGCCATAAAGTAACGTAGAGGAATAGTTTTCGTAAAAAAATGTTGATTTTAATTAAATAACTAATTATAAGTTTGTGATTTTGAAGACTGTTCTTGTTAGAATATATTATAATAAAAAGTAATTTTATTTCATTTACCATTGAGTTTTAATACCAATCTAAACTTTGTGACGTAACGGAACTTTTTAGTTACCATCCTTCCTTAAAATATATATTTCTCGTTTAATTAGAAACATATCATATTAAATTCTATTATTTTTTAAAACATAATATAACTCGTTAGCCAATAACTTGTTGAATTTCAATATTTTTCTTTTCTTTCTGGGTGGAATTCCATTACGCAACGAACATTTTTTTTGAAAACCACCCACGAGTATGTAGATACCCCTTTGGTGTATAATTACTTTTCACGAAAAAAGTGTGAGGTGTATGAAACACTAATAAATCATTATTTTTAATTTGCGGCTCAAGGGAAATTTAGCCAGTTGGTGCAAACTCATAATAAGCTTTTTAAAGCATCCTATACACCCAGTTATTTTTGCACCCTTTTGCACCCCTAGGAAAACAGCATTTTACAATATTTGTAGATTGTACTTCGGGGCAAATTAGTGTAGTCATGGATTTTTTAATATATAATGTATTCTATATATAAAACATTCGCACGTAATAAAAATAAGAAATATATAACTGGAAGTTTATGTAGAGTTAACGTGAATACATACTGCGACTCGTGGCGCTCGGAGGGCGAACGCGGGGTCGCGCGGCGCGCGCACGGCGGGGTCGAGAGTAAGTAAGTGCGTGCATGTATATGCGTTTAGATCATTTTTGTGGCAAGAAGCGAAAATGGATTATGGAGTGTATTGCATTGTTTGTCGTGACCTCCCGACCTGCCCCTGTATTAAGTATTTATTTAACAAGAAATTATGATAATCATATCAATTCTCTGTCGATCTTTATTTCTTTCTATACCTCAAAAGGAAAAAACGGAATCCTTATAGAATCACTTTGTTGTTCGTACGTCTGTCTGTCAAGTCCCTTTATCTCGGGAACAAGTGCAAGTATCAAGTTGAAATTTAAACTGTATACTCAAGACTGCGGTCCCTTAAAGCTGTGTAAAAGTAAAAACTTCTAGGTTAACGAATAAAAAAGATACGTCGCAAAAAAAAATATATATTTCGACACTCAAGGGAATCATAAAGGTACTTCCCGTTGACCAAGAGCCCTGAAATTTGGCACGAAGCAAGTCTTAAGTAATATAATAAGTATAGGAATAATTGCTGCTAGCAAAAGCTTGATATTTATTGTATTTAAGTTAGTTGATACGGAACCCTCAGTGTGCGAGTCCGACTCGCCCTTACCCAGTTTCTTTTTGTGGCGCATACATAAAACTCCACATTTTTTATACTAATATTTTATTGTTCCTACCTTACCCGATGCCGTAGAATAATCAGCGCTGTCAGACGATTTATAGTTCTAAAGACAACCGAAATACAACTAATTTATTTGAAACTAGCTGTGCCCGCGAATCTGTTCGCGTGGACTACAGGATTTTGAATTTATTTTTTCTAAAATAAAAGTAGCTCATGTTATTCCTTATTACATCAGCTACTTGCCAAAAAAATTAGTCCAGCCATATCAGAGATTAGCCCGGACAAACAGACAGACAGACAGACAAAAATTGCCAAAAAATGTTATTTTGGTGTAGACTCTGACCAACAAAAGATGGCAAAACAAAAAAGAGGCCGTATTAAAAAAAAAATTGAAGCTCTTCACCCTAGCTGTACGCCACTTAAACAGAGTTGATACGTTTGATTATTCATGAAAATAATAAGTATGCGATATATATATGATGCATGTTTATTTAACAATTAAACATGTGCTGCTTATTTAGCCGCGATATTCAATGCCGCCAAAACTCAAGCATGTCCGTTCACTGCCAAAAGCAGCCTGTTCACCTTAGCACCTGCTTCTTAGAATGTATCCTTGGAGTGTATCGACCGCCTTCAGCTCTTGGGAGTTGAAATTTCCTTAAACTTTGGGCAGTTCATTGAGCACAAAGCTACGGTAGCTGCTAGGAAACTCGACATTCATGCAAAGGTTAGATGGCACTCAGTGGCGGATTAGCCATTTAGCAAGAGTAGCAAATGTTACAGACCCCCCCCCCATTTTGGGGCCCCGCGCGTTCAGGGATCCCGCATTTTTGAACATAAAAAAAAACTAGTCAAAATATTGGTACTGCGTGAAACCTAAATACAGCTGATTTTTTTGGATGTGATGAGATAGTCAATTTACTTCAGACTATCCTGCAAGCAAACTACAGAATAGAAGATCTCTTAGAATTTATCCCATCATCGTACTTTTTACGCAAGTGATCTTAAAATCCACGGAGTTATTGGTAAATAAAAGCCTTGTTCAAGCTTATTTTAGAAAGGGTAGCTTTAGCCAGCAGCTTCTAGCAGCGCTAGCTAAAACCACTTAATTTTAATATGTGTAGGTTAAGCTCAATCTTAATAACCCTACTAAGAATAAGCTTAAACAATGTTCGTGGGAATTACATATCTAGACATAGTTACATAATAAGTCTATGTGAATATTACATTGCCTGTGCGTAGTGACGTTTGGCTTTGAAACGTGGTCGTTCACAATGCGCCTCATCAGATGGTTTTAAGTAACACAAAGAGCAATGGAGAGGAAGATAAGCTTAAGTGGCAGTAAACTGGGTACATATATTGCTCGCAGAACAGATGATCGATGGGGCCAAAAGGTTCTGGAATGGCGACCGGATACCTGAAGACGTAAAGTTGAAAGGTCTCGCAAAAAGGGTAAGAATAACCTTTTATTTAGTAAGATTCACGTGAATTCGATGGAGGCGTGATAAACTGGACCGGCCGTTGTGGTGACATAGGAAAAACCTTTGTATAGAATGATGATGACTATCGATGTTGGCGTGTTGATGAGAAAAATCACTCAGAAAGATTACTCCACTTAAAAATTTGCTAAATCAGACTACTTCAAAGAAAAATAAATGTTGCATCCTAGGTAATCCTAAGTAAATCTTAACTGTACAGCTTTTCTGTATAAATTCACAAAGGCTTCGCCATCAGCATCGAAAAGACTCCTTAATTCTGTATTACTTGTCAGAAGAAAACCTAAACGTCCTAAGCAAAATTCTAATCATTCGGGGTATGCAAAAAACGATTATCATCTAGGTTTTCCAAAACTACTAAATTAATTAGTATCTTACTACTAAATTAATTGATTAGTAGTACGGCCCCTTGGTTAGCGTTGAAAAAAACAGGGAATATTCTCGTTTCTTTCAAATACTGTTGTTTTATTCAATGTAACATTCGAAACTTTCAAGAAATTTATAAATTATAAATTTCATGTATTTTTCCAATAAAACCGAAAAAAACGGAAAAATATGAAAAGAACCGAAAACTTCATGTTTGTTTTTTTCAAATGCGTACTTTTTTTTTAAATTAATATAAACTAGATGACGCAATCTGATGGTGAGGCGCACTAGTTTATGAGGCCTATGTCCAACAGTGGACAGCAGTCATTATAACGCCTAAATGGCGATACTTGGGGGAGGCTTATGTCCAACAGTGGGCATCAGTCATTATAACGCCTAAATGGTGAAACTTGGGGGAAGCTTATGTCCATTACTGGTCACAGGTCATTATAGCGAGGGGAGACTTATGTCCAACAGTGGGCATCAGTCATTATAACGCCTAAACGGTGATATTTGGGGGAGGCTTATGTCCAACAGTGGGCATCGATTATTATAGCGCCTAAATGGCGACACTTGGGGAGTCTTATGCCCAACTGTGGGCCTAGCTCATTATAGTAGGGGGAGGCCTATGTCCAACAGTGGGCATCAATCATTATAGTGCCAAAATGGCGACTCTTGGGGAGGTTATGGCCAACAGTGGGCATAGGTCATTATAGCAAGAGGAGACCTATGTCCAACAGTGGGCATCAATCATTATAGCGCCTAGGTGATGACATTTGGCGGTAGCTTATGCCCAACAGTGGGCATAGGTCATTATCGCGAGAGGAGGCCTATTTCTAACAGTTGGCATCAATTATTATAACGCCTAGGTGGTGACACTTAGGGGAGGCTTATGCCCAACTTTGGGCATAGGTCATTATCGCGAGGAGGCATATGTCCAACAGTGGGCATCAATTATTGTAACGCCTAGGTGGTGACACTAGGGGGAGGCTTATGCCCAACAGTGGGCATAGGTCATTATCGCGAGAGGAGGCCTATGTCCAACAGTGGGCATCAATTATTATAACGCCTAGGTGGTGAAACTTGGGGCAGGGTTATGCCCAACAGTGGGCATAGGTCATTATCGCGGGAGGAGGCCTATGTCCAACAGTGGGCATCAATTTTTATAACGCCTAGGTGGTGACACTAGGGGGAGGCTTATGCCTAACATTGGGCATAGGTCATTATCGCGAGAGGAGGCCTATGTCCAACAGTGGGCATCAATTATTATAACGCCTACGTGGTGACACTTGCGGGAGGCTTATGCCCAACAATGGGCATAGGTCATTATCGCGGGAGGAGGCTTATGCCCAACAGTGGGCATAGGTCATTATCGCGAGAGGAGGCCTATGTCCAACAGTAGGCATCAGTTATTATAACGCCTACGTGGTGACACTAGGGGAGGCTTATGCCCAACAGTGGGTATAGGTCATTATAGCGAGGGAAGACTTATGTCCAACAATGGGCATCAGTCATTTTAGCGCCTAATGGCGACACTCGGGGGAGGCTTATGTCCAACAGTGGGCATGGGTCATTATAGCGAGGGGGAGGCCTATGTCCAACTGTGGACAGCAGTCATTAAAGCTCTAAATGGCGATACTTGGGAGAGGCTTGTGTCCAACAGTGGGCACCGATCATTATGGTGACACTTGGGGGAGGCTTAACCGAAACAATGAATAAAACATTCGAAAGATTTCTATTTTGTTCCCAAACGATTTTTTCCGCAAAATTTCAATGCAACATGTGAAAAAACGGAAAAAAAACACAATTTGTTTTTTTCATTGGAAGAAACAATTGTTTCTTTATGGAATTTTCAACGCTACCCTTGGTCGAATTAGCAATAGACTCCGGGGGTGCTATTCTCTAAGAAAACAGCCTGGACCGCAGCGCTGGCCGCAGCGACGAATCCAGAGCGCAGTTCATTGAACTAACAATCCAATATAAAGGCTCATAGGGTTGTTAATCCAATGTACTTATTTGGATTTCGTCACTGCGGCCAGTGCTGCGCTCAAGGCTGTTTTCTTAGAGAATAGCACGCCGGGTCGGTTTAATCCGGCACTGACGGCGCTTTATACCAGGCCAACATCGAATGTTATACAATGCACAGGTCCAATCATTTGTGGAGCCAGTGGGTCTTTCAATAAACACTTCCCTGGAATCTTTAAATTTGAATAAAACAAATTGTGTGTTATCGATTTTTTTTATTAATTTGGATGGCCGATTGATGTCATTATGTATGGAATATAATATCGTTCAAATGTCCGCCGCTACTTTGCTAGATAGCGCGGAGTTTCGTCTACTCATTGCCGAAACCTCCTGAAAGTCAAAGTCAAAGTCAAATCATTTATTTCAAATAGACCATTTACAGGCACTTTTGAATAGTCAAATGTCGGTCAGTCCAAGAAAAGTGAAGCTAAATTGCACGTTCCAAAGAGTAGGTCTCTATGGAGAAGAACGTGCAAGAAACTCCATGGACACTCTTTTAAATCATATTATGTGTTACATATAATGCTTGGTTACATATTACTTGTTGCTTCTATCATGAGAGCACAATGTCGATAATGAAATAAAAATGTAAAATAATTAAAAGATAGAAACTGAATTAAGCCACTGGCAGCTAAGAGATGACCAGTCCCATCTGACGGCACCCGTTCACGAGCATGACGCGTGCATCAGCCCCACTCAGCTCAACCATTTTGAAGGGAACTGAACGACCCAATAACACGTGCCACCAACAGCGAGACATTTGAGTGAGCATGACAAACTCTCAACTGTCATGCTCGTAATGTCAAAAAAAAAAAGTTGTAACCTAATAAAAATTGCTCCATGGTGCTTCACATTCACAAACTTGAAAAAAGTGCTTCTACATTATACAATGAAATTGTGTCTTTCAATATAAAAAATAATAATATTAGTTTCCAACTAATCAACTAATTAGTACGCCCTAGTGGTAGTGGAGCTGGACCAGCATTGAGCCAAGCATTTTTATCTTGAATATAATCCTCCAACTTATAATATGCTTGTCTGCATAGTGTGCGTTTAATACAAGATTTCAATTTCGTTTCATTGAGGTCTAATATTTGTGGTGGTATTTTATTATAACATTTCAAACAGTACCCCATGAAAGAAGAGGCCACTTTAGCCAGTCTGAAACCTGGTTGAACTAATTGATCCCTATTTCTTGTAACATAATTATGTCTATCGCCTCTTTTGCTAAAAAGATGAAGATTTTTACGAACATACATAATGTTTTCATAGATATATTGACAAGTTACCGTCATTATGTTAATTTCTTTAAACAGTTCCCTTATAGAATCGCACCGGCGGAGATTGTAAATAGCTCTGATGGCTCTTTTCTGTAATATAAAGATTGACTCGATGTCTGCAGCCCGTCCCCATAGTAAGATACCGTACGACATGACACTATGAAAATAACTAAAATAGACTAGCCTAGCGGTATCAACATCCGTAAATTGGCGGATTTTTCTAACAGCATATGCAGCTGAGCTAAGCCGCCCTGCAAGAGATGTTAAGTGAGGACCCCATTGTAGCCTTGAGTCTAGCGTAATCCCCAGGAAAATCGTTTTATCAACAAATTCTAGTTTTTCATTATTCAATACAATGTCACAAATTCACAATCACTACTTTTGACATTCGGTAAGGAAAATCTTATGCATTTAGTTTTTTTCCCATTTAGAACCAGATCATTAGCAGTGAACCAGTTTTGAACCTGCAATAGGGCGCTATTCTCGTTGTCAAGATTGTTAGTCTTTCTATTTATCTTAAAAATCAAAGAAGTGTCGTCAGCAAACAACACCATATTAAGTTTATTTTGCAACAAATTGGGTAAATCATTAATATAAACTAAAAATAAAAAAGGACCTAAAATTGAACCTTGGGGCACCCCCATTTCAACATTAAATCCCGACGAATTGACACCGTTTATTTGCACTAATTGCTGTCTATTATTTAAATAAGATTTTAATAAGCTTAACGCTGCATTGCCTAGTCCGTAATGCTTGAGTTTCAGAAGCAATGTTTCATGAACTACACAATCAAACGCCTTAGATAGGTCGCAGAAGATGCCTATAGCATCTTGTGCCTCTTCCCACGCATTAAAAATGTGTTTTAGTAAGGAAACACCCGCATCAGTTGTACAACGTCCTTTGGTGAAACCATACTGTTTATCATGTAGGATGTTATTGGAGTTAAAATGACTAAGCATTTGATTTAACATTACCTTTTCAAATATCTTGCTAAGAACCGGCAAAACGGACACCGGCCTATAATTATTAGTGTCTCTACTATTCCCGGATTTAAAGAGTGGTATCACTTTACTATATTTCATTAGATCTGGAAAGACTCCTTGATCTATACACAAATTAAATATTAAAGCCAAGTACGGCGCTATAGTCTCAATAATTGAGGTACAAACTTTGATAGACATACCCCATATAGTCTAAGATCCGATTAAGAGCGACCTTCACCGGTCTGTTTAATGGATGAAAAGTATTTTATTATGAATTTAGTGTATTAAATAATATAACGCGGGTGGGTTGCCTAAGAAATTCCTGGCCAGACTATTATTAATTAAAAATTGAAAATTTATTTTCTTTTTAGAAAAATGCACAACAGTTATCCATACCAGATTTTTTTGCAGACAACACTATAACATCGTATTCGTAATGAAACAGCGTTTATTTTGATATAGAACTTGTTGTATATAAAAAAAACACACCTGTTTATGCATACCTGTTTATACCTGGTAACCCATAGCTATGCCAGGAAACAAATAGGCAACCCAACATTTTTATGTTCTAAAGGCTTCACTCTTTCGGTTAGTATTAAATTTATTCGTTAAACACACCGTTGCATTTTACAAAAAAAAAAAAAAATTTTTGGCCAGGAATTTCTCAGGCAACCCACCCGCGTTATATTATTTAATATACTAAATTTATCATAAAATAGGTTTCATCCATTAAACAAACCGGTGAAGGTCGTTCTTAACCGTATCCTGTACTAATAGATCTTCTGTCAATTTAATCTTGATTTCTTTAAAAGCTTTTATTACTGTTATGGGGTTTATATGTTTAAAGTTAAATTCAGTCGAACAGGCTGCAACGTTCGCCTGTAATAAACCAAAAGCATGCGATGGCGACGAATTTAGGGCTTCAGTAGTTTTAATTGGTATACTGGTAAAGAAATTTACAAATTCTTCTGCAACTAGTTTGTTATCGCTAATAAGACCATGATGAGTCTCCAATGTGTAATCATTATTATTTCTTTTGTTTCTGTTGGTTTCATTATTTATAATATTCCAAACCGTTTTTATTTTATTATCTGCTGTTTTAACTTTGTTTCTAATGTATAAGGCCTTAGCTGCCTTACAAGTATTTTTAAACATTTTAGAATAAGTAGCAACATATTTATTAAAAGTTTCAGTGTTAATAATAGGCTTAAGGCCATACAACTCGAAAAGTCTTTCCCTACTTATTCTGATTCCTTTAGTTGCCCAGTCACTAAATCTAAACTTAGGGCAGATAGTTTTAGTTTTTTTCTCAAATGTCTGATTAAACTCCTTTTGAACTACTGAAAAAAAAATTTTATACAAAATATTACCATTGTATTCTGCAAGGTTCCAATCACCCAACCTGCTAGTTAAAGTGCTATTAAATTTATTTAGTTTACGGGATGTTATTGGTCTGAATTGTATCTGCACTTGTTGTATTGGTAAGTTGGATTCAAATGTTACCATTAGGCCGCTATGATCAGAAGGCAGATAATTTACAATGGCTTTTTCTAAATACTTGCAGCAACAAAAAACATTATCGATACATGTAGCAGTAGTTGTCGTTGTTCGAGTTGGTTCAATAAACACATTTGATAAATTAAATGATTTGAAAAGATTTAATAATCTACTGCTATCTGAATTATTTTCTAAAATATTAACATTAAAGTCTCCGCAGATAATTACTGGTTTATTACCCGTTGAAAGTTTAGCCATAACATCTTCCATGACTGACTCAAAAATAGAGTAGTTTTGATAATTAGGGGGCCTATAAACGCACACTATGATATGCCTATCCAGCTCAACACACGACACTTCAATGCTATGTTCAACGGACAGTGCAACTATATCTTTACGAGTTTTAAATTTAATACTATTTTTATAAGGATTAGTGAACCCCCACGTAACATTGGCTTTCGGTTAAAACTACTGCCCACATTATAATTATCATAATTAATTAACATTTCAAAATCCTTTAACTAATGCTCAGTAAAACAAATGATGTCAAACATAGTTTTTTCCAAAAATAATTCAATTTCTAATTGTTTCGAAGAAAAACCCTGAATGTTTTGAAGAAACAAATTAAAGGATTTTTGCTTACCCCCTGTAGCTTGTATGCTAGACGATACTTTATTGTTAAGTTGACATAAATTGCCAACAGTACCAACTGTTGTCTTATTACCTAGTTTAAAATATTAGTACTACTACTAATGGTGGGACTAATTACTGGGTACGTCGACATACTATTTATGTCTGAGTAAATATTAAATGCTAATAGCTTCGCTATTTGACGTCTTAAAACAATAGGTAGGTATACAGTATACCTGGTCGAAAAAAGTTTATCAACAATATTGTTGATGTCAAAATATAAAAATTTATCACTATGGTGAGTAACTAAAAAATGCATATGCATATTTAGCATATGTATGTACTTATTTTGTCTGTTTGATAAGTGCTCAAAGTAAGGAAAAGCACACAAAATAATCTTTTTACAATTTATCTTCAACAGTTCAGTGACATTATTGGTGATATCATCTTTCTTCACATTTAAGCTATTACCCACAAATACAGTTAGAATAGCGTTGGGATCATATACTTGCTCATTTACAAATGACATTATGTGATGGTAGGAAGCTTGAGGTGTGCAATAATTTTGAGAAGGAAAAGGGAGTTTTTTACTAATTAATTGCCCTAATCCTCTTCCTATGCTATCTGAAAATATAATTGATTGATAATCCCTACTGTTATGAGAGGAAAAATTAGAATGTTCTGAATCTACCCCTTGAGTTAATTGAAAAGTATAATACACCGTGGAGTAATATTACAATTATTAAATAGTCAAAAAGTATCAAGTTTTTAAAATAGTAATTAAAAAACTAACCTAGAAATGATATTATTGTATCCAACCGTCGCATATTATCTGCATGTTTTTAATTTAATTCACTTTTTGCGTCTTTAAATTTGTCCATTATATTAAATAGTAGCCTTTCCATCGAACTAGTGATTGTTTATGGCATTATTTTAAGCAAAATGAGTATAATAAGATGCAGGAAAACAATTTTGACAATTCTTAATTTTTTTAAATGCTGCCATACATAACGTTTGATTAATAATTCGTTGTCTTCTTTCGATGGTCAAACTCTATGTACCGTATATATGTATGCATGTAGTAAAAAGCAGTTACTTCAATATTACAAACAGATACTCCAATTTTATTTATATGTATGTATAGAAGATAAATAAAGGACATGCTTGCAGGACACTCTCGTTTTGTTTTGTTTAAACATCTAATAGACGGTTTTTTTTTTTTTTTTTATAAAAACAAAGTTAGGTTTCTTTACTTACACTTACTAACAAAGCATTTACAATCAGAAAGTACTCCTTCCTCGTAAAATACATCCCACAACACTCCTAAGTAATGACTTCGCTTATCTCTTCTTGTCAGTTTATTATTCCGTCTCGCGCGCTTGTCACTTCCATGGCGTAATAGTTCTTTGGCAATTAAGACAACACTAGAAAAACGTATGTTCCTTTAAAAAAATGCTAATTTTTTATAGGGTGCAAATATAAAGGAAACCAAATTAATGTAATTGTGATTATTTTCATAACTACTTAAATTTCCCCCGAAGTACAGAAGCAAAAAAACGTGAAAAACTAATTTCCATACGACGCACTGGGGTGCAAAATCAATCATGTACTTAGGTCGAAATGTATAACACTTTCCTCAGTTTACAAAACTACACAATTTTCCCCAATGCCGCAATGGCCAAAAATAACATTTTTATTTTTTTCTAATGCTGCGTTGGTCGAATTAAAATAATTAAAATGCAATAATGTAGGTTGAGGTTTAATATACCATAAAAAAAAAAAATGGTGAGCACACCTATATTCTCTGGTTAGTTATGAGCAATAAACAGTTTTCACCCCCTTCCGTAGGGGTGCCAAATGATTTTTTTTTTTATACTCTATTTTTCACTCATACAATACCATCAGAAATGTTTTTGCCTCTCCAGAGAATTTATTCCAATCTTTATTAAAAAATGACCTAAATTGACTAGACTATAGACTCATTCATTAGACGCACCAAAGAAATTAGAATTATGCCTATAAACACTTCCGTACCCCATAACATTTCGCGCATAGAGATTTAAACCTTAAGTCGTTAAATGTAAGAATATTGTAGCATATTTTTTTATACCTCACATGCGGTCCCTTTTCATCTTTTAATTGGGCGTACAAAAAACGTCTTCAACTATTAGTCGTAAGGACATTTTTCGCTTGAATTGTTTTTAACTATTTATGTACACACAAAAATACCAGAAAAAGATAATACATAAGAAACATTAGTACAAAGGTACTGCTTATTTCTAAAGAAATTTCTTCCAGCAGACCTGCGAAAGGAGAAATCAAAAAGAAATGTAGACAATAGTGTGTAAGAAGCATCTTATTAATAATAATGTAGACAATAGTGTGTAAGAAGCAGCTTATTGACCTAACATTAAATTTAAAAATAAATTATTTGTTGGTAAAAAAGTAAATATTGATCTTGCCAATCGGGTGGGATTCGAATCGACAGCTACTTGATAGCAAGTCATACGTTTCTGCACTTAGCTACATCATTCATCATTTATGTTCCTATGTCCCCTAGATGGGGCAGAGGGCGTCCACAGTGCGCCGCCATCCCGTTCGGTCTTGAGCTTCGCGTTTCATTTCACGCCAGGTCTTCCCAATGTTCTTTGCCTCTGCGATGACTGTTCGTCGCCAGGTCTGCTTAGGGCGACCACGTTTACGCTTTCCTTGAGGGTTAGAATCAAGGGCTTGCCTTGGTATATGTTCAGGATCCCTTCGGAGCGTGTGGCCGATCCAGTTCCATTTGCGGCGTTTGATCTGCTGGTCGATCGAGGTTTCACCGCAGCGCTCCCACAGATCTACATTTAAGATTTTCTCGGGCCAGAATATACCGAGAATACGGCGAAGGCAGCGGTTGACAACGACCTGGAGTTTATGCGAGATGTCTTTTGTGACCTTCCACGTCTCACACCCATACAACAATACGGTTTTTACGTTGGACCGGAATATTTTGAGCTTAACTCTTCTGGTCAGTTTCCGAGATTGCCACACGGGACGGAGCTGTGCAAAGGTGGCCCTTGCCTTGGTGATCCTCGAAGCGATGTCCTCTTCGGTCCCTCCAGTCTCTGACACAACACTACCGAGGTAAGTAAAATTGTGGACCCTTTCCACAGCCTCTGTGCCGATAAGCAACGACAAAGAGCTCGTCGCTCCGCATCTCATTTCCTGGGTCTTCCGGGTGTTGACTTTTAGTCCCGTCTTTTTTGCCTCTCGTCGTAGGTCGTCCAGCTTGGCTTGCATGTCAGCGCGTGTGTGGCTCAGCAGACATAGATCATCGGCGTAATCCAAATCTTCCAAGACGTTGGATAGTCCCCACTCTATGCCGCGGCGCTTGGTTTTTAGCACTTTGCTCATGATGCCATCCAGAACAACAAGAAAGAGGAGAGGTGAGAGAAGGCAACCCTGTCGTACTTCTGCATGCACCGGTATGTCCTCCGAGACGACGCCGTCGTGTGTCACTCTACAGGAGTAACTCCTATAGATTGCCCTAATTAGGTTTATGATTTTCTCGGGGACTCCAATTTCACGCAGTCGGTCCCAGATGGAACTCCATCTCAACGTGTCGAAGGCTTTTTCGAAGTCCACGAAGGTCAAATACATTTCCCTTTGCCATTCTGATGCCTGCTCGAGAATAATACGTAAGGTATTGATCTGGTCCGTACACGATCGATTGGGCCGGAAGCCAGCCTGCTTTTTGCGAAGAAGAGGTTCAACGGCCCTCGACAGCCTATCTAGGATGATCTTGCAGAGCACCTTAGAAGGTATCGAGAGCAAAGTAATACCTCTCCAATTGCCACATTCACTGAGGTCTCCCTTCTTGGGAACGGTAATGACAAGACCTTTATTCCGACCTTTATTCCAGTCGTCGGGTAACTCTTCGGTTGACCAGATGTTCCGTAAGAGAGGTGTCAGCGCGTTTGCGGCGGAAGGCATGTCAGCTTTTAGCATTTCCGCTGTGATGAGGTCGACTCCTGGAGCTTTGCCATTCTTGAGTGAGTGGATGGCTTTTACTACTTCCTCTTGTGTGGGGGGAGACACGTCAATATCTAGGCTTTGTGGGGGCAAACTGGCAGCCGGTGCAGTCGTGGTAACGGGGTCGTTCGGGACTCGGAAAATCTCATCAACGTGCTCGCGCCAGCGTCGGAGCTGCCCCTCCGATGTCACGATGAGCTGGCCTTCTATATCCTTCAAGGGCTTCTTTTTCCTCTGGTTTCTATTCCCAGCCAAGGTCTTCGTTGCCTTATACATCTCCCTGAGATTACCGGAGTCAGCAGCGCGTTGAGCACAATCCGCTATACTATCTGCCCATACTCGCCGATCACAGCGGGTACTGCGATAGACAGCCCTGCGTAACTGTCTGTATTGCAGTGTTTCGTCTCGACGCACTGCCTCATCAGTGATTGCCAGAAGTCGAAGATGAAGTTTGCGCCTCTCTGCAATGAGGTTCCAGGTTTTTTGTGACATCCAGTCTTCGCGTGTGAGTGTTTTATGTCCAAGAACGACGGAGCCTGTCTCTATGTAGGCCATTTTGATGCGATTCCACTCCGCGTCGACAAAAGTAGAGTCCGTCTCAAGGGAGGAGAAGTGATTTCGCAGCTCTAGTCTGAAGGCTTTGCTAGTATCCAGGTCTCGTAGCCTGTTTACCTCAAACCGCTTGCCTATCTTGGTGGTTGCCTTGGTTGGTTGAGCAACAGCTACTTTGAGCCGCACTTCGGCCACGACTAGGTGGTGATCACTGTCGATGTCCGCGCCACGGCGGTTGCGGACGTCGAGCAGTGAAGAGCGCCATTTGGAGCTGATGGCAACGTGGTCAATTTGGTTTTTGATAACACCATCGGGTGAATTCCAGGTGTATTTGTGGTGTTCACCATGAATAAATAAAGTACCTCCGATGGTGAGATCGTTATCTTGACAGAACTCCAAGAATCTCGCCCCGTTCTCGTTCCGGACTCCCAGCCCATGTCTGCCCATATGTCTTTGACAACCGTCGTTATCCGAGCCAACCTTGGCATTAGGGAATGCAAAAACCGCCAAAATTACAAACCGGTTTTTTTTTCGGTTTTCCTAAAAAAAAACCGGTTAACCGGGTAACCGGTTTTAAAATTAGTTTTTTTGAAATTTATTTTTAAGTGAATTTTTTAATTTTTTTTTTTTTGTTGTGAAATTCTAAATAAATATTTTTAAACTTGGAACTTATCTATTAAAAATATATATTATATACCTAATATGAATCCTGTTCAAATTCGCAACTTCATAAAAACGAATGTCTCAGAATGATGTCATACATAGAGAATCTAAGCTAAAAGTTAATATATATAAGGTATATTATTGAGGATTTTCGAAATAAACCACAAATTGTTTCTCTGAAAACAAAGATTTGTTTTATTCAACATGCTTTTAAAGTATAACAATTATCGTTTAACTAAAATTACACTTTTATCTCACCTGAAAAAAAAGAAACGACATTTAAAGTTCACTAATATCGCCTCCTCAATTATATCCCTTTAATTATCTCTCTACAAGTTTTTATAACAATAAAATGCACAAAATAATCTAAACATCATCTGTCATTGAATGATACGTCACCCCGTATTCACAGCTTAAAAATTAAATTAATGAAATGTCATTTCCAAGGAGGTCATTTCATTACATCTCCCCCCCATAGGAACGAAAATTCTAAATAATATAATACAAACAATGCACCTGCAAGTTATCTTTATACCTATTCGTTTTCTTCTACTTCATCTTCTGCCGTAACAGATTGTAATTTTGTTATGTGGAATAAAGTTGATTCTGTTTTTCTGTTGCCAGTGTCAATCTTATAAATGGAGTTCGATATTTTCTCTATTATCTTGAAAGGGCCTATTTTTAATTCGTCTAATTTTTTCCTGTTCAGTCTATTTCCATTTTCTACATATACACTGTCTCCTATCTCGAACTCTTGTATTTTCCTATTTCTATCAAATATTTTCTTGTTGTACTTGTGAGATTTTATTGTATTCTCTAATGCTAATCTTCTATCAGCAATCCACTTGTCTTCCTTTTCTATTGTTTTAATTTCATTTGGTAAAATACTGACATTTGTACCATCCAGTAAATATTTTGGTGCAAAACCTGTAACAGAATGGTCTGTTTCATTATATTTCTGTACACATTCTCTTGCTACTGTTGTCCATGTTCTCTTATTATTTTTCTCATTTATTTTACATCTTATTTTATTTACTATCCACCACTAGCTTTTGCCCGCGGCTTCGCCCGCGTACATAAAATATAGCTTATGTCACTCGGGAACAAAGCAGGTTTCTACCGGTGAAAAAAATTTAACAATTGGACCAGTACTTCCAGAGGTTACCTCCTATAAACAAAAAAAACATAAAAACAAAAAAAAAAAAACTTTACCTCTTTATTATACAAGTAATAGTATTAGTGTAGATTAACCTTAACACAGGCTTTTAAGCGTTTAGGCCACGTGTCATCTGTTTACGCATGGTGACCATTGGAAAGTTGTCCACTGCTGATCGTAAAGAATTTTTAAGATTTTGAATTATTGTTACACGCAGCCCATGCTTTCTAATATAGATCTCAATTTGTAGTTCACGGGTTGAGGTCTTTTTTTTTTTATGGTGGGAAAAATCATCCAATGACAACCCCCGTTCTTGGGCGGAGCGGGAGATAGTGTCAGACTCTTACTGACTAAAAAACCCACTCTGTTCCTTCTAGCCTTCATACCGGGGCTCGAGTTCCCTTTCGAATAACCCTGGCCCCAGTAGGCTTCGACCCGGCTGGGTCCGTGCTGTTGCTGACAACTCCTTGAGGCGCACAGGAATAGTGCGCACCGTCGACGACATGGGTTTGGTCCGGACAGTTACCGGGCGGCCGAACAGTGAGCTACTCATTGCTCACTGTCCGCAAGCCCGCGCCTACGGTGGCCGGAAATCGGGATCGGAATCCCGGCGGCAGCGGCGAGAACGCCGTTGCCTGATGCGGTCGGCCTCCATCTTTGCGAGCATTACTGCTTCGTAGAAGTCGACGACTGCCTGCCACTCCTCCTCGCTCCGGACCATGGCCTCAACCAAGGCCCGGCGCGAAAGGTCTCCGCGGCCGATCGCCCCCACGAGGGCGCGGCGATGCTCCGCCGAAGCAGGGCACACCTTGACTGTGTGCTCCACCGTGTCCTCCGGGCATACCGCACAATGGCGACACCCGGGCGTCACTTCCGCTTTAATCCGGAACAGGTATCTCCCGAACGTGCCATGTCCGGTGAGGACCTGCGTCATGCGGAAGGTAAGGACGCCGTGATGTCTTTCCAGCCACGCCTCAAAGAGGGGACTTACCGCCATAATTGTGGCGTGCCCAGCACTGGGTTGCGATAGTCGCTGACGCCATTTCACCGTGAGATCCCGCCGGAGCTTTGTCCGCCATGCCGTGACCTGTCGCGGCAGCGGACACTCACCCCGGCGTTGCATCTCCACGTGCGATGCATGTGTGCAAGGACTGTTGCCTCCAGATTCCACGGTGGTAGGCCAGCAAGAAGGCTCGCCGCTTCGCGGGAAACCGTGCGGTACCCCCGCACCATCCGTATTGCCATGCAGGCGTTCAGCATGGCCGCCGGTCGCGTTTGCAGCGACGACGCCCTCACCGGCGCCCCGTAGAGGGCCATGGACCGAACAATCCCCGCGTAGAGCCTCCGTCAGGAGGCATCTGGACCCCCAAGGTTGGGCAGGAGCCGCTTGAGTGCAGCCCCCGTCCGGTTGAGTTTGGTAGCCAGACGTCGGAAATGCTCCCCGAAATTCCACCAGCTATCGAGGACGAGTCCCAGGTACTTCATCGTCGACCCGACGCCGATGTGAACTCCTCCTACCGTTAGTTGGGACTCTAATGGTGGCGCGTTCCGAGGGCCGTGAAAGCACATGACCTCGGATTTGTGCAGCGCCACCTCGAGTCCCAACTCCTGGATCCTACCAACGACTATCGCAACCCCGCGTATCACTAGAGCGACCGCCGCCCGGTACGACTCTCACGGGTTGAGGTCTGGGCTAGTCAAAGGTCAGTTATCAGCCTTAATGAAGTCCGAAAAACTCGCTGCAGGGCATTAAGCCTGGGTAGTGAGTGCCTTGTGACCGGAAGCTGAGTCTTGCTGAAAAACCCCTAGTATTTTATCAAAAAGAGAGGCTTTAAGAGGCTTTGCTATGCGTTGTGTTGCGTTTAGGATAGTATCTCGATAATCTTTAGCTGAAATTAGAGTACCCCATTTTCACGAAAATGAATCTTGTTGATGTTGATGTTATGATGAGTAACAACGGTGGGTATTCCATCTGCGAATAATAATTTTGTTGTCCTTACGAGATTTTAATTCTGGCCCTGACAGCATTCATTGCCTGTTCTCACAACACGCGGCCGGCTTGGATTTTTAATTATCGTAAACAGAAGAACTGTACAATTGGTATAGCTATCACTATGGTACATAAATATTCATAAGCAAACCTACGACTGATATCAAGCCTCAAGAGCGTTTTAAAACTGTTTGCTTAAAAATAGTGTTATTTGAAAGTAATAAAAAAACAAGTCGAAAAACCGGTTACTTGAAAAAAAACCGGTTATTTTAGTCATTAAAAATATGCCGAAAAACCGGTTTTTCGGTTTTCGGGTTAACCAGTTTGCATTCCCTAGTAAGGCCCGGAGCGTTCTCAGCTCTCCGAATCCGTTTCTGCGCACTTCGCTTAGACCGAGCACATGCACTTTGTACCTTAGCATTTCTGCTTCAGCTTGTGCTAATCGGCTATCCTCGCTCAGCGTACGCACATTCCAGCAAGCAATTCGTGTCCGTTTCTTCATGCCAAAGGTCGTCGTAGTTTGATCGGTCCGGTTTTGCACTGTTTTCGTTTCTTTAATCAGTTAGAGTTTTTTTAAGGTAAGCGAGTGATTAGCCCACTATACCCTAGCCCACTGGTGGGGCTGCCACCTCAGAGCCAGTGGGCATGCTCGGTTTTGTTTCGGGTTCCCTCCCTAGCGAGACGATTCTGATTTAGGGGCGCAGAATACTCGCCCTTCGCCCTGTATCCGTTAGCAGCTGCAACTCGGGGTGGCGGCCGCGTGACTACGCGGTTGCAGCAGGTCCCAGGGAGGACGGCGGGGACGTGGATAGCTCGGACTGGCTAGAGTTCCGCACCGGATGGTACTTCGCCACGAAGTACAGCAGAAACCCTAGCTTCCCTCCCTAACTTACTAAGCTACATGATCTTCTGAAAAAACGTTTGAATTTTAGCATTACTTTTAGATTGACTCTAATATGAAGAAAACAAAACTATTTTGTTATCTTTGTCTAGTATTGATCTCACACAGTCACCTTCTCATGTAAAGTTTAAACTTATACTGTATGATGAATTAATGTTTGCGTTGAATTCTCTCACAAATGAATGTATACACGCAGTTGTACAGGCAAATACATACGATCGTTGTCATGCTAATGGATTTTTGCCGCTTTATAGTACCTAAAATAGCTATCCAGATCCTAAACCAAGTAGTCAATTAAATTTTTTTCATAACATTTACATGTTATGTTCTTTTGTTAAGAGATTTTCTGTGCCCTTTATTGATAATACATGCTAGAAATATTATGAAAATAGTATGATATACGCATCCTGTAACACAAGCCGCTTTCGCACTACCTTATGGCAGTATAAATACAAATGCATTGCAGTGCTGGCCATCAGAACTAGCTGAACCGAACATCGTGCGATAGAAATACTGTAAAGTAAAACGAAGTGCGATAAGATGCAGATAATAACATTGATGGTGTTGATTGTGGTAATGTGATATTTGATTTTTTATAACTAAAACCATATCTATTAATAACTATTTAAATATTATATTTTATAACAACTTGGACGTACGTACATAAACAAAAACGTTCCAATCCACAACAATTCATACTCTGTTCCGTATACCTCCAAAAGTCATTAGGCTAGATGGCAGTTGTAATGTCTAATGCCATGCTTTTTTCTGGTGATGTGATTCTCGATATTGTATTTATTATAGTGACAATGTCATTTATGTGTCATTTTAGCCACCACTATATTATATTCTAAACACAAACAGTTATTTTTATTTTATGCTTATTACCTAATGCGGGAATGTATTTCCTAATTATTTATTATATCAATACGTAAAGCACAGCATAATATGTTACTTGACCAGGATTTATATTAGTGGTAACATTAAGATTTTAGTTTAGCCAAAAGTTATGATGTCAAGCCAGCAAAAAAAAAACTAAGCCATTTTACTATTGTAAAAAATCTAGTCAATTTAGTTTCTAATTATGAAGATTTTTTTGCGCTACTTAGAGTGGCCATTAGCCAGATTTAACAATATTTATAAATCATTTCGCAAATATATATTTCGGTGATATAATATGTAGACACTTAATAATTTCATCAACAATTTTCTTGCTGTCGTTCTTTACTGTTTTCAGATTTATTCCTATACTTGTGCTATAAGACATTGCTTTATGCCAGAATTCTGGATCTGGATCCCTTGGAAAGTGTCGAAATATACCTACGTTTTTTGCGAAATAAACGGTCGTATCTTTTTTCCTTAGCTTAGAAGTTGATTTTTTTTACAGACATACCAAGATAGTTTTAATTTTAACTCGATACTTTCACGTGTTTCCGAGATAAAGAGTCTTGACAGACTGACCGATGGACAACAAAGTGTTCCTATAAGGGTTCTATTTTTTCTTTTTATGTACGGAACCCTAAAACACAAAATTGAGTTGCTTATCTTAAATTAGTGAGTGAGAGATTAGAGACAAGCGTTTTTGCAACGCAAAAACAGTCTCACCAACGCAGTCACGTTAACATTCCCAGTAATCAACGTGCCATATGCGCTTTTTGCCGATGCATCAAATAATTGCGTAGGAGCCGTGTTGCAACAATATGTAGACAGTCAATGGCACCCATTAGGCTATTTTTCTAGAAAATTGACCGAAACTCAAAAGAATTATAGCACCTATGACAGGGAATTGCTAGCCATATTTTTAGCCGTAGAACACTTTAGAAGTTTATTTGAAGGCCATGACTTAATCATTTTCACAGACCACAAACCCCTGACATTTGCATTTTCGAAATTATGTAAAAATAAGAATAAAGAAAGCCCAAAACGAATTAGACAATAACTCTTCATAAGCGAATTTACAACAGATATTCGCCATGTGAGTGGACAAGATAATGTTGTCGCAGACGCGTTATCACGTATAGATAGTATAAATTGCACATCAATTTTAATCGACTATGAAAAACTAGCTTTAGAGCAAAGACAAGATACTGAACTTAAAACTTTACTATCAGATTCTAAACACAAATTCAAAAAGTTCGTTGTTCCTGGTAGCAGTCAATCAGTCTTCTGTGAAGTCTCAAACGAAATTGCAAGGCCATATATAACGGAAAACTTAAGAAAAAAAGCATTTGATATGATACACAATCTTAGTCATCCTGGCTCGCGCACGTCGCGCCAGATGATTAAAGAAAAATTTTTTTTGGCCAAATATGAATCGTGATATAGGATTGTGGACAAAGACTGATTGTATATCCTGTCAAAAATCCAAAGTAAACAGGCATATTATTTCTAACTATGGCAATTATCCAACAGCCGACAGATTTGATCACATACACATTGACTTGATTGGAGCACTCCCAACCACATCGGATGATTATAGATATTGTCTAACGGTAATAGACAAAGGTACTAGTTGGCCTGAAGCTTACCCACTTAAAGACATGTCAGCGGAAACGGTAGCGCATAAACTATACACAGAATGGATATGTAGGTTTGGCTGCCCAGCAAAACTCACGAGTGACCAGGGCAGGCAATTTGAAAGCAAGATATTCACAATATAGACAGGCCTGTTGGTCTAGTGGTTAGTGACCCTGACTGCTATGCCGGAGGTCGTGGGTTCGATTCCCACCCAGGACAAATGTTTGTGTGATGAGCACGATCATTTGTTCTGTGTCTGGATGTAATTTATCTATAATATGTATGTATTTAAAAATGTATAAGTATGTTTATCAGTTGTCTAGTACCCATAACACAAGCCCTGCTTAGCTTGGGACTAGATGGTGTTGTGTAATAGTTGTGGAATATTATTATTATTCTCATTTATTCATAAATATTACATATAAATTACATTTTTAAATATTTCAATATAAAAAAAAAACATTTAAAAATATAAAAAATAGTTACCCACCGGTATCGGAAACAGGGTCCAAGCTACCGGCGGTCAGGGCTCCAGAGAAAGGAACCTCCTAACAATACGAGCCGTGTCCAGGAGTACCGCCCTCTGAATCAAGCCCTTGATCCAGCTACCTAACGCGAGCCTCCTCAGATGTTGGTCGAGGCTCTTGGCTATTAAGCCATTACCCGACACGACTATCGGTACAATGATTGCCGAGTCTACATTCCACATGTCGACAACCTCGCGAGCCAAGTCGATATACTTGATTTGTTTATCTTTCTCAGCTTTCACGAGGTTCTCGTCATGCGGAACGGATATATCAACAATCACTGCACGCCTCTCGCTTCGGTCCACCACCACTATATCAGGCTTATTGGCTACAATAGTCCTGTCAGTGATGATGGACCGATCCCAGTACATTGTGATATCGCCATTATCGAGAACTGGGTCGGGCACATACCTGTAGTACGGCACCTCCGATTCCACAAGTGAGTACTTCAGAGCAAGTTGCTGATGGATAATCCTGGCTACAAGGTTGTGTCTATGCAAGTATTCCCCGTTAGCTAGACGAGAACAACCTGAAATAATGTGGCGGATCGATTCACCCGGACGGTGACATGCCCGACAGATGTCAACCGTACCGTCCTTCACAATAAATCTTCGGTAGTTCTTCGTCATGATAACTTCGTCCATAATTGCACAGACAAAACCTTCGGTTTCCCCAAAGAGGTCACCGACGCGCAACCAGGCTACGGACGCTAGTTGGTCTACATCGGGCCCATGAAGGGCCCGGAAAAAGCGTCCGTGCAGTTCCTTACTCTGCCATACTTCCTTGCGATCGTTAGTGTCAAGCACTACAGGTTTGCGCCAGTTCTCGTTAGCCAAGGAGAGCGGGGTGAGTCCCTTGTCCACTGCTACTACATCACGATGCATACCCACGTCGGCGGCTAGGAAATATTCCCTGAGACTGCATACCTCGCGATTGTGCAGGGTCTTAGCATTTAAAAAGCCTCGACCCCCACACTTCCGCGGGATATACAGTCTCATCACCGATGACCGTGGGTGATGCATTCGGTTTGCAGTAAGCAGTGAACGAACTCGCCTGTCCAGGGCGTCCAGTTCTGTTTGAGTCCATTTGAGTACGCCGAAAGAGTACATCAATACCGGCATGACCCAACCGTTGAAGGCGCGCACCTTGTTTCCGCCTGAAAGAAGGCTATTGAATACCTTCTTCAGGCGTCCAAAGAAGCGCTCCCTCAACGATTGCTTCATGTCAGTGGCATTGATACCTAAAGCTTCCGACATACCCAAATACTTATAGGTTTCAGTTGCAGAGAGGGATCTCAGGCTTATGGAGTCCGAGAGTTGAGTACTCACGGACTCCACAATCTCCCCTCGCTTTACATGCATGACCGCACATTTGTCCACACCAAACTCCATCCTGATGGCACTACTGAAGGTTTCAGTTACCTTCAGTAGCTCCATCAGTTGAAGCTTGTTGGGGGCAAAAAGTTTCAAGTCATCCATGTAAAGGAGGTGAGATGTAACCTGACCACCTCTCTTCAACTGATAGCCTAGGCCTGAATTCTCCAGCAGTGTGCTTAGAGGATTCAAGGCTAGGCAAAACCAAAGCGGACTCAAACTATCACCCTGGAATATACCCCGCTCAATCCTCACCGGTTCACTGCTCCTCTGAATATTTCGACATCCTGGATAGCGAAGGACCGTCCTCCATTGCCTCATACACGACATCAGGAAGGTGCGTAGTGTTGCATCAATTTTGTACAATTCTAGCACCCTCATGAGCCATGTATGAGGAACTGAGTCATAGGCCTTCTTATAGTCTATCCAACATGTCGACAGATCCTTTCGGGAGCGCCGAACCTGTTGGCTAATGGCCATATCAATGAGGAGCAGCTCCTTAGTACCACGGGACCCTTTCCTACATCCATTCTGAGAGGCAGACATGATTGAATTATTGTCAATATGGTTGTTAATCTTATCTCTCAAAATAGATGTAAGAACTTTATAGACCGTAGGTAAGCACGTTATCGGTCTATAATTTTTAGGTTCCGCGGTACTACCTGATTTGTGGAGCAGGTGGGTAACTCCTGTTGTTAGGAACTCGGGTAGTGAACTAGACTCCAAGGCAGCCTGGTACTGAGATGCCAAACAAGCGTGCGACCTTTGAAGCCACTTTATCCAAAAGTTGTGCAGTCCGTCCGGCCCTGGAGATTTCCAATTAGGCAACGGACGGACTGCACGGGCCACATCCTGGGGGCTGATTGTGATTGCCCCCATTTCTGTTATCGGTTCGCACGCTTGTTCGACCTCTCGAGTCCAACCACCTTCAGTATGACTGACAGGCACCGACCAGATGTTGCGCCAAAACGAACACATGGCGTCATCATCCGGAAGGCGCGTGTCAGTCACACCTTGGTCCGGTCGCTCCCAAGCCCTGTATACCCACCTTTCATTACTTTGGAATGCGCGATTCTGGGTGTACCGCTCCACCCGCCGCTTATACCTGCGGATTCGGTTTGCCCATGCATACACCTTCTGCTTCAGGAAGTCGATGCGCTCTGTGACACGGAGCATATAGTCTCGAGGGCAGATGTCAGTCCCCGAAAATGCCCGTCTCACAAAGCGCATCACTCTTGGGCGAGTGTTATTATTATTATTATTAATATTAATGTCGTATCTAGGGGTCCAAAAAATAAGAACGACGCCCTACCACCCACAGAGCAACGGAGTTTTGGAAAGATGGCATAGATGTATAAAAGCTTCACTAATGGCACGATTAAATAACAATAAAAACTGGATACACGAACTACCTTGTGTAATGCTAGGACTTCGTGCAGCCATTAAATCAGAAACAGGAGTTAGTGCAGCACAAATGGTCTACGGCCGCACCTTACGGTAGACAGGTGAATTTTTTGTCGAAACAAATAATAATTTAGATCCTTACACCATTGTTCAGAATATTAGAAATAACATAAGACAATATAAGCCAGTAGAAATGAAATCAAACAGTTCCACATCATTTTTTGTTCATCCCGATATCAGAGATTGCACACACGTATTTTTAAGAGTAGATAAAGTAAAAAAGTCCCTAACGTGTCCATATGAAGGTCCATATAAAGTATTAGAAAGATCTGAAAAAGTATATAAAATACAATTAGCAGATAGAATATTATCAGTTTCAATTGACAGATTAAAGCCCGCTTACTTATTAAAAGAAAGCGAATCTATACAATCGAAAAAAGATAAGAATGTAACGCATAGCGGTAGAATTATCAAAACACCTGTAAGATTCTTGTAAAAGTAAATACGTAAAACTAATTGTACCTTATTGAGTAAAGAAATATAAAATAACAGGTGAACATAGGTAATATACATAGTATATGAAATATGTTGACTGGACTTATTAATAGTAGGTAGATAATAGGTAGCATCTTTTGCTGAGCCAACGGAAAAACCAATCAATTAATTCTCTTTATTGTGCAAAAGCATCATTGTAACGTGTAATTCAGTGCAGCGAACTTGAATCGCATACACGAGTAATATATTTTGTTTAAAAGATCATTAATACAAAATGGGTAAAACATATAGTGTAGAGAAAAAAACTGAAGAAGTAATTATTGCCCAAAACGGAGCGAATAATGCATCCAATTCACATTCCGAGCAGACGATAGAGAAATACGGTCTAATAATATTCGGTATCGCAATAATCCTTGGCATCTATATCATATACAAGATGCTTAAAAAATGTAAGCAAGGAGCTCAGAAAATATTACGGAAAGAAATGACAGTTTGGCATAGCAACTTGAACAGCCCAATGGCTCAACAAATGACGCAACCACAACATGCTGTATAGTGTTTAGTGATATGTGTAACGATGACCATTTTCTTTTATCTTTTTTCTTATAAAAGGTGTTGATGATAGCTAGCTTGTTTTCCATCGCAAAGTCTATAAGTCTTTGACCTCGTGCGTTTCTTGTTCCATATCCATACTGTTTCATTACTAAGTGTTCATCTTTTTGTGGTTTACCAATTTTGGCATTAAAATCACCCATCAAAATAAAATCTTCGTATGCTTTGTCCATTGCCTCATAGACGGTGTCATAGAAAATATTTACTTGTTCTTCGTCTGCTGCTTCAGTTGGGGCGTATACTTGTATGATGGTGAATTTCTTTCCTGGTATGTTCAGATTTAGCAAGGCTACGCGTTCCGAGACCCCGATGTAACTTTCTACATATGGTTTCAGATATTTTTTTATTATAAAACCGACTCCATATTTACCCTGCGTTTGTCCTGTACTGCAAAGAATAAATTCTTTGTATTCTTTTATGTTATTTCCGAGGCGCCGAACTTCTGATATACCTATTATGTCGTATTTTATATGCGTTAATGCTTTTTCCAGTTCTATTATACGTTCGTGTGACAGCAGAGTTCTTACATTGTAGGTTAGTATGTAGAGTTCATTTTTATTTATTTTTGACTTTTCTTCGTGATTTTTTGGTGATATCTTTGGAGGGTTGCGGTCATATTCTTCCACGGTGATCAGCCGGCTTGGTAGATGTTTCGTTTTTGGTCTATTTTCTGGGTAGTTTTGGGTGTGAGAGGGGGTTTTTAATTGTTATATGTTATTTGTTTTGTTTTCCTGATTTTTCGATGTGTTAGCTGGGTGTTTAAGGAAGAAGTTCAGTATGCCCGGTTTTATTGGCCCCTCTGATAGACTGGATGATCTTTGTATGGAAGTTTTATTTTTCTTATTGGCCTGCGTTTTGTGTTCATCGTTAGGGTTTGTGCACGTGGTAATACTTTCAGGGGAGTTTGAAAACATTCTTTTATTATGACCTGATGTATTTCATTTTTTATTCATAATTACTATTTTATCATATTTGATTCTAACAGAGTTTCCTTTCTCTTTTTCCATTCGCACTTGTTCTTGTAGCTCCTTCCTTTTATTTAGGACATACTCAGGATAGTCTTCTTTTATGTATTATGGGGTATTCTCAAGTACTTTCTTCTGTTTAAATATTGCATTTTTGTACCAAGTGTTGAAACAGTGATAATTATAGGTCTTGGCCTTTCCCCTTTTTTTCCGATTCGTTTAGCCTCCTGTATGTCTCTCTGGTCTATCTTTATAGAGAAGTGTTCATTTATGAAATTTATAATAATATTTTCTAAGTTGGAGTATGATGATTCATTTTCCTTTAGACCGAATAGAACTATATTTCTTTGTCTCGCCTGTTTTTCCAGGAAATACAGTCTTTTTTCCTGATTCTCTACTTTATCCTTGAGGTTTTCATACTTTTCTTCCAAGATCTTGAATCTCTCGTCTAATATACTTAATATTTATATTTTGCGTTACTTGCTCTGTTACGTTTTCTCCGCTTTTCTGGATAGTTATTTTTTGTTCATCTAGTTCTTTTTGGATTTCTTGCAGTGCTTTTAAAACTTCTTCCATGTTAAATAGTGTTTCTGTTTGTTTATGTTATTAGAAGCACACTCTCGTGACACACTTCCGTACTATTAACAAATTACTGTTTCGGCTCAATCTATGAATCGATCAGTGATTAACCATTAACATATTCGAATCTTGTCTTCGTAGTTCTTTCGGATTGCAAGAGATGGCGTAGTTAACGTATTTAGGTTTCAACTTTGCTGATTCATGTCGATTATTAGGTTATAAAATTTATTATTTTTTATAAAATCTTCACGATTTTATTTTTTTTATTTTTTATTTATTAGGATCTCCAACAAAGGTTACACAGACACAGTATAAAACATTAGGCATGGGGTTCTTCAACATGTGCTCCTTCAGTTACAGGAGACCACAGCATGCACATATAACTAGCTGAAATATAGAAAAAATTGGATTTCACAAAAAAAAAATACCAAACAGATTCGACAAAAAAACACATGTCAATAAATCATGTCAAATTAAAACTAAAAAATAGAGTCAAGATACAAAGGTCAAAAGGGATACATTAGTCCATTTGAATTAATATTATGGTATTATGAATTAAATAATTAGTACCAATTATTAAAATCAAAGCTTATAAATTAATAATTAGAATAAAATAAGAATATTAAAAAATTCAAAATTAAACTTAAGAAGATTAATTATATTATTATTACAATCACTGTTGTTTTGCGGTGGTCGGGCTTTTTTTGTACTTTAATATTAGCAGGGTTATGTCCAAGTTGAAACGCTTCGACAAATCATTGTACTGCCTACAGAGTCTTGGAAGAGAGGCGAAGTGTCCTAGATTGGATTTTGATCCAGGAACGTAAAATAAACTGTAACTGTTTTTCCGTGGCAGGCGAGATGGCGCGTTTATATTTACTTTATTGAGCAGTTCACTGCAGTCTACGGCTCCATTAAATATTTTATGCAGTAGCACCAGATCTGCCCTTTTTCGTCTGTCAGCAAGTGAGACCAATTTGTAGTGCTCTAATCTATCTTTGTAGCTAGTTACTTTTTTGGCTAATCGATCTTTGTAGCAAAGATGATACAGGAAACGCCTCTGAACACTTTCCAGATGCTTGATATATATGTCATAGTGGGGATTCCAGACTGGACTGCTGTATTCGAGTATGGGGCGAATCAGGGTATTCAATAATTTTATTCTGGTGGAGGCGTTTTTAAAATCTTTACTATTACGTAAGATGAAACCTAGTATTTTAAACCCTTTTGATGATATGTGTTGGATGTGCTTATCAAATTTCAATTGTTTGTCCAAAATGACTCCTAGGTCACGTATTTGTTCCACTTGTTTTAGTTTTTGTAGGTTTATGATATAAGAGTTTGGTAAGGTGATTTTGTTGCGGCTAAATTGCATGTAGTAACACTTAGAGACATTGAGGAACATATTATTGGTTTGGCACCAGTTCGTCAGTCTGTCCAGGTCGTCCTGCAGTAACGCAGAGTCACGTTCAGTCACCATTGGTTTCATTATTTTTATGTCGTCAGCAAAGAGATAGAAATTAGAATGTTTGAAGCAGTGTATGATGTCATTAATAAATATATTGAATAGGATTGGACCTAAATGGGAACCTTGCGGAACACCGGATGTGGCTCTAAAGGACTTAGAATGGTGGCCACTCATAACAACTTTTGATGCCCTGTTAGTAAGGTAAGACTGAAACCACTCAAGCAATGATCCTCCTATACCCATATTCTGAAGTTTTGTTAGGAGAAGAGCATGATCCACTTTATCGAACGCTTTACTAAAGTCAGTGTATATAGTATCAACAGGAATTCGTCTATCCACAGATTCTGAAAGGGATGATACGTAACACATGAGATTGGTGGTCGTAGATCTGGATTTGATAAAGCCATGTTGGTGGATGGTAATGAGGTGTTTAACATGGGATGAAAGACGTTCGGTTATGAGTTTCTCAAAAACCTTACCAAAGACGACCAAGATAGAAATAGGTCTATAGTTGGCAACTAGTTTCTTCTCTCCAGTCTTGAAAATAGGTACCACCAACGCTTTTTTCCACTGCTCGGGGAAGATACCGTCTTGAAGAGATTTGTTGTAGATAATTTTAAGAGGCAAAACTAGCGCTTTCGCGCATCTCTTTATAAAGATAGGTGGAATACCGTCGTCTCCTACACTTTTTTGTTCGTCTAAACATGTTAGAGTTCGGAATATTTCACCAGCATTGAGTTCTAGCTTACAGAGAGACAGCGAGTTATTATTTGTGTTGATATTAATTGGTGGTTGTGACGAAGTTGTAGTATTGTAGACATCTGCGAAGTTTTCAGCAAACAGATTACAAATATCGTGACCAGTTGATGCGGTTTTGTCTTTATAACACATAACTGCGGGATAAGCACTGCTGGATTTTCTTTTGTTTTTAATAAAATACCAGAAAGTTTTAGGATCTTTTGAAACCGCGGCTTCTAATCTCTCAATATAATTTTTATAACAAAGTGTTCTTAGTTTACTACAAGTGGCCCGCAAACTTTCGAACGATATGACGTCAAGGGGGTTATTATATTTTTTTATCTTTACTCGCATTTTGTTCTTTTCTTTAAAAAGATGCTTAAGTTTAGGTGTGTACCATGATGGGTATTGGTTCCGAGATATAGTTTTCAGTGGTACGTGTAGCTTGATAATGTCATGCAAGATATCGTAAAAAGTACTAACCATTTCGTTAACCGAGGAACCACCGCTCAAAGAATTTTCCCAGTCAATAGAAATAAGGGATGTCAAAATTTTGTCATAGTCTACTTTAAAAAAATTAGGTTTAGTAGTCGGTTTATTTAGTAAGTATTTTGTGTCAATGGTTATAGGAATAGAAAACTCGAGTGGCGGATGCAATGGATCTTCTTGTGTCAAATGTGTTAGGCAATTTGTCAGGTTATTAACCGCTGTGTTACAGAGTACTAAATCTAACGTTCTGGATTTATTGTTTGTTACATAATTAAACTGGCCTAAGTCATTCATCGAAATGTAATCCAAAAATAGTTTAGTAATATCGTTGTTATGGGTAGGGCATGGAACTGTAGGACTCACCTGTGTTTCCTCATTGATTTTCCACGCTATATTACTAAGATTAAAGTCGCCAATGATAAGCGTCCTTTCATTTTTGTCCAGCGCATTTTGGGCAGAGTCTAGAAAAGTTTTCGTGGTTTCATATGTTATTGGGGGAGATAAGTAGACGCAACAAATGAAGATATTGTTTTTCTTATTGCCGGTAGAGTCGGAGTCAACAGATATCCACAGATCCTCACACTGACTCTCTAGGTGTGGCAATCGAAACGAGTTTAAGTGCCTAGCTACTGCCATCAAAACCCCGCCTCCGTTTTTACGCATTCTATATTTACTAGACTCGCGATCTCGCCTGTATACAACATATCTGTCATCAAATAGTTCCGAGTCGTAGATGCCGTCGTACAACTAAGTCTCCGTGAGCACGATAATGTCGTAGTCTTGAAGAGACATGTTGTGGTAAAAAGTATCGGTCTTAGTTCTTAAACCGCGTACATTTTGATAATATATTTTTAGAGAATGACTGAATGTTAACATATATAAACACATATTCGTGCATTGTAAAATGAGAAATAAAAATAATGAAGGCACTAGCCAACAGTTCTTAAGACATCCTGACAAGTTATCGCTATACGTTCCGATTGATCGTTCTTCTTCATAAAAATTCTGCCGTTACGCACCCACACATATTTGTATCCGAGCTCTTTGCCACGAAGTCGTGCCGCTGCGTGCAGGGCTTTGTTGTCTGCCGATAGGTGTTCTACCACGTATATCGGAGTTGGGTTATCTGCAGCGATGCCGAGGTGGCTGGTGTTCAGCTTTTTATTGATGTTGATTTTATTAAAGTTTATTGCCGCAGCGAGGAAAGAATCTCGTATACGTGGAGTATTGCATTTCACGAGAATTGATCTAGGTCGGGCAGTCTGGGCGTCTTTTTTAGCAATCCTAGTGCAGTAGGTAATATCATCTTCCTTTATTTGGCATTTAGTTATATTACTAAGTTGCAATATAGTAGTGACTATGTTCTCCGAACGGTTCTCTGGAAAGTTTTGAAGTTCAATGTTGGTGGACCTGTTGTGTTGCTCCATTAAATTAATGCGCTTATTGAGGTCTTGTAATAATGACTGCAGATTTATATTCTCCCTTTCTAATGCTTGTAATTTTGAGGTGTTGTGATCAAGAGTTACTTTCATTTCCTCATATTTCTCGTTAAAGATAGGTAGGAAGGTACGAAAACTGGAAACAAGATCGCTGATTTGTTTGAACTGCACCGCCACTGCTTCTTTGAGCGCGCTTGCGATTTCTTGTCTAATGATTTTTCTGAAGGAACTCTTTGTTAGTTCTAAGATAGTGTCGTCTTCCATTGGACTTAATGGCAAGCTCTGGTGGCGTTTATTACGGTTTGTGATGTTAGTATCAACCGGTGTGACCGGGCTCTGTTTTGAGTCGTCGGGTGAGTTCGTAGGGCTATCAGTTCGTGTTAATCTTAGCGGTGTATCAATGTTGTTAGTTTTTGGGAGTTTGCTTACACAGACTTGACACTTCTATATTGCTTTGTCCGCAACCTTCATTACTTTGAACCTCTTGACGGTAATATTGGAACAAAGTAGATCGTATCGCAAGTTACATGTCGAACATTGCAGGTATTCTTTACTTTTTATTGCGCTCATACAACCGGCGCAGTTATTTTTACTTGCCATGTTATAGACTATCCAGATTCAGAAACCCTTAGAAATACAAAAATTATTTCGGCTGGCTGGGATCGAACTCGAGACACTATATTCACCTGCGGGCCTATTACGACCGTTTTAAAATCCAGTCAGTTTCCAGGCAAGTCAGTTTACGGCCGTAAACTGCCTTGTTCTTTTTCGTATTATGACGTACGTTATTCTGACTGGAATCATCCTGGACAGTTGTCTGTGGCTGGTTTCACTGATTTGAAAGATGGCGTTCGAAAACATAAAAACAAAGGTTACCGGTATTTACGGTTTTTAAATTTTTGTATGAAATATTGTTTATTGATGAAATTAATGTAATTTTATAACAGAAATCTAAATTAACAACGAGTTTAAAAACGAATTATGTGTTATTTCCGTAAATATAATGTCATAAAGTGGAAAATAGAGCATTGTCTCATATACTTCATTTCTGAACGTACTAGGATAAGTCCTAACCCGCCAAAAACAAAATTAACCCCGTGTTCCGAATTGCGTCAAAAGCGATTATATTGCGAATCCGACCAACGCGCAATGTCACAAATAGTACTTGATAGTCCTTATATTTTGTGCCTATTACATTTGGTCGGATTTGCGATATAATCGCTGTAGACGTAACTCGGAACTAAGGGTAAGCGTGTGTACGTACCTACTTGAACAAAACTTTTTAACAAAAATATGTTAGCTTGGCGATCGCTGTGCTGCGGCATGGTGGTCGCCGCGGTGACGGTGTTGAAGTGCTGCGCCACCCTGAGCCCAGACGTAAACATCCGATAACCTACGGTGTGATGGACTGGCCCCTGTTAGGAGGCGGTGACGGTAGCAGGCAGTACCCTTCGGCTACCGAGCCCTCGGGACAGTTCAACCCGATTTTTGGCGTACGTTGCTTGTTGCGCTGGTCTCGTACGCCACCACGCACCCCTGAATGCGTACGTTTTCGACTAAGGGGGAACGTAGTAGCACCTCACAGCGGGTATCGAAGAGGATCAATAAAACACGTTTTCGACGAAAAGGTTCCTAGGGGTTCGGCTATAAGCTTCTGCATTTTCGGATGTCATATTTATTTATTCTTTCACATAACATATACAATATGCACATCAAAATACTCGTTATGATGTCTACTTTCATATAAAACAATAATCTTTTGCATAACTTAACACATAAAAAAGTTTCTAGAACAAAAACTGCAAAAGACAATTTCGGTCATATTCTGAAACACAACTCTTTCAATTTCTCACCCAATATTATACGAATTGTCAATCTAACTGCTATATTATCATTTTTTAGGTAATTTTTAACTAAAAATACAGTAATGGTGAGAATTGAACACAAAACAAAAAAGGTAAACATCAGTTTACAATTACGAAATCGGGATCGCGAACATTACAAACTTCGATCATTTCTAAAACTATAAACGCATCACTTTCGAGAAATTCGAAGATTATCAACTCATCACACATATTTAATGTTTTATTTAACTATCAAATAGATTCAAATATAATAAAAAGTCAAAACAATTCACTTTAAGTTACTAGAAACTGGCTTAAACTGACTGGCTTGTTTGTCACAATTTTTGACACTTTAGCAAGCTACATAATGTCAGTTGGACGCTCATAATACGGAATTCCCAGCCAATATCCATGCAGAAGACGGTCAAGTGTCACGTGACTACTGACTGGCTGGCAATAAGATGTCATAATACGGATAAGCAAGTCAGTTCATTTTACGGCGTAAATTGACTGGAATTAAGAGGTCGTAATAGGCCCGCTGGTCAAATATGTCAGTACGTTACCAACTTAGCCACATGTACTTTCTTAACTCGGACGAATTAGACGGTCTTGTTCTATTGCCGTAATTGTTAAATAATAAAAGACGTTACAATCCTGAGTCATCGGACTGACATTCCACACATTTTTGCACAGATTTTTGATGTGTTTGTTGTGATGTTTTTTTTCACAATTATTACTTTTTCTTGCAGTAAGTTGCTGGGACCGCACTGTATTGGTATCTAAAGAACTTCCAATTGTTGATTTCACCATTAAACTGTCAAATTACTGTGGGATATTAGCAGTATAAATATTGAGTTTTTCACACACTTGGAGCACTAATGTCTCAAATAACACTCCCACTGGTTTGTTGTCCTTGTGGCTTCACTTAGATAAAATAAGTATGTTTTTGTTAACGTAAATTTATTTTTAATTAGATAGTAGGTAAACACGGAGCTGTCTAAATGTAAGTATTCACCTAGTGGCGCCATCTGGCGGAGATGAGATGAGAGATTTGTTTAAACAACACTTCACGCAGCGTACGCAAGTCCAATCACTCAATATTGGCTTTTGTTTCGAAAAAAGTCACTTAATATCGACACAATAACAGTTTATTTAGCCTGGAGCTATTTCACTGATTTATTGTTTATTGCACTCGTTTTTAACACTGTCCACAATGTATGTTGAAAGTCATATGATTCTTTGTAACTTTTCTTCTTTTTTAGTAGATATTATGCACTTGTACTTCGGAGACGATGTAAACAGTAAGCACCGTGGCGCCCTCTCTCCCTCCGTTAGATAATAGGCATTATTTAATTGTAGTGGATACGTACACGAAATGGGTGGAAGTTTACGATATGTGTGGTACAACAACCTCAGCAGCTACAGTAGAGAAACTATACGAGTTTGTTTCAAGGTTTGGGTTACCAAATACTGACAACAGCACGGCTTTTACGTCACAGGATTTTAAACGTTTTTGCTCAGTTAACGGGATTGAGCACGTGACTTCACCGCCGTTTAATCCAGCGAGCAATGGTCAGGCCGAAAGCTATGTAAAGATCGCCAAGAGAGGTATAAAAGCATGCATTCTATCGAGTGACAGCCAAAAGGACAGAAGGGTCAAACTATTAAAATATCTTTTTGATTACCGGAACTCAATACATTCTGTCACAGGGTTCTCTCCGGCGCAATTAGTTTTTGGGCACAATCTGAGATCAAGGTTAGATTTATTATCGTCCAAACCATTGTCGTCATCCTCAAACCTCCTCGTCACTGGATATTGTAATAAATTCAAAGCAGTGTTTGCAGAGTTAATACAGTGGTGGCAAAAATAAACAATGTCACACGGCGTGTGTGACACGGCGAAGAAGTGCTGTTCAAAAAGTTTAGTTTAAATGGTTAATTCAAATGGTGCAGAGGCACAATAAGAGACAAAATAGTTCAAGTTCTTTTTTTAATTAACGATCCTCTAACAGGAAATGTGTTAAAAAGACACAAAAACCAAATTGTTTTATACACCGCTAAATTTTCATCATTTTAATCCCGTGGAGGGTCGATCCGGTACATGAAACACTATCGATTTGTAAAGATATAATTGAAAAATAAAGTACTTTTTTTTAAAAACTCGTATTAATTTACGCATGTATGAAATTAATTTCTCTGAGAAAACGTCAGCTGCGGCGTTGCGTACAAAGTACCTACAGGTCATTGAACTCGCTCAGCTGATTTTTTCTTAAAGAAATTGGCTACGCCAATGCACAACAAAATGTGATAACTGGGGGTGCCAATGAAGTGGAAGACGATAGTGACGATGACGACGACATCATGTTACCAGCGGCATCACTGAGTCTCCAACCCGCACCTCTAACTGACGATGTGGGGGAGGGGATTCAAGTTACTAGTACGACGCCACCAGCGACACCGCCCTCGCCGCCCAGGCGTACCTAAATGTCATTGCGGCAGCTCCCAAGTGTTGATTACCGAAGTCTTGCATTCGGTAATAATGATTAAGATTTTTATGTGTAACTAATAAGATTAAGATTTTTATGTATAGCTAATAACGTTAAGATTTTTATGTATCGTCCAAATAGGGTTGGGAGATGTTAGGTACCTATAATGCATAGGCATAGACTAGCGATGCGCGTAAAGCCTGCGCAGATGCCACTGCGCAGCGCCCCGCACCCCGCACCCGCGCGCTCCAGTGCAAGTATATATTTTGAACAATAAAGCGTCAGTGCCACAGATTACTTTGTAACATACTGAGTCAGTGCGTTTCCGGCTAGCTGTCGTTTTACTTGTCCCTTAGCCAACAATTTTTATAATACATATATAGATTGTCATCAAAACTAAAGTCGTGTACCAAAAATCTAATCAATCTGTTAACAGGAAGGGGGTAAAATTTTAATCACAAGATTTAGTCCAAACAAACAGATCAAGTTAAATAAAACCGTTTAATAATAATAAAAATAAAAAAGGCAAATGGAGCACTTCCAGCGGGATGCAAATACTATTCTTTACCTTTCTTATTTTTAACATGGGATACAGCTCAGTGATCCAGGTTTTCAAACTCAAATAAACTATACTAATCCATTGCATTGTGAATATTAAATTACCCATATCGTATAATATGTATTCATATTAGTGTTTCTTTTTCAGGAAATAGTTTTGCTTCAAGTTTCTTATACAACGGCGCAGATAGCAGATTATGGTTCGTACAATACTTTACAAAACGCAGCAAGTCGTGGGATCGTGGAAGAAAATCCAAGCCTCTTTAACCAAGTATGGTGGAGAGTTAAAAAATGTTTATGGAAATTGGTTTTTTTTTTTAAAAGAACAATAAATCCCTTTGGCGGGGCTTTACTCTCTTTCCCCAAAGACAATGATTACAGACTATATAAATTTTTGGGCATTTGTGACAATTAAAGAAGTATATGGATTAATCGCGCCAACTACAAAACGTCGCAACAACAAAATTTCTGAAAAACAGTTCATTGATAGTTTTTCGGGTACCCTCGATATATTGGAGATACATTATTAGATCAATGTACCTTATTTTAAGTATAACTGGCGCCTTGTATAGGTTTTAGTATGAATTTAGTATGGATATTTAGTAAGAATTGTATTGTTATTATATACCTAGAACTAATCCAATATTTTCATGATGGTAGCTACGTACTACCATCATGAAAATATTGGATCCGTTTTAACAGCTTTGGATCCGTTTTAACAACTTTGGAGTCATTGGAAGTAACCAGTGACTCCAAAGTTTTGGTTGTTGGTCAAATACAGTAGTTCTTACTGGTGTCTTTATCTGTTAATATTGTACTCCAAATATTTAACCATAAAATAAAGTTATTGACAAATGCTTTGGATGTTTTACATTTACATTGACTAGCTGCTGGCAGTGTCTTTACCCGCGTGATAATAGAAGATTATCCCAAGGGAACACACTTCTGGGATAAGATAAAAAATAGTTGTTCTATTTGCCATTTTAGGACATGGTTTACCCGTGCGCCAAAGGAGACAATTTTTTTTGTTTGGAGTTTGGGCCCACTACAAATTGTGGCGTATATCAATGAAATGCACGTTAGTTTATTCTTTATAATCTCTAGATTACAGTGGTAATATTAGCAAAACTATAACTAACCGGAATACTGTGAAATACGACAGTCAAAACTTGACTCTCATAATACTTAACCTAAAATCTCACAAGAGCGATTGTCTAATGAGTGGATAGGTGTCCTTGGTTTTTTAAGTCAAAATAGTGCACTGTTCAATATTATTATTATTATTATATATCTTTATTGCACACCTTAATATACAAGGTGTCGTTTTGAAGCTGCAAAATATTTCAGGAGGTAATTATGTTAGTGATTCTCGACCCGAATCAATAATAAAATAAGTAGGTAATTTTTTTTTTTTTTATAACCGCGCTTTTTTTCACACACACAAACACGGAACAATAAAGGGCGTTTTCACACACACTAACTCGCAACGATAGTTTCATAAATAATGTATCATCCAATCATCATCCCGCACGCCACACCCTAGCCACGCCCCCGCGGCCATCGATCAATCGATTTAGTTTAGTGTAATTAAAAAATTAAATAACAAGTATTACTGATTATTGACCAGGTTTCGTATTTTTACATGATTATTTATGAGTTTTATTACAACCTCCTGAAATATTGTGCAGTTTTAAAACTGCACCTTGTATAATACAAAACAAAGTCACATCTGTACTATGTCACAGATTTTGATGTGATTTACACGATTTGATAGACTTATTCATGAAAATGGATTAGATGTATATCGAAATATATGTTTCGAAATAGCGCGGCTTTTGGCGGTAAATGGCTGTAAATCTAAAATAATAAGTGTCAGTGCTCACTGCCGGCATGGCACGGCAGGTCGGGCTACGGCATGCCGTGGCATTTCGTGGAATGTCGTGGCATCGTACTGAAAGCCCAGCCACTCCGGCATCAATTAGTTTTGCTAATCTCCTGCCGTGCTCGGTCAGTGTGAGAGACAAAAAAACGCGAGCAAGTGCGTCTTTTCCTTTCCTTGCCCCCGCGTATCGACCGGACCTCATTAACCGAAATGACCGCTGCGCAAGTTTCAACCATATTTCAACTAACTTAGCAATCATAATTCCTTGACACAAAGTGATACATTACGCCTCGTGAAATGCAATGGCGTGCCGCGGCATGCCACAGTATGCCGCGGCGCGTCTTGGCATCGTGGTATGGAAATAAAGTAACATGAATTCTAGACTCATTGAAATAAGATTCAAAATAACTTGATTAATAAGTAATAAAATCCTTTGCCGTGCCATGCCGCGCCATGCTGGCAGTGGGCGCCGGCCCTAAGGTGATGTGTAAGGAGAAAAAAAACACATTATAGGTACGTCACAAGAAGTATTTATTACTGTTCATCATCATCATTTTCAAAGTCATCTCTTAAAAGCAGTATTTCATCTAAAAAAGATGTAGGTGGCTCAACCTCACCTTGATGCCGCGCCCAAGATAAAAACCACACTATACACATCACATGTGCATAGCAGCCAACAGTGCGTCTGCCCACTAAACAATTACAACAGTATCCAGCAAGAGCAGCTCTAATGTTAGTAATTGATGGGGTGGTGTCAACTAGTATATATAAGTTTTCCTACTTGTGTGACTTAATTGTATCCTGAACTAAAATTATTGACAGACTAAATATACAGTGGCGGGAAGTAGAAGCAACACGCTTGTAATTAGACATAGTAATTGTTGGTACTCCTCTGTGTATAGCAGGTGTAACAGCCATAGGCATAGGAGGTGGTTGTGGAATGTTACTGCTGTGTTCAACATCCAATGGCTGTATTTCCATATCCCTGATTTCATCCTGTTGCCTGTTTCTACGCACAGCTCGGGAAGCTCTCAGCCAGCAGGCTGAGATAGCCATACAGACTTGTTCTAACGTTCCACCTGAGAAAATAGATCATTAGTATTGCAGATAAAGTCTATCTTAGTATATTTTGTTTATAGAAATCTTTATTGCACTGTAAATAGACGAAAAAGCAGCCTAATGTAGTGTTTGTGTGTGTTTGTGCCTTTACTATTTTAATGACAGACCAGATCCTACTTGGGGAAAGGCATGGCAAAAGTTGAGTTAAAAAAATGTAAAGTTCAGATGGTAACCAAATATAATAAATAGGCATTTGAAATTAAATATTAAATATACTATATTATATTAATTTAAAATGATAATTTTAATATTACCTAGTGCAACGGTATCCACTGTAAAATAATATTCTTTTCTGCAGTGTCAACATGCATGTGTGCTCTTAAAATTGAAGAGTGGTTCTTCAATTTTAACCTTTCAATCGATGAGATGCAAATATTCCTATGACCGAATACTCTCACTGAATGATCAGTTTGAATACATTCTTGCAATATCATGAAGCAGTTTTCACAAACGGCATCTAGTGGGTGTAACTGAAAAAAGTAGGTAGGCAAGTTATATTGGTGGAGGAGGTGGATGGACAAGCTTAAATAGTATGGAGAGCTCAACGTGCGGGATTGGGATATGTTCCTCCCAGTAATGATTGGGTGGGTGACATAAACACTCACCTCGCGAGAAATCCACATACACAAAGTTGGCGCACGTCTGCAGCTGTCTCGGACAGTAACTGTCGTCGCACATTCCGTTGAAACCGTGCTGCACAATTGATATACCGGCTTTGTGGATTATGCATTGTATCTACAGATGCCATTTTCATAATCTTCCGAATCACGAATATAAACAAAACACGAAAAGAACAGAAGAAACCATAATAATCTGAAACAATACTAGCCCGCGTTCCGAATTGCGTCAAAAGCGATTATACGCGAATCCGACCAACGTGCAACGTCACAAACAGTACTCAATAATCCGTATATTTTGTGACTATTAAATTCGGTCGGATTCGCGATATAATCGCTTTTGACGTAATTCGGAACTAAGGGATAATGTTGTCTGTCAGACTGTCAGTGTCAAACAGTCAAACTGTTTGAAACTGGACCACAGAGCATCTGCAACGGGCTATAAATTACGTTTCGTTTCACGGTGATTTTTAAAGTACGTTATTATACTCGATATTTGTGTTAACCGTTAATAACAGCATTAAAAACAAGTTCACTGTACCAATTAATTATTATATCTTTAAACGTATTTAAAGCCAACGTCATTACCGTTGCGCACCGTAGTAAAATTTTATTTTCACGTTAAAGTAAACCTAAAAACGCTCCTAAACACGCATTTTTTTCCGTAACACTTTTTTACTATTATTTCATTATTCCGGTTAGATTTCTATATAATTTTTGGTCTGTTAATTATAATAAGATGATCACTTTTTTCATGTGTAATTTTATTAATATACGTTACCGTTTAATAGTGGGCCCAAAAAAAAATGTCTCCTTTCATTTAAATCTGTTCAGCCGTTCGAGCGTGAAGATGTAACAAACATACAAAAGCACACACACACTCAAACTTTCGTTTTTATAATATTAGCCAGGGTTGGCATAATTAAAACGAGATGTTTTAAAACACATGTGTTTAACAATATTTAAAACAGTTTTAATTTTAATCGTTTTTTTATCCCATGTTTTGAAACACAGATTAAAACTAGTTTTAAGCATTGTAAAAAACAATAAGAAAAAACTACTTTTCATGGCGAATGAATGCATATAAAATTAAAATAAATTAATATTTAAGAGTTATAGCTTGACATAAAACCAGTTGAGTTTAAGCAATTGGTATTTTATATTATTGAAGTTTTATTGGATTTGCAATGAAATATTTTGTGAATTTGGTGAGAAGTAATTTATTCAATCAAAAAAAGATCTAAGTTCTACGAGGATTAAGATAACACCTATTTTCGAAATTTTAATTTCAAATCAATCAAAAGATCGCTCCTCGGAAGTCCCAATATCGCCCAATTTATAACTCAACATTAACTAGATACAGGGTGAATGTAAAGCGTATTGGTTAGAAATATGCAAAATAAAATAAATGTTTATCCATTTTTCGTTTTTTAACCGTCTTCCGAAAAAAGGAGGAGGTTCTCAATTCGGTCTCAACTCCGTCATTTATGGACCAATTTTTTCCCCTTAAATGATATGCTTGTTCATTGAACATTGTTCTTTTTTTTTTTTTTTTTCAAAGTCCATTTCTTTTGATGGGATCCATGCGGAATTTTGGGAACTCCTCAAATATTATAGGCAACCATATAGTTATTTTTGGTATTCATCGAGGACTGAAGCCTGTAAATCAGTCAAAAAGTGACATTTGATGCAGTGGAACTGGTGAAGAAGACTAGAAATGGCTCACGGAACTTCATACACAGATATCACGGTGAACATAGTTAAGCGACTATAACAATACAATAGTACATTATGATGTAAGTGTGTAATGTTAGTAATTACAGTCGAGGCGGTATTTAGACCCGAGCCGTGGCGAGGGTCTTAAGAGAGCCGAGAACGGTAATCATTAATTACTCACGTGTATCATACGACATTTTTCAATACACTTGTGAAGAAAATAAAAGTAAAACTAGTAATTTTTTTTGTGATATGGCCAAAGAGCATGTAAAGTTTAGATATGGCGGTAAAAATCAGTTTTCATATGCGCGCGCATAATTTTTTTATTTACCCCTAGGCACTAAGGTATTTTGATCATACTGCCTAGTCTTACGTTTATGTTTTTTGCGTGAAAATTTTAAGCTATTGCATAGCTTCTATCGCGGACCTTGAGCGTGGAGACTGAAACCAGAAATTCCGTAACGAAAATAACCTAACACCCCTCACTCATTTGTTTTTTGAGCGTGGCAGAATTAGTAAAGATAGATCCTTAATTTCGTCACTCATTGTAAAATCCAAATAGCCGACTTAGAAACTTGTCCGATACAGAAGCAAGGCGACCTGAGTTCGAATCCCCAGTCCCGCCAATCTTTTTGCATTTTTTAATCAAGTTTTTGGCCAATTGTTTAACTTTGGGGTACTGTGTTTGCTTTTGACTATTTGCTATGTCACTGAAAAGAACTCCTCCATATACTTCTAAGGGCAATTCCAAGATGGATACTAACCATAGTCCAGCACCAGCCACTGACACCGATAACGAGAGCTCAAGTCAGGTTCACGCCAGAAATCGGCCTCGTAAGCGTTCTTTTGACCAAGAACTGACTGTAACCTTATCAGACACCAAGAAAACCCTTGAAACTTTTAAATTACAACAGTACTCCATACAGGAAAGTATTAATGGGATCCAGAAACAAAACAGCGAAATCGAAAAATCTATAAAATTCATGGAAAAACATTATGAGGAAATGAAAGACAAACTTATTTTCATGGAAACTGAGAGACGTACACATTTAGCCTACATACAAACACTTGAGCTGAAAATGGAAAGCCTTGAGAGGTCTCAAAAGCAAACCAGCATTGAGATTAGGAATATTCCTGTCCAAAAAAGGGAAACAAAGGAGGATTTACTGAAGATTGTGTCAAGGGTAGGACTGGCAACCAAAGTAGCTGTTAATGAAGCTCACATTAGAGATGTCTTTCGCTTAAATGCTGACAAAGGTGGAAGTAGACCAATCATAGTGGAATTTTCATCAGTAGTATTAAAAGAACGGACTTTAACTTTAACTTCCGTGAAAAAACATAATCAGGCAAATAAAAGCAACAAATTAAATACATCTCATTTGGAACTCGACGGTCGCCCTCAACCAATATATCTCACTGAATGTCTTACCCAAAAGGCAAGAAGAATGTTTTACCTGGCTAGGGAGTTTTGTAAGCAGAATAGCTACCAGTTTTGCTGGACCACTCATGGGAAGATTTTCCTCCGTCAGAAAGTGGGAGCCGCATCGCATCGTATATATACTGACAGTGATTTGGACAAACTGCGATCTCAATCTAACCTCTGACTAGGAAACTTTGTATGCCTTTATCTTTTGCGTTTGTATCTTTTTCTTATCTGCTGCATGCTATTAATTAATTTTTGTTCAAAGTGCACATATTGCCATGTTCACAAATTTATAAATTTCACCCATTTTGTATCTCAAGTACCCCAAGCACTAACTCTATCAATCTATAACACTAAACATAATACACTATCACTGCTTACAAAATCACAAAACTGTTCCCGCAAAATACTTAGAGGATATACTTCAAACAATATTCTAGTACGATACTATTTTGTAACACATGTAATTATGAGAAACAATTATCTACTATACTTGCCCATTAAAATACGCCTTATATATCATATACGTAATAGTGATGGCCATGGATAACATATTGAATGACATTGATTCACTTCAAGTATCAGTTTCTCAGATTTGCTCCCCCGAAAGCTTGATACTACCAATATTAGGTATCTGGGTCTAATAATAGACAATTCACTTAAATGGTCAGCACATTTAGACCAATTGACTGCCCGCATCAGAAAATTAATGCCGACTTTCAGAAAGCTCAGGAAATCTGCTGATAGGGAAACATTATTGTGCGTCTACTTCGCCCTTGCTCAAAGCATATTGCAGTACTGTGTTGTTGTGTGGGGTGGGATCGGTAAGACGGCCTTGCTTCCTCTGGAGCGCGCACAAAGGGCTGTCCTGAAGGTCATGCTTGGTCGACCCCGTAGATACAGCACTGAATCGTTGTATAGTGAATGTCCTGTACTGACGGTCAGACAGCTTTTTTTATTGTCGACCATACTCCGGAAGCACAAAAGTACAGTATTTAAACCGATCCTAAAGCGTAAAAATTTAGAGTTTGCTCATCAACGCCACATAGAACGACTCTTGCAGGACAACAGTATTATGTTATAAGTAACCACATATATATATTATTAGCATCAAGAACGTTATCTTCACTCTACCCTGCGGTCGTACCTATAAAAGCAGAGCGCAGCCAGTACTCGCCCCTTGCCAGTTCTCGTCGTCCTCGAAGGAGCCCCGACCCGACTTACTCCTCCTGCGCCACGTCAAAAAACAGACTGGACATTATTTGCAGGAACGATGGAAAGCACGACGCCCACTCGGCCCATTAACACTGCCGCGGACGTGGACATACTAGCCGAGGAGCTCACTGTCTGCATCCAGGACGCCTTGAAGGCGGCGACATCCACCACGTCGCAGCCGCAGGGGGCCCTTCCACCTCTGCCTCTCCACTTGCACTCGATGGTCGCCGAGAAAAGGCGCCTACGCAGACAGTGGCAGGTAACCAGATGCCCGACACTCAAGAGGCAACTGAACCGTCTCGCGGAGAAAGTGAAGGCCGAGTTGCGCGCGCACAACACCGCGAGTTGGGAGGACACCATAAACGCCGCTGAGGGCGACTGGCCGGCCATACATAAGCTATGCCGGCAGTTCACAAACACCCCAGCTCCGGTGCGCCCGCTTAAAAACAACGACGGGGCGCTAAGATACGCTGCGACAGACCGCGCAGAGATCTTTGCTGAGCACCTGGAACGTCAATTCCGACCTAACCCGACCACCGACACGGAGCACGTCGCAGCAGTTGAGAGGCACCTACACGAGTACTTCGAAACGCCGATAGCTCACGATGAAGACCCCATACACTTCTCGCCCAACGCCGTCCGACGCGCCATCCTACGAACGAAGCCCAGAAAGGCCCCCGGTGCCGACGGTATCACAAACACAGTGCTGCGCCACTTGCCGTTCCGTACGGTAGCGGCCTTGGCGCGCCTGTACACTGGGATACTGCGCACCGGGACCTTTCCCGCTTCGTGGAAGGAGGGGCGCGTCATTATGCTGCCCAAGCCGGGGAAAAATACACTGAAGCCGGAGAGCTATCGGCCCATCACTCTCCTCCCCACCGTGTCAAAGGTGTTTGAGTTGCTCCTGCTGCGACACCTTACACCGCATATCACGCCCAGGCCCGAACAATTTGGTTTTAGGTCGGAACACAGCACGACGCTCCAGCTGTCGAGGATACTGCACCTCATGACGGGCGCTTTAAACAAGAAGGAGCAGGCGGTTGCAGTATTCCTCGACATGGAGAAAGCATTCGACCGTGTCTGGCACGCCGGTCTCACATACAAGTTGTCGAAGTCGGATACGCCCCGTCGTATTGTAAAAGTGCTGTCATCGTTCCTGCAAAACAGGACTTTCAGAGTGGTGGTAGAAGGCACGCTATCCAGCGCCCGCCCGGTGGCTGCGGGCGTACCGCAGGGAAGCTGTGTCTCGCCTGTGTGTTACTCACAATACACGGACGACATCCCCACCACCCAAGACGCCACGCTCGCGCTGTATGCTGACGACGCCGCTTACGTCACGACGTCGCTAAACGCCAGACATGCGGCGGTCAAAATGCAGCGCGCGCTCGACAAGCTGCCAGAATGGCTAAGCAAATGGCGACTCTCCGTGAATGTGGGTAAGACACAGGCGATCGCCATCGGGCAGGGACGCCTCCCACCACCCCTACAGCTGCAAGGGGTCGACGTCTCGTGGTCCCACACGGTAAAGTACCTGGGGGTCACGATTGACCGTCGACTCTCCATGAGCAGTCACGTACGTCAGGTAGTCGCAAAGAGAAGGGCAGCCCGCGCTCTGCTCACCCCAGTGCTCTCATCTCGCCTCCCGCTTCGCGCAAAATTGGGCGTATATAAGACCTATATACGCCCAATCATCACCTACGCCGCCCCAGCATGGCTCGCCCTCACGAGCGAGTTCAACAAAAACAAACTCCGTGCACAAGAGAACATCACTTTGCGTCGCATAACCGGGGCGCCTCGCTTCGTGAGGAACGACGTCCTGCATCGCGACCTACAGATTGAGAGCCTGGACGAGTTTTGCGTGCGGCTAGCGTCGAACATGTTCGCGCGTGCCGACGCCTCTACTTGGCCACATATCAAAAACATAGCGCCTTGGCACGCGCGGCCACCGGACGCGAGACGCCTCCCCCGCGACCTACTGCCTGACGACGACGCTCATGGCCCACCGGACTGACCCATGATTAGGTCACACACACCTACACGTGACCTAATCATACAATAAGACTCCACAACACTACATACGCTCGATGCGCGCTGTGTGCTAAGTTAATATAGGCATAGCGCGCACCGAACCCCAGACATGCACGAACTCTACATTCGTCAAATTCACGCAACAAGTTACGTGGCGCAGGCACGCACCTTGATTGCTAACAAGGGCGGTGTTACACACTCAATACCGCCCTCACACAACAGGCACACGACCCCGCAGCCTGGAGCGTGACCGGCCCGATCTGGAAGCGTGACAGGCGGGGGTCACGCACTCACAGTAGGGAGCGCTACCAAAGTCGGCACTCTCGTCGCAGGTCATTCTTCGCCAGGCCTCCCCTAGGTAACTGGGGGTCCCACCTGGCGGGGTCTGACCGCCGGGGTGTCGCGAAGCAGCGACGCTGCATGTTAAGCGGCGTCGCGGCGCTCCCACTGCACAACAACAGAGACTCCATAGCCAAACAGTGGCAACAAAGCGAAGCACCCGTAGTGGCGGGTGGCAATTGATACCGCGAGCAGGGGGCGAAGCCCCGATCTCGCTTGCCGCGACCCCCTAGGGGGTCGTAGCGATTGCTCGGACTCGCCCCTTACTTCTTGCCCAGCAGCCGTCGTGATAGCATCGTATCGTAATATTGTTATTTTTTATTTTTCTTGTTTAAGTTTATAATTGTTTTAAATTGATTAAAGATTAGTTTCTAGTCATTTGGTTTATTTTTTTTAAGTAAAATTATTATCAACCGCCATTATCAGAAGTGGGATGGGCTCCATTGCCTATCTTATCTTTTGTGTTGTGCAAACAGCTTTTAAATCATGTCTGAACGAGCTACCACTCGTAATAGAGGTAGAAGTAGGCGTGATCAAAATAATGGACTCCAAGAAACCCTTGGAGTTATTTTGGCGCGTCTGACTGCGCTAGAAAACACCAGTCTACCCACATCTAGCACCGTGTCGGCGCCAGCGACTCCTGATGCACTTGCCGTTGTGGCACCTGGGCAGGTAACCACGTCTTTACTTCAGGAACCACAACCAGCAGTGCTTGAGTCCAACACCAGCATTGTTGGAGAATCGCTTGCCAGTACCTCAACGTCACTGGATGCTACAGATCGCCTCATCGGAGCGTTGAGTGCGTTAACCAAGGTGAGATCAAACCATTATTATATCTCAAACTTTGATTCTAGCATACATGATTTCGATTCTTGGTGTGAACAGGTTGAAAGGGCGCGTGATATTAATAGATGGGACGACAACGAGTGTTTATCCCGGATTGCTAACTGCCTGAAGGGAGATGCGCGTAGTTAGTTAAACAATTGGGTTACAAACGACCGCACCTGGTCTAACTTCAAGATCGAATTTAAACCACTTTGCTCACGAAGAATTGATGTTGCAAATATATTGTTTGATGTCATGTGTAATTCTGATAAATATCTCACGTATGCAGAATACGCTAGACGCTCCATTTTGAGACTAAATATTGTTAGGGGGTTAAGCGATGATCTAACGGTCGCGATTATCATACGTGGTGTAACCGATGCGCAAATACGTGCCGCTGCGACTAACGCTCATTTAACGACCAAAGATCTTGTTGAATTATTTTCTATTTATACGAAACCAAACCCCAAATCATCTGTTACCTCGGAAATCTTCTCAAAGTAAACAGTTCGACCGAAACTCTCGAAAACGTCCACATAGTGATCGCGAAGTAAAGTGTTTCTCTTGTGGTAGTGTGGGTCATATACAGCGCGCGTGCCCTAAACAATCAAAAACTGTTAAATCCGAAGACTCGACAGAAATAATTAATAAGAAACCGAATGGATCGTGTTCATTCTGTAAAAAGCCAGGTCATGACGCCTCCGTCTGTTTTACTAAACAAAGATCCGAAACGCGTAATAAAAACAACGTTAATTTTTGTTTCAAGTTGAAAGGCGCGTCAACAGACAGTGACGTCACAACGGCTATGATATAGGGTATACCTACTGACGTGCTAATAGACAGCGGATCGCACGTTTCGCTTATCTCGGAATCGGTTTTAAAATACTTTAAGTATACGTTGAGTATACCCACATATCAGGTATTACGCGGCATAGGTGATCAAAACATTGAGTGTAATAGTCGCGTAACATTAATTGTAGAATTTGGCGAAATTTCATTAGAGGTGGATCTTTTCGTTGTACCCCCGAATTGCCTAAACGTGCCAGTGTTAATAGGAACCGATGTTTTGAACCGTGAGGGGGTGACGTACATTCGTGCAAACAATGTGCAACGCATTACTCGAACTCCTAGTATGGTGGGTCAAAATGTATTGCTCGTCAACTTAAGTGATCAGATTTCGATTAACACGCCACTTGAAGGTAGCAATCGACCGTACAGACTTTCATTTGACGAAAAATTGAAAGTGCGTGATATTTTAAAAGATTTGCAAGACAAAAGGATAATCCGCGAATCCAACTCTCCTTACGCAAGTCCGATTATTCTCGTTAAGAAAAAGGACGGCAAATATCGCTTGTGTGTTGATTACCGCGTGTTGAATTCGATTACTGTGAAAGATCGCTATCCTTTACCCTTGATAGAAGACCATATTGATCGCCTTGGTAAGAGTAAGTCTTTAGCTGTTTAGATATGGCAACAGACTTCTATCAAATAGAGCTGGATAGCGAGTCTGTAGCGAAGACCGCCTTCGTGACCCCGGAAGGATATTACGAATTTTTGAAAATGCCGTTTGGTCTCGCGAACGCGCCAGTAGTATATCAACGAATCATCACGAATAGACTCTGGTAAAGCCCTAATTTTTATTGATGTGTTGTTATTGGCGTCTTCTATTGATGAAGCAATCGAGAACGTACGCGAGGTATTAAAAACACTGACTTCAGCTGGGTTCTCTATTAACTTAAAGAAAAGTACGTTTGTGGCTACAGAAGTTGAGTACCTAGGTCGAACTATCTCTGAGGGTCAGGTTAGACCGAGCGCACAAAAAATTAAGGCTTTGATTGACTCCCCTGTGCCCACAAACGTAAAACAGGTTCGACAGTTACTTGGTTTAGCAGGGTATTTTCGCCTGCCATACCTGGCTACGCATCTAAGACGGTTCCCATTGCTAATTTAACACGGGGTAACGTTAAATTTCACTGATTAGAATGTTTGAGAGTGCGAGTTTTCGGGACTGGGTTACTGAAATGGGTAGCGAAATTCACTTTGTGACTCCCGAGATGCACAATGAGAATGGTCAGGTCGAGCGCTATTGTCGTACTCTGCTCAATATGTTACGCATAGAGGCGTCTAAGCCTGACAGTAAATAGTCCGATTCCTTGTGGAAAATGCAGCTCGTTATCAACTGCACTAAACACAAAACCAGTCAGATCTCACCTTTACAATTGCTAATTGGTGTTGAAGCAGTCACGCCAGTCATAAGAACACTTGTTCGCGATGTCGCTATTAACGACGCGACGTGCGACCGAATCGCGAAGGGTTAAGAGAATTACAAAGACAGCGTGCTAGCGAACTGCTTGATCAGAATAGACGTAAACAAGATGAATACGTTAATAGAAATCGGAAGGTCAAGCGCAAGTTTAATATGAATGATAATGTGTTTGTAATAAAAACTTCTCAAGTTACAGGCAAGCTGGATTCGGGGATGCGAGGGCCATATCGTGTGGTGAAAGTCCTTCCCCACGATCGATATGAACTACACTTGTTAACTGGTTCGTATGGCAAAGTTACTCAGGCTGCCGCCGAGCATATCGTTGCTTGGCGAGGAGAGTGGACCCCCGAGTCATGTGCCACGTTTTTTTGATAGTAAGTACATTTTTGTATTTACTGTTCTATCTGTTTGATCATGTACCAAATGTGTTCGATTACATTGACTGAAAGAGTCACGTGTAGGTACATGCATAATGTTTATGTGGGCATTGAGCAATGACTCTGCCAAGACATGCTAACTGGGCGCCTCTGTCTGTTTATGTGGGCATTGAGCAATGATTCTGCCAAGACATGCTAACTGGGCGCCTCTGTCTGTTTATGTGGGCATTGAGCAATGACTCTGCCAAGACATGCTAACTGGGCGCCTCTGTCTGTTTATGTGGGCATTGAGCAATGACTCTGCCAAGACATGCTAACTGGGCGCCTCTGTCTGTTTATGTGGTCATTGAGCAATGACTCTGCCAAGACATGCTAACTGGGCGCCTCTGTCTGTTTATGTGGGCATTGAGCAATGACTCTGCCAAGACATGCTAACTGGGCGCCTCTGTCTGTTTGTGGGCATTGAGCAATGACTCTGCCGAGACATGCTAACTGGGCGCCTCTGTCTGTTTATGTGGGCGTTGAGCAATGACTCTGCCAAGACATGCTAACTGGGCGCCTCTGTCTGCTTATGAGGGCATTGAGCGAAGGCTCTGCCGAGATGTGCTAACTGGGTGCCTCCGTCTCAGTTTATTTATAAAGGTATTGAGATATGTCTCTGTCAAGACGAGCTAACTGGGTGCCTCCGTCTAGAAGTGTTGTATTCAATTACAACAACCATGTTTAGATTAAGTATTATGAATATTACTAATAAGTGCTATTTTCTCTCTTTTAGATGAAGATCACACGAGTGATGGAAACACAGACACATACCAGGGTCCACCAGTTCATGATGCAGCCATTGCCATGAGCCCTTCGCATCACCCGAGTCCACTTGCCGAAGATCGTGACTGCAACGAACAAGGACCACCATCTGAACATTGTGATTGAGGACAACCACACGTCAGGAGAGGCCGTATTAGCATCAAGAACTTTATCTTCACTCTACCCTGCGGTCGTACCTATAAAAGCAGAGCGCAGCCAGTACTCGCCCCTTACTTCTTGCCCAGCAGCCGTCGTGATAGCATCGTATCGTAATATTGTTATTTTTTATTTTTCTTGTTTAAGTTTATAATTGTTTTAAATTGATTAAAGACTAGTTTCTAGTCATTTGGTTTATTTTTTTTAAGTAAAATTATTATCAACCGCCATTAATATATAATAAAGCAAACCGTGAACATAACATCTTTTCTCTACCCCTCAGTAAGTGCAAGAAAGTTATACGTCGTTGGCTACTACGAATTAACTATTCAGAAACAGAAGAGATATTAAATGGTAGAACTTCATAATAACATTTACAACCTCATGAACACCTCACACTACACACCACACCAAACTCACGGGTACTTGTACAAGAGTAAAAAAAAAAAAATATTTGTAGTCAGTAAGTAGTGTTAGACTAAAAAGTCGATGATTATGCGCATCCCTAATGGCGTCGCGCATGATCGTCCCCGCACTAGCATCTTTGACATTCGAATATGGAATTGAGATTCTGGCGGGAACTCCAAAAAAGAGCGCGCGGAAAAAAAATCTCAAATTCTTTTTTAATTAAAAACTTGCATTTTTTACTTAAAAATTTAATAAAATAACAGTGCTAGGTGTGCTATATAAATGGTGGGAAACGAGGGGGGTGGGGACAACCCCCCCACCCCAAAACGTCTTCGGTCTGAGGCCGGAGACGGAGGAAAGAACATGGACTTGGATGGCGGCGGCGGTGAGCTTGATTTACCGTACATTAAACCAGATTACAAAAGACTATACCCGGAAAATGCTAATTACGTAGACTTCAAAGTCTTCATTGAAGCTATCAATAATAAGGATAGAATAGGCAATAAGAGCCCTATCTACCTCAACCATATATTTTCTAGCGAAATAAAAGGTGTGACGGCTATACAGAGAATTAATGCAAATAAACTAGCAGTAATATTCAAACAATTTAATACGGCCAATAACTTTATTAATAACAGCGCTTTTCTTAACAAACATGGCTTGAAAGCATTTATTCCGGCTGCGCAAATAGAAAAAACAGGCATAATTAGATATGTACCAGCAAACATTTCCAACAAAGAACTTTACACTAAACTATCATCAATTTATGAAATAATAGCAGTAAGAAGATTTACAAAGAAAGTAGGACAAGAGCGGGTACCACTACAAACAGTTAGCATTACTTTTCTATCAAATATACTTCCAGACAATGTACAATATGATTTGTTTTCATACCGAGTTTTTGAATATGTCGCCCCATTACAGCAATGTTTCCGCTGCTTTAAATTTAACCACTCTGCTAGGATATGTAATGGCAAACAAAGATGTTCCATTTGTGGAGGTGAGCATTTATATAAAGAATGTGATAGACCAACAGAGATCTGCTGTTGCAACTGCAGCGGGCCTCATCTGGCAATATCTAGATTATGTCCAATTAAGATTAATAAAATTTTAGAAAAGAAAAATAAAATTACATATGCAAGTGCTACATCAACAAAACAAAACATGAATGAAAATACTCAATTTCCACCTCTACCACCTCCAAAAATGAAACCAATGGACACTGTAAATAAATTTGTAAATAAGTCTGTACATAAAGCTGTAAATAAACCTATATCTGTAAATAATTCTGTACAAAGTGTAAATAAATCTAAAGATGTCCCTCCTAAGAGTGACATCAAATCCCAAATAGTTGCCAACAATGATGTACTTATGGCCCTGGTACAGACATTGGTGGAACTGGGAAATAAGGGAGATAATACGCCAACCACCGTAAATAGTATTAAAGAAATACTTCTTAAAAATCTAAAATAATGGATCCAAGACACACACTGTCTAAGCTTCGTATTGCTCAGTATAATATTCAAAGTGCTAATAGTAAAAAACCCTTATTGATTCAATTCTTACAAAAACAAAACATTGACATTTGCTTACTTAACGAAACATGGTTTAAAGACAATAGTTTTAGAATACCTGGCTATAATATTTATAATAAAAATTCTAATAATACTCATAATGGTGTAGCAATATTGATTAAACCATATTTAAAATACAAAGTTTTAAACACTAGATTTTATGAAGACATTCAAACTGTTGCTTTGTCCTTATCTACTGTACATGGTAGCTTGACTATTCTTTGTGTATACTGCCCTCCTAGTGGACATATACGGATCAATAGACTACGTAACATAATTAATGATCTTCCAAAGCCTATTTTTGTCAGTGGTGACTTTAATGCACACCACATTGCATTTGGATGCCTATCCACTAAGAGCAGAGGTCAAGATTTATTTAATATCATAGATGACTTGGATCTATGTATTTTAAATGACGGTAGGTTTACAACTGTTAACAACCCGAGACGAAATCCGTCTGCAATTGATGTTAGCTTTATTAGTGCTAATCTCGCATCAATATGCGAGTGGTCTGTGCATGACGACGCTATGGGCAGCTATCACTACCCAACAATAACAGAAATTTCACTACAAATAGATAAATATCATATTAATCCTCCTGTTGATAGGTTTATATATAAAAAAGCAGACTGGGAAAAGTATAAAACTATTTCCAAAACAATATTTAATGATTTAGTCCTAAAATTGTATGATCCTATTTCAACCTACAATGATTTTTGTTCTCGATTGAATACTTTAAAAGATATGACGATTCCTAAATTTAATAAACCAAATGATTTCAAAAGCAGACCTCCAGCTCCTTGGTGGAATGACATTTGTGAAAAAAGTGTAATTGTCTCTTACAATGCATTGAAACTTTATAGAAGGGAACCTACCATGGAGAACTATTTAGCATATAAAAGAAAAGATGCACTTAAAAAAAGAACCATATCGGAACAAAAAAGAATAGGTTGGGATAACATATGTAACACTTTTAATAGAACTACTCCTATAAGTAAGATTTGGAATCTTCTTAAAATGTTCAAAGGTATAAGAGTTGGCAATAAATCATATAAAGATGAGTTTATTTCTCAATTTCTAGATAAATTGTCCGACAATAGCAATTTAATTGACATTAATAGTTTTGGCAATATTTTCGAATTAAATAATGATAATCTAAATTCTAAATTTTTGCTAGATCCTTTTACATGGTCCGAATTTAAAATGAGCTTGTTATCCCGGAAAGACACAACACCTGGTTTAGATGATTTCCCCTATAGTATTATCAAAAATTTAGATGAGTCTGCACAAAAAATATTTCTTAATATCCTTAATTTACTTTGGCATTGTAAATGTATTCCACAATCATGGAAAACACAATGTGTCATTCCGATTCTCAAACCAGATAAACCTTCAGAGCTTGCCGGCTCTTATAGACCAATATCACTGTCTTCATGTCTAGGTAAATTATTTGAAAACATGATTAAAAATCGTTTGGATTGGTATATAGAATCTAATGGCATCATTCCACATGTACAATATGGATTTCGTCGTGGGCGAAGTTGTGCAGACAGCTTCACTTCCTTAATTTCAGACCTGAAACATGCAAAGGAAAGAAAGTTACACACTGTTTGTGTATTTTTAGATGTTCAAGGTGCTTTTGACAGTCTAGATCCGGCTATACTTGCACAAGTTATGTCTAGGTTAGGTGTACCTGGTCAACTATGTAAATGGATATATAATTTTTTAAATAAAAGAACACTCTACGTAAGACACAATAATGCATTACATGGTCCAAAATGTGCATCTAAGGGTACAATGCAGGGTGCTACACTATCTCCTTTGCTATACAACATATACACAAGTGAGATTTGTAAATTTGTAAATAGTGATGTAGATATTTTGCAGTTTGCAGATGATATTGTTTTGTACAGTAGTAATTATAATGTAGAAATTGCAATTGAAAATATTAATAGAGCCTTGTCTCAACTATTTCATTATTATAATGATGTGCTACATTTATCAATTAATCCTTCAAAAAGCAGTGCGATGATATTTGGAAATGAAAACACAAACTTAAATGTAGTATACAATGGAGAATCTATAAAACTAGTAAATTCAAAGAAATTTTTAGGTATTGTCATAGATAAGAAATTAACTTTTGAGGAACATATTAAATACATATCAAAGAATGCTCTAAAAGGTATAAACGTAATTAAATGCCTTGCAGGCGTCTCATGGGGAGCAGACCCAAAAATATTATCAATTTTGTATAAAAGTATTGTTAGAAGCCATTTTGATTATAGTTCTCTAGTTTATATAAATAGTAGTCTTGTAAATAAATTGGATCTATTGCAGAACAGGGCTTTGAGAACAATTTCTGGTGCAATGTGCTCTACTCCCATAAGGGCCATGGAAGTGGAGACTAAAATTATGCCCCTAGCTTTGAGACGTATTTTACTTGCAAAGAGATTCTGTCTTAAATTAATTGCTGCTAATAATAGAAAAATAATAAATAAAATTGCACCTTCTGTAAATAGAACTCCTGGGCCTCTAACAACAGGAGAGGAACTCTTGAATGGCAAATCCCCAACATTATCCAAAATATTATTAGAAACAGAAGATAGTTTAACTGGTATTAGAAAACAGTGCCCATGGCCATGTTACTCCTTCTCTTACCAATGTATTTCACATCCTGTAAAGATATTGCAAAATCCCATAAATAATAATTTAGATATGTTGCAATTTTTGGAGGATAATCAGAATTATTATGTTATTTACACTGATGGCAGTAAGGGGAGTGATTATGTACATGCTGCTATATATGATCCACTTGGAAAAGTTTCTCGAAGCTTTGTTCTGCATAATTTAAGTACTATATTCACTGCAGAGGCATATGCGGTTTATCAGGCATTATTACATATTCGCCAAATTAGCCATTGTAAATATTTTTTGATAGTATCGGATTCACTGAGTTTGATAAATGCGTTAACTAACCTTACAGTTTCATTTAAGTCAAATTATATTCTGTATTTTATCAAGGAAATAGTTCATCAATTTTACCTTAAGCACATCAAAATTGCTTTCCTGTGGGTTCCTTCTCACCGGGGTATCTCTGGTAATGAAGCAGTTGATAAAATCGCATATGAAGGTAATAATGCTGTTGATGTTAGAAATGCAATGGACATTCCTATGACTGATTTCCTGCAATGTATCAATGAAAAAATATGTAAATTATGGTTAGAAATGTGGAAGAAAGACCAAGACATAAAAGGAAAGTGGTATGGCAATATTCAAGAAGCATTACCTGATAAACCGTGGTACAATAATTTAAAGGAAGCCAGCCGAGACTTTATCACTACGATTAATAGATTGCGCTTTGGCCATAATACTGCACCGTCACACCTTGCTAGACTTGGCATTATTGCAAGTAGCAGATGCCCCTATTGTGAATCCGAAGAAGGGACCGTTGAGCATCTTATTTTTGATTGTCAAAACTTTTTACTTGACAAATTAGTGTTGGCTAGTGAACTCAGTGATGTGAACATTAAGTGTGATTATTCTGCCCGCCCGCCGCCAATTAGACACCTTTTAAAAGACCAAAACACTTTCAAACCGCTCTATAAATATATTAAGAACACAATTAAATCTTTATAAAAAGTGATGTGATACATAGTGCAGTCTTTTGAAAAATAAAATAAGAATTGACTTAAAGGTCCAAGTGACCAGGTCATAAAAATACAAAAAAAAAAAAAAATATGGAATTGAGCGCCCTTTTCACATTGTTATACTTTTTGAATAGTTTGAAGTTGTAATTAAATGTATTTCATATTAAAATAACGTTTATCTCTATTAGATTTCAGAAGTGGGATGTTTCTCACGTGCGTAAATAGTGTTTGTGAAGTTCGATCGTAAAAGTGAATACCTACTTTGGTGAATTGATTTCAATTGTTGAAAAGTCATTGGATGCATTAAATGTGCTTAAGCTTATATAGAGCAAAGGCAAAGCGACTTAATTTTTTTATTAGTATTGATGCATGTTCTTTCCAAGTCAGTTTAGAGTCAATGGTCAAGCCTAGAAATTGTATATGCTCTACTTCTTCAATTCTGTTATCGTCAAAAAAAATATTTATGTCAGGAGTATTTACTCTTTGTCTAAACTGCATAATTTTAGTTTTACTTAAATTTAATTTTAAATTATTTTGATCAAGCCAATGAATTGATTGTTGCAATGAGTCTTTGATGTCACATTCATAATTTCTATTTTTATTTTGTCTAACAATTAACGTGCTGTCATCAGCAAAAAGAACCATAGGAAAAGTGACGTGTTTTGGAAAGTCATTTATGTAAACTAAAAATAACGGCGGGCCCAACACGCTGCCCTGTGGTACGCCAAAAGTGACTTTACGTTTTTCAGATACATATTTGAGTTCTTTTTTAAGCTTTTTAGAAATTCGTTTAATTTCTGTACACTGTGTTCTACTATCTAGATACGATTGTATAAGGGAAAATGCTTTGCCCCTTATTCCATACGCATTAAGTTTTTGTAGTAGAATCTTATGATCAACTAAATCGAAGGCTTTAGTCATATCCATAAATATAGCACTAATAGAAATTCTTTCATCAATATCGGCCATTATAATATTAAGGAAATCGTATAAAGCCATATTTATTGATTTATTTTTTCTGAACCCCTTTTGTTCCTTTACTAAGAGGTTGTGTTTCGTGAAAAAGGAATCTATACGGTGATAAATAGCTTTCTCAAATATTTTTGATATTACCGGTATAAGGGCAATGGGTCTATAGTTATTATTATCAGTTTTGTCATGCCTGTTTTTTAAATAAGGGCTTAATAATTGTTGGTTTGAGTTTATCAGGATAAATTCCAGAGGAGATACTGACATTAATGATGTGGCAAATGGGGCCTGATATTATATCGGAAACAAATTTTAATACTTTTGTTGAGATATCATCATACCCTACACTAACTTTATTTTTTAAATTCTTTATTATTCTGTATATTTCATCAGGTGTTGTCGGAGTCAAGAAAATTGATTCGCAACATGTATTCGGGATCTCATAGCTTGCAGATTTTGAGGTCTTCGAAAGTAATTCTGCTTGATCCACAAAGGGATCATTAAATGCATTCGCTATATCACTAGGGTTTGTTATTGTAACTCCGTCCTTTCGTATTTCCGCTATGTGTTCATAGGGAGGACAGTATTTATTTTCATTAATGATCCTCCATGTATCTTTCGATTTGTTTGTTGATGTCATTATCCTATGGTTATTTTTTGCCTTTTAGGTTAGTTTTATTATTTTTTTAAGTCTTTGTGAGTAACTTTTTAGTTTAGTAAAGTTATTGTTATTAGGTTTTGCTCTCAATTGCCAAAGAAGCAGTCTTTTGTTTTTGCTACATCGTTTTATACCAGGTGTTAACCAGTTCGGTTTCCTTTTTAACTTAATTTTTTTGTTGATCAAGGGAAAACACAAGTCATAAAACAGCCGGAATATTTCCATAAAACCATCGTAGGCTATATTAAGATCATCTGCTTGATAAACTTCATAAAACGACAAAGGGTATAAACATGATCTAAATTTCATAAGGTTATCGTAACTGTAATCACGCGCTGTTATATTCCAACTGTTTATTTTACAAGTCTTTTTTACAGGGATCTTTAAAATTTGAGCGGTGTAATCTGACATGTTAAGGTCAATTATACTGTGGATGCATTTTTAAATTAAATATACATGTGTTGCTTTGTAACCTAGTGGGCTGATCGATTTGTAGTTTTAAATTATAGCTTAATAGATAATTGGTAAACTCAAGGGAAGTTCTATTTTTTTTCAATGTATTAATGTTAAAGTCACCACATATAATAACATTTTTGCGCGCTTTGTTACAAATTTTTGGCAAGAGAATGTCTAATTTAGAGTAAAAAGTATCAAGATTATTTGATTTAGGTATTCTGTAAATACATACAACTATAATGTTGTGCTATGTTAATTCGATTGCGCAGCACTCGAATACTCCCTGAATTGAGAGTTTCTTAATATCTTCAAGCTTTTATATTGAAGATCGTTTTTTATTAGTATGCACGCTCCGCCTTTTTTTGTATCCCTAGAGTAACAAGCTGCCAATTTATAATTAGGTATACTGAGAAAATCTTCATATCCGGTTTCCATGAAGTGTTCAGTCACGCTGATTACGTCTATGCTGTTTTGAAGTTCATGCAGATGTATAAGTAATTGGTCTGCCTTATTTATTAATCCTGCGATGTTTTGATGCATTATTGACAGATAATCATAGAAAAAAAATATTTGATAAATCTTCAAACGTGTCCATTGGGTTTGTATTACTACTATTTTCAATTTGGATTTCACAAATAGTCTTTTTACACCACCTGCTCGATAATGTCGTTTTATACGTCATACAAACCTCACTTAAAGCATGTCATTCTATCCCTAGGGAGATAATGCAGTATGGCCGATCCCTAGGGAATAATGAGATTTGAATTTTGAACACCGAAAATCGTCAACATTGTGAATTAAAATGTACGTGCATCGAACAAGTTGACTCGAAATTCAAACTGGCCACTAACAAAAAAAGAAAATAGAATAAAACCTGCTTACTAGAAAATTGAAAGTATAGAATTTTGGACTAGTGAATTTTGTTTGTTTGATGAACTTGTAAATATAATAATTATAATTATATTTCTCTAATATATAATTTGGTCGACCAAATTGTTTTTTGATTACCTCACAGATGGTGTAAAAAATAGAGTATGCAACACGGGGATAAAGCTGTCTTTGTCTTGGGCGGCTTGAATTCCTCACTTCACTCAGGTTTCTTTATTAACTCCCTCGCAATGCTCGGGAGTTAATTTTATAGAATCAGCAACCTTCGTTTCGTTCGGAATTCACATGCCGCCCGCGACTTAAAGACACTGCTTTATCCCCTAGTCACATAAACTACTATTTTGAGATTCAAAATTACGTTTTTCATGCCTGTGTCATTTAGAAGACCCTGACGACCCGAAAACATTGTGTTATCATAACATAAGTCAGCGTTTGAGTCTAGTAAATAAGCATATTCATATTGTTACGCCATTAAACGTGAACACGCCAAATCTCCGAGAAAATAAAGAGTAGCACGTAATAATTAAAACGCATTGCTGTTCGAAAGGTCTAGAATGGTCGTGCGTAGCCTGGCTTAGAAAAATCTCGAAACATCCACATAGTACCTACAACTAGTGGGTAGGCATTTATCTAGGATAAGGGAAATGATACTCTCCGACGTTAACAATAGAGTCGAAATTCGCATGAAAGTGACTCTTATTACCACGAGTAATAAAAATGATTTATGACTTCGAGAAGCGATTCAATTGTTCTGGAATTCTGGATCGTTCGTGGGAAGTCGGTATCTAGAATTTTCTTGGCTCCGCATATAAATACGAGCCCCCGGCCGGAAGCGAGTCAGTTGGGATTCGCTCCGTTGCCCGGGTAGGACGTGCGCGCGCTATCCACATCGCTCGGACCGGCCCCCCTCAGTCGGCTAAACCCGTTGTGCTGTCGTGAGCGTGAGCCTAGGCGAATGCTTGCGAGAGTGCACGGGGGAAGCCACTGCTTTTACTCCCAGTTTTATTATATTTTATTTTAATTCTGTTGCGGTCGCGAAGACAACGTGTCTAAGTCGAGATTTTTATTGCGTGAAATTTAAATTCATTGTATCTTTCACCTCAACGGAGATGCCAAAGAAGAAGAAGGGTGTCCGGAGCTCCTTGGAGCCTGACACCACCCCGCCCCTTTTTTTTTTTTTTAAACGTGAGATGGGAAGCCGGACGACGTCGCTCCCGTACTTAGGGGGTCCGCCGCCTGGCCCCCCTCTCCCCGTCCCAGACCCAACGAAGAAGACGGCCGCTGCCGGTCCGCCGACGTCATCGGCGACTGCGCGCGTTTCGCCGTCACCGTCGTCGAGCCGACAACCGGCCGTCCCAGTACGCCCGCCGGCGTTCCGCCCCGTGCCCATCCAGGCACCAGGACCAGCTGCGTCAAGCAGCCGCACGCATGCCGCGCGACCAACCACTCCCGCTCTTTCGACGCGCGCTGTTGCGCCGAAAGTCCGCGCTGTGGCGCCACCAGTGCGACCGGTGGTGCCGCCTACAGCTCACGCCGCAAAACCCGCGCGCCCCGAGGCGCAGCACGCGCCGCGCCTTCCCGCTACCGCAGCTGCCAGTGCTCCAGTGCGCAAACCTTTGCTGGCTACTCCCGCCGCACAACCTGCGCGCCCTGGAACAAGCAGACAGCCAGCTACTGCTACGTTCGTGGCGACAGCACGCCACACGACGTCGCCCGCCTCCCGCCGCCTGCTGACGGACTCGGCCAGAGCGACGCCAGCAAGTAAGTCAGAAGCACTATTATTTTCGCCCCCCTCACCCCGGGGCTCCGCCCGGGACTCCCCTGCGATGTAGTCGATGTGTTCGTCCCGCCAAGGCTCAGACATGTCGGCCTACTCGGGGGATTCCAGTGCCGACGTTGAGGACGTGTCGACCGACGCGCCCCCCGCGCCGGGACGTATGGACGCAGTACACCCGGCCCCGCTTGGAGAATCCGTAGGTTTTGGCTACGAGTTCAATCTCGACGCCAGGCCCCAACGGAGACCAAGAAGCCCAGAAGACGACGCCGCCGAGGAAGCCAAGCGGTGCTGCCTCGATCCGCCCAGGCCACAGCGCGGGCCACGTGGGCGTACCGAGGCGGTCCCGCCCACGTTTGCCGAGGCGGTGCGATCACCGCCCCCCTCACAAACCTGTGCATCCCCTGGAGGCCCCCCGCCCCCAGAGACGAAGAAAAAGACCCGATACCCACCACTGGTGGTGGAGAGGCTGCCGAACTGGGCCGCCCACTTCAGGGCGGTGAACGAGTTGCTGGGCCACCCGCCGAATGCCCGCCCATACCAGGGCGGCATACGGTTCCTCCCGGAGTCCGAGGAGGAATATCGGGTGGTTCAGCGCTACCTAGCCGACCAAGAGAGGGAGAACGGCCTGGCTTGGTTTGCCTACTCCCTGCCAGCTGAGCGGGGTTTCAAAGTGGCCATCCGCGGATTGCCAGCGGACACTGACCCCTCCGACATCGAGGAGGAACTCAGACTGCTTGGATATCAGCCGGAGTACGTGCGCAATATTAAGGCGCGCGGTGGGAGACCCGGCTGTATATTCCATGCAGTACTGAAGAGAACGCCTGGAATATACGGCATCTACGACATCACGCAGTTCCTGCTCATGCGTGGTGTCAAGGTGGAGGCGTGGAGGGGCAGGCGCGGGCCGGCGCAGTGCCATCGGTGCCAGCAGTTCAGACACAGCTCGCACCGGTGCCACCGCCCGCTGGCCTGCGTGAGATGTGGAGAAAACCACGCCGCCAAAGACTGCCCACGCCCGAGGGAGGAGCCGGCCACCTGCGCCAATTGCGGAGGTGACCACCCGGCGTGCAATAGGAGATGCCCAGTCTTCATTAAAGAAGCAAGTAGGAAGAAAGTGGGCACCATTGCCATCACGCAACGGCCCACGGAAACCGCCCGCCGGCCCACGTCGGCCTACGCCACTGAGGCGCCCAGTGCGTCACTGATGGCAGCGGCCAACGGGCCAACGGAGAGAGGGAGAGTGATCACCCAACGGAGGAGGAGGAAGAAGAGAGGTGGAAAGAAGGGGGCAAACCCCCCTCCTCCCCCCACCTCCACTAAGCCCCAAAGGGAGAACGCGCCTGCCCCAATACGGGTGCAGGCGGCGAGCCCCTTCCCCCCTGCAGAAGTTGGTGTCGTAGAATTGGTGCGACACACAATCCGCGACATCTCCGCCCTCAGGGCGGCCCACCAAGAAGCTCCGGCTGCGGACACTGAGTCCGACCAGCAGCGCCTGCAGCAGAGGATCGAAATCGCCCAGTCCGCCTTGGAGGATATCGCACAGCGAGCCGAATCTCCCACAGTGAGTACTCGAGACTTGTGGGGGCTGGCCCTGCAGACCCTAACAGTAGTGTTGGAGGCCTGCCGGGGCGGGGGCCCGCGAGTCTCACCACGCTAATCTCCAACAGTTACGTTGGTATTTAATCCTATTATTTATTATATAGAATGACGCCTGAGCGAGCCACTCACACTTACACGTGGCTCACTCACACAGTAACACTCTACATGCACAACATGCATTAGGTAACGTCGCGTGCTAAGTTAATATAGGCGCGGCGTGTACCTACCCCACACACTCATGACTCTACACTCGTTGCCCTCACGTGACTCGGTTGTGCGGGTCGGACCGCACGCCCCGAGTCGCTACATGGGCGGTGTTACACATTACAATACCGCCCACACACTCACTACGGCCCCTTAGTCTGGAGCGCAACCGGCTAGATCTGGAAACGTGACAGACGGGGGTCATCATCCTCAGTGGGTAGCGCCCCTTAAGTCTGCACCCCTGTCGCTGGTCATCGCCCGCCGGGCCTCCTCCGGGCAACCGGAGGTCTCACCTGGCGGCGATTGACCGCCGAGGTGCAGTGAAATAGCGGCACTGTATTGGTACAGTGCCGCGGCGCTACTCTACTGAACTCAATCCAACTACTCATAGGCAAGCTGCGCACGCGCGCCTGCCACTGGCCACAGCCTAAATGGCCCCCCAATGATTTGCCCGTCGTTACGGGCAACTAACAGACACCGCGGGATAAAGGTTAACCTACACCCCGCCCGCCGCGCCCCCTTGCGGGGACGTAGCGAATTCCCGGAGAAGCGAGTCAGTTGTGATTTCGACTGCGATCAAGAGCGAACTACCCTAGTACTTGAAGTGATTTTATCTAACGACCTAAGCGATAGTGTAACGGTACTCTAGTGTTAATTGCGATTCGGATTATTGTTGACTGGACTATTTTGTTATTGTTGTGGTGAATAAAGTTGTCTCTTAGTAAATCGGCATTTGATTACCCACGTACGTAACAACTGGTGTCAGAAGTGAAATGCCATTACTACAGAGGGACGACGAACAACGACCACGAACAAGGAGGCAAATGGAGATGGATGCTGCGCGTCATCGTATGGAGGAGGAAGATCAGGCTGGTATAGGAGCAACAGCAGCTGCTGAGGCGCCAACGGAATCATCCTCGGAAATGAGCCTCGCTACGGTGTTGGCCGCCATGCAAGCTAGTATGGAGGCTAACCAGCGCAAGCTCCAGGACCTCATCGCGGCTAATCAAGAAGCTGCCCACCGCGAACAAGAGGCTAACCAGCGCAAGCTCCAGGACCTAATCGCAGCTAACCAGGAAGAAGCTCGCCGCGAACAGGAAGCCGCTCGCCGCGATCAAGAGGCTAAGCAGAACCTGATCCTCCATAAAATCGACAACGGCCTCGTCACGTTGGGCGAGAAGGTAAAGAATCTCACCTTAGAGGTCAAGGAGGTTTCCGCCCGAGCTGATAGCCTCGAAACAAGGATTGATGGCCACGAAGATCGCCTGCTGGACATCAACAAAAAAATCGTCAAGCTCGAAGCGCGCGAACCCGTGGCTATCGGCTCACTATCGCACACTCCCTGTGCATCCGCCGCAAAATTTGATGTGCCACGTTTTGATGGCACGTCTTCCTGGACGGCATTTAAGTACCAATTCGAGACATTGATCGAAACAAATCGCTGGGATGATAAGCAGTCTTTTGCGGCATTAACTTTGGCTCTACGAGGGGACGCTCTGCTGGTCCTAGAGAACCTTCCTCCGAACAGCAGGACGTTGGAGCGTCTCATGGAGGGATTAGACACTCGCTATGGAGACAAGCACCTCGAGCACGTTTTCCGCGCGCAGCTTCGCGAGAGAACGCAGAGGTCGAACGAGAGCCTCCAGCAATGGGGAGTCGAGGTTGAACGGCTGGTCCGGCGTGCTTACATGTCGATGACACCAGAGATGGTGGAAGTAAATCTGGTGCAAGCTTTCATCGACGGTCTACGGGATCCTGAAGTCAGGGCTACGGTGCGACTCGGACACCACCAAACTCTAAAGAGTGCGATGGCTCACGCTCTGGAAGTGGAAGCCGTACGACAAGATTCACGCACGCACAGAGTTCGGGAAGTGGTGGTCTCGCCGTCAGTGCAACCACGTCAACGAGAAGTGGTAGCTGCTTCTTCGGCAAAGTCCCGCTATATTCCGACGTGTTACGGGTGCGGAGAAAAAGGGCACATTCGTACCGATTGCCCCAAGAGGAAGAGGGGGAGTGTGGATTCCGGAACTCAAGTTAACGAGGAGTCGTTAAACTAAATGTCGCCAGGGCCGCGGGGCGGGTGCTGGCTGGTCAACTGAAGGCCCCAACCATCACCATCAATCAAGTTCACAACGGAAATAGTTTGATCATCGAAGGGACGCTGAATCATCGGGCTTGCAATTTTACCATTGACACGGGGGCGTCACGGACTGTTATAAGACCTGAGTTGCTGAAACGCACCATCTTGTGGCAAAGGGAGTCTCCATCCTGCCGACTACAGACAGCAACCGGCCAGCCAGTCTCCGTCCTCGGTGATACAGAAATTGAGATCAAAATCGGTGATCAAGTGTATATCCATCCTGCGTTAATTGCGAATATTACCGACGATTGCATACTGGGTCTCGACTTCTTGCGGAATAACCGATGTATTTTAGATATCGACAGGGGAGTATTGAAATTCCCAGATCAAGAAGTCTTCCTGCGAGGAATTAACTCATGCAACCTCTACTGTTTAAAGAATACTACACTGGCTCCGAGAACAGAAACCTTAGTCGAAGTAAAGTTTCCCAAGAAAATCAGGCAAACAAGATGTGTTTTGGTAGAGGATACTGGCCGGCACCCGGAGATCATCACTGCGAGGACATTAGTTATGACGACAGGGAAATCCAAGGTCAGGATTGTGAACCTTGGGAAAGAAGAGGTCCAACTGAAGAAAAACAGTGTTGTTGGGAGATGTGAAGAAGTTCAGTATCTCCGTCAAATCAATAAATCTCCAGCAAAGCAAGACACGACCAAAGTCGAAACTGATCACATCCAGCAACTTCTGGAAAATTCTAAGAGCAATTTATCGACTTCGGAACTACAGCAAGCCAGGGAATTTCTGCTACGGTTTCGAGACATCTTTGCAACGGGAAAAGACTGCGGGAGAACAGGTCTCGTCAAGCATGAGATAGATACAGGTGATGCTAGACCAATTAAACAGAGACCGCGTCGCATACCCTGGGCTAAGGAAAATGAGGTAGCAGAAATGGTAAAGGACATGGCTGATAGCGGAATAATTGAGCCTTCTACGAGCCCATGGTCTTCCCCCGTCGTTCTGGTGAAGAAGAAGGACGGCAGCACAAGATTCTGTGTGGACTACAGAATGCTGAACAATGTGACGAAGAAGGACAGTTATCCCTTACCAAGGATAGACGATACGCTGGATATGCTCAGTGGCATGAAGTGGTTTTCAACCATTGATTTAAAAAGTGGCTACTGGCAAGTGGAAATCAGCGAGAAAGATAAAGAAAAGACAGCGTTCAGTACGGGTATTGGCAGCGGCCTGTGGCAATTTAACGTCATGCCTTTTGGGTTATGCAACGCTCCAGCGACGTTTGAACGCCTCATGGAGAGAGTCATGGTGGGCCTTCTTGGTGACGTCTGTCTGGTATATTTGGATGACGTCATTATAATGGGTCGCACTTTTAAGGAAAACCTGAGGAATATGGAGAAAGTGTCCACCAGGATACGAGGGGCTAACCTAAAACTAAGCCCAAAGAAGTGCGCCCTGTTCAAGAAGGAGGTCAGCTACCTAGGACATGTTATTTCCGCTGACGGGGTGAGAACCGACCCTGAGAAGATAAAGGCAGTCCAACAGTGGCCAGCTCCAAGGAACAAAACGGAAGTACGTGCATTTCTAGGGTTGTGCACATACTATAGGCGTTTTGTCAAGAATTTTTCGGACATTGCAAAACCTTTACATCAGCTGACTGAGGATAAACGAGATTTTATCTGGGACGAGGACTGTGAGTCAGCATTCGACGAGCTAAAGCAACGGCTATGTGAAGCGCCCATACTGGGGTATCCAAGCAGAGACGGAAGATTTGTCGTTGATACCGATGCCAGCAACACGGGAATTGGAGGAGTGTTGTCACAGGTGCAGGGTGACAGACAGGTCGTAATCGCTTACTTCAGTAAGGCACTTTCAAAGCCAGAAAGGAACTACTGCGTGACTCGACGAGAACTGCTGGCTGTGGTAAAAACCTTGCAGCATTTCCACAAGTACCTTATAGGAAGACAATTTACTTTGAGGACGGATCACGCTGCATTGAAATGGCTTCTACAATTTAAAAACCCTGAGGGCCAAGTTGCAAGATGGCTCGAGCAGCTGCAGGAGTTTAACTTTGTGACGGAACATCGTAGTGGAAAAGGGCATAACAATGCTGACGCCCTGTCGCGACGTCCATGTAATGATGACTGCAGACACTGCCAGCAGAATGAAGCCCGAGAACGCGTTAATTTAATTAGGGCTGAAGGCAACTTCAAGAAGTCCCAGGAGGAAGATGACGATATTCGACCTATACTGGACTGGAAGCGTAGCGGAACTAGGCCCCAGTGGAGTGAAGTATCGTCACACAGTCCCGTAACTAAGAGCTACTGGGCACAGTGGGACAGTTTAGTCCTAGAAAATGATGTGCTTTGTAGGAAATGGGAATCGAACGATGGCAAGGAGGTGACCACACAAGTGATAGTACCACGATGTGAAGTAGTCCCCCTGCTACAGGAAATACACGATGGTGCTTCTGGAGGACACCTGGGCATCAAGAAAACTCTACTGAAAGTGAGACAGCGGTATTACTGGCTCAATTGTAGAGATGACATAGAGCAATGGTGTCGGAAATGTACAGCGTGCGCATCTGTGAAAGGACCACAGACTAGGAGCAGGGGCAGGCTTCAGCTGTACAATGTGGGAGCCCCATGGGAACGCATCGCTATCGACGTCGCTGGACCTTTTCCAGTTACAAATGACGGAAACAAGTACATAGTGGTGATCCAGGACTATTTCACAAAGTGGCCCGAAGTCTTCGCCATACCCAATCAGGAAGCGACGACAGTGGCGAAGAAGGTGGTCGAAGAAGTAGTATGTCGGTATGGCGCACCTTTGGAAATCCATTCCGATCAAGGCCGTAACTTTGAATCTGCGCTGTTCCAGGAAATGTGTACTCTTCTGGGAATTTATAAGACACGCACAACACCTGCGCATCCTCAGTCGGACGGAATGGTGGAAAGGTTTAACCAAACCCTGGAGAATCACCTGGCTAAGGTTGTCGATGACCATCAGAAGGACTGGGACCGGTATATTCCACTATTTCTGATGTCCTACCGATCGGCAGTGCATGAAAGCACGGGACATACCCCAGCAAGAGTGAATTTCGGCAGGGAGATGAGACTTCCAGTCGATGCCATAACTGGCGTGCCACCTGACAAGACTAAGCCAGTTACGGACTACGTAAGTGACCTTCAAGATCAATTGGACGAAGTGCATAAACGAGTTCGTGAGAATAGCATGAACACCAGCGTAAAAAGGAAAACTAGATACGACCGTAATGCCAATGCCAAGGGATTTGAGGAAGGTACACTGGTCTGGCTCCACAACCCGCTTCGACGGAAAGGGAAGTCGCCGAAACTCCAAGCTCGATGGGAGGGACCTTACACCGTGTTAAAAAGGATTAATGACGTGACCTACCGCATCAAGAAAGGGCTAAGAGGGAAACCCAAGGTTGTCCATGTGGATAGATTGGCGCCGTATCACGGATCTAATAATGCTCGGGACGAGCATGACTAAGAAGGGGGCACTGTTACGCCATTAAACGTGAACACGCCATATCTCCGAGAAAATAAAGAGTAGCACGTAATAATTAAAACGCATTGCTGTTCGAAAGGTCTAGAATGGTCGTGCGTAGCCTGGCTTAGAAAAATCTCGAAACATCCACATAGTACCTACAACTAGTGGGTAGGCATTTATCTAAGATAAGGGAAATGATACTCTCTGACGTTAACAATAGAGTCGAAATTCGCATGAAAGTGACTCTTATTACCACGAGTAATAAAAATGATTTATGACTTCGAGAAGCGATTCAATTGTTCTGGAATTCTGGATCGTTCGTGGGAAGTCGGTATCTAGAATTTTCTTGGCTCCGCATATAAATACGAGCCCCCGGCCGGAAGCGAGTCAGTTGTGATTTCGACTGCGATCAAGAGCGAACTACCCTAGTACTTGAAGTGATTTTATCTAACGACCTAAGCGATAGTGTAACGGTACTCTAGTGTTAATTGCGATTCGGATTATTGTTGACTGGACTATTTTGTTATTGTTGTGGTGAATAAAGTTGTCTCTTAGTAAATCGGCATTTGATTACCCACGTACGTAACAATATGTTGTGTTGTGCAGATACAAAAGATTATTGAACATTTCAACCCTTGAGTTATATATTGTTGTGTAGTGTCCACAATCACATTGTCTGTAGGTTGGAAGACATATAATTATATTGGTATGGCTTAGTTTTTCGATGGTATCTTTAATATGGTAGATTAAATCGTGATAGTTTTTGGTTCTTAAGAAGTCCCTTTCTTCTATTAGAATAACACAATAGTCGGTTTTGTTATAGTGTTTGATCTTATTTTCTATGCCTAGTAGGAGTTGTTCAATACTACTATTTGGATATGAATAGTGGCAAAATTCAAAATTAGTTGCAAAGAAATCTTTAATAATGTTGCAAAGTCCATTTCTATTGTTAGCGCTTATTATACTTAATTTACTTTTTATTGTTTTTTGTGTCAGGAGTCGTTTGTAGTTTGTCGTTTCTCGTCTTAAATCCTCACGTATTGAGTGTTCAATTCCATAGGCGTTACATTGAGTAGTCTTATTAACCATCTAGGGTAAAACTTCCGGAGTCGGTTTATCAGCTATTTCGGAAGTAACCTTCATAACTTTCTTCGTCGACTTAGGAGTGAGACTAAGATCTATTGTAGGAATTGTTTGCGAAGATTTTTTCTTTTTTGGTGTGTTATTTACAATGTCAGTTGTAAATTTTTTGTAAATATTTTCCTTTTTTGTTAAGTTTTCAATAGACTTTCTGAGATTTGTGTTATCCATATTTAATGATTCAACTTCTTGGTGTGCAGTCTCTAGTTGCAGCGTCAATTCTTTTATTTTGGTTTTTAGTTGAAGAATTTCTTCGGAGTTCTTGTCGTCAGATATGTTCGGTAGACTGTTACTAGTGGTGCCATCTAGTTCACTGTTGGTCAAATTTAAATCTTCATTTTTTGTTTCAGAGATTCTTCGATTACGACGTTGTGTGATATTCCCAAAGAAGTTCATATTGATTTAAATTTAAGATTTTATGAAACACAAAAAGTTTCGCAGTTCGTGGGTTCCGAACTAGCACTCAGTATCTCGGCAATCCAACGATGGTTTACGTCGGCTATTTGAACATTAGTAACAAGTTCGAAATTTGCAAGTAGTTGCGGAAATATCATTCAAATAGTTAAGAAGTCGTTAAAAATGATTCATCGCTTAAATATTTTTTTCCACACAACACCAACTTCGATTTTAACTTCTTACAATGTTTTACCGGTTAATATACACTTGTCACTTAGTTTTTAGAGTAATTCACTTAGATAATTGTTTGTCACAGTGCCATTTAATGTTTATTTACGTAGTAATCTGTTTTGTCACTTCACTTAATTGTCTTTACTTATTATAAAATATGAAGGCGCGTCCCTGGCGCCATCTAGTAGTAAAGATTGAAAACCCTATTTTGACATTGATTGTGTGATTTATCGAATGAACATTGTACGGACGAGGGTGACAACACAATTGTCACTCTGGCGGAACGTCATAAACGTCAAACAACCACCGGACTCGTTCAGTTTTGAATCGAACGGTAGGGTGAACTAGACGGTTACGACGCATCGCTTACGTCCCAAATCGAAATCCATTTTCATCTGCGTTAAACTAAGTGATTATTGTAATTCAAGTTGTGGATCGTGATTGTAAGGCTGCTGATCGAATACCTGCTTACTTATTTCTAAAATACCTCGTGCGATTACCCACATTAAGATGAGTGATTCTGATACAGGTACCCACGTGCCTTTATCAGAAGTGGGATGCGAAAAACAGTCGGATAAAGATACTCAGCCCCATAATCAACCCTAGCAATAGTGGATTACTCACCAATATGGAAGCCCTGCTAACCCGTTTATTAGCAATGCCGCAGCAAACATCGCAGTCTGTAGCAAACACTAACGCGGTTCAGTTGATCAAGTTCAACCCAGATGATGAAGATGCTGATGTTAAGGGCTGGTGCCGTGTTTCCGAGTTGATAATTAACAGCAAGAATTTGAGTGGCGTGGAACTTTTAGTTGCTTTGACAACTGCACTAAAAGGACGAGCGGCATCTGTTCTGACTAAGTTGCGTTTGGAAGACTTAACCTGGGAAGTTGTGAAGCAAACATTGCTGGCGAAATTTGCAGAGCCCAAATTGATACAGTACTATTTCGATGACGTTTTGCGCTTTCAGATCGGAACAAAGGACACTGCTAGTGAATCGGCTATGCGTTTATGGGCACTAATCGAGCGAATCCCTCAAGTCGAGATGTCAGAAGAGGCAATCACTGGGTTCGTTATTTCCGTTCTGAGCTCAAAAGACCACATGATTCGTCGTTAACTGAACTCCTATGCTATCAAAACGCGTGCTCAACTCTTCCAAACACTTGGTGGGATTTCTTTAAAGCGTCGTACTGATGATAATGATGGTAATGACAACAAGGCAAAAAGACCTCGCCTGCCAGATGCGAAGTTCAATGGAAAATGTCATCGGTGTGGAGTTCCTGGACACAAAATAGCAGAGTGTAAAAGACGACGTGACCACTCAGCTAATCGAGCTGATCGTTCCAACACGGATCAGGTCAAGGACAAGTCGACACCAAACACCTGTTTCACGTGCGGGAAACCTGGCCACGTATCGACGTCATTATTATTATTATTATTTAGAAGATAAGGGGCTATGCATCACCCATAGTGTAGGGGATGTAGTCACTGCGACCTAAAAGATCTATTGTGACTCGCCACCTTGTTAGAGTAACTCTTTTAGCCCGGAGGCTTCCAAGAAATTTAGAATACTCCTAGCTTTTAGAGTTTTAATCTCCTCCGGGCGAATAATGTGTCGGCCCAGATGGACACTGCGTTTGTGGACAAGGGGCCCGCATTCACACAAGAGGTGCTTAGGCGTCTCCCTCTCCTGATTGCAGTACCGGCAAACATCAGTGTCACTCAGTTTCATGTGAAATTGGTGCCTGTTTAGTTTGCAGTGGCCGGTTAAGGCGCGGGCTATCGCACAGATGTTCGTCCTGCTAAGCTCAAGAAGCTCGGCAGTTCGTTTTTGTGAGTAGCCTTCTATGAGAGATTTGGCGTGTAGCAGACCTGGTTGTACCAACCAGTGCTTTTTTGAATCGCCAAATAAGTTGCCCTTAAGGGTCTGCATGGCCTGGTTCTTTGAGATACCACAGAAGGGTTCTGGACCTATCTGATGACCTTGAGCCCCAGCCCGTGCAAGTTCATCGGCTTTTTCGTTGCCGTTGATTCCAGAATGACCTGGTACCCATCTCAGAATAACTTTATTCCTTTGCCCCAGGTCATTCAGTTTGTTAACGCAGTCTTTTACCAGTTTCGAATTTAAAGTATTCGAGTTCAAGGCGTTAAGAGCTGCCTGGCTATCTGAGTAAATCAGAATTAATTGATTTATGTAGTTTCGTTGACGGTTGGCCTCCACACATTCTATAATGGCGTATACCTCCGCTTGGAATATGGTAGCATGTTTACCCAGATTCAAGCTTTTGCTGAATTTCGGGCTAATGCCAAATATTCCACATCCTACATTCTCACCCATTTTGGACCCGTCTGTAAACCAGATCAGGCTTCCAGCCTTGCAAGTGATGAGGTTGTTTGACCAATCCTCTCTGCTCGGCAGTTCCACTGTGTAATTCCTTGTGAAATTACACTGTGGAAGCATGACGTCTGTTGTCATAGCTAGTTGATCGTGTTCAAGTACTGATTCGTGTAGCGATCTCAGTGCTTGAGAGCGCCAGTTTGCTTTGCCAGTGCTGTTTGTTCTGTACATGCTTGCCTTCGCCTCCTTCGCAATGAATAGATGAAGTGGCGGTAGGTTAAGCAGGGCATTTAGAGCAGCTCCTGGGGTTGTGGACATGGCCCCTGTTGATATGAGGCATGCAAGTCTCTGCAAACCATTAAGTTTGTTAATGACTGTCACTTGAGTTGTTTTCCTCCACCATACTACGCAGGCATACGTTATTATCGGCCTGACTATGGCGGTGTACAACCACAGGGCGATTTTAGGGTTTAAGCCCCATTTCTTCCCTGCTAAGCGACAGCATATTCCTAAAGCTATTTTAGCCTTTTGGATCACATTGTTAATGTGAGTGTTCCAGGTCAGTCTCTGGTCGATAGTTACGCCCAGGTACTTGACTTCGCTGGAGAATGGTATGAGAGTCCCCTTTACAGTGGGCGTTACAAGTTTGTCCAACTTACGCTTCCTAGTAAAGGGGACTATTGTTGTTTTACTTGGGTTAACCGATAAATTGTTTTCTGTGCACCATGTGTTAATAATGTTCAGAGATCTTTGTAGTATAGATGATACCGTGCTGTGACAGGGGCCGACAACACAAGCCACCACATCGTCAGCATAGCTATGTACATCTAAGTCTCTTGTAGAGGCTTCAACCAGCAATTCGTCAACAACGAGTAGCCATAGAAGTGGCGATAAAACGCCTCCTTGTGGGCACCCTTTAGTTGTTTTGAAGCTCTTTGTAGTTCCGTGTAAGGTAACACTGATAGTTCTGTTGAGGAGCATGAATTCGATCCAACGAGTAGTTGTTTCGTCAATCCCTTTCGCCTTCATTCCCTTGGAAAGGGCGTCTATGGTGACGTTGTCGAAAGCTCCTTCAATATCAAGGAAAGCACATAGGGCTATCTGTTTATCTTCCAAAGCCCTTTCGATCCTGTCTGTTAGTTCTAACAGAGCAGTTTCTGTAGATTTTCCTTTTTGGTAAGCATGTTGCTTCGGATGCAGAGGGTTATCCCTTAATGGTCCATCCCTGATGCATTCGTCAATAACCTTTTCCATACTCTTGAGTAGGAAGGAGGTAAGGCTTATTGGTCTGAAGGACTTTGGTTGAGAGTAGTCCTTCTTACCGGCCTTTGGGATAAAACAGACTTTAACCATAGTCCATTTCTCTGGTATATATCCCCAGGCAAAGCTTGCTCTGAAGATTTTGATTAAAATAGGGATGAGTATAGTCTTGCCTTGCTGCAGAAGAGCTGGGAAGACATCGTCATCCCCTGCAGATTTAATTGGCTTGAATGAGTCTATAGCCCATTCTACCTTGTTCGGTCTAAAATACCTCGCCGCTCTTCTCCAGTCTTCATTTGAAGGCCTGGTGAGGCGGATATGAGGAGTATTTTGTACGATGTTATCTGGTGCCATCACCGAGCCAGGGAAGTGTGTAGACGCCAGAAGTTTCAGGGTTTCTTCCGCTGATGCAGTGAAGGCACCGTCTGGTTTCTTTAAGAATCCCAGTTGATTTGTAGGCGATTTGGATAAGACTTTGTGGATTCTGGCTCCTTGAGGGACTTTAGTAATCTCCTCGCAGAACTTCCTCCATGACAGTCTTTTCGCCTTTCGGATTTCTTTATTATAGGTAGTTAAAGCTTTCCGATACCGATCCCAGTCGTCAGTCGATTTAGCCTTATTAAACAACCTACGTGATTCTTCCCTTAAAACATCGAGCTTTTTGTTCCACCACGTCACTTTTCTGTCCCTCACAGTTCTTAGAGGGCAGCTCTCTTCGTAAGAGGCTGTAATGGCTTCCGTAACTTGAGCAACAGCATAATCCAATGTTTCAGGGGAGCGTATGGTTTTAGGGAAGTCTTGGAGTCTATCTTGGAGCTTTATTCTGAACAAGTCCCAGTCCGTGGCTTTTGCATCCCTAAAAGTGATGGTTTCGCAAATGTTGGATGTATTCAGTGCGAATTTAATTAGTCGATGATCAGACATAGATGGTTCATCACTGACATGCCAATTGGTTATCAGCCTGGCAGTGTGAATAGTAGAGAGAGTTACATCAAGAACTTCCTTCCTCGATCTAGTTACAAAGGTCGGTTTACATCCCTCATTAACTATTTGGAGGCGGTTAGTTAGTACAAAATCATGAAGCAACTCACCTCTGTCGTTGATGTCAGTGCTGCCCCAGTTGGTATGGTGGGCGTTGGCGTCACACCCAATGAGAAGCTCGGCATTGTTGGCATAGGCGTACTCGACTACCTTTGCAAGCTCCTCGGATGGGTCGGTTTTCGTCCCGTCCAGGTATGCCGAGCACACGATGAGGCGTCCATTTCCGCTCTTGACATTAACATAAGCTGCAATCAGGTCATCGCTGCACAGGCCTGGTATGCATAAGAAATCAATATTATTATTGAAAAGTATACACGCTCTTGGTTTGACTCCTCCGATATGGTGTACGACCTTACCTGCAGAGCCCAGTCCAGACACCGTGTTAGTATTAGCCAGCCACGGTTCCTGAATAAGAGCAATGTGAAGGTTCTTCTGTGTGAAGTGTTTTTCCAGAACAGCCGTGGCTGCTCTGGCATGGTGCAGGTTGATCTGCACCACTTGTGTGTTTGTGTGTGTCTGTGTTATGGTGTGTTTGTGTTGTGTTAGTGTTGTGTGTTTGTGTCGGTGGGTGGGTTAAGTGGCGTTATTCGACCCGCTTGGCTTCGGGGCTGTAGGGCAGCCCTGAGGTTTGGCCGGTCGGCTCTCCACTCCCGATCGATTGGGACGTGTAGCCCTTTTCGTCGGTGGTGCTCCGAGGGGGCGGTTCCTGACGCCCTGGCCTCCAGGTTTCGGCTTGGCGTTTTGCCGCTTTGCCGTTTTACCAGAGACCTGGACGCTCGGCCCCGCCCTAGGAGCGTGTTGAGCAGGTGGCAGAATCTCTGCGCTAGATTGGCTAGTTCCTGCCACCTGCTCAGCCCTCGCCGGCGTATTATCGCCGCGAATGCGAATCCAGACTTTGCGAAAGCCTAGTTGCGGCCTGCAGTCTAGCTTGCGCAAGGCTTCTACAGAGGCATCATCGATAGAGAGGGCGGTCGTGATTCCGTCCCTTTCTTTCTTGACGCTCAGCACCTTCCACAAGCCAGTCTGCAGGTCGTTTTGTTTTTCCAGGAGATTGAGGGCATCTCTTGGAGTTTTCAGGACATCTTCTGTCTTGAAGTGGAGGATCCCAACCTTAGCTTTTGGCAAGTCCTTCTCGTTAATGAACGAGAGTTCCGCCTCTGGCCACGGCTTTAGTGTCCCCACTTTTTCTTCAAGCCATTTCAGGCTGTAGTCGTTTTTAATTACGACTTGCAGCCATCCCGGTTTGAAAGTGCAGCCCTCAATTCGAATTTTGAATTCGGGGGCTTTGGGCATAGGGGCGTTAAGAATCGCCCTCAATAAGTCCTTGTAAAGGAGCCCCAATTGCGCGTCCGACATGGGCTCCTTGTTACGGATTCCCACCCGGATGTTAGTTAGGGCATCCTTAAAAGACATAGCGCTTGTCTCAGGCGGTGGTCCGACCTGAGTTGCGGACGTCTCATCAGGGATCATTGGAGTTGACCCTGACTTTTCGTCCACACGCGTAGTCTTTTTGGCATGATCTTTTGGCGACTCGTCCTCGGATCGAGATCGTTTTACCGGCCTCTTCCCCGAGGACATATCAGCCATTAGACCAGTCGAAGGAATGCGCGCACTCGCCAACCGCTCCGTGACCAGCTTGTAGGCCTCAATGGGGTCCATACCGCCAGCCCTGAGGCGCCGCAGGCGCTTACGCGCTGCTCCTGGCAACCGTCGTTTCCTGGGACTGAGGCCAGTTTCCGACGGCACTTCCGAGTCCATCTCAGTAGGCCTCGTGCCATCGTTTGCTGACTCCAGTTCAGGAGGGTTGAGTTCGGTGTCCAAGGTGACTTGGGAGTCTCCCTCAGAACCGAGCAAGAGAGCAGTCAGATCGGGAATTGACCCAGTAAGACTACTCGAGAGTTCCGGACGTTCGTCATCGTCCAGAGATGGAGTATTTTTTTTAAAAGAGTTTAAATCCATACAGTTCCCACGGGAAGCTAGGGAAATAAACAGTCCACCTGGGCAGAGCCCCGCTTGCCCAGGTAAGGCGAAATTACTACTCCAGGATTGCCATCTCCCTGGAGAGACACCGATAGGAACCAAGCTCCCCCTTGGCCACGCATCCCTCGGCTCGGTACGTATCACACCTTGGATTGGGTTTTGCCGATTATTCGCCACCGCTGTAAGTGATTCCCCTAACTATGCCATAAGTAATGACACACGTAAGAGAGCCACCTACAGCGGCGCCCAGGATGCACCGTCCCCCCCACTGTTCTTCCCAGCGAATGCCTACATACAGCCGCATATAAAATGCAGATGCATACATGCATGAACTGGGACGAACAGCAAGAGAGCACACGTGGAGGTTATCTAGCACGCATCCCTATCGACGTCATGCCCTGAGAAGAGAGGCGACGCAGCGGTCAGGGAGGTCAACACTTGCGAGCACAAGACTTCGAGAGGTAAACTGACGACGGCATCTGGTGAGCATATCTGTTTCCTTTTTGATAGTGGCTCCTCTTGTTCTTTGATTAAAGAATCTGTGTCTTCGGATTTCCCTGGCATTGAACGCAATAGCACCGTTTATTTGACTGGCATTGGGGGAGACGATATTGAGTGTAATAGTCAAATTTCTAGCACGGTCCAAATTAATAATCTTTGCTTGACTCTCTTGTTTCATATCGTTCCAGACAACTGCATTTCGGAAAATGTTATTGTAGGTAGGGACGTATTGGAAAATGGAGTGCGTGTTGAGATTGATAATGAAAACCTTCTCATCTCCACTAATGAGAAAATAATTTTTTGCGAAAGTGTACAAGATATCGACGTCGCAGCTGTAGATACAGATTTAGTCGGGGACGGGAAGGAAGCCTTACTGCGTATTTTGTCGAAGTATACTGATCACTTCATAAATGGTACTCCAACTAAACGTGTCAATACGGGTGTAATGAAAATTGAACTTATTGACCCTAATAAAATAGTCCAACGGCGACCGTATCGTTTATCTCCCATCGAAAAGCAGGTGGTGAGAGATAAGGTTCAGGAGCTATTGAAAGCTGGCGTTGTAAGAGAGAGTTCCTCGCCGTTTGCTAGTCCGATTCTCTTAGTGAATAAAAAGGACGACACGGATAGAATGTGTGTCGACTACAGAGAACTCAACTCAAACACGCGACCTGAGCACTATCCCCTACCACTTATAGATGACCAAATAGACCAGCTCACCGGAGCTTATTACTTTTCGTCTTTAGACATGGCCTTTGGTTTCCACCAGATCTTGATCCACCCAGAATCCGTAGAAAAGACGGCTTTCGTGACGCCCGAGGGGCAATACGAATATATAGCAATGCCATTTGGTTTACGCAATGCGCCGTTGGTATATCAGAGGTGCATTAATGATGCACTTAAATATTTGAAAGATGGACCTCTGGTATACATGGATGATGTCCTGTGCTATTCCCCGGACGTTACAGAGGGTCTGCGACGGTTAGACCAATGCCTGGAAGCTCTGACGAAAGCTGGGTTTTCGTTGGATTTACGTAAGTGTAAGTTTCTTAAAACCAAAGTTAACTATCTAGGTTATGCTATCAAAGCCGGCGAGGTTAGACCTAACTCCCTTAAAATTCAGGCTCTAGCCGATGCTCCTCCTCCGAAGACAGCAACTCAAGTTCGCCAATTTCTTGGCCTATCTTCGTATTTTAGGAAATTTATCCCTAGTTATACTCAGATAGTTGGTCCATTGTACCCTCTTACAAAGTTAAAAGGAGGCATTAAGTGGACGGAAAAATACGAAAAAATCAGACAAAATGTTATTCGTGTTCTCACGTCAGAGCCGGTTTTGACAATTTTTGACCCAAAAATGCCGGTAGAGCTCCACTGTGATGCTAGTTCGGAGGGATACGGGGCTATAGTTATCCAAAGAAAGAACAATATGCCACACGTAGTGGCTTATTTTAGCCGCCGCACGACTGAGGTAGAGTCTCGTTATCATTCATACGAACTAGAGACTGGCAGTCGTGCGAGCAGTCGAACACTTCCGTCACTATTTGCACGGCCGAAAGTTCACAGTTTATACAGATTGTAACTCGTTGAAGGCGTCTAAATCAAAAGTCGATTTGACACCCCGCGTTCATAGGTGGTGGGCCATGCTTCAAGCGTACGATTTTGATATTGTCTATCGTGAAGGGAAAAGCATGGAACACGCTGATTATCTATCGCGAAATCACCTACCTGAGATCGCAACTGTAGAACATTGTTCAGATAAGTTTGAAGCCTCTCCTAGTTCTACCACTACAAAGAAAATAGTTAAATTCATAGAGTTGCATGCCGGTTGGTTGTCTGTCGAGCAAAAGCGCGACGCTGAAATCCAAGACATTATAAAGAAATTTTCGGATGGTGATTTACCGGAGAATTTAGCACAAACTTATGACGTTAGGAATGGTGTTCTTTACCGTAAAATTAACCGCAATAAAACTGTTTCTTGGCTACCTATAGTACCTCGCTCATTGGTATGGACTCTGATCAGTCACATTCATTCGGAAATTCAACACTTAGGCCCCGACGAGACCCTCGACAAAATTTACGATCTATATTGGTTCCCCGAGATGTCGAAAAGTGTTCGCCGGTTTGTCGACTCATGCATAATATGTAAAGCCTCGAAAGGTCCCTCAGGTGCCCAACCAGTTAGACTACACCCCATTCCTAAAGAACCAACCCCTTGGCACACGCTGCACATAGATTTTACCGGAAAATTGACAGGTAAGAGTGATCAAAAAGAATACTGTTCTGTCATCATTGATTCGTTTACCAAGTACGTCCTGTTAGAACACACCACCTCTTTAGACGCGGCCAGTGCCATTATGGCACTGAAGAAAGCAGTTTGTTTGTTCGGGGCTCCTAAACGAATTGTAGCTGATCAGGGTCGCTGCTATATTAGCAGCGAATTCAAGAAATTTTGTGCGAAACATCACATTGATCTTCACTTCATCGCCACTGGCTCAAGTAGAGCAAACGGTCAGGTCGAACGGGTAATGCGAACTCTAAAATCTTTACTTACAATCATTGAAAATGATCCGCACAAGAATAGGCGCGATGAGTTAGGCAACGTGCAACTTGCTCTAAATAGCACAAGGTCTACTGTCACGAAATATACCCCGACTGAATTAATGTTTGGAGTTCAATCGTACTCGTTAGGAATTTCTAAGCTTTCAACTGGAGATGGTCCACACGAGCGCTTAAATTTAGAAGCGATACGCTTAAATGCATCCAAGAATATAGAGAAAGCTGCTAACGCTGAAACTATTCGTTTTAATCGCGGAAGAGCTAAAGTAAAGCCATTTAATAAAGGTGACTACGTTTTCGTAAAAAGTTCGGAACGCAATCAAACGAAACTTGACCGAAAGTTTAGAGGACCTTTCGTGATCACCAATGTTTTGGAAAATGACCGCTATGAATTAAAAAGTATAGATGGTCCTTGCCGTACGTTGAAGTATTCGCACGAAAATTTGCGTTTGGTGCCGGGCGGTCACGAGGGTTTAATGGAATTAGCTGAAGGCATTATGAATGACGAGGAAGCCGTGAAGGCGGTAGATATGCAGTCAGATGGCATTATTGATGCCGATTTTGAGACTATGTCGGCTCGCAGTGTTGACACCCTGACTGCAGATTCCGCTACTCTGACTGCATCGTCTGAAACGCTTACGGCCGCTTCTGAAACAGCTAGTGCTGATTTGGAAGATGAGGGACCTATAACCTTTGAAGTAGAAGTAGACATCAACCGAGCATAGTGTTCAGAACCTAAGGTACGTTCAGATTATGTGATGTGATTATGTGTGGGTGTTGTTGTCCGGTTTTGCCCGTTGGTTGGTAAATCGAAAGGACGCAAACCCAAAGACGATGTTGTCCGGTCCTGACTAGAGTGCTAGTAGGTTCGTAGGGACGCATGCGTCTGTATGTCACGAATGGATAGTATTGTCCGGGCTTAGCGGTGCTGGTCGAAGGGACGTACGTATCTAGTTCGTTGACGTGGTGGTGGCGAGTCGAAGGGACGGTGTTGTCCGGTCTTGCACTTGGAGCAAGTCGAAAGGACGCATTTGTCCGGGCTACGCATCATAATTATGAGAGAGCCGATGGCTAGTCGAAGGGACGCTGTTGTCCGGTCTTGCACTTGGGGCAACTCGAAGGGACGCATTTGTCCGGGCTACGCATCGTATGAGGAAAAAGAGCGGTGCAAGTTGCGAGAGTGAGTTCGAAATAGGTTGTAGCCTAAAATAAGAGGCACTGGCTCATGTCAGGGTGGACGAGCATGGCGGCTCGACTAACAGTATGATACCTTCTTGTTGCAGGAGGATATTCGCCCGAGGATGGGCGATTGTCAGTCCGGCCGTGAAGGCGCGTCCCTGGCGCCATCTAGTAGTAAAGATTGAAAACCCTATTTTGACATTGATTGTGTGATTTATCGAATGAACATTGTACGGACGAGGGTGACAACACAATTGTCACTCTGGCAGAACGTCATAAACGTCAAACAACCACCGGACTCGTTCAGTTTTGAATCGAACGGTAGGGTGGACTAGACGGTTACGACGGATCGCTTACGTCCCAAATCGAAATCCATTTTCATCTGCGTTAAACTAAGTGATTATTGTAATTCAAGTTGTGGATCGTGATTGTAAGGCTGCTGATCGAATACCTGCTTACTTATTTCTAAAATACCTCGTGCGATTACCCACTTTAAGATGAGTGATTCTGATACAGGTACCCACGTGCCTTTAAATATATCACGTAATTTATTTGGATAACGTTTGTGCACACCATTCACACCGTAACGGACTTATTTAACACCATTTAACGTACGATTTTATCTGTTTTATAATTTTAAAGTCAATAATATTTCAGAGAACTATACTTCAGATGTATACTTCATCAGCGCCATCTAGCGACTTCAGTGAGTTGTCTTATATTTTACAGTAAGGGCCGATTTTTCAATCCTCAGATAAACAGCCAGATAGCCTTTATTCGTATATAGCAAGATTTTGAGTTTTTCAATAGTCAGATAGTAGTTAACTGTCGAATAAAGTCCCTAACGGAGGAATATATTTATCTGCTACTCTAAGGGCCAGTTAGGGTTTTATCTCCCTGTTATGTATGACGTTTTAGGTTATGTTTGTCAGTTACATTCATTTTGTGAGTTTTAGTATTACGATTTATATAAGTTAGTACTCACCTACTGCAATTTGTAATTATTATGGAGGTGTTTGAGACAATTGATGACAAAGTATTGAATAAAAACATCATGAGAGAAAACCTGAGTTTTACGAGAGAGGCTAGGATTTGTGTACAAAAAGAATATTCGGCGCATCTCTAATATTTACATAAAAACATAAATCAATAATTTTGCTGCATTGTGTTGAGCAACAATTACATACTTATTGTCGTTCCTAATTTCATCATTTTGATTATGTGAGTTTTAAACCTCAAAAGAACACAAATTCAATATTTTTAATAAAAATAACACGGCATTGAATGTAAGCACGCGACAAACTTTATAAAAAAAATGCAAAGCGTAACCTTTTTTTATATAAGAAGCTTTGTTTTGCAATAAACCGTTGACGGACAATCAATGATTTCGAAAGGAAGGATGCGCCCATCAGAACATTTCTTAAAAACCTTCTTATTACAAGCAAAAATAGCGACATCTGTGATAACTCTTAGGAACTACGTGACAGCCGCACTGCATAGGTGTTCGACGTAACCTTGTTCGCGCGTATGCATTTTTTCGCATATTGGCAGTCAGTATAATTAAATCAATTGCATGCCGTTATAGGTAGGTACATACATAACGATTTCCTTTTTGCGATGATATTTTACAGGTCACTATGAAAATATAATTAAAACAAATTAAATGAGTCTCAATCAGCTTTATTTGAAATTTAAATAAATATATATATAGATAAATAGATAGATAAATAGTATTAAATAGGAATGCGTGAGGCCAACACCTTAATCTCAAATCGTGGTATTGCCGATCCTTTTAACCTCCGGAGTCCAGCTTTTGAAATTTCAATATCATTGTCACAAAAATGAGCAGAACATACTCTTTTATTTTTATGAAGCTTGAAATAAGGCTCCTTTCGTTGTTTCCTAATAATTCGACTCCAAATCTCTTTACGCGTTGAATCACTTGGAAATCTATAAAAAAAAAAATTGAGTCGTAATTCGTCATCGCGAATTTGTCCATACATCCATACTTTTACTTATATTATAAATACGAAAATAACTGTCTACCGCGCTTTCATGGCTAAACTACTGAACTGATTTCGATGAAATGTGGTACGGACTAAGCTTGAGCCCCAAGAAAGGATATAGGTAAGCAATTTTTAATCCACTTGCAACCGCGATAACCGAAATTCACGCGGAAGTAGTCGCGGGCGAAAGCTAGTAGTTTAACGGTCATCTCAGTTAGCGTGAAGAAAATAAAACTACATTTTCAAAATAATTTAAGAATAAAATTTTCAGTTTCAATTAGGTAGGTATCGATTCTAAGCTTTTTTTTTTAATGTTTTTGTTTTACCCTTATTGAATATAAAACACATTAAATACCAAAATTCAAAATTACAAGCACTAAGTTCAACAATGAAATAAATAAAAATTACGTCCGTACAAGTTTACTTCGTGCACTTCGCGCGTTCAGTAGCGGCCACACAATGGCTGCCATTATGGAATTCGATAGTAAATTATTTATCGCTATAAAATGTGTTTATTTAATAACTTAATGGTAAAAAAAATAATGTAATGTTACTTACCGATGATACGATATCCCATGTTCCTTTTTAACCTTTGTATCATAATTTTTGCAGCCTTTTACCACACAACTAGGCATTTTTATGACAAGCAAATATTCGTTCACTCCCGCACACGGACCACTGTCAACTGAGTCGCGTTGGCCCTAAACTGTAATTTTAGGGCCAGCGCGCTAGTGCCATTTTATCGCGCGATTGGCCTGGTCCTTACGCTAGTAATATATATGTCAATGCGGACAATGCTAACGTTAAAATGTCAAACATGTGTTGATTTGCTGTTCTTGTCATACACGTTGAATACTGTATCTGTGCATCTCGCTTGCACACGATTAGTGTGAAGTTGGCCAGCACAAACCACAGATATTCTCTAGTTAATACGAGATTGAAAAACTGAAAATGTTTATTCGCCTGATAAACAGTCAGATAATTTTACTGGCTAAATAGCTATTCGACGATTTATCTGAGGATTGAATAATCGGCCCTTAATAACCTATTTTTCGAGATGGTAGGTTTAATAACGTTCCTAATTAATAATTATAGTTTCCAAAATTTTAATTAGTTTGGGCTTCTTGTTAAATAAATTAAACAAATATATATCAAGTAATCAAGGTAGGTAGGTAGTAAGTGTAGTAGTAGTAGTGTAAGTGTATCTCATCATACGTACCTACTAAGGAAGACGAAAGTGCATGGAGATTTCCAAACCAAAATCGTTTGCACAGGTTTCATCGCCTTAATAATATGTCTTGTATGACATAGATGGCACTAGTATAATAGTTGGATTGGAAAATATACGTCTCTTGTTATATAAAGAATATTATCTTGTTTTTGCTAGTTGCAATATTACTTAATTTTAACACAAATTCTCCTACATTACAAACTTTATAAAGCAAAACACGTAATAACTAGGATTCGAACTCGGTAGCATAAAATTTACCGATACCATTAGCCACTGGACTATTGCGTCACTACGCAATGAGTTGAAATTATCCTACTCTTTATTATATTGAAGTTGTTTAGCGACTTTAACCCTCATATCATAAATCTCAAAAGAATTGAGGGTAGTTTAATATTCACTGTATAAAAATGAAATCTTTTTGTTCAATCATAACGTTCTTTACTATCTTTGAGTGAGTTCAGTTACGATTGTGTTTAACAAGTTTTTAATATTTATTTTTATCATGAGTTCGCGCTCAAATATTGATATGGCTACGAGGGCCCAAATAATAGCATTGCATAATCAAGGGTTAAATTATTCTGAAATTTCTAGAGAAAGTAGCTTAAACGTAAGTAATGTTTTAAAATCACTGTTCGTTATTTATTTTATTATCCAGAATTGTGCAAGAGTGGTTTAGCCAGCAATCGGACATGCAGATTATTCCTTGACCTGCGAGATCGCCAGATTTAAACCCCATTGAAAATTTATGGGGCGTTATAGTTCAAAGGTGGGACAATAGAAACGAAAGGACTAAAGAAGCACTGAGTACTCACTGCATGCAGATATGGGATTCTATACGGGGTCAAAATTTATGTGAAAAATTAATAAACTCCATGGGTTCGCGCTTGCAAGCTGTAATCGATCAAAATGGAGGACACACGAGTTATTAAAAAAAGAATATAAAGTGTTGACTATCGGGTTGAGTAATAACAAAGACCGGGGTAGATATAATTTATTTGATAAATTACAGTGTTCAAACTTAGTGTAAGTGGGATAAATTTATTCACTACTTTATAACAACAAAATGTTATTAGACTAATGATTTTAGTTTCTTATATAATATAAGAAATTAAAATAAAAACAACATAAATATAGATTCCTTTCCAATATAATAAATTATTTATTTATTATTATAAACAACTCGGTCCCAAAATGACAGCTATAACCCGGTCTTACAATTGTTATTGATTTGAGGTTTAGCTTCAATTTCTTCCTTGTTCTGGAACGAATACTTAAGCTGTGAACCTTAGTCATAACATAATGCACAAAATCATTATAGTCTATATCACTAACCATAATTATGCAAAACGTAATACTTTTATAATATATGAGTAGGTAAAATATTTACAGAACTAAGGTTGCATATATAGTAAAAGGTATTATAACATTATGTAAATAAAACTAAATAATAGAAGATTATAATATACATATATTAAACAGTTTTACTTTGTTAATATCTTCCATTTTGTTATGTTCCAAGTTATTCAGTTATAAATTTTACTTGTATTTCTCATAACAAGTGAATTAAATAATTGTCAGTTGGGTGTAAAGCTGTTAGGTTAGGTTACAAACTGTATAAGAAAGAAATAAATAAATTGTATTCTTCTTTGAGAATTAAATGTTAAACTATAATATCACTAAAATAGTTTTATTTCTTATCCTTTACGAGAATTAAACTTAGTAAATCTTAATGTGTAAGATAAATAAATATATATATATCTTCTTACATAAATATTTCTTACTAATAATACTAATACTTACAACTAATTATGATAGTATCTAACGGACCCCACAAATTACAGACCTATTTCAGTACTACCGACCTTTAGTAAAATATTTGAAAAGCTCATTCTACAGCAATTACAGAGATTTTTTAATAGACATAAATTGTTGCATACAAAACAGTACGGTTTTACAAGGGGTCGTTCGACCGATGCTGGTGTTGAAATTTTAGGACAAATTTATAATGCATGGGAAGATAAATGCGATGCCTTGGGCATTTTTTGAGATTTGTCCAAGGCCTTCGATTGCGTTCCCCATGAAACATTAATTAGGAAACTACACCATTACGGGATCCGGAACTCCTCCCTGGATCTTCTTACATCATATCTGAGTGAAAGGATTCAGAGAGTTGACGTAAACGGACAAAGATCTCCCGGATCTATTGTAAAAATGGGTGTCCCCCAGGGCTCAATTCTTGGTCCATTTTTGTTTCTAATTTACATAAACGACTTACCTTACCTCATAGAAGACGATCATAATATAGTGTTGTTTGCAGACGACACTTCACTTTTGTTTAAACTTAAACGTCAGCAGCAGGTTACTGATGATATAAATATAGCTCTTTCGAAAATAGTACACTGGTTTAATGTAAATAACCTGCTTAAAAAAAAACCAAATGTATTAAGTTTGCCATGCCTCATGTGAGGCAAGTAGAAACCAGTGTGCCAATAAAAGGTAAAGAGTTGAGTCCTGAAGATACTACAGTGTTCTTGGGCATTACTCTAGGCTAAGCTTCAGTGGGGCCCACTTATAGACAAATTGTCGAAAAAACTTAGTTCAGCAGCATATGCTGTAAGACAAATTCGAAATTTAACTGATTTAGAGACAGCCCGTTTAGTTTACTTTAGCTATTTTCATAGCGTCATGTCGTACGGTATTCTATTATGGGGAAATGCCGCTGATATACAGACAATTTTCGTTTTACAGAAAAGGGCTATTCGTTCAATTTATAAATTAAGTCCCAGATACTCCCTCAGAGATAAATTTAATGAAATTAATGTAATGACTGTGCCTTCACAGTATATTTTGTATGCCCATAAAAATGTAGACATGTTTAAAAAATACAGTGATATTCATAATTTTAATACAAGAAACAAACATAAATTTGTAGTTCCTGCAACCAGGCTCAAAAAGATAGGGGGCTCATTTAGATGCCAATGTATACACTTCTATAATAAACTTCCTAGTCATATTCAACAACTAAGCCTTAATAAGTTCAAATCATTTGTAAAACGTAAACTTTGTCAAAAGGCTTTTTACACTGTAAAGGACTATATTCAGGACGAAAAGGCTTGGGATTGACCTGCTCCAGTACCTACTACAACTGTTGATATTTTTATTTTTTTCTTCTTTTTGTATTTTTTTAATTATTTTTATTTTCAAATGTGCTTTTTCTTTTCATTTTATTTCATTTTTAACAATTTGACATTGGATATTATTTTTATTTTACAAATTGACGTGTTTACATTTTAAGTACTTAAAGTTTTTTTTTTTTTCTTGGACATAAATATTTACTTTGCTAAATATTTTGTTAACTATCAATTTCCTTGTAAATGTGAAAAAGAAAAGAAAAAGCAATCAACATAGTCCGTTGATTGCTTTTTCTTTTCTTTTCAGTAATTTTAACGTATGTCTGGCAATTTGAGTATTTTCTGCGGCCTACCCAAATGTCCTTTCTTTGGTATTGTTCGTCAAGTCGTGGAGCTCCTTAGTAGTCCTAAGTTGAGCTTTTCGAATACTGATAAATGCTTAGGTACACTGATTGGACAGGTCCACTCAAATCTGTATGGTTCTTTCTTCAAAAGACCATCTCAGACAAATCTGCATGGTTCTCATGTGATTTGACCATTACATATTTACTGTATGGACTTTAAAAGAGACTTTGACCCCTGAGTTTGTTTCGGTGTTTCTTCTCAGGGTAGTCAGATAGGAAACACCGGCCTCATCTAAATACGAAATCTCATTAACTTACGAAAAAAAAAATTGACGTGTAAAAGTGTTTTTTAAACCTATTTACAAAATAAATATCATTTATCATATCATTTAATATATATATATATGGTATATATATTATGCCTTTATTCATTTATACCTCATATTTTTTATATTATTTATAACAAAAAATAAAATAAAAACGTTTAAAATATAAAAAAATAGAATATAAATTATATACTATATGAAATTAAATTTTAAAAAGTCGACTGAGAACTAGGTTTCGAACCAGTGCCCAGTGAAACGAGCTTTGTTATTATTCTGTCATGCTTATCCACCTGTGCTACCGATACTACTACTAAACTACTTAAATTTGCGAATATGTGAGCTACTTTCTGAATGTTGGGATTCTTAAATAATTAAGATCTACGCCATCTGTAGTCGAATTAACTAATATACCAATTGGTTTATTTGGTTTGGTTTAGATGGCAGTACGCTGTATTAAGTACTCGGAAATAAGAAAATAAAAGAATTTATGTTTGTCTGTATATTGCCTTACCTATAGTAATTATTTTAGGTTTTAAGAACCTTACTATGTGCCTCTGCATAATAAGGTTTTTAAGCTTTGCAGTGTTATTTTCATTTTTGAACAGCGCCATCTAGTCGTCTCATGAAACGTAATGCAAAACCTTTCAGTCAAAAGTCGACCTTAAGAGGCCGGCGAATGTCACTCGCAACTGCAAGTTGACGCGTATTCAAAATTCGTTCGCGGAATATAGCTATCTCTGTTTGACAAAAACAAGTGACGGATTGATGCAGCTGTGTGTGTGTATGTGAGCGTCTTACAATTTATTGTTAGTAAAATGAGGTATATTCATTATTTGCTTTATTTTTGCCGAATACTTCGGGAATTGTTTGTGAATGTACGAACTAGTAATGCGTTTTTTGGAAATTTTATTACCGCGCCAATATCTCAACATATTATGATAACAATAGCAGATATGTCATACAAAGGTGGTCTTTTTTTACGGTGGGAAAATCATCTAATGACATTCCCCGCTCTTGGGTGGAGCGGGAGATAGTGTCAGACTTTTACTGACTAAAAACCCACTCCTATTCCTTCGTTGCCTTTCGTACCGGGGCTGAGCTACCTTTCGGAGCTAACCCTGGCCCCAGTAGGCTTCGACCCGGTTGGACCCCTTCTGTTGCTGACAACTCCTTGAGGCGCACGGGAACAGTTCGCGCAGTCGATGACTTGGGCTCGATCCGGACAGTTACCGGACGGTCGGACAGCGAGCTACTGATTGCTCGCCGTCCGCAAGGCCGCGCCTACGGTGGCCGGAAATTGGGATCGGAATCCCGGCAGCGGCTGTGAGCGCCGTTGCCTGATACGTTCGGCCTCCTCGTTTGCTAGCATTACTGCTTTGCAGAAGAAGGCGACTGCCTGCCACTGATCCTCCTCGCTCGGAACCATGGCCTGTACCAGTCTGGCACGAGAGATCGCCGCCGCCGATCACCTCCACGAGGGCAAGGCGATGCTCTGCCTAAGCGGCACACCTCCACTGCGTGCTCCACCGTGTCCTCCGGGCGTTCCGCACAGTGGCGACACTCGGGCGTCACTTCCGTACGAATCCGGTACAGCCCGAACCTACCGAACTTACGTGTCCGGTGAGAACCTGCGTCATGCGGAAGGTGAGGACGCCCGCGCCGTGAGGTCTTTCCAGCCATGCCTCCAAGAGGGGACTTACTGCCATAATTGTGGCGAGCCCAAGGTGGTCTTCTTGTGGTCAAATCAGAAAATGTTATGGAGGCGAGAGCTTTTTTTTCATAGGTGGGAAATTATTCAATGACTTCTGCTGCTCTTTTAGTGTCAGACTTTTAGGGAAATGAAAACTGTTCTTTCGTTTCAAGGCCCCGATGTTCTCATTCGCTCAACCCTTAGCCTCAGTAGACTTCGAACCTGCTGGGCCCCTACGGTTTTGCTGACATGTCCTCGAGACGCGAGTGGAACACTATGCAACATCGACGTCTCGAGCTCGGTACGGAAGCTTACCGGACGGCCGGACGGAGAGATACAAATTGCTCGCCGTCCGCAACCCTGCGCCTACGGTGACTGGAAAAAGGGATCAGGATCCCGGTGGCTGGGGCGTGAGGAATGATGTTCCCTCACGTGTACGACTGTCTCCTTTGCTAGCATAACTGCTTCGTAGAAGGAGCCGACCACCTGCCATTCCTACACATTCCGGACCATGGCTTGTACCAGGGTCACTCCCACGAGTACACGGCGCGGCGGCAGTGCTCCGCCTGAGTGGAGCACACCATCGCCGTATGCTCCACCCTGTCCTCCGGGCGGTCTACACAATGATGACAGCCAGGCGTTTCTTCCGAACTTACCACGAGGTGAGGTGTCGTCATGCGGAAGGTGAGGATGTTTCCACGTCTATTCACCCACTCCTCAAAGATTGGATTTATCGCCATAATTATGGCTTGTCCCGAGATCCCGCCGGTACTCTGACCGCCTTCGTCAGTGGTTTTTTACCCCGGCGTTGCAATTCCATGCGCAAATTGTGCATGCGTGCAAGGACTGTTGCCTCTAGATCCCATGGTAGCAGACCAGCAAGGAGGCTCGTCGCTTCGCTGGAGAACGTGCGGTTTCCCCGCACCATTTGGATCGCCATTATCCTCTGGGATGCGTTCAGCTTTGCCCCCGGTCGCTTTCACAGCAATGGGGGCAACACCGGCGCTCCGTAATGAGCCATTGACCAAACAATGCTGAGTGGAGCCTCCGGCAAAGGGCTAAGGACCTCTATGTTGGGTAGGAGCCGCTTCAGGGCAGCCCCAGTCCGGTCCAGTTTGGGAGCCAGACGTCCGAAGTGTTCTTCGAAATTCCAACGGCTGTCAAGGACAAGTACCAAAAACAGTCCGACCCATATCTTGATACCGATCCCTGGGGAACACCGCGCGACATCTCTCGGCGTTTCCATTCTCCACGGTGAGCGGGGCAGATAATGAACCTGTCCTTCAGGTAGGCCTCGATCACACGAATGAAGTAGACCTGCGGGGTTACCATGACGTTCAAAGTAAGATTGTTTTAATCTTGTTTTAGTGTGGGTAAGAGATGGCGCTAGACAACCTGTATAGCTCTGTCTCTTACCCACACTGAAACAAGATTAAAACAATCTTACTTTAAACGTCATGGTCTAGGTCCTGGTGATACCGGGGTCCAAATAAAGCGCTCCCTGCAAAAGCCAAACTGGCCATCCGCAAGATCCGGCTCCACCCGTACCAGGTGCGTACGAGGAATAAAGAACAGCGAAGCGCACCCTCAGAGCGGAGATACGGCTGGCCAAACTGGAGGCCCGCGACGTGTAGCTGGGGACTCTGAACAGAGACCCGTGGGGACGACCCTACGAAATGGTGCGTAACAAGCTCCGTACCTGGGCTCCCCCGCTGACACAGAGTGCCGGCCCCTGTTTATGAAGGGTGTGATGAACGCTCTATTCCCGTCAAAAGGGGAGCATTCTCATCCGCCCATGGCTCCGCCACTAGTTGTAGTGTAGTTTATATTTTTATGTCACCGTTTTTTGTAGCCATATTTACATACTATGTGCTATGCGACCTCCCCAACGGGGTCAGCGTGGTCTATTACACAGACGACACGCTGATCCTAACGAAGGGAGAGTCGTAACCGGCGGCGGTCGAACTAGCGGAACGCAGGGTTGCAACAACCTCCAACCAGCCTTGGCCCCACCGACATCATGTTATATGGGCCGAATCGAAATGAGACGGCTGCGGACACAGCCCACCCATATAAATATGAGCGCGCTATCACCGCAGCCGCTTCTTGACTCCTTTACAAATTTCTTCGTCTTGTCCCCATGTTGCCTTTCTCCCCATCCTGGGGCGGCATACTAACGGTCCCCCCTCACGTGGGTAAGACAAACACACAGTACGGGTTCGCTGCCTGCTTACTCCTTAGTCTGTGCCATTCGTGTTCGAACTCTTTTGAGGCCATGAGATTGCAGTAGTAAGCCGGTCTCTCATCCAAGCGAGTGATCCCGTCCATCACATTTCGTCGCTGTTCGTCATAAGGGGGGCATCGCCACAGAACGTGATCAAAATTTTCGTCCTCATCACCGCAATAGCACACGCTAACCTCACATAACCGCATATCATACAGTTTCTTCCAGAAATATCCATGTCCAGTCAGGATCTGCGAGACTTTATAGTCCGGCTCGACCCAAGTTGCCTTGAGCCTAACCGCCACGTCAGGGAGGAATCGATGAAGTTCCATCGCCTTCTCTTCCTGCTCCCATCTCCGCTGCCAATTAGCCACAGGCTCACTTGCAAGAACCCTGCTCCCTGTCCTGAACCGCAACGCAGAGTTGCAACAGTCGTGAAGAGGATCCAGCAGTTGGGACTCGAGGTGGCACTGCACAAGTCCGAGAGCATGTGTTTTCATGGCCCTCGGAACGAACCACCGCCGGTTTCCCAAATTACAATAGAAGTTTACAAGTATCTGGGACTCGTCCTCGACAGCCGATGGTATTTTGAGGAGCACTTCCGACGTCTGGTTCCCAAACGTGTTACTTATTGTTTATTTTGTGTTGCGCCTTGTGCTGTACCAAATAAATTATTTTTCTTTCTTTCTTTCTTTCAAACTGGATTAGACTGAAGCACTCAAGCGGCTCCTGTCCAACCTGTGGTGTCCAGACGCCTCCTGCTGGAGGCTCTAAGCAGGCATCGTTCGGTCCATGGCCCTTTATGGACCGCCGTCGCTGCGAAAGTGATCAGTTGCCAAGCTGAACGCATGCCAGGGAGTTATAGCCATCCTAATGGTACAAAGACAAAGCAAGGTTTCCTGCAATATAACCGCATGGTTTCCTGTAGGCTTGCTACCATGGAATGTGCGGGCAACAGTCCTTTGCACGCATAAGCATGATTTACACGTGAAGATGCAACCCTGGGGCGAAATTCCGCTGCCACGACAAGTCGCTGTAAGGCAGACAGTTCCGGCAGGATCTCAGCGACTGTCGTAAGGCAAATACTCACCGGACATGGCAAGTACGGGAGGCTCCTGTACCGCCGCGTTCTCGTGGGGGCCATCGGTGGCAACGACCTCTCGCGCCGAGCCCTCTTACTGCGAAACAGTAATGCTAGCGAAGAAGGCGGCCGCATGGACGAGGGAATACCCTGACGCCCCAGCAGCCAGGATCTCGACCCAGATTTCTAGCCACCCTGGGCTTGGAATCGCCGTCCAGCCATCCGGTAACCATCTGGACCGAACCCAAATCGTCAACGGCGATTTTTGTTTTACTCTTTTTTTTTAAGGGGTTTTTGACGGCGCTTTTAGTCAGCTAAAGTCTGACATGTCCTCAAGAGTTCTGTATTCCTTTTATTAAACTTTAAATGCTTACGTACTATTTTATTTAAGTCAATAGTGTCAAAAATATTACAATAAAATTTATAACTCGACCTATGAACGCAACTGAAGTAATGACAGCACGCACACAATGACACTGACATCCCGCTTGCCGCGATAGCACTAGTAACTCTTGGAAATTTGCGATAAATTGGACGTGTTTCGTAATACCAAAAGTGATGAATGAAAACTTAATGTTTTTCCAATTTGTTTTCTATCATTTGTAAATTGATAATATAATCTGTGTTCCTACATTGAGAATATTGGACATATTGTTATTTTTAATACAGGAAAAGCCAAATGAAAACATGCCATTTACGTTGTAAAAAAGTGCGAATTATAATTCGCTTTAATTTCGTTTTAGGCAAGTTTTTTTTTAAAAGAAAGATGTAGGAACCTAGATAAATATCGTCTATAACCGAATAACATCATAATATGTTGGAAATATACTCCAATTGCAAATGAGCGTGGTATTACGTTTGTATGAAAAATTCATCTGTCGCCGTGCTCTTAAGCTTTCGTCTTCCTTCGTACATATTTATATATTTAATATAAATATATTATCTATACTATATATAATATTATAAAGTTGTGACGTTGCGACCAATAGGAGCGAAGCAGCAGTGAAAAATGTTGCAAAAACGGGGAAAATTATTCGTATTTGAGGGCTTCCGTTGCGTGCGCTGCGAAAAAGGTTCAAGTTACCCAAAAAATATGTGGAAAAGAATTATTCCTCTTTAAATGATCTAAAAAAATGTCCGCGACAGTATATGTCTATCTTTTAGGACCTTTTTTTATAGTAATCAATGGATATTGCCAGGGTTTGGACCAAGTACTGCCCAGGAATGAGAGTAGTTCCAGTGGAATTGTAGCATTAATTTAAACCAAAAAAAAAAATATTTAACAAAATATTGGTCCCACCAAAACCAAATAAAAACAACTTTTGTTTTTAATAAATATTTCTCATTAAATCATGTTTCTTGTATCAAAACCGTTCGAGATAGTGTTTGAGGATAGTGTATAGTCATACTAGCCAAATATTCCTCGAATTGGCCTCAATCTTATCTATCTTATCTTTGGCTACAAAAAACATTTTTTTTTTTGCGGATACAGTATTTTAAGATAACTTTTTCGATTGGAAATAGCAGTAGGGTGCTTATATTAAAACTCTCTAAGGTAGATCAAGTTCAGCTACATAATATGCAGTAAGAAAAATAAGGCATTGAGAAATAGGTATAGTCACAGCTGGGTTAGTTTACTATGCTTATTTTACAACATTATAGTTTATGGCATATTGTTCTGCAGCTGATGTAAAATTAATTTTCATATCGCAAAAGAGATCAATCCGGACTATTTATAAATTAGATATACTGATTCTGTTTTTACTCCATATTTTGTATGTTCACAAAAACTTAGGACTTTTAAATTAAACCAATTTTCATAATGCATATAAATACGCTTTGGAAATTGTAACACCCAAATAAAGACCAACTGAAAAAAGCAAGTCATTCCTCATACAAGGTGCAGTTTTAAAGGTGCAAAAAATTTCAAGAGGTAAGTGTTCTCGACCCGAATAAATAATAAAATGAGTAGGTAATTTTTTTTTTCTTATTTATGGAAATCGGTATGTGTGAACTACCTTTTTTTAAACGCAGCCAGTCTGATACCTCCCTTATAACCGCGCTTTCACATACACAAACGCAACGATATTACCTTTCAATCGTGGAAATTACAGACACAATAGAAAGATAATAGGTGAGCGAACGCCGGCGTTCGCTTGGAGTTTAATGAATTAAACCGCGCTTTCACACACATACACGCAACGATAATTTCATAAAGCACCAATCATCTCCCGCACGGCACACCCTAGCCACGCCCCCGCGGCCATCGATCAATCGATCAAGTTTAGTGTAATTGATGTCGCCGGCGTGTGCATACACACTTGCAATATTCGCCCTCAGCGCCTTCGGTTAACGGTTGCGGTATCTAGTGATGAAAGATGACAAACCAATATATCTCCAATGTAGAGTTGGTGGAGATAGTCCGCTTGTATGCTATCAGTGGAGACAGCGTAACGTCCATCTCAAAGGGTAATGCTGGCTGCTACGCAAAGACTCCGCGAGTTTCAACGATTCGGCGTTCCCAGACATGCTGACGGTCGCGGCAACGAAGGCCTGCCTGTCGCCTTGCAGGAAAATATCCTGGAATACTTCGAACGAGAGCCACGGGCCAGCACGCGGTATGCTGCTCAACGGTTTGGTTTCCTCAGTGCTACGGACGGCAAGTACTTTACGTGAAAAGGTGATCACTAGTGATCAGTGCTTTCGACACTTTAAAAACGAATGTGTTTGTGCTAAGAAATTAAAAGAAAATAGCAACGTCTGCAGCGTGAAGGTGGACACTTTGAACAACACCTCCAGGTAACTTAAGTACCTGCTTAGGTATTTTTTTTATTTTGTTAGTAAGTACATAAAAAATCATTTGTAAATACGTTGTTAGCCGAATCAATTTGATTAGTGTAAATAAGTTGATTTAAAAATTTTAACTACCTACGCTAAAAATACCTACCTATCAGGCAAGATAAATCACTTAAAATAGTAGAGGATACGGTTAAGAATGACCTTCACCGGTTTGTTTAATAGATGAAACGTATTTTATGGTAAATTTAGTATATTAAAGAATATAACGCGAGTGGGTTGCCTGAGAAATTCCTGGCCAAACAATTTTTTTTTTTTTTAAATGCGCCGGTGTGTTTAACGAATAAATTTACTAACCGAAAGAGTGAAGCCTTTAGAACATAAAAATGTTGGGTTGCCTATTTGTTTCCTGGCATAACTATGGGTTGCCAGGTATAAACAGGTGTGTTTATTTTGATATACAACAAATTCTATATCAAAATAAACGCTGTTTCATTACGAATACTATGTTATAGTGTTGTTTGCAAAAAAATCTGGAATGAATAACGGTTGTGCATTTTTCTAAAAAAAAAGTAATTTTTTAATTAATAATAGTCTGAGGAGTTTCTTAGGCAACCCACCCGCGTTATATTATTTAATACACTAAAGGAGTCAATTTTTTTTGTTTGGAGTTTGGGCCCACTACAAATTGTGGCGTATATCACTGAAACGCACGTTAGTTTATTCCTTATAATCTATAGATTACAGTGGTAATATTAGCAAAACTATAACTAACCAGAATACTGTGAAATACGACAGTCAAAACATGACTCTCACAATAACCTAAAATCTCACAAGAGCGATTGTCTAATGAGTGGATAGGTGTCCTTGGTATTTTAAGTCAAAATAGTGCACTGTTCAATAATATTATTATTATTATATATCTTTATTGCACACCTTAATATATAATATAAAACAAAGTCACATCTGTACTACGTCACAGATTTTGATGTCATTTACACGATTTGATAGACTTATTCATGAAAATGGATTAGATGTATATCGAAATATATGTTCCGAAACATATATTTCGAAATAGCGCGGCTTTTGCCGGCCATTGACTGTAAATCTAAAATAATAAGGGTCGGCGCTCACTGCTGGCATGGCACGGCAGGTCGCGCTACGGCATGCCGTGGCGTCTCGCGGAATGCCGTGGCATCGTACTGAAAGCCCAGCCATCAAAACCTCTTGCCGTGCTCGGTCAGTGTGAGAGACAAAAAAACGCGCGCGCAAGTGCGTCTTTTCCTTCCCTTGCCCCCGCGCATCGACCGGACCTCATTAACCGAAATGACCGCTGCGCAAGTTTCAACCATATTTCAACCAACTTAGCAATCATAATTCCTTGACACAAAGTGACACATTACGTCTCGCGAAATGCAATGGCGCGCCGCAGCATGCTACAGTATGCCGCGGTGCGTCTTGGCATCGTGGTATGGAAATAAAGTAACATGAATTCTAGTATCATTGAAATAAGATGCAAAATAACTTCATTAGTAATGAAATTCTTTGCCGTGCCACGCCGCGCCATGCCGGCAGTGGGCGCCGGCCCTAAGGTGATGTGTAAGGAGAAATAAAACACATTATAGGTACGTCACAAGAAGTATTTATTACTGTTCTTCATCATCATTTTCAAAGTCATCTCTTAAAAGCAGTATTTCATCTAAAAAAGATGTAGGTGGCTCAACCTCACCTTGATGACGCGCCCAAGATAAAAACCAGACTATACACATCACATATGCACAGCACAACAATGCGTCTGCCCACTAAACAATTACAACAGTATCTAGGAACAGCAGCTCTAGTGTTAGTAATTGATGGGGTTGTTGACGATGAAACATTTATGTTATTTTATTTTAGTACCGATAGATAGATGGTGTTAAGGTCGAGTTATAAGTCGATATGGTTTCGTTACCGGCGATAGTATAAGGGTAACAGATTTAATTCGAATAAAATTTCAAAAGTTCAAAAGTTCTACAGTTTCCACCTAGATCAAGACACAATAGTGGTTTTATTTTCAACCTTATTAGTGTTCCCAACTAGTTCAAAGTAGTTCAACATTACCTACCAGCTCGGTAATAAACAGGGGTGGTGTCAACTAGTATATACACTTCTGGACACATCTATTGGCCCACCTTGTATTTTCAGTTTCGTTTGGTCCTAGCTAAAATTTTATATTAGGTCGAGCAAAAAGTTTTTATGCAGTTTTGAACCTGCACATTCACAATTTCATTCAATAGTCTTTTTTTGAATTTCGAACACAGAATTTAAAGAAACAAAAGACAATTTGGAGCCTGTTTGTTGATATCAAACAATCGAATACTAAGAAAACTTGGTTTTATTGGTTTACTTGGATTTAATTCTTGAAAAAGTGATTGATATCTTTGGTTTTGCAACAAACATTACTTATTCTTAACATTAAGGTGAGGTTCTATCAATAATCTATGGATACTTCACCTGAAGTCGCCGCCCAAGCTGTGGCACTTATTCAGGCCGGACACAGCCAAAGAAACGTGAGTGCTCAACTTAATTTAAGTCGATCTGCGGTCCGAAATGTTTATCGGAGGTACCTAGAGACTGGCGACTTTGTTCGTTGCCAAGGAAGGCCACGATCTCGGGTCACAACTGAAAGGCAGGATCGATTAATAGTGACGACCAGCTTGAGAAATCATCACCTTACCTCCATTGAGATACAAAACCAACTTCGCGACTTCCACGGAGTATCTGTGAGCGCTCGAACTGTTCGGAGAAGGTTAAAAGAACGCGATATGGTACCACACAAGCCAGCTAATGGGCCCAAACTAACGCGAGCCCACCGAACAGCGCGCCTTCATTTCGCACGCAGTCATTTAAATTGGACACAGCAAGATTGGAGCCGTGTACTCTTTTCTGATAAGTCTAAAATTGTGTTACATGGCAATGATGGAAGGAAGAAGGTGCACCGACGTAAGGGAGAGCGTTTCGCACAATGCTGCTTTGAAGAGAGGGTTGCTTATGGCGGTGGCTCATGGACTGTCTGGGGCGGTATATCCGCGAGCGGCAAAACTCAACTTGAGGTTGTTACAGGACCACGGCTGCCAACATTAAATGCTGAAAGGTACATTCGTGAGTGCTTAGAACCTCACGTGATACCATACGCGGACTATGTGGGCCCAAATTTCCTTTTTATGCATGATAATGCAAGAGCCCATGCGGCCGGCATCGTCAGGGAATATCTTCGGGATGTGAACATCACAGTTATGGACTGGCCAGCCAGAAGCCCAGACATGAACCCCATTGAGCACATGTGGGACGAGCTAAAAAGACGTGTTAGGGCTCGTCAGCCAGTTGCCCAGACGATGCAGGAGTTGAAAACTGCCATAGAAGAGGAATGGGAGATGATCCCTCAAAATTTCATAGAGCGGTTGATAAACTCTATGCCTAATCGTATGAGAGCTGTGGTAGATGCCCATGGAGGCAACACGCGTTATTAAATTAAACCTTTATTTGATAAAATATGTTTTTTATTCAAAAATCAATTGCCTTTAACAAGGCGCATATCCGACTTGTTAGGCGTAGCTCCATGTCGTATGGTATTCTGAATTCAAATTTAAAACAATACGATCGAAAAAGATGGTAAAATGTATCAGGTTTAAAACTGCATCAACAGTTTTTGTTCAATCTAGCAATCATATTTCGGTAGGGGCCATCGAAACCTAAACTCTAAGGTGGGCCAATAGATGTGTCCAGAAGTGTAATAAGTTTTTCTACGTGTGTGCCTTAATTGTATCCTGACTTGTAGAAGATAATTATTTGAACTAAAATCATTGACAGACTAAATATACAGTGGCGGGAAGTAGAAGCAACACGCTTGTAATTAGACATAGTAATTGTTGGTACTCCTCTGTGTATAGCAGGTGTAATAGCCATAGGCATAGGAGGTGGTTGTGGGATGTTACTGCTGTGTTCAACATCCAATGGCTGTATTTCCCTATCCCTGATTTCATTCTGTTGCCTGTTTCTACGCACAGCTCGGGAAGCTCTCAGCCAGCAGGCTGATATAGCAATACAGACTTGTTCTAACGTTCCACCTGAGAAATTAGATCATTAGTATTGCAAATAAAGTCTATCTTAATATATTTTGTGTATAGAAATCTGTATTGCACTGTAAATAGACAAAAAAGCAGCCTAATGTAGTGTTTGTGTGTGTTTGTACCTTTACTATTTTAGTGACAGGCCAGATCCTACTTGAGGAAAGGCATGGCAGGAGTTCGTTAAAAAATGTAAAGTTCAGATGGTAACCAAATATAATAAATAGGTATTTGAAATTAAATATTATATATACTATATTATATTAATTTAAAATGATAATTTTAATTTTACCTGGTGCAACGGTATCCACTGTAAAATAATATTCTTTTCTGCAGTGTCAACATGCACAGCATGTGTTTGGTGTGCTCTTAAAATTGAAGAACCACATGAGATGCAAATATTCCAATGCCCAAATCCTCTCACTGAATGACCAGTTTGAATACATTCTTGCAATATCATGAAGCAGTTTTCACAAACGGCATCTAGTGGGTGTAACTGAAGAAAGTAGGTAGGCAAGTTATATTGGTGGAGGAGGTGGATGAACAAGGATAAATAGTATGAAGAGCTAAACGTTCGGGATTGGGATGTGTTCCTCCCAGTAATGATTGGGTGGTTGACATAAACACTCATCTCGCGAGAAATCCACATACACACAACTACACAAGTTGGCGCACGTCTGCAGCTGTCTCGGACAGTAACTGTCGTCGCACATTCCGTTGAAACCTTGCTACACAATTGATATAACGGCTTTGTGGATTATACATTGTATCTATAGATGCCATTTTCATAAAATCTTTTGAATCACGAATATAAACAAAACACGAAAAGAACAGAAGAGACCATAATAATCTGAAACAATAATACTAGTGATGTGCCGAGTACGGCTTGACTCGAGTCTGACTCGATTCCTGCTTTGTACTCGCTTACTCGAGTACCAAATTATTTTGACTCGAGTCCGCCAGACTCGATTCCGTACTCGAGTCAAAAAGAATTCGAGTACGCAAGACTCGATTCCAGGATTCGAGTACACAAGACTCGATTCCAAGACTTGAGTACATAAGACTCGATTCCAGGACTCGAGTACGCGTGACTCGATTCCAGGACTCAGCCAGGAAGACTCAGTTCTGAACTCGCTAACTCAATTATAAAACGCGAGTCCAGCTGACTCGAATCTAGCATTCGAGTTCGAGTTAAGTTGACTCGCTCGCACTCGATCTGTGTTTACTTATGTTATGAATTAAATTGAATTAATGAAGTAACGCCTGGTCGAGTCGGACTCGCGCACTATGTGTTCCGTCCAAAATTACCTATGAAAAAAGTTCAATTCCCGAATTGTATTACGAAGATTTTTCCAAATCGCAAAAAAATAGTTTTTCTTTTGATATAACTACAAAACAGTTTTCAGATTTATTCCTTTAACTGTGCTATAAGATCTTGCTTTATTTTGCTATAAGACCTTGCTTTATTTTATAACTTTCAGGACGCAAAATCCTGAAATAGAATTTTGATTCCTTTGCAAAATGTACGCTTTTTTCGACTAAAACGGCCATACCTATCTGTTTTTTTCGTAAACTTAGAAGTTTGATTTATTCACAGCTTCAAGAGACTGCCGACTTGAGTAGGTACCTATATGTTTTTAATTTCAATTCCATAAAATATTTAAAAAGTGGAGCAAATTATACGGTAGCAGAATCTATTTACCCAGATTTCGGCAAAAACTTGACACTTACATTACCCACATTGTTTTAAATATCTCGTGGCTGTATACATGCTGCTTTTTTTCCTCTTTTCGAGTTCTGGGTTTGAATTTCCAGACTCGAGTCATGGATTCGAGTCCAGGACCCGAGTCTAGGATTCGAGTCCAGGATTTGAATCCTGGACTCGAATCCTAGACTCGGGTCCTGGACTCGAGTCAATATTCGAATTCAACACATAGAACTCGAGTACTGGGCTCGAATGGTGGAATCGAGTCATGACTCGAATACCGCATAAACTGACTCGAGTTGACTCGAGTCACCAAAACAGCGACTCGGCACATCACTAAATAATACACCGCGTTCCGAATTGCGTCAAAAGCGATTATATCGCGAATCCGACTAACGCACAACGTCACAAACAGTACTCAATAATCCTTATATTTTGTGACTATTAAATTCGGTTGGATTCGCGATATATTTATTTATTTATTTATTTATTAACACTTTATGCACATGGGTACAGAGGCGGACTTAATGCCTTAGGCATTCTCTTCCAGTCAACCTTTGGGTGATGCGGAGAAAAAGTAGTGGTAGGTGCAATAAAAGAGTGAGAAAAGGCAAATACAAGAATTTAAATACTAATAGACCATAGAATAGATATACTACTAAACCATAGAATAAATATATACAACTATACAATATATACTCAAATTAATACACTACATAAATGCACTAAAATAGTCAAATAATTGGTCCAAATCGACAATAGAAAAACATTAACGCTGTGATGAAACTACTGCCAACTTTTTACGAATCAACTCGCGAACTTTGATTTTGAATGTAAATCTGCTTGTTGCCATCCTGATCTCCTGGGGAAGCGCATTCCACAAAGAAATAGCTTGAATATAGAAGGAATAGTGAAGAAAGTCAGTACGATGAGTGGGACAATGGAGAAGGCGGTTATGAGATGAGCGTAGATTTCTATTGTGGTTAGCGCAAATGTATTGAAAGTGAGGGGCCAAATAACTGGGGCAATTAGGAGAATCAAGAAACGAAAATAAGGTGGTGAGCGCCCTTTGCTCTCTGCGCTGACGTATGGGCAACCACTTTAGAAGCGACCGATGCGCTGAAACATGATCATATTTCCGAAGATTGAAAACAAATCGAATGCAGTAATTTAGAAGGCGGTCAAGTTTATTGAGGAGATCTGCATTCAGGTCATAGTAGCACACATCGCCATAATCGATGATTGGAAAAATCAGAGTCTGCACAAGCATTGTCTTCGTGCTAGATGGTAAAAAGTTCTTCAATCGAAACAGAGCCCGCAGCATTCCAGTAACCCTCTGACTAACACTAGCCACTTGAGTACGCCAGTTCAGGGTACTATCAATACGCAAGCCTAGATCCTTTACATCGGTGCTGAATGGGACAATCGTACCGTCGAAACGAACTGGTGGCAAAGTTGCACTGTCCACCTTAGCGATGATTCGAGGACTTCCAATGATGATAGCCTGACATTTATTGGGGTTCACTGCAACACCAAATCTGTCGGACCAGGCTTTTATGGCTATTAGGTCCCTATTTAATTGGTCGATAGCACCAGGTATTTCGTCGACCTTCGCTTGACAGTACAACTGCAAATCATCAGCATATAGATGATACGAACACTGAAGTACGGTAGTAATGATATTAATAAAAATAGAAAATAGAAGAGGAGAAAGGATACCGCCCTGAGGAACGCCAGTTTCCAAACCACACCAGCGAGATGAAGAATCCCCGACGTGAACTGACTGCTGACGTTCCCGAAGATAGGAAGTGAACCACTCCAGTGCCTCGGGAGAGATCATAATATAGGACAGAAGGGCTAAAAGGATTTCGTGACTGACGGTATTAAAGGCGTTCGAGAAATCTACCAACACTAGCACAGTGACTTTGGTATCCTCCATTCCGGCCCTCATATCGCCAGTCACTTTAAGAAGGGCGGAAACAGTGCTATGTCCCGGCCTGAATCCAGATTGCAAAGGGCTTATGAGCGAATTATATTGCACAAAACTTGAGAGTTGTTTGTGGACACAGGCCTCAAGCACTTTGGATAGGAAGGGAAGGATAGAAATTGGACGGAAATGGGTTGGAAGTGTGGGATTGGAAACTTTAGGTAGTGGACGAACATAGGCTTTACGCCATAAAGAGGGAAATACTCCAGAATATAGGGAAAAATTTATAATATGGGAAATGGCGGGTAGGAGGTAATCTAGGATCGTAACGATCATACCACGAGAGATATTATCACATCCTACCGCCTTGGATTTTATGGACATAATGATTTTTTTGATCTCTTCCGGTGCAGCTGGAACGAAACGAAAAGGATTAATTTGAGGACGCGTTAGACCAGAGATTAGAGATAGAGTTTGTAATTTCGTCAGATGATCCAAGGTAGGCACAGTGGAGAAATGACGGTTAAGATCATCTAAGTCAATAGAATTTGGAAGGTCCAAATGTCGCGGTTTGCCGATACCTAGAGTTCCAAGGAACTTCCAAATATCGGCAGAAGAAGAAGATGAAATATTTTCAAGAATATGGCGGCGTTTAGCATTGCGTATCATCTGGTTACATTTATTCCTAGAAGACTTAAATAAAGTCCAGCTTTCGTCAGTACGATCCCTTTTATGTTTGCGAAATGCACGGTCTCTGCGTCGCATAACCATCTGTATTTCTCTTGTCATCCAAGGTGCGGGAGGACGTTTCAATTTTACTTTTTTAACCGGGGCATGGGTGTTATAAAGGTTGACCACAATGTCATTAAAAATCAACACCTTGTCGTCAACTGAAGTGGCCTCCGTCATTGGCTCCCAGTCAACCATAGAAGCATCCTTCTTGAGTTTTTCAACGTCCATCCTCGCAAAACAACGCCTGTACAGAACCTTGGGTTTGGGTTTAGGAGGTTTAAGGATATAGGAAAGGAAGATCATGTCGTGATGAGAGAAACCAGGAGCGTCATGTTGACCGTGGAAAGGGACGAGGGAAGGATTTGAGGTGAGAATCAGGTCGAGCCAAGTGTCTTCACCCGCAGTGTTATGATGAGTAGGTTGGAGCGGCAATACATGCAAACTAGCTGACTCTATAAGATGAAGGAGCTTACGGGACCGAGGGGAATTTAGAGCAAGGAGATTTGTGTTGAAATCACCCATTATGATGTGATGTGCATACTCTGAACCCAATGATTCAAGTACTGATTCGAATTCAGTGAAGTAATCAACAGTGGGGGGACAGTAGACAACACCAATAATGGTTTTGGCTCCTCTGACGCAAACTTCAAGAAAGAGGAATTCAGCTGAAGCAGAATAGTTAGAAGAGGAAGAAGCCAGTACTTTGTAAGGTAAGTCACTGCGAAGATATATGGCCACACCACCCCCTCCCTTACCAGTTCGGTCATTTCGTATAAGAACGAAACCAGTGAGGGGGTATGTGGTAGACAGAAGATGCGGTTTGAGCCACGTTTCAGATATCAGGATGGCATGAACGTTGCTGTTATTAAATGCATCGTACAACTCGCTATAGTGACTGGCAACGCTTTGAGCGTTGATATGACATACGTTCAACAGCCGATTAGACTCATCACCAAAGCTACGAAGTACGAAATCACCAAGGGTGTCGCCGAGAGAGCAAAAGCTAGTGTCGCTTGAAGAGGCAGCAGATTCATTAGCTGAGAAGAAAGAGTCATTGTCTGACATAAGTCGAAGAGAGTTTAAAAATATTAAATATAATTAAATATACTATAAACTACAATTTCTAAAAGCAGAATAACTACTGTGCAGCCCTGCACCACCCGCCAGCTAAAACAAACATTAATCAACAATTTTCTAGACATATATCTCGGCTATTACACACAAACAGAAACAATAAGCCAATAAGAAAAATTATAGATTCAACTAAAAAGAGAAAAAAAAACCAAAACATGGAAAAAAAAAATCAAAACAAAAAAAATATAAAATAAAAACAGCACAAAACAGTGATCGATAAAACCTCGTACAGAATCTAAGCAGAAATCGTTATTCGACTTCTACTTAAAAGTTTTCAACAAATCGATTCAACAGTCTCAATGGAAAAGTTTCTGAACGAGTACTGCGAATGTCAATGCCTTTACATCGTTGATATTGCGTTGATTTGACTTTGACAATTTAGAAAAAATAAATAGTGTTGACAGTTGAGGGTATCGAACAAAGTTAATTAAATAAATAACAAAAACAAATATATAGGTAATTAAAACCGGCACAAGTAGTCAGTTGGGACACAAAACAGAAGAGGAATAACTATGAGACGGGAGCACTACACAACGGTTAGTATACTACTATGAATTTGAAGCAAAGATGTAACAGCAAGACAAACACAACAACAATAAAGATGTACTATTTACGGTTTTCGGTTTTTCAGGCTCCCGGCAGCATCCGCACTCCCACCGCTCGTAGTTGGAATCGTGGCCGGCACCTTCGGGTACTTAACTACTAAGGGTTTCAGCTCATCTGTGGAAGTAACCCTGTGCCGACTTCCGTCAGGGGCCTTGATGAAGATGACGCCGTCCTGGGACCAACACGACCGCATGCCAAAGTGCTCGCGAGCCTTAGCGAATACAGACTGCCTCGCTCTTGTCAAGAACTCCTTGACAGACACTTTGGAGCCTTTCAATCCTGTCTTCGCCTTCCAGACTGAAGCTTTGATGTCCACGCTGGCGAACCTTATAAGAATTGGCCTGTGATGCTCCCTGCTAGGGGCCCCAAGTCTGTGACAACTTTTGATTGAGGAAACAGTAAGATTCTTGAGGGCAAGCTTTGTGTTGATAACATCAAGGATTACCGCAACGCTATCCTCGTTCTCCACTTCAGGCAGTCCCTGGAAAACCAGCGCTTTCCTCCGATGTCTGGTTTCTAAGCCGTCTATTTGTTTGGCACACTCACTTATTTGGCTGCATAGTAGTCCCAGCATGGAAAACATGAGCTCACGGAAAGTTCGAAACTCGTCAGCTATTCTTGCCACCGTGGTAGTTTTGTTTGGTCCGGCACACTGTATCTGAGCTTCAAGATCATCCATCTTCTTAATAAACTTCTCCTCAAGGGTCTTCTGGGCTGCCAAAACTTCGGCGTACTGGGACATTGTGAAGTGCTGAGTAATGTTGCAGTGAGTGACAGTTCAGTGAACAGCTGGCAGGTGGTGTTAATGTGGTGTTTATTTAAACAAACGTGAGTAGAGAGATTAAAACTGATGTAGACGAAGAATATTAGTAAATAAATCAAGATTTAATTACAATTATATTTTAAATAAAATTCCGAAAAAAACCGAACGTCTGTGCTTTTTTAACACCTACCCGCGATATAATCGCTTTTGACGTAATTCGGAACTAAAGGATAATGTTGTTTGTCAGACTGTCAGTGTCAAACAGTCAAACTGTTTGAAACTGGACCACAGAGCATCTGCAACGGGCTATTAATTACGTTTCGTTCCACGGTGATTTTTAAAGTACGTTATTATACTTGATATTTGTATTAACCGTTAATAACAGCATTAAAAACAAGTTCACTGTACCAATTAATTATTATATCTTTAAACGTATTTAAAGCCAACGTCATTACCGTTGCGCACCGTAGTAACATTTTGTTTTCACGATAAAGTAAACCTAAAAACGCTCCTAAACAAGCATTTTTTGCCGTAACACTTTTTTACTATTATTTCATTATTGCGGTTAGATTTCTATATAATTTTTGGTCTGTTAATTATAATAAGATGATCACTTTTTTCGTGCGAAATTTTATTAATATACGTTACCGTTTAATAGTGGGCCCAAAAAAAATTGTGTCCTTTATCATTAAATAAGTTTCATCCATTAAACAGACCGGTGAAGGTCGTTCTTAATCGGATCTTAGACTAAAACCCCTATCTACATAACTAGCACAAATTATCTTGAAGTATTTTTGTCGGTCCTCGGCTCATTAAATGCGTGCGTTTGTCTTGACCAAACACCAATACAGGCTGTTACAAAAACTACTCAGAATATTGATAATGCTAAACTTAAATCGTTACTTCACGTCATAAAACGGGTGGAAACGCATAAAAGAACATATCTCATTTAATAGTAAAAGCATCCACGTTGTAAGCACAGGGATCACGCTTCCATGATATATACATTTTACATTTAGCATTAGTCCTTGATGCAAAAAGGTCTATCTCAGGTTTGCCAAATTTTGAAACAATGGTACCAAATGCTGTAGAATGCAATTCCCACTCAATATCAATATTTCTTGTCTCTGTGTCTGCTTCAATATGATATGATATGATGACGCTATGTAGGAAGCAAAAAGGAATATCTATCGATTTTCACACCACGTCCATATTTTTCGGGCAATTTCATTGGGATGTGGGTATTGCATATCCATATTTTTCGGGCAATTTCTTTGAAATGTGGTTAAGTTTTGTGAATGTAAAGCACCCATGGAGCATCTTTATTAGGTTACAACTTTGGTTTGACATTACGAGCATTTTTTTGTTTATGGTGGGAAAAAATCATGCATTGACATCCCCCGCCCTTGGGCGGAGCGGGAGATAGTGTCAGACTCTTACTGACTAAAGAAGAAGGAACGGGGTGGCCGTTCCTTCTAGCCTTCATACCGGGGCTCGAGCGCCCTTTCGGATAACCCTGGCCCTAGTAGGCTTCGACCCGGCTGGGTCCCTACTGTTGCTGACAACTCCTTGAGGCGCGCGGGAACAGTGCGCGCCGTCGACGACTTGGGCTTGGTCCGGACAGTTACCGGACGGCCGGACAGGGAGCTACCCATTGCTCACTGTCCGCAAGCCCTCGCCTACGTTGGCCGGAAATCGGGATCAGAATCCCGGCGGCGGCGGCGGCGGCGGCGATAACGCCGTTGCCTGATGCGTTCGGCCTTCTCCTTTGCGAGCATTACTGCTTCGCAGAAGTCGGCGACTGCCTGCCACTCCTCCTCGCTTCGGACCATGGCCTCAACCAAGGCCCGGCGCGAGAGGTCTCCGCCGCCGATCGCCCCCACGAGGGCACGGCGATGCTCCGCCCAAGCAGGGCACACCTCGACTGTGTGCTCCACCGTGTCCTCCGGGCGTTCCGCACAGTGGCGACACCCGGGCGTCACTTCCGCATGAATCGAGTGCAGGAAACTCCCGAACGAACCATGGCCGGTGAGTACCTGCGTCATGCGGAAGGTAAGGACGCCGTGAGGTCTTTCCAGCCACGCTTCAAAGAGGGGACTTACCGGGCATACTTACGAGCATGGCAGTTGAGAGTTTGTCATGCCCACGTCTTGCTGATGATGGCACGTGTTATTGGGTCATTCGGTTCCCTTTAAAATGGTTGAGCTGAGTGGGGCTGATGCACGTGTCATGCCCGTGAACGGGTGCCATCGGTTGAGGCTGGTCATCTCTTGGCTGCCAGTGGCTTAATTCGGTTTCTATTTTTAATTACATAAAAAAAAGAAATAATAATAACTTATTATTATTACTACGTATCTACCTACATTGTGCTCACATATTAGAAGCGACAAGAAATATATAACCAAGGTCTATGTAATTCATAATATGTTTTAAAAAGAGTGTCTATGACCTACGATTTGGAACGTGCAATTTAGCTTCACTTTTCTTGGACTGACCGACATTTGACTATTCAAAAGTGCCTGCAAATGGTCTATTTGAAATAAATGATTTTGACTTTGACTTTGACTTTGACACTGCACTCCACCCATTCTATTTATGTAAGCGATAGCCGCAGTATTGTCAATGCGTAGGAGTATGTGACAATTAGTGACCTTGTTCGCGAAAGATTTTAGTCCAAAGTAGGCTACAAGGAGTTCTAAATGGTTAATATGACGAGAACGCTCATTTTCCGTCCACCGAACCGCCTATACTTTGTCCTCTGGAGGCTGCACCCGAGCCGATACTAGATACGTCACTAAAGATTTCTAATGTAAACGACATTGGTCTAATGGGGTTACTCGTGTTTAAAATTGATGACCTCCACCAACTCAAATCAACGCATAAACTATTTGGAACAGTCATTATCTTGTCATAATCATCATTATCCAATAATGCTAAATATTTGGCCCGCTCTAAAGATTTTGTATACATCCACCCATACGCAACTGCGCAGCTGTCAGGGTACCTAGGTAGCGGGCAAAAGCACGAATAGTGATTCTCGTCGTATCTAGCAAACATTCAGTACGTGAAAAAATGTCGCGTCTTTTCTTTAAAGGGAGCTCTAGAGTCATGTCTTTAGAGTTTAAGATAAAACCTAAAAACTGACAACATCGATTTGGTACCAGTGAACTCTTCTCATAGTTTATTACAAATCCCAAGTTCACTAGGCACTTTGTGCTTTCATTAATGTTACTAAGGCATCTTTCATAATTGTCTCCGAAATAACAGCTGTCATCTAAGTAAAATACTGATTTAAAACCGCGAGATCGCAAAAGAGTAGAAACTGGTTTCATAAGTTTTGTAAAAGTGTGTGGAGCTGAGCTCAATCCAATGGGTATAATAAAAAATTCGTATAGAATGTTATCAAAATAAAATCTCAAAAACTTTACATGATCATTGTGGATAGGTATCAAAAAGTATGCTTCCTTCAAGTCCATGTTAACCATTTATAGCAGTTAGGAGTCATTAATTTGACAGCTGTCCTAACATCTTCCATCTTAAAATGGCCAACATTGACAAATGTATTTAATTTCTTTAAATTTAAAATTAAACGTTTTTCACCATTACTTTTAGGAATGATAAAAATACTAGATACAAATTGATCGCGGGTAGGATTACATTTACGAATGATATTTGCTTGTAACAAACGATTCAATTCTTGCTTAATATAAAACCTGTCGTCTTTCGAGAAAGATGACTTTGGAATCATACTCGGACACTGTATAGGATGCTTAAGAAAATGAATTCTATAACCAGAAATAGTTTCTAGAATTGTTTTGTCATCAGTAATCTTTTTCCAGGCTTCAATAAAATACTTTAAGCGTCCAGCGTGAGAGTATACCTGAGAAGTTACTGCTTCGCATTCGTTGTGGAGGCCGCTCCCACTGCCTTGTGGCGTGGTACAGGGTGTTGGTGAGGGGACGATGCTCGTGGAACACAAGTCATTGCCCCGCGGCGGCGGTAGTTCGATCCTGGTCTGGTCCCACCGCCGCGTCTCGGTTGCCCACGGATGAAGTGATGATGAGACTGGCGTGACGGCGGGCCTTTGTAGTTTAAATTGCTCGTTTGAGCTGCAGACTTGATCAGACTGCTTGTTTTCTGTATTCCACGCGAAGTTTTAATAAATTCCCCTAAATTCTCCCCAAAAAGATTATTGTCTCTCTTTCTACCCTTAAAAGGCTCAAAAAGAGTCTTGTCAACCATTGGAGTGACAAGAGATCTTCTAGTCTCAGTCTCCAAGTAATGAGAATCCGACAACAGCTTTGTTGCGTCTGTAAGAAGACGAAGGGTGTCGGCAGTGTCAGTCGATTTTGTCAATATACCTGACATTGTCCTTCCTAAAATAGTCAGGACTAGGGAATGCAAACCGGTTAACCCGAAAACTGAAAAACCGGGTTTTCGGCATATTTTTAATGATTAAAAAAACCGGGTTTTTTTTTTCAAGTAACCGGTTTTTTCGAGTTTTTTTATTACTCTCAAATGACACTATTTTTTAGCAAACATTGTTTTAAAATGCTGTTGAGGCTTGATATCAGTCGCAGGTTTGTTTATAAATATTTATGTACCATAGTGATAGCTACACCAATTGTACAGTTCTCCTATTCACGATCATTAACCTTTCGTAATTAGAGACACAATTAAAAATTTATTGTGTCTCGCGTGGATCCACGTTCCGTACACACAACGGGTTTAAAATCCAGGCCGGCTGCGTGTTGTGAGATCAGGCAGTGAATGCTGTTAGGGCCAGAATTAAAATCTCGTAAGGACACCAAAATTCTTATTTGCAAATAGAATACCCACCGTTGTTAATCATCATACCATCATCGGCTTAAACGAGTCGCTTTTATAGAAGAGAGAGTGAAAAGATCAAAATCTTTGCTTGTTCGTTACACTGATGAAAAACTCAGGGATATTCTTGCTACCGATGAGAAAATTTTCACAATCAAGGAATATTGCAACAAGCAAAATTATCGGATGTAAGCTTCTAACTCCAAAGAAAACTTTCAACAGGTTATCGAGTCCTGAATGATCATCATGAGGCATCAGTAATGGTTTGGTGAGGGTATCACGGAATGACCAAGGTTCATTTTAGTGAAAATGGGCTACTCTAATTTCAGCTAAAGAGTATCAAGATACTATCCTAAACGTCATAGCAAAGCCTCTTAAAGCTTCTCTCTTTTTGAAAACATACTGGGGTTTTTCAGCAAGACTCAGCTTCCGGTCACAAGGCACGCACTACCCAGGCTTGCCTTGCAGCGAGTGTTTCGGGCTTCATTAAGGCTGATGATTGTCCTTTGGCTAGCCCAAACCTCAACCCGTGAACTACAAATTGAGATCTATATTAGAGAGCATGGGCTGCATGTAACAATAATTCAAAATCCTTAAAAAATCTTAATTAATCTCCTCCGGGCGAATAATGTGTCGGCCCAGATGGACACTGCGTTTGTGGATAAGGGTCCCGCATTCACACAAAAGGTGCTTAGGCGTCTCCCGCTCCTGATTACAGTACCGGCAAACATCAGTGTCACTGTTTTATGTGAAATTGGTGCCCATTTAGTTTGTAGTGGCCGGTTAAGGCGCGGGCTATCGCACAGATGTTCGACCTGCTAAGCTCAAGAAGCTCGGCAGTTCGTTTTTGTGAGTAGTGAGTAGTAGATTTGGCGTGTAGCAGTCCTGGTTGTACCAACCAGTGCTTTTTTGAATCGCTAAATAGGTTGCCCTTAAGGGTTTGCATGGCCTGGTTCTTTGAGATACCACAGAAGGGGTCTGGTCCTATCTGATGACCTTGAGCCCCAGTCCTTTTAAGTACATCGGCTTTTTCGTTGCCATTGATTCCAGAATGACCTGGTACCCATCTCAGAATAACTTTATTCCTTTGCCCCAGGTCATTCAGTTTGTTAACGGAGTCTTTTACCAGTTTAGAATTTAAAGTATTCGAGTTCAGGGCGTTAAGAGCTGCCTGGCTATCTGAGTAAATCAGAATTATATAAGAAGTATATATTAACTTCTAGCTTAGATTCTCTATGTATGACATCATTCTGAGACATTCGTTTTTATGAAGATGAGATTTTTTTTTATTTTTAACAGGATTCATATTAGGTATACTATAGGGTGACTGACAATTAGTGTACGAGTGTACGACACATAAACACGTGATTATGCTCATGATAACAAACAATTTTACTTATGGGAGCAAATTCGAAATCGCGAAAAAAATATCAGCTCTTCAGTACATTAGGCAAACATAAATGTACTGAACAGCTGATTTTTTTTCGCGATTTCAGTTTTGTTCCTATAGTAAAAGTTGTTGGTTATCATGAGCACAATCACGTGTGTAAGTATCGTACACTAATTACCAGTCACCTTATATTTTTTAATAGATAAGTTCCAAGATAAGTTTAAAAATATTTATTTAGAATTTTACAAGCAAAAAAATTAAAATTTTCAAAAACCGATTTTTTTTGGAAAACCGAAAAAAAAACCGGTTTGTAATTTTGGCGGTTTTTGCATTCCCTAGTCAGGACGCATCTAATTTGCGATTGCTTCTTCAGAATCCTGACGTCACGAGACTTTGCGGACTCATTTAGCATTGCAGCTATTTCAGGGTTAAGCACAGGGGCTTTAATTAAGGGACAGTTTTTTGGAAATAGATATTTTCTCATTAGTTCCTCTCGTGTTTCTTTTTTAAGACCATCTTTAAGGATAGGATCCCAGCGTTTCGATAAATCAGGTACAATATCGAGACCCCAGTCGGTGATTGCAGCTTCGAAATCCCCTAAAGCCATTAAGAGCTCGGGATCTGCGATAGGAGGGACATTATCGCCATTTGTATTAGCATCATCAGCCGGGGCTGTCACACCTGGAGGGTCAGCAGGCAATGCATTTTCTCCCGTAATAAAAAGTTGTACAGGTGGTATTGGAGGCGCAGAGCGCGCAGAGGTGCCTGGCTCATCCACTGGCCTCGCTGTGTCAGCGAGAATGCCTTCCGCCGCCGCAGGTGTCGGCGTAGATGAACAGTCGAGAGACGAAGGCCTAGACTCGCCGCTGTCTGGTTCCAGACATTCTGGAACGATATTTTTATTGGTTAATATCTTGTATTAACTCTAATAAAATACAATAGGTCAATATCTCGTATTGACTCTAAGAAAAGAAAACAATAGGTCAATATCTCGTCTTGGCTCGATCGTTTGATGTACCAGCATTGTTAGATCTAAGGTAAAATTAGGCATTATCAATTTAAGCCTTGTATTTTGCACAATAACAACAACCCTAAAATAAGTTTTTTTATTTTTTTTTTGTAGGTGGTACATACCTTCAATTGACATACGTCTATGCCGTCTTTTCTTGGTCAATTTTTACTCATATTTCCTTAATTTCCTTCGCCATTTATCTTCTTCAGTTTCGTCATGTCTCCTTTTTGGCATTTCGTAAGTTTTAGCACTAATATACCTACTGATAAAATCAGAAACATCTAAAAACTTTTTCACTATGTGCGGTAGCCGCGCGCGCACGGAAACGAATGAGGAATATTGTAGTAGGGTAATCGGGCGCCTATGGAGATTGTGCCATCTCTTTCTTTCCTATGGCGCTAAACTATGTGCGAGTGAGTCGAAGCGTAGCGAAGCTACTACACGTGAATATTTACTTAAATCTCGAAAGACGAAGACAGGATAATTAATATTATAAAGCGGTGTTTTTTTTTTTCGTTTGTAGGAAGTAATCTCTGTAAGTACTACTTTATTCCTGAGTGACATAAGTTATTTTTTATATACGCGTAAAAAAGAGGTTTCGAGAAAAACGCGAAAAACACTTTGACGTCGTTTTTTTTAATAGTAATAATATGGTATATGGTAGATTATTTTTTCCAAGAGGATTGAAGTAAAAACAAAGAATGAATATTGAAAAAACTAAAATTATTGAGTTAATTAAATTCAAAACAAAACGGATTTCTCCCAAAATCGTGTCTGTTACTGCATGCAAAACGGTAGGGGGAGGGGGGGCACAATGATGCAAGGGGCACATAGATACACAAGCATTATCTAAAAATCGATTGAACATATTCGAGTGATGACATTCCTAAAACGATCATAGAAATGCTTGAACGTATCCTATGTGTTCGCGCCTACAGCCTGTAAGCCATTGACGCTCTACAACTCGTAACGTGTTTTTTGAGTGCGGTCAACTAAAAAATAACGTGAAATGTAAAAGTGTTTCCCCGGTCTCTTATACCATCTTGTGAGAATATTTATACAACAAAGGTATGTTAAACCATCCAATATTACGTATTTAGTATTTTTTACGAAAGAAATCAGTAAGTTTCTTTAGTATAATTATCATTTTGGAAAAAATATTTTGGGGCACTTAGATACATCAAAGCACGGGGCACATTGATGTATATCAATCCCTCATTAATTTGTAAAATAAATTAATTATTAATTAATAATTTTATATTCTCAACAGAAAATGATGCAGACATACAAACCCAAGAAGAAAAATTTATTGGGACTTACAGAAAATAAATAGTCCTGTTCTGAAGAATTAAGATGTTCGTAATTTATAATTTGGTTAGATTATAAGTTTTTTAAAACTGATTACAATATTTTCGTAGTAATAAAGTATTATTTTTATGAAAGTGTTCTTTTAACAAATTTCATACAATATCCGCTTGGTATGAAAGTGCCTCAGGTGACGTATATAAGTGCCCCGTTGGTGGGGCAGAATGATTCAAAACCCATTTTTTACAAAACACGTGATAATCTTTTTCTTTCACATATCAAACTATATTTATCCTTGACATCATAATATTTATACATTTAGCTAAACGTCCACTTGAAAATTAATCAAAAATATGTCATTTTTTCGCCTATAATTTGAGTTTAAATTTTTATGTATCAATCTACCCCACTTCCCCCTACACATATATCCAGATTAAAATGCGGTAAAAATACTTGATACTGCAAAAACCATTGATTAATTGGCTATTTTGAATTTTAATTTGCATCTTCAACCGATTGCACATGTAATAACTGTAGTAACTAACAAATTTTGAAATCGAATATGTTATGTAGGAATTTATAAAACCAACACGACATTTTTGCATGTATTTTGTTGTACTTTTATTTTTTTACCATTTCTGCTAATTCAAACTTTTTCGACGTACGTGACGTAACTGTTTTTACTGTATTTTAGTTAGTAATGGTATTATAATGTATTTCGTTATACGATATTGAGTTAGATTGTCAATTTGCGTTAACAAATTTGGTTTTTCTGCCAAATAAATCGTCGAATCAAAAACTAAGTTACACAAATGTGTTTCTTCTATTAAACCTGTTCAGATTCATTATTAAACTCAAAAACGTAAAAAACCTGTTAGGTACTGTATTTTAGTGCCTGCACGGCATTATTGTGCTAGGTTTACTTAATTCTATAATAATATAGTTCCTAAAGCAATACATGCTGATATTTTAAGCATTTTTTTATACTTTGAAAATATTGGAATAAGTATTCGAATAGCACTGAAAAAATATTCGAATATTCGAAAATCAAAACTATCGAATATTTGCAATCTCTAGTCTGAACCCTTAGGTTAGCCATACTCAAAGTGTGCTCCGCGGAACCCTAGGGCTCCGCAAAGCCTCTTTTAGGGCTCCGTGTGAATAAAAATTATATTGTGAAAGAAAATATAGGACCTGGGGCCTAGCCATGACGTGATAAAATGACAAGCGTGCAAGCGAGAAAGAGAGGGAGCATAACCTATATACCTCCATCTCTTTAATAGTTCGGTTTAGGTCATCAAATGGATCGCCCGATGAGGTCGTGGTGGAGTATTTCAATTTTTGTTTAATTGTTAACAAATCAAAAGGAGAGTCATACCTCGCATTAGATTTTACTGTAGCTCATTCAAAGTAAACATTGCCCATTTTTTTAAGGGGTCCGTCAAATATTTTGCCTTCCAATAGGGTTCCGTTGGAAAAAAAGTTTGAGAACGACTGCCGGTAAACTTGTACTGTACCTTCCTTTAGTTTTCCTTTGCGTTCTAGAGCCGCGGTGAGCCGGTGACTCTTTTTAACAATTCCGCAACCCTGACGGGCCCTGTCGGGCTGACATCTCCTTGAGGCATGTGTGGATTAGCGTGGAACACAATGGCTCTCAAACAGGGCCTGTCGGACGGCGAACCTATTGCCACAAAATAGACAGGTACAGAAGTCAATCTAATGTATGTACTTCGTTTTTTATACCTACGCTATAGTGCGTTTCTCCTTTGCCGTAATGTTGGCTCCCCTGTCTATCTACAGAAAAAAGAAGGGAAAAATGAAAAGAGTTGCCTACTCTACCAAAATTTTTGCACGAAATGTGAAGCTAAATTGATTTTAACTTTAGTCGCACCACTCTAAAGAGAATAAATGTGGGGAATGGGATTTTATTAAAAAAAAAGCAAGTCTAGAAGGAAGTTGTTGGATGGAGAGGTACGATATAGCGGCGTGGCGTTTTCGGTATTTGAAAGAATTGCAGGACAATCAAAATGGAGCCCAACGTCACAGTATAAAATATTAACAGTACGGAAACTGCCTACAAACGCTTGAAACGGCACACTCACACAAACATATGCATCGACGAGACCAACAAGGGAATGTCGCGGTGCTGTCAGTAGCGAGTGCCGCGTCGAGACTAGTGGTCACGTATAAGTTATTTTCCCGAAATTTATTAAAATGCTTGAACTCAAAATCGTAGCTATCATTTTTTTTAATTTCCTGCTGATTCTTTATGGTAAGAATGATTTATTGTTAAATTATTGTATTCAAATAAAATTGTAAGTCCATAGGATCGATCACAATAAATTAAAGTAAATCTATTTTTTTTTAATGTTTTTGGCTTGGAAACGAAATCTTTATCTATTATTGGAAATTCAAGATGGCGGCTGCAATAAATTATCAACTTTTTCGATATGGGTGTCTTTTTCATGGTTTACGAGGGTGTTGAAGCCGATAGCACTGTCAGAATGTGAATCCAAGATGGCGGCTGCAAGAAATTATCAACTTTTTCGATATGGGTATCGTTTTCAAGGTTTTCGAGGGTGTTGAAACCGATAGTACTGTCAAAATATAAATCAAAGATGGCGGCTGCAAGAAATTATCAAATTTTTTCGTCATGGGTGTCGTTTTCATGGTTTTCGAGGTTGTTGAAACCGACAGTACTGTCAAAATATAAATCCAAGATGGCGGCTGAAAGAAATTATCAAATTTTTCATCATGGGTGTCGTTTTCATGGTTTTCGAGGGTGTTAAAACCGATAGTGCTATAGGGTCGTAGGTACTTGCCTACTCCTACGCTACACGGGAATCTAACCCGTATAACTATGTAGATACGGAGCAATTTAGCGGAACAAGCAGAAGAACGGGTGAGTGCGAAAGATGAAGAATGTAGAATGAAGTAAGGAAGACGAAATGAATAATTATTATTAAGCGACGGAACAATATATTTAAAAGAACGAAATTACAAAAGTATGGAAAGTAAATTATTAAGCTAGGTAAGCGCGACGCGACCGACTTCGAGGCTAGCTCAGAGCGACTGTCCGGGTGCGGCGCTTGAGTGCGGCACAGGTAGGTGGCTCGCTAATGACCTGACGTCAGCGCGAACAAAAGATCGTATGATCTGTCTGTGTGGCCCAAAGTTCATAAGCGGAGCGTTTCCGCTGGTCGTGAGGCGTAGACACGCCACAAGTTCCCCCCGGCCAGACCGTTGCTCACGGTCGATAGAAATCGGGGAATCTTACTCGCCGCCCGCTTTTTGTCTTTCTCTCCTCGCTTGTAGTAGTGATAGCGGTAGTGGTTGATGACGACGTATTTGTTGGCTCTTCACTTGGAACTTTGTTGTCCTCACGCATCATGTAGGCCGGCTTGAGTCGATCAATGGAAACATTGTGGTGCTTCCCTTGCATCTCGATCGTGAAGTATTTTGCGTGCCTCTGTAGAACCTTGTAGGGGCCTGCATATGGTGGTTCCAGTGAGTTGCGGACGTAGTCTCTGCGTAGGAAGACGTGCGAGGATGAGTGCTGGTCGCGCGGCACGTAGAATGGCGATGTAGAATGTCACGAAGTAGGTCTTGGAGTCAGCCTCGTCATGTGTTGACGCAACCGGGTTGCGTACTGGGTGACGTCAGCTGCTGTATAGTCTTCCTTTTAAGATAGGAACTGGCCTGGAAGATGAAGTTGCTCCCCGTAGACGAGCTCGGCTGGCGTAGCTTGGATGTCTTCCTTCCAAGAGTTACGCATGCCAAGGAGCACCAGTGGAAGCGCTTCAATCCACTGCGAAGACGTGTGGCACATGATGGCGGCCTTCAGCTGCCGATGCAGCCGTTCCACTAAGCCGTTGGCTGCAGGGTGGTAGGCAGTGGTGCGGAAGTGGTGTGCGCCTACCAAGGCTGTGAGAGCTTTGAAGAGGTGACTCTCGAACTGGCGACCACGGTCAGTAGTCACCCGTGCAGGAAAGCCGAACCTGGCTATCCAGCCAGACACCAGAGCAGCTGCGCAGCTCTCCGCCGTGATGTCTTTCAAGGGATACGCCTCAGGCTATCGCGTAAACCTGTCAATGACGGTGAGGCAGTATCTGTAATCAGACGAAGGGGTTTTTTTTTTTTTTTTTTCGGCAGGAGTGGGAAATCCTCATGGACGGCCAGGCTGCCTCACAAACGAGCCAGTCTGGGCAGTGTCAGACTCCTACTGACTAAAACCACACTCCTGCCTTACATTTAAACCACAGACATGACGTCCGTGCTCTTGTTTAATAGTTCTACATTGTTTGCTGCTGGGCAACTCCACGTGCAAGTGGCGTCACTCCAGAGCACTTAAGCTATTACAGTAAATCCCGTCAAAATTTCGTGGCTGAGAGGCCATCAGCCCGAAGCGATACCCGAGCAACAACGAGTCATAAACGCATCAAACATCAGGGTTCTCCCAACCTTCAACACACATACAACCCCCCGCCGCCCAAAATGCCGCCCAAGCAAACGGGCTCCCAGCCCCAGATACATAACCATAATTAATATTATTCAATATAAATACACACATCAATAACCATAAATATATAATATCATCAATAACTATAACTAGTACTGCTGTAAATACTTTTTTTTTTTTTTTTTTTTATTCTGGTATGTAGGACATTTGCATTTTTTTTCTTTTAATTTTTTTTTTCCACTGAGTTTCATAATACAGGTAACGCTATGTTTATGTAAATGTCTTCAACCGCTGTTTATCTTCCCCAAGACCGGTCGCTGTTTTTCGTTAAAAACCAACCGCCCCGAGCAATACCCGCGTCGTCCAAAGCTACTTCAGCCCGTTATTGCCTAAGCAGGCGAATCAGTGCCTCGACGACTGTTTTGTCCCGATGCTGCATAGCGATCTTCAAGTTAGCGTTGATAATGTCCCTGGTCGACGCCTCCTGTGCCCTCCTCACAAACCTTCCAATAGCGTCGTCAGCGTTGTCGGCGTAGTACACGCAGCGAGCAGTATGTCTGGAGACTGCCACAACTGCGTGGGGGACGCTGCTGTGAATCCGGATGTTAATGGATTTTGTCTTCAAGATGATGACCGTCTCGCTGGTAAGCCCCTGAGCTTCGTGTATAGTTAGGACGCATGATCCAACCCCAACCCCATAACCCTGGTCAATGAGGGTCTTCTTCTCCTCCTGCGTGTGGACCAGGAAAAGCGTTTTGGGAAGAGTGTTGGGAATATGCGCGCCCGTGAACCTTCTTAGCTGTAAGGAGTGGACCTGGTTCTTTGACGAGTATATGCCAGGGTACACCTCCTCTAGGGCATATGCGACATCCATTGGATTCCGGTGCGTGCAGGGCAGTTCGTGGCTGATGGTCATCACTGAGTCCGGACGGGCCTAACTAATAGGGAAAAGATTTTCCCTGTCCAGATAGGGCAGTTGATTAATATCTCCGACAAGGACCGCGCCACTTGCGCCCGACAACCGAATTGCCATCACAATGGCCCCGAAATGGTTCATAAGAGCCTCGTCAACGAGAATGCGATTGCATTTTTGTGACTCTTTGCACCCTTTCGATAGAATTGAGGCCATCGTGCGCACTTTGGTTCTGTTGTCTTCACCAATTTTGTGCGCTAACTTTTGCCGCAGGTCTTTCGCCGCCTCGGTTGTCGTAGTGACTATGACGTCGTGGTCCCTATCGAAGTTATCAATCACCCAAGTGGTCTTGCCGCACCCTGGAACACCGTTGATCCAACTGATGCCCGGCAACGCCCAGCCTCCAGGCTGGTCTATAGTTCTTGAGATTGCTTCCGCCTGTTCGAGGATCTTTTCATCCAGCATTATTTTTGTACATCGAGCCACTACCACAATTATGTCGCTTTCGGGTGTCATGAAGGTAATACGGCCAGACCGTGTGGTTGCCGACTCATCCAACGGTATAAACCCACACGTAGCACTGTATGCAGCCATATATTGACCAGTCATTTCTCCCTTGATGACTTGGGAGGTGGCATTATTATATATGGCTGCCGCAGCTTCCTCCAGTCTCTCCTGAAGCAACCCTGCAGTCTCTAGCTGGTATGACTGCATAATTTTCTGGCAAGTCATGAGACTAACAGATTTGGTTGCTTTTGTTATCGCTTGAAACTCGAGAAAGGCATTCGCCACGTGATCGCTTGGCTCGGTTACCAACCCGAGTTTCGGCGGGGTGACCTGCCCTCTGTCGGCTCTCGTTGGTGTTGGCCGCTTTTATTTCGGTGGTTCTGGCATGACCCTGATAAACTCCTGTACCGCATCCATCTGTCTGACGTGACTAGGCTTCGTACCAAATCCCAGTCGCCTGCTTAGAAAGTTGGAGACCGATTTCCATCGATCCTTGGTATTGTTCTTCTTTTCTAAACTGCGACTGATTTTTTCTTCCGAGGCGGCCCTCTCGGCTGCTATCTTCTGCTGCAGATGAGACGAAGGGGTTAAGGGCCCTATGATGTCGAGGTGAATGTGAGATAAACGGGAGGAAGGGGTAAGGTAAGTGGAAAGAGGAGATTTGGTGTGGCGAGTTACTTTGCACGCCTGGCAATGTAGACATTGCCTTGCCCACTCTCTACAGTCCTTACGTATCCCTGGCCACACGAAGTGTTGTGTCACCAGTCGCACTGTAGAGGATATCCCTGGATGATGTAAGTTATGCAGAGAGTTGAATGCCTCCTTCCGTAGTGTCGGCGTTATGTAGGGGCGAGGCTGTTGCGTGGAGGTGTCGCAATACACGGGTAAGTTTGTGCTGCCTGTGATCTTCTTTAATTTCAGAACGGTACCATGGAGCAGCAGGCCTTGCAGTTCTGGATCCTCGTCCTGAAGTTTTGCAAGGTTCTCGTAGTCTATGGCAGCAGATACCTTTCCCATGCGCGATAGTGCATCAGCAACAACGTTGTCGCTGCCTGGTAAGTGCCTTATGTCCGTTGTGAACTGCCCGACGTAGTCTAGATATCGAAACTGTCTTGGGGATAGAATAAAAAAATACAAATACAAAAAGTTTATTTGTGCACACAGGTACAATTTAGGTGTTACAATTATTTGTATAGTGTCTCTGTGTTCTGCCACAGTAAGTGGCATACAAATATTAATAATAATAACATAGGTATTTAATACTACTAAAATAAGTACCTAAACGGATACACAGGGTATGCTTACTCATTTTATAATATTTAGTACAACACTTTATATTGTTGGACGTACATATTTATATTAAATTTTTACTATTATAAAACAAAGATGCATATTTACTTAATTTATTACATGCACGCTTATTTTCTTTTCGACATATACCTACCTATATATACACATTACATTATTGCTTTACCTTCTACATTATGAGTTACTATTTACATGAATGTTATTTCCTTACTATAAGAATACCTTATTTTCTTATAAATTAAAATATAATAACTAACTTAGCTTAACTATACTTATTAGATAACACATAATTATCAGTCTCATAATCCGATAGGAATTCACTAACTGAGTAGTATGTTTTTTTAATTAAAAATTTTTTCAGTTCCTTTTTGAATATATTTAAATCATTGATTTGACTTACAGATTTAGGTATTTTATTATATATTTTTGGAGCCATTCCAAGAATATTCTTATCAAATAGAGCAGTGGTATGACTGATTGCCTTAATTTTATTACAATGGCGTCGGCTGGTGACTTTTTCAAATAATACCGGATGGCACCTTATAAATACTGCTAATTCAAAGATGTATAGAGATGGTAAAGTCAGTATATTAAGAGTTTGAAAGTGTGGTCTGCAAGTATCGGGTAATCGCATATTACAAATAGCTCTTACGCATTTCTTCTGAGCCTTAAAGGCTTCCTCTCTATCAGTAGAATTTCCCCAGAATATGATAGCGTATCTCAGGGTAGACAAAACATATGCATTGTAAGCTGTTAAAACTGCTTTCTTAGCAACGACCTTAGAAAGCATATATAATGCATACGAGAACTTATTAAGTTTCTTGCAGATGGCATCAATCTGTGTTTTCCAGGTCATGTCTTGGTCAATCCATACACCCAAAAATTTTGTAGTATTGACTTGCTCTATGTTTACATTTTCATAGTTAACCTTTATGTTGCCTAATGTGTTTGTTTTCTGTTTGTAATGTACAATTTTCGTCTTATCTAAGTTTATTTTCAGGTTATTTACATTGAGCCACTTTTTTTTTTTTTTTTTTTTTTCGATGGGAAAAATCATCTTATGACAACCCCCGCTCTTGGGCGGAGCGGGAGATAGTGTCAGACTCTTACTGACTAAAAAACCCATCCCGTTCCTTCAAGCCTTCGATACCGGGGCTCGAGCGCCCTTTCGGATTACCCTGGCCCCGGCTTCTTTACATTGAGCCACTCGATAATTGATTTAATTGCATCGTTAACTTTCTTCTCATATGTTTGAATACTTTCTCCATTATCAATAGAAAATATTAAAGTACAATCATCAGCGAATAGAACCACTGGATAATTTACAATTTTAGGAAGATCATTTATGTATATTAGAAAAAGCAATGGGCCCAACACACTACCTTGAGGGACACCAAAGCGAACCTCTCTGGGATCTGAATTGAAGAATGTTTCAGTTTTATTCTTAGGACAAATTTTAGTTATTTGTGTGATCTGTTTTCTATTACTTATGTAAGATTTGATTAAATCAAGAATGTTGTCCCTAATTCCGTATGCTTCAAGTTTCCTTAATAAAATACTAAAATCCACATGGTCAAAAGCTTTGCTCATGTCCATGTACAGGGCTGACACTGGAATTTTATTATCCATATTATTCAGTATCTTTTTGATCAAATCATGCACAGCCAAATTCACAGTAATATTTTTTCGAAAGCCTTTCTGCTCTATTGTAAATAAGTTCTTTTTTTCAAAATATTTATATATAGCCTTGTAAATAAACTTCTCAATAATTTTGGAAAAAACTGATATTAGTGCCACTGGTCTGTAGCAGCCTAGGTCATCTTTTTTGCCTTTTTTGAAAAGAGGTCGAACTATAGATGTTTTTAACTGACTTGGATACTTACCATGCTCAATGCAAAGGTTTATTATGTAGCTGAGTATAGGTGAAATTATGATTGAAACATATTTCACGATTTTGGTACTTATGCCATCATGACCTGTGCTTTGAGTATTCTTAAGTGATTGAATAATTTCGTATATATCTGGTGGTGTAGCGGGTGGCATAAATATTGAATTTAGATGACTAAAAGTTATATTTGGCTTATTAATTTTCTTATTTACGGTTGGCTGTACTAAATCAATATAAAAGTCATTAAAAACTTGAGCTATTTCTTGAGGTTGAGTTATAGTTTTTTTACCTAATTTTATTTTAGAAATACTTGGATTTGGTTGTTTTGGTTTGTTAGTTTTTATTACGTTCCAAGTTGCTTTTGACTTATTTAGAGATGTTTTAATATAATAGTCATTTTGGGCTTTCTTTGTAAGTTTCAAGATGTGCTTAAGACGTATTGAATGATTTTTGAATGTAGTTTTATTTTGCCTATTGGGATGTAATCGATACTGCCATAGAAGTTCTCTTTTACGTTTGCAACATTTTCTAATGCTATCAGTTAGCCAAATTGTTTTTTTATGTAGAGTATTCTTCACTTTAATTACCGGAAAACATAAATCATAAAATAGCTTGAACAACTCAAAGAAACTGTTAAATGCTTCCTCAGGATTATTTTTCTCAAAACTTTCATTAAAAGATAGGCTTTTAAGGCAATCTGCAAATTTTGTTATATTGTCAGTACTATAGTCACGTCTGTATGTAAACCAATAATTGAACATAGGTTTTTTCTTCATTGGACATATCAGTAACTGCGCTGTGTGATCTGACAATGCAAGATCAAGAACTTCCGATTTAGCATTTAGGATATTATGAAAAATGTTGTCAATGCATGTGCCACTACTTATACGGGTTGGCTTACTTATTCCTATTTTTATATTATAACTTAGCAGCAGGTGTTCTAATTGTAAGGATCTTTGTGTTTTTTTTAGAGTATTAATATTACATTACATTGTAATTGTAATTTATGACATTTTGATCTAGTGTGTAATTGGATTTAATACTCGTGTGCAATGATGAAACTATAAAACTTTGAACTAACATAGAAATAAGTGTTACTAACATACAATGTGGACCAAAAGTTGTCTTTTAAATAAATTATTATTATTATTATTAATATTGAAGTCGTCAGTAATTATAATTTGACTTTTAGGATTTTTACAGAACGAGTTCAACAAAAAATTTAGTTTCTCGAAAAATATATTAAACATCTCATTACTTTGGTTAGGTACTCTATATATACAGATAACAATAATACGCTCATCTAACAGTTCTATTCCGCAACACTCAACAACGTTTGATACACTACACTTATCGACATCATCAAGAACTTTGTATGATCGGCTGTTTCTTACTAGAATACAAGAACCTCCGTTTCTGTTGTTTCTACTAAAGTGTGATGCAAGAGTGTAGTTCGGTATATACAACTGGGATTCATCTCCATCTTTCATGTTATGCTCTGTTATCGTTATTACGTCTACTGGTTTACCTTTCTCAGCTAGTTCGCATAAATTAATAGTTAAAATATCAGACTTATTTATTAGACCATTAATATATATCAACAAACCATTATTCACGAAAAAAACTATTTTGTATAGAATTTACTGTCTGATTTTGAGTCCCATTCATAGAAAGGTTTACATTATTTTTAGCTATTGGTAAATCGGTCTGTGTAGATTTGTCAACTAATGTTTTCTTCTGGCAAGAGATGTTTGTTGTATTATATAATTTGCAAAAATTTAAGTAATGTTCAAGACGAAGAAGTTCTCTTAAAAGTAATTTACATAAGTTTGTAACAAACTGGACGTATCTTGGTGTGTAACGACTGTATGCCATATCTACATAGGTTACATTGTTCTGATTTTTACAAATGAATCGCAGCAAGTTATTTAATTTTTGTTCATTTAGGTTTTTATTATACAAAATTTCTGGTACAATAATGTTGGCATTTGTCAACTTTGACACATACTTAAACCAACTGCTTAAATTAATCTGAAAATCATACGGGTTAGTGTCGTTACGTCCTCCTAAAATAATAATAAAGTCTTTTGAAGACAGAGATTTTATTTCAAAAGTTTCTGAGTTAAGAACTTCAGACATTTTTGCTCCTGGTTTCATAAAACAAGTTACATTGAATTTTGACCCTAGAAGACTGGCCAAAGTACTACGAACCTTTCTTCCTTGTTCGTCTGCAATGATAATGACTTTCGTCCTGGATGGATTTAGATCCTCTGTTTTGTGTAATGCGCCATCTGATGCCATGTTGTGAAGCAGTGGAGAGTCTTGATTAATTTCCAATTGAGTGGGTTCCCATATAGTAGCGCCATCTGTTGTCAGCGCGCAGAGTGTGGTATCGTCCTGGTCAAGTGCTAATTGGTTTGGTTCAATTGCAGTGTCGCCATCTGTTATCGACTCATCTAAGCACGTAGAATTCGTTATGAATGAAGGTGATACATTGAGTTTTTTTGACACTTTCTTCTTTGTTTTATTTTTTAGTTTTTGTTTTTTAGGTAACTGAATTTCCAGATTTATTTGAGATTGTTCATTTTTTTGCAGTGTATTTTTCTTAAGTTTTTTTATTTCTGCTCGTGCATTTGTTAATTCGTGTTTAAGTTTTAATATTTCTTTCTTTAAATCTTCTATATCACAACGATATCGAGTCGACAGGTCTAGTTCCAGATCTAGGTTCAGTGAACTATGTCTTCCGATTTCAGAATGTGTGGATCCAAATGACAGATCAAGTGAATCGATGGTGGTTGTCCTTTGGCGACGTATAGTGACATTGTCACTCACAGAAGTAGTAGGAGTGCGTGGAAGAGGCATTTTTTATTTAGGTATTAATTATTTTTATTGTTACGAAATGTGAAATCTTAATCCAATCCAAAATAAAAACACAAAAAGAGTCTTGGTCAACGGCGGGATTCGAAACCTGTTACATATAAATGGCAAGCGGACGTTCTCACAAACAGCTATACTGACACTAGCGGAAATGAATGAAATTAGAGTTCTGTATTTTCATTTAATTTAAAAAGTTCGTTAGAAGAATCTGTTTATTCAAAAAGCGACGCACTATTTGAATATTATTTTGACATTGTTAAATGTTGTTTCTTTTTTTAGGGTTCCGTAGCCAAATGGCAAAAAACGGAACCCTTATAGATTCGTCGTGTCTGTCTGTCTGTCTGTCTGTCTGTCTGTCCGTCCGTATGTCACAGCCATTTTTTTCTGAAACTATAAGAGCTATACTATTGAAACTTAGTAAGTAGATATATTCTGTGAACCGCTTTAAGATTTTTACACAAAAATAGAAAAAGAGCAATAAATTTTGGGGGTCCCCATACTTAGAACTGAAACTCAAAAAATTTTTTTTCATCAAACCCATACGTGTGGGGTATCTATGGATAGGTCTTCAAAAATGATATTGAGGTTTCTAATATCATTTTTTTCTAAATTGAATAGTTTACGCGAGAGACACTTCCAAAGTGGTAAAATGTGTGTCCCCCCCCCTGTAACTTCTAAAATAAGAGAATGATAAAACTAAAAAAAATATATGATGTACATTACCATGTAAACTACCAACGAAAATTAGTTTGAACGAGATCTAGTAAGTAGTTTTTTTTAATACGTCACAAATCTAAAAAAAATACACTATTATTAAAACATCGATCAAAGTTACAACGAACTACAAGAACTTTTATATTATGTTACTTGCTGCTACGGAACCCTCCATGGGCGAGTCCGATTCGCACTTGGCCGGTTTTTTTCTTTTAATTAGTACACTAATATAATGGCGTAACTATTAATGTTTTGCACTGTTTATGTTAATTATTTACTGTTCAAGTATTGTTATTCTTAATTTAACACTGTTTTGTACACACTCAATGTTTATGGCGGGATAATGTTCACACATTAATCAAAATTGTAATATATTATTAACCACTGTTAGTTTCGTTTGAATAACACTTTCACTTATTTCCTATATTTAAAGATCCATGTTTATACTAATATCAATATGAAATAACTGCTTTAAACATTTTTAAGAATTAAAATAAAAGAAGTCGGCGGAGCGCAATGTTTACACGATGGCAGCGCCATCAACCCCTATAGGATCTCTCTATTCAGTTTGAAGGCGATTATGAGTGGCTTGTGATCCGTGTACACCGTAAACGTTCTGGCTTCAACCATGTGCCGGAAGTATTTGATAGCCTCGTATACTGCTAGTAGTTCTCGGTCATACGGGCTGTACTTCTTCTGAGCATCACTAAGTTTATGAGAGCAAAAAGCTAGAGGTTGCCAGTTCTCACCTTTGCGTTGCTGAAGAACTGCGCCTATCGCGGTATTTGATGCATCCGTCATAATTGCTAGCTCCGCCGATATGTCTGGGTGAACCAGGAGTGTTGCCTTAGACAGCGAGGACTTGCAGTCATCGAAAGCCTTCAGCAGTTCTGTCGTCATATGTACCGGATGGAATCCTTTTACCTTGGGACCAGCAAGAACGGCGTGTAGTAGTGCTTGAAGATGGGCTGCGTTTGGGACAAATCGACAATAGAAATTTATCATTCCCAAGAATCGTCGTAGCTCCTTGACTGTCTTCGGCTTCGGGAATTCCTGGATCGCCTGAACCTTGGATTGTAATGGTTTCGTACCTTCAGCTGACACGCTATAGCCTAGGAAGACGACCTTGGGTTGCCCGATCTTGCACTTAGCTGCGTTGATGACGATACCGTATTGCTTCAGACGGTCAAATAGCAGTCGTAGGTGGTCCTTATGCTGTTCTGGTGATGCAGAATAAATGAGGATGTCATCAATAAATCCGTAGCAGAAATCTAGGCCTAGTAGGACTTCATCGATGAACCTTTGGAAGGTTTGAGCAGCGTTCCTCAAACCATAGGTCATGAAGGGGAACTCGTATAAGCCAAAAGGTGTGGTTATCGCGGTCTTCTGTATATCCTCTGGGTTTACAGCTAGCTGGTTATATACCTTTACTAGGTCTATAGTTGAGAAGACAGTACAGCCTGCTAGTTGGTGAGAGAAGTCTTGAATATGACGGACTGGGTACCTGTCGGGTATAGTTCGTGAGTTGAGTGCCCTGTAGTCGCCGCATGGTCTCCATCCGTCATCCTTCTTCTTCACCAGGTGCATTGGCGCAGACCAAGCACTCTCCGAGCGCCGTGCTACGCCGCTTGCAAGCATTTCCTCGAACTCTTTCTTAGCTGCCTGCAATCAAGAAGGGTCAAGGCGTTTGGGCTTACATGCTACCGGTGGGCCTGTCGTCGTCTTAATGTAGTGCAGTGTATTGTGCTTTCCCGGTAGCTGTCTGCCTGGAGGTAGCGTAATTTCCGGATATTCGCGCAGAATCTGATGGTAGTCCGTGTCTCCTACTACAGCCTTTACTGATGCGATGTCAACGGAATTGCAGTGTGCAGCAGAGACAGAAAGGGACATGAGATTGTCGATCAGGCGTTGATTCCTGCAATCTACCAACAGATTATAAAAGCTGAGGAAGTCCACACCGATAATTGCCTTCGACACATCTGCAATTGTAAAGCTCCAGCTGTAGCTCCGCCTGAGTCCTAAATCCAATTGCAGCTTTTTTTTTTATGGTGGGAAAAAATCATGCATTGACATCCCCCGCCCTTGGGCGGAGCGGGAGATAGTGTCAGACTCTTACTGACTAAAGAAGAAAGAACGGGGTGGCCGTTCCTTCTAGCCTTCATACCGGGGCTCGAGCGCCCTTTCGGATAACCCTGGCCCCAGTAGGCTTCGACCCGGCTGGGTCCCTGCTGTTGCTGACAACTCCTTGAGGCGCGCGGGAACAGTGCGCGCCGTCGACGACTTGGGCTTGGTCCGGACAGTTACCGGACGGCCGGACAGCGAGCTACCCATTGCTCACTGTCCGCAAGCCCGCGTCTACGTTGGCCGGAAATCGGGATCAGAATCCCGGCGACGGCGGCGGCGATAACGCCGTTGTCTGATGCGTTCGGCCTCCTCCTTTGCGAGCATTATTGCTTCGCAGAAGTCGGCGACCGCCTGCCACTCCTCCTCGCTCCGGACCATGGCCTCAACCAAGGCCCGGCGAAAGAGGTCTCCGCCGCCGATCGCCCCCACGAGGGCACGGCGATGCTCCGCCCAAGCAGGGCACACCTCGACTGTGTGCTCCACCGTGTACTCTGGACGTTCCGCACAGTGGCGACACCCGGGCGTCACCTCCGCATGAATCCGGTGCAGGAAACTCCCGAACGAACCATGTCCGGTGAGTACCTGCGTCATGCGGAAGGTAAGGACGCCGTGAGGTCTTTCCAGCCACGCCTCAAAGAGGGGACTTACCGCCATGATTGTGGCGTGCCCAGCACTGGGTTGCGATAGTCGTTGACGCCATTTCACCATGAGATCCCGCCGGAGCTCTGTCCGCCATGCCGTGACCTGTCGCGGCAGCGGACTTTCACCCCGGCGTTGCATCTCCACGCGCATATCGTGCATGTGTGCAAGGACTGTTGCCTCCAGATCCCACGGTGAAATCCAATTGCAGCTGTAGGTGTACACATACGGTCCTATGTGTGGATTACCGTATTGTTGGCAGCTATCAGATCATACTTGGATTGTATGCAGGGCGTCTTGACCGCAGATCGAGGGAAAACGCACAAGTCTGAGCCTGTGTCTACTAGAAACTGCACTTTTGACGTCCGATCGGTAATAAACAAACGGCTTGATGAAGTGGTGGGGCAGTCGTTGGCCGCTACTTGCGACCGCCCTTCTTGTTTTCCGACTCGAACGTACAGGGCTGCTTGCATTTTCGCGCCCTATCTCCATAGCTGTAGTGGTAAAAACAGTGCGGGTGATTCTGTGGTGGCTGTGGTCTGTGGCTAGAGCGGTCATACCTTCGATGGTTGCTGCGTGGGCGTGAGCGTGAGCGGTTTCTCCCTCTGCTATTGAGCTGCGCAGTGAGCGGAGCTACCTGTCTCGTAAGCTCACTCACCTGCGCTGCAAGGTCCGTGGTAGCAGCGATTGAGGATGTGGAAGTGCTCGCAACCTGTGGTGTCATCGGGGCGATTTCGTGCACCCTATCCGCTATCTCCGCTAGCCGCTCGACCTATAAGTCAGAAATTTGTGAGACGATGACTGCCTGTATATTTTGGGGCAGTCGGCTAGTCCATATGCTTTTGACAAAATCTGCGGCACCTGATGGTCCAACTAAGCCTTGGAGGTGTCGCAAGAATTGAGATGGCTTCCTATCGCCTAACTCCTCATGGACTAGTAGCTGCTTAATGCGCTTTTCTTGAGACGCTGACAATCGATTTATTAGTTCGTTTTTCAGCTTTTCGAACTTGTTAGTCTCTGGAGGGTAGGTTATAATATCTTTGACCTCTATGGCATATTTTGATTCAAGTTGAGAGGTCGCAAAATAAAATTTAGTTGTGTCACTAGTGATTCGAGACAAAATAAATTGGCCTTCAAGCTGTGCGAACCATAACGCTGGCTCTTCCGGGCAAAATGGTGGACAGCACAATGGCAGACCAACCCTCGACACTTCTCCGGAGACAGTGCCCGTAGCCTCTTTAGCATCTGCATAATTTTCTGAGTCAGACATGTTTGGCACGTAGCAAAACTTTAAAAAAATCAAATCGCTCAACGCTTATGACTTGTACCAAAGTCGAAATATGAAAATACACTTCTCCACCAGAATCACGCTCGTCTTGATTCACCGACACTGTTGGCTTCTTGCTACTGCCCTCGGAACTTCTAAGAGCGCGGGTGTCATCTGGTTCCACTGCTGTCCTGGACTCCTGGTCTGCAGGACACCTGGACTTCTGGGCTTCCGGGCTTCTGGGCTTCTGGACTTCTGGACTCCTGGTGTCTTGAGTAACGCGGTAGTCGGGGTCACCAATGTAGGGTCGTAGGTACTTGCCTACTCCTACGCTACACGGGAATCTAACCCGTATAGCTATGTAGATACGAAGCAATTTAGCGGAACAAGCAGAAGAACGGGTGAGTGCGAAAGATGAAGAATGTAGAATGAAGTAAGGAAGACGAAATGAATAATTTATTATTATTAAGCGACGGAACAATATATTTAAAAGAACGAAATTACAAAAGTATGGAAAAGTAAATTATTAAGCTAGGTAAGCGCGACGCGACCGACTTCGAGGCTAGCTCAGAGCAGGGACCGTTTTCGGTTAAGGTATACGGTTACGCTACCGGTATTAAAAACCGGTACCGCTTTATTCAACCGAAATAATTTCGGTAACGAAAAAACGTATGAGTAGTACCTACGACATATGCGACGTTGTCAGCTCGCTGCGAAAAGTACCTATTGCGAACGATTGGCGTCAACAGCGTGCCGCGTCGCGCCGCCCGTTCTCCCGCATCTTTCGTCTTGCAGTATGAACATTTTAGGCATGATTCAATAGGTAGGTACAACGAATGACGTTGAAAGAAGACCGCAAGATGGTTTTTGGAACGAAGTTCCTTATCGCGCGTTGTGAAAGGGGGCTAGACGGAAAAAATTCTCACGAAAAATTGTACCGACACTTTTATTGTCAAAATGTAAATCCAAGATGGCGGCTGCAAGAAATTATCAAATTTTCCGTCATGGGTGTCGTTTTCATGGTTTTCGAGGGTGTTG